>BSBM01000396.1:0-1432609 GCA_027924585.1 Larix kaempferi | reverse complement strand
GACACAAAATAGGTCGCGTTGTATATTCTCTACACACAGTCATTCCTTTCTACATCGATTTTCATTCCCATTGTACCATGCATTGAACTACATGCTAAGATTATAAAGGACGGGGTTGACCAAATCGTGGCCCGAGCCCCCACGGATGACGTGCCTGCAACTTAAATAGTTTGAATCTCATATGCCTTGACACACGGCGCCCGTGGAACATTGGTTAAGGCATTGGATTGGTTGTGGGAAGGTCACGGGTTCAAGTCCAATGAACCCCTCCCCCATATAACAATATATATGTTATATTTGGAATTTGGTGGAACAATAAAATATGTTGGCCCGACCCTTTGGGGCTAAATTTGTTTATCCCTAGGCATCCTTGTGCTTCTTGAAGGTGCCACATGGTGCCTCCTGATTGGCCAACATATGCCCTATCACTGTATGGATGCCACTTGTATGCCTAGTCATCGTACAATCACTACATCAATTGCCACTTGGATGCCACGTGTCGCCTCCTGATTGGGCCACATTCTTTATGATCCTGCCACGAAAACTCTAATTATACCTACCATGTCATGCCATATCATCCTGACTATTTGATTAATTCTATACTTCGACCATGGTTCACTAAACTATTCACCAATAAAACCCAAGATACGGGCCCCTTCAGCATCACCTGTGAACAAGTGACATTTCACCGGAGGTACTTATGGGAACTCTAGGAACCAGGTTTTTGTAGCAACGAAAGGGAATGATCGAAACTCTATGTTATGGAGAAAAACTTCCTATGGTATGGGGCCGACCACAACAGACAGGTGACTACATAACACTACTCAATTCCCAATGCAATGCTATATAAATGATAATGCTAAGATAATGGAGAATAAGACCAACCTTCAACTGGATGTTCGAAGTAGATCCACGTTGAGCTTTCAACTTATACACTTGAACCTGCAAATTAGTCTCAACAGCCAATACAAAACAAGCGCATATAATATGTGAAAGACATTAGCATAATCAATAGCAATGGTCCATGATATCATAAGTAAATGTAACCCAATGTAATTTAAACAACATTCACAACATCATTAGGATGAGAAAATGAGTATTTCCATTAATTAATAACAAGAAGCACATAATACAACCTCTTGCCGGCAACCAATCTGAACCGAGAACTAGGTCCCTCCACTTGTGCCTCCACCACTTCAATTCTCCATACTATGGCAAACTCAAAATATGAAAGGAGTTTGGGAGGTGAACATAAGAAGTTCACAACAACAAGGATCAATGAGTGTAGACTCAAGTCATGAAAAAAATCCACTAGAGTTATCTTGCTCTCTCTTTCTCCTCTCTTCCATACACCATAAGAGCTCAATATATACCCTTCCAAAGGTAGGTGAAATGACACATCAAGTCATTTCGGGGCATATGGAGAGCCAAAGGTCACCCTAAGACCGCTTTTTGCGAGTAAAAAGTGAGTTTTAATTACTTTTTACCATGCAACTTGGTGTACGCTGGCTAATTAAGTGCAGCCTGCATGTATGCTGGCTATAGTGGAACAACAAGCGTACAAGAACAAAAATAGGGAAAACTAAGTTCCTGAAGGGAAGATCATGAATCTAAGTCGGAACAATGGATACTGAAGGCCAATAGTTGTTGATGCTCACAAGGTGGGAAAATACGTTGTAATAGATTCCCCCTAATGTGTGAGGTAAGAGAATTGTGCTACGATGGCCAAACACATTATAAATCTCAGAAGTGGAGTGATGGAGACACAACTGGAAGGAATATCCCACTCGTCATAATACAATGATATCTTTGAATACATGTCGGTAGAGTACAACAATCTGATACAATGTCCATGAATAGGAAGTACATAATGAATACATGTCATAGGTGATCATAGCCATAACCATCTACAGTAAGAGACGGTCTCCTGCTGAAAGGAAACAACTGGTGCAAACTGGAGGTATAGACTACTGATGTATGAGAAATGGTATCTCATAAGTACAGTCACGATCATAAGTAGCATACTGAATGCCACTATCACCTGGGGTCTTCTACACAAATCACCTACGGTGCAAGTCCCATCAAGTGAATAAAGGTGTTGAGGTCGAACCTGATGTGACATTGTCTGATTACTGATCAATGATGTATACCGTTAACAGACGCGAGATAACCCACCGATAATGAAAATTGGTATCAAGGCATAGAGTACAATCATCAAAGTGTGAATAAATGTGTTGAGGTCGAACAGTAGGATGAATCCATTGATCAGGGGACATTGATGTATTCCCAAAACTGTCAATGGCGAGAGAACCTACCACTAATGACTACAAGCCTCAAGGTACTCAACCGAACTCTAAGTATCAAATTCCAGAATAAATGAGTTGAAGTCAACAGAACGAAACTCGCTGTAAGGAGGGAATTAAGTCATCCCCCATCAACCAGCACGAGGTACCAGCTACGCTGAAAGATTTGGAAGAACTCAGATTAAACAGACTGACTCAATAAGGATGGCTGACATGCAATAGTCAATAGATCTGAGGAGTGGCCAACTCTGGTTTCAGGACTTCCTTTGAACAAGAGCATGATCAGATGGATACACTCAGGAAGCATAGACTCAAATACTCAGTGATATGACACTGTGCGATGCAGGAGGCATCAACAAAGGGATCCATAATGACTGGAAGCTTAACTAGCTGATGGAGTAACAACTGAGAAATGAGTATAGCTCCTAAGGTCCTACTATAGTCCCGACTCATAATGAATGGAGTGGAGTGAATGCTCTGTTCAAAGGCGACACAACAACTGCCAACTAGAAGTAGTAACCATAATCCTGTCCAGCTTTTTCAGTTTTTTAATTTTTTTGGTCTTTTTCATATTTGGGAAAGCTTGAAAAAGAATAAAATTGCTTATAGTACAACAAGTGAGGGAACGAGTGTCAAACAGCGAGCAAACTAGTCCCAAGCAGTGGAACATACCTATGATCAATGCAAGGAATTAGCATGTGCAGGACGTGGACACTCGGGGGGAGTGTTCCCTCAGGGTGAAGGGTCATCAAACTGTTAAAGGAAAAATGAAAGCTCTACAAGGCTCAACAGGGAAAGTGCTCAGGCACTAGGCTAATATTCAAATAAGCGGGAACCGGCACAAGGCTGAAGCGACAAGCAGGATGATGCAATGCAATCACAAATTGATAAAAAATGGAGAATTCCTTATGGGAGATGGCCAACATAAGACAAAGTAGAGTATGAGTCTTTATCGCAAAGTCATGGCGTAACTACAAAGGACTTTCGATCCTAAAGAGAAACAACGGCATGGGCGCAAAAAGGCATAAAAAGGCTCTAACTAGGGTGCCCATGATCGGATAAGCCCTACCGCCAAATAACAACACTTCTATAGTAGTGTGAAGGTTCTATGTCAGTTAAGAAGCGAGGTCACACCTAGAGTTAATGAAAAACGGTCAAAGGTCAAATGCATAATGCAGGTGAAAATGACATCTAACTTATATGCCATGTGTGAAATATACCCACCGCAGGCGCAAAACGGTCAAAAAATCAACTCTCGTTGAAGAAATCTGTTCAAAATGCTACTCCAAGACATTACATTAGTCCAAAACAACTTAAAACGGTAAAAACTATAGGAAAGTGGGTATGAAAAACTATAAATAGTAAAAAGAAATTACTATTTACCAATTCATTTTCAAAATTCACCCAAATAGTAGTTTTGGTTAGTTTTCACCTTAGACTTCAGTCGTTGATTCCGGTAGCTACGGGCATCCATTCGTCGAGCCGTCTGGAGTAGGTTAGTCATCTCATCCTCCTCTTAAATTTCATAGCTTTTATTTCAGTTTTTAATGGTCTATTTTTTATTTTATCCCAAGTATACATCTCCTTAGCGTTGTACGCGAGCTATAGCTCTGCGGGTAGCGGGTAGGGCAACCTGGACGTAGTCAACGCCTACATTGACCACGTACAAATGCCACTATGATAACTTTTGACCACGTACAGGGGCGTGAAGTTCATTTTTTAAATGGTAAAAGCTAAAAATGCATGGTTTCTTGCCTCCAGGATGGTCCTAGAGTGGAGGGAAAGGGATCATGATGTGGTAGATGAGCAAGTCCACCAAGATTTTCCTACACAGCAAGCACTACAAGCATGTGGACTCTACAAATTTTGGAGCATTAGGGGTTTAAGGTCCCAAAACCAATTGCTCCGTAGACTGATTGATTACTAGGATGTAGACGCGCAAAAATTCAACTTGGATTGTCAACCACTCACACTAGAGGTGGATGACATATATTTTATTACAGGGATATCTTTCTAAGGGGAGACTGCTAGTCTCTGATCCCGGAGTGTAGGTGGTGGTATCACCATACCTGACTATATAGACCGGTACTATCTTCCCAGTACCCAAAAGGTGGGGAGCCAGGTACCTATTGGGGTCATAGTGAGATTGAGTATGAAGATCATAGTGCTCACCCTTGTGAGAATCTCAAGTTCGGAAGAGTTACTGACGAGCTCTTTTATTCCTTTTTAATTAAATTGAAATAGAAAGCTGTTCATAAATTATCAACCCAGGGCCACAAAGGCTTATGAGCTACCAAGCAAAATATATGCCAGACACTGTAACTTGGATGATCTTAACATAGAGGAAATCAAGGAATTACTGAATTAAAATTAGGATGCACTCTTTTGGTGAATAGACTCCTAAGAAATTACCGATTACAGAAAGAATCTTGCAATCAAATCCAAGCACTTAACTATCAGCTTCAAGAAATGTTCTACTATGATATAACGTTCTGCTATGCTACGGAAAGTAATCAACACTTAACAACACTCTGTCATACTACAGAAAGCAATTAATTTATAAATATAATTTAATAAACTGAGAAATTCCTAGGGAAAAAATTTGATAAACCACAGCTGAAATGAACAAACTAATTAAATTCTACAATCTACCTCTACCCTTACGCTTTAACAACAACATTCCAATAATAACTTAATGCATCCATTCAACGCAGGATTAATTGTAATTCAACATTCATCATTCATCTATCCCTCTGTAAATGTAATAGAAATGACAGTGCAATCCAATCGTATCACTAATTAAGGAATTCACACTCAGCTACGCTCAGCACACCAATTCTGAATTTAAATAATTAAATCAATCAACACTGCATCAACAATTAAATTTATTAACCTAAACACACATTCATAAAGGAAAAAAATCCTACTTATAACAACACCTATTATAGAAGGGAACCCTGCCTTTGGCAACAGGGGTTGAACAGCCACTCAATCACATGAAATTGATCAACACATTCAAATCAGATAAACAAGAAATTCTTTATGTAAAATCTTGATACAATGTTCAATAGATCTTATGTAAATTGTGGCTAACCCTTCCGAGGAGTCCCAATGTCTTTTATACATCAATGCTTATGAGACAAATATGAGAGATCGTGTAGTTACAAAATATTTCCAAATAAGGCCTATCTACGGATCCTCAAAGAGATATTTCAGGAGTCTGCATCGTGGGAAGTGGAGATGATCCCAGAGATATCGGATTGGTTAAATATGAGTCATCATAGACCCAAAATACTGAATTAGGTACACAATCTCCCATCCTTGGATCGACTGCATCATAATCTAAACTTTGGATAGGTTACCAAAGTGATGTAGAGAAATACATCAACTTGATACCTTTGTGTAATAGCTCAAGACTGAGATGCATGCCATCCAACTTCCATAATCCTTCATTCTGCAACCTATGGGTAAAATGATACTGAACCTAAAACACCACTTCTTTAGTAGGCAATAATGGCAACATAACTCTATCCAATCATAAGCAATTGGAAAATAACAAAGAGGACAAGATCAATCCTTACCAAGGCCAAAATGTACAAAATGTAAGCGAGAGAGCTAGTGGTAATACAAGATTATGTCAAAAAGAGTCATAAACAAGGTAGAATAAGGGAACAAAAATGTTCATATGCACAGCCTGTCATGTCCCCCCATTAAAGGGTTTGCATGTCCCTATGCAAACTAAGACTATGACCCACTAACAGGGGTGCTTGGAGAGATACTTAGGAACTCATCACTCCACTTATAGGAAGAATGATCGCCTTCTATTATACTGTAAAAAACCTTTCTGTTCACCAACAATTTTGAAAAATTCATTGTCCTCTCCATCCACCATAGGGCACCAAAGTATAGAGAAGTGAAACCGGAGCCCGATCCAATTGGCTCTCTGCATGCTCAGGAAGTCAAAGTATACTTGTATTCTGTCTAGGGCTTGCTCAAACATTCTAACAAAGAAGGGATCTTTCCTTTTCAAGTCCAGGCTCAGAGCATTAATCCTCCTTCATAGACATAGCATCACCTCCAACCTATGAAAGGGAATCCAACTCCTACATTCATGAACAAATTTAGATTGAGCAGTCTCCAGGAGAGTAACGAATGATTGATCTTGCATAACCTGGTTTTTGGCCGTGAATAGCTTTTCAATCGAGGGGGAACTTCTCACCCAAAGGGAATATTCCCATTCAATATTTTCTACAACAGTGGCAGTATTGTTCCATCTCAAATGATTTCTCATGAAGGACATGAATGCCCTCAGTTGCACTTCCCCTACATGAGGGTTTGGGTCCCAATCTTCATAATCTGTCATTTTGTCGAAATAATCCAGCCATCCTTCCTGTTGAAAAACTATTTTTACTTCGCTGTTTCCATAGACCATATCCGTGGTTTTAGGTTCACTACGGATTGCTCCCTTCATTTCGTTCCGTCCCTTATTTCTCCCCAAATGCCTACAATGCTTCAAGTTTCCTGTCGGTTTACCAAAGAAAAGAATGGACTTAGGTTACATGAAGGTGGGTTATCAACACTGATCTAGTTGAGAGTTCGTAGGTGGTGGAATTACTATCAGGAAACAATTAGTTTGACATAATTTAGAGGCAACCCAATTTCTCCCCCCCCAACCAACTCGACACATGACCCCGTGTGGCACTAATTGGAATGATAAACCATGATCTGTCCTTTTGTACCCATCAAAATCGAATGAAGGATGGTTATGTACCTTCCTTACCTGAGAAGAGATGCATGGAGTTTGATTGCTGGTTGGTTGCGATGATGAGAAGAAGAGTAGAAGGTTCTCCACTTTTTGCGTTGATTGTTGTAAGGAGATGGGATCATTCTCCTATGTGGCTAACAAACTGCGATGATGTTTCGGTATCGAGTCCTGTCAAATGGGATCTGATATGACTTGGGCTGCTGAACGGGATCCATGATGCTACGGATCAATGTTGAGTGATCCTTTTTCCATTTTTCGGCGATGTCAAATGATGATGGGCCCATACAAGTAAGAGAGATGCTGCCATGTAGGTGTGATGTGGAGGGTGGCCGAGAATGTGACCGTTAAAGTGCTAGAGAAGTCAAAAAAGGAGCCGATGCATGATGTGAAATGATTCTGTGGTGTTGCTGAAAGTTATGGGAAATGGATCAGGGTTCTATAATGGGGCGGGAAGGGATTCGATAATGGAGCGGGAAGGGTTTCGACAGTGGAGCGAAAAGAGGTTCTGTGATGAAGCGGAACATGTTCCGTAATGAAACGAAAAGAGGTTCTGTAATGGAGCGGAACATGTTCCAAGATGAAATGGAAAGAGGTTCTGTAATGGAGCGGAATATGTTCCGTAATGACACGGAAAGAGGTTCTGTAATGGAGCAGAACATGTTCCATGATGAAACGGAAAGAGGTTTTGTAATGGCATGGTGGAAAAACTATGTAAAACAATCTGAAAAGTAGTTATTTCAAGAGAGCAGGGCCATCCATAGGCGAGTGATATCAAGGGGAAGGATGGGATGGATGGAATAAGAATGTTCCTGCAAAGAATAAACAGATAGACTTATTAGAATCACAAATAAATTTCTTTCCTTGTTTTCTTTTCCTTTTATTTTTTTTAGGTTGCGTCCCAGTAGGGTTTTCACAGTCCATTTTTTTTTAAGGGCTGCGTCCCAAAAGGATTTTCACAGTCCTATTTTCTTTTTATTTTTCTTTTTTTCTTCTTCTTCAGAGGTTGAGCTAGTGATCTGGAAATCATTAGTACACCAACAAGCAGCAATATTGCGGATGAATGCCTCTTTGGACAATGGTTTCTTATATGGCCTTAGTCTGTGACCATTGGCCATAAGAAACGTTCCTTGATCATCAATGGTTTTGAGTCGTACTGTACCTGGAATCATAGAGAAGAGCCCAGTCACCCTCTTGAAAATACTTAGTTTTGATGAATTTATCATGACACCTGGTTCGTTGTTGTTGCACAATGGTTGTACATTCTATGGCAGTCAGTCGCAATTCATCAAGCTCATTAAGCTGTTGTAGGCGGGTATGTTGGGCCTGTGATAAATCCATGACTAATTGAAATACAGTTCTTAATGTTTTAATCTCAACTTCTATTGGCAGGGTGACTTGCTTACCATAAACTAATTGATAAGGACTCAAACCTGTTGTACTTCTCCATGCTTTTCGATAGGCCCATAAGGATTCAGGAAGCCTATCAGCCCAGTCCCTTTGATGAAGTTTAACAGTCTTTGTAAGCATAGATTCCATAATTATATTTGTGCCTTCCACTTTCCCTTTGGCCTAAGGATGATATGGTGAAGTTACCCTATGCTTAATATGGTACTTTGTTGTGAGGGATTTGATAAGTTTAGATGTGAATTGTGAGCCTCCATAAGTAACAATCTCCCTTGGAACTCCAAACCTTGTGAAAATATCTGTATATAGAAAGTCTAAAACTGCTTGCTTTGTTGCCCTTGGAAGTCCCTTTGCCTCCACCCATTTAGTTACATAATTTGTGCATACTAGGATGTATGATTTCTGCCTGAATGGAGGTTTGATAGGGCCAACAAAATCTAATGCCCACTTCTCAAATGGTTCCACCACGAGCTGAGTCTGAAGTGGCATTTCATTGGACTGTAGTGGCTGCCCCATCCTTTGGAAACTATCACAACTCTGGACATATTCCCGAGCATATTTAAATATTGTGAGCCAATAATATCCCAATTGTAAAATCTTGTTGGTTGTTCATTTATCGAAAAAGTGTCCTCCACATGGACCATCATGATAGGTTCTCAGAATTGGATAGCTTTCATATTCACGAACACAATGATGGATCACCAAGTCCGGTCCTGTATAAAACAAATAACCGTCAATCCATGAAAATCTGCTGCTACGTTGTACAATCCTTTTCTTTTCTTTTGATGTCATATGCCCCGTAAGTCTTCCTGCAACCAAATAATTTGCTACATCTGCAAACCAAAGAACATTAGTAGAAATAACAAACAAGTGTTCATCTGGGAAAGCATCATCCACCGGTTGAGATTCTTTATCAATAGTTATTCTTGAAAGAAAATCAGTAACCACATTAGTTTTACCAGGCCTGTCCATTATTGAAATGTCAAATTCTTGTAGCAACAACATCCACCTAGTGACTATGCCATTTGTGATGGGTTTATTCATGAGGTATTTGATAGCAGAGTGATCAGTGTGGAAAATCACTGGGTATCCTGTAATGCACCATCTAGTGGAATTTATTAATGGCATAAATGACAGCCATGATTTTTTTTTTCAGTCACTGTATAATTAAGTTCGGCAGCAGTCAGATTTTTACTAATAAAATATATGGCATAGGGTTTTTGATCTTCCTACTGGCCTAGGAATCCTCCTATGGTGGTATCAGAGGCATCTGTAGAAATTAGGAAAGGTAGGGACCAATTTGGTCCACATAGGATAGGTGTTGTAGAGACTTTCTGTTTTAAAGTTTCCTGGGCTAGTTGACAATCATTCATCCATTCAAACTGTTTATTTTTTGACATAAGCAGAAATAAGGGACTAGCAATCTTCGAAATTTTTTGAACAAATCTTCTATAATAACTTGCATATCCAATAAAACTGCGTACCTCTTTTTGTGTGCATGGGACTGATAAATTATGGATCACCTGGATTTTTGCTGGGTGTACTTTGATGCCATTGGGAGATATGAGATGACCCAGAACAACACCTTGAGTGAGCATCATTCTGCATTTCTCATTGCTGAGACAGAGGTTCACTTCCTTGCATCGTGTAAGTAATTTGTCCAGATTATTCAAAGCTGCTGCAAAATCTTCACCATGGGAGGTAAAATCATCCATAAAACCTTCCATAGTGTCATGAACAAGATCAGAAAAGATACTGAGAACAACCCACTGAAATGTGGCATGGGCATTGCATAATCCGAAAGGTAACATGCAGTATGTGAAGGTACCCTAGGAGCATGTGAATGTCATTTTCTCTTGATCTTCCAGTGCTATCCTGATCTAGTTATACCCACTGAAGCCGTCCAAAAAAGAGAAATACTTCCTTCCTACTAGTGTGTCCAACACTTGATCGATGAAGGGTAACAAAAAATGGTCCTTATGCATAGCTTTGTTTAATTCCTTATAATCAACACAAATACACCACTTCCCGTTCTTCTTAGGAACTATGACCAGTGGAGACACCCACTTGCTATTGGAAATGGGATAAATAAAATTTGCAGCCAACAACTTCTGAAGTTCTTCTTTGACCACCTCTCTAAGTGTCAGATTCATCCTCTGTTGGGGTTGCCTGATGGGTCTGGAATCATTCTTAGTATATATATGGTTTGTGCATAGGTTGGGGTGCAGACATTTCATATCACTATAATCCCAGGCGTATGCAGACCTGTGTTTCCTTAATACCGAGGTAAGCTGGTCTATTTCCTACTTCGACAATGTAGAGCTAATCTTTAGGAGCTTTCCAGGTTCAATTTCCACTTTTGTAATTGCAGACTCACCATTCGGCGTAGCGGTACTATTAGATGTTGTAGATGAACTTGGAATGCTATCAACTTGTTGGGTAGTGCAAAATGAATGAAACGACTCTACGAAATCTCCAGAAGGACTAGAAGAAATGAATTGACTGAGCAGATCATCCTCAGTTAATTATTTTGCTACCAGCGATTGTTCAATCATGTACAGCTGTAGGGTTTCATATGCTTGCTCAGTTTCCTCTTCATCTAGCCACAAAGGGAGTTTTGGTTGTATTATTGGCTTCGTGGGAGGATACAAAGTGAGTTCCTTAACATCATTACCATGAGATATGCGCATGTTTCCTGATCGACAGCCAATATAAGCATCCGTTGTGGCCAACCATGGTCGCCCCAAAATTAGGGGATAGCCTCCCAAGTTTGATTTTGTCTGTAGAACCATAAAATACACCGAGTATTCCCATTGGTCATCCAACTGTAAAATAGTAGAATTCATCGGAGGTTTGTAATGTCCAATCTGTCCATTGTTCGTTTAGTCATGACATTAATGGCTGCTCCCAGATCTATCAGTGTATTAGAGAGAGAAATGCCATTGATTTGCACTCTGAGAATGGGACTACAAGGGTCAGAGTACTTAGCAGTAAGAGTGTTACCCATGATTAATTCATCCAAATCTGCTATGACATGGACTGTTGAGGGGTCTTTTCTCTTTCTGCCTGGTTTTTTCAAACATAACTCTCTGACCGCTTTGGAGTAAATGGGAATGTCTTTGATAGCTTGAAAGAGTGGAATTTTTACGCAGACATTTCGTAATTCTCCAAGGAGATCAAATTCTGACCGAGGCATAAATTTATCTATGGTTAAGTGCTCAGGATATGGTGGAGGTTTCTTTTGCTCAGTTTGGGTGATTTCCTGGGCGGGATGGGTGGGAAATTATCTTCGGATCGCACTAGTATCTCTTCAGATGGGACTGGTAGGATTTCTGGTGTCTCTTCCTCTTCATCTTCTGTAATTATAGGAGAGGTGGTTTTATTAATTTGTCTGCCAGAGCGTAATTGAATGTCGTGGTAGTCCACCGTGGAGATGGAATAGGCTAGATAATTAGGTATTTCAGCAGCCATTACAGGTTGTCCAACCTTATTATTAGGGTTAGGAGCGGGTTGTGCATGAAGGAGTGGTTTTGGAGGTGGATTGTTCAATGGAAAGGTTAACTGAGGCTGTAGAAGAGGCTGCATTAATGGTTTTACTGGTGCAAATGAGAATTGAGTATTCTGGACTTGAGGAGATAGATGTTGAATTTCTTGTTGATTCCCGAAATTTGAATTCCTCCAGTTTGATTGCCAAGGGTTATTTTGGGGGTAGGAAGGTTCCCAAGTCTATTGAGGCAAGGGTGGGTACCAAGGATGAGAATTTTGTTGGACTTGTGGAGCTTGTGGAACTTGCTGCTGATGTAATTGAGTATTATTCCAATAAGAATTAAATGGTTGCATGGGATCTATTATTGTACCTGAAGGTTGGGGTTTCCATGGGCGTTTTTGAGATATAAAACAAACCGGTTCTGCATCCATCCCTACTTCTTCATATATAGCCTTGAGTGCTGGCAGTGAAGGGCATTCTTTCGTAGGGTGCTCCAGATCACATAGAAGGCATATTTCCACTTTGTCTAAGGGGTAGTTCTTGAGAGGGTGTCTCTTTCTGTATTTAGGACAAAAGACAACCAAAGCTTGATCTTCCTCCTCTTGCCTTTTCTTGGATTGAAGTGCATCTAACTCAGGACTCAGGGAGCTGAGTATGTCAGTCTTGCAACCCTCCAAGAGGTTTCCAATCTCCATCCTTGAAACTCCTTCTCTTTAGGTCTTGGTGGTCCTGTTTACTATGTCCCTAATTCCTCTTCCCGATCTGGAGGCATTCCTCGAATACCTTCTGCAAAGGTCACATATTTCCACATATTTTAGTAGGGATACATCCCCTGCACCCATCAAATTAAGCAGATCAATATCTTTGATCCCTTGTAGGAGCAGAATTTTCAGTGTATCATCATTTAACCCATTCTGTCTCGATCTTTCCAAATTATATTGGAATCTCTCCACATAGTCTTCTAGGTTCTCATCCTCCTACTGGGTCATTTTAAAAATTGCTTCCTTCCGATGCTTGTCCTTGCAATATTATTGATATTTATCCAGGAAGACCTTCTTCATTTGAGCCCAAGTTGTTATACTGTCCCCTCCCAGCCCCATGAAACACCTCAGAGCCTGGCTTTTCAATGTGGCTGGAAAAAGTTTGAGCTTCTGATGATCTGTAACGTAATCATAGCTCCTGCAGAGGACATCGAATTTGAATAGGAACGTATCCGGGTCTTCACTTGCCATACCATGAAAATTGGGCAATGATGAATGTGGAATGTTCTTCATCTTGTTTGTAAGTGTAAATCAAGAATTTCGGATTGGAAATTTGAAAGTGACCGTTCCAGTACTTGATTCTCCATTTGTATTTCCTCGGTTTGTATCCTGCCCATGGGGAATATGTTCTCCGTCACGATCCATATTTACTATAAAATCTTCAAATGTAGCTGATCCGACTGACAACGTAGATTCATCAAACAATTGTTCCTCACCTCCTTGATTTTTAACACTGAGTTGCTTAGGAAACCCTTCTTTTTGAACAAACTCTTTTTCTTGAACTAATCCTGTCACTAACAGATTCTCATCAGCATGCGTTGGTAAGACCATCCTGTTGATGTGCATGGTAGAATGATCAGGCCTTTCAGTCTCTTGCTTAGAATTGCTGATAGAAGGTGACCTACCTCGAACACATCCTCCTCTTATTGCGCTTCCTGCACGGTTAGTACTAGGGGGGGTATCATATGCATATACAATTCTACCTGTACTATCTCTTACTCTACGCATGAATACTTTGCATGTTCCAGGATCACAGGGACTTGCGGCGGGAAATATTCTAATGAATTTGTCTGTGCGTTTTACTCGTCCCTCCTCTAAAATCACACCAGACTATTTCCAAAAAAAATATGTCACACACAATCCACTCAAAGAAAAGGAAAAGAATCGCAACTAGAACCAAAATAATCAATCGAAACTACAATGTCCTTGGTAGCTCCCTGACAACGGCCCCAAAATGACAAGCTCTTTTATTCCTTTTTAATTAAATCGAAATAGAAAGCTGTTCATAAATTATCAACCCAAGGCCACAAAGGATTATGAGCTACCAAGCAAAATATATGCCAAACATTGCAACTTGTATTATCTTAACATAGAGGAAATCAAGGAATTATTGAATTGAAATTAGGATGCACTCTTTTGGTGAATATACTCCTAAGAAATTACCAATTACAGAAAGAATCTTGCAATCAAATCCAAGCACTTAACTATCAGCTTCAAGAAATGTTCTGCTATTATATAACGTTCTGCTATGCTATAGAAAGTAATCAACAATTAACAACAATCTATCATACTACAGAAAGAAATTAATTTCTAAATCTAATTTAATAAACTGAGAAATTCCTAGGGAAACAATTCAAAAAACCACAGCTGAAATGAACCGACTATTAAATTCTACAATCTACCTCTACCCTTACGCTTTAACAACAACATTCCAATAATAACTTAATGCATCCATTCACCGCAGGAGTAATTCTAATTCAACATTCATCATTCATCTATCCCTCTGTAAATGTAATAGAAATGACAGTGCAATCCAATCGTATCACTAATTAAGGAATTCACATTCAGCTACGCTCAGCACACCAATTCTGAATATTAAATAATAAAATCAATCAACACTGCATCAACAATTACATTTATTAACTTGAACACACATGCATAAAGGAAAGAAATCCTACTTATAACAACACCTGTTACAGAAGGGGGCCCTGCCTTTGGCAACAGGGGCTGAACAACCACTCAATCACACGAAATTGATCAATACATTTGAATCAGATAAACCGGAAATTCTTTATGTAAAAGGCTGATACAGTGTTCAATAGATCTTATGTAAATTGTGGCTAACCCTTCCAAAGAGTCCCAATATATTTTATACATCAATGCTTATGAGAGAAATATGAGAGATCGTGTAGTTACAAAATATTTCCAAATAAGGCCTATCTACGGATCCTCAAAGAGATATTTCAGGAGTCTGCATCATGGGAAGTGGAGATGATCCCAGAGATATCAGATTAGTTAACTATGAGTCATCATAGACCCAAAATACTAAATTAGGTACAAAATCTCCCATCCTTGGATTGACTACATCATAATCTAAACGTTGGATAGGTTACCAAAGTGATGTAGAGAAATACATCAACTTGATACCTTTGTGTAATAGCTCAAGACTGAGATGCATGTCATCCAGCTTCCATAATCCTTCATTCTACAACCTGTGGGTAAAATGATACTGAACCTGAAACACCACTTCTTTAGTAGGCAATAATGGCAACATAACTCTATCCAATCATAAGCAATTGACAAATAACAAAGAGGACAAGATCAATCCTTACCAAGGCCAAAATGTGCAAAATGTAAGCGAGAGAGCTGGTGGTAATATAGGATTATGTCAAAAAGAGTCATAAACAAGGTAGAGTAAGGAAACAAAAAGGGTCATATGCACAGCCCATCAGTTACATCAGGCGTCGAGGCCAGTCATGTTCTATGTAGGAGAGTGCATGAGGCCTATAGTATATGATTGGTGCACAATGCTACTGGCGTCTATGAAAACTCAGTTAATGGAGTGTACGCTTGGTTAGGAAAAGAACTTCGGGTATGGCATTATACTTTGCAGTTTCTTTTTCGAGAGAGTTTTGGGGCTTAGTCCAAGGGTTGAAGTCCCTCCGCATAGTCTCCGTGACCCAGACCTGACCCGGTGGATAGAGGTAGTAACGCGGCAGGGTGGTGGCCGACAGGCATCACCATATTCAGAGGAGTTCTTTCACTAGTGGGCTAGACAAGTCATCGCCATTGATGACTATCCATACGAGGGCATAGACTTCAACGGAGATGGGTACATGCCGCTCCCACCAGGGGCCGCTTTTAGAGACATCGGTATGTTTTACTCTTTTTGTCATATTTTTTTTTTTGTATTTTTGGATTATATATGAATGCAAAAATGTTTTTTTGGTGGTATCATATATTAAGAAACGACTGTTTGCTCGCAGATCGAGGTCCCCGAAGACCAAAGGGCTACCCAAGACATCATCATCGCGGTAGGGGTGCAGAGGTAGTTGGTGCTGCAGTAGAGTGCACACTCGAGACAGTACGGGTCAACCTAACCCGCATGACTGCCAGGGTTCCACTCATTGAGGTTGAGCATCTGCCAGAGGCGATGCAACGACATGTAGTAGGAGTATCGGGCACCTGGGTGAAGTTATTGCGGCACATAGCCAATGCAGTACATTACTATGGTCAGACACATCCTGCCGAGGCAGTTAGGCCTCCCCGTAGGGATTAGATATCTCAAAGTCCTATATTTTGTATCGATTATGTATATTTTTCAGAGCTATGGGCTCCAGTTTTGTATTGTGACACCACATTTTGGAAATGTTATTTATAAAAAACTATGATTCTCCGGTCTTACTATGTGTGTATGTACAAATGTATGAATGTATGTTTATTTGTGTGCTTCATTATGAATGTGACAAATGCCAATCTAAGATATAGTTAGCATATGCATCAGATACATGATTAAAACTTCTCAGAACATGAATGCATGTAATGGAAACAAAATGATGCTCCAAGAGTCTTACCCTTAGGAATCTCCGTAGTAAAGTAGGATCCCTCACACGCTACTGACCATTCAATTGAAACACAACCAGTTTTGAATCTAGGCGGACTTCTAAAGACTGGATACCATGCGAAATGGCATCATGAAGTAGCTCAACAACAACACTGTACTCAACCACATTGTTGGATGTAGGATCAAGACAAGTGCCTCCCGAAGATACAATTTGATGGTCAGGTGAATAAATAACCCACACAATAGAAGCAAGTTGCTACGTATGAAGGATAGCACCATCTACGAATCCCAAGAACACTGGAGATTCCGCTGACATCTGTCAACCAAACGGAAGTGAATCAGTAGACCCGAAAAACCAAAAGAAATCTAAACTATGCACAGAAGAAACTATACAATAGTATACAAAAGTATTAGCTCGAACTAGAATTTCAAGCATAATACTGCTTGAGGTAGAGCCCATTTATAGGCTCCTTCAAGGCGTTCCCCTTATAATCTTCCAATTCGTAGGATCCTTTCTCAAGGACACGCCTCACTATTTAAGGACCGTGCCACATGGGGTTAAACTTGCCTGCCCCCAAGGGTTCCTTAGCTTGGTCATACAAGAGGACCAAGTCACCTTCACCATACTGTCGGGAATGGAAAGACCTATCGTATTGAACCTAACACTACATTTGTTGGCATCTATAGCCACGGCGGCATCTCGACGTTACTCGTCAAGCTGCTCAAGGTGGATCAAACGTTGCTCAACATCTGAGGTGTCAGGTAGGAGCTCTATGACTAGTTTTAATGAAGGGATTTCGCATTCAATCGGTAATATAGACTCTACACCATATACTAGTTGAAATGGTGAGAAACCGATGGCAGTTTTAACTACGATTCAATATGCCCACAAAGCAGGATATAACATAATGTGTTAGTTTCTCTTGGTTTGCTGGATGGTACGTTGGAGAATTATCTTTAAGGACTTGTTGACTGCCTCGACCTGACCATTCGCTTGGGGGTAGTAAGAAGATGAGTGATCTTGACGAAGCCCAAGCTTGAGTGACAAATCCACCATCATTTTATTCTGAAAGTGGCTACCATGGTCAGTGACAATCTCTTTCGGGATACTGAATTGAGCAATAATTTGATTGAACACGAAGTGAGCTGCAGTAGCACCGTCGTATTTTACGGTCGGCATGGCCTCAACCCATTTGGAAAATTAGTCCATGGCCACAATGATATGGTGATGCCCCCCAGCCGAAGCTGGTTTGAAATCCATGAAATCCACCCCCCACTTGGTGAAGGGACCGACGGTGACAACCGGATGAAGGGGCGTTGGATGTGAGTGTATATTATGAGAAAACACCTGGCAAGGGTGACATCTCGTTACGACGTTCATACATTCCTTAAAAATTGAAAGCCAAAAGTAACCCACTCGCATGATGCATTGGGCTATTGCAAGCCTAGATAAGTGACCACGACATGCCCCACCATGGTAGTCATTAAGAACAAGCTCCGCTTCTTCGTGAGTCAAACAATGACGAAGGATAGATTCTTTTCCCCAACGATACAAAGTGTCGCCAACGATGACATAATCTTTAGCATGATGTCTCACATGTCGTCGTTCGTCTCGTGAATAGTGTGAAGGGAACTTCAAAGTTTGAAGATATACTATGATATCCCCATACCAAGGGTCCACATACGAGATAAGAAATAAGCGCTCATCCACAAAGGAATCTTCATGGACAATATCCTCATCAAGTCGTGGAAAGTCCGACATGAGCTCAGCAAAACCCAAGGATTTCACCGACTTCACCGAGGCAAAATCAAGATAAAAATCCTAAAGGATCACAATCCATTTATTGTATTTCCCCCCTATAAGACACCGTGATAGCACAAACTGAAATGGATTGATATGTGCTCTGATTTTTGTTTTCCTAAGCATGATGTAATGCCGTAACCGTTGGACTGCATGAACAGTCGCAAGTGCCAACTTCTCCACGTGAGTGTATCTCAGCTCAACGTCTACTAGATTTTGACTAAGGTAGTAAACAACAAGCTCCTGGAGCACATCATCCGCCTGAAATAAGACCATGCCAATCGTCTTTTGAGACACGACCACATAAAGTAGAAAATATCTAGCAAAGTCTGGTGGACTAACCAGAGGGGCTGATACCAAATCTTTCTTAAAAGAATCGAAAGACTGCTGGGCTCGCTCATCCCAGATAAACGGTGTGTCTTTCTTCAACAAGCGCGCGAAACCTTTGGTAAGACTAGCATAATTCACTATGAAACGACGTAGGAAAGTGGCTCTCCCCTGGAGGCTTTGAAGTTGAAATAAGTTGTGGGGAGGAGGCAATTGAAGTATTGCCTCAACTTTAAGAGGATCGACTCTGATACCCTCTTTAGAAACTATGAAACCTAAAAGGCAACCCGTTTTCACAACAAAGATACACTTGTTGGGATTCAATCGAATCTTGTAGCATCGGCATCTTTCGAAATTTAGACAGAGGTGCTTGGGGTGGTCCACTCTTTTGCGAGAATGGCCAGAAAGATCATCCAAGTATGCCTCCACTATATGCTTAAGATCGTGAAATGCGTAGGTCATGGCACGCTGAAAATTAGCTCCGGCATTTTTAAGGCCGAAGGGCATCTTCTGGTACGCAAATGTACCCCAAGGATAAATAAAAGTAGTCTTATGTTGGTCCTTGGGCTTTATCTGGATCTGGTTATATCCTAAGAAGCCATCCATAAACAAAAAAACTTCGCTTCTTGCACAAGCATCCAAGATATGATCTATGAATGGAGTGGGGAAATTATCTTTCGGACATGCACGGTTCATATCTCTAAAGTCAGTGCATACATGGATGGTTCCCTGCTTCTTATCCATGGGAATGGGATTTGACACCCATTCGGTAAGGGGAACTGGGTAGATGAAACCAGCCTTAAGTAGTTTCTCCACAACTGCCTTGATCGCGGCTGCCTTCCTAGGTTTCAAAGCATGAAGGCGTTGTCGAACTGGCTTAACATTGGGATATGTCTTAATCTCGTGTTCGACAATGTTGGGGTCTATTCCTGGCATCTCCTCATATGACCAGGCGAAAACATCCTGAGATTCCTTGAACAACCCGATGTAAGTGGGAATCTCCTCAGGAGAACAATCAACATCGATGTAAACGTTCTCTACCTTTCCGGGTGTACGAGAAATTTTGATCGGTATGGTAGATATTAGCCATGTTCCCCTCCGCGTAAATCCCATGTGAATCTAAAGGAGCCACAGGGTGACCAACCTTCTCGGCAAGAGTCATCCTAAACTCTTCCTGCTCAATAAGGTCAAGGTTGGGAAGAAAATATATAAGAGAGATGATGCATGTCTTACTAAGGCCTCTCACTACCACACATGGCCTCAACAATAGCTTCATCCGAAGGGAAAGCACTGTCAAGAAAATCATATGAACAAGATGAGTCGGCTTCCCACACGGGCAGCATAATGAGACCTTCTTCTTCTGTCTGTGAAGAGGAGAGATCCGGATCTGCAGTGGCTTGTTGAATATCTCGGTACACAAGCTCAGCAGTAGACAGTGGCATAGACATTCCGACATGCGCAATGTCTCCAGACGGGGAAATCACAGACGATAAAGTCCACGAATCATTAAAATACGAGGTCCGAAATGGTACATTATTCAATGGAGGAGGCGCACTATCGGAAATGGTTCCTATAAAGGAGATTGGTGAAACGAAGTCGAATGATCCCATCAATGAGGGGTATAATCCTACACCAATGTTCCTAGTTGTCGGCTGAGAATCTTTGACCTAAGGAACAACAGTTCCCATAGATGCTGTGGAATTGGGACTAACTAAATCTAGTTGATCGACCATCACAATCTTTCCTTCCTGAGGAAAGAAAATAATTTTGAATACAGAGGAAAAGATCGCTCTCATAGCATAGATCCAATTCCTACCCAGGAAAAGGTTGTAATTGATGGGCGCATCAACCACCTCGAATTCAATAGGCATGGATTTCCCACCCAAGCGGACAACAAGGGAAGGGAGAATACCATACGGCCTAAATGACCGACTGTCGAATGCAGTGAGAATGGTCATAGACTTGGATAAGGGAGGAGAGCCAAGAGCTTTCCAACAACATAATGACATCGTCGACGTAGAAGCACCTTCGTCAACCACCGTTCTTTTGACAATATTCTATAGGCACTCCACATGGACTTGAAAATCCACATGATAAGCTAAGCAAGGTTGGATGTCAGTAGTGTAAAACTTGATAACGTTAGGACTTCTATAAACCTGAAATCCTAAAGCGCACAAAAGGGTGTTCCTTTGAGAAGGACATGCCTGTAAAACCTCAAGAGCCGACATGGCACACGGAGTTTGACCCAAATCTTCTATAGTGGAGTAGTTTTGGGCAGCTCAGGCATTGGGATTATGCGCATAGCACTTGAGAACACATTTCGGTATCCGCGGCATAGTAGTGGGCTTCTCGATATGCAAAGAAGTATCAGGGAGAGGGGGCTCATTCCCCAAGTTCGGTTGTGGTGCATCATAATCGCATTGACGAGTAGCAACGCTAAACTATGATTTAACCATAGTCACGCATCCAAAGCGACTGGTATGAGAAGCGGACATTGAAGTATCATTTGTCCCATAGCCAGTGACGGAAGCAATCAAAGCCATATTCTGATGATGAGGAAGGGGATCTTTAAACACAACTGGGCTCTGTCCAAGATGCTTCGATGCTTCTTCAATCCGAGGACACAAGTGAGTAAGATGATCTTTTGAACAAAGCTTGCAAGGAAACTTCACCTTACGCCTAGGATTACATTCCCCACCAGCATTTCCGCCGTCTCAAGGAGGGTTGGCGTTCTCTTTTCTAGGAGTATTACGATTACTTCCATTATTCCCATTATTCCCACCCTTATGATTGTTTCTCCCCTTCTTCTTACCACCAGGATGTTGGTTACTCGATGGGTTCGCCGATTGCATAGCATGTACATCGGATGGTTGGGTGGAAGTGGACAAGGTGTGAACCTGTCTGGGAGTAGATTGGTTAAGAGACAAATTTTTCATTTGATTGGTAACCAAATCTATGAGTCCAGTACTTGTGGATCCAGCAATGCCATCGGCATGTGGTCCAGAAATTGGCTTGGGATCATGTCATGATCGCGGTGCATAAGGAATAATATCATATAGGATGTCAAATTGAGCATCGAGTAACTCTAGCTGCTGGACTTTGTATATAGCTTGTTCCTCAGTCGTAATGTCAGATATTGAAACATCCTTAGAAATATATCGGAGCAAGGAATTAAGGAACCATTCCAACAAGAACTCTGGAGTAATGTTGGCTTTCACTAGCTTCTTCCGTCGACGCCACTCTTAAACGTGGTCAGATATGTGTGTGGCCTTATTTTGACAGAAGGTAGACAAGAGTTCGGTGCCCGTATCGTAGCAAACCGACAGCTGAAAATGGTCTTGGAAAACCAAGGCTATCTCATTAAAACCCCTGTAAGTGCCCCCAGGCAACTCGACATACCACTTCGCGGTTTCCCCTTTGAGGGTGCATTGAAATAGTCTCAAACAAATGGAATCATGATTTAACGAGTTCGAGGAGCACCAAAGGTGAAAAGTCGTAACATGATCACTTGGATCCTCACCACCCTTCCCTTCAAACTTTGGAATGTCGAAAGGGAGCTTGGTAGGTACTAGAGGCCAAGTAGGGTCATGACAAACTAGATCATTCATGAGCTTTGAAAGATCGGGAAGATTCAAACGAGCAAGGAATGGGAGCTGCGGTTGTAAAGCTTGATTATAAGCTCCCAAAAGAGGTTGACCTTGCAGACCTGAAGGATAATATGGACCATGACCATGACCATAGGGCTGATAACCGCCCCCACCCTGACCCGTGTAAGGGTATGTAGGTATATATGTGTTGTGAGCACCGTAGTGAGGTGGGTCGTAGTAAGGGCCAGAACCGACTATATTTTAGTAAGGGTTACCACCATAATTATGGGCATGTAAGTACTACTCGTAGCAAGAACCGTAGTGTGATGACCATAATTGTAAGGTATGTTCCCACCCCCTACATAAGTACTATTAGTAACAGGTGTAGTCTTATAATGACCATAAGTGTAAGGTATATGCACACCCCCCGTATTATGAGAGGTACTAATGTTAGCAAAAGTGGTCATGGTCATGAGCATGTGTGTAGAGGCATGTGTATTAAACTGTGGAATGTGAGTCATATTGTGAACAGTGCTCCCACCAGGAGGGGTAGTCCTAGGAGGCGTCCTTCCTCCCACATTTGGAATTTGTGAAGGGATACGGCCCGTCCCACACTGATGTGTGGAAGATGAAGGTGTAGTGCCCCCAATGAGGGTAGTGCCCCCAGTGAGTGCAGTGTTGCGAACACCATGACTAGTGCTACATGACTACCAGACATAGTGGAAGTTACAATGGCGTTCAAACTAGGCATACCAAATGAAAAAGGTGTCGTGGAAGAAGGAATGTTTGTATTACTCCAATCCAGAATCCCATATCGGAAACCTTATGTGTGTGTCCCATCGAATGGGTTTGTCTCGGGAAGAGTTACCTGTGGTGGCAACTCTCTTCCATCTCTAGGAGAGGAAGGAGCAGATGTACCTTCGACTCTACCCGATGAAATCATGGGGGTTTCGCCAGTGCAAGATGGTGTAGTCATAATATGAGCTTCTTGAAGTTTGTATGAAATATCAAAAGGATCCAAAGGAATCCTTTGACGTCTCTTATAAAAAGGACGTGTAACTTTGTTGGCCGATGGACCAACTAAACAACGAGACTGGCAGAGAGGTGGATCTCACTCCACGATATATCCAAAAGGGTCAATAAATCAAAGTGTCTCCTAACGGCCAACCTAACGATCAAAGAGCACACACCTAAAGAAACTACAGCCAAATGCACACAAACAGGACTGGCTCAAGGGACCTCCCGACACTACAGCCGGTATTTCTCGCCTAGGAGAGGCTTGAGACTCCCAAACTATAACCGGAGGTAACATAATTAGTTATAAGGCTCCCAGACTTCACTACGTGCATAGGGTCAAATCCCTATACAACATGCAACTGTGTTGTCCAACCCCTATCTGACTCAGGATAATCGCAGAATAACCGCTACAAATGCCCTATGCAATACCTAGGTAAGGCAACTAAGGTCACCACAATATAACCAATGCTCAGGCGGAAAATCGCAAGCGGGATCTGTCGTATTGGTAGGGTAGCTAATCCCGAAACTCAAGTTGATGAAATCCCCAAGAGCCCTCGTACACGAACAAATCCTGGAAATATCTCCCGCGTTTAGCCAGTATTGGAGGGCTATCTCCACAACCAACCTCCTGTGACCTCGTGCTTAACTCTGGTCTGAGTAGATCTTCCTGAGAACACTGATATATACTATGGGTTCACCACTCCCTCGTCAGACACATAATGTTTCTTCTAGTAGTCTTGGATTGTTAACTCACAATGATCTATTCCAAGACTCTAAACCTATGCTAGTTGGTGCACCCTATAAAAAGAAAATCATTTCTAATCAATTTTAAGATTAAGCATTGATTTTAAATGGTTGTAATTAATCAAAGGATATGGTTGTGAAACTGATGATGTAAAAGAATCAATGATATGCACAATCGAAAAGCACTAGACTCATCTATTCAATAAAAAGCATGCCACTAATATGACAATCAATCCAATGGTTCAAAATAAAATGCAGCTCTTTTAAAATTCCAATGCACAAGCAAGTCCTAGATGAAATCACCAACACTCAGATGCAAAATGCAGAACATAAAAGCAAATATTTTTGTATTTTCACTTATAAATGGAAGGAAAATGCAAAACTATGTTTTTTGTATTTTTTCAATATAAATGGAATGGAAAAATGCAAGCAAAATCTAACTGTTCAGTTAAAGAAATGCAGAGCATGTCACTCAGAAAACCCAACAAATCCCAAATAGTAAGACTCAGCCAATGTAATGAGCTAGAAATAAAAAATGGTGAGAAATCAAAAAAAGGCTCAAAACAAAGAGAAAGAGGAGTTTCTGGTCACAAACAGGGTATGGAACAGTTAGGAATCAGGCCAACTAAGACTTAGAAACACTCAAAACCAACCCAACAACAATCCAAGGTCATAAATCAATCAATCCCAGAGTTGTACGCGACTGTGTGAATAATAATAGCGGGTAGACGCCGGCTACAGTACTAACAGGGGCAGCTAGACGCGGTCAAAACTAGGTTGACCCGCATACATGGAAAGACAAATGAGCAAACAAAGAGTCCAACAACCCCAAAAAATCTAGTTTTCTATTGTAAATCCCAACGGCCAATCAATGACATAGAAGCTCGACAAACAACAACTCTAAATAAGGAGAGATGCCTAAAAATCCCCAAAATGGAGGTCTCCCCCCAACGGAGTCGCCATTTCTATTACGGAGAAAAACTTCCTATGGTATGGGGCCGACCACAACAGACAGATGACTACAGAACACTACTCAATTCCCAATGCAATGCTATATAAATGACAATGCTAAGATAATGGAGAATAAGACAAACCTTCAACCGGATGTTCGAAGTAGATCCCCATTGAGCTTTCAACTTATACACTTGAACCTGCAAATTAGTCTCAACAACCAATACAAAACAAGTGCATATAATATGTGAAAGACATTAGCATAATCAATAACAATTGTCCATGATATCATAAGTAAATGTAACCCAATGTAATTTAAACAACATTCACAACATCAATAGAACGAGAAAATGAGTATTTCGATTAATTAATAACAAGAAGTACATAACACAACCTCTTTCCGACAACCAATCTGAACCGAGAACTAGGTCCCTCCACTTGTGCCTTCACCACTTCAATCCTCCATACTATGGCAAACTCAAACTATGAAAGGAGTTTGGGAGGTGAACATAAGAAGTTCACAACAACAAGGATCAATGAGTGTAGACTCAAGTCACGGCAAAAATCCACTAGAGTTATCTTGCTCTCTCTTTCTCCTCTCTTCCATACACCATAAGAGTTCAATATATAGCCTTCCAAAGGTAGGTGAAAGGACACATCGAGTCCAACAGGCCCCCAAAGACAACAAAGGACGTGTAACCTTGTTGGCCAAAACTTCATCGGGTCCAACAGGCCCCCAACACTCATATGTGGCTCATCCCAAACCATTTTATTGTTGGTCCTGCAATTGTTTCCACTGCATCAAAAGGTTATCATACTTATCCTTCATTGAGACAACAGTATCCTTCGCTTTATCTATTCGTTCCGCTAGATCCTCGACTAGCTGCATAGATATACCACCTTGCACTTGTTCTTCTACTAGCTTGACTGTTGCCTTTATCTACTCATGCTCTGCTCGAATAATATCAAAGACTCGAATCGCTTCATTCTTTAGATGCTCTACCTACTAGCTTCATCTTTGCTGATCTTCTCTAAGCTGAAAAATTTCAGCTTGTAGCTACTTTATCTTAGCTACCTTCATCATGCACTCTTTTGGTGGAAGTGTCTTGATGACTTCTTTTAGCTTCACAGGTCTAGATTGTGCACTTTCCAACTTAACTGTAATGTCCTCTAGACCCTCATCATCCAACAATGTCATCCAACTCTAAAAAATTTCATCTAAGAGATTCACACATTCTGCTTCTAAGGCCTTAATGCCTTCAATAGAATCTTTAACTTGCTCAGCTCGTTGGTTTCGTACTCCTTGTGTAGTCCCCGACACAACTTGTGCTTCCAAATAAGTGATTCTTGTTCTAAATTCATAAGGTATTGTTGAGTAGAGAAGAGAAGTATATTCCTCGTGTTGTGTGGGGAAATAGAAGGGAGTGGCATGGCTATTTTGGTTGGATGGTTGCCTCAATTATTTTATGGTGAATAACTTGACTAATCTTGAGATAAATTAGGTTAGATGAGTAACATGTGGTTCTTTATCCTATTTCCTTAACCTAGGTGGCATCATAGCCTATCTTGTGGGTGACATCTACAATGGATACCTATAGTTGGATGGAAAAATGATCACAAGTATCCACTTTCCTTGGACCATTTCAATTAAATTAAGTGTTACGTTGATGCTCAAAATGTAAAATTGGGAACAACACTAAAAACACCCTTATAGTGATCTTAAGGAAGAAAAAATAGGAATGGAAACTCAAGATATACTTAAATCCCTAGACCTCCTAACTACAAGGTTAGCTTTATTAGCTTGATAACTCAATGTTAATACTCACATTTACATGTCTGAGTTCTCCTTACCTGGTAGCACATTTGTCAAGCATTTAGTCGTTCTAGAGAATGGTCTATTTTCGGTAGCGCCCTTTTATTCACCAGTTCTAAATCCATTCCTTGAAATCCTGAGTTGTGTGTCATCCTCGTTAGTTTCCCATCGTCTTAAACCCTATCCATTTGTTAATTTTGCCATAATTTAACGGGGTGTTATTATTATTATCATTAATTTTAAAAGAGGTTCTTAATCATTTAGTTTTAAAATAATATTTTTTATTAAAAAATAATAAAACAAAAGGCAAAGATTTATGTTCAGTTTCACGTAGGCTTTTATGAAAAGGAAGACGAGTCTTCTTTCATTTTAATGATGGGTTTTCTTATCCTCTTTGAAACCAACGTCAAGCCACTCGTCATAATTCTTACCCACCGTTGATACAAGCACCAGATCGCTTAAGCCTGCCAGTGTAGCCCACAGGTCCATCAGCCTTGCTCTACGCATTGGAGAAATTGTCATACACCTGCCTATATGAAGAATTAAATAACATTATAAATATTAAATGTGGGATACACCACACAGAGGAAACAATATTAAAAGCACTATGGAGAATTCAAGCGCTGAACATGTTTGAGTCTGCAACGAATGTCAAAGAGAACAACTCATCAAGTCTTTATCCAACGAGTTACTATAGTCATTAAGTGTTGAACGCCAATAACTCAAGCATCCAAGTGTTATATAATGAGGAAGACCCACATATCATACGCCAAAGCAAAGACTATGTGTACCCTCTGTCTGGGATTAGACGATGCATCTTTCAGATCGCCTTGACAGAGCAACGAAGTTTCTCAAAGACAAATAAGCTGGCATTTCATTAAGAATATGTCGAAGGATATGACATAATACATCTGGAAACAAATTAGCTTGGAGATCTATATTTACAGGTAAAATCCCAGTCCTCAAGGCATGAATTGAGTAGTCAACAATGGATCAAATTCATATTCGAGGCAATCTGTAACAACTTGTATCATGTAATTTATATATTTCATCAGTTTGCAATGTAAAGGGGGTTCCACCCCCATGAGGCTGAGAATGTTGTAGAAAAGGTTGAGAATCATAATTCTGAAAGTATGAAGACATGTTTTGTAGTTTCCTTTGGAGTCTTGTTAATCTGAATATGAGATCTTGTCTTTTATAAGTCAGGTTTTAGTTATCATTGAGCTTGAATATTATGTGTTTTTGTTAAAACTATCACTGTAATGAATTCCTTCATCTTGATGTTTTCTTTATGAATGCTCATGCTTGTGGTTGAATATTCATCAATCTATGTTTAGATGTTTTTTCTGAATATGGTGTTTAAATGTCATGTGTGAATGAACAATTTGTTCCTCACATGATTAGTAAGCTTTCAACATGAGACATCTTTGACATCACTTTTGTTTTAGTCAAGTTATCCAATGTTGTTCTCTGAATCCGATATTTTCAGCTATCTTTTACGTTCTTTATTTGCATTTGATCTCTTGATCCTTACACAACTTCTCCCAATTTCAAAATCCAAATCCATCTAATTCGAGATGCGCTAAGCGTGGCTCTCTTGCAGTCAAGGGTCAACATTAGCACTAACTTCTTTTGGCGTTGTTGCCGGGGAGCGAAGAAACAAAGGCATCTTCCCTGGGCTATATGGCATCGAATATATCATTCTTTGATGGTGAACAAAGGCTTGTTACATAGTTTGGACTGCAATATTTGACTAGGCGACTCCACGAAGGGCAGATCTGCTGGTATCTCTTCTAGTTCAAATTTCAAATGCAATGGAAGCTGTCTAGGCATGAAGGTATGCATTTTGTGACTTCTCTAATACACCTGGCTTTCCAAATTTTGCACCTGATAGAGAAGTATGGGAACATTGCCTTCCGAGGTTTAGAGGAAAAGAGTATGATAATCTTGGTGAGTACTTGGTGGAATTTCATGAATGTATGCATCAACTGGGCATTTTTCATGAAGACATCTTGCTCAAGATGTTTTGGTATTCACTAGAAGGGACGGTTCGAGAATGGTGTAGATCATTTCCTCCTTCCAACAACTCTTCATTAAGGGAATTCCATGTTGCTTTTCATGATTATTGCAAAGAAATTTTTCCTGTTGAATCTCTTTATCCTGAATGTTGTCAAGAATTTGAGTTGTTGCATCATTGTTCAAACTATGAAGTTTAGGATGATAGCTCCGATCGAATGCATGTAGAAACAATCCAACAGGGCGCTAATTTCATTAAGCAAGTTGTTTCTGTTGTTGAAATTAATGAAGATAACTTGTTGCCTTGTGATCTTCTTGTTAAAGAATATAATGGAAGTTTTCAAAGGCTTTCTACTGTCCTAGTTTGTAATGGAATGTGTGATATTTGGGCATTATTTTACTAGTAGAAAAATGGGTGATAAATGACTAGGCGGCCAAAAAAGTTGGTCACCATGTGAAATAAATGACTAAACAACTCAAAAAATTGGTCACCACAGTATTTTTAAGTGAAATATGACCAAATTTGGGCAATTTTAAGTGATCACAACTAAAAATGACTAAAATCAATGACTAATTTAGTCATGGGATTAAAAATATGACTAGGTAACAACTAAATGAGTATGAATTAGTAGTATTTCTTACCTATAAGTAATTGAGTTTTAGTGGTATAGTAATTTTAGTGTTCTTAAACATGTTAATGATCATGATTATGATTTTTAGAGGAATCGACATAAGCTTTTCATTCCCCATGGGGGAGTCTCTAAATCCATCTACAACATTAAAATTTATGAAATTGTAATTTTTTTTTACAATTTCGTAAATTTTAACATTGCGGATGGATTCAAAAACCCTGTTTTTCTTACAATTTTGTAAATTTTAATGGTGTAGATGGATTCAAAGATCCCTTTAAAGATGTTTATTTTCAACATTGACATGATTCTTATGTGTTAGCACTAGTACAAAATGAGAGATAAGTGACCAGGCGACCAAAAAATTTGGTCACCACAGTTTTTTCAAGGGATAAATGACCAAAATTGAGAAAGTTTAAGTGAACTCACTAAAAATAACCAAGATAAATGACCAATTTGGTCACAAGATAAGAACTAAACTAAAAATGACCATATAACAATTGGTCATTTATGTGGTCATTTTTAGTTGTGTCATTCTGGCAATGGAAAATTATAATTTTGATAATGAATTTGTACAATTTACTAAATTTTAACATTAATAGTACACAACTTGGATTATTTTTCAATACATGTCTTCTAAGCTAGGGATCATTTATTTGAGGCCATATTCCTAATGCCTATTATGTAAGATGATATGAAATAATTGAGATGCTCATTTAGGGGTTTCTCTACTAACTAGTGCCTTGGGTGTGGTGAGTTAATATCTAGATAATACATCATGTCTTGCATATAGTTTATCAAGTGATATATGAGTTCTTCTACATGTGGTTGAGTCGAGTCTTAGTCGATATTTTTTGTCTTTCCCTTTTGGAATTTTCATGTCCTAACATTAGTGTCACTCCATTCAGCTTGTTGTACTGGTTGTGTCCATATTTTTTTTGAACAAAACCATCACCGTTTGACCATATCGGTGGTCTGTTAAAGTTTTGACAAGTTCATGTATTTTGTGTCATGTTAGCTAAAAAATTTCAATTTCATAGCCTCCATTAATTATCCATATGCCTTCATTCACCATGGTTCTCTTTGCACCTAAGTTCAAAAAAATTTAAAGTCCCCCTCAGTCCCTCCCTTCCAAGAAATAGCCAATATCCTCCATTTGAAGAAAAAATAATTCCTCCATTTTTGTAAAAATCCCTTTGTTAATTCCCATCTCCTTGAATAATAATAATAATAAAAATACCCCTATAATCATAGCTAACCCCTTCTCCTTTCACATATAAAATAAATAAATTATCAAAAACATTTTTTCCGTGTATCTTTTCACCCATATATAATATTAATATATTGTATTGTTATTATATATATTTATATAATTAATATTGCAAACAAGAAAGCTAAGAATATCTATATATGGAAAAATAAAACATTAATATATAAAACCCAAACAACATATGTTAATATAAAATATATTTATAATATAATATTGTAAATAAAAAAACAAAAACAAAATCTTACATATAAATGTAAAATATATTGTGCAAAAATAAAACTTTAATATATGCATACCATATATGAGAATAGAATAACAATCTAAAATATAATATAATAGTAAAAAAACAATTTTTAATATTATAAATAAAATAAAATGAAATATAAAAACCACAATTTATAATATTAGAAATGAAATATTAAAACGACATATACACAAAGCAAAGCAAACCCACATTGAAGGTTGAGTAATATGGCTGACTTATCTAAGGAAAACTTATTTTGGAACCCTCCAATTTTGGTTTTGGCCGAAGGGAAGGGTTTTGTCTGTGTTTGAGAGGCATTGTATAGCAATTTCCTTCTTGTATAATTAAACCCATATAATTCATTCAATTCTATTTATTTTTTGGATCTTCACATTAGTTTCTTTGGATATTCTATACGGTTTGCATATATTTTCAAACCCTACCAATTAATATCAATGCCCTAAATTTTGCAGGTACGGGTTTATGTTCTGAAGGGAATCTGTAAGGAAGGAGCTTGTAAGCAAAAATTGAGGAGCTAAGAAGCATTTCCCAGGATGGTTAGAGCTCATGAACTGATTAATCAACAACATAGGTCAGGATTTCAGGATTTGTATTTTTATCCTTCCAAACCCTAAAATCTAGAGAATAGATTTGTTATCTAAATCCATCCCTCGGCTTGAAGAGTCCGTAGTGAATCGAATTGCAGCAGGAGAAGTTATCCATCACCACTTCTCAGCCGTAAAGAAATTGGTTGAAAAAAATATCAATGTCGACTCTACTGCCATCAATATTTTAATTAAATATGGAGGTCTCAAGCTCATTCAATTTTCGGACATTGGCCATCGTACTCGAGTAAGTAACTGAATTCCTTCCAATGTTTTCTTTACTCCAATGGAGATGAGTATTAATTACTACTAACATGGCTGATGGCTTTAGCAAATCCTATAGGGATTTCATTGCACATTAATTTACCTTCCCTACTTACCCTCCTATTATTTTCTTATGAGTTTCACAGAGGTACCAACAAGCACCAAAATGTTACTTTCAATAGGTCTGCTGGAAGGAGCCAAAGTTCACTATTTGTCCCACAGAGGGAATATGGTAAATATTTTGTGGGTTTCATATACACTATTATGCAGAGATAGCTGTCTAGGGATATATTATACATTTTTTCTGAAAGTGTACTCAGTTTCTTGTATTTGTTTCCTGTTTAGCGCGAAGTATTGTGAAACATTGAAGAGTGAAGACACTGCGTTGACTCTCATTTTTTAAGAGCTACACTGAAACCCTAATTTTCAACATTGAACTGTCTAGTGTTTCTTTGCAGACTATTGCTACCATTGAATGTTTCAACCTCCATCTTTTGGTATGTGCCTTCTCTTGGAGCTACAGTTGATAATACGACCTATCCTCATCTACCTCCACATTGAAGAGCTTCATTGAGAGTGGGAGCATGAGCCCGGTGGTAGAGAGTGAGCCCATTGAAGACTAGAGCTGCGGATTACATTGCTCCATGTCTCTCAAATATTTGCATTGGTATTGTTGATTGTTGCATGCATTACACCTCTCTGAGTGAAGTCTGCTTTATTATCTTGTGCCTGAGGCTTGCATACGAAGCCTGCGACTAGGCCACTGAGGGAATATGGTAAGTCTTGGATATTCTGTGGGTTTCATAGACACTATTATGCATAGATAGTTGTCTAGGGGTATATTATACAATTTTTATGAAAGTGTAGTCGGTTTCTTGTATTTGTTGCCTGTTTAGCGTGAAGTATTGTGAAACATTGAATGTTTCAACCTCCATCTTTTGGTATGTTCCTTCTCTTGGAACTGCGGTTGATAATGCGACCTATCCTCATCTACCTCCACATTGAAGAGCTACATTGAGAGTGGGAGCATGAGCCCGGTAGTAAAGAGTGAGCCCATTGAAGACTAGAGCTGCGGGTTACATTGCTCCATGTCTCTCAAATCTCTGCATTCGTATTGTTGATTGTTGCATGCATCACACCTCTCTAAGTGAAGTCTACTTTATTATCTTGTGTGTGAGGCTTGCATATGAAGCATGAGACTAGGCAGTGCTCTATCATGTTTGTTTGGAGACAAGGGTGGTCAGTTTCCTCGCGCTGCATCCTACAAAATAAAGGTGTGACCAGCAGTGGAGCATGATGTTGCATGTTTCCTTTGGAATCGAAATTCTCGACTAAAAAACTAGTGAGCATCGATAAATGTCCATGGTTTCTTATTTGCTTCAACTAAAGATTCATGGTCTAGTGGAAAGAGATATTTCTTGGATCTACCCTAGTTCGAGAGGGTGCATCGAGGCTCTCTTGTTATTAAGGTGAGCATCTTTTAATGGCAGGGAGGGTATGTCGTATGATCGAAGTGTCCCTCCAAAAAACCTATTCCATTCCGTTGTTTTTCAAGTAGGAGTTGTTCCAGCATGCTAGAGCAGTCAATGGAGAAAGGGTCGGTTGTAGCCTATAGACGACAATGAAAAAGGTTGAATTGTTTGAAGTTCAACATCAAGATTCAAAGACAAGTATCACACAATCTGTTAACACCTAAAAAGTGCTCACTAGCTCATTCCCTTACTCACATGACCCATTTGTCCACTTTTCCACCATCTGAGCCTCTGAAACCAACAAAAGGTCACCAAAAGACCTTAGTACACCCCTTTTTCCATTAAAAAAGATTATTTTTCCAAGAAAATCATAAAAAACCCTCAAAAAGGGTCCAAATTCCCAAAAATATTAAAAAGGGAATTAAAATATTATTTTTATTCAAAAAAGGAAAAAGGAGGGAAAAGTACCTAAACCATGTTGGTCAATACCATTTGGTTTCCACAAAACCACAAATGGTATTCCTCACCACCAAAACCTATAAAAAGGTGGTAGGGGCTCCTCATTTCTCATCCTTCCATTATCTCATCCTTATGCTGCTGAAATCTCCCCTGAGCACTTTTAGCCATTGAAGCAACCTTGGAGAAAGAGACCTATTGGAGTTTGGAGCTACTCATCTTGGGAGTTGCTCAACATCAACCTTCACCATTGAAGGTAATATCGCAAGCACTTGCTTGCCCCCCACTTTTTCAATACAAAAAATTATTTATTATGTTTCTTGTTCTTGATTTTGAAATGTTTACATTATTTGCTTAGATTCTTGCTTAGATCCATGAAAAGTATTGTTTATTTAGTTTATTGTTTTTATTTCTATTGAAACTGCTACTACTAGTTAGTAGGTGCCCATAGCACTAAGCCTGGTTGCAAAACCGGGCCAACAGTTTTTGGCGACTCCGCTTTGGTTTGAACTTTAGATCTCTAGCTTTGCCATTAAATCTTAGTTTTTATGAATTTTTAACCTTTAGATCCATAGATCTACCATCTTAGACAGCAGATCCATTGCTGTTCTGAGATTTGGCCCCATAAACAGCCCAAAATTTTCAATTTTCGGGTTCGTTTCTCGGTTTCCATGCACGGCTTCCGCCTCGCGGCTTTTTTCCAGACAGTCGCGCGGTCCATCGTGACTTTTCTGCGTTTTTCCGCGCGGTCCATCGCGGCCTTTTTCCAGACAGTCGCGCGGTCCATCGCGGCTTCTCTGTGTTTTTCCGCGCTGCTCATCGCGACTGTGCGGCCAAAACCCACGCGGTCCATCGCGACTGTGCGGCCGAAACCCGCGCGGTCCATCGCGACTGTGCGGCCAAAACCCGCGCGGTCCATCGCGACTGTTCGTCCAAAACCCGCGCGGCCCATCGCGGCTGTTCGTCCAAAACCCGCGCGGCTGAATTTTTTCATTCGGCCATCCCGATTTTGAAAAATATTTTTTACTGTACTTTCTGCCCATAGCACATTTTTTTTACAGTACTAAATTCTGCATAGTTTACAGATTTGAAAAAAAAAATTTACTATTTAAAAGTGCATACCTAGAAATCTTTTTAAAAATTTTCAAGAAAGTGAAAGAAAGACTCATTTTGCATTCTTTATCTAGATTCAAATTTTTTCTTGTTTACTTCTTTAGAATATTGCCCTTAGCAATTTTTATTGAAACGAAGAAATCCATTTATTTCTTTTAAAAGGGAGTTTATTATTTGCTTTCATAAATCCAAGAAATCCTTTATTTTTTGAGTTATTTTTTTTTTTCAAAAAAAAGCATATTAATTCCTTTTAGTGAAAAAAAGTCTTAAATATTTGCTTGTTATTTTTCGAAAAATCCTTTATTTTTTGAAAATTTCCCTTAAAAGCATTTAATTTTTCCAAGTTCAGTTTACAACACCTCACGTGCACTCACACGATCACTTAATTGAACTAAGACTTAAAAAGTACCCTAATTTGAACACATTCTTAACCCCACTTGGGGAACACTAAAAGAATTCTTGTAGCTAGGTAGTATTGGGGGGATAGGTGTTCCAATAACACCCCTCAGTTCATACATCTGAGACATAGAAGTTGTCCAATTAGGGAGCTAAAATCTCTTAGTACTTTTTGGTGCGGTCACAACCGGTTTGTGGGAAGGCCTCTCCCCTAGGAGGGTTGAAGTCGCGAGGATGGTTCCGGAAGCCTGAGTGGGATACCGAAACCCATTCAGTAACCGAAGGGCTACCATTCGCAGTTCTCGGGATATCCCTGTATTGGGATATTGCGATCAAAGGACCAAACGGCAGATTTACCTTTTCTCGACGCGTCATGAACGGAGTATCCTAGTAGCCTGTCTTTTAGGATTGATTACCCGGTGTCCCTCCCGGTAGGGGGATATCTAGCCGTTGTCTCTACATTCATATTGTCTGACTTGGATTTCATCACCTTGCAGAGGATATCGTCTGTTTGAGTCACAATACTTTTAGATTAGGTGTTTGCATGATCTTTACCACCTATTGAGTCTAGTTACACCTATTTTTTCTAGGAGCCGCTTGCATGTTGGTATTCTGACTGGTTGTTGCATTCCTCCACTTATTGTAGCACAGCTGCTAGAATAAGTGCATTTTTTGAGGATTGATTTTTTGGCCTGTGAGCCTTCTTTTTTCACTCCCCTTCTTGCACCCTTGGTTGCATAAGGGTTTTGAGTTATTTTCATATATATCACCACCTGATACTTAAAACAATTTTTTACATACAAAACATATTCTCACCATTGAGAATTCTAGACGTTCTCGTCGTCTATGGGGCGAACTCCCAGAGTTTACTCCACTTGGCTCTCCACGTCACGGACGCAGAGCATTATCCCTTGATTCGACACATCGTCAATCAATTAGACGGTCATCCGATTCTGACATACCCCACTTCACCTTTGATTTGGAGGTAGAATCCGAAAACCCCACCGAGTTACCACCAACCACAAGTATGTCTGGAACACCAGATGATCCACAATTTACATTAACCATAGGTCAGACATCCGCAGACCCTTCTGCGGGAGTACCGTCCATGGCAACAACCACCCCCTTGGGTATGCCCAATATGGGTAACACTCCACATTCAGGAATGCCTAGCACAGGACCACCACCTGTCATGGGCATGCCCAACATGGGGGTCATACCCCCTTCGGTTTCCACAAACCCTATCCCAGGAATCCCTAGTGCGATTCCTAACCCAAGTGTAACTCCTGTTGCACTTGGGAGCACGATCCCAGGAATCCCTAGTGCGATTCCTAACCCAAGTGTAACTCATGTTGCACTTGGTAATGCTATACCAGGAATCCCTAGTGCGATTCCTAACCCAAGTGTAACCCAAGTTGCACTTGGGAGTGCTAACCCATATCAGACCACACCTTTTGGAGGGCACATACCCTCCATACCTAGCATACCTATAGGCACTACTGGACCCCTACACCATACCACAATGGCTAGGCAAGTCCCGGTTCCGGTCACCACATCCGCTAGTCTACCATACATGGCAAGTCTCAACCTGCCAGATTTAGCTAGGCTCACAAATGACCCCATCAGACATGATACTGCTTGGCCCCATATGCCCACTAAGCTTCCCTCTGACATACCTAAGTTCGAGGGTAAGGCTGGAGAAGACCCCCAAAATCACATCATGTCCTTCCACTTATGGTGTTCCTCAAACTCCATAGTGGATGACTCAATCCGCCTACGGCTTTTACAACGCACCTTCACTGGCTCTGCAGCCAAATGGTATATCGAGCAACCCCATGGGACGCATTCCACATTTACCTCCCTTGCCTCGACCTTTCTACAATTCTTCCAGCTACCTGTCCGCTACGATGCGGGCGTCGAGATCCTACTGTCCTGCAGACAGAACACGGCCATGCATATCACTGACCATATTCATGATTGGCGTCGGCGCCGAAGCCTATGCAAGATCAAATTGGACGACCGAATCTTTTTAGACTGGTTCCTTAAATCCCTCCTTCCTCTCATTGCGAAGGATGTAGCATCCGAAAGACCCCAGTCTGAGGAGGAGGCCATCCTTAAGGCCCAACAGTTTGATCTTATCTATGCCCAGTCAGGTTACCTATACACGATCATACCTGACGCCCCACGAGGTGACTCTGCACGCGGTGACACACCGGGGGCATCACATGCCGCTGATGGCATTATTGGCCAAATTACACCGCAAGCAAAACCTTTCAGTATGGTGAGCACCATGCCCGCCCCAGACCTTTCTAGGGCTACATCTAGTTCCGGGGCGACAACTTCTTATGCTCCAACAAACCAGACCCATCACGTTCATGGACCCTCTTGTCCACAACATTGTTATGGCCAAGCGCCATCAGCATATGTACCCCCTACATACTATGCTTACCCTACGGTACAAAACCCCATGCAGTTCCAACAACAGCCCATGCATTACCCACAACCGGTTGCACCGGCTAACCTCACACCTCCACCAGCTCAGGGGTACCAACAACCCCAGCAGGCAACTGGACCACCTCCGGCTCCACCTGCATACTATCCACCGCAACCTGCTCCCGCACCTGCGGCTCCTCAGAATCCCCCTAAAGCTCAAGGGCATGTGTACGCACAACAACATCAGCCCCAGTACCAAAATAACCAACGTAACCAGGGTGGGAAACCCAACCGCGGAAGAGGGCGCAACCGTGGAAACAATCAAAACCGTAACCAAGCTCCACAACCTACCCATCCTCCGCAAGACAATAACGCGGCGCCCGCTCATCAGAATCCTGATCGGCCACCTAAGCAACCCAAAAATGCTAATTTACGAACAAACCATCCTTGTTCCATTTAAGGTGTCTATGGCCACTATACCCATGCTTGCCCACATCTGGAGCGAGCTCGACAACTATGGACAAATGACGCCCATCGTCAAGGGCAGGCGGCTCCTCAGCCACCACCCAACCCCCCACCACCCCCACAACAACCTTTGGTCCTCCAAAACCCTTTTCCAACACAGGGAGTGGTAAACACTCAGCCGTTAGCCCCCCAACAAGGCAACGTGCAACCACAACAAATAACTTACACAGCTCCTGATCAACCCATGTTTGATTCAGGCACCCACCACTTATTGATGATGTCCACCGCTGACGTCAATATCCAAACCCGTCGGAATCAATACGGACCGACTTCTGAAGCCCCCCCCGCCGAAAAGGATACTAATGCTAATCCCACTGATCAGACATTGCGTATACCTCCGGTTCCACTTGATGGCGCTTCTAAAGCACCTCGCTTCCCCCTTCGCCGAATCAACAACAACCCCAATGCACGGGCTGCGTCCAATTACAACATTGTAGATGACTTAGCTCAATCTCCCGCAGCCATGTCTGCGTTAGAAGTCTTAAAAACCTGTCCTACTCAGCGCAAGACTTTACTTTCCGCCATTGGGGCGATCGACCCAAATGATTCGAACTTGATGACCTTTGATTTAGACCAATCTGAACCACGACTGCCTTCTACCATAGCAGTCCAAGTTTCCGTTTCTATTTGGAATCTTGTCATCCATCGATGTATCATCGACGAGGGTGCCTCCACATGTGTCATGTCCACTTTTGTTTGGCAAAAGTTGGGATCCCCTGCTCTCCAGCAATCCACCACTGCATTGCGGGCCTACGACGGCAGGTCAGCCCAACCTCAAGGTTTATTACCCAAGGTACCCGTCCAATTAGGTGGGAAAACTGTGCTCATCGACATAGAGGTCATTAACGCCCAACTCGACTATAACCTTTTACTTGGCCGCAGTTACATGTACGCCATGAAAGCGGTCGCCTCCTCCGTCTTCCGCACCATGATGTTCCCCCACGAGGGACGCGTGGTCAAAATTGACCAACTCACCTACTATGATCCCAACGCCCCTGCAGCACCCGAGAATGTTCTTCCCATGATTGAACAACCCGCTTCTAGTGCAGTTACCTCCTTTGTATCTTCTGTGGCACCCGGACTTTATTCGGATACACCAATGACCTCTACATTCCAGGCCATTCCACCACCGTCACCGGAGACCCAAGTCGCAAACCTCTGTACTCTTTCACAGAATACGCAAACGTCCGGGGGTCAACCACCATTGATCCCCAGTCACATTGGTGTTACACCCATCCACACCATCCCCTTCCTATTTCCTCCTTCGGGTGTAGTAAGTGCCCCGGTTATGGCTACCCTTAGCCTACCCGGGCTAACATTGGGATTGCCCGTGTGGTATATTCCGCCTCCCGTTCGACCACTGACACCAGACGTCATCCTCCAACCGGTACAACCTATTGTTACCACAAACCAGCCTCCTCCTGGTGTCGCAATCCCTTCGTCGTCAACGACACCTCCTCCTAACCTCAATATCCCTTCGCCGTCAATGAAACCTCCTCCTGGTCTCACGATTGCTTCGACGTCAAAGGATCCCCCTCTTCTTGCTAAGCCCACTGGGGGCAGAGGTCCACAACCATACACTGCTATACCACCTCCTAAGGCAGTCAAACCCCCACCGGTATTTCGAGCTCCCCCCAAATGTTCATTATGCGATGAAATTGGCCATCCAACTCATCAATGCCCACATTTACCGGCACTCCAAGAACATATGAATATGTTGGACGATGACATCGGCATCCCAGTAGTCATATTAGAGCCACCTCTACAGCCTCGCGACAAATCACTGCGCACTAACCATCCTTGTGCTATATGCAGTGTTTACGGCCACTACTCTCACCATTGCCCTGATCTACCTGACTATAGAGCAGCGTTGTACGAGTTAAACAATGCCGACTTAGAGATATCTCCTCCCCTCATCGAGGAGATCCACCCCCCACCATCATCCTCGTCAGAAGAAGTCAATACGATATATATGATTTCGACAACCTTCAAACCAGAACCCCTTGATTTATGGTCTGACTACTTCAATACTGATGAGCAAATTTTGGAGACACTCACTGCACCCGACTACCCTTGGGATGATATGCATCATCGCTCGTACTTCCTCCCGGAAGCATCTACTTCCACCGCATCCAACCAGCTATCAGTCGAGTCGAAAGACTTCATACCCGCTAAGGTCGATTGGTTAAAGCACCCCATCCCAGCACCAGATGCCTTTGAAGAAGGGAACATGTCAAACATTTCCCCCACTATACAGATAGACATTTCCACAACACCAGGGAAACCTGAGCTCATCTTGCTGGGCGCATCTTGCACTCAAGCAGAAACTCAGGCGTACAAAAAGCTCTTTCAAGAGTTCCGTGATGTCTTCGCCTGGTCCTATACCGAGATGCCCGATCTCGACCCCGCCATTATTGAACACCACATCGATACATGGCCGGAAGTACCCCCTGTTCGTCAGAAACAGCGACCTATTCACCCTGCCAAGCTCCCAGCTGTTAAGGCTGAAGTCGAGAAACTTCGAAAAGCAGGGTTCATCTACCCTATTCCGTACACCACATGGGTGTCGAACCCCGTTCCTGTCAACAAAAAGCAAGGCACCCTTCGAGTATGCACTGACTTCCGCGATCTAAACCACGCTTGTCCAAAAGACAATTTCCCCACGCCATTCATTGACCAACTCATTGATGAATGTGCGGGCCATGAGGTCCTATCCTTCATGGACGGGTTTTCCGGATATAACCAGATTCACATCCGCAAGGAGGATCAGTACAAGACTGCCTTTACCACCCCATGGGGCACCTTTGCCTATCGCGTCATGCCATTTGGCCTTAAAAATGCTGGGGCCACTTTCCAGCGAGCCATGACCTATTGCTTTCACGACTTGGTCCATATCCTGCGAGTCTATCTTGACAACCTCACAGCTCGTTCCCGAAAACGATCAGACCACCTTAACGACCTCCGGCAAGTTTTCCTACGTTGTCGCAAATATAAAATCCGCTTGAACCCACACAAGTGTGTCTTTTGCGTCCCGGCGGGCCGGTTATTGGGTTTCATTGTTTCCCAAGATGGAATCACTGTCGATCCCCTGAAATTCAAAGCCATCTTAGAACTTCCCCCTCCTCGCACGCTTCGACAGCTTCAGAGCTTGCAAGGGCGGTCCAATTTTCTTAGGCGCTTTGTCCCTGATTATGCCACCAAAGTCCACAGGTTCTTACGCTTACTTCGTACCCACATACCCTTTGTTTGGGACGAGCAAGCAGACATGGCATTCGAAGCCCTCAAGAAAGCTCTCACACAATCCCCCTTGATATCCCCACCGGATTTCTCCCAAGACTTCACCCTTTACGTCTCGGCATCTGAACATGCCGTGTCCGGAGTTTTGGTACAAGAAGATGCTTCCCACAAAGAGCATGTGATTTATTACGTCAGCCAGACCTTGTCTAGCCCACCTCTACGCTACCCATACGAGGAAAGATTAGCCCTAGCTGTAGTCTTTTCCGTACAAAAACTGCGACACTATATTTTGCTTAGTCATACCACGGTTGTCGCCGACTCCAACCCCCATGGTCTACCTCCTCACCCGGCGGCTCCTTCAGGGTCGCGTCGCTAAATGGGTCATTATCCTCCAGGAATATGACCTTACTTTCAAGACTCCCAAAAGCACCAAAGCCCTCGCGCTTGCTCACCTCATTACAGATCTCCCATCCTCTTCAACATCACCCGTCATCCAAACGGACCTGATTGACGAGCAGATCTTCGTCATTTCGTCTGACGACCCTTGGTACGGAGACATTTTGACTTACCTTCGTACGCAAAAATTCCGACCACACATCGATCGTGATGGATGCCGTCGCATACGACACCACGCCCCCCGATACCTACTTATTGGGGATGTACTTTATCGACGCGGCGTTGATACTATCTTACGCCGCTGCCTATCCCATAGTGAGGCAGAACAAGTCCTCAATGATTGTCATAGCGGTGCCTGTGGAGGCCATTTCTCCGGCATGGCTACCGCCCAGAAAATCATTCGGGCCGGTTATTTTTGACCATCATTGTTTACTGATTGCATCACCGCAGTCAAGCATTGCCAGAACTGCCAGCTATTTGCCCCCAAGGCAAGAACCCCCCCTGCCCCCCTTCATCCAGTCATCACTGTTGGACCATTCTGCAAATGGGCCATAGACTTCCTCGACTGCAACCCCCCGTCAGCCGGCGGTCACAAACACATCATTGTGGCTGTAGATTATTTCACCAAGTGGGCAGAAGCCATGCCGACCTATAATTGCAAAGCCGACACTGCAGCACGGTTTTTCTTCAACCATGTTATCGCTCGTTTCGGAGTACCACAACAGCTAGTCTCGGACCACGGCTCTCACTTCGAAGATGCCGTCTGGAAGGAATTATCAACCATGTTGAAATTTGAACACCATTTCTCTTCCGCTTACTATCCCCAAGGAAACGGCCAAGTCGAAGCGATCAATAAAATATTGAAGACCATTCTCCAACGCACTGTAGACAAGCACAAATCCAATTGGCATCACATGCTTTTCCCGGCACTATGGGCCTACCGCACCTCAACCAAAACCGCCACCGGTTTTTACCCCTTTCCATTTAGTTCACGGCGTCGAATCTGTCCTCCCTATTGAGTGCCAGATCCCAGCCTTACATATCGCCGTTGAGCTCCTACCGGATACTTCCCCGATCGAGCAACGTTTACTGCTCCTAGAGCAGGCCGATGAAGATCGGCGCACTGCCATTCAAAACATGGAAGCTGCTAAACAACGATCGAAACTAAGCTACGACAAACGCGTCCACCCAAGAACCTTTTCGGAGGGAGACCTTGTCCTCGCTTACGATCAAGCTCATGATAAAACCGGAAAGGGAAAGTTCGTGTCTATGTGGCAAGGCCCCTACATCATACACACCTGCCTCGGGCAGGGGGCATACATTCTGACCGATTCAGAAGGCAACACCCTGCGCAACCCACGCAACGGGTTATACCTTAAAAGATTTTACCCATAGGAAATCTCATGGACACCATCGTCCATTTTAGTATAGACATACATTTTTTCGTTCACAAAAATTTTTCAAAAAACCTAAATATTTGTTTTCTCTGCATGACCACAGATGGAGCCTCTTCCACTCTGCCATGTCGGTTTCGCTGATGGTGCAAGCCGTTGGTCTCCCAATCTCGCCTCCGCAGCTTGGGTAATATACTCCCCTTCACATGAGTTAATTCACATCGATGGAGTATGTTTAGGTGCCGCCACCAATAATCAAGCTGAATACGATGCCGTGACCGGTCTCCTGGCCGCTGCTCTCCAGATGAGCATATGTCACCTCAACGTTTTCTTGGACTCACAGCTCCTAGTTTCCCAGCTCAACAATGATTACCAGGTACGCGATCCGTGCCTTTTCCGAAAATTCCTGCGCACTAAACAAATGGTTAGACAGCTTGAATCCATTACATTCACACATGTCCCAAGACAACTCAATAGTGTAGCAGACCATATGGCCAACAGTGTCCTCGACTGGCACACCAATCACATCATGTCATATCCATAAACAAAAATGCATCCATGTGCAAAACATGTGCCTCCACGGGCATATACAAAAAACCAATATTGCATCCACGTGCATAACATGTGCCTCCACAGGCATAAAACAAACAAACCAAATAATGCATCCATGTGCATAACATGTGCCTCCACGGGCATATAAAATCTACAAACACACTGCATCCACGTGCATAACATGTGCCTCCATGGGCATATACAAAAGACAAATGTGCATCCACGTGCATACACGACAATATATCCAAAATATATATCCACATATATATACAAATCAAATAGTCAACATGTCATAAGTGCCCTCAGCACTCGATATACAAAAATACATCTGTCATACAAAAAAAATGCTTCCCCATATGCTCATGAGCATTTGGGGGCAGGTACAATGTCGTCTACTCATCTGGATCCTGAGGATCCTCGGGCTCCTCCTCCGGCTCCTCCTCCGACTCCACCTCCGCCGGCCCAGCCGGGTCAGGACGACCCCGGACTCGCCGCTCTGCTGGCCCCCGCTGGATCGTCCCTCAGACGTATCCTCCCCTGAGCCGGCCCTGCCGGAGCATCTCCTCTACCACCCCCGTGTCTCGCAACGAACACCGCTGCCCTCAACAGAAGTGACTGCCACTCAGGCGGCGCACCTAGACATCCCTGCAAAATGTCCCGATCAAGGTCCCTCCAGCCATCCTCGGGGAGCCCATCTACGATCCGGGCTAGAGTCCGTCGGACACCATCTATAGCATCGTCGTGAGGGCCAACCCCTCGCCCACGGGCTGCATATCCTCCACCACGAGGAGGATGTACAGGTACTGGGGGACGAGCGACCACCATCGCCCGCCCCTGCCGAGCCACATAATCAGGTGGTGGTACTGGACCAATATCTGCACAAAGCAAGCAAAACCATCAGATACTATACAACAGATATCATCATGATAAATCATACTACATATGATATAAGATCACATAATACACAAAAACATACCGTCTAAGCTCCAGGCCTGTCCTGGGGCACGTGGCATCTCTGGGTCTCCCCGGTAGTCCATGCCGGCATAGGGATAGTCCTCGATCACCAGAGGCATCTGCTCCCACTGCTGGTAAAAATCCTCTGTGAAGAAGCCACGAATACCACCGCCAGCACGGGGCATCATCTGCCCCCACCTCATCATACGAGGCTCACTAGGCAGACCAGCACGAACAGGTACATGTGGCCGCAAGGTCGGCACCCGCTCAAAGAAAAAACAGCATAAAAAAGAGGCGTAACAAAACTCGCCTCCCTCTCTCACGGCCTTGTCCAGATCTCTCCGGACACCGGCCAAGAACATCTGCGCCCAAGCGTAGTAAGTACCCCCGTAGAACGGAGTCCACCATCATCGTCTGCCCCCCAGACATACGATGTGAGGCAAGCAGCACCCAAAACCCTCAGAACACAGGCACCCAACAGCCCGCATATCCCACTCACGTAGGAACTTCAGACTAATAGAGCTGTTTACCAAAACAGCGTCATCCACACAGAAGGTCTGTAAGAGGTCCTCCATATCCACACCAGGAGGCAACCTCGGAGAAATATCACCCACCTCACCCAAGCGAGGCAAACCTGTCAAAAAATATACATCAGTGAGAGTAATCTCCAACCTCTCACCACCAATAATGAAGGCACCCTCTGCCGGCACCCACCACTGCACGAGCTTGTTCAGGAGTCTCCTCACTGAACGGATAGGAGGTATCTGAGCGAACTTCAAGAGTCCGCTCATGGCTAGGGTCTGTCTCACCCCTCCATCATTCTCGATCCTCAGCATCAGCTCAGCATCAATCTCTCTCTCCCTCCACACGGACTGAGCTCTCCGCAACATCCTGCCAAGAAAACACAGAAAATTTTTAGCCCCAGCATAAAAATTTTAGAAAAATCCCATCGCGGCTTTTACACAAAAAGCCGCGATGCCCATCGCGGCTTTTCCACAAAAAGCCGCGATGACCATCGCGGGATCCATGCAAAAAACCCGCGATGAACATCGCGAGTTTTGTCCAGACAGTCGCGATGAACATCGCGACTGTCACCCATGAACACGCGATGAACATCGCGGGTTCCGACCTCACAGTCGCGATGAACATCGCGACTGTGAGTCTAAAACCCGCGCGGTTCATCGCGGGTTCAGCCCCGAAACCCGCGCGGTTCCACGTTGGGGAGTCAACGTGGAGTTTCGCGGCCTTCGGGGGCCCACCGCCAAACAAAAAAGACATAATTGACTAGGCTAAGGCGAATAGAGTTACCTGCAACTCGCTAAATCGAAAACCAACGGTGAAATCTCCCGGAAATCAAGAAAAAGCTCTGACAGCTCTATCAAACTCGCACGTAACAATGACAAGTCATATTGGGCCCCACGTCCTATTTATAGAAATTCCACAAATTTCAAACAACCATTGCGGTTTCATACGAAGTCCATTTCTCAAACCGTTGGTACCGTTGGGATCAGCACAGCGAGAACTTCATAAAGGTTCCTTCCGTTTCCCGTTTTCACGGGGTCCATTTTTTGACCATTTTTTAGCCTCTCTCATGGCCTCGGTTTGCGTGCCACATCGGCCGTTCTCCGTTTTCGATGTGTCTTATATCGCCGGATTCAGTTTTCCGCGCTTGTGATGATGCTTGAGATCATTTCTCGCTCTCACCTTTAGATTTTTCGGGCATTTTTTTCCACGCCCCCTCGTCGCCTCGGTTTGCGTGCCACATCGGCCGTTCTCCGTTTTCGATGTGTCTTATATCGCCGGATTCAGTTTTCCGCGCTCGTGATGATGCTTGAGACCATTTCTCGCTCTCACCTTTAGTTTTTTCGGGCATTTCTTCCACGCCCCCTCGTCACCTCAGTTTGCGTGCCACATCAGCCGTTCTCCGTTTTCGACAATCCTTATGTCACCGGATCCAGTTTTCCGCATAGATAACGATGCTTGAGACCTTTTCTCGCCCTCATCAATCCATTTTTGTTCGGTATAGTTTTATCCCTTTTTCAGGCCGAGCAACCCCTTTTTACGAAAAAGGCACTTAGGGAGTTTCTGTTAAGCTCTTTTCTGACTCCTAAAACAATGAAAAGATCGCCGAGCAATCTTGCTTCCTTTCATGCTCGATAAACGTATCTAAAAGGGCGTCTACCTGGTATAAGTTTACCCCTTTTCCGGACCTTGTAGACTAATTACGAAAAAGGTATACTCTAGTCACATCGGCTAGAAGAGTTCTCCATTCGCATCATTTTATACTTTTTCGGGCCTGGGAGACTAAACTTACGAAAAAGAAATACCAATAGAGTCCACTTACCATTTTCAGACTCTCTAAACATGAAAGCAACCATGAGCACGCACCGTCCTGGGCTCATAGAATCCACAGGACCGTACCATTTCAGAGCACACTTTTATCCCTTCTTGGAGCTCATTCAAACTACGAAGAAGGAATCAATGGTGCCTTTTGGCGCTACAACACATCATGTCTACTCACATAGCAGCTTCCCCATTTTGGTCGCCTTTGTTCAGAGTATTCTGCAGTATGTCACCCTGAAACTCCCTCGACAACTACCATCAGCTTCACCCCCCCAGAGTCAGTACATACCCTTCAAGTCCCTAAAAGATGATCCCCACACCTACAAGTCAGTTCCTTACGCTGCTAGGTCAACCATGTCATCATGCTCTGAACAAAGGAAGTTTGAGTCTACCCATTTTTTGACCCAGTTATTTCCCATCCCCACAAGTATGTCAGTCCTACCAGCAGTACTACATCACTTCAGTTCTACACTTCGTGCTCCTATCAAGGAAACATCATTGCCTTGTTAGTTGCTGGTCTCCCTCTGTCGACGACAACCACATTGATTCCAGAGGATAGACCTAGAGGTCCCTGTGTCTTGGACTCATTACCATTTATGATGAGTGCCTACGAATCATTTCGAGAGGAATCCTCAGTGCCTCTCCGAATGCTTGTTTCTCACATGCTCGACTCCAACACCTTGATCGCATCGTTGAGACTCGCACAGGGTATTGGTCCGTTCAGTTATTAGTCGAAGACCCCGGATACCACCTGACTCCTCCACATTTGAGAGTCTACCTATGGTACAACCAGTTACATTTTTTCTATAGATATCCGGGTTGCATATGGCGACAATATCCCAGATGGCTCACTTTGAGCCCATACAGATGTTGGACACCTTCAGTTTCAGCAGTTCAACAGTTATTCCAGTGTATCAGTTATTGAGATCAGCCATGATCATAAGTATATCCCACAATAATGTCCCCTCTGGACCATTATGATGTACCAGTATATTTCTTTACGTATTAGATCCCCCTTCTTGGGACTAATTGTTTTGTATATGTCTTGATACGAGCATGGGAATGCCCGCCTCGTCCTTTATCAGAGATTATACCTCATTCATATTGAGGCCATGTAATATTTTTTGTTTTTGCAGCTTCCAAGGGCCGTGGCTCCAGTCTCCAACCGGTCTCTTCTCTCCCCTAAACCCCAGAAAAAAGGACAAAAGAACTATGATGTCTATCGGCCATACGATGAGCTCCTGCCCTCACACATCAGGGGGCAATCTGTTAACACCTAAAAAGTGCTCACTAGCTCATTCCCTTACTCACATGACCCATTTGTCCACTTTTCCACCATCTGAGCCTCTGAAACCAACAAAAGGTCACCAAAAGACCTTAGTACACCCCTTTTTCCATTAAAAAAGATTATTTTTCCAAGAAAATCATAAAAAACCCTAAAAAAGGGTCCAAATTCCCAAAAATATTAAAAAGGGAATTAAAATATTATTTTTATTCAAAAAAGGAAAAAGGAGGGAAAAGTACCTAAACCATGTTGGTCAATACCATTTGGTTTCCACAAAACCACAAATGGTATTCCTCACCACCAAAACCTATAAAAAGGTGGTAGGGGCTCCTCATTTCTCATCCTTCCATTATCTCATCCTTATGCTGCTGAAATCTCCCCTGAGCACTTTTAGCCATTGAAGCAACCTTGGAGAAAGAGACCTATTGGAGTTTGGAGCTACTCATCTTGGGAGTTGCTCAACATCAACCTTCACCATTGAAGGTAATATCGCAAGCACTTGCTTGCCCCCCACTTTTTCAATACAAAAAATTATTTATTATGTTTCTTGTTCTTGATTTTGAAATGTTTACATTATTTGCTTAGATTCTTGCTTAGATCCATGAAAAGTATTGTTTATTTAGTTTATTGTTTTTATTTCTATTGAAACTGCTACTACTAGTTAGTAGGTGCCCATAGCACTAAGCCTGGTTGCAAAACCGGGCCAACACAATCCAAGAGTACTTTCTTTAACCACCTTTTGTTTTGGACAAATAATAGTGAATTGAATTTGAAGTTGTTTCTTTGTAATTTGTATCATCATTATTGAGTATACAATTTTCAAGCTACTAGAACAAGGTTTCTTTAGATAATGAACATCTTTAGGAATTTAATAATGTAACTCAATAACTTGATGATCTCAATACCTAAGTTAAGAAACTCTTCCTCTAAGGTTAAGTTTAAATTTTGTAGAAAATATTAGTTTGTAATTTTTATTAAAATATTATTTAATATTTGATTAGTTGTGGGTGTTGACATTATTTTTGTGAATAGTGACTGATGATTACGTCCCAGTATTTAAATAGTTGTTACAGTTGTCCAAGTAGAGACCACTTCTCTATGTACAGTTCTCCTAGCCTCCATGCTTTGCCAAGTGTAGTTGATTAATGTACTATTAATGAAAATCACTGTTATTTTTAATTCCATCTATCACTTGAAACAACCAAGTAAAACTAGAATGTTAAACAATTGTCAAACGAACCTACTTTGGGGCTTATAAACTACAGAAAAGTCCAATAAGCCCGCCTTGGGCTGTAAAAACTGCAAGAAAGTTCCTTTAAGAGCTTATAAATCTTAGACTAAATATATATTAAATCTGTATACGCAACAAACTCCCTATTCTTGTGGCCATCAAGGTTTGTTCATTTCTCCTGCATTGAACTAATAGACTTCCTTATTTGGCTTCCTACTAGATTGGTGGAAACCCCAATCTTTTGAACTCCCTTGTCTATAATACCATTGAACAATTTAATGGTGCTCCGTTGAAATTGTGTGGATACAAGCCTACTGCTCCATGGAGATTCATTACAAGTGAATTCCGTGATCAATTTGGAGATGCATTGAAGTATATGAATCCAACAAATTAGCAGAAGATTGTTGAATACCAGTTGAAGACTGTTGGTGTTGATTGTGGGTGTTTCTCAAATCCCTGCATTGGTGTAGAGAGTGGGATATGAGCCTATGAAGCTATCACTTATTGACACAACTTGTGAAGACAAAGACTCCATCGAGGAGACTCATTGGTGAAGGAATTTGGATTGCGTGTACACTAGTATCAATGGAATATGCTTTGAATGTGGAAAGATTGTGAAGTACTACTACGTTTTCTCTCCAGGAACAAGACTGCTAATATTTTTCTCTAGGAACAAGAGCTGCAGTTTTTATATATTCTGCTAATTGTTTGCATTTTTTTGTGTTGGAGAGTAAAGTCTAGAAACTATGAGTTACTGACTAAAGCTCCATCTTGGTAGTAAGAAGTTAGAACCATTCAAAATACTGTACAATGACTTGAGCCACGCATTCTCTCCAAGGGTGAAACCCTAATTTCTCTTTGAGCTGTGTGAAGTGGAGCATGACAATGTTTTCTACAAATATCTAGTTCGTGTTGAATATGAGAACCAGTGAAAAGTTGTGCCATTGCACCCTAAAAAGAGTGGAGACTGGAAAAGGTGGATAATATTGTTCTGCCTCTCTATTAAATGAATGCTGCAATAACATATGGACTTCATTAAAATATGTCAAAGAATAATTGACTCTGACTGTCATGCGCCATTACTCCATGCTACAAATTTAGAAACCACTCAGGTATGCCTTAGAAAATCATATCACATTTTTATATTAGTTTTTTTGTTTTTTGTTTCCTCTTTGCTTAGTGTCACTGTATTTATGGTCAAATAAATTGGACTCTCAAATTTTAGGAAATGACTAGCGTTCTAACTTTTGGGTGGTACCAAGACAGAAGCATGATCTATGCATTAGTCATTTAAGTTTTAGATTTGTTTAGTGTAATGTGGAAATTTCTGAGAATAAGAGCTAATGTTTTAGACTTTTTTCTATTACTTTGTTCAGGGAGATGAACCAAGACATCCCATATCTCAAACCAATATACCATAACTACAAGTAATGTATATGCGTTTCTCATAGTTCCTTTCCAATATACCATATTATGGATGGTATATTGGTTTTATCCAAGAAAAAGGCTTTTACCAATAAAAGTCCCACTGTTACCAAGACAGGCAAATTTTTGGTCTAGTAGAATTATCCTGTTTTTTATTGGAAGTGCAGATTTCATCCTTATCTTGCAGTTGTTCTTTTCAAGTAGGTGTCTCTATATACCAGTTGAATACTGTTGGTGTTGATCGTGGGTGTTTCTCAAATCCCTGCATTGGTGTAGAGAGTGGGATATGATCCCGTGAAGCTATCACTTATTGACACAACTTGTGAAGACAAAGACTCTCATTGAGACGACTCATTGGTGAAGGAATTTGGATTGTGTGTACACCAGTATCGATGGAATATGCTTTGAAGGTGGAAAGATTGTGAAGGAATATTACGTTTTCTATCCAGGAACAAGACTGCCAAGATTTCTCTCTAGGAACAAGAGCTACAGTTTTTTTTGTATTCTGCTAATTGTTTGCGTTTTTTGTGTTGGAGAGTAAAGTCTAGAAACTATGATTTTCTCACTAAAGCTCCATCTTGGTAGTAAGAACCATTCAAAATAATCTACAAACAGGTAAGCATAGATCTCACCTTTTATCTTCATCCTTCAATTACTTTAGCTCAGGTTTCACACATTTTTTATTTTATTTTTAATTTTAGAAAAATGCCAAATAATTTGGCAATAAGTGCTAGGCTACTTTTTGTCTACACATAGTGTTTGGCATGCTTTAATTGCATCATGAGCTCAAGAAACTATTTAAATCACATAACAGAGCCCGCATTCAAACAAGACACACCTTCCCCAGAGTTTCTTGTTTTACTGCAAACACTGGAAGAAGGATTTCTCCCCCCTCACCTCTAACTCCTCTCTTTGAGAGTCCCTAAAGGGCATTGAGTATGCCCCATAGGCATGCTCCTTTTGGCTTCACAACATTGCTGATATTGTTGTTCAAGCTTAAACTACAGTACCTCCTTGGGAATTGCTACATATCTGCACTATAAACACTTACAGTGGTGGCAATTGTAGAGCCACAGACTCACCTCCCTTTTCTGTTTCTCTAATTCTCCAAAATGCCAAATATTTGTTCTACATTGATACCTGCATACATGTTTTATCAGTAGGTTTTTGGATGCGCCTAATGAAAATTCTCAAAATATTTTCCTATTGAAGGGTCTCAAATTTGTTTAGTAGGGATTTTTTAGCCTGTTGTAAATGTCAATGGTTCTGGGAAAGTCGGTAAATGGATCTAAGAACTAACAAACAATGAATTTTTTATTCTTTGCTACCAAACGCAGTATGAAAGGTGCGACAAATATTGGGAAAGTACGAGGGACAAGATTTTTGTATGATAAGTGTGGAAAGTTTTGCTCATTTATTGAAATAATATATATTCATAGAGAAATAGAGAAGATGGTGAAGATGATTTGCAAACAAATGACCACAAAACATGCAGAGAATAAACCTTGCAATGGCATTCTTTCTCGACCTATCGACCTCCAATTTTTTTATTAGCAGTATATTCTTCACACAAAGTCAAAAAATACTCCAACAAATGATTCATTCCACTTCCAACGGTCTCCCTGCAAATATCCTCCCTCGGTTGAGCGCTTGACTAATTCTATCTAGGAAATTATAGGATACAGTAAATTTGAGGTTTTTATATTTTTTAATCACTACCATGTAACCATGCATACGAAACCCCATGTCCATAGAGCATGGACATATCACATATAATCAACCCGATGCCTTGTCCCTGAGACCTCTTATCTCAATTCACAGTGCTTGACCACTCCAGCTTCAATTTCAGTTTATTAATGTGTAATGTTTAATCGCCATTTTTTAATATTATAGATTATGTGCAAGTCAACTTTCTTTTACTTTTAGCATATGAGTGCCCTCCAGGTGAGAATATTTCAGTTGCAAAGGGAAGATAAACCATTTGCTTGGAAACTATGAGATTAAAATTATTTGGATAAGCTGGCTTGACTTCTGTTTGTGTCTTGAGAGAAATAAATAATCACAATTCTTATTAATTGTACATAATAATAAAATAAAATTATTCCATACTCCTAATTGGTAGCTTTACAGTAATGGAAAAACATGCTGGATGAAAACAATTTATTTTAGTTATCTTAGTTATATTTTGCTAATATATATATACACACATACACACAAGTTATCCAAATTGATTAATTATTTGCTTGTATAAATGCGAAATTATTGTAATACAAGCATTAAGAGTCCTTAGTACTACACGTGTACTAACATGTAAACAACAACAGTAGTTTAAATTAAGCAAATTTATAACATTAGTAAAGTATCTAATGAACAAGTCTGATAACTTGCCTGGGGTGAAGACCTTCCTTTATACTCAGAAAAATAACTTTCAGACCAGACTGTACCTCTCATAGGCAAGTCAATCAATAGGAATAATCTAACAAATCTAATTATTGGAAACGAGGCTTCTAATTGCTATCATCTTAGTTTAGCTGAAGGGTTTCTGTACTATTATTCAACTTGTGAAGATATTAATAATCTGAGATAATGGGAGGGTGCAGATATTGATATGTATAGAAGCAGTAATGTGGTGTTTTTATTATAATTATAATTTTATTATCTTTTAAACTAACATGAGGTATTTTTCATGGTACATGATACAGGTTCAAGAAGTTATCCACAACACGTAAGCAAATGCTCATCTTTCAGGCTCCTATGTTCTATTTAAGGGTGCTAGCTCAATGGTAGAGCACCTGACTTATAGGCAGGAGGTTGGTGGTTCGATTCCACTACGCCCTATTTATATTCTAAAACCACTAAAAAGAGATAAATGACTAGAAAAATGACCAAAATTTGCATATAAATATTATACAGAAATCTTCCACCCTGTGAGCATAAGCATTCTTTGGCTTGTAGGATCCATTTCAGTGACTCAGATCCATTTTCATCCTTCAGTGATACTAGTTTATCCTATTTTTGTTCCTACCCACATGTTGCATCACTATAGCATGCGTACCCACGCGTTTCATCCCTATAGCCCACGGGTATCGAGTAAATGGTAAAAACCACTATTTTATTACTTTTTACTCCCAAAAAGCGGTCATTGGGTGACCTTTGGCTCTCCATCTACCCGAGTAACGTCTCGATGAGTCCTTTCACCTACCTTTGAGAGGACTATATATTGAGCACATATGGCTTATGGACAGGAGGAGGAAGAGAATAGTAAAGGCACTCTAGTGGATTTTTGCCCTATCTTGTGCCTCCACCACTTCAATCCTCCGCTGGGGAAAACATCCATGTTTGGGAAATTTTTTGAGCAATAGTCCATATTTAGAGTTGCTGTTTATCGAAGTCTATGTCACTGATTGGCCATTAAGATACACTATAGAAAACTTTCTTTTTCTGAGCCTCTGGACTCTCTGTTTGACCATTTGTTGTTTCTCACCCGTGGGCTAGCTTAGTTTTGCCCACGTACACCCGCCTCTATTTACACTATTGCTCGCGTGTACCCACAGGTATTCCTTCGACAGTAGCGTATAACTCCGGCTTTTGTTGGTTTATGGCTATTGGTTGTTGTTGGGTGAGTTTGGTTGATTCCTGAGTCTTTGTTGGCCTCTTTCTTGACTATTTTATGCCTTGGTTGTGACCAGATCTCTTCGTTTCTCTTGGTTGAGCCTTCTTGGTTTTGCACCATCTTTGGTTTTAACCTCTTGGTTTCTTCCTTTTGAGTTCTTCCTTTTGGCTGAGTCTTGCTATTTAGGATCTGCCGGGTTGTCTTAGTGATCTTCTCGGCACTTCAGTGACTAAATAGTAGGATTTTGCTTGCATTTTTTCATTCCATATATATTGAAAAAATACAAAAATATTCATTTAGTTTTTGCATTTTCCTTTTTTTTTATAAGAGAAAATACAAAAATATTTTATTTCCATGTACTGCATTTTGCATTGAGTGCTTGTTTCCTTCATTTTAGGTTCTGCGTGTGCATTGAAAAGATAAAAGTTTTCATATTTATTTCGGAATTGTTGGTTGATTTTGCATATTAGTGACATTGTTTTATTTGATAGTTGAATCTAGGATTGGACGATGGTGCATATTATTGAGTCTACACATCACTAGTTTCACGACCATATCCCTTGAGTAATCACAGCCACTAAAATTAACGCTTAATCATAAAATTGATTAGACTTATTTTATTTATAGGGTACACCAACTAGCATAGGTTTAGAGTCTTGGAATAGATCATTGTGAGTTAACAATCCAAGACTACTGAATGAAACATTAGGTGTCTGACCAGGGAGTGGAGGAATCCATGGTATAGATCGGTGTTCTCAGGAAAGCTCTACTCAAACTAGAGTTAAGCACAAGGTCACGAGAGGTTGGTTGAGGAGATATCCCTCTGATACTGACTGAACGTGGGAGATATACCTAGGATTTGTTTGTATCTGGGGGTACTGGAGGTTCGTCCTCTTATGCTTCGGGCTTAGCTACCCTGCCCATACGATGGGTCCCACTTGCGACTGTTCCCCTGAACATTGATTATATTGCGGTAGACATAGTTTCCTTACCTAGGTACCAAACAGGGTACTTGCAGTGGTTATGCTGTTTGTGTCCTGAGTTAGATAGGGATTGGACAGCACAGTTGTGTTCATGCAGTGGACTTGACCCTGTCGACACAGTGAAGCCTGGGTGTCTGTATAACTGATTCTGTTACCTCCGGCTATAGTTTGGGAGTCTCAAGCCTCTCCTAAGCAAGACATACTGGCTCTAGTGTCGGGAGCTCATTTAGCCACTCTGTTTTTATGCTCTTGGCTGTAGATTCTCTAAGTGTGTGTTTTTGATTTACTGTTTTGTGATCGATAGTTGGCCTTTAGGAGACGCTGTGTCTCTCTTCGGAGAGAATGTGGCATGGATCCCTACACTCCGCAGGTCCCGTCGTTTGGCTAGTTTAAAGCCAGCTTTGGTTACACAACACATTACTAGAGGACGTCGGAGGACTCCCTATGAGTCTTTATATTCTTACACGATTTACATTGAGGATTACATGGATACACATCCCGATATCGGGCAAGACCTTTCTACTCCTTCGGGTAGAGTTGAACACATTTCTGATCCCCAGACTCCTCATGAGGATTGGGGAGGTGATCCACCTGCAACTCAACCTAGTTCTATTTGGCCTAATCCACTTGACTGGGATCCATTGGATCCTTTAAATCCGGATAATTATCTTTATGGGATGCCCGACTTACCCGAGAAGGAAGAACAGGATGAGCCTTTCGTTCCTTCGTTTCCACGTGATTCTAGATATAGGAGGCCTGAGACTCATGATGATTTCGGCCCTATGGTCAACCCCACTGCACTCTCTTTTGGTATTCCTAGTCACAATACTGTCAAACCTTCCACTATGGTTGGTACTCATGCTGGAACTAGTCAAAGTGTTAGCCATACTATACCCACTGGGGGCACTACGTTGTCCACCCACTCACATAGTATGGGGACTGGTCTGATTCCTAACCATGCTAATGTTGGAACGCGAGCACCTCCTAGGAATACTCAACCTAGTCGGAATGTTGTTCGAAATGCGACTTGCCATCCACCACCTAGTACACATGTCGCTACTCGTCAACCTAGGACCACTTTTGCACATGATACCGTTCCTCCCAACCATGGGGGTGGACACTTACCGCATACTTTTGCGTCCACTACCATCGCTAGTAATAGTAATGTAGGGTGTGGAAATATTTCCTATCCACATGGACATCACACCACCAACCCTGCTACTAGTCACACCCATATTGGACCTGGGAATACTTTTCATGCTTATGGTCATCACACGACTGCTCAAGCTAATCCTAATATTGGGGGTGGGAACATACCATACCATTACGGTCAATACAACATGGTTCCCACTATGAATAGTACATACATGCCCCATACCCATGGTGGAAACCCTTACTACAACACAGTCAGTGCTGGCCACCAGTATCACCCAACACCCCAATATGGTGCTCAAAATGCACATATACCTGCTTACTCTCAAATGGGTCACGTAGGGGGAGGTTATCCATCTTATGACCATGGTAAAGCTTATGGGCCGTCAGGTCCTCATTATCAACAGTTTAATCCTCATGGTCAAGCTTTTGGTCGATCGTACAACACAATTCCATTCAATCAACCTTTTATGGGAGCTTATAATCAAGCTTTCCAGTCACAGCTCCCGTTCCTTGCACACTTGAATCTCCTGGATCTTTCGAAGCTCACGAATGATCCGGTGTGTCATGACCCTACTTGGGCCCCGGTCCCTACCAAGCTCCCTTCGGACATTCCAAAGTTTGAGGGGAAAGGTGGTGAGGACCCAGGAGATCATGTCACGACATTTCACCTTTGGTGCTCCTCCAACTCTTTGAATCATGATTCCATTCGATTACGCCTATTTCAATGCACCCTCACGGGGGCAACCGCGAAATGGTATGTGGAGTTGCCCGGAAACACCTATAGGGGTTTCAATGAGATTGCTTTGGTTTTCTTAGACCATTTCCAGTTGCCGATTCATTATGATACTGGTACTGAATTGTTGTCCACCTTCCGTCAGAATAAGGCCACCCATATTTCTGACCACGTTCAAGAGTGGCGTCGGCGGAAGAGATTAGTGAAAGCCAACATTCCTCCAGCGTTCCTGTTGGAATGGTTCCTCAAGTATTTACTTCCATATATTACTAAGGATGTTTCGATGTCCGGCATTATGACTGAGGAGCAAACTATCTTGAAAGTCCAGCAGTTAGATCTTCTTTATTCTCAGTCTGGCATTTTGCATGACATTATTCTTGACGCACCGAGAACAAGACATGAGCCCACGTCAGTTCTTGGACCACATGCCGATGGCATCATGGGGTCCGCATGCACTCGCCCTGTAGACTTGGTAGCTAATCAAATGCAAAATTTGTCACTAAACCAGTCTGCACCTGAACAAGTTCACACCTTGTCCACTTCCACTCCGACGTCTGATGTACACAATGTGCAATCAACGAAACCGTCGGGTAACCAGCAACCTGGTGGTAAGAAAAAGGGGAGAAATAATCGTAGGGGTGGAAACAATGGAAGTAACAATAATAGCAATCATAATACTCCTCATAAAGAGAATTCCAACCCTCCTTAGGAAGGTGGTAATGCTGGTGAGGATCGTAAACCTAGGCGTAAGGTGAAATTCCCTTGCAAGCTATGTGGGGAGGATCATCTTACTCACTTATGTCCTTGTATTGAAGAAGCATCGAAGGATTTGGCATAGAGCCCAGCTGTGTTGAACGATCCCCTACCTCATCACTAAAACATGGCTTCACATTCTCCTGCCACTGGTTATGGTACTAATGAAACGACAATCTCTTCTTCCAATACTAGTGGTTATGGATGCGTGAATATGGTTCAGTCAGAGATTTGTGTTGCTACTTGTCAACGTGATTATGGTGCACCACAACTGAATTTGGGGAATGAGCCTCCCCCTTCTCCTGATAATTCCTTGCATATCGAGAAGCCTTCTATTATGCCGCGGATATCGAAAGGTGTTCTCAAGCGCTCTATGCATAATCCTAATGCTCGATCCGCCCAGAACTACTCCATCATAGAAGATTTGGGCCAAACTTTGTGTGCCATGTTGGCTCTTGAAGTTTTGCAAGCCTGTCTTTCTCAGAAGCATGCCCTTTTGAGTGTGTTAGGAGTTCAGGATGGGGGAAGTCCTAGTGTTATCAAGTTCGATACTAATGATGTCCAACCTCGCTTTCCTTACCATGTGGCTTTTCAAATCCAGGTGGTTTTCCTTAAGAGATTCATCAAATGAACTATGGTTAATGAAGGTGCTTCCGCGTCAGTAATGTCGTTGACTTGTTGGAAAGCTCTTGGCTCTCCTCCCCTACTCCCGTCTAGAACTACACTCAGTGCATTCGATGGTAGATCTTTTACACTGCATGGAATTATCCCTTCCCTTGTTGTCTCCTTGGGAGGTAAGTCTGTGCCTATTGAAGTCGAAGTGGTTGATGCGCCAATCTACTACAACCTTTTACTGGGTTGGAACTGGATGTACGCTATGAAGGCTGTCGCGTCTACTGTATTTCGATTTATTTGCTTTCCCCATGAAGGAAAGATTGTGACGATCGATCAGCAAGATTATGTTGGCACTCCTTCCACAACATCTACGGGATCAGTAGTCCCGCAAGTTTCTGATTCTCAGTCGGCAACTGGGAACATAGGTGTTGGAATGTACCCCTCGTTGATGGGAACTTTTAGCCATTTTGCACCTGTGAATTTTATTGGAACCATTTTCGACAGTGTGCCTCCTCCTTCGAATAGTATGCCATTCCAGACTTCCTATTGTGGTGATCCATGGATTTTTCCATCCATGGATTCTATGTCTGGAGACATTACGCACGTTGGGATGTCTATGCCTTTATCTGTAGCGGAGCTCACTTACGATCACATCCAACAAACCACTGCGGATCCGGATCTCTCTTCTCCCCAAATAGTTGAAGAAGATCCCGTTACGCTGCCAGTTTGGGAAGCCAACTCATCTTGCTCTCATGATTTCCTCGATGATACTTTGCCATCTGATGAAGCTATCCTCGAAGCCATGTGTGGTAGTGAGAGGCCTTGGGAAGATATGCATCTTCGATCTTATTTCCTTCCCAACCTTGAGCTCACTAAGCAGGAGGAGTTTAGGATGACTCTAGCTGGTATGGTTGGTCACCCTGTGGCTCTTTTGCAGTCGCATGATGTTTTCTTGGAGGGGAATATGGCCAATATTTCCCCAACCACTTCGATCAACATCTCTTGCACTCCCGAAAAGATTGAGAATGTTTACATCGGTGACAATTTCACTCCTGAGGAGATTGCTATTTACACTGATTTGTTCACTGAACTCCGGGAAGATTTTGCCTGGTCATATGAGGAGATGCTAGGAATAGACCCCCACATTGTTGAACACGAGATTAAAACATATCCTGATGCTAAACTGGTTCGACAACGCTTACGTGCTGTGAACCCTAGGAAGGTAGCTGCTATTAAGGCAGAGGTGGAGAAACTGCTCAAAGTTGGTTTCATCTACCCTGTTCCTCTTACCGAATGGGTGTCAAACCCCGTTCCTGTGGATAAGAAGTAGGAAACGATCCGTGTATGCACTGATTTTAGAGATTTGAACCGTGCATGTCCGAAAGACAACTTCCCCACGCCATTCATTGATCAAATATTGGATGCTTGTGCGGGAAGTGAGATTTTTTCATTCATGGACGGATTCTCGGGTTATAATCAGATTCAAATCAAACCTGCGAACCAACATAAAATGACATTTATTTGTCCATGGGGAACTTTTGCGTATCGGAAAATGCCCTTCGGTCTCATGAATGTCGGAGCTACTTTTCAGCGATCCATGACCTATGCCTTTCATGATCTTAAGAAGATTATGGAAGTTTTCTTGGATGATCTTGTTGGCCATTCTCGCAAGAGAGTGGACCACCCCAAGCACCTTCATATGATTCTCAAATGATGTATACACTACAAAATTCGATTGAATCCGAAAAAATGCATATTCGCTATTAGGACTAGTCGCCTTCTAGGATTCATAGTTTCGAAAGAGGGTATTAGAGTCGATCCTCTCAAAGTTGAGGCAATACTTCAGTTGCCTCCTCCGCGTAATCTGTTTCAACTTCAGAGCCTCCAAGGGAGAGCTACTTTTCTGCGTCGGTTCATAGTTAACTATGCCAGTCTTACTAAAGGTTTCGCATGCATATTGAAGAAAGACACACCTTTTATCTGGGATGATCGAGCCCAACAGTCTTTCGACGCCCTTAAGAAAGCTTTGGTATCGGCCCCCGTGCTTAGTCCACCAGACTTTACACGATATTTCATTATTTATGTGGTTGCATCTCAAGAGACTAGTGACATGGTCTTGGTTCAGGTAGATGATGCGCTCGTCGAGCAATGTTATCTATTATCTTAGTCGAAATTTAGTAGATGCTGAACTAAGGTACACCCACGTAGAAAAACTGGCACTTGCGACTGTTCATGCAGTCCAGTGGTTACGGCATTACACTTTGCTTTGAACAACCACTATTGTAGCTCATATCAATCCTTTTCAGTTCGTGCTTTCACGACGCCTTATCTGGGGTAAGTATAATAAATGGATTGTGATCCTTCAAGAATTTGATCTTGAGTTTGCTTCTGCAAAGTCGATGAAATCATTGGTGTTCGCTGAGATTATGTCGGACCTTCCACGGCTTGATGAGGATGTCATTCATGAAGATTCCTTTGTGGATGAACACCTATTTCTTATCTCGACTGAGGACCCTTGGTATGGGGATGTCATTAGATATCTCCAAACTTTGAAGTTTCCTCCGCATTATTCACAAGATGAGCGACGACGTGTGAGACATCACACTAAAGATTATGCTATCATCGGTGACACTTTGTATCGCCGAGGAATGGATTCCATTCTCCATCATTGTTTGACTCACAAAGAAGCAGAATGAGTGCTTAATGATTGCCATGCGGGGGCGTGTGGCAGTCACTTATCTGGGCTTGCTACAGCCCAACGTATTATGCGAGGAGGTTATTTTTGGCCTACTATCTTTAAAGATTGTATTAACGATGTGAAGAGATGTCACCCTTGCTAGTTGTTTTCTCGGAACATACACTCGCATCCAGTGCCCCTCCATCCAGTCGTCACTGTCCGTCCCTTCACTAAGTGGGGGGTAGATTTCATGGATTTCAAACCAGCTTTGGCTGGGGGGCATCATCATATTATTTTGGCCGTGGATTATTTTTCCAAATGGGATAAGGCCATGCCTACCGTTAAAGCCGATGGTGCTACTGCAGCCCATTTCATGTTCAACCAGATTATCACTCGATTCAGTATCCCCAAAGAGATTGTCACTGACCATGGCAGTCACTTTCAAAATAAGATGATGGAGGATTTGTCTCTCAAGCTTGGGTTTCGTCAGGAACACTCGTCTTCCTACTATCCTCAAGCGAATGGTCAGGTTGAAGCAGTCAAGAAGTCTTTGAAGACCATTCTCCAACGTACCATCCAACAAAGCAAGACCAATTAGCATATTATGTTATATCCTGCTTTGTGGGCTTATCGAACCGCAGTTAAGACTGCTACCCGGGTTCTCACCATTCCAGTTAGTTCATGCTCTAGAGTCACTTTTACTAGTTGAATGTGAGATTCCTTCACTCAAGCTAGCCATAGAGCTCCTCCCTGATACGACGGAGATTGAGCAACATTTAGTACACCTCGAGCAACTTGACGAGCATTGTCGAGATGCCGTTGTGGCCATTGATGTTAACAAGCGTCATGTCAAGGTTAAATATGATAGGTCTGTCTGTCCCCGACAATATGCTGAAGGTGACTTGGTACTCTTGTATGACCAAGCTAAAGAACCCCTGGGGGAAAGCAAGTTCAATCCCATGTGGCACGGTCCTTACATTGTGATATGTGTCTTTGAAAAAGGAGCTTATGAGTTAGAGGATTATGAGGGAGTTATCTTGAAGGAGCCTAGAAATGGGCTCTACCTCAAGCGGTATTACGCTTGAACCTTTGGTTCGAGCTGATACTTTTGTACACTATTGTATAGTTTTTTCTGTACATAGTCTAGGTTACATTTTTGGTTATCGGGTCTGCTGATTAGCCTCTGTTTGAATGATAGATGTCAGTGGGATGTCCTACATTTTTAGGTTTCGCGGATGGTGCTAGCCGACATATGCAATAGCTTGCTTCTACTACCTGGGTTATCTTTTCACCTGACCATCTAGTTGTGTCCTCAGGAGGTGCTTGTCTCAGTCCTACATCGAACAATGTGGCTGAGTATAGTGCCATTGTTGAGCTACTTCGAGATGTCATTTCACATGACATCCAATCTTTAGAAGTCCGCTTGGATTCACAACTAGTTGTGTCTCAGCTGAATGGGCAGTACCGTGTACGAGACCCTACATTACTACGGATATTCCTTAAGGTACGACTCTTGGAGAGACATTTTGTTTCCATTACATATATTCACATTCCAAGAAGTCATAATTATATATCTTATGCATATGCTAACTATGTATTAGATTGGCATTTGTCACATTCATCATGAAGCACATAAATACAAAGACATTCATGTATTTCTACCATACACACATATAGTAGAACTGAGAACCAAAGTTGTATATGTTGAGATATTGTAACTTCAAAGAATATTATATTTGTACTTTATTATTCCGGAGATGTTTCATTCCTGCGTGAAGATCTTATTGTATATCCGGAGATGTTTATTCCTCCATCGGAATGTGGTAACTCGGGTTATTAGACTTCCCTAGTGGGGGTCGGCCCTATATGTGTCATGTGGGTCAAAGGGTTATTAGACCACCCTAGAGGGGTCGGCCCAGTCAGTTGTAGTGGGGTATTTAACTCATTGGTTAAATACGAGCCTACATGTACTTGTGTAAAAGATATGTCAGAGTAGTGTATAAATAGAGGAGGTGTGTTCCTCATTTGACACACTCACTCACTTGAGAGAGAGGCGCACTTGTGGAGGAGAGGTTTTATATGGTGGAGGAGGAGATCATGTCTTTGGTTTGCATCTTTGTATATTGCTGGTCATCTATATTGAGGAAGCTTTACTGGGTTTTCTACCCCATGAGGGTTTCCCAGGATAAATCTGTGTCTCTTGTGTTTATGCTATGCTTGTTGTTTCTTCAGTGATCCTGTATATGCTATTATTGTGAAATGGAATGTAATGCTGCTATTTTCTGTCTTAGCATATTAAATCTTAACATGGTATCAGAGCTAACCTGAAGGAAGGCAAGGTATGGCACTTACGACACTTGCTTTACTTACGACAATTTGAAGGTTAGGGTTTTACATAGCAAAAACCAGTCATCGTGGAACTTTTGCTATAAATCCATTTATGCGAAGGTTCAGGGTCTGAAAAGTTTACAGGTCGAAGATAACATCCCCAGGTACCTTTTGTCCAAAGGGAACCCTTAGATTCATTGTACTTTATGAGTTATGATCAGTACAAGTTAGGGTTTCTGCCTCTTCCAGATCTTAGTCAAAATCAGGTAACCTTGGAAAAAAGGTCATAACTTGGGCTAGGAAGCTCCAAATGAAATTTAGTAAAAATTGACAGGTAGTACACAGAATGTACTATCTCAGGAAACTTTTTCAGAGGATGAAGGTGAACCAGTGACATGTGGCATGCCGTACAAGTTCGCTCTCCTGTTTTATCCCATAAACAGGTCACGTTGCGACACTTGGAATAACTCTCTCTCAGAGAGTCCAATTGAGGTAAGACCTGTCAGGATAGAAAGATAACAGGGCAAGATATCTCAGAAAACGTTTTCACAGGCCGAAGTTCAAACAGTGACACGTGGCATGCCGTACAAGTTTGCTCTCCTGTTTTATCCCATAAACAGGTCACGTTGCGACACTTGGAATAACTCTCTCTTAGAAAATCCAATTGAGGTCAGACCTGTCAGGATGGAAAGATGATAGGTCAGGCTACTGGAGAAAAAGTTTTTAGACCCTGTGGAGCAAAAAGTTCAGAGTTATAGTAGAAACAATCAGGTGCATATTTCTGTCAAAAAAGAATTATTTTTGGAGCAACTTTATTCATGGCTTCCGGAATTTAGGGTTTCGGAGAAAGTTAGAATTTTTGGAATCGGAGTCCACGACTGAATGCTACTCAGGAAAATCAAAATTTAGAGACCAAGATTGAATTTTTTGGTTTGGTAGAAGACCGGGCTTGATCAAACCCTAGTTCGGGATTTTGATCAGAAAGATGGAAAATTAGGGCTTCAACAAAAGTTGGAATTTTTGAAGTCTGTAACCACGGCTGGAAGCTCCTCAGAAAAATAAGAGTTTAGAGCCTTGGATCGAACCTTTTGATTGGACAGAAGGGTGGGCTTCATCAAACCCTATTTCGGGTTCCTGTCCAGAAGATCCAGAAGTTTCGAAGGCAATTTTGAGGGGTCAAATTTTGGAGATTTCAAAAGTGAAGTATGCTAGTTTGATCAGCTCAGCAAGACACATCCTTCCATCCATACAGAAGCATGAAAGTCAAAGATTGAATTTTTAGGGTTTCTCTAGCAAGCCCTAATCAAGCTCCAAATCAAGTTTCAGGGGGAGTTGAGGCTAAGGCCTTACATAAGAAGAATACAAGAAGTCTCGACAGGTATGACTTAAGGAGGTTCAGGTATGTCTTGAAATATGATTCTTGATTAAGTTCATAATGTGTTTGTCTTCATATTATTTATTAGTACAATCTTGATTATTGTTAGAATTGTCTTATCACCCTAGTAACAGTATGAATGCATGTGAATGATCGAAGACATTCATTGATTAGGGCTATATGATTGTACTAATGCATTATGGTGTTGTGTGAGGTTGATGTTGTCTGCTAACAAGATACAGGTACATCACAAAAGACAAATCAAGTTCCATGACCATGACAACATGAAGACAAAGACTCATCCATAATATTTGTTCTACTTACGAGGTATGTATGACTTTGTTATATTCTGCTTAACCTATGAGACATGCAGGTTCTAGCTCAGGATCTCTAAATCATTGAAGATATTGTTTAGGTATGTTGTACATAACTAATCCAGATATGTTTTCTTATGTCAAGTTAGAATCTTACCTTGTGTTAGGATCCCTTATATAAGTATACTTGGTATGATTGGTTATGCTTATTCATAAAGTTAGTAATCAAGGGTTTATGCATATTATGTCTCTTGTCTTGATGATTTAATTAACCAGAAGAGTACTATGATCAAACAAGAATATGCATGAGTAAAAGAAGACTTCCTTGAAACCCTGAATACTAATGATCATGACTATACATATTCAAGATTATTTAGAATTAGAATGTTTGGAGAATATACTAATGAACGTATGTTTGTGTATGAGATCATGAGGATGACACTAGTGCACACTTGAGCATGCACAGTGGTACAGAATGAATACAAGTTCAAAAGACATATAGAAGATCAAGCGGGAGGCAACCACACAAACATAAAAGATAAGTATTTGAGTTGTTATTTGAAATAGTAAATGATATTGCTTGTATGCATATTTGTATTCCTAGAATATATCATGCTGAGTGTAAACATTCATAGAGCATTGAATAGTATACTACTAATATGCATATGATTGGTAAGTTGGACAAACATTCCGTTGTTGCTTGTCTAGAATGAAACCTCTTTGCTGACATGCTGAGAGCTGTGCACACTCTCGATAGTATGTTCTGGTAGAGATGGAAGGCATCTAGATAGCCACTGTATGCATACAGGATATGGGAAAGTGTTGTGCCAAAGTATTGGTCAAAATAGTTGCATAACTATGTAAATGATATCTGTATGCATAATAGGTTATCATATCAATATGATTTGATGATTATGAAGTATTACTAATCATGTACTTAATTTTGATTTCTAGGAAAGATCATGATGAATGATGAACACTGAACAAGCGATGGATGTTAAAAAAAAAAAAAAAGGATTTTCAAATCAAACACACTATAGAAGACTTGTGGCTAGAAGATTCTCTTAGAAAGAATAAGAGAATCATGATGAGATGTTTGCTCCAAAGTGCTAGATAAGACCATTCTCTTAATGGTGTAATTAAAGAATAAGTGTGAATCAGGTTCTGTATGGGTTCCCAGGATCGATAGTAATTGATGAGAATACATGTGAGGATTGCATCATCCTTGAACACAAGTTCTAAAGTGAGTCGTAGACAAGTGTCTCCGAGAAAGAAGAGGGATTGTATCATCCTTGAACACTTGTTCTAAATAGAGTCGTAGATGTATGTATTCGAGAATGAAGTCCTTGGTGGACTTGAGGGGATTGGATCATCCCTGGACTTCAGTCCTAAAGAGAGCCGTAGACGTATGTCTTCGAGAATGAAGTCCTTGGTGGACTTGAGGGGATTGGATCATCCCTGGACTTCAGTCCTAAAGAGAGCCATAGACGTATGTCTTCGAGAATGAAGTCCTTGGTGGACTTGAGGGGATTGGATCATCCCTGGACTTCAGCCCGAAAGAAGAGCCGTAGACGTATGTCTTCGAGAATGAAGTTCTTGTTGAACATGTGAGGGGATTGGATCATCCCTGGACTTCAGTCCGAAAGAAGAGCCGTAGATGTATGTCTTCAAGAATGAAGTTCTTGGTGAACATGTGAGGGGATTGGATCATCCCTGGAATTCAGTCCGAAAGAAGAGCCATAGACGTATGTCTTCGTGAATGAAGTTCTTGGTGAACATGTGAGGGGATTGGATCATCCCTAGACTTCAGTCCGAAAGAAGAGTCGTAGACGTATGTCTTCGAGAATGAAGTCCTTGGTGGACGGTTGAGGATTAAGTCATCCTTGGACGTAGTCCTAAATGTACGGTTGAGGATTAAGTCATCCTTGGACGTGGTCCTAAATGTACGGTGGAGGATTAAGTCATCCTTGGACGTGGTCCTAAATGTACGGTTGAGGATTAAGTCATCCTTGGACGTAGTCCTAAATGTACGGTTGAGGATTAAGTCATCCTTGGACATGGTCCTAAATGTACGGTTGAGGATTAAGTCATCCTTGGACGTGGTCCTAAATGTACGGTGGAGGATTAAGTCATCCTTGGACATGGTCCTAAATGTACGGTTGAGGATTGAGTCATCCTTGGACGTGGTCCTAAATGTACAGTTGAGGATTGAGTCATCCTTGGACGTGGTCCTAAATGTACGGTTGAGGATTGAGTCATCCTTGGACGTGGTCCTAAATGTACGGCTGAGGATTGAGTCATCCTTGGACGTGGTCCTAAATGTACGGTTGTGGATTAAATCATCCTTGGACAGTAAATCCAGTAATTCCAAAAGGAAGGATAGTCCTAAATGAATTGAGTGGATTAAATCATCCTTGGACAGTAAATCCAGTAATTCCGAAAGGAAGGATAGTCCTAAATGAATTGAGTGGATTAAATCATCCTTGGACAGTAAATCCAGTAATTCCGAAAGGAAGGATAGTCCTAAATGAATTGAGTGGATTAAATCATCCTTGGACAGTAAATCCAGTAATTCTGAAAGGAAGGATAGTCCTAAATGAATTGAGTGGATTAAATCATCCTTGGATAGTAAATCCAGTAATTTCGAAAGGAAGGATAGTCCTAAATGAATTGAGTGGATTAAATCATCCTTGGACAGTAAATCCAGTAATTCCGAAAGGAAGCATAGTCCTAAATGAATTGAGTGGATTAAATCATCCTTGGACAGTAAATCCAGTAATTCCGAAAGGAAGCATAGTCCTAAATGAATTGAGTGGATTAAATCATCCTTGGACAGTAAATCCAGTAATTCCGAAAGGAAGGATAGTCCTAAATGAATTGAGTGGATTAAATCATCCTTGGACAGTAAATCCAGTAATTCTGAAAGGAAGGATAGTCCTAAATGAATTGAATGGATTAAATCATCCTTGGACAGTAAATCCAGTAATTCGAAAGGAAGGATAGTCCTAAATAAGATTGAGTGGACTAATCATCCTGTAAATAGATTGGGATTGCCTCGTCCCTAGACATGGTGAGATGTCTTAAAGTGATAAGGACTAATCATCCTGTAAATAGATTGGGATTGCCTCGTCCCTAGACATGGTGAGATGTCTTAAAGTGATAAGGACTAATAATCCTGTAAATAGATTGGGATTGCCTCGTCCCTAGACATGGTGAGATGTCTTAAAGTGATAAGGACTAATCATGCTGTAAATAGATTGGGATTGCCTCGTCCCTAGACATGGTGAGATGTCTTAAAGTGATAAGGACTAATCATCCTGTAAATAGATTGGGATTGCCTCATCCCTAGACATGGTGAGGTGTCTTAAAGTGATAAGGATTGATCATCCTGTAAGTTGATCTGGATTGCATCATCCATAGACATGAGAGTTGTCTTAAACCGAGAGGGACTGATCATCCCGTAAGCGGATTAGGATTGTATCATCCTTGGACCTATGTCCTAAATTGAGCAGGATTGATCATGCCGTAATTGGATCTTGTGTGTTGCAGGGTATGCTGCTATTGTGTATACTTGTATTGATGAGGATACTTATATTGATGATATGTATACTTGTATTGATGAGGATACTTGTATTGATGATGTGTATACTTGTATTGATGAGGATACTTGTATTAATGATATTTATACTTGTATTGATGATGTTGTTGATCGTGATGATCTAGATGACGATGTTGTTGATCGTGATGATCTAGATGACGATGCTGTTGATCGTGATGATCTAGATGATGATGCTGCTGATCATGATGATCTAGATGACGATGCTGCTGATCGTGATGATCTAGATGACGATGCTGCTGATCGTGTGATGACGATGCTGATGATCATGTGATGACGATGCTGATGATCGTGTGATGACAATACTGATGATCGTGTGATGACGATGCTGATGATCGTGTGATGATGATGCTGATGATTGTGTGATGACGATGCTGATGATCGTGTGATGACGATGCTGATGATCGTGTGATGATGATGCTGATGATCGTGTGATGACGATGCTAATGATCATGATGCTGATGATGATGCTAATGATCGTGTGATGACGATGCTGATGATCGTGAGATGATGATGCTGATGATCGTGAGGATCCAGATGTTGATGTTGCTGTAGTTGTTCGAGTGCTGCAGAAGATAAAGACTCAGTACTGAAGATGTTGATGTTCCAGTATTGAAGATGTTCCAGTAACTGCTTGAGCTATTGATGATGTTGAGAAAGCTTCCAATGATTTATAGATGTATCATGTATGATGTTGATGACTCCTTGCTCGTGCAGATGCTATTATAATATCCTTCTCGTTAAGGGGGAGTGTTGAGATATTGTAACTTCAAAGAATATTATATTTGTACTTTATTATTCCGGAGATGTTTCATTCCTGTGTGAAGATCTTATTGTATATCCGAAGATGTTTATTCCTCCATCGGAATGTGGTAACTCGGGTTATTAGAGTTCCCTAGTGGGGGTCGGCCCTATATGTGTCATGTGGGTCAAAGGGTTATTAGACCACCCTAGAGGGGTCGGCCCAGTCAGTTGTAGTGGGGTATTTAACCCATTGGTTAAATACGAGCCTACGTGTACTTGTGTAAAAGATATGTCAGAGTAGTGTATAAATAGAGGAGGTGTGTTCCTCATTTGACACACTCACTCACTTGAGAGAGAGGCGCACTTGTGGAGGAGAGGTCTGCTATGGTGGAGGAGGAGATCATGTCTTTGGTTTGCATCTTTGTATATTGACGATCATCTATATTGAGGAAGCTTTACTGGGTTTTCTACCCCATGAGGGTTTCCCAGGATAAATCTGTGTCTCTTGTGTTTATGCTATGCTTGTTATTTCTTCAGTGATCCTGTATATGCTATTATTGTGAAATGGAATGTAATGCTGCTATTTTCTGTCTTAGCATATTAAATCTTATCAGTATATATATATAAATATGTCCAAAAATGGTAGTGTCATACAAGACTGGAGCCCATAGCCCTAAAAAATATACATATCGGTACAAAAAATGATGGGACCCTAGGATATCTACTCCCTCCAACGAGGTCTAGTTGCCGACTCGACGGGATGTGTCTCATAATAGTATTGTACTGCGTTGGCCATCCACTGTAGTAGCCGCACCCACTCACCAGGAACACCCACTACCTAGCGCTGCATAGCCTCCGGTAGTTGGGCTACCTCTATCAGTGGTACTCAGGAAACCATCCATGATATGTTGCGCCGCAACATCTGTAGTGTGCTCCCTGCTGCAGCATCCGCTGCCAGCTCATCTCTACCCCGATGACCATGTCTTGGGAAGCCCTCGGGTCTCATTGGGCCTTTGTCTGCGAGCAAACAGTCACCCATTAGCACATGACATTACCACCAAAAATATTTTTTGCATTTCAACTATAATAAAAAAATCCATAAAAATTTAAAAAACACAAAACCAAAAGAGTACTCACTGATGTCTCCGAAAGCTGCACCTGGTGGGAGCGGCATGTCACGGTCCTGTCTAAAGTCTATCCCCACATAGGGGTAGTCCTCGATAGAAATCACCTACCGGTTCCACCAGCTGAAGAAATCCTCAGTATATGGTGACGCAAGACAGCCACCACCCTGTCGTGTTAGTATCTCAGCCCATCGGGTCAAGGCTGGATCTCGGAGACTATGAGGAGGGACATCCACCCTCGGGCTAAGTCTCGGAACCCTCTCAAAGAAGAAACTGCAGAGGAGGATACAATACCCAAAGTTTTTGGCCTTCCCCTCTTTGCATTCCGTCAGTTCTATCTTCATAGACACCAGCAGAGTAGTACACCAGTCGAATATAGTAGGCTGCAAGCATTGTGATGCATAGAACATCACCGGTCTGGATGCCTGATGTAGTGCTTTGGATCCCGTGATTCGCACCAGAGTTGCCACTATGATATTTGTGCTCAAGTCCGTTATGAGATTGACTGGCACCTAACTTCCCACTGGTCATGTGTTGGCAGGACAGTACCATACTATGTAGTCTTGCACAGTGATCCCACCACCCATGGTCTGTGACCGAAGACTAGCCACTTCCCCTCTACGGGACAAACCGGTAATGAAATAGATATCCTCTACTTCTAGTGTCAGTGTTTTCCCGTTGAGGATGAAGTGTTGAGCATCCACATCCTAGTAGTTGATCAAATGACAAAGCAGTAGGTTTTGGGCCCTTAAGCCCCGAGACTCCAGTATTTATATAAGCCACATGCTTGCAGTGCTTGTTGTGCTTGCAAATCATTGTGCACGGCCTCATCTACTTGGTCATGCTCTCTCTCCCTCCACTCTAGAACCATCCTGTAATGCAAAGCAAGAGATTTTTAGTCAGTTTCATGCTTAAAAAATTCTTCACGGCCTTACTCGCGAGCTATATTGTAGACAGGTGCGGGTAGATGCGGTCAGCCAGTTTTTTGACTACGCGTTTGATGCCCTACCCACAACCCGCGTACTTACAGCCCGCGGGTAGCGCCAAAGCCATTTAGGGCTTGGCCAAACAAAATAACCCACCGACGAAAATTGAAATAAAAGTACTTAAATGAAAAGTATGGCAATGACCACTAACCTGCTCCAGATTGGTCGCTGAATGGTTGGTTGTAGCTCCCACGATCAGCACTTGAAATTTCACGTGCAAACTTACCACTCAACTCCAAAATGGTGAATAGTGCAAATGAATTGAAAATTATTAAATTTTGTTACTATTTATAATTTTCTGGACCCACTTTTCTATAGTTTTGTCCATTTTGGGCCGTTATGAACTAATATCGTGTCATAGAGTAATCTATTTTCAATAGATTTCCTCGGCGAGAGTTGTTCCGATTCATTTCACACCTATGACAGGTATGTTTCACACCTAGCATATAGGTTAGATGCCATTTCCACATGCATTATGCATTTGACCTATTAACCATTTTCATAAACCCTAGGTGTGACCCCGCTTCATGACTGACATGGAACCTTCACATTGTTATAGAAGTGTTGTCATGTGGCGGTAGGGCTTTCCCAAACATGAGTACCCTAGTTAGAACCCCATTATGCTTTTGGTTCCCATGCTGTTGTCTGTCCTCAGGATTGGGAGTCCTTTGTAGTCATGCCATGACGTTGCGATGAAGACTCATACTCTACTTTGTCTTATGCTAGCCATCTCCCTTAAGGACTCCCCTTAGTTATATCATGTTGTGATTGCATTGCATCATCCTGCTTGCCGCTTGAGCCTTGTGCCGGCTCCCACTTTCTCAATTGTTAGCCTGGTGCCTGAGCACTTTCCTTGTCGAGACCTGTAGAGCTTATATATTTTCCCTTCACAATTTGATGACCCTTTGACCCTGAGGGAACATACCCCTGAGTGTCCACATCCTACACACACTTCCTTGCATTGGGCATAGGTATGTTCCACTACTTCAAACTAGTCTGCTAGCTATTTGACACTCGTTCCCTCACTTGTTGTACTAAAGAAATTTTATTCTTTTTCAAGGTTTTCCCAAAAATGAAAAAAACAAAAAAAAATCAAATATTCCAAAAATCCGGACGGGATTATGGTCATTATTTCTTGTTGGCAGTTGTTGTGTCGCCTTTGAATAGAGCATTCATTCCACTCCATACATTATGAGTCGGGATTATAGTTGGGCCTTAGGAGATATACTTGTTTCTCAATTTTCTCCACCGATTGGTTAAGCTTCCAGTCATTATGGAGCCCTTTGTAATGCCTCCTGCATTGCACAATTTATGTCGAGTCTATGCTGCCTGAGTCTATCCATCTACTCATGCTCTTGTTCAAAGGAAGTCCTGAAACCAGTGTCGGCCACTCCTCAGATATCTTGACTATTGCATGTCGGCCATCCTTATTGAGTCAGTCCGTTTCACCTGATATCTTCCAAATCTTTCAGCATTGCTGGTACCTCGTGCTGGTTGATGGGGGATGCCTTAATTCCCTCCTTCTAGCGAGTCTCGTTCCGTCGACCTCAACTCATTTATTCCGAGACTTGAGGCTTAGAGTTCGGTTGAGTACCTTGAGGCTTGCAGTCATTAGTGGCAGGTTCTCTTGCCATCGACAGTTTTGGTAATACATCAATGTCCCCTGATCGATGGATTCATCCTAGTGTTCGAATTCAACCCATTTATTCACACTCTGATGATTGTGCTCTGTGCCTTGATGCCCATTTTCATTATCGGCATGTCATCTCGCGTCTGTTAACGGTATACATCAATGACCAGTAATCAGACGATGTCTCATTAGGTTCGACCCCAACTCCTTTATTCACTTGATGGGACTTGCAACATCGAAGACTTGTGTAGAAGACCCCAGGAAATTGTGGCATTCAGTATGCTACATATGACTTTGAATTTACATCTGAGATATCACCTCTTAGATTTCAGCAGTTTGTACCTCCAGTTTGCACCAGTTGTCTTCTTTTCAGTAGAAGACCATATCTTACTATAGAGGGATCATGGCTATGATCGCTTATGACATGTATCTACTTATGTACTGCCTATTCATGGCCATTGTATCAGATTGTTGTACTATACCGACATGTATTCAGAGATACTATTGTATTATGACGAGTGATCCGTTCTTTCCACTTGTGTCTCCATCACTCCACTTCTGAGTTTTATAATGTATTTCGACCATTGTAGCACATTTCATTCTCTGACCTCACACATTAGGGGGAATCTATTATATAGAAATATTCCACCCTGTGAGCATCAACATTCTTTGGCTTGTAGGATCCATTTCAGTGACTCAGATCCATTTTCATCCTTCACTGATACTAGTTTATCCTATTTTTGTTCCTACCCGCATGTTGCATCACTATAGCATGCATACCCGCGAGTTTCATCCCTATAGCCCGCGGGTATCAAGTAAATGGTAAAAACCACTATTTTATTACTTTTTACTCCCAAAAAGCAGTCATTGGGTGACCTTTGGCTCTCCATCTGCTCGAGTAACGTCTCGATGAGTCCTTTCACCTACCTTTGAGAGACTATATATTGAGCACATATGGCTTATGGACGGGAGGAGGAAGAGAATAGTAAAAGCACTCTAGTGGATTTTTTCCATATCTTGAGTCTGCACTCATTGATCCTTGTAGTTGTGAACCAGTTATGTTCACCTTCCAAACTCCTTTCTAGTTTGAGTTTGCCATTCATGGAGGATTGAAGTGGTGGAGGCACAAGTGGATTGATCTAGATCTTGGTTCAGATTGGTTGCCGGCAAGAGGTCGTATCACTTTGTACATCTTCTTGTTCATTAATAGAAATACTCATGTTCTCGTCCATTCATGGTGTGAATGTCATTTATTATACATTGGGTTGCATTTGCTTATGATATTATCGACCATTGTTATTGATGATGTTAATTTTATTTATATGTCACATGTACTTGTTAGATATTTGTTATCAAGACTAATTTGCAGATTACAAGTGCTTAGACGTGCGTGGATTGAAAGCTCCAACGAGGATCTACATCAAACGTTGGATCAAGGTTGGTTACATTTCTCCATTGTTTTAACATTGTCATTTATAATAGCATTGTTATGAGAATTGAGTACATTTCTGGTAGTCATCTGTCTGTTGTGGTATTCCCAAGCCATAGTGAGTTTTCTCCAATACAATAAACGACCACCATTACAACATGAGAGATAAGTGACCAAAGAAATGACCAAAATATGCATATAAATGACCACTTTTGAGTTGGCGATCGCTGGTAGCAAATTAGTGGTCATTTATTATGTGACAAAAAATGTGGTCATTAATTGTGACGATTAATGACCAAATATATTACCAAATTAATGACCAAATATATGACCACAAGATAAGCTATAAATGACCAAGCTAAATATGACCACATTTTTGGTCGCGTGATATATGACCGCTAATTTGCTACCAGTGGTCACCAACTCAAAAGTGGTCATTTATATGGGGATTTTGTTCATTTTTTTTCTCACTTATCTCTCATTTTGTACTAGTGTAGAACACGACCCCAATTGTGAACCTATTAAACTTTATCGCTTAGTCATTTTGTCTTCACTGTTGATCCAAGTTGTGTCTAGGAAGCACGAGGGGGACAACAGTTCGACTGAATGAGTCGGCTCTGTTATGGCGGAAGCTTAATAAACATAATGATCAAAAGTAGGATTACAGAATATGCGCAAACAATATGCAAGAATGCGAACTGTTCTTCTATTACTTGCAAAACAGATCAAACTGATGATGTTACAATATTATACATGCTTATATAGAATTCTTAGACGCTTGGGTTCCTGCCCATTACATTCGGTTACAAAGAACAAGTTAGAACGGTTTCAACAGTTCAACCATTACAGTCGACTGGAAGATAGAGAGACAGACTGTCAAAGTTTGACAGTCGCTGGTTGCATGTCGACACTGCTTGTCGATGTGACAAACTGTGAGGTTGTTGAACATGTCAAAGGTGAGAAACATGTTGCATTATGTCAAAGTCGAGACTCGTCAGAGTTGTGTTGAAATCGGAACCTGTCGAAGTTGTCTAAGTCATGTTGAGTCGAAACTTGTCGAAGTTGTATCGACATCGATGACTTGCCAACTATGATGCGGATCATACCTCCTTCCTTAAGAAACAATGGTCTCCATTGTTTTCTCGCGAAGGTGAGGAAACTTGTCAGCCACTTCAGTAACAGAGTACCACTTTCCTTGAGATGGGATCTGGCCAGCTTTGGCAACCTAAAACAAGGGAATTGTGTTCATCCTTGTAAGGCATATTCGTCGGCCCACAATGGTGTCACAAGGAAGAGGCTCTTGAACATATGGATGGATGTCTTTGGGTTACGCTGTCGATAAGTCATTCTGTTCCAACAAGGGTGCATGATATGGTCGAAGTAGATCCACATTGAAGACTGGATGTAGACCCAGGCATGCAGGAATGTCGAGCTGGAAAACGTTTTCGCCAATCTATCGAAGAATACTGTATGGACCATATCGCAAAGGTTTTAACTTCTTGAAAGGACCAGTAAAGCGCTCCTTCTTAAGATGTAGCCAAACTTTATCCCCAATTTGGAATGTATGAGGAATACGATGCTTGTTGTGTTGGGCCTTAGCTTTCTCATTTTCTCTATGCAACATTTTATGTGCTTTCTTTTGGATGTCGCAAATATGTTCTCGAAACATGACTACTTTATCAAATTCTCATTGGTTGTGGTATGTGTTGGAGTTTGGTTGTGTCGAGGAGCTGATCAAGTCGATAGGCATTGAGGGTTGAAATCCATAACAGATCTCAAATGGACTCTTTCCTATAGAGCTGTGTTGAACACTATTGTAGTTGTGCTAAATGTATGGAAGACTTTCATCCCATGTGCGTCGATGATGGTGATTGTACATGCGAAACAGTTGTACTACCAATCGATTCACAACTTCCATCTGTCTATTGGTCTGAGGATGGAAAGCCGTCAACAATGAGAGTCGTGTGTCCATCTTTTTCCAGAGCGTCTTCCAAAATTTGTTGACGAATCTGGCATCTCGATTGGAAATAATCGTTGTGGGTAAACCAAAGTGTTTCCAAACACGTTTAAAGAAGAGCTGAGCGGTCTGCTGCGCTGTCGTGGTCTTCTTACATGGTATGAGAATGACCATCTTGGAAAATTGGTCGACTACTACTAATATCGCGTCATGCTGATGTCTGGTAGTAGGATAACCCATCAAGTAGTCCATAGAAATAGATTCCCATGATCGACTAGGAATTGGAAGAGTTGTGTACAATCCCTGTTGTTGATTAGGCGGGTTAGCAATGGAACAAACCACGCATGATTGAATGTACTTGTTGACGTTGGATTTAAGTGTAGGACAAAATAATTACTTCTGCAGAATAGCAAGTGTCTTTTCTACTCCAAAGTGTCTTGCAATATTGTTGTAGTGCGTGTCCCAAATGAGTTGTTGTTGATTCTCACCGGTCGGTACACAAAAATGTCCAAGCTTGTATAGCAAGGTGTCTTTCAGGAAGTAGTCGGAGTCTAAGTTCGACGACATGTTAGTCTGTAACTATCGCTAGACTACTGAAAATTCGTTGTCGTACTCATACAACTATTCCCAAGTGTTCGTGTCATATCCCTACATACTCATCACTGTCAAAAGAAGAGTAATGGGTGGTCGACTGAGGCAATCTACAGTGGCATTAGCCTTGCCTTTCCGATATTTAATCACCAAATGGAATTTCCATAGGTAATTAATCCACTTGAGTTGTCAGTTTGTCTGCAACTTTGATTGTGTCGGAGCGAACTGTAGAGGCTTGTGATCAGTAAGAATGGTTGTTTCCTTGCCAAGAACATAATTCCTCCATTGCTTGAGAGCTTGCACAATGGCGTACAGTTCTTTTTCATATGTTGAGTATCTTCTAACTGTGTCGTTAAAAGTATCGGAATGAAAAGTGACTGGGTGACCAGACTGAGTGATCACTGAGCCCAAGGCATAGCTCAATGCATTCGTCTCAATCTCAAAGGGCTGATGCAAATAATGTAACAGAAGTATTGGTTCTATGCAAAACCTATGTTTGAGTTGTTCAAAAGCTGCTTGATGTGTTTCTATCCACTGGAAAATAGTTTTCCCGTTTCCCTTCGTCAACTGATTCAAGGGCCAAGCTATGTGATTGAAGCCGAGTATGAACCGTTGATGGAAATTCGCCAAACCAAGAAAACTTCTTAGTTCTTCAATGCTTCTAGGAATGGGCCAATATTTGAGGATCTATACTTTGTTTGGATCGACGTGAATTCCTGCAGAGTCAATTACATACCCCAAATATTTGATGTTGGTCATCGCAAAAGAGAACTTGTCCATATTCAGATAGAGTCGATGTTGCTGGAGAGTGTCGAGGACTTGTCGAAGATGTCCGACATGTTCTTCCCATGATCAATTGAAAATCAATATGTCGTCAAGACAGACAATAACCCATTTGCCGATGAAAGGTCGAAGAAGGCTATCCATATGTCGCATGAAGGTTGCAGATGCGTTGGTTAAGCCGAAAGGCATGCCTAACCATTCGAACAATCCTTCATTGGTCTTGAAAGCAGTTTTCCACACATTTGAGGGCTCGATTGGAATCTGATGGTATCCCAACTTGAGGTTGAGTTTAGTAAAGAATCCGACTTCGACAGGTTCCGATTTTGACACAACTCCGACGAGTCTCGACTTCGACATACTGTGACACATTCCACACCTTTGACATGTTCAACAACCTCACAGTTCACGACATCGACAAGTAGCGTCGACATGCGACCAACGACTGTCGAACTTCGACATACTATCTCTCTGTCTTCCAGTCGGCTGTAACGATTGAACTATTGAAACCATTCTAACTTCTTCTTTGTAACTAAACGTAACGAGAAGGCCCCCAAGCATCTCAAAATTCTATATAAGCATGTATAATATTGTAACATCATCAGTTTGATCTGTTTTGCAAGTAATAGAAGAACAGTTCACATTCCTGCATATTGTCTGTGCATATTGTGTTTATCTAGACCTGTGTTGCGTAATCCTGCTTTTGCTCATTCTATTTAGTAAGCTTCTGCCATAACAGAGCCAACTCATTCAGTCGAACTATTGTCCCCCTCATGCTTTTTGGACAATATTATAACTACTCCGATACTAATGATCTGGGTTGTGTCCAGGAAGCACAAGAGGGACAACAGTTCGACTAAATGAGTTGGATCTGTTATGGCGGAAGCTTAATAAACAAAATGAGCAAAAGCAGGATTACACAACATAGATAAACAAAATATGCACAGACAATATGCAGGAATGCGAATTGTTCTTCTATTACTTGCAAAACAGATCAAACTGATGATGTTACAATGTTATACATGCTTATATAGAATTCTGAGACGCTTGGTTTCCTGCTCGTTACGTTAAGTTACAAAGAAGAAGTTAGAGCGGTTTCAACAGTTCAACCGTTACAGTCGACTAAAAGACAGAGAAACAGTCTGTCAAAATTCAATAGTTGCTAGTCACATGTCGACGCTGCTTGTCGATGTCGCGAACTGTGAGGTTGCTGAACATGTCGAAGGTGCAGAACGTGTTGCATTATGTCAAATTCGAGACTCATCGGAGTTGTTTCGAAATCGGAACATGTTGAAGTCATGTCGAGTCGAAACTTGTCGAAGTTGTATCGACATCAATGACTTTCCAACTATGATGCAGATCAACTGTGGTGTTCAGGGAAAATTGTACATGTCACGTCGGTATCTTGTTTCATCATTTTCACTTCAGTATGACCCATTCAATAGAATTTCCAAGTGTGTTGGAGAAAACTCACTATAGCTTGGGGTAGACCACAACAGACAACTGACTACCAGAAATTAACTCTATTCTCAGTATTATGCTATATAAATGACAATGCTAAGATAATGAAGAATATAACCAACCTCGATCCAAACGTTTGATGTAGATCCCCGTTGGAGCTTTCAATCCATGCACTTGAATCTGCAAATTAGTCTTGATAGCCAATATACAACAAGTACATAATATATATAAACGGCAATAACATCATCAATAGCAATGGTCCATAATATTATAAGCAAATGCAACCCAATGTAGAATAAACAACATTCACAACATTAATGGACGAGAATATGAGTATTTCTATTAATAAACAAGAAGAAGTACAATGTGATACGACCTCTTACCAGCAACCAATCTGAACCAAGATCTAGATCAATCCACTTGTGCCTCCACCACTTCAATCCTCCATGAATGGCAAACTCAAACTATGAAAGGAGTTTGGAAGGTGAACATAATGGTTCACAACTACAAGGATCAATGAGTGTAGACTCAAGATAGGGCAAAAATCCACTAGAGTTCTCTTGCTCTTCTTTCTCCTCCCGTCCATAAGCCATATGTGCTCAATATATAATCCTCCCAAAGGTAAGTGAAAGGACACATCGAGGTGTTACTTGGTCAAATGGAGGGCCAAAGGTCACCCTATGACCGCTTTTTGGGAGTAAAAAGTAATTAACTAGTGATTTTAACCATTTTACATGCTACCCGCGGGCTATAGTGATGCAACTCGCGGGTACACCCACTGTAATGATGCAGCAAGCGTATGAGGGAAAAAATGAGGAAATAGTGTGTCTGAAGGATATAAAGTGGATCTGAGTCAATGAAATGGATCCTATAGGCCAAAGGGTGTTGATGCTCATAAGGTGGAAAATTACGTTGTAACACCAAGTTGCCTCATGTGTGTCGTCGTAGACTGATTGGTGTCGTGTCTTGGAGATTTGTCATTGCTCACTCAGAGAATCATCATGTCTTGAATTTGATACCATTATGTTCAACGTGTCGCTTTGATCATGCTCATATTTTGTTTGGTTAAAATCATTGTCTTTTTACCCTTTCGACACTCTATTAAGATTCGAAAAGTTAGAGTCTTTTTGCATCATGTAAGCTAAAATGGTCAACTTCCAGTCATCTCATAAATTCCCCAATACCGTTTGTCGCTAGTTTTCTAGTCATGCCTATGATTCAAATACTAGGGTTTTTGAATCCAATGATTGATTTAAAATTATCTTACTATCCTTCTACTTATGGCTTCTCCTCTCCCAGATTGATTGAGATGATCAAAGCAACCATGATCGCCCAAGTAGCATGGGATATGACAATCAAGTATCTAGTGGCGAATTACTATAGATATTGTATGTAGTCATGAGATTTCAAGTTGGTCAAAGAATTATTTTTTTTAATGTTATCATTTTTAAGTATTATATAATATATAAAATGTCATAATCCATGGATTCTATAATAAAATGACTAAGAATTTTTTTCATATGTCATTTTTTTTTAGTAATTATGGATATCTCAATAAAATTGACAATTAAAATTTGATTATCCTTTTAATATCAATGTATTTATTTGCAAGGCGCATGGACATTATCACCTTGTGACTCTTTGAAATGATTACCAATTTAACCATTAGTCCATCATTGATAACAAATCCTTTTCAGTTAACATGATCTTTGAATTGACAGTGCACTTTGGAATGTCATGTGATTAGCTACATTTAACTAAACATTGTGAGAGATGAAGAAGAGATCAAAAGAGAACAAGACCAACACAATCACACCAATAATTGATAATGGAGTTCACTAGGCATCCTCGCTACATCTCTGGGTCCACTACCAAACAATGAGACCACTATCATTAATCTCAAAAATGATGAAATGTACACAAAGACATGATTACAATGCAAATGTTGAAAACACCTTCCAGTTCTGCAACTCAGAGACAAAAACAGAAACCACCACTAGATTCTATAAGAAATTTTGAGACTTTAGAATGTATACTCTGCTATACTTGGCTCATTGAACAACAAAGGCTATGGAAACACCTTTCAAATCGACTGCTCAGACTCATAAACATATGCCATGGCTATATTACTCTCGAAATTATAAATCTTTTGAGTATAAACTCGACCACCTTTTGCTCTGGCACTAGGACTCGCCCTCTTGGCACAAAATTTGAGGTCGCTCTGTATCTTCTCTACACATAGTCATTTATTTCCGCATCGATTTGCATTCCCATTGTACCATGCATTGAACTACATGCCAAGATTATAAAGGATGGGGTTGGCCAAATAGTGGCCCAACCCTCGTGGATGACGTGGTTGCAACTTAAATAGTTTGAATCTCGTATGCCTTAACACACGACGCCCGTGGAACATTGGTTAAGGCATTGGCTTGGTTGTGGGAACGTCACGGGTTCAAATCCAATGAACCCCCCCCATGTATAACAATATGTATGTTATTTTGAATTCAGTGAAACAATATAATATGTTGGCCCGACCCTTTGGGGATAAATGTTTTGATCCCGAGGCATGCTTGTGCTTCTTGAAGGTGCCACGTGGTGCCTCTTGATTGGATCACTTGTGCCCTACCACTTCCAAGTCACTGTATGGATGCCACCTGTATTCCTAGTCATCGTGCGATCACTACATCACTTGCCACTTGGCTGCCACATGTCACCTCCTAATTCGACCACATGCTTTATGATCCCTCCACATCATCTCTGACTATACCTACCATATCATCCCACATCATCCCGATTGTTGGATTAATTCTATACTTCGACCAGGGTTCACTAAACTATTCACCAATATGCCCCAAGATACTGGCCCTTTCAGCATCACCTGTGAACAGGTGACGTTTCACCTAAGGTACCTATGGGAGCTGCAGGAACTAGGTTTATGCAACAACGAAAGGGAATGATCAAAACTCTATAATGGTGAACATTTTATAGGCTGGAACAAATAACCAACATTTCCCAAAATCCATATAATGCAAATGTGTATTCAATTACTAGATTCGTACATTAGATTTGCAGCATGCTAACTTACTTCATATATATATATCAGATCAACATCACTATATTATTTATACCATAGCAACATAAAAGAAAATTAACATACATCGATCATCCATAGACATGAACACCTGAAATTATGTGGAAACCCAAGACAAGAAAAACGACGAAAACGATATTCTTATTCATGAGTTGTAGCAAAATTAGCACTTCATGTCTGTGCACACAACCATAGAATTTTTATCTTCATTACAACAAACCTACACACTAAGCTTGTAGATCACTGCAACCTCTTGCAACTCCCTTATACATCAAAATTACTAAAACAGTATCAAAACAGGCTTTCTTCAGTACATAAGGAAAACTTTATCCTCTCACTCTTTCTTAGTCTAACCAACCCCAAAATTCCCAACCCATTACATATATATATAGGACTCAGTTGTATCCCTCCCCAATTCCACTACTTAAACTCATTAATGTAAGTGGACAAAAACCATAACTACTCCCAATTAACTCCGTTGTCGACAAAGTCAAATGCCCTTAATTCCTTTTACTTCAATTCCCAACCCATTACATATATATATAGGACTCAGTTGTATCCCTCCCCAATTCCACTACTTAAACTCATTAATGTAAGTGGACAAAAACCATAACTACTCCCAACTAACTCCGTTGTCGACAAAGTCAAATGCCCTTAATTCCTTTTACTTCAATTGCTTTGTCGAATCCAATCCTGCTTATGCAAACCACATCTCCCTCACTCCCTTCATACCAAAAGCGGTTAACAAACCACGCCAAAACTTCATCAGGTCCATCTCCCCTAAGATCCTTCTTCCTAATTATGAATCTGATGTTGATAGGATTTTGATCCCTCTCCATCAAATATGGAAATGATACATTAAAATCAATCTAAAAATGTGGAAAACATCTGGAAGGTTCGATGCCCATATCATCCTTGATTCAGCGACATTTGAAATGTCATTCTCCTTCGTGTTGTATTTAGTTATGCAACTCCGTGTGATTTTTTCAAGTCTTTATAATAGTCTGGAAATCTGCAGTAACTATGGTTATAACGGTTGACATTTAGAACCCAAACCAAGCTCATTTTCCATGATTAATTAAGGTTCATTTTCAGGGAAATTCACAGTAATCATAGTTATAACTGTTGACTTTTTGAATCCAAATCAAATTCATCTTCAGTAACTCTACAATAACCTGGTTATAACTGCCCAGTTTTCCATCTGAAATCAAGATTCTTCTGGAGGACAATGATGATACAAATCACAAATTTCAAAACAAAATAATAATCGTTAGATCCTTATCCTTCTAGCTTGGAACGTTCCAATGGCCATGAAATAAGTAATAAAGAATTATTACTCTTTTTGCAAGAATGAGACCGGCCTTCCATCAAGAAAATGAAAATCGATAGTAGCACGGATTTTTCTGGTGTGGATGCATTTAATCAATTCAATATGAGCTCTGCGCTGTCTTGGAAGAGTACTTCGACACTTACATAGAACTTGAGCTCATGCAATTGGAATTTCTGAAGACATTCTTCTTTGACACCTGGTCGATTGTTCAAGACTTATGTTGACACCTGACGAAAACTGTGACATAAGGATCTGAGGTTTGGAAGATAGAACATAATTGGATCTGACAGCACCAGAAACAATGGCATAAGAAAACGAAAGCGGTTGATGACAATAGGATTTGATATTTTATTTTGCCAGGGTAGATTTTGGTACCAACAGTCCTTTCATTTTTCATGTTTGCATTGCTTATCTGGTCTTATTTATATGCCAATTTTTTCTTTTTGTTTCTTTGGGCTTTAGGTATGTTAGCAGGGATTTTGGTAACCACCCACTTTCACACCTCATGGGCTCTGTTTTTGGTATGCACAATCGAGAGAACATTGAGGTATAAGCTTTTTTTTTATTGTTTACTAATTGTACATAAGCATATCATTTTTTCTTTGAGCGTAATCTAATTCCGTGTTGTTTATGTTGAATGTGCACATGTATTTTTCTATGCTTTGAGCTAGAGTGATGGCAGTGAGTGGAGACACCGTATACAAGCAGAGGTAGAACACTTAGTTGAAGTTTCTTCCCTTTCATCTTATGTGATTGCACAGATGATATTCGAGGTTCGTATTCAATTTCTTGTCAACTTGAATGGGTATACCAAGGTACACATCTATAAAAATAATTTGGAATTTATTTTGCTGATATTGAGACTTATGTTAGGTTTCAATGTTTTAGTTGTTTCTTGGACTGTATAAGACTCACATACCAACCATAATGCCATAGCATACTCCAAGAAAACGTGTAGGGTGCTTGGAATGAAATTTTTGCACTAAAACCAGTCCCTATTCAAGTTTCATATGGGCTTTCCTGGAACTATTGGTGCCAGTTACATTTCAACTATTTAGTGACAGACGAGGTAAAATTGAAACAATCCTAGTTATATGACTAGTTTCATATAACATGGTTTTCTGTTAGCAAATGACAATTTCAATATATTATGTTTTGATGAAGCACACATGTTACATGTAGTTTGTTTCACCTACCCGGTTCACATATATATTCTAATATGCTTGTGAGCCAACCTAAGAGTTCAAATTATGGACTACCAAAGGACAATTTTTTGTTTTCCTGCTTTAATCATCTTTACAAAACACATCCTGGTATATTAATAACATGGTATGTTTTCATGGAGATGTGGTAATGTTTCTTCATGATGAATTTTAAGTCAATGCATTTAGCACAAAATGTAGTGAACTCTACATATATAATTTCTCAGTCATTGTACATCAGAGACCTGCACGGGCTTCGTTATGAACTCTTCTGTGCCTTCCTCCATACATCTGCTCGGATTACATGCATGTTCAGTATATAATAATGTACAAATAATGATAGAATTGAATTCTTTATGAGTATTGGAAAACAAAAACATTTAGACAACATTGGCATTTCACCTTCTCTTCCAAGAAGATATGTTCTCTTGTTAGTTTTCATGAAAAGTATTCATGTCACTCACCGTCAAATCAAAATGAATAATTAAAAACATGTCCTCGTGGAAACGAATAATAATACCTTTAATGTCTTGAGCAAACCATAGCCATACATTCCTAGAATAGAGTAGTTCATAATTATGATATTCACATCACGGACCTTAATCATAAACGAGATGCTCAAAAGTGAAAGAGCCTAGGAGATCTATCTTTTTAGACACCTCCAATAACACAAGATTAAACCATTACTCTGTAATATCCCTTTTTCAAATTTTATTAAAATGCCCAATTTTCCACTTTTTTTTCCAATTTCGACCTTTGACTAGTTTTACTGTTTTGACCTCCAAATCAACCCAAATGCTCCCAAATCTTCTGTAGGAGTGTATGAATGGTATTTAGACTTGAATATAAGGTTCAGGGATGTTTTATGGCCCTCCAAATACTGCTGCAAACTTGATTTGTATTCTGATCAATATATGTAATTTTGACTAGTAATTTGTGCATCAAATCCCCCTCGGGTAACACTGCAAATAGCCTTCCAAATGCCTCCAAAATCTCACAAATTTATGAACAGAGGTATATAATGTGTTAAGTATGTGATTAAGGTCTCATATGCACCATTAATTGTTTTTTAATACTGTTCTAACTCTCTCACATTCAACAGCAAAAACCCCCAATTCGACCCTTGGGGAAATGGCACTATTTCACCTCCCAATACAACTAAACTGAGTAAAAATGCTTCAAATGCTCAAGTACAGTACATGAAACTTGTATAAGACATCCATGGCAATATATTTATCACAAATATATCAGAGAATCATCCATACATTCGAAATCATCATCAATACATTGGCTCACAACAAGGTAGTGGGGAAATGGCATTGTTCTTCCATTAAAAATGAGATTTATACATTTCTACTTGGAATTTCGACCTGAAACTTTTTGGAGATGAAGAACAGAGTATTTAATTCATATTAAAAAATAAATGGGGCATTAGAAGCTCCCCCAAAGAGTACAATAGCTCACCAAAAACGCCCTCCCTCAAGGAGCACGAATATGCCTTCAAAACTGGAAACGGTGGAGAGAAAGTGCTGCACTAAACCAAACCATGAAACTTCCTGTAGCTGCTACCTGCAAATACAAACTCCATTAAAGCACCATGAAAGACCTGAGTGGCCTCTCCAAACACCAACTTGGATGGGAATCTTTCACCCTCGAAATTGGCTAAGGCAAGAAACTAGTCATCCACTAGCTCTCTCTTCACAAATGCAATTTTTCTCAAATCATCAAAAGCCATTCTCATACTTGATTTCTACATTTTATAACCAACATTAGCCTTCAAGGGGTCCAAATCCTCTCAATAGATTCAATAATTTTCCATTTAGAAAATATTCCTCATTTGCCACTTGTCTCCTAGTTCCAACCTTCCATCTTCTCCCAAATTCGAATTTGAGTCTCTTTAGATTCCTCCAACTCCATGAGCGCCTTCTTGAGCCTATTTTTGGGGCTGACATGTCATAATGGTCAGGTGTAAGAAGTCAGGTCTGAATTTTGTCATAAAATGTCATAGATGCTTCATTATGTTGTCATAAAACTAGGGAATCTAGCCCATGTGTCCACTAGTCTCCAATTTGACTCTTCCTCTCCCATGGAGGTTACTATTCCTTCCCATTTTGACCTAATATGCTCAATGCCATGTGTTATGACTTACCAACTCACCCAAGAGTGTTCACCTTCCCATGAATTCGAATTGGCAAGAGAGAGTTGCCATGTGTCATTGAAAAATCAAGCTAGTGTGGGTCCCACCACCTCCATATGTCTCCAAAACCACTTGCCACCTAGAATTTCTCTTGAATTTATTTATTCATCATATTTATTAAATTCTTGAACCCTTCTAATGTCTAAATATCATTTATTAGTTTCCTTATTACCATCCCACATGTGCCCATCCAACCTAGGAAACTAGTAGGATTGATGGGATTGTCTTACTATGCACTTATTTGTGCAGGTGTAACAACATAGATGATAAGTGTCAAGTTATGATAAATTTCAGTTTCAATAACTTGAAATAGAAATATAACAGAGTTAGAATGGTTTGTATACCTGTAGGATAAATACCTTAATAAGCTAGTTGAACCCTTGCTGCTCCTTCTTTTCTCCTTGCCTTGTTGTATGCCCTGCAACCAAAATATTTCCCAACCCTGGAAACTCAACTGACCAGACAATCTGGTATGCCACCCTACCAACTAGCAAGGTCTCGTCAACCACCCAACTCCAAAAGTTCCCCTTTGGACCCCTGATCCCAAACCGAGTACAAACCAACCAGTTTTATCCATTCTGAATCCTCCAACAAGAACCCCTTCTCCTTGTTAGAAACCCATGTCTTTACTTTGTTAGTATATTGTTGTTGGACGCATATGCTTTGTAAGTCGTCCCGTAGCATTTGTTGATCTATAGTTTGTGTTATTGTTGTTGGCGCATATGCTTTGTAAGTCGCCCATAGTTTTGTTGGTGCATAGCTTGTATTAGCCCATGGTTTTGACCCGTAATAATTGGTGATCTATATTTTGTATTGGCCCATGGTTTGTATTGACCCATGGTATTGGCACCTACACTTAGTATATAAGTGTGTGTTGAGGCCTATGAAGGCACTGTGAAGTTAATTGTATTGAGCTTGTTCAAAGGAGGTTGCCCCCTCGAAGTGGCCCGTGATCAATATAAAAGTGATTCTGAGTTATATTATTTCTGATATCTTGTGTATTTGCATTAATTAATTATTGCAGGTTCTTCACGTCTGGTATCAGAGCACTTTCTTAGGCTCGTTGGGTGGAATTTCTGCCATTTTTTTTTCGCATCTGTTGTAGTTTCGGATTTGGGAATAATCCCTATCCATTTAACTGTGGGAAGTACTTGGGCATAAGCCCTAAAACTCATTGTGAGGAGTACCACAGGAACCCCAAAGTAGCTGGCCCATTGAGAGGACCTGCCAGCGAAAAGGGCAATGACTCCTACCTGATTGACTAGTTCCCACCCGTGAGGTAAACCAAGAGCTGTCATTTGTGGCAAAGCGGTTATCAATTTTACCTGAACCGTGGAGTGAGCGGTACTTCCCCAATACGCAAGTCGTCAGACAGCATTGGTGGCAGAGTGAAAAACCTGAATTGTTAGGAAGCCGTACATACCTGGGGTCCATATCTATTTTTAGCTGAACTATTGCCGATCACTTCCGCTCCAAATCCAGCCGTTTCAGATCTATTCTGAAAGTTGTTCCAGATCCAGTCGTCGTTTCAGATCTAGCCGTTTTCGATCCCTTCCACGTCGTTGTAGATCCATCTGTTGTGGATCCCTTCCACGCCGTTGTTGCCAATCCATTTCTGGAAAGAAAAAAGAAAAAAAAATCTATTTTTCGGCCATATCTCCCTTGTTTCAACTCTGTTTTCCCTGAAACTTCACTGACATCCCTGCAATCCAATTCTGCATATTTCAGTCCTGAAGACCCTATCCCAAATTCCACTTCCCAAGACCAAAAATCCCACATTTGTCTATTTCTAGGGTTTGCCATAACTTCTTCAATTTTCACCCGATTGCCTTCCAATTTTACCATAGAGTTCCCGCTTCTGAAATCCCCATTTTTTGCTTCCTTGTCCCTCAGAAAGTGTCTAACACCTAGTCAAACCCTAATTACCCCTCCGATTTTTTCCCAAATCCAAAATTCCCCTTACTAAATAAGATTGTGTTTGTGTTTTTCTATCCATTTACCCCCCCCCCCCAAAAAAAATAAAAAATCTAGTTATGGTTGTCACTCGCACAAGAGAAAAAACCATGGAGGAAGCACTTGCAGCCATCCAAACCAAACTCCAAGATCTAGATGAAAAATTTCTCAGCCTCCATCTTCAGCATTCAGCCATGAACAATAACCGACAACTAGAATCTTCTGCAGCCACTGGGTTCTCTTCTTCCAGCAATTTTCGTAGGCCGAAACTTGATTTTCCTCACTTCAATGGTACTGATCCGACTGGATGGATATACCGAGCAGAACAATATTTCAGTCTGCATAATACTTTTGATGTCCAGAAAGTTCCACTTGCATCCTTTCATTTGGAACAGGAAGCCCTTCAATGGTACCGTTGGTACACCGAAGCTCATCCCGAGCCAAATTGGACAGATTTTTGCCAACTCCTTTTGTCACAATTTGGTCCTAGTGCTTTTGATGACTTCATAGGAGCACTCACTAAACTTCACCAAATTGGCACAGTGAGAGAGTATCATACATAATTTGAGAAACTGGCCAATCACATAGAAGGATTGTCTGATGAATTCTATAGAAGTTTTTTTATCAGTGGTCTCAAGGATGAAATCCACTCAGAAGTCAAAATGTTCTATCCCAACACAATGATGGAAGTCCTAGGGTTGGCTAAGTTGGAAGAGGACAAGATCACAGCTCAACAACGCTCCAAACCCACCTTTGTTCCCTTTAGAAATATGGGTTCCCAACGACCTCCCATCACGCCTGGTCCTCGAACAACTCCTATCAAGCATTTGTCTAAAACAGAGATGCAGGCACGCCGCGAAAAAGGGCTTTGTTATAATTGTGATGAGAAATTCACTAGGGGACATAGATGTGTTCAACAAAAGCTCTATCTCTTGGATGTGGATTCTCCGCATGCCTCAGAACTTGGTGAAGAAGCTCCAGATACAGTAGATGTTCAAGTCGACATTCAACACCCACCTGTTGACACCCCATCTCAAGATGACCCACCCGAGATCTCTCTCCATGCTGTACCTGGCATCACCACCCCACAAACAATGCGGGTCAGGGGATACTTCAAAGGGGTACCATTGGTACATCAAAGCTCATCCCGAGCCAAATTTGACAGATTTTTTCCAACTCCTTTTGTCACGATTTGGTCCTAGTGCTTTTGATGACTTCATAGGAGCACTCACTAAACTTCACCAAATTGGCACAGTGAGAGAGTATTAGATAGAATTTGAGGAACTGGCCAATCACACAGAAGGATTGTCTGATGAATTCTACAGGAGTTTTTTTATCAGTGGTCTCAAGGATGAAATCTGCTCAGAAGTCAAAATGTTCTGTCCCAACAAAATGATGGAAGTCCTAGGGTTGGCTAAGTTGGAAGAGGACAAGATCACAGCTCAACAACGCTCCAAACCCACCTTTGTTCCCTTTAGAAATATGGGTTCCCAACGACCTCCCATCATGCTTGGTCCTCGAACAACTCCTATCAAGCATTTGTCTGAAACAGAGATGCAGGCACGTCGAGAAAAAGGGCTTTATTATAATTATGATGAGAAATTCACTAGGGGACATAGATGTGTTCAACAAAAGCTCTATCTTTTGGATGTGGATTCTCTGCCTACCTCAGAACTTGGTGAAGAAGCTCTAGATACAGTAGATGTTCAAGTCGACATTCAGCGACCGCCTATTGACACCCCATCTCAAGACGACCCACCCGAGATCTCTCTCCATGCTGTAACTGGCATCACCACCCCACAAACAATGCAGGTCAGGGGATACTTCAAGAAGCTCCCTCTTACCATACTCATTGATTCTGGTAGCACTCATAACTTCATTAACCCTCGGATTTCCAAACAGGATGATTGTTTTGTCAATCCTTGTTCCAACTTTGAAGTCATGGTTGCCAATGGGGGCACCTTACCTTGCAAGGGGAAGTGTCATAATGTGTGTATCTCTATGGAATATTATAACCTGCGCTCTTACATGTTTTCCTTTTACTTAGGTGGATGTGATGTAGTTTTGGGCATTCAATGGTTACGCACACTTGGCCCCATTTTATGGGATTTTGATGAACTTTGGATGCAGTTTTCAGTCAATGGGACACAACACAAATTTATGGGCTTACAACCAGGGTCTCTCTGCATCATCAATTCACATCGCTTGGAAAAGATCCTTAAGAAGAATTCACATGGTGTCATTGCTCAGCCCCATTCCCTTCAGATCAACCACCAACGGTCTCCACTACTTCCTTGGATAGATATGCAGGTGTCTTTGTTGCACCAATGGGCTTGCCGCCTTCACAAGACCTTTCTGGAAAGCATTTTGCCGCATCTACATCTTAGCAGGACATGATGGCAATTTTGCATGCAGTACAGAAGTGGCAGCCATCCCTATTGGGGAATTATTTCTGCATCAAGACTGATCTTCAGAGTCTGAAAACTTTCCAGGAACAACGGGTCTCCTCCCCAGCACACCTAAAATGGGTTCTCCAACTCATGGGTTATGACTATGTGACCACTTACCAAAAGGGTAAGGACAATATGGTGGCAGATGCTCCTTCTCGCACATTTGATAACCCAGTTTCTCTTACAACTATTTCTCTGCTTGTTCCAAATTGGTTGTAATCTGTTCAACGGGGCTATCTCTTCTATGAACTCCATGCTTCTTCATCAGCAGGGAACTCTGGGTTCCTCAAAACGTATGACCAAGAACAATGTAACTTCTTTTGGTAGGGATTGAAAATGACAATTCAATGGATGGTGGTTGACTGTGATACTTTCTAGGTCAACAAGGGTGAAACGACCCTCCTTTCAGGACTGCTCGAACATTTTCCCATCCCTACACAGATTTGGACAACTATTTCTATGGATTTCCTGGAAGCGCTCCATTGGTATAGTACCACATCTAAAAGGACACCATATGAAGCAATCTCTGGACAGGCACCGCTAGTTCTTCTTCCATACACCTTCAGCAGCTCCCGAGTTCAAGCAATTGACTCAATTCTTCGAAACTGTGATCAGCTTCTTCTCATTATGCAGGACAATCTTCACATGGAAAGAATTTGACTGAAACAACAAGCCGATCAACACCATTCTGTGCGCACTTTTCATGTCGTTGATATGGTTCTTCTTCGTCTACAGCCTTCCATGCAATCCTCCCTAAAACTCAAAAGGCGCCAATGGCCTGGAATGCAACCCGAGGATGCTACAGGGGACCCACTCCTTCAGATTCTGCATCAATTTCCACATCTAAAGCTTTGAGGACAAAGCTTTTTCTAAGGGAGAGGGGATGTTAGGAACCCATGTCTTTACTTTGTTAGTATATTGTTGTTGGACGCATATGCTTTGTAGGTCGTCCTGTAGTATTTGTTGATCCATAGTTTTTGTTATTGTTGTTGGCGCATATGCTTTGTAAGTCGCCCATGGTTTTGTTGGTCCATAGTTTGTATTGGCCCATGGTTCTGACCCGTAATAATTGGTGATCTATATTTTGTATTGGCCCATGGTTTGTATTGACACATGGTATTGACCCATGGTATTGGCACCTACACTTAGTATATAAGTGTGTGTTGAGGCCTATGAAGGCACCGTGAAGTTAATTGTATTGAGCTTGTTCAAAGGAGGTTGCCCCCTCGAAGTGGCCCGTGATCAATATAAAAGTGATTCTGAGTTCTATTATTTTTGATATCTCATATATTTGTATTAATGAATTATTGCAGGTTCTTCACACTCCTCTTCTCTGTAATTTTCTATCTCTACTAAAAATCCACAAAACATGCCAAGGTGATGATCCTTTCTCCCCCTCGTCTTCTCAACCTTATTCCCCTCCTTGCCGACTCTTCCCCCTTCCATTACTACCCTTATCTCTATCATAAATTTGTTCTTCATCCAAGTCTTTTCTCGAGCCCATCCCCTTGACTCTTATTAATAATTAAAATAGTATATAATGTGTTGGTTGCAGTCACCTGCCAATCGTCACTTCTCATTAAATAAATCTTATCCTTTTTTTATTTCATTTTATCATTTGTTGACTCATAATTCAGTATTTCACAATTTAATTAATATTTTTATTAATTAACTCAAATACAATTTAAAAACTTTGTTAAATAATGGCATAAAGAAACTACTACCACATTCAATAATTTGAACTTTAAATATAATTACCTTAATTAATACTTATTTATTACTGTATCCGAATTAATTAATTAATCCTAATTATTTATAATTAACCTAATCATCATTCATGACACGATTAACACATTCAACATTACACCCTTAGTTATATTAACTTAATTAACAATTTTACTAAAGATAAGAATAGTCTCATTAACATTAATTAATCATTATTAAAACATAACTAACATTAGTCAACATTATTAACATTTATCGGCAATAATTAATATTAGTCAACATTATTAATATTTATCGACAACAATTAACATTAATCAACATTATTAACATTAATCGACAATAATTAACATTAATCAACATTATTAACATTAATCGACAATAATTAACATTAATCAATATTATTAACATTAATCGACCATGATTAACATTAATCAACATTATTAACATTAATCGACCATGATTAACATTAATCAACATTATTAACATTAATCGACAATACCCCGGATGTAGGTGACACGATGACATCCAGAGCCATGGTAGGGAGCACCATCTTCCCACCTGGTAGCGTGGCTACTCCACCTTGCAACAGGCCCCAAGATGCGCTTCCCCACAGAACCTGCCTTTAATGTTGGATACAACCCTTATCCACCTGACCTCTACACACGAGCTTGGTTTTATAACCCACATGGATCAGTGGTTGGCATTTATGACGGCTCTGGTTTCTACGTTCCTCCCTCCCATCTGGTTCATCTCCACCATTAAGCTCTCCCGTGTGAAGCTTGCTCCTTCCAGCTGCGCGCTCATAGATATGAGGCTCCCTATCCATGCCCCTGTGGTCATTACTTGCCTATGTTACTCTCTGTCTGTCTCCACTATTGAGAGTTCTGCTCCTACTCAGTTTTCCTGTGACATTGCCGATTCAGCCATGACTTGCACATGAGGAACGCCCAAGCGAGGCTATGGTCATGGTACTGGTAAATACGCATCTGCAACTGAGAAGGAAAAAACTACAAACATTGGTTACAAGGACAACATCTCCGTCCCTGTTCGTCGACTGGTTGACGACTGGGAGTTGCGTAGTGTGGTCGAAATTCTAGCTTTTGACAGCCAAGGAACCCAAGTAAATTACTACTGTCTCTTGAAGAATATGCTTGGCACCCTAGTGGAGGAGATGCTCACAAATTGGAACATGGCCAACGTGGCCATCATGGATACCAGGGCCAATATGGCACATTTGGATGGGGTGCTAGCTGCTCTAGAGGGTAGCCTTACTGGTCACGGGTACTCTCGATTTCCTCTCCCGGCTCCTCCTCCTAGTTATGGTCTTGCTGGTCCTGTTGCTAGTTCAACGGAGGATTTAACCATTCACACTAAGGGCGTTTCTATTGCAGCAGACGCCCATGCTACTGGTATTTCCTTGCATGACTCCATGGGTATTGCGGCTTCGGATGGAATGGTCCCTGCTTGCAACCCCAATTCTGTCCCAAGTTCTCCTGCGGCGCTGGTGGTTCAGGGAGCTCCTCCCCTGGGGATATCCTTCCCTATCCCCTTGACCATTGATGTTTTGCACTACAAGCGAGTCTAGAAAGCCGAGGATGAAGTTGTTCCTCCTCGCAAAGACGAGCCCCTGCCCATCAAGCTCCCGACTCAGTAGTGGGATGATGACTTCTTTTGCGCCTGCCCCCCCCTGAGGAAAATCATGGTTCTCAGAATGCAAAAGCCAGTACCTAATGCGGCTATGCATGAGCACTGTTCTTTTGCTTTTGGCGGTTAGCTTTTATGTTTCGTTTCTTTTTCTTTTTTTATTATGTTAATGATCCTTCTTCAGATGCTAGTCTACATCCTTAGTCTAGTTCTGTTTCTGTCTTTCCTGATCGGCTGTCATAAGGTCTATTTTAATGGACATGTCCATAGAGACTCTTTTTTGTACTCCTGGTTCCATGAGAAGCCTCAAAAAGCTTACTCTACTGACTCTCATGGGATTGTAACTTTTTTTGTACTATAATATAATTTTACTATGCTACTTACAACAACAAAAAACATTAATTGACAATAATTAACATTAATCAACATTATTAACATTAATCAACATTATTAACATCAATCGACAATAATTAACATTAATAAACATTATTAACATTAATCGACAACAATTAACATTAATCAATATTATTAACATTAATCGACAGTAATTACCACCTAAGTTACCCATTCATCATGTTCCATTATTTTGATCATAAATTACTAACTTGACGTATTAATTTAATTTCCTGGTTAGATAAGTAGTATTAATGTAATTAATGCATAACATTATAGTTCAATATTATTTCACGCAATTTATTCATATGTAGGTGAGTTACGTAAGCGTAGCTATGGATTACGTACCTAATGTAAGTACACTAACAGTACTAAATCACAAACATCAATCACGATCACAAAATTTATTGTTTATTGACACAGGCTTAAACATAGTTTGCAAGGTACAATATTTTACCTAACTGCATCTTATTAACTTATGAACAATTCATACATTACTGAGTTACGACACATAATTAATCAAAGGTTTTCAACATACATAGTTATATCAAGTTTTCTTCCCGACTTCAAGATACACCTAGCTACCTACATCATCTACCTAAATCAAAACTAACTTCCGCATCCTATTCTTTCCTCTGTTGGACTACCCTGAAGTGTCATGCCATGATCGGCTCCAGTTAGAACCCGTAAGCGGAAGTGTCGACTACATCGACTAATCTTCCCCAGCAGACAACCACCAGTCATCATCACACACCTTGGGGAGCGCATCATAGCACAACCCTCCCATGACTCTGGGTTTCGGGGATAAACGGTGGGTAAAGTCTCCACCCCCTAATGGAACAAGGGACTATGTCTACACCGACATAATAACTACATTGCACTTGTACTTAGTTTGTCATCGTATAACCAATCTGGGCTGTTGAGTTTCCTAAGACCGTACCCCACCCATATGTCATAATAAACAACATAATAATCATGCAAAAATAAATAATGCATCACTTGCATACCATTTATATTTCAGAGTCCATGTCCCCGAGGCTCTCCCACCTCATAGGATCCATCTATCACTTAGCCATTTTAACCTGTAAGTTAGTCCCCAAAATACAGTCTAGAATATCATGCACAAATCCTCGACATGCACACAGAAATTTAATCATAACATAACAATAATCAACTCATTATATTCACCATGCGCCTGGTATAACATTCATTCATTCAGCATATAACTTTAATGATATCCACGTACCCATCATTCATTAACTTGCATATCTGAGACATAACTAACACATGATACATATATCAAAACATGAATATATATCATAACACTAGCATCACACACACACATATATATATCGGCAAAACAATAGAACCATATGTCTAGGGTCTCGTCAAACCAACGAATCTCAGAATCAAGCAAATACAACATATAATAGTAGTTCAGGTAGAAATGTCAAAAAGGGGAATTACATACACCCACCTTTCAGGAAACTTCGTCCCAAAGTTATGGTAAAAATAGTATGGGATAATCACGAAGCATGGTCTATGTGTCCTCCCAGGTAGCAGAACCTGGGATATAATGGTCCCACTGGACCTTAACCTAGTCCACCAAACGATGCCTGAGCTGTCTAACCCCACCGTCCAATATACGTAATGGTTTGACCTCGATGATCCCCTCGTTCGAAACCTGCAGTTCCTTCCAATTTATTTTATGAGACTCATCAACTACATAACGTAGTAAAACAGATACATGGAAACAATTATGAGTTTTGTGCAAATGGGGTGGCATCGCAAGACGATACGCGATGGGTCCAACCTTCTCCAAAATTTCAAAGGGTCCTATAAATCGTGGCGACAACTTTTTCCCTTTCCCAAACTGGATGGTACTTTTTCTAGGCCTGATGCGGACGAACACTACATCCCCAACCTTATATTTTCGGTCAAATCTATGTGCATCGGCATAACTCTTCTGTCTATCCTGAGCTTTCTTTAAGCGTTGTCTAATCTGAACAACTTGTTCTTCCATCTCCTGGATCAACTTGAGTCCTAAAATTACTCGATCCTCTAGCCTTTCCCAACTCAATGGTGTTCTACACGGCCTTCCATATAATGCTTCATATGGAGGCATCCCAATTGAGCTATGGTAACTGTTGTTGTAATCAAACTCTACCAAAGGTAAGTGCTTTTACCAATGAGTCTATTGATCCATGTTATACACCCTAAGCATGTCCTCCATCACCTTATTCACTCTTTCTGTTTTCCCATTTGTCTCTGGATGGTAAGCGATGGTTAGGTTCAACTAATTACCTTACTTCGACTGCAAAATCGTCCAAAACTTGGATGTAAACCTGGAATCTCTGTCCGAGATAATCTTCTTGGGAAACCCATGGAGACGAACTACCTCATTTATGAACACACGAGTTACATCCATGACATCATAGGTCTCCTTAACTGGAATGAAGTGAGCATTCTTGGTCAGTTTGTCAATGATGACCATAATGGCGTCATGCCTATGAGAGGTAAGAGGAAATCCCACCACGAATTCCATGGAGATAACCTCCCATTTCGACATAGGAATGCCATGCGGTTGCAATAGTCCTGCCGGGTGGTGATGATCATCTTTTACCTGCTGACACTCAAGGCACCTAGCTACAAATTTGACCACGTCGTGTTTAATTCCTTCCCAAAAGAAGATTTGCTTCATGTCGGAATACATCTTCTTTACACCTGGGTGCACGCAATATACTGCTATGTGGGCTTCCTTAAGGATAGTCTCTCTAATATCCCCCTCCTTGGGAATATACATCCTCCCTTGATATCGTAGCAACCCGTCGACTTCCAACTCATAGCCTTCAAAATTAGGTCCCACCAGTTTCCCATTCTAGAGTGTCGACGTGACCTTTAGGTACCAACTATCTCCGATTAGCTGTCCTAATACTCTTTCCCTCAAATCAACCCTCAAAGGTATAAGAGAGAAAATTCTTGGTTTTCTGCTTAAGGCATCGGCTAGCACATTCTCCTTCCCTTTCATGTATGAAATCCCAAAATCATACTCGCTCATGAATTCACTCCATCGCCTTTGCCTAGAATTCAGGTCTCTCTGAGTGAAGATATACCTCAAGCTTTGGTGATCAAACTTGATCTCAAAGCTTTGTCCAACAAGGTAATGTCTCCAAATCTTTAAAGCTAACATCACCACATCCAACTCTAGGTCATGGGTAGGGTAATTCTTCCCGTTTGTTTTTAACTTTCTCGACGCATAAGCTATTACCCCACCTTCCTGTGTCAACACTGCACCTAAACTTTTCCTTGAAGCATTTGTACAAACTATGAATTCCTTCTCCATATCTGGAACTCGTCGAATCGGTGCACTTGTCAATAGTCTTTTAAGCTCGGAAATGCGACATCGCATTCATCTGTCCATTCATACCTAGTGCCTTTACACTGTAGGGTAGTTATGGGTTTTGCGATTTTTGAGAAACCCTCAACAAACCTTCTATAATACCTGGATAACCCCATGAAGCTTCTCACTTCATGCACATTTCTTGGTACGGGCCAATCCATTATGGCCTTCACCTTCTCGAGGTCTACTGAAATTCCCTCAATGAAAATTTATATGCCCTAGATAATGGATCTCCTTATGATAAAATGAGCATTTGGACAACTTACCATACAACTTGTTCTATATTAAGCATGACAACACTATTCGCAAGTGTTCCTCGTGCTCCCTTTCATTCTTGGATTAGATGAGGATGTCATCCAAGAATACTTGCACAAACCGATCTAAGTACTTTCGAAACACTCCATTCATGAGGCTCATGAATACAGCCGAGGCATTGGTTAAACCAAAGGGTACCACTACAAACTCATAGTGCCCAAACCTTGTTCGAAAATAAGTCTTAGGTATATCATCTTCCTTAATTTGTAGTTGGTGGTAACCCAATCGCAAAATAGATCTTTGAGAAGACTGTCTCCCCTTTCATTTGATCAAAGAGGTCATCAATTCGAGGTATCAGGTACATGTTCTTCACTGTGGATCTGCTCAAATCTTCGTAATCGATGCAAAGAAGCAAGGAACCATCCTTCTTCTTCACAAAAATTACTAGTGCACCCTATAGTGAAATACTTGGTCTGATGAACCCTAGGTCTAGCAGTTCCTTCAACTGCATTTACAACTCACAAATATCTGGGGCCATCTGTGACAATCCTCACAGCAGATCTAAGAGATGATGTATAACTCACAAGAGTAATTATGATTAAGCAGGAAAATAGAAGAAGAGTGAACAATACAGTATAATGAGCAACAAAATAATATGTTACAGTAGAACTCGGATAGAAGCAATAATACTTCACACACACTAATTAATTAATCACAGTATGGACAAATAAATCGTACAATGGTAGAGAGGATTCGAATGCCTAAGGTGGCAATTTGAATTATCTTCTCAGAGTGATCATAAGATCAATAGAGTGTCATTGGAGCACAACTAGGTGTCCTCATGATCATCGGAGCGCAATTGGAAGTCTTCATCATCATCAGTGGAGTCATCAATGCTCAAGTAACTGTCAACCATCAGTCAAACTAACTCTAGTATGTGTAACTGAGTGTAACTCAATGTAACTGAGTGTAACTGAGTGTAACTAACTATAACTAAGTGTGACTGAGTGTAACTGAGTTACAACTGGACTGGTAGGTGAAGAAGGGTGAGTTGCTCCCTAAAATCAAGGAAGAAGGGCGCATTAAACAACTGGAGGGATAAAACTGAATAGTGAGAAGCTCCTGGGGGCTGGCTAACTGAGGGCTAGGTGCTGGACTGATGACTAAAATGCATGCAAACCCTAAAGGTGCATGCATGACTGAAAATGTAAATGATCAAAATACTGGTGGGACTAGGATGGAGTATAGGAATATCCTAACACCCCCCCTTAATCCATCTTGGGCCCTGGTAACTAAGACCAAAGGTCACCCAATACAATCAATAATAACAATCAATAAACCAAGGAAGTGGGAAAATTTCATGGGAAACATACCCTCTCCTCAAAAAATAGACTGTAAGGCACACATAAAAATAAATGCTCCAAACTCAAGCATGTGTGATGCTCGGTCATATGTCTGTAGGTATCTTCTTCTTGGGAAGAAGTGGATCATGCTCAAAAAGCATGTGCTTGTACTTGCTCTTCAGATCGAATGTGATGAGAACAAATCCAACAGTATGAGAATGATCCTTGAACTTGTGATTCGAATCAGCTGAGGTAGGATCAAATTTGTGAAAGTGCATATAGTCTTTTGTGTTGGTTGTGGAGCCAGATCTTCTAGTCTCATAGATGATATTGTATCAGCCGTGTTTGTACCCCAGTTTTATATGATATGTAGGTGGACTGTACATTCACCCCAGCGGGGGGGGTGTGGGGGGGCATCGCCCCCCCACGGGGTTCCAGGGGGGACCATCCCCCTTGGCTGGGGGGTCCAGGGGCAGCGCCCCTGAGAAATGGGGGTTCGGGGGCAACTCCCCCGAAGAAAATTTTTTGGGGCTGTTTTCTCCAACTGTTTTGCGGGCCCATGGTTTTGGGTATCCCGTGGTATTTTCCCATTGTATTTCCCCTATAAAATAAATACATTGTAATATGGCTAGGGATGATGATGTATTAGGTTTTATGCATTGTAAAGATGTCTGAGATCAGGAGAGAGACTGTGAAACAGAGAAGAGGAAGTGCAGCGGTCGTGCTGCAGGTTGTATCCCTTCACCTTGCTGGACGGTAATAATAATAAGGACTGGCAAATTCATTGTGGACATAGCCCAAGTTGGGTGAACCATGATATATCTGTGTCTCTCTTGTAATGTGTATGTGTGATTATATTTGCATTTCTGTTTATTGTTATTGCTCTGCGATCCTGTTTTTCTAACATTTTGTCTTCTCCTTCAAACCACCATGGGTGAGATTATGCCAAAAATAACTATTACATGTTTGCTTGAAATCAAAATCAGATTTAAGACTTAAAAAACAGTTTCTTGAGATCTCCTTTGAACCAGCAGGGGTGAGATCAAAACTATCATATGCATGAGAAATTATCCCAAGCAGTAATTGCTTAGAATCCAAATTAGATCCAAGACTTGAATCATGGTTTCTTGAGATCTCCTTTGAACCATGAGAGGTGAGATCAAAACTAGTAGATGCATGAGAAATTATCCCAAGTGAATGGCAATGGCCATATTCTTCAATGACATTCTGAAAGCATGGAATTATGATCATATAGTAGTATAAAAGAGGAGATAGCTGGAGAGGAGCGAATGCATTACCTTCAAAATCCGTTTTGACCTCTAAAATAATCATGTGATCATGATGCAAACCAACAGACTCTAGTGCAAGAGAGGATTTAGGACCTTCTGCAATATCTAGAGTGTGAGCTGGCACAGAAAGAGAAGAAAGTTTCAGCATGAGTAGAGAATCTGCAAGTTCTTTGTCAACAACTTCAATATGAGATGATACTGGTTCATGATCTAAGAGACCATCAAGAGGAGCGAATGCATCACTTTGCTTGCTTTTGAAGGGGTTTGGACCAAATCCTTCATTCTTTCTGCCAAAATTTTCATCCAGGTGATCCCATAGCTCTTTTGGAGTTTCAATATCAATAATGATTGGGAGCAGTATGTAATCCAACATAGTAAGCTTCATTCTTCCAATGTGCATGTCACCTTTATTCAACCAGTCAATCTTCTCATCAAAGGATTCGAACTCTCTTTCAAAATAACAATCAAAGAGATCATGGCTCTTTAAATATGCTATTATTTTTGGTTTCCATTCATCATAGTTGAATAGAGAAAGAGGAGTGATTTCTTCTAATTCAGGATACATTGAAGCTGTAGAAGACCTGCAAAAACAATATAGAATAACTACAACTGCTACTGCTGCAAAAATGCAGAAACTGCTGCAACTGCTGCACTCGAAATCTTGGTAATAACCTGCAAAAAACTCTCAACATGCTCTGATACCATGTGAGAATCCTCACAGTAGATCTAAGAGATGATGTATAACTCACAAGAGTAATTATGATTAAGCAGGAAAATAGAAGAAGAGTGAACCATACAGTATAATGAGCAACAGAATAATATGGTACAGTAGAACTCGGATAGAAGCAATAATACTTCACACACACTAATTAATTAATCACAGTATGGACAAATAAATAGTACAATGGTAGAGAGGATTCGAATGCCTAAGGTGTCAATTCGAATTAGCCTCTCAGAGTGATCATAAGATCAATAGAGTGTCATTGGAGCACAACTAGGTGTCCTCATGATCATCGGAGCACAACTGGAAGTCTTCATCATCATCAGTGGAGTCATCAATGCTCAAGTAACTGTCAACCATCAGTCAAACTAACTCTGGTATGTGTAACTAAGTGTAACTCAATGTAATTGAGTGTAACTGAGTGTAACTAACTGTAACTGACTGTAATTGAGTGTAACTAAGTGTAACTGACTGTAACTAAGTGTAACTGAGTGTAACTGAGTGTAACTAACTGTAACTAAGTGTAACTGAGTGTAACTGAGTGTAACTGAGTTACAACTGGAGTGGTAGGTGAAGAAGGGCGAGTTGCTCCCTAAAATCAAGGAAGAAGGGCGCATTAAGCAACTGGAGGGCTAAAACTGAATAGTGAGAAGCTCCTGGGGGCTGTCTAACTGAGGGCTAGGTGTTGGACTGATGACTGGGATGCATGCAAAATGCATGCAAACCCTAAAGGTGCATGCATGACTGAAAATGTAAATGATCAAAATACTGGTGGGACTAGGATGGAGTATAGGAATATTCTAACACCATCATCCTGTAAGGTGTCTTTGATGTTGTCTCCAAACCAGGTTTTACCTCAATGGTAAAATCAAGTTCCCTCTTAGGAGGTAACCCAGAAAATTCCTTCAGAAAGACGTCACTGAATTCGGCTAACACTGGTTACTCATTAAAGCAAGGTCCTTTCTCGTCGTTTACCGCTTCAACAATATACAACTGACATCCATGTCACATACATCGCTTTACGTTCATTGTGGATATGAAACGTAGGGACACCTTCCGTTTGATACCCTAGATCTCGATGGCCTCTCCTTTGTCATCAAAGCAAAGAAATTTCTTCCCATAACAACCCAAGAAAGCTCATTGTTCCTCTAGCCAGTTCATACCTATGAAGAGGTCATAAGTTCCGAGTGTGATGACGTACATTTTTACTTGTGTAACACACACCCCGAGATCCACTATGCACTTGTCAACACTAGGTCCTATTGATTATTTTACCCATGAATCCATTTCGACTAAGTTGAAATCATCATGTTCGTAGGCTGCCAACCCACATTTGTCTAATGCATATGAAGAAATAAAACTATCTTTAGCACCAAGATCAAACAATATTCTATGTTTAACATTATTGACCGTACCTGATGATTCCACCACAGTGGATTGGTGCTCTGCTTGATGGTTATTCACTGCTGCCGAGATCTGATGCCTACTATCCCCACTTCCCATTGGAGCCTTTCCTTCTCGATGCAATGTACCAGATCGTAATTCAGGATAGTCACGCTGGTAATGTGGACCTCCACATCCCAACAAGCAACCTGTAACGGAGTAGGCGACATGGCCTTCTCATATCTCTAAGAGGGGTTCCTCCCCCTAGGACCCCTTCCCCTGTCGACTAATCCTCTAAAATTTTGCACACTCTAGTGAGTTCTTATGGCTGATTGGGGAACTGATCTAGTTGCCACTGACCTGTCTACTACCGCAACCCTTGCTGTGTACTTGTTTATGTAGGGAGGTGGCATCACATACCCTCCCCGAGGGTAGCTTCGAGGGGCCTTCCCTACAAACCCTGACTCGTGAGAGTTGAATGACCTGATGGGATTTGCACCCATAATATCCTCTGTATAACGAGCACAATCAACTGCTTCAGCAACCGAAGTCGGTTTCCACATCCGCACTTGGGCCCTGATCCTGGTATTCACTGCATACACGAAGCGCTCAACCTAGCGTTCATCGTTGTCCAAGTAAGGGACATACTTGACTAATTCCATGAACCTTTCTTCATAATCCTACACGGATAGATGCCTTTGTACCAAGGAATGAAGGGCCCCTACTTCTTCTTCCTAGTAAGATGCGGGTAAGTATTTCCCCTTGAAATTTTCCACAAATCGATCCCATGGAACTGTGTCTAGTGTAAGGTGCAACTACCTTTCTTGGTTCCCCCACTAGTTCAAAGCGACCCCCTTTAGTTAAAATATGGTGATTTTGGACTTAGACGTGGAAGTGTATTCCTGTAAAGTTAAGCACCTGGTAATCTATTCCAACCAAGATTCAACTCGTATCCCTACTCAACCCCCTGAAAACTCTGGAAGCCTTATCTTCTAAAGCTCCCCTGTGATATCCTGATGCGGAGGTCTCAGTACCATGATCACTGCTACTTCGGGAATTTCTTCCCTTAGAGGAGGGGCCTCCACTTCCACCTCCGAGGTAACACTTCCTCTCTGTAGTTCCCAGAGTGTTTCATTTATTTCCTGTAGAGAGCGCAATATAAGGATGGTATCCATCGATGGTGCCAACACATTTGGCTCAGGTAATGTCGTCGCCTAACCTCGACCCTGACCTGATCGCGTCCTTACCATGTTTATGCCTGTGACATGGCATATACGACAATTAGCATATGACGACATATGGACAAGGTTACTATTAAACTCATACTGTTAGTTCTAAAGGGTGCGTTGGTTGAATTTTTTTTACGAGCGTTTTACATAAAAAGCTATAGTTCTAGGCGTTTCGATCAGGCCATCTTGAGGCCACCTGGTACTAAATCTACTAAAATAATTCTACGTAAATTTATGTATTGGATTCCACGCAATCTATATAGGGTTCAAATCTAAAATCCATGAACATTTAAGAATAGTCGAATTTTAATTAAATATCTAATATTATCCTTGATCAATATTAAATATTAACCCCAACTTATTAATCATTATACTAACTTTATAATAATTAATATAACCATAATAATTAACCTCTAACCTTAATTTGTATACTAATTACATTAATAATTAACTTAATTTGATTGATGTAAAATAATTATTAATTAGTAATTAACATTAATAAACATTCAAACCTAATCAATTAACATTATAATTAATTAATTAATTTTTATTTTATTTACAATAATCAATTAATTTCATTTTACATATATATAATAAAACCATATATATATATATATATATATATATATATATATATAATTTAGCAACTATATAATTACATCATAATTTATTTATTTCATAAATTGGCAACAATCTATATATAAAATAAATAAAATTTGATCATTTATTTATATTACAATTCTTTGGCATTTTTAGAGATTTTGTATGGGTGTGTGCATGAAGGCCACGCGGTCGTTCCCCCATGACTAGGAGAGTAAATCCCTAGCCTCCACAAACCTTGGTCACTTTTTCCCAGCATATTTTGGGCAACAGGATCTGCAACTGCGCCATGGCTGCACCTTACCCGAGGGTTTCAGTCACCCAATGAGTTCATTCCAGGGTCGCTCCAGCTAGTTGGGCTTAAATGCCGCCGTGGCTCCTCCACAAGGTAATGCTCTCTCTTTGAACCCCATGGAATAACTTGTATTTAGCTCTAAGATTTACAAATTCGAATAGTGGTATGGAGTTGAGCCTACCCACCTACCTTGTGTAGGGGCCTCATTCCTTACACACCCATGGCTTCCACTCCCCCACGCGGAGGCTCTCCTCCTCACGGGGAACCCATGTCCGTGCGCAGATCCTCCTCTGGGATAAGGGTGCAACTCACAGTGATAGCCTGGGTTATGGACGAACTTCCCCAATACACAGGCCATCTCTCCCTGATAGCTCTTCACGTCATATATATAAAAAAGAATTATTTATACTACACACACACACACACACACACACACACACACATATATATATATATTTTTTTTTAATAGCAAGTTTTAGCTTCAAGAGGGTTGTGACTCCAAGCCCACTTGTGGGTGCAGCTCTCCCATGCATCTCTCTGCCAAGCCGGTGGTTGTTGGCAGGCAAAACTACCCTATAGCAAGGAAGCTAATGCTATCAACTGGGATGGGGTGACAGGTAAGTGTATTAAATGTATTGCAGAGATATTTATGAAAAGAAATGAGTTGTAGACCTTGAGAACATACCTCTTAACCGAAGTTCGATCCTAGCTTTTATTTGATCCCTCGCTTAGTCCTCAAAACCACCTTCTGTTCAGTAAACCTGCAAGACAAACACCTTTCTCAGCGTATCTTGGATAATATATAATGTTTGAAAGAAACAAAAGCAATGTTAAACATTTGATATTGACCAAAACAGATCCAAATTAAGATGTTATTTTAGAAAACATTTAAGTTGGAACAAGAAAGACGCTTCAACCTTTATTGTCAAATGCAAACTGATGTACAAGTATACCTGACTAAACTGCCTTTGACAATGAAGATATGATACATCTTTCCCATCCCTTATTCTTTTTAGATAAAAGAATACCTTTCTTATTGTTTTAATGAGTCTAAGAAAGAATGAAAACTCAATAGATCCAACCATGTAAAAGTTTAAGGAGCCCATGGGAGGAAGACTCAGGACCTTCTTCATTATTTATAGAGTTCGAAGAAGAGATAGAAGATTACTCTATATTACTGATCTCTGGATTTTAATATCGAGCCGAAATATGTTCTTGCTTGCCGGTGTTTTCAATTTTAAGGAGTCTGGAAAACTTAAACAATAACTCCATATATCTGCTCGTGGATTTTAGTATCGAGCCCAAGCAGATTAATGCTCGTCGGTGTTTTCCTGTTTATAGAGTTTGAAAAACTTAAACATCTTCTTTTCACCTATCCATGGATTTTATATCGAGCCCGGATTGGTCTTTGCTCGGCGGTGTTTTCTTGTTTATAGAGTTGAAAAACTTAAACAGTCCTCTACTTACCCTCTTGTGGATTTCACATCGAGCCCGAATAGGTGAATGCTCGCTTGGTATTTTCATGTTTAGAGAGCCTGAAAACCCTAAAGAAAGGCTCCAAAAAATCTTTTTTTCGTGCAGTTAGTCTCCTCCCCCGAAAAAGTATAAAACAATGGAAGAAGAACTCTTCTAGCGCATACAGGAGTATACCTAGAGTATACCTTTTCCGTAGTTATTCCACCTAGGCCCGGAAAAGGGGTAATTCTATACCTGAGTGGATGAGCTTTCGATTACTTTAACGAGCTCGAAGAGGGAAAGCTTGCTTGGCAATCTTGTTTAGGTTTAAATAGTCCAAACAAGAGCTTAAAATGACTTAAAGGTCAGCTTCTAGGATCATAGCTTCATACTCTGCCAAAACTAGGTCTTCAACAAAATATTAGTCGATGCGGCAAAAAATATCGAATGATATATGAATTTGAACTATTTAACTAGTTGACAAGGTCTAACATCAAGAGTTTTTAAACTTAGGAAATGAATCCTACAAAAATTAAATGAAAATTGAACTTGGATTAGTATTGTACCATATGTGTGTTTCAATTGATTAATTAGGTATTTTTGAAAATTTTGAAACTATAGAAAATTAAACAATGGTGGGTAAAAATCAAACTCCAATTCATATATATAATTTCATTTTTAAAAATCAATTTCCAAATTGTTTTGTAGGGCAAAGATTGGGGCAACCTTTTGCATTTTCAAATCTCTGTGGTGATCAAACCAAGCATCCAAATGTCGTTCTTCTTCCACCAAGTAAGTTAGAATTCACCCTACTTGCATTTTCATGGTTTAGTTTTCATTTTTTGAGCAAAAAATTGCTTGCAATGTGATGTTCACAACCTTTGCTGTGCGGGCACTACTGTGTAACAGTAGCGGTAGCATGTAAACGAGATGGGCGCTACTGTGCTCAAGCAGAGTAGCGCCCATACGTGACTGTGTAGTATACACAGTAGTGCTCACTCTTGAAAACCTATACACAAGCGCCGAGACTCAAAGAATTTTCATTTTTTGTGCAGGATGGTTCTTCAATGGAGGGAGAGAGAACATGAGGACATGGATAGGTTGGCCATGCAAGATCCGGCCACCCTCCACGCTCTCCGAAGATGCGGTTAATTGAAGTTTTACCGAACCGTAAACATGAGGGCCTTAAACAAACTGTTTCAAAGACTTATTCAGTACTGGGATGTGGATACCAATACTTTTGTCATCCATGGGAAAACTTTGGACCTTACAGTTGATGACATATACTTCATTATTGGTCTCTCACGGAGAGGAGATGTAATCAATCTGAAAGGGTCTTCTCGTGTGGGTGTAAGATCTGTGCAAGAGTACGTGAATTCATATTGTATTGCCGGAGCTGAGAAATTGGGAAGCCAAGTCTTGATTTCAACCATTGAAGGCCTCCCCCTGAAAGTGATAGTGAGCATGATCAACCGAGTGGTAGGTAGTGTGTCACTGCACTTAGCTTCCAGGCACTCTATGCATATTTGTGTACAATGCTTACATGGTCATGTCTATGATTGGTGTACTAGTTTACTGGCAAGCATGAGATTGACAGGTTGCAAATCCGGCACAATGAAGAATTTTGGGTACGGTAGTATTTTGTGTACTTTCTGCTTTGAGAGGATGCCTGCTATCAGTTTGGGGATGCCTCTACCTCAAGTTAACCCCCGTGAGCCCAGACTAGGCCGTTGGGGTGACATATTCCTCCACCAGGGTGGTGGGGAAAGTCACTACTGTTATCATACTGATGATTTCTGGGGGTGGTGGGAGAGGAAAGTGCCTGCTTTCGAGCAGTTTCCATATGCTGGATTGGATTTCCATCATGATCCAGAACTGGTGCTTCCTCTAGGTGGAGCCTGGGGAGATATTGGTATGTTTAAATTTTGAGAATTATTTAATTTTTCAAACTTTTTCAAGTATTTGATTTTTATGAATGAATTTTGAAGTGCTAATCAAGTGTCATATGCAGATCTTGGGCCTGTTCGTCCTGCGGGACATCCTACCATCTTTGTGAGGCTAGTTGATATTGCTGCAGAAGATGCTATGTTGGGGACCTTAGAGAGAAAAATGAGTCGGTTGACTCACGAAGTTCCTGCATGTCGTATGGATCAGATACCTATTGATATGCAGGAAGATGTTGTTGGGGTGCCCCCAGCATGGCTTAGGGTGCTACGGAAGATAGCTAGGCTAGTCATATGCTATCGCAATGCAGTAGATGATGATGATGTCCCTCCTTCTCCATAGGAGAGGGATACATTCTATGTATATATTTTTGAGGCTACTATGCCCATTTTTTGTACTTTTATGACTTGACTTGATAGACTTGTGATCGAAAACTCATATATTTTTTGATACAGTATCGGCTATATACAGTATTGGTTATTTACATGTGTATGTGTTTGAATTTTATGTGTGTAATGTTGTTTATGAAATTGTATGATGCAAATGCCAGTCTAACACATAGTTTGCTAAAGAATCAGCTAATGCGTTTAAACTTCTTGGAATGTGTTCATATATAATAGAATCAAATTGTCTTTCCAATAGTCTAACTCATAGAAACTGACGTAGCAATCCAGGATCCCTAATCTGATAGACACCTGTTAACTGAAATACAATTAATTGTGAGTCAAGTCTTACCTCCAAATGTGAAATACCATGACTGAGAGCATCTCGGAGAAGTTCTATAACTGCACTGTATTCAGCCACATTATTCGTGGTAGGACCAGCCACATTATTCGTGGTAGGACCCAAACAAACCCCCCGCGAAGAGACAAGTTGGCCAGCGGGTGAATAAATGACCCAAGCTGTTGCAGCCAACTGACAGGTGTGGCGACTGGCGCCATCAGCCAATCCTAAGAAATGTTCGGTTGACATCTGGTACATGAAACGAAAAACACACATAAGATTAACTAACGAGCATAACAAAAACTAGCTTTACAAAAATATACAGTTATGTTACAAGAAAAAGTACTTCAGCCTAAGCGTATTACTTCTTCAGGTAGAGCCCATTTCTAGGCTCGACCAACTTATTACCTTCGTAATCTATCAGCTCATAGGCACCTTTCTTCAATACTTTGGAAATTATAAAAGGTCCGAGCCACCTGGATTTGAATTTGCTAGGTCCTAAGGGTTCTTTGTCTTGATCCCAAAGTAGGACCAAGTCTCCTTCAATGAAAACCCTAGGTTTGACGGATTTGTCGTACTGTCCTTTGACTCATTTTTTGTGGACCTCGTTTGTTGTGAGCGCGTCGCAGCGCTGTTCATCTAGATGTTCTAAGTGTAACAAACGCTCTTCTAGTATTGAAGTATCTAGTAGTAACTGAACTGCTAGTTTTAGCGAAGGAATCTCGCATTCAATCGGTACGACTGCTTCTATCCCATGCACAAGTTGGAAGGGAGAGAAACCGGTATCAATCTTAATGTTGGCTTGGTAAGCCCAAAGAGCCGGGTACAGCATGATGTGCCAGTTATTTCGACTGGAATTAACAGTTCTCTGGAATATAACCTTCAAAGTTTTTTTTACTGCTTCAACTTGTCCATTCGCCTATGGATAGTATGAAGACGAATGTTCTTGTCAAAAACCAAGCATTGTATACAACTCAGTCATCATGCTATTTTGGAAATGACTGCCATGATCAGTCACTATCTCTTTAGGTATGCCAAACCATGCAATAATCTGATTAAACACGAAATAAGCAGCAGTTTCTCCATCTGCCTTAACAGTAGGCATTGCCTCTACCCACTTATTAAAGTAGTCAATGGAAACAATGATGTAATGATGTCCTCCAGCCGAAGCTGGATTGCACATCATGTAATCAACCCCCCATTTTGTGAAGGGACCTGCTGTAATTACAGGATGAAGAGGAGCTGGGTGTGCCCTCATTTCTTAGTGAAGAACTGACACGGTTAACAGCATTTCACCACTTCCACACAATCTTTAAAGATCGTGGGCCAAAAGTATCCAGCACGCAGAATCTTCTGAGCTGTTGCTAACCCAGAAAGATGTCCCCCACAAGCTCCACTGTGGGCATCATTTAATACTGCTTCGACTTCTTCTCGAGTTAAGCAGTTTCGTAAAATGGAATCTACCCCACGTCGATATAAAGTATCTGAGATGATAAGGTAGTTCTTCGCATGGCTTTTGAGCTTGCGTCGCTCTTCTTGAGAAAAAGTAGTAGGACACCTCAAAGTCTGGAGATATATTAAGATATCTCTGTACCATGGGTCAGAGGAAACAATGAGGAAGATATGTTCGTCTCTGAATGATGATTCTTCCTCAACGTACTCTAGGTCACTTGGAAATTCTGAGATTAATTCAGCGAACACTAGTGATTTCTTCGACTTGGCTGATTAGAAGACCAAATTGAACTCCTGTAGGATTACAATCCATTTATTATATTTCCCACCGATGATTCGTCGGGTGAGAACGTACTGGAAAGGATTGACTTCTGCTATCACAGTAGTAGTTCGTAAAAGTATGTAGTGACGAAGCCTCTGTACCACATAGACCGCGGCAAGTGCTAACTTCTCAACGTGCGAATATTTAACCTCAGGGGATATCAATGCGCGAGAAAGATAGTAGACAACATGCTCTTGGAGCATATCATCTTCCTGAACCAAAACTATACCAATTGTATTAAGAGACACTGCCAGGTATAAAAGAAAATCTTTTGAGTAGTCTGGCGGGCTCAACAAGGGTGCTGAAAGGAGTGCCTTTTTTAAAGCTTCAAAGGATGCTTGAGCAGCCTCGTCCCACACAAAGTAGGAGTCTTGTTTGAGTAGCCTCATAAAAACTTTGGTAATTTTAGCATAGTTTATGATGAATCGCCGTAAGAAATTAGACATGCCTTGCAGACTTTGGAGTTGTCGCAAGGTGCGAGGAGGAGGCAGATTTACAATTGCCTCTACTTTCAGCGGGTCGACCATTATGCCACAACTGGAGACAATGAATCCCAGTAGACACCCCGATTCGACACAGAACACACACTTATTAGGATTCAAACGAATCTTATATTATCTGCATCTTTCAAACACTTGTCTAAGATGGGCTGGATGACCCTGTCTCTTTCGAGATTGCACCAAGAGATCATCCAGGTAAGGTTATACAATGTGTTTGATATCATGAAAAGCGAAATTCATCGCACGCTGGAAGGTGGCTCTAGCATTCTTCAAGCCAAATGGAATTTTCCGATAAGCGAAGGTCCCCCATGGGCAAATGAAATCTGTTTTATGCTGGTCTTCGGGTTTGATTTCTATTTGATTGTATCCCGAAAAACCATCCATGAAAGAGAACATCTCATGTCCCGCACAAGCATCTATAATTTGATCGATAAATGGTGTGGGATAGTTGTCTTTCGGACAAGCTTTGTTCAAATCCTGGAAGTCAGTACAGACTCTAATAGTGCCTTGCTTCTTATCAATCGGAACGGGGTTTGAAACCCATTCTGTCATATCAATCGGATAGATGAAACCGGCTTTAGGCAATTTTTCAACCTCTGCCTTAATGGCGGCCGCTTTTCTAGGGTTCACGGGGCGGAGCTTTTGTCTCATAGGTTTTGTGTTAGGGTATGTCGTGATGACATGCTCCACGATGGCTGGGTCAATACCTGGCATCTCCTCATATGACCAGGAAAAAACGTCGCGGAATTCTTTAAAAAGTTTTGTATACAAAACGATCTCTTCTGGAGAACATTCTGCGCCAATAAAAACGTTTTCCACGACCCCGGGTTTTGTGGAAATGTTGATTGGAATTGTTCTCGATATATTAGCCATATTTCCTTCAGCATAAACGGCTCTCGAAGTAGAAGGAAAAGATGACAAATCAACCAATCCATCGGGTCTCACAGGGAATTCTCGTCTCTCAATCCTGTCTAGATCTGGAAGCATGTAGGACCTATGATGCATATGTTCCCATGGTTGGTCCAGGCCCATCATGACTTCTAAGATGGCTTCATCAGATGGAAAAACCGTATCTAAACAATCGAACGAGTGAGTGGAATTCAGTGACCATGCCGGAGCATAGTCCATATCCGACTCAACAGAGACTGGTGGAGTCATGATATGTTCCATTGTAGTGTGTTGTGTTTCCATATAGGCCACTTCTGCAATGGACGGAGGCACAAAAGGTTCTGACGTAGTAGGAAGGATCCAAGGATCAATTCTTAAACCAACCGTGAATGTTTCGGTAGTAGTACCCACATCAGAATGCATAAAAAGAACAGGGGAGGGGAGGTCGAAAGTGCCTATTAACGACCCATACAGCCCTGCTCCTAAACTCTCATTAACCGGGGCGGTTTGATCAACTAATGGAACTGTGGTTTCTGAAGAAGTTTGGTTGTTTCTCTGAGTGAAAGAAAGTTGATCAACTGTAACGATCTTACCTTCAAATGGGAACATAACAACTCAAAAAATTACCGATGCAATGGCTCACATGGCATATGTCCAACTCCTGCCCAATAACATATTGTAATCAAGCGAAGCATCAAGAACTTCTACTTCTACAGCAGCTATCTTACCGACCAATGTGACATCAAATGATGGCAAAACCCCATGTGGACGGAAAGTTCTGCCATCAAATGCAGTAAGCAGTGTGTTAGAAGGGGCTAACTCGGGGGAACCTAAAGCTTTCCAACAGGAAATTGACATTACGCAAGTCGACACGCCCTCATCTACGACAGCTCGTTGTTAACACTCAAAAAGTGTTCACTACCTCATCTACCCCATCACATGGCTCATTTGTCCATTTTCCTACCATATTTCCCTTTAAAACCCAAAAAATCCCATTAAAAAGCCTCCAAAAGGCCTAAAATGCCTCCAAAAAGCCACAAAACCACCAAAAAAGCCTCAAAAAGGCTAAAAAACCCTTTTTCCTCCAAAAATATACAAAATTCCTCTAAAATAGAAAAATCCCTCTAAAAAGGGAATAAAAAATATAAAATAATGAGGAAAAGGAGGAAAAAACCCTATACAACTGCCCTAAACCATATGGTTCCCAAAACCATGGGCCAGCACTCCACCACCAAAAAACTATAAATAGGTGATGGAGATCCCTCATTCCACATCCACAGTCAAGTATACCCTTACTCTGCCAAAATCTCTCTTGAAACCCTAGCTCACCATTGAGCCACTTTCATCTTGAGAGCCCCTTTTGGCCCATTCCCACCATTGGAGAAAGAGAAGGAGCAAGATGGAGCTTGGAGCAACCCTCTTGGACATTGCAAGAGCTTCACCAACCTTCACATTGGAGATAAAATTAATACAAAAACCATTATTTACTTCTTGTTGTTTATGTTTCATGCACATGTTTTAGAGTAATTTACATTTCTGTTTTAGCATAATAATTTCCATTTACTGAACTGCTACTAAGGAGTCCATTCTCCTTAGTAGGTGCTCATTTGCACAAGCTAGGGGTAAAACCCTAGCTACAGTTTTGGCGACTCCCCTAGGTTTGAATTTCTGGTTACGATTTTTAAATATTTTTCTGTTCGGCTGTCCCTTTCGGCCGCCATATACAGCGTTTTTTCTCCCCACAGTCGCGTGCCGACCTCGTCTTTCAGGCACTTACCTGTGACCCGACCGTGGCTCTCAGACTGTTTCCGGCGACTTGCCGTCCATTTTCAGTCTGTTACCTGCGATCCGGCCACGGCTATTAGCCTGTTTGGGACGGTCTGACTGCGGCTATTACCCTCTTTCCTGCGTCCCTCCTGCGGCTTTCGGCCAGTTTCCTGCAACCCGCCGGCGCCTTTTGGCATTTTTCCTGCGTCCCGCCTGCGGCATTCGGTCAGTTTCCCGCAACCCGCCGGTGCCTTTCGACATTTTTCCCGCGTCCCGACTGCGGCTTTCAGCCCCTTCGCTGCGTCCCGACTGCGTCTGTCTGCTAAAAACCCGCGTCCTGTCCGTGCCTGTTTCCCTTAAACCCGCGGTTCGACTGCTCAGTTTCGCCACAAACCCGCGGTCTGATTTCTGCATTTTTCTCTGTTTTGAACCCAGAACTTTGCTGCACTATTTTCTTCACCAACACAGCCCTCTGTCCTACCTGCAGCCACCCTTCCTTACAGCATTTTTCTGCAGTTTTTTCTGTTTCATTTACAGAATTGTTTTTACATTTTCAGCACTTTACATTGGAAAAAGAAAATTGTGCATTTTTAAAAGTTCATTTCTTTATTGTTATTGCTAGATAGAAAGTTTCCCTCCCTAGTGGCACTTTCTACTTGGGTTCATCATCACCTCACGAGCACACACTCTGTCACATAATTCAAGTGAGCCTTAAAAACTACTTAACTCAACCAACATTCTAACCCCACTTGGGGAACACAAAAGAATCTTTGTAGTCAGGTAGGATCGGGGGGATAGGCTTCCAATAACACCCCTCGGTTACTTACACTTGAGACATATATGTTGCCCAATTAGGGAACCAAAATCCCCTAGTACTTTTTGGCACGGTCACAACCAGTTTACCAGAGGGCCTCTCCCCTAGGAGGGTTGAAGTCTCGAGACTGGTTCCGGAGGCCTGAGTGGAATGCCGCACTCCATTCAGTAACCAAAGGGCTACCTTTCGCAGTTCTCGGGATATCCCTGTATTGAGGTATTGTGGTAAAAGGACCAAACGGCAGATTCACCTTTCTGGACGTGTCATGAACGGGGTATCTTAGTTGCCATTCTTCTAGGATTGACTACCCGATGTCCCTCCCGGTAGGGGGACATCTTAGCCACTTGGCTTTCCTATTCATATTGTCTGACTTGGATTTCATCACCTTGCAGAGGATATGTCTAGTTGAGTCAGAATACTTTTTAGTTAGGTGTTTTCATGCTCTCTTACCTCCCTTTGGTCTAGTGAGTCCACCATTTTTTTATTTTTAGGAAACCTACTGCTTGTTGGTATTCTGACCGTTTTGTTGGTACTCAACTTATTGTAGCACAGCTGTTACAGTAGGTGTTTTGAGTTGGTTGTTGGCCTGAGTGCCTTATTTTTTGAGCTCTCCTTCTGCACACTCGGTTGCATTAGGGTTTTTGAGCTGTTTTTTACTCACCTCAACCCACAGAGATTCAACACCATCTGTCACCATTGAGTCCCCAAGACATTCTCGGCGCCTCAGGGGCAAGCCCCCACAGCACGGTTCACTTGACACCACCCGTCATCACCACAGATCATCATCACTTGATACCACTTATCACAGATCTAGAGCCTTGTCACTTGACTCCACTCGTCAACGGCATAGGACTCCGTCACCAGATATTGACACCACTTACTTTACCTCTGATTTTGAAGAAGAGTCTGAGAACCCCATCTACACTGCCCCTACTAGCCCCATGGCTGGCACGACTTCCACTCCTTTCGTTGTAGGGACATTGGTGGCACATCCACCACTACACTAGTTACTACACCTACTTTGGGTGTGCCCTCCATGGGGCCCCCATCTACCGTTCCCCTCACTGCACCTATTCCCGCAGCTGGAATACCTATCCCCACTCCATCGGTGGCTCACACTACCCATGGTGGTGCAGGCCCATCCTATACTACCTTAGTTCCCCCACTTGGGGGCAACATTCCAAACCCTGCCCCTCCACTAGGGGGCATGGGCCCCAACTTGGTCCAACCCACTACTGTGTCACATCCTTCTTCCAGTTTGCCATTCATGGCTAGCCTCAACCTGCCCGACCTAGCCAGATTGACCAACGACCCTATCCGACACGACCCTGCGTGGCCTCACATGCCCACCAAGCTCCCCTCTGACATCCCTAAGTTCGAGGGCAAGGCAGGTGAGGACCCACAAAACCATATCATGTCCTTCCATCTATGGTGTTCCTCCAACTCCATAGTGGATGACTCTATTCACCTCCGTCTGTTACAGCGCACCTTCACTGGCTCTGCAGCCAAGTGGTATATTGAGCAACCCCACGGGACCCATGCCACCTTTGCTTCCCTTGCCTCGACCTTCCTGCAGTTCTTCCAGTTACCTGTCCGCTATGACGTGGGCATTGAGATCCTCCTATCTTGCAGACAAAACACGGCTACCCACATCACGGACCACATTCATGAGTGGCGTCGACGCCGTAGCTTATGCAAGATCAAATTAGACGACCGTATCTTCCTAGATTGGTTCCTCAAGTCCCTTCTCCCTGTCATTGCTAAGGATGTGGCATCAGAAAGACCCCAGTCTGAAGAAGAGGCCATCCTTAAGGCCCAACAGTTTGACCTCATTTACGCCCAGTCGGGTTACCTCTATACCATTATACCTGACGCCCCTCGCGGTGAGTCCTCCTAGCATGATGCGCTGGGGGCATCCCACGCTGTAGACGGCATCATTGGCCATGTTTCTTCGCATCCCCAACCATTTTCCATAGCACGTCCTACCCCTGGCCCCGACCTTTCGCGGGTTACCTCATAGTCTGGAGCAACCAACTAGTATGCTCCCATGACACATCACCACCACCATGGACCCTCATGTCCTCCTCAGTGCTTCGGTCATGCGACTCCCGCTTATGCCCCCTCGGTCGCACCTCAGCCCTACTACCACCAGCAGGCTGCACCAGCACCTGTGCCTTCACAAGCACAACCCGCTTATTACCCGCCACAGGCAGCCCCTGTGGCAAACGCACAACCCGCTCCGCAGCCCTACCAGCAACCCCCTCAAGTTGTTGCACCTGCACAGCCTCAACCTACATACCATCCACCGCAGCCTGCTCCAGCGCCTGCGCAACCTCAGAACCCACCTGCTGCCCAAGGGCAAGTATATGCCCAAAACAATCCGCAGCAAAACCAAAACAACCAACGCAACCAGGGCCAACAAAACCGCGATAAGGGCCGTAATCGTGGAAACAACCCTCCTCCGGACCAAGGTGGTCAACCGCCTAATCCCCCCGACAACAATACTGCGGCCCCCGCTAACCAAAACCCTGATCGCCCGCCCAAGCAGGCTAAAAACCCCAATTTGCGAACAAACCACCCTTGTTCTATTTGTGGGGTCTATGGCCACTACACACACGCTTGCCCACACTTGGAGCGAGCTCGGCAACTTTGGGTTGACGATGCCCATCGCCAAGGGCATGCGGCTCCTCAAGCACTGCCTAACCCCCCACAGCCTCAGCAGCCACCTTTGGTGCTGCAAAACCCTTTACCAAGCCAAGGCATAGTGAACACTCAGCCGTTGGCTCCCCCTCAAGCCAACGCGCAACCCCAACAACAAATCACTTACGCCGCTCTTGATCAACCCATGTTCGACTCAGGGACCCACCACTTGTTGATGATGTCATCCACTGATGTCAACCTTCAGACCCGTCGAAACCAATATGGCTCCACCTCTAAAGCCCCTCCCACTGATAAACCTACTACTGCTCATCCCACTGATCAAGCATTACGTATACCTCCGCCTCCACTAGACGGCGCTCCCAAAGCACCTCGGTTCCCACTTCGCCGTATCAACAATAACCCCAATGCGTGGGCTGCGTCAAACTACAACATTGTTGATGACTTAGCCCAATCTCCCGCAGCCATGTCTGCATTAGAAGTCTTGAAAAACTGCCCTTCCCAACGCAAGACTTTACTCTCAGCCATTGGGGCGATTGACCCAAATGATTCGAATTTGATGGCATTTGATTTGGACTAGTCTGAACCACGCCTGCCTTCCTCCTTAGCATTCCAAGTTTCTGTTTCCGTTCAAAATCTTGTCATCCATTGATGAAGGTGCCTCCACATGCGTTATGTCTACATTCGTATGGCAGAAGTTGGGATCCCCTACTCTCCAGCAGTCCACCACTGCATTACGCGCCTACGACGGTCGGTCGGCTCAGCCCGAAGGCCTCCTACCCAATGTCCCCGTCCAGTTAGGTGGTAAAACCATACTCATTGACATCGAGGTAATCAATGCCCAACTGGATTATAACCTTTTACTTGGCCGCAGCTACATGTATGCCATGCGGGCGGTTGCCTCTTCCGTTTTTCGCACCATGATGTTCCCCCATGAGGGACGCGTGGTCAAGGTTGACCAACTCACCTACTATGATCCCAATGCTCCCACAGCAGCAGAAAATGTTCTCCCCATGGTTGAACAACCTATTTCTCGTGCCACCACCTCGTTTATTTTCTCTACGGGGCCCAGAGTTTACTCAGACGCGTCGATGACCTCCACCTTTCAGTCTATCCCTCCCCCATCATCTACGCCCGAAGTGTCTGACTTATGTACCCTGTCCCACGATAACCAAACACCTAACAATCAACCACCCTTGTTTCCTAAACCACCATTGGTACCTAGCCACATTGGTGTTACACCTATCCACACAATCCCCTTCCTAGTCCCTCCATCGGGAGTAGTAAGCACCCCGGTTATGGCTACCCTTAGCCTCCCTGGGTTAACCTTGGGATTACCCGTCTGGTACCTTTCGCTTCCCGTTCCCCCGTCGACACCAAGCATCGTCCTCCAACCGGTGCAACCCATGGCTACTACCACTCAGCCACCCCCTGGTGTCACTACCCCTTTGTCCTCCACGAATCCCCCTCCTACTCCCAAATCCACTGGGGGCAGAGGGCCACAACCTTACACTGCTGTACCACCTCCCAAGACAGTAAAAAACCCCCCAGTGTTTCGTGCTCCTCCCAAATGCTCGTTGTGCGATGAGTTAGGCCATGTGACTCATCAGTGTCCACAGTTACCGGCATTACAAAAACACATGCAGATGCTCGACGACGACCCCAACATCCCGGTTGTCGAACTAAACCCCACCCCCAATCCTAAAGATAAGTCCCTGCGTACCAACCACCCCTGTGCGATATGTGGTGTTTACGGGCATTACTCACATCATTGTCCCGATCTCCCAGATTACAGAGCGGTTCTGTATGAGATGAACAATCTGGATCTTGAGACGGCACCACCCACCATTGAGGAGATCCACCCCCCGGTTTCCTCCCCTTCAGGAGAGGTTAATACCATTTATATGATCTCTTCAACCACTAACCCCTCATCAACCGATTTGACGATGTAAACTTTCCATACTGATGAGGAGATTCTCGAGGCCCTTACTGCCCTAGATTATCCCTGGGATGATATGCATCATCGCTCCTACTTCATTCCAGAAGAATCCTCCTCTAGCACAGCTACCTAGTTCACGGTTGAGTCCAAATACTTCCTTCCCACCAAGGTTGACTGGTTCAAGGACCCTATTCCTGCTCCTGATGCCTTCGAGGAGGGTAACATGGCCAACATCTCACCTGTCATCCAAATTGATATCACTGCCCCAGGACGTGCCCCTGAACTCATCACTTTAGGAGCCTTCTACAGTAAGAAAGAGATTGAAGACTACCAAACCCTTTTCAGAGAATTCCGTGATGTCTTTGCCTGGTCCTATACTGAAATGCCCGATCTTGACCCCGCCATTATAGAGCACCACATTGACACATGGCCTGATGTACCCCCCGTTCGTCAGAAACAGTGCCCCATTCATCCCTCAAAGCTCCCAGCTGTCAAAGCCGAGATTGAGAAGCTTCGCAAGGCCAGATTCATTTATCCTATTACCTATACCACTTGGGTTTCAAACCCTGTTCCCGTCAACAAAAAACAAGGCACCATTAGAGTATGCACTGACTTCCACGATTTGAACTGCGCTTGTCCCAAGGACAATTTCCCCACACCATTTATTGACCAACTCATCGATGCGTGTGCGGGGCATGAAGTCCTTTCTTTTATGGATGGTTTTTCTAGATACAACCAAATTCAGATCCGTAAGGAAGACCAGTACAAAACTACCTTTACTACCCCATGGGGCACCTTTGCCTGTCGCGTCATGCCTTTCTGCCTCAAAAATGCTGGTGCCACCTTCCAGCGGGCCATGACCTATTGTTTTCACGACTTGGTCCATATCCTGCTAGTCTACCTTGATGACCTTACAGCTCATTCTCGGAAACGATCAGACCACCTTAACGACCTTCGGCAAGTTTTTTTGCGTTGTCGCAAATACCAAATCCGCTTGAACCCACACAAGTGTGTCTTTTGCGTTCCGGCAGGACGATTGTTGGGTTTTATTGTTTCCCAGAAAGGAATTACTGTTGATCCCCTAAAATTCCAAGCCATCTTAGACCTTCCCTCACCTCGCACGCTCCGGCAGCTCCAAAGTCTACAGGGGCGATCCAATTTCCTCCGTCGTTTCGTTCCCGATTACGCCACTACCGTTCATGGTTTCCTGCACCTGCTCCGTACCCACATACCCTTTGTTTGGGATGAGCAAGTAGAAGCTGCATTCGGAGCCCTCAAGAAAGCTCTCACACAAGCCCCCTTGATCTCCCCTCCGGATTTCTCTCAGGAATTCATCCTCTACGTCTCAGCATCCGAGCATGCTGTGTCTGGAGTCTTGGTTCAAGAAGACGCTTCTCACCAGGAGCATGTCATTTACTACGTCATCCAGACCTTGTCTGGTCCACCCCTACGTTACCCCTATGAGGAGAGACTCGCCCTAGCAGTGGTCTTCTCCGTCCAAAAACTGCGACACTACATTTTACTTAGTCATACCATAGTCATCACCGACTCCAACCCCATGGTCTATCTCCTTAACTGGCGGCTACTGCAAGGTCGTGTTGCTAAATGGGTCATTATCCTCCAGGAATATGACCTTACCTTCAAAACCCCTAAGAGCACTAAAGCCTTCGCACTTGCTCAGCTCATCACCGATCTCCCTTCCCTTCTCCTGTCCATGCAAATCTTCGATGAGTTACCCGACAACCATTTGTTCACCATCTCATCTAATGACCCATGGTACGGTGATATTTTGTTATACCTGCACACGCAGAAGTTCAGACCCAAAGTTACCTGTAATGGACGTCGTCGTATCCGTCACTAGGCCTCTCACTATCTCCTCCTAGGAGATGTCCTTTACCGGCGGGGGGTTGACACAATTCTTCGTCATTGCCTTACACACGAGGAAGCCGAACACGTCCTCAATGACTATCATAGCGGTGCCTGTGGCGGCCATTTCTCTGGAATGGCCACCGCCCAGAAGGTTGTCCGCGCCGAATATTTCTGGCCCACACTCTTCACCGACTGCATCACACCGGTCAAGCATTTTCATAACTGCCAACTTTTTGCCCCCAAGGCTCGGACACCTCCTGCTCCGTTACACCCAGTCGTCACCATTGGTCCCTTTTGTAAGTGGGCCATCAACTTCATGGAGTGTAGACCCCCGTCTGCCAACGGCCACAAGTATATCATTGTCGCCGTTGATTACTTCACCAAATGGGCAGAAGCCATGCCTACCTTCAACTGTACCGCTAACACTGCTGCCCGTTTTTTTCTCAACCATGTTATCACTCGATTCGGGGTCCCTAAACAGTAGGTCTCAGACCATGGTTCACACTTCGAAGACGTCGTCTGGCGTGAGTTATCCACCCTCCTCAAATTTGAACACCAATTTTCCTCTGCTTACTACCCCCAAGGGAACGGCCAAGTAGAGGCCATCAACAAAATCCTAAAAACCATCCTCCAATGCACTGTTGACCGGCATAAGTCCAATTGGCACCACATGCTCTTCCCTGCCTTATGGGCTTACCATACCTCCACTAAGACCGCCACTGTTTTTACCCCGTTTCATTTAGTTCACGGTGTAGAGTCTGTCCTCCCCATCGAGTGTTAGATTCCTGCCTTACATATCGCCGTTGAGCTTCTCCCCGACACTTCCCCCCTCAAGCAGCGTTTGCAGACACTCGAACAAGCTGATGAAGACCGTCGTGCCACTCTCCAGAACATCGAAGCTGCCAAGAACCTCTCCAAAGCCGGTTATGACAAACATGTTCACCCTCGAACTTTCCACGAAGGGGACCTCGTCCTCGCCTATGACCAAGCCAACGACAAAACTGGTAAAGGGAAGTTTGAATCCATGTGGCAAGGCCCTTACATCGTCCAGACTTGTCTCGGCAAGGGGGCATACATTTTAGCTGACTCCAAAGGTCACCCTTTGCGCAACCCTCGTAATGGGTTGTATCTCAAACGCTTTTATCCATAAATGAAACCGCGGCCTCATTGGTCCGCATTGTACAGTTTTCTCTCTTTTTTGTTTTTCACCTTTTTTACCATCGTCTTACATTCATCATTTTTGCATGACCACAGATGGACCATCTTCCACCTTGTTACACTGGCTTCGCTGATGGCGCAAGCCGCTGGTCTCCCAACCTGGCTTCTGTAGCATGGGTCTTATATTCCCCCTCACATGAGATGATCCACCTTGACGGAATATGTATAGGTGCTGCTACCAATAACCAGGCGGAGTATGATGCTGTGACTGGTCTCCTGACTGCTTCCCTCCAGATGGGCATATGTCACCTTCATGTGTTCCTTGACTCCTAGCTACTTGTCTCCCAACTCAACAACTGCTACCAGGTGCGTGATCCCTGCCTTTTTAGAAAATTCCTGCGTGCAAAACAACTCAGCCGACAGTTTGAATCCATAACATTCACCCATGTCCCAAGAGCTCAAAATAGTGTTGCAGATCAAATGGCCAACAACATCCTAGATTGGCATATCATTCACACCATGTAACACCTACATCATGCATCATCATCCCATAACATCTCATAAAAAATATATAAAAACCCAAAAAGATTGCATCGCATCAACATTTGCATCCATGTACATAAACCATACAACCACATGTATATCCATAGGGGCATCCACGTGCCTAATCATACATACATCATGTTGCATCACATAAAATACACAAGGGGCATCCACATGCCCAACATCCTATACTACTTGCATCCACGTGCGTACAACTAAAACAACATCACAAAAAGGTGCATCCACGTGCATATATATATATCAAAAAATACATACATGTCCTGAGTATCGCTGTACTCAGCTATACAAAAAATGGCTATACATCCCTAAAGCCTCATAAAATACATGTCGTAGCTACAAAACTCGAGGGGAGTCCCTTGCACTCCCTAATGAGAGTCATACCCTGCATCGGCTGCCTCTGAGTCCTCCCCTCGCTCCTCCTCCGGCAAGTCCTCATCCCCTACGGGCTCCTGTGCCCGTGCCCTATCTACCAAGATAGCCACCCGGATCGCAATGGATCTAAACTCTCGGGGTGCCCTCATGCAATCCTGAACCACGTCCGGATCGACGTCTCGCCACCCCTTGTCGGTCACCCCCACCAGCAAACGATCTAGTAGTGCCTGCACGGACTCTAGTGTCCCCTCCACATCCCGGCGATGCACCTCCCCCCGCCCAGGCAGAGCTGGAACGGCCACAATCCCCCTCCGTGCCACATGTCCTGGCGGCGGCCTCGGGCCCACATCTGCAGATCACCCACATGTTAGTAACAGTATATCAATCACCTATCATATCTAAAACTTGACATCCATCAAAATGCAAGCAACACGTACGTACCGTCGGGACACCATGCCTGTCCTGGTGCTCGTGGTGCCTCTGGATCTCCGGTGTAGTCCATGTCCCTACACGGGAAGTTGTCCAGTGTCAATGGTATCTGGAGCCACTGCAGGTACAACTCCTGTGTAAAATACCTACCAACATCTCCGCCACCATGGCGGCGCATCATCTCGCCCCACCGCACCATCCGTGGCTCCCTCAAACCTCCTGCTCTGATCGGCACTCACGGCCGCAGGGTGGGCACCCTCTCCATAAAGAAGGCACACAAGAAAGAACCATAGCAAAACCCTTTGCCAGATTCCTTCGCTGCTGTCAGCTGCCGCTGAACGCAGGTCAGGTACATCTGGCCCCACGCATAGTACACCCCATCCAGTATGCGCTCTACCAGCTGCATCTGGCCCCCTGACACCTTCTCAGGTGACGGGGACCCCAATACCCGAACCACGCATGCCGCCATGGCCTGTACTGCCGGATCCTGTAAGTCTCTCACCAGAAGTGCATTCCTATGCACCCTCGCCTCTGGACCACAGTACCTCTCCAGCATGTCCTCCATATCTATGTCTTCAGATACCTGCGGCTGCGTGTCTGCCACCCTACCAAGACAGGGCAACCCCGTCAGAAAGTATACATCGGTCAGGGTGAGGTCCACCCTCTCACCCTGTACTCGGAAAGCCTGTATGTCCGACTCCCAGAAACTAATCAGTCGATTCAGCAGCAATGCTACTGACCGCATCATGGGGACCTGGGCGAACTTTAGTAGTCCGCATAGTCCCAGCACCGATTGCACATGGCGCTCCCCTTGGATGACGGTGACGATCTCATCTGGAATCTCCCGCTCTATCCACAGAACCTGCGGCATCCTGTCCATCACACAAAGTAGACTCATCAGACTCATGTCAAATAAATAAGTCCTTCCCCTCCCCCCGGAAGACCCTAATAGCTTGGCCCAAAACCGCGGCTTTCGAGCTTCCTGCCGCGGTTTCCAACCGCGGCTGTCAGCCCTAGCCTCACGGTTTGGCACTGCGTGTTCCTCCTTGGAACGCGCGGTACCAGACCGCGTATCCAGCCAAAAAACACGCGGTACCAAACCGCGTGGTTCACCACGAAACTCGCGGTCCCCAACCGCGGTTTCACCCCTCTAACCCGCGGTCCACCCCACATGGACCGTACAAATAGCCCTGGGACCCACTACCCAACCCCCGGCCCTAAAAAACATGCAAGTATGAGTTTGACGGAATACCTATGTCTCCCGGATCTAAAATCGGTCGGTCAGATCGTCCAGAAATGCCACCTCAGCTCTGGTCCACTCTGATCACTAGTCAAAGTCAAATAGTACAAATGACACTTGTCATGTTGGGCCCACTCACTATTTATAGTCAGTTGACTTCTTCTTGTTTTGGCCATTCTAACCCCATACAAAGTCCTTTTTTCGAACCGTTTCCACCACTAGAATCAGCGTGACGAGACCGTCATGATGGTCACCTCGTTGCATTATTCTTGCCCCATCATTTTTTTTCCATTTTCAGACACCACTAGTCGCCTCGGTTTTCGTGCCACATCGGTCGTTCTTCGTTTTTCACATATTTTATATCATTGGATTCATTTTTCTGAGCCAGTGATGATGCTTGAGATCATTTCTTGCTCTCACCCCCATATTTTTTGGGTATTTTTTCCAAAATGGCCCGGTCACCTCGATTTGCGTGCCACATCGGCCGTTACCCATTTTTACACTCTTTACATGACCGGATTCATTTTTCTGAGCTCGTGATGATGCTTGAGATCATTTCTCGCTCTCACCCGGTACAATTTCAAACATTGTGTCCCGACACCTTGCTGCCTCGGTTTATGTACCACATCGGCCGCCATCGGCTTGTTCCACATTTTTACATGAGCCCTCCACTCCTGTCATCCTGCAAATATTTCGTTATTTTGCCACCATTTCATTCACCCTGCAAGGAGGCCCACCAGTGTTCCCCCCTAACCTCGTTCTTGGTCATCATTACTGTTCCTTGATTGAACACTTCCTCCTTGCCTGGCCATTCCTTTTGTTCGGTATAATTTTATCCCTTTTTCGGGCCGGACAAGTCCTTTACGAAAAAAGCACTTAGGGAGTTTCCGTTAAGCTCTTTTCTGACTCTTAAAACAATGAAAATATCGCCGAGCAATCTTGCTTCCTTTCATGCTCGTTAAAGTACCTGGAAGGGCATCTATCTGGTATAAGTTTACCCCTTTTCCGGACCTGGTAGACTAATTACGAAAAAGGAATACTCTAGTCACACCGGCTAGAAGAGTTCTTCATTGCATCCTTTTATGCTTCTTTGGGCCTTGGAGACTAAACATACGAAAAAGAAACCCCCTGGAGTCTTCTTATTTGCTCTCAGACTCTCTAAAATTGAAAGCAACCACAAGCATGAACTGTCCTGGGCTCGTATAAATCCACACGACAGTACCATTCCATTACTTCAGAGTCTTCTTATCGCTTTCAGACTCCTTAAAATTGAAAGCAACCACGAGCATAAACTATCCTAGGCTCGTATAAATCCACACGACAGTACCATTTTATACACACTTCTTCTAGTTCCCTAACCCATGAAGAAGCACCCCCCACCCCGTGCCTCCTGGCACTATGATCGATCATCTCGGCAGCACCCCCAATCAGGTCGCCTTTGTTCAGAGTAGTCTGCAGTCTCCTGCCATGTTACACCAGCTTGAGTCTCCCTCAGCCCAGTCACCATCCTTGATCCATCACAGTTGTGATCCCTTTCCCCCCAGTCAGTTTCATATGCTGCCCGATCATCCCCATTATCATACTCTGAACAAAGGAAGTTTGAGTCCACCCACTCTACTTGCCCAGTTATTCCCCCCCAGTTTGTCAGTCCTGCCATCAGTACTATCACATTTCGGTTCTCCACCTAGCTCTCCTGTCAAGGAAACATCATTGCCTTGATAGTTGCAGGTCTCCCTCTGTCGACCACAGCCCCTCTATTCCAGAGGATAGGCCCAGAGGTCCCTACGCCTTGGACTTATCACCATCTGTGGTAAGTTCCTACGGACCATTCTGAGAGGAGTCATCATTGCCTCTCCGAGTGGTTGTTTCTCACATGCTCGACTTCAGCACCTTGATCGCATTGTCGAGAATCGCGTAGGGTTATATCCCTTCAGTTTTTAGTCGAAGACCCCGGATTTCCCCCGACTCTAGCACATTGGTGAGTCACTTCGGAACACCAGTTATATGTTCCCGTGGATGTCCGGGCTGCGTTGGTGATTGTATTCGGAAGCCATCCAGTTCTATGCTTCCTTGAGTACCCAGTTCAGTCCCAGATTAGTTCCAGTTCAGTGTACCATTGCGAGTGTACCCCTTGTCACTCTAACCCAGCAGCTCATTAGTTCCTTTGGTACCACATTCAGTAGCACTGTCATCATTCCAGTGTATCAATTCTTTAGCTCAGATATGGTCAGCCTAGCAGTATGTCCCAGATTTGTGTCCCCTCTGGACCCTTATGATGTACAAAGTGGTTCTCTATGTATCTTACAGGTCCCCCTTTTTCGGGCCTCACAGTTCTATTTATGTATCTTGATATGAGCATGGGTATTCCCGCCTCGTCCATTTATTGAGATTATTCCTCAGTCAGTATTTGAGGTCATGTATATGTCAGGTCCCCATTTTTTGGACCCCATTGTTATTATTATGTTATATCCTAATACAAGCATGGGTATGCCCGCCTCGTCCATATGATCAGATGATTCCTCATCTATTATTGAGGTTTTGTACTTTTAGTTCTTACAGTTTGTTCGGGATCATTGTTCCGGGCTTCAGTTTGTTTCTTCTCTTCTCCATACCCCAGGAAAACCTTATATGACTTATGATGTCCATCGGCCATACGATGAGCTCCTGCCCTCGCACATCAAAGGGCAATCTGTTAACACTCAAAAAGTGTTCACTACCTCATCTACCCCATCACATGGCTCATTTGTCCATTTTCCTACCATATTTCCCTTTAACACCCAAAAAATCCCATTAAAAAGCCTCCAAAAGGCCTAAAATGCCTCCAAAAGGCCACAAAACCACCAAAAAAGCCTCAAAAAGGCTAAAAAAACCCCTTTTTCCTCCAAAAATATCCAAAATTCCTCTAAAAATAGCAAAATCCCTCTAAAAAGGGAATAAAAAATATAAAATAATGAGGAAAAGGAGGAAAAAACCCTATACAGCTGCCCTAAACCATATGGTTCCCAAAACCATGGGCCAGCACTCCACCACCAAAAAACTATAAATAGGTGATGGAGATCCCTCATTCCACATCCACAATCAAGTATACCCTTACTCTGCCAAAATCTCTCTTGAAACCCTAGCTCACCATTGAGCCACTTTCACCTTGAGAGCCCCTTTTGGCCCATTCTCACCATTGGAGAAAGAGAAGGAGCAAGTTGGAGCTTGGAGCAACCCTCTTGGACATTGCAAGAGCTTCACCAACCTTCACATTGGAGGTAAAATTAATACAAAAACCATTATTTACTTCTTGTTGTTTATGTTTCATGCACATGTTTTAGAGTAATTTACATTTTTGTTTTAGCATAATAATTTCCATTTACTGAACTGCTACTAAGGAGTCCATTCTCCTTAGTAGGTGCTCATTTGCACAAGCTAGGGGTAAAACCCTAGCTACGCTCGTCTGATGGTCATTGGACCATGAACGACTTCAATATGAAGAGCAACGTGGTAGGGAAACCGGTATTTGACATCAGTCATATCAAATCGCTCAGACATGTTAGAGGATTCCATACTTCCAATAGTTGCCAGAAGTGCATTCCGTTGTAAAGGACAACTTTGCAATACTTCTAAAGTAGACATAGCACAAGGGGTCTGGGCTAAATCTACAACCACGTTGTAGTTGGAAGAGGCCCGAGTGTTGGGATTGTGCGATGCTCGTTTCAGGATTCCTTTTGAAATCTTGGGCATTGGGTCCACAGGTATGTGGAGTGGAGTGGAGGATTCTAGAATCTCTTTATCCTTTTTCTGTGCGTCCGGGGTATAGTTCCTGGCTCTCATTTGTAAGAGTGCATCCGAATTAACCATGTTAATAACAGTTTGATCAACCGTAGCATGTGTAGTTCCCACAGTGTTGGAGGTGCCAGAAGTTGAGCTCTACCCTTTAGGGAATGGATCTTTCAGGAAGGAAGGCTTCTTTTCTCTTAAGAGCTTCTGGGCTTCTTCGAGCAGAGGGCATTGGTGAGTAAGGTGGTTATGCTTGCAAGGGAACTTAACCTTCTTTTCCTCTTTGTTACCCTCTTCGGCATTCTCTTTTTTGGGATTTTGTTAGTTCCCCTCTCCTTTCTTGCCCTTCTTTTTGTTATTGGGCTACCGAGGGCCCTTTTGATTGTTCTGAACCTGGTTGACAGGCTTAGAAGTAGAAGGAGAGGTTGTGACAGAAGAAACATCTGCAATTGATTGCTTGACAGATAAGGCATGAACCTGTTTGGTCAATGCTTTGAAAGCTGCAGAGTCAACTGAACCCACTATGCCGTCAACATGTGGTCTAGGTTTAGGTCTACTCAGATCGGTATTCGATCGCGGTGCATCAGGTATAATATCATACAATAACCCGGATTGTGCATAAACGAGATCTAACTGCTGGGTCCGTAGGATGGCTTCTTCCTCGTTAGATACTCTAGATGTAGCTACTTCCTTAGAAATATATGGAAGGAGTGATTTCAAATACCACTCAAGAAAGAATTTTGGAGGTATGTTGGCCTTAATGAGCCTCTTCCGTCTTCGCCACTCCTGAATGTGGTCAGATAAATGAGTGGCTTTATTTTGCCTAAATGTAGACAAAAGGTCTGTTCCGGCATCATACCGAACAGGAAGCTGGAAGTGATTCAAAAAGACAGTCGCGAGATCCCCAAAATTAGAAAAAGTAGCTACAGGTAACTCAATGTACCATTTGGATGCAGCACCGGTTAAATTCCTTTGGAACAGTCTCAATCTAATGGAATATTCATTTAATGAATTCGAGGAACACCATAAGTGGAAAGTAGTGACATGGTCACCAGGGTCTTCACCTGCTTTGCCTTCAAACTTTGGAATGTCCGAAGGTAACTTGGTAGGAACTGATAGCCATGTAGCATTATGATACACTAGATCGTTGGTCAGTTTGGAAATATTTGGCAAATTTAAAGTTGCCAGAAATGGTAAACGAGGCCGGTAAGATGGTACTTGATAAGCTGGGGTCGAAAAAGGGGAACCACCCATAGTTTGACCCATGAACTGCTGGTAGGGGTTGACCCCAGCCGTCTATTGATAAGGGTTGCCCCCGGCCATATGCTGATAGGGGTTTCCACCTACCATCTGTTGATAGGGGTTGCCCCCAGGTACTTGTTGGTAGGGGTTGCCCCCTGCCATCTGTTGTTGCATGAAAGAATTATTGAAATTTCCCCACCCATATGAAAGTGGATTAGTGTTCTGTGGGTTCGTCCACTGTGGCTGGGTGTTAGCCCCGCCATACTGCTGGTTAAAAATATTACCCCCTCCCCCTGAAAATAAGGAAAAAGGGACATTACCTACAGGCATATTACATTGATTCATGTTGGGACCTGCAAAGGTATTGAAACTAGTGGTAGCTGATGTAGACAGTGCGGTCATGGTACTCATGACAGGCACGGTTGCCGAAGCACTTGGCCCTGCAGCAGGTGTGGAAATCCAAGTACTGGGTATCTGATATAATGGTTGAAAAGCAGGAGGTGGTGCTAAATTGGCTGTACTGCTAGGTCCAACAGTAGGTGTAGGGATAGATGCCATCATTGTTGAACTTGGCATACCTAATGTACCAGTATTAAAAATGAAAGATGGAGTAGTCACAGAGGTTGTCTATGCCTGACTCGACGTAGCAGTAAAAGAAGGATTTACTGTGTTAGTGTTCATACCTAAGGTGGGAGTTTGGGGAACTCCCTATTCACCTCCTAGAGTAGACATCAGATGTCCGGGAAAGGAATTATATGCACTATAATGGGGCTGTTGGAAACCAACAGGTGACAGAAGTGGAATTCTAGGATTGGTCAGAGGAGGATTGAAAGGAGTGCTATACTCTGTAGAAGTAAGATCTTCAATCTCAACTGAACTAAAGTCTCGTTGATCTGGGGTACCTAGTTGTGGTTCCTTAGGGACCTCTATTTCAAGGTTTTCTATTGTTGTTTGTTGTTCTTCAGGAAACTCAACTTCAAGTGGTAATTCCTCAGTAATTCCTATTTCAGGATTTTCTGTTGTAAGAATTTCCTCAGGAAATTCTATTTCAGGAATAGTTTATGAAGAAACACCGGGGTTTACCCGCTGTCATCTAGCTGGGTGTAAAGTTTCTGTTCTAACTAGTGGAAGGTTTTGAAACCTTCTCGATCTACGAAGTTCTTGATTCTCCGTGATTATATATATATAATAACAAACTAGAACCTAGTGGCCACTACAACTAGGGGGCAAACAGTACGCCAATTGAAAAGTCCTAAGTATGCAAATCAGGAAAACAAGATGCCTTCTGGAGAAGAGTCTGGGATGATGAGGGCCCAGAACAGATCAACGAAGGAAGAACGACAGTTACCCGGGGTCCACAATACAATGACTAAGGATGGAAGCGCTGGAATCACCCAACCGCCCTCCCAAATACCTGCAAGGGATTTCCTCCCACATCTGTCTTAGGTACAGCAGATATACCCTCTACTGTCACTTGTGTATGAACCTAAAGTCAGATACTAAGGATACCACAACACCGAAAAATCTTGGGGGAACAGTCATCGGTCGAATCAGAAGGCGTGGGAAGGGTAACTGAGCCCGAGACTCGAAAGAGTCCCCAAACGCGATCCAATCATGGCGTATGCTCGAAACATAAAGTAGGAGGAGTATTCCCAACAGTATGATCTCGCAATGACCTACTGCATAGATCCCAGGCAAGCTTTGAGTGAAATGGATTTACCTATGATAGTCGAACTACTATTGTTTGCGTACTGTGTGATCTTGAGTGGTTTAAGGTGATTTAAACTCAAGATCCTAACCAAGACTAGTTGGTGTAGTGTATCCCTAAAAAAGAAAAATTGTTTCTATTTCATTTTATTAAAAAAAAAATTTAGGGCTGTTATTACTCAAAAGGTAGTGCTTCTGTGTGGCGTGGTTGCAACAGGAAAACAAAAGTGCATAAATTCAAACTTTCTACAACAAAGCTCTTTTTATTTTTTTCATTTAATTCTTTTTCAAACTGAAAAAACTGAGCAAATCTACTTAAATCTCTTTTTGTTTTCTTTTTTGAAATTGTACAAAATAACCTATGCTATCTTGTAACAAAAAATAAGCCTTATTAAACTTAAACTACCAAATTTTTGCTTTTTCTGTTATCGTAAACGAAAAAGAACTATAAACATGGAAATCAAAATAAGACTTGTGTGCAATGTGTAAGTATGGCTAAAACTGGTTCTTAAGCTTATAGCTGTCAAGGCACTAGCTCAAAAAAGACTTGATCTACAGGTTTTTTGCAAAGAAAAAGCCTCCAAACTCGGAAACAAAGTGGGAGAAAACAAAGGAGATAGATACAAGAGGACTGACCTAAAGCATCTAACCCTAGCAAGACCACTATGCCAAGCAAAAGGTAGACAAGCAAGCTACCAATTACCCTACTAACACAAAGAACTGAGAAATGAATCAACCTAAAGCACTTTAAATACACTTGAAACCAGAAAAAGACAATAAGTCCAAGAAGATTGGAAATTAACAAGTTCGGAAGACACCCTAGAGGCTCTAAAACAGATCAAACCCTAAAACAAAGGATAGGATAGGTAAAGAGCAGACAAATGTTGCCACAAACAGCAGATACAAAAGTATGCAAGTTTGTAAACCAGCAACATACAGTCAGGGCCTAAAAAGTGGAAGTGCTCACCACAAAACACAACCTAGTCTTACAAAAAGTTATAAACAGTCCAAACGTTCCAAAGGTAAACAAGCAATCCAAAGATGGTAAAAATACTCAAAGAAAGGTTCTATGACTTAAACAGAAGTTAAAAACCTCATACACCAGTCAAGGAGATCTAAAAGCAAAGTCAACAGACCACCAAAAGGGCTAAAACTCAAGCAGACCACTAACAGAAGGCTTCAGGAAATGTACCCTACTGTGCAGTAGGGAAACTCGCGCCCCTGCAAAGATGGGCGCTACTGTATGTATAGCACAGTAGCGTATGGGCACTACTATATTTACAACAAAGTAGCGCTCATATCTTAAAAGTTTAAAAACTGACTTTGAAAAGATACAAAAAGACTGATGGAAGCAGAGAAAAACAGGTAGGGGATACCTACAGGGTTTCTCAGCACATTAAAGGAGTCAAAACAGTTCTGGGAAGACAAACCAAGAAAAAGTTTCCTAGAGCAAAAACACAACTCTCCCCAGTATGGTCGCCAGTCTGTTGGCGGGCAAAACTACCCTGTAGCATGGAAACTAATGCTATCAACTGGGATGGGGTGACAGGTAAGTGTATTAAATTTATTGCAGAGATATTTATGAAAAGAAATGAGTTGTAGACCTTGAGAACATACCTCTTAACCGGCGTTTGATCCTAGCTTTTATTTGATCCCTCGCTTAGTCCTCAAATCCACCTTCTGTTCAGTAAACCTGCAAGACAAACACCTTTCTCAGCGTATCTTGGATAATATATAATGTTTGAAAGAAACAAAAGCAATGTTAAACATTTGATATTGACCAAAACAGATCCAAATTAAGATGTTATTTTAGAAAACATTTAAGTTGGAACAAGAAAGACACTTCAACCTTTATTATCAAATAAAAACTGATGTACAAGTATACCTGACTTTGTGACAGGTTCCTGCAGCTTGATTATGGGCTCTTGCTCTTCTCTGGCTTGGATATCTTCAGCATCAACTCCTCCAATGCAAGCTTCTCTTTTAGATCTCTATGTCTCTAAGTTTCTCCATCTATCCATCTAAACTTTCTCTTTAGTCTTCCCTATATTTATAGGATTAGAGAAGTAGTTCAGGTCGAGATATGGTTATGGAGGAAGTTGGGGAAGTTGGGAAACTACCAGCAACTAATCCTCCTCGTGAAATTAATTATTTTTTAATCATCTTTTGAGATGTACGCTACTATTGTTCAGTGAAGTAGTGTTTAGGGCGCTACTATGGTGCCTATCAACTAGTGCTCATCGGTTTTTAAATGTTGAGCGCTACTATGCTGAGAAGGAGTAGCGATTATAAGGCTTTGAGTGCTACTATTATACACTGGAGTAGCGTATAGGCGCTAGTCTATTGAAGTAGAGTAGCGCTCATATCTCAGAATCATATTTTTATGGTTTTTCCAATAATGTCAGGAAATGGAGTAAGTCAAAGTATCATCTAAGGTCAACATGCTCCTCCATCCAAGTTGTCCTTTTGTGTGATCAACAACTCAAGGTGATCACGGACGGAGAGGTGCAAGTTTGACCTATAACAGTGGTTCTCTCTCAACCCCACCCAATGGCTCTTCTCCTCACACACAAGCAGGTCTACAGACTCCCCCATGCGCAGAGCCACTCCTCGCTCTAATGCATAAAGCCAGGCTCCTCCCTCTTCGCCTCTGCATAGGTCGGTCGCGCCCTTAGGTTTGGCTGGCTCATGGCCTTGTCGGTCGGCTGTGCCCAGGCCGCAGCTCACAGCTGCTTGGCCAGGCTGTGCCCAAGGCCGTAGCTTGTGGCTGCTGGTCGGGCTACGCCCAAGCCACGGCTCACATCTAATTGACCAGGTCGCCCATTTCTGTGCTGGGCCATGTAAATTTTTTTATTTTTTTAAAATTCATATGTGTATATTTTTTTTGTTTTGTTTTTTTATAAATGGTTTGAATTAAAAAAAAAATCCCCCTATATACATTTTTTTTAATGTTGCTCAAGGTTTTAGTATGAAAATTTTGCTTATGATTCGCATATATGTGTGTGTGTGTGTGTGTGTGTGTGTGTGAATATCAAGATATTTAAACTAGTGGAGAGGGGGGGTGTCTCTGACTTCGCGGGGGTATTTTCAGGTTTCTGACTTCGGCGATGCAACATTACTTCCGAAGGTGGCACGGGCTCGGTTTTCAACCATAATAATGTTTTACACATTGAAGCACCGGTGTTTTATAATTTAATGCGAACTGCTTTGTTTTAGTCTTATGAAGGAGCTCGGTTAACCGAAAATTCATACGATACATACAGATGCTACCGGATTTCTTGTGAAGGTTTTTACAAAGTCTCTCCCCTCTACAATGTATATCGATGAGGTTCACTATGACACCCCTTCACCTGGGGTTCCCATTTTCCATCATGAAACTGCTGACACGGTTTTAAAAAACCCTCAGATGATTTTGACCTCTTCCATGAATGCATTGAGTAGGCATGTTTCACCAAGCTCTCCCTTAAAAAATATTAATTACTTAGACACTACAGGCAATAATAGTCATTCTGCTCGAAATAAGGGAGCTCATGCGAAAAAATACACTGTATCATTATCCATTGGGAAGGATATTGGGTTATGTGAAGTTCCCTTTTACCTCAGACAAGCTTTGGTAGAACGCTTATGTGGTAAAATTGTTGGTGAAAAGGCTTTGAATAATTGGATGGAACAGAACTGGAATCCAATTCTGGACGTTATGCCTCAATTCCACATCTTGTCCCGGGGCTGGATACTTTTTAAACTTAATTCGATTGAAAATTGTCAATTTTTGTTGGATAATTCATGGAGATGGGGTCCATATGGTCTTATTTTAAAAAGGTGGCAAGTCGATTTCGAGGCATCCAAAGAACCTCATAATTTACAATGAGTCTAGGCTATTCTATCTATCCTCCCCATGATTTTTTGGCAGAAAGAGATACTTGAGGAAATTGGAAGGTTTATCTCTCTCAAAGACAACTGGGAGGAAAAAAATGATAGAAGATGTGCAAAAATCCTTATCAAGCTAGACATCAGAGAAGGCCTTTATGAGGAAATTCTTCTGGATTTGAATGGTAGTATTTGGAAATAACGTTTGGATTACTGGAAAATTTTGTTTCGCTACTTTTCATGTCGTCAAGTTGGTCATGTTGTCAAGGATTGCACAAACATTTCTTCCGCCTACGTTCGTCACAAGAAATTATGGGTTAAAAAAACAGTTCAGACAAGGGCATTCAACGAGGATGTAAAAAAATATGGTGACTGCATGACAACCCAGCAGACGACTCAACACTTCAGGAAATAGGTAAGTCAACTTTTGATCCTCCCCCTTCTTTTTTTATTTCCCCTATGCTAGCTTTCCCCTCTCCCTCTATTGTCATTGTGTCCTTGGTCCCTTTTGACCCTGAGGTTTCTACCTTACAAGTGCAGGTCCCTCAGAATTTTCCACCCTCTCCTAAGCCGGGCATTTCCTTCGACGTCCTTCCTTCTCCCCTATCCTTAAAACCGATAGTTTCAAAACCTTTTTTCTCAAGCCCTCTAACATCCCTTCCTGACGTGGCTCCTCCAAAGGAAAAGGAGATTGATCCCCCCTCTCGGATTAAATACAAAACCTACAATACAAGGTCAAAAAAGTTTTTTTCAGGAGGAGACTCTCTAGCCTTGAAAGGAGGTCTAACTTTAGATCTTGTACCAAAAGTTACTTTAGGTAGAAAGTCTCTAATCTCAAAAGCTAAATATTTAGCTGAGAGGGCGGTCAAGTCCGGGAAACAGTCAACGATAGGAAGGGTCCTTAGAGCAGGGAAAGCCCATGAATGGGCTCACTGATGTTGTGTTTGTATTTCAACGCAAAAGGGTTAGGGAGCTCCCGTAATAAAAAATCTCTCAAGAGGATGGTCTCACTTTTAAATCCCTCTATCATTTTTTTACAAGAAACTATGCTGGAAGGAGTGAAAGCTAAAGAATTTATTGATCCTTGGCTCACCAATTGGTCATATGATTACTTAGATGCGGTTGGACATTCCATAGGTTTATTAACAGCATAGAGTCCTGCTTTCAAAGAAAGGAAAGTGGAAAAATATGATAATCTTTTGAAAACGGTCTTGGAAGTTGTGGAAACAGGGGAAATATTCTCCTTTCTAAATGTGTATGGACCCTATTCGAATAGAAAATCCTTCTGGGAGTATTTTATTCCTCTGGTCTTCTTGATCTCAGAAATATGGTTATGGGAGGAGATTTGAATCTTTCTCTCTCTGATAAAGAGGTTTGGGGATCCTCTGCCACGAAGGACATTTTAAGTAATTTTTTCAGGTCCATATTCAAAATCAACGGGTTGGTGGATGTACAACCGTTAAAATTAGAACCTACTTGGAGAAATAATAGAGTTGGAAAAGATGCTATTTCAAAACGTTTGGACAGGTTTTTGGTTTTAGAAGACGTGTTCTATGGTCCTCTTTCAGTAGAATCTTGGGTAGAAGTTGGGGGCCTGTCTAACCATAGGCCAATCTTACTTTCCATAAAAAAAGTAGGAGACCAACCTCCTCCTCCTTTTAAGTTCAATCCCACATGGCTCCAAGAAGAGGATTACAAAATCCTAGCTGAAAAGTCTTGGATCCCCTTACAAGAAATTTCCTCAGTTTCCTTTATGAAACAATTCTCTGACAACATCATAAGAACCAAAAAGGAGTCCAAAATCTAGGAAAAATCTTATAATGCGAAACATCAAGCATGTTGGTCACCCTATATGTCAGTTAATTGAAGCTAACACACAAGATGGTCAATATAAATTATCAAACCCAGGGAGGTCTTTTATTTCAATGGCAATGAGCATAGTATGTGCATAAACATGTCAAGCAGTTTATTAACTAATGAAGATAACAATCCTACCAATATATTCAACCAACCTCATCCCATAAAAGAACTAATCTAATTCACACACCTAGGAATTCAATTGCAACTATCTTCCTACATAGATCAACCTAGCATTTATGAATTTCAGAATAGAAATAAACTAGATTACTTTTGCAAAAATTTAAATCCTATAATTATCAAACTACAATACTCAATCTTTACCAAAATGATCCATTTAGTAGCTACTGTTATTCAATCACATTCTGCCTATTCTAATAAACCAATTTAAGATACAACAACAACCAGAATCTAAACATAAGCTTGAATCCTAACTGATAATTACTGGAAATCCTAGAAAGCATAAACAACTGGAAGATATTGGAATTGAGCTTGGATGTTACAGCTGGTTCGAACACACATGCATTAAGCTAAGTTAACCTACACAATCGACTGTCACACCACTCTATTATAGTTATTCAAGATGGAATCATACTATTAGAAGGAGAGCTAACCTCTGTTGCAGCTAACAGTAACATCTACAATAATTCCACACCACACACCGAAAGAAAGCTAAATTAACCTACCTACTTAAATCGGCTATCTCTATGAGAAGGAGGGCCCTGGCCTTCTAACAGAGACGCCGAGAATCATAGCAAATTAAGACATAGAAATGAAGAACTTTGCTCTCATATTAATGATGGAAATTGACAGTCTCAATGCTCTGTTACAACTTATACAAAATGGTAATTGTCCAACCCCAGGCTATGATAGCCTTTACATATTTATACATTGAAAGTATAGATCCCAATCCACTAAACTCGTGCAGCAATGAAGATCTATGGTCTTCATGCTGCGGAGTTACAGCTAATTGTTACAGCCGTATTAAACAAGGTTGTTACTCATGAAGGAGTTGTTACTCCAGTAATCAATGGATCAATGGATTTGGCAAGCTGGAATGCGATCTGTCTGTTGCAGCTGGATTCTGTTTCAGTGGAGGCCTGTTACAGATTCTCGTGGATGATCGCGCTGTCCCTTGGAGTTATGAGGGATTGTTCTTTGATGAGTAGCAGCTGGCATCACTTGGCTGATACACCTGCGCTTTAGATCTTGACTAAATGAAGTCACACAAATTAGCATCAATCAAAGACTAAGATCCTAAATCTTGACAATCTTAGGCATAAAATAAATAAAGTAATAACGAATTATACCTTTCAATATCATTGGTTGTTCTGGAGAAAAGGCATAGGTATAGCTTATGAAAATAGGATGTAATTAGGGAAAAATGATGTAATAAAGATGGCCAAAAAGGGGCATTTCCTGAACCCAACATCTCCCCCGAACTATTCGATTGCATGTCCTCATGCAACTACCTCCCCTAGCCCGAATCTGAGTCTAAGTTGAATCTGTGAAGATTTGTAAGATTGTAGGCAAGTTCTGGTGTCTCCCCTTGAGGCACAAACCCATAGCAAGCTGTCCATTTCTCCCAACACAGCTTTTCTTCTTCTTCATTCAAAGCATAGTTGTTTCTGTAAGGACTCACAGGCATCCATATAAGAGGAAATATGAACCTTAATCCAATCCTCCAAGACCCACATTTTTCCATGCACTGCACATATCTAGGAACCCTTATCAAAGCTTGCCTGAAATTCTCAAAATAGTATGGGTCCATTTTTTTTAAAGATGAAGAAGAATACAACCATCTGTATTCACTACCTTCCAGAGCACTCTGCTGCATATTAAGAATCCTTGGGACACACGTGGTGAGGATTTTATCTTGCAGAATTTCAAAGTATTGGGGAATTGAAGGAACTCGGAGAGATCGAGCATGATTTTCTATGAGTTCTTTTGGATCCTGAGTTTCCCCTCTAATCCAGACAGTAGAGTTCTCCTCATTCCTGAGGATGGTTTGGAAAGCATCTCTCCATCTTACATGGTTAATGACAAAAGAGGAAGATGCCCTCAGTTGAACATCCCCTAGACAAGGCAGTGGATTAGATGGAGAGTTAATATAACAAGCCATGTCATGAAAATACAATTCACATAACAAATGTTGATCCTCAAAATCACTTTTCAGAAAAGTTTCCAAAAACTGAGTAGTTGTTTCCAAATCAAATGATCTCCCTTCTTTCAGATCCCTCAATTGAAATAAAGTTGTCTGCTCATGGAGAAAGACATGGTAAGAGGGGGATGGAGCCCTGCAACTCAATAATTCTAGGGAAAGAGTATACATTTTGTCTTTTTCTTGTTGCAGGGACTTAAGTTTCTTCAATCCTTCCAATTTTTCTTGAAGTTTCTCCCACCAGAGTTTCTGGAAGAATAACTCCTCAGCACACTTTTCTCTCAGCCCCTTAATGACATTTCTATGTTCTTGGAGAGAGATCATACATGTCCTGAACTGATCAATCCACTTGTTCCATTTATCCAACTCTAGATTTAGCCAAAGAATCGTCTTCTCTAGCCATTGAAATCTTCTGTCTTCTACCTCCTTCTCATCATCAAAGTCCAGATAAATGACTTCCTCATTTTGCTTTGGCACTGTAACAGTTTCATCCTCTATTGGAGTTGTAGTGGTCTGTGCCTATAATGCAGTCTCAGCCATGGATTTTGGGGATGTTGGTTATTGTGTAACAGCATCCTTTATTTCCATATCAACCTCAACCCCCTCAGTCTGTGTTACAATCTCAGCAAATATTCTGAGGACTGCTGGTTCTTGTGTGACAGCGTCCTTCTTATCCATTTCAACCTCAGCCATCTCAGTTTGTGTTGCAACTCCAGCAAATGATTTTGAAAACACTAGTTCTTGTGTAACAATGTTTTCTTCTTGGTCCTTGATATCAAATGTTGTTGTCTAAGTTCCAAACTCACTAAATATTGTCAAGGGTATTGGTTCTTGTGTAACAGTCCCCTGTTCTTCAATTTCTTTGAACTGCTGAGTTTGTTTCTGGGTTATATCAAGTCTCTCTAACTGATGAGACTGGTCCTAAAGAAGCTCGGTATCCCCTGACTGTTGGGACTGTATTGTTTCATCTCCTAAATTGGAATCAGGGATCTCTTCAATTCTTGGCTCATTTTCCCCCATCAATTTGATTTCTGGCATTCCTTCTTCCACCTCCTCTATCTGTAGATTCCTTTGTGATACAACTCCCAACACAACAACTATGTGTCCTGCTGCAAAAAATATATCTCCACACTCTGGACAAACAGTCTCTCCTTGCTTCTCATTTTCAAATGAAAAAGATGAATTTTCTAATAATTTTGTAGCATTTTCTAATGTGTTCAAATTCTTCTCTTCTTGTTTTCCAACTACTCCCTTCCATCTTTCCAGCTCATTTTGCAATATCTGCACATCCTCCTTTGATAATTCATTTTCATGCAGGAGATTTTCGATTTGAGGTTCTTCTATGGAAGGTTCCTGCATAGCAGCAGATGACTTGGGGTTCAAAATGGGAATCTCTATATCTACCCCTGTTACAGGTGCTTTCTCTACCATAGCTGACTCACTATTTGCTCTGACTGCTCCTGTTGTCTCTGCTGAGGGTGCTTCAACATTACCCCCAATTGCATCCACTGTCTCTACTTCTTCTGTTATCTCTGCTACCTCTGCTGCTATTGCTATTACAACTGCTTCTGCTTCTGCTGCTACAACTGATCGAGTCCTTCTTTTCCTCACCATTCCCACTGGGTGTTCTTCACTGCTTACTGCTACTACTACTTTGACAACTCTGGTTTTTCTTTTCTTTGCTGCAGTGGATGTCTGACCCTTGTTCCCTAATCCTACTCTTCGTTTATTTGACACAGGGGTCTTTTTCTCGGTCTTTTCTTCTTCAATAATGGTCCCCCTTATCTCAAGAGAGGACACAACCTCCAAAATTTCCACAGTCCCTTCTTCTTCTATTCCTGCTTCTGTAGTTGCAGCCTCTACTATCGCAGCTTCAATAGCTGCTCCAGTTTCAGCTTCTTTCATCTAAGTATATGCTTCTGCATCTATAGCTTCTTATTTTTCTGCCTCCTGCGCCATGGTTTCCATCACAATTTCCTCCGCAACAGGGTTTTCTGCTGATGTTGCTTCTCCCTTATTTACTTCCTCTTTGTCACAATTCTGGTTCCCTAATGCTCCAACCTCCCCCCCAACTGGATTTGAGGAACGCCAGTACTCATTATCCTCACCAACATCCTCCATTTCTAACACAGGTTCTATGATTGGCCTATCTCCAGCCAGAAATTGTTCCCAGGTTAAATTATGATTTGCAATTGCTCTCAATACTAGTAATTTGATTAGGCCATGATTAGTAAGAGAGGAAACTGGGTGTTGGACAGTTTTTGCATAACTAGCCATGGTTTGTAGGGCTTTAAGTAGATAAAATGGTATATTTACCAAATTTCCATGGCGTAAATGAGACAATAAGGGAATTTCTGAGAAGGAAATGATTTGGTACCTACCTTCACAAGAGATGTATCATTTCACGAAGATTGCCACTTGATTCCAGGGTGGTGGTAAAGATGCCAGTTCCAACCCACGACGCTTTGGACTAACATGCTCTCCAACTGCCAAGAATTCTCTCACAACATTTGCATTATGTGCCTTCAGTCCAAATGACTTCTTCCCAACCTGGGGTAAGCGAGTAACCTCTGCTATGATTTCTTCTATAACATCCACACGTAGTCCCCTGACCTCAGAGTGAGTGTCAACCAGGTTAAGGGAAAATTGCAATGTGGTTTCTGTATGGAAACCGTTCAACCGTTCAAAGTATTCCATCCATCCTGCTGATGTGAAAATGTTAAGGACTTCTGCATTGGCACGTATAGCTTCTGTATTTACTGGTTCATGCCGGACTGGGTTTCCCATCTTAACCTCTACTCACAATTTATAATGAATGCAACAGTTACCAGTATGAACGTGGGATTTGTAGCACACGAACATGCAAGAGATAGTTGGAGTTCGAAAGTAGGGTATTTTAGGAAAGTCGAAACAGGTATGAAATCCAAGTAAGATGAGACAGTTATGGAAAATTGGCATAATTGGAGTATTCTGGTATAACTCAGGTAAGGTGCCAGGAAATAAATACAAACGTGGTTCTGACATATTCTCCGGTGGTTAAATGGTACGGGTTCACTAATTGAGGGCTGAGACAGTGCAGAATCATTATTACCATATTTAATTTTCTGCCAAATCATGTAAAAGTTCTGAATGCGTACCTTTGAGTTATGTGTTCAGCCGTGAATTAATCATCATCGTCTACTTCCGTCATTTCCTCCATTAAAATGAGCATCAATGCACATGTGCTGAAGTGATGTGGCCACCGCCACTCGAGCTCACAGATACCCAAGACACCCGAAAGTTTCCTTCATGGAAAACTGTGATTGGACCTTGCGGAGCAAGCAACTAAACCGATGCCCAATCGAATCATTATTGGCATCATTATTCGGAGAGTAGGCAAACTTGTGGAGTCACAACTGCTAGATTTAGCGGAATAGTCAAGAATGGCAGAGTCGCAGCTGTACGGATAGAGCGCAATGGGAAGGAAAATAGTGGAATTACCGCTGCTAGATTTAGTGGAATAGGAAAGAATGGTGGAGTCACAACTGTACAGATAGAGCGCAATGGTCAAAAATAGCGGAGTCGTAGCTGCTGGCAAAGGGCGAAAATGAAGTGGAAATAACGGAGTCGCAGCTGCTAGATTTGGCGGAATGGTCAAGAATAGCAGAGTCGCAACTGTTGGCAAAGGGCGAAAATGAGCAAAGTAAGGAGTCGCAGCTGCTAAAATAGTAAGAAGGAGCAAGGTAGGGAGTCGCATCTCGGCAATAATGAGGTAACAGGAAAAAATTTAGCTGACTGCTGAAAGGTAACAAATCATCCATCTTCTTAAAAAGAGCTTTATTAAGTCAAGAACAATGCAAGGTGCCTACAGTCGTTTGGCCCAGTTACGACCGTTGTTCCTCCAATTCATACCTGCACAGAATTCTTCAAACAAACCCAATCAAATGCAAAATGAAAAATAGATAAAATACAAAATGAAAAAGAAAATGAATTATTTATGTACAAATCATGTGTATATTGCAGTTCTTAAAAATTGACAGGGGTTGAGAAAAATCCCTGTCTCGGCGTTTAGCTGATAGTCTGGATCACCTGCAACATGCGAAAAGAAAGATTCCTTTGAGATCGGCTTGTGATACAGTCGCGGCCGATGGCCATTTGTGAATAATGGCGTTTTGTTTTCATGAATGGTGATCAACCGAACTATTCCATTATCAAATACATGATCTATCTGATAGGGGCCCAACCAACAAGTACACAATTTTCCTTTAAAGTCCTTCTGAAACCGTGAATCATATAATAGAGCCCAATCCCCCTCTTGGAATATTTTCTTCTTTATAAATCGATCATGCCACTTAGAGCATTGTTGTTGGATTAAGGCTGTATGATGTACGACAGTTGTGTGCTTGTCATCCAATTCATTGAGCTGATTCAGTCGGTCCCTTTGTGCGTCTGATAAATCTAGCTTTGCTTCCACGGCTGTTTTCAAGGTTTTGATTTCAAATTCAATTAGAAAAACAACATTCTTACCATATACTAACTCATATGGGGAAAAACCAGTGGTGTTACGCCATGTAGTACGATAGGCCCATAGTGCCTCTGGAAGCCTTTCAGCCTAATATTTATGATGGCTCTTCACTGTTTTTGTCAGAATAGCCTCGATAACCTTGTTTGTACTCTCCACTTAGCCATTGGATTGTGGATGATGTGGCAAGGTTATTTTATGCTGAATATGGAATTTCTGTAACAGTGCTTCTGGCTTGTGAGACACAAACTGTGGTCCACCGTCTATAATGATTTCCTTAGGTACTCTAAACTGAGTAAAAATTTCTTCATATAGGAAATCAATCACAGCCTGATCATTGGCCTTAACCAAGGCTATTGCTTCTACCCATTTGGTCATGTAATCTATGCAAACCAAGATGTGAACTTTCTGTTTTGAGGGAGGGATGATAGGCCCTACAAAATCTAGAGCCCACCTATCAAATGGTTCAACCACCAGCTGTGGCTACAAAGGAATTTCATATGATATGTTGGGTTGGCCCATCCTTTGGCATCTATCACATGCTTGAACATACTTCTTTTCATCCCTGAACAATGTAGGCCAGAAATATCCCATTCTCAAAATTTTATGACCTGTCCTTTTATCAGCAAAGTGCCCCCCACAGGGCTCATCATGGAAAGCTTTAAGAATATTAAATATCTCATCTTCTCTAACACATCTCTTGATCTCTAAATCGATCCCTGTGTAGAAAAGATGACCATCAATCCAGCAGTACCTAGCACTCTGTTGTATGATCTTCTTTCTTTCTCTTTTCGACAGATGTGTTGGGAGCTTACCTATAGCCAAAAAGTTAGCAATATCTGCATACCGTGGGGAATGAGATGATACTGCAAACAAATGTTCATCAGGTAAGGAATCTTTGACTGGTAGATTGTCATCATTGTTAGTAAGTCGAGATAAAAAATCCGCAACAACATTTTCCTTCCCTGGTCTATCAATAATTGTGATATCAAATTCCTGTAACAGTAACAACCATCTAGTAACTCTAACATTCGTGATTGGTTTATTCATTAAATACTTGATAGCAGAATGATCAATGTGCACAAAAGTAGAATATCCAGTAATATAATGTCTAAATTTGTTGATGGCATAAACAATGGCAAGGAATTCCTTTTCTGTGACAGTATGGTTCAGTTCAGCAAGAGATAAGTTCTTGCTAATGTAATAAATTACACAAGGAGCATTACCTTCCTACTGTCCCAAAACTGCTCCAACGAAAGTGTCTGAAGCATCTGAAGAAATATGAAAAGGCAGAGCCCAATTGGGCCCTCGTAAGATGGGTGTTGTAGACAGCCTTTTCTTTAGCTCAGTAAATGTTGTTTGGCCTGCATCATTCCAAAAAAACTGTGCATCCTTCATCAACAAAGTGAACAAAGGAGAAGCTAGTTTGGAAAAAATTTCTATGAACCTTTTGTAATAGCCAGCATGCCCCAAGAAGCTACGTACATCCTTCTGTGTTCCAGGAGTTGGTGTGTTTTCAATTACCTTGATTTTGGATGGATCCACCTGGATACCATCAGAACAAATGAAGTGCCCCAACACTATGCCCTGACTCATCATCATGTGGCACTTTTCAGTGCTTAAAGATAGTTGGCTTTGTTCACAACGTTTCAAGACCTTTTCTAAATTTTTTAGTGCTTCTTCATAACTATCACCATATGGAGTAAAGTCATCCATAAAAATTTCCATGCAATCATTCACTATTTCTGAAAAGATTCCAATCACTGCTCTCTGAAATGTAGCTGGTGCGGTTCACAACCCAAAAGGAAATACTCGGTATGCAAAAGTTCCCCAGGGACAGGTGAAAGTGGTTTTGTCCTGGTCTTCTGGAGCAATCTGGACCTGGTTGTAGCCACTAAAGCTATCCAGAAAGGAAAAATACTTTTTCCCAAACAAGGTACCAAGGACCTGATCGATGAAAGGTAAGGGGAAATGGTCCTTCTGCGTTGCTTTGTTCAATTCTCTGTAATCCACGCAGATCCTCCATTTCCCATTCTTCTTTGGAACAATCACAAGTGGAGAAACCCACTCACTATCTGAAATCAGGTATATGAATCTTGCTTCCAAAAGTTTTTGGATTTCTTCTTTCACTATGTCCCTTAGGTTTGGGTTCATCCTTCGTTGTGGTTGACATACAGGCATGGAGTCGCTCTTAATATAAATATGACGGGTGCACAAATGAGAAGGATTCCCTTTAATGTAAGTGTACTCCCAAGTGAAAGCTCCCCTACGCTGTTTCAGCAGAGTGACTAGCTGTTCCATCTCGCTAGGTGCCAGATTAGGATTGATATTCAATGTTTTCCCTGGCCCAATTTCTACTAGAACACTCTTCGAATTCTCAAGTATTGGAATTGTATTGGAATCACCGATTAGAGTTTCTTCTCTAAGATTTTCTTGTTTTTTTGCAGCTAGAGTACTATCCAAGATCTGATAGACATGTTTATTGACTGATGTCAGCTCACTGATGAAACTATTAATGGCATCATCCTCTATTTCATCTTTAAATGTTAAGATTCTACCTATTGTTAATAATGGTTGCACACCTTCTTCCTCCTCCAAATCTTCCCACAATGGAGTCTTAGCTTCTGTGCTTGGTCGAGCTGGAGGGTACAGGGTTAGGCTCTTGATCTTAGTTCCATCTGAAATGGTCATAGATCCTGGCCGACAGCTGATACTGGAAATCCTAGAAAGCATAAACAACTGGAAGATATTGGATATGAGCTTCGCTATTACAGCTGGTTCGAACACAAATGCATTAAGCTAAATTAACCTACACAGTCGACTGTCACACCACTATGTTACAGCTATTCAAGATGCAATCATACTATCAGGAGGAGATCTAACCTCTGTTGCAGCTAACAGTAACATCTACAATAATTCCACACCACACACCGAAAGAAAGCTAAATTAACCTACCTACTTAAACCGGCTATCTCTGTGAGAAGGCGGGCCCTGGCCTTCTAACAGAGACGTCGAGAATCACAACAAATTAAGACACGGAAATGAAGAACTTTGCTCTCATATTAATTATGGAAATCGACAGTCTCAGTGCTCTGTTACAGCTTATACAAAATGGTAACTGTCCAACCCCAAGCTACGAGAGCCTTCGCATATTTATACATTGAAAGTATAGATCCCGATCCACTAAACTCATGCAGCAATGAAGATCTATGATCTTCATGCTGCAGAGTTACAACTAACTATTACACCCATATTAAACAAGGCTATTACTCATGAAGGAGTTGTTACTCTAGTAATCAATGGATCAATGGATTTGGCAAGTTGGAATGCGATGTGTCTGTTGCAGCTGGATTCTGTTTCAGTGGAGGCCTGTTACAGATTCTTGTGGATGAATGCACTATCCTTTGGAGTTATGAGGAATCGGTCTTTGATGAGTAGCAGCTGGCGCCACTTGGCTGATACACCTGCGCTTTAGATCTTGACTAAATGAAGTCACACAAATTAGCATCAATCAAAAACTAGGATCCAGAATCTTGACAATCTTAGGCATAAAATAAATAAAGTAATAATGAATTATACCTATCAATATCATTGGTTGTTCTGGAGAAAAGGCATAGGTATAGCTTATGAAAATAGGATGTAATCAGGGCAAAATGAAGTAATAAAGATGGCCAAAAAGGGGCATTTCCCGAACCCAACAAAGCACAGCTTAAAGAAGTGGAGGCAAGGTTAAAAGAAATCTATTCTCTAAATAGTTATGGTACTTTTTCGGAAGAGGATTTGAAAAAAGTAAAAGAATGTGAACTTCAAAGGGAAGAGCTGTTAGCAAGAGAAGAACAAATGTGGAGACTAAAAAGTAGAGCAATTTGGATTAAGGACGGGGATAATAACACAAAATTATTTCAAAGATTTGCATCCCACAGGAAGAATGTAAACACGATCCCTGACTTTAAGGATGCAGATGGTAATCTTATAGGATCTTTCAAGGAAAAGGAAGAAGCTGGAAAAACGTTTTTCAAAAGCCTTTTCTCAAAACCTGAAGGTTGTCCTATTCAATATATTTTACAAGTTATTGACTTGTTTCCTTCTATGATCACAGAGGCCATGAAAAAATACCTATCAGAAGAGATAAATGAGGAAGAACTTGAAAAGGTTGTTTAATTTCTCCTTTCGTAAAGGGAAAATCCCAGGCCCAGACGGTTTTACAATCAAATTTTATCAAGGATTCTATGCATTGATAAAATCTGATCTTCTGAAGGCTTTAAAGGAATCTCAGAATTCAGGGAAGGTTCTTGGTGCACTAAACTCTACTTTTTTGGCTCTTATCCCCCAAAAACAAAAAACTATATATTTCGAATATTTCAAACATATCTCGTGCTGCAATGTGATTTATAAGATCATCGTTGTTGGGCCCTGGAAATGTCCGTTTTTAGCCATACCTATTTCATCATTTTGCCAAATTTTACTTTACTTTCGTAAACCATATAAGTCATTATTGTTTCATTTAATTATGCCTAAGATTGTTATGGTTACGAATCCTGACCCTTGGTTTATACTAACATTTGTGAGTTCATTTAGTCAAATTCTAAAGCGCAGGTGTATCATCCAAGTGGCGCCAACTGTTACTATTCAAAGCATCAGCTCCTCGTACCCCAAGGAACAACGCATCTTCCATGTGAGCTGTAACAGATCCTCACTGTAACAGATTCCACTGAAACAGAGCCTAACTGCAACAGACAGGTTGCATTCCTGTTGTTGAGTCTGTTGATCCATTAATTATCAGAGCAACAACATCCTTCACAATTAACAGCCTTGTTTAATACGGCTATATCAGTTAGCTGTAACTCCGCAACATGAAGATGATAGATCTTCATTGCTGCATGAATATAGTGGATCTGAAACTGTATTTTCCTTGTATAAATTCCAGAAGGCTCTCGTAGCATGTGGTTGGACAATTACCATATTACATACAGAGCACTGATACTGACTATTTTCCATCATTAATATGAGAGCAGAGTTCTTCATTTCCGTGTCTTAATTTGTTGTGATTCTTGGTGTCTCTGTTAGAAGGCCAGGGCCCACCTTCTCACAGAGATAACTGGTTTAAGTAGGTAGAGTAGTTTAGTTTTACTTCTGTTGTGTAGTGTGGAATTATTACAGATGTTATTGGTAGCTGCAACAGAGAATTAGCTTTCCTTTTGGTAGTTTATAATTGCATCCCGAATAGTTATAGCAGATTGGTGTGACAGTCGACTGTGTAGGATAATTTATTTAATTGCATGTGTGTTTTAATCAGCTGTGACAGCCAAGCTCAGTTTCAATATCTTTCAGTTGTTTATGCTTTCTAGGATTTCCAGTAATTATCAATTTAGAGTTCAAGCTTGTATTTTAATTCTGGTTGTTGTTGTATATTCAATTGCATTCATAGATTAGATAGATAATGGTAGGGTTACAGTAGCCACTGGATAGATCATTTTGGTAAAGATTGAATACTCTAGTTTGATAATTATAAGATTTAACTTCTTGCAAAAGTAATCTAGTTCCATTTCATTATTAGATCATTAACTTGCTAGGTTGATTTCTGTAGGAAGGTTGTTGCACTTTGGATTCTTAGATGTATGAATTAGAATAGTTTTCTTATGGAATGAGTTGGTTGAGCATATAGGTAGGGTCATTATCTACATTCAGTAAATCAACTGCTTGATATGTTTATGCATAGACTGTGCTTATTTCCTTTGAAATAAAAGACCTTCCTGGGTTTGACAATTTATATTGACCATCCTTTGTGTTAACTTTAATTAATTGACATATAGGGTGACCAACATTTTGGCGCCATTGTCGAGGATGGTAATAGATAGACAGAGTTAGTAGTTGGTTTCATTTGATTTTATTTTATTTCAATTATTTACAGCATGCATGAAAACAAGAAAAACAAATCGGGAACCCCCTTTGAATACTAAAATTGCAGGCGGAAGAGGTCGAGGTCGTAATGCAGGTCAGGGAAGACACACATACATTGATGAGATAATTGATAGAGCTAATTCTTCCACTAGACCACTATCGAACTCTACAAGTAGGGGAAATTCTGTTCCTCCCAATATTGAACATTCAGCATCCACAGTGGAGAATACAACGGGACCTTCAACTCCTGTTGCAGAAAGTAAAACTCCTGAAGATAAGAAAAGCGATGTTGGTGCACCAGATAGAGTGGAGATTTATCATATCAATGAAACCAGAGTTACCAAAGTGGTGTGGTTGGAGACTCGCCGAATAGCAGAGGAAGAAAGAACGCGATAAGAAGAGAGGAGAAGAAAGGAAGAAGCTAAAGCAGAAGAAGAACGCATAAAAGAAGCTGTTGAATTTTGGACTAGAACAATGGCTGGTAGAGAACAGGAGGGTGAGAATGAACATGGGAATAACTGGGAGGAAGAAGGAGAAAATAATCAGCCTGGTAATACTGTGGCTACATTAGAATTCCCTATCCTCCAGATACCTAGAGTAGCTCCTATGAAGAATATCTCACCATCAGTTCTCCCAAATTTTCATGGTAAGTCCTCTGAGGATCCTGATGAGTTCCTTTTTGAGTTTGATATCCTCTGTCGTAGCTATTATTACACCTCTAGTGCTCAGAAGCTGAAGTTATTCCCAGCCACCTTGAAGGGAAATGCTCTGTGTTGGTTCATGATTCTGGGTCGTGAGACCATTACTACTTGGGACCAAATGAAAAACACATTCCTTTCTAAGTACCAAGAATATTGCAGAACTAGGGATAGAAAAGAGGAGCTATTTAAAATGGTTCATAAGGATGAAGAAAGTTTGGAGGACTTTGTGGAAAGATTGTTGTACAATTTACAAAGATCTAGTCATGCCGAGATTGGCAAGGATGTTGAATATTGTAACTTCAAAGAATATTATAATTATACTTTATTATTCCGGAGATGTTTCATCCCTCCAAGGTAACCCTATTATGTATCCGGATATGTTTATTCCTCCGAGGGTTTGTATTAACTAGGGTTATTAGACCCACCATGTGGGGGTCGGCCCTGTGGTTATATTTTTGGGGTTATTAGTCTTCTCCAGGAGAGGTCGGCCCCATAAGGTCTTTTAGTCAGTTGGGAGTCAATATAAATAAGTGAGGTGAACTCCTCATTAGATCATTCACTCACTTGTGGAAGAGTGTGCACTTGTCTAGGAGATCTGCTAAGGAGACAAAGAAAGGAGGGAGCACATATTATTGAATTTTGGTTGATCATCTTATTGAGGAAAGCTTTGCTGGGTTTTCTACCCCATGAGGGTTTCCCAGGGTATATTCTGTGTCTATCTTGTGATTGTGTTTCTTTCAGTGATCTTGCTAGTCTATTTGGTTAAAACTTAACATGGTATCAGAGCTAGACTGAATAGGACATATTTCACAAGGTAAGAATACCTCTCTCTCTCTCTCCAGTGAAGTTAGGGTTTCAGCCCAAAGTTGGTATTATTGAATTTTGGTTGCATGGCTGGATAGACCTTTTCAATACCTTTCTTTTGAGCCCTAGATCGAACTTTTTGGTTGGATAGAACTCCGGTAAATCCAAACCCTAATTCTACCAAAAGTGCGATAAGTCAGATTTTGGTTTCAGAAAAAAGTTTGCATTTTTTATTTCTGATTACATGGATGGATAGCCCTTCTCAAGACCATTCTCTTGAGCCCTAGATCGAACTTTTTGGTTGAGTAGAACTCCGGGAAAGTCAAACCCTAATTCTACCAAAAGTGCGATAAAATTCTGTTCCAGATTCCGGAAAAGTGAAAAATAACTTTTCAGGTAAGTCTGCTCTATCTCTTGGACTCCCCCAAGAGAAGATGGCTCCAAACACTAAGCTTGAAGACAAGCTAGAAGCTATAGAAAACTTCCGGGCTTGGAAATACAGAATTGGTCTCATCCTTGAAGAAAATGATCTTGCTCATTATATCAAGGAAGAAGTTGCAGAACCAGAAGGAGATGAAGCCAAAGAAAAACACAGGAAGGATCTAATTAGGGCAAAGAGAATCATAGCTGATTCTATTAAAGACCACTTGATTCCCCAAGTGGCCTCTAAGAAGACTCCAAAGGAAATGTATGATGCCCTAGGAAGAATGTATGAAGGAAAGAACATCAATAGGAAGATGAACCTAAGGTCTCAGTTGAAGAGTACCAAGATGCACAAAGGAGAATCTATTCAAGACTATTTCTCAAGGGTCTCTCTAATCAAGGAGCAATTAGATGCTATTGGTGACACTCTTGATGAAGATGAACTTGTGATGACTGCCCTAAATGGTCTCACTAGATCTTGGGAATCCTTCATACAAACCATGTGTTCCAGAAAAGAAATCATGAAGTTTGATGTAGTATGGGAAGATTGTGTTCAAGAAGAGGCTAGGGTTGCCAACAGAGAAGCTCTTCTCAAAGAGGATGATCAAGCTTTGGCCACCCACACCAAAAGAGGAAAGAGAGGCTACTTCAAGAAAGTAAACCACAAAAGGTCTCAACCCTCTCATAGAATCAAAAGGAAAGGAGGAGACATCTCCACAGTCCAATGCTTCAATTGCCTTAAGCTAGGACACTATGCTAGAGAATGTACCTTACCAGAGAAGAAGAAGAAGAAAAGGTTTGTTCACAAAAGACATCATGCTCATATGGCAGAAGATGACAGTGAAGAAGAAGAAGAAGAAGTGGAGGAAAGGCCTCAAAAGAAAAGATCTAAAGTAAAGAAAGAAGATCCAGAAGAATATGTACTATTTTCTGCTCTCTCTGGATCTGTGTCTCCTGGTGAAGGCACTTGGCTTATTGACAGTGGTGCTTCAAAGCACATGACAAGTCATAAGGAAACTCTCTCCAAGATTGAAGAAAAGTCTTCACCCCAAAAGGTATCTTTAGGAGATGATTATCAATATCCCATCAAGGGAATTGGTGAAGCAAGCTACAAGCTTGATTCGGGAACACCTTTAAAGATGAAAGAAATTTTATATGTCCCAGGTTTAAAGAAGAATCTACTCTCTATCTCAGCACTAGACAAGAAAGGTTTTAGAGTAGCCTTCATAGATGGACAAGTACTCATGTGGTCCAAAGGAAAATCAATCAAAGATGCAATTGTCATTGGTGAAGAAGAAGGAGGACTTTATAAACTCAAGGGTCATCCAGAATCTGCCCTTGCTCATGAAGTTTCTAGTCCCAGTGAGTTATGGCATAGAAGACTAGCTCACATCAACTATAAAGCTTTACCCTATGTAAGTAAGATGGTTATAGGTTTGCCAGACTTGAAGGATGATCATGATGGCTCATGTAAAGGATGTAAGAAAGGGAAGAATATCAAGAATCCCTTTCCGAAAAGTGAAACAAAGACTAAGAACTCTCTAGAACTAATACACTCAGATGTATGTGGACCTATGCCTACCACATCTCTAAGTGGGTTTGAGTACTATCTCTCATTCATTGATGACTATTCAAGAAAAACTTGGATATACTTCCTAAAGGGTAAGAATGAAGTCTTTGGAAAATTCAAAGAGTTCAAGGCTCTAATAGAAAACCTCTCAGACAAGAAAATCAAGATTCTCAGAACAGATAATGGTGGAGAATATACTTCAAAGGAATTTGAAGATTTTTGTAAAGAAGCTGGAATTAAGAGGGAACTAACCACTCCCTACAATCCCCAACAAAATGGGGTAGCTGAGAGGAAAAATAGAACTATCATGGAAGTTGTAAAGACTATGATACATGATCAAGACCTTCCCATGTATCTATGGGCTGAAGCAGCCAAGACAGCAGTATATGTACAAAATAGACTATCTCATAGTGCTCTTGATTTCAAAACTCCAGAAGAAGTCTTTACAGGAAAGAAGCCTGAGGTAAGTCGTCTTAAAATATTTGGGTGTCTTGTGTACATCCACATTCCAAAAGAAAAGAGATCCAAGTTGGATCCCTCAAGTAAGAAGGGAATGTTTGTTGGTTATTGTGAAACTTCCAAAGCCTTCAGAATTTACATACCAGGTTTCCATCATATAGAAATAAGTAGAGATGTAACCTTTGATGAGGAAGCAGCTCTCAAGAAATCCAGAAAGTGTCAACTTGAAGAAATTTATGAAGAATATTCATCTCCCAGAATCTCAGAGACTGTTCACATCCCTGAAGAGGACACACCAGAGGATCATGACATGCTGGAACCACAAGAACCCCCTGTTGCAGAATTATCTAGGAAAAGAAGACCAGCATGGGATAGAGATATTATTCAAGGAGCTGAAAGATATGGTGCTCCTGAAGGCTCCACTAGAGAAAGGAAGAAACCAAAGCTAGTGTCCAATTATATGGCCTTGATGTGTGATCTTGTGGATCAACTACCTACTAGCTATGAAGAGGCAGCTTAGAAGAAAGAATGGGTAGAAGCAATGACAGAAGAATATCAGTCAATAATGAAAAATGATGTTTGGGATATAGTTCCCGAACCAAAAGATAAAAGTGTGGTTTCTTCCAAATGGATCTTCAAAATAAAACATGCTACGGATGGAAGCATTGAAAAATACAAAGCAAGATTCGTAGCCAGAGGATTCTCTCAGAAGGAGGGAATTGACTATGAAGAAACATTTGCACCAGTTGCTAGGTATACTTCAATTAGAACTATCATGGCTCTTGCATCCATGATGAAGTGGAAATTACACCAAATGGATGTTAAGACAGCTTTTCTGAATGGTGTAATTGAAGAAGAAGTTTACATAGAGCAACCACAAGGGTTTGAGGTTAATGACGGAAGGACTCATGTATGCAAACTGAAAAAGGAATTATATGGGTTAAAACAAGCTCCCAGGGCTTGGTACGGAAGGATTGACAATTTCCTAACTAGCATGGGCTTTACCAAAAGTAAGGCTGACCCAAACCTTTATCTCAAGGTGATGGATGATGAACCAGTTATACTATTGTTATATGTAGATGATCTATTTCTAACTGGAAATGAGAAACAAATTATTGAAAGCAAGAAGAAGCTTTCTTCAGAATTCGAGATGAAAGATCTCGGTTTAATGCACTACTTCTTAGGCTTAGAGGTTTGGCAAGAACCAAGAGGAATCTTTCTAAATCAAGGTAAATATGCTGTGGAGATCCTGAAAAGATTTGACATGTTGGAGTGCAAACCCATGGCCACTCCCATGGACTCCAACTTAAAGATTTTAGTCAATGACTCTTCAGATTTAGTGGACCTAACTCTATATAGACAAATTATTGGGTCACTAATGTATTTGACAAATACTAGGCCAGATATATGCTTTGCTGTAAATACCCTAAGTCAGTATCTAGTAGAACCTAGAAAGGTTCATCTAATAGCTGCAAAGCATGTAATGAGGTACTTAAAAGGTACATTAGATTTTGGTCTACTCTATCACGGAAGTCATGAACTCAAGTTGCATGGTTACTCAGACTCTGATTGGGCAGGCAGTGTCTCAGATAGAAAAAGTACTTCAGGTGGATGTTATAGCCTTGGATCTGCCATGATCTCTTGGTTCAGCAAGAAACAATCTAGTGTGGCCCTCAGCTCTGCTGAGGCAGAATATATAGCTGCTTGCTCTGCCAGCTGTGAAGCAGTATGGCTTCGGAAACTGTTATCTGGAGTGTTTGACATAGAAATGGATCCCACTATGATTATGTGTGATAATCAAAGCTGCATCAAGATGACAGAAAATCCTTTGTTCCATGATAAGTCAAAACACATAGAGATCCGATACTTCTATATTTGAGATATGGTGCAGAGAGGAGCTATCAAGCTTGAGTATGTGAGCACTGAAGATCAAATTGCTGATATCCTGACCAAACCACTGTCTCATGTGAAATTTGAATACTTTCGAGACAAGCTTGGTGTAGTTCAAAAGGACCCTCCTAGAAAGGGGGAGTAGCATGATCCCTGATGACAAGCAAGTCTCATCAATAATGAGACTTCACCTAGCCACTTAGAAATAGTTAGATTTAGGACTACTATATTTAAAATGCTTAGTTTTACTTATACATGCTTTTGATGATAGATGTATACATGCTTTTGATGATAAATGTATTAGTGAGAATACATGCTGATAGATGTATACATGCTTTTTGATGATAGATGTATTAGTGAGAATACATGCTTTTGATGATAGATGTATACATGCTTTTGATGATAGATGTATACATGCTTTTAATGATAGATGTATTAGTGAGAATACATGCTGATAGATGTATACATGCTTTTTGATGATAGATGTATTAGTGAGAATACATGCTTTTGATGATAGATGTATACATGCCTTTGATGTTAGATGTATTAGTGAGAATACATGCTGATAGATGTATACATGCTTTTTGATGATAGATGTATTAGTGAGAATACATGCTTTTGATGATAGATGTATACATGCCTTTGGTGTTAGATGTATTAGTGAGAATACATGCTGATAGATGTATACATGCCTTTGATGTTAGATGTATTAGTGAGAATACATGCTTTTGATGATGAATGTATACATGCTTTTGATGTTGGATACATGCTTTTGATGTATGATGTATACATGCTGTTGATGCTAGATGATGATACATGTATTGATTAATGTACTTGTATGGATGAGGATACTTGTACTTGTATTGATGAGAATACATGTGGGGATTGTATCATCCTTGAACACTTGTTCTAAAATGAGTCGTAGACGTGAGGTCTCTGAGAATGAAGTCCTTAGTGGACAGTTGAGGGGATTGGATCATCCCTGGACTTTCAGTCCTAAAGAGAGCCGTAGACGTGAGGTCTCCGAGAATGAAGTCCTTAGTGGACAGTTGAGGGGATTGAATCATCCCTGGACTTTCAGTCCTAAAGAGAGCTGTAGACGTGAGGTCTCCGAGAATGAAGTCCTTAATGGACAGTTGAGGGGATTGGATCATCCCTGGACTTTCAGTCCTAAAGAGAGTCGTAGACTGGGTCTCCAAAAATGAAGTCCTGAATGAACAGGCAGGGGATTGCATCGTCCCCGGACTGAGGTCCCAGAATAGAGCCGTAGACTGGGTCTCCGAAAATGAAGTCCTGAATGAACAGGCAGGGGATTGCATCGTCCCCGGACTGAGGTCCCAGAATAGAGCTGTAGACTAGGTCTCCAATAATGAAGTCCTGAATGAACAGGCAGGGGATTGCATCGTCCCCGTACTGAGGTCCCAGAATAGAGCCATAGACTGGGTCTCCGATAATGAAGTCCTGAATGAACAGGCAGGGGATTGCATCGTCCCCGGACCAAGGTCCCAGAATAGAGCTGTAGACTGGGTCTCCGATAATGAAGTCCTGAATGAACAGGCAGGGGATTGCATCGTCCCCGGACTGAGGTCCCAGAATAGAACCGTAGACTGGGTCTCCGAAAATGAAGTCCTGAATGAACAGGCAGGGGATTGCATCGTCCCCGGACTGAGGTCCCAGAATAGAACTGTAGACTGGGTCTCCGAAAATGAAGTCCTGAATGAACAAGCAGGGGATTGCATTGTCCCCGGACTGAGGTCCCAGAATTGATCCGTAGACTGATGTCTCCAAGAACTGAAGATTGGATTGTATCATCCATGGACCTATGTCCTAAAGGGAGCAGGATTGATCATCCTAGGAACATGATCGTGTGATGACGATGCCGATGATCGTATGATGACGATGCGATGACGATGCTGATGATCGTGTGATGACGATGCTGATGATCGTATGATGACAATGCTGATGATCGTGTGATGACGATGCTGATGATCGTATGATGACAATGCTGATGATCGTGTGATGACGATGCTGATGATCGTATGATGATGATGCTGATGATCGTATGATGATGATGCTGATGATCGTATGATGACAATGTTGATGATCGTATGATGACGATGCGATGACGATGCTGATGATCGTGTGATGACGATGCTGATGATCGTGTGACGACGATGCTGATGATCGTGTGATGACGATGTTGATGACAATGTTGATGATCGTGTGATAACGATGTCGCTGATAATGTGATGACGATGTTGCTAATCGTGTGATGACGATGCCGATGACCGTGATGTCGATGTTGATGTTGATATTGATATACCAGTAATTGTTTGAGTTACTGATGAAGACAAATTGAAGAAAGCTTCCGATGATTTATAGATGTATCATGTATAGTGACTCCTTGCTCCTGCAGATGCTGTTATAATATCCTTCTCGTTAAGGGGGAGTGTTGAATATTGTAACTTCAAAGAATATTATAATTATACTTTATTATTCCGGAGATGTTTCATCCCTCCGAGGTAACCCTATTATGTATCCAGAGATGTTTATTCCTCCGAGGGTTTGTATTAACTAGGGTTATTAGACCCACCATGTGGGGGTCGGCCCTGTGGTTATATTTTTGGGGTTATTAGTCTTCTCCAGGAGAGGTCGGCCCCATAAGGTCTTTTAGTCAGTTGGGAGTCAGTATAAATAAGTGAGGTGAACTCCTCATTAGATCATTCACTCACTTGTGGAAGAGTGCGCACTTGTCTGGGAGATCTGCTAAGGAGACAAAGAAAGGAGGGAGCACATATTATTGAATTTTGGTTGATCATCTTATTGAGGAAAGCTTTGCTGGGTTTTCTACCCCATGAGGGTTTCCCATGGTATATTCTGTGTCTATCTTGTGATTGTGTTTCTTTCAGTGATCTTGCTAGTCTATTTGGTTAAAACTTAACAAAGGATGTGCCCAAAATTATCTTACTAAGAGGAATTAGAGAAGATTTCCTTGATATGTTAAATCTTCTAGGAAAAGGGGATATATTGAAGGAACCTTTTGAAAAGATTGTTGAATTATGTCGAAGGTACTCCAGGGGATCCTCTAGAACCAGCAAACGAGACAAAGACCGAGACTAGGATGTCTTCACTAGGACTCAGAAGTCAGCTAGTGGAGTAGCCACTCGAGTAGAAATAGGCAACTTACTGGAGAATTTTAAAACATACATGATGAGCTTCATTTCCTCAAAGTTGGATGTCATGAGGGCAAAACAGAAACAAGTGGTAGAAGATCTTACACTTGGGGTATTCTGTCCTAAATGTAGGAAGAAGCATCCACTGAAGGAATGCCCCTTGGACAAAGCAGAGGTATGTAGGATATGTGAACTCGAGCATGATACTAAGGAGTTTCCATCATTACCTAAGGTCAAAGCAGTCCTGCAGGCATCTATTCCAGATGTGGAACCAACATACATCTTGGCACAGAAGAAACCATGGCAGCCTCGAAATCAAGGTATGAATCCAGACCCAACATTTTTTCCGAGTAATATGAATGGAATGAACAATATGCATAATATGAATACACAATTCCCTCCACATTATTCTAACAACCAGTGGCATCCATCTCAGAACCCAATGCAAAATCCTAACTCATGGACACCATGGTCACAGCAGACAAACCATGCTCCTTGGAATTCCAACTGGAGAAATTATTACCAAGGAAATAAATTTCCCCATCACCAGACTCAGTATCAATAGTACCCTCCTCAACAGTATCAACAACCACAACTCCCTTTCCAAAACAATGCCGCACCTATGAATGCACCACTTCGACCACAACTACCTGCACAACCTAACCTGAACCCAAACAATAAAGCAGTCCATCAATTTGAGACTGCCAACATGCCTGCATATTCCATTACTCAGATTCCCTGTAATGATATACAATTACGATCACGGAGGGTAGTGGAACCTATTATCACTAAGGATATGTCACCCCTAGTGACTAAAATTGGAGTAAATCAGCAGTATGAGAACATGGTTAATTCAGCAAGCCCCATTATTGAGGATGCTGATACTCCTACTGAAGCAGCAGCTGAAACTCAGAAAGCAACACATGATGTGTCACAGCCTACACAATTGAATAGAGAACCACCATACCATGAATGATTGCAACTACAGAAAACAGTGGAACATCCCCGATTTGATCTCGTGGGAGAACTGAAAAATTTGTATGTTAAAATTCCACTGTTACAGGCCCTTCATGATGTGCCCATTTATTCCAAGACCATTAAAGATTTATGTGTCAAGAAACTAGGAAGAAGGCCCAGGGATCCCCCCACTGTCCACGTGTTGGGAAAGCTTTCAGAATTAATAGTGGGGAAGGCCCCTGTGGAAAAATATGATGACCCTGGGAACCCGACTGTTACAGTTCACATAGGGAACACACAAATTCCAAATGTCTTGGTGGATTTAGGCGTAGATATTAACGTTATGACCATAGAAACTGTGAAGAAATTGGGACTCACTAATATTTGTCCAACCCCTACCATTTTGGAACTTGCTGATAGATCAACAATCAAGCCTAAAGGAATCCTAGACGACCTTGTGATCTCAGTCGACTCGTGGGAATACCCTGCGGATTTTTTGGTGTTACAATCAAAATCCTAGTTGGGGGGAAACCCACTGATCCTGGGAAGACCGTGGTTGGCCACAGCAGATTCCTGTATAAGGTGTCGGTCAGGATCTATGACCATTTCAAATGGAACTGAGATCAGGAGCCTAACCCTATACCCTCTAGCTCGACCAAGCACAGAAGCTGAGACTCCATTATGGGCAGATTTGGAGGAGGAAGAGGGTGTGCAGCCATTACTAACCAGAGGGAGAGCCTTAATGTTTAAAGATGAAACAGAGGATGATGCCATTAATAGTTTCATCAGTGAGCCCATGTCAGTCTATCATATCTTGGACAGTACTCTAGCTGCAACAGAACAAGAAAAGCTTACAGAAGAAACTCTAATCGGTGATGACAGTATAATTTCAGTACTTAAGAATTCGAAGAGTGTTCCAGTAGAAATTGGGCCAAGAAAAACATTGAATATCAATCCTAATCTGGCACCTAATGAGCTGGAACAGTTAGTCACTCTGTTGAAACAGCGTAGGGGAGATTCCACTTGGGAGTCATAGACATGAAAGGAATTCCTTCCCATCTATGCACCCATCACATTTATATTAAGAGCGACTACAGGCCTGTATGTCAACCACAACGAAGGATGAACCCGAACCTGAGAGACATAGTGAAAGAAGAAATCTAGAAAATTTTGGAAGTAGGATTCAAATATCCAATTTCAGACAGTGAGTGGGTTTCTCCACTTGTGATTGTGCCATAGAAGAATGGGAAATGGAGGGTCTACGTGGATTACAGAGAATTGAACAAGGCAAAGCAGAAGGACCATTTCCCCTTACCTTTCATCGATCAGGTCCTTGATACCTTGTCTGGGAAAAAGTATTTCTCCTTTCTGGATGGCTTTAGTGGCTATAACCAGATCCAGATTGCTCCAGAAGATCGAGACAAAACCACTTTCACTTGCCCCTGGGGAACTTTTGCCTACCGAGTATTTCCTTTTGGGTTGTGCAACGCACCAGCTACATTTCAGAGAGCAGTGATTGGAATCTTTTTGGAAATGGTGAATGATTGCATGGAAATTTTTATGGATGACTTTACTCCATATGGTGATAGTTTTGAAGAAGCACTGAAAAATTTAGAAAATTTTTTGAAACGCTGTGAACAAAACCAGCTCTCTTTAAGCACTGAAAAGTGCCACATGATGATGAGTGAAGGCATAGTGCTGGGGCACTTCATCTCTTCTGATGGTATCTAGGTAGATCCATCCAAAATCAAGGTAATTGAAAATATACCAACTCCTGGGACACAGAAGGATGTACGTAGCTTCTTGGGGCATGCTAGCTATTATAGAAGGTTCATAGAAATTTTTTCCAAACTAGCTTCTCCTTTGTTCACTCTGTTGATGAAGGATGCATAGTTTGTGTGGAATGATGCATGCCAAATAGCGTTTACTGAGCTAAAGAAAGGGCTGTCTACAGCACCCATCTTACGAGGACCCAATTGGGCTCTGCCTTTTCACATTTCTTCAGATGCTTCAGACACTGCCATTAGAGCAGTTTTGGGACAACAGGAAGGTAGTGCTCCTTATGCCATTTAATACATTAGTAAAAATTTGTCTCCTGCTGAACTAAATTGTACTGTCACAGAAAAAGAGTTTCTTGCCATTGTTTATGCCATCAACAAATTTAGACATTATATTACTAGATATTCTACTTTAGTGCACACTGATCATTCTGCTATCAAGTATTTAATGAATAAACCAATCACGAATGCTAGAGTTACTAGATGGTTGTTACTATTACAGGAATTTGATATCACAATTATTGATAGACCAGGAAAGGAAAATGTTGTTGCAGATTTTTTATCTCGACTTACTAACAGTGATGATAATTTACCAGTCAAAGATTCCTTCCCTGACGAACATTTGTTTGCAGTATCAGCTCATTCCCCATGGTATGCAGATATTGCTAACTTTTTGGCTGCAGGTAAGCTCTAAGTACATCTGTCAAAAAGAGAAAAAAGGAATATCATACAAAAGAGTGCTAGGTACTGCTGGCTTGATGGCCATCTTTTCTACGCAGGGCTTGATTTAGAAATCAGAAGATGTGTTGGAGAAGATGAAATCTTTAGCATTCTTAAAGATTTCCATGATGAGCCCTGTGGGGGACATTTTGCTGACAAAAGGACAGGTCATAAAGTTTTGAGAATGGGCTATTTTTGGCCTACATTGTTCAGGGATGTGAAGAAGTATGTCCAGGCATGTGATAGCTGTCAAAGGATGGGTCAACCCAACATATTAGATAAGATGCCTTTGCAGCCACAGCTTGTGGTTGAACCATTTGATAGGTGGGCTCTATATTTTGTAGGGCCTATCAACCCTCCCTCAAAGAAGAAAGTTCACATCTTGGTTTGCACAGATTACATGACCAAATGGGTAGAAGTTGTAGCCTTGGTCAAGGCCAATGATCAGGCTGTGATTGATTTCCTGTATGAAGAGATTTTTACTCGATTCAGAGTACCTAAGGAGATCATTACAGATGATGGACCATAGTTTGTCTCTCACAAGCTGGAATCACTGTTACAGAAATTTCATATTCAGCACAGAATAACCTCACCATATCTTCCACAGGCCAATGGTCAAGTGGAGCGCACAAACAAGGTTATCAAGGCTATTTTGACAAAAACAATGAAGAGCCATCGTAAAGATTGGGCTGAAAGGCTTCCAAAGGCACTATGGGCCTATCATACCACTTGGCGTAACACCACTGGTGTTTCCCCATATGAATTAATGTATGGAAAGAACGTTATTTTTCCAATAGAACTTGAAATCAGAACCTTGACAACAATTGTGGAGGCAAACCTGGATTTATCAGAGGCACAGAGGAATCGACTGAATCAGCTCAATGAATTGGATGAGAAGCGCACAGCTGCAGTACATCATACAGCTTTAATCCAACAACAACGCTCTAAATGGCATGACAGATTTATAAAAAAAGGGTCTTCCAGGAAGGAGATTGGGCCCTATTGTATGATTCACGATTTAAGAGGGACTTTAAAGGAAAATTGCACATCCGTTGGTTGGGACCCTATCAGATAGATCAGGTATTTGATAATGGAACAGTCCGATTGATCACCATTGACGAGAACAAAGTACCATTATTCACAAATGGTCATCGGATGCAACTGTATCACAAGCCGATCTCAAGGGATGCTTTTATTTCACAAGTTGCTGCTGATCTAGAGTATCAGTTAACGCCAGAGCAGGGATCTTCCTTAAACCCTGTGAATTCCTAAAAGTTGCAATTTCCACACATATTTTTGTACATAAATAATTGGTTTTTCTTTCATTCTTTATTTTATCTATTTGTATTTTTGCACTTGATCGGTTTGTTTTGAAGAACTATGTGCAGGAACTAATTGGAGGAGCAGCAGCTGTGACTGGGCCAAACAACTGCAGACACCCCACATTTGTTCCTGATCTAATAAAGCTCTTTGAAAAGATGGATAATCCGTAGTCTTCCACAGATAGCTAAAATTTGCTTCTACTTCACTCTAATGTAGCTGTGACTCCGCCACTTTTCCTTTGATTCACTTTTCCACGGCTGTGACTCCACCACTTTTGCCCATTCGGCCAAATTCCGTAGCTGCGACTCCGCTATTTCCGCTCACCTTTCTAAGTGGTAGCTACTACTCCGCTATTTCTGCTCACCTTTCTAAGTTGGCAGCTACTACTCTGCTCTTTCCGTTTCATTTTTACTCCTTTCCAGCAGCTGTGACTCCGCTACCTTTGTCCATTTCACTAAACCTAGCAGTTCTGACTCCACTATCCTTGATTATTCTGCTAAATCTAGCAGCTACAACTCCCTTCTTTCCACTTCATTCCCACTCCTTCCGTACAGCTGCGACTCTGCCACTTTCGTTTATTTTTCTATGTCTAACAGCTGTGACTCCGCCAGTTTGTCTGCTCTCCGATTGATGATTCCAATAATGATGTGATTAGACATTAGTTTTGTCGCTTGCTCCACAAGATCCAATCATGGTTTGCCACGAAGGAAAATTTCGGGTGCTTTGAGTAGCTGTCAGCCCAAGTAGCAGTGGCCACATCACTTCAGCACATGTGCATTTATGCTTATTTCTAATGACAGAGATGATGAAGGCAGGCTATGATGGTTGGCGCGCCATGACGATTAATTCACGGATGGATGCATAGCGTGAAGGTACGGGTTCTAACTATAATCATGATTAGGAATTTATTGACGTCGCGAATAATAATGGTTATGCCTGTCATTTATCCCTGCCATTTATCTCGGAAAAAATTGTGCTTAAAGCCATTACCCGTACTCCTGATCATGATTATCATTCTATCTGATTCATGTGACAAACCAGCCATAAATCTTACTTCGAAACTAACGCTTCCACCTTTCCAACACAGCTCAATTCAACTCTTGACTATCCGTCAACCATGCTCGCATGCAGACGTTTCGATAGTTGGAGCCATGACTGGCACATTCATTACAACTTCTTGCAGAAGTCTAGTGATATGGGTATTCCTATGAGATATGAACCTCTAACAATAGAATCCCTGTACAAAAACAGAGATGTCTTTGTCATTTTTCAAGAAGCAGGATGGACGATTTATTTCCAACGCCTTAGTGGTTTTCATGAGGAAGCGGCCCTTGAATTTGCTCAAAATTTGACGAACACTCATTTAGAGGTTCGAGGAATAAGGGTAGATGTTTCAGAGGTAATTCTGGCGGAAGTAATAGGACTTCCCATAGTTGGGCGACGTTGGTTTAGTCGAAACCGCTATCATCCAACCATAGTTGAATACTTTCTTGCAGCTGGAGAAAGGGTTCGACCATTACGCAGGAGAACAACCTTGGAAACTCTTCCACATCCGTGGAACCAAGTTGCAATATTTTTGAAGAAATATATTACCTGCGAGGGGAGGTATAGTGTTGTTTATATCAATGAATTTGTGTTCGGATATCCACATCATCTTTTTCAGGATCTTGCATGCAATTAGGGTTTGCATGCAGAATCTAGGGTTTGCATGCACCTGCATGCACTTGCATGCATCCCAGTCACCAGTTTGATGCCTCCAGCACCTTAGCCACCTCATTCTAGCACCTGGGAGCCACTTACTACAGAGTTTTATCCCTCCTAGGCTGAAAGGCGCCCACTTCTCACCTACTGCCAGAGAAGGGCGCACTTGTTCACCTACCACTGCAGTTCCACTTCAGTTACATTCAGTTAGCTCCGATTCTCCCTGATTTGAGGCTAGTTTCACTCCCGACTGACTGTTTCACTTCCGTTGGACCTCCAGATTGACTAGATGACTTGTTCTGACTTCAGTTAGCCTCCCATGCACCCCCACTGAGCCTCCTTCTCCTTAATCAGTGCTACACACTTCAGTTACACTTATTACACTCAGTTAGACTCAAATTGACACCTGGATGACTGGTTCTTGTGCATTGATGACCACCACCGATTGATGATTAGGACTCCTAGTTGGATTCAAGCTACTCCATTCAGTGATTCGAATGGCCTACTTAGTCAATTTGAATTGCTCATTGACAAATATTGTATTCTATTGTAATTCATTCACCCTTTCTGGGATATTGAGCACTGCTGCATGTTTTGCACAGTTTTACACCATATTTTCTATGTTCATCTGTTGTGATTGATTTACTTGTTCATTAGATCTACTGTGACTAATTTTACATGGTATCAAAGCCATGACAGGTATGATGAATGGAAACCAAAGATGATTGCATTCTTGAAGAGACAATGTCTTTTTGATATGTGCATTGGTAATACAAGAGATTTTGATTCCGATGAAGAGGAGAATGATTGGCTCAATGATTGTGACAGAGCTTTTGGAGCAATGTGTCTTGCTATGTCTCCTTGTATGCGCTACCTCAGTAATACTGCTGAAAATCCAAGTGATCTATGGGTCCAACTTGACAGAGAATTTGGAAAGCAGGAAGAAGAGGATCATGCTAGCCTTTTGGAGAACAAGCCCAGTGAGATCTCCTTATGTGTTCTTTTCGATCATGTGTTGGCCTCAACAATTGTTCAAGATGAAGAAGAAACTGTAGATTCAACACTCATTCTCTCAAAGTCTTCTATTTCGAATTCTGAGCAAGATAAACAAGCTCATACTCTAGATTCCGAAGAGGTTCTTGAATCCTCTCTTTCACATGAGTTTGTCGGCATGCGGAATAATGATCTACTTGATGTTTTGGAGGTAAAATCTGATTTTGGAGGTGAAGCATTCGCCCTCCTTGATTGCATGCCTTCTATAAACTTATGTTCTATCATTTGCAAAGTTTCTCAGAGTTTTAATGAAGATGAAGAGCACTACCATTCGCTTGAGTTCAATTCTCATGCACTTTTTGCTGATTTTGGTTTTGATCTCACCCTTGTTGGTTCAAAGGAGATCTCAAGAAACCATTCATCTATTTTTGGAGCTGATTTAACTTCTCTTGATAAGAAGTTCAAGTTTCAATATCTATTTGATCCGATTGGAGCTATTCCTACCTCACTTTGTTCGAATCACAGGTTCCAGGATCATCCTCATATTTTCAGATTTGTTCTCACCTTTTTCGGTATGAAGAGCAAGTTCTTAAAGTCTCCACATTCGCTTGCATCCACTGATGGAGAATTCAAGCACATGTTTTTGGAGAATGATCCATTTACTCCCAAGAGTAAGATACCTCCAGACATATCTACTTGATTTTGGAGCAGTTAAATCTTTTGGTGTACTACAGTCTATTTTGAGGGGGGGTATTTTTCCCATGAGGTTTTCCCCATTTCCTCGGTTTATTGACTGTTATTAGTTTTTGGATTATTGTATTGGGGTGACCTTTGGTCTTAGTTACCAGGGCCCCACATTATTTTTTGCACATCATAGTCTAGCTTGAGGGGGGGTGTTTGGATATCCACATCATCTTTTTCAGGATCTTGCATGCAATTAGGGTTTGCATGCACCTGCATGCACTTGCATGCATCCCAGTCACCAGTTTGATGCCTCCAGCACCTTAGCCACCTCATTCTAGCACCTGGGAGCCACTTACTACAGAGTTTTATCCCTCCTAGGCTGAAAGGCGCCCACTTCTCACCTACTGCCAGAGAAGGGCGCACTTGTTCACCTACCACTGCAGTTCCACTTCAGTTACATTCAGTTAGCTCCGATTCTCCCTGATTTGAGGCTAGTTTCACTCCCGACTGACTGTTTCACTTCCGTTGGACCTCCAGATTGACTAGATGACTTGTTCTGACTTCAGTTAGCCTCCCATGCGCCCCCACTGAGCCTCCTTCTCCTTAATCAGTGCTACACACTTCAGTTACACTTATTACACTCAGTTAGACTCAGATTGACACCTGGATGACTGGTTCTTGTGCATTGATGACCACCACCGATTTATGATGAGGAATCCTAGTTGGAGTCAAGCTACTCCATTCAGTGATTCGAATGGCCTACTTAGTCAATTCGAATTTCTCATTGACAGATATTGTATTCTATTGTAATTCATTCACCCTTTCTGGGATATTGAGCACTGCTGCATGTTTTGCACAGTTTTACACCATATTTTCTATGTTCATCTGTTGTGATTGATTTACTTGTTCATTAGATCTGCTGTGACTAATTTTACAATTTGTACTCCTATCACATTTACGACATAGTCGATTGCTAAACATGCCGTAATTTCTTTTTCAATCTTTGCAACACATGGCTTACTATGTTAAAGGTGCTCAACACCCCTTAGCATCCCTCACAAATCATGGGCTCATTAAATTGATAATCTTACGAGCCCTTGCACAGCATAATTTGACATGGGATCAATTTCTAGACCGGCCAAACCTCCCTCATGAAATGTCTTTAGAAATATTGCATGAGGACTGGAGTTCCTCAAATGCAGTTGGGGGGAGGGAAGATGAAATACCTGAAGAGATAGAAACAGAGGAGAATGAAACAAGGGCATCCGAAACTGAAATGGAAAATGAAAACCCTCAAGCAAAGGCAGTATAAGAAAATGAACAAGCAGTCTCGAACGTAGAATCTTCTCCCACAATCATAAGGACTCTAAATCATAAGGAGGGAGTTGGCTGTATTTCTAAGGCAATGGGATTTTCCTTGCCTCGGAGAAAGGGAGGGCCGATGAGCATGGGTCAGTCATCTCGCTTAGTGAAGAAGAGGAGAATCGAAATTGTGACTGCAGCAAAAGCAGGTCGTCTGGTCAGGGTAGACAGTGGGACTCCTATTTTTACACCCCAACCACCTGCTGACACACAAGAACCTGCTATAGAAGAACTTCAATTAGATAATCTTCTATTTGAAAATGAGTTGCTAAAGAAGGAGGTGCAAGATCTTCGGGAAGAATTAGATAAATGGAAGGAGACATGCAGGGAACAGGAAAAGAAGTATGTGGATGCAAGGGTGGAAGATGCATATCAATTGAGGAATTTACTGTTTATTCGGGGAATTGGAGTACAGCAAGAGATAATATGTCCAGAATGTGGAGATATTTTTAATTTGGCAGGGCTTAAAGTTACAAAGGCAGACTTAGCAGTTCAGGGATCTACAAGAGCAAGGCAATCAAAGAAGTTCTTTTTGAGCTCAACCTCATCATTTTGAAGGCATCAAGACGATCCAGCAGACTAAAATTATCAGGAAAAAGGACGCTATCACACAAGAACCAGCCACCTTAAAATTATCAGGAAAAAGGGGCGCTGTCACACAAGAACCAGTTACCTTAAAATTTTGTTGGAATTTTATTTTCGATTGAAGCTGCTAAGGGCAGGAGGGTGTTGTCACACAAGAACTAGCATTCCCAATAATTGATTGGAAAATTTTATTTCCTCAACTGGCATAATATGAACAGGGGTCAGCCTCAGAATCAAACTAATCAACTGTTGCATGAGGACATGCAAATGGATAGTTGGGGGGAGATGTTGGGCCCTGAAAATGTCCCTTTTTAACCATACCTATTTCATCATTTTGCCAAATTTTACTTTACTTTCGTAAACCATATACATGCTTTTTCCAAATCAATCAGCAATCCTGACAAGGTATAAGTCATTATTGTTTCATTTAATTATGCCTAAGATTGTTATGGTTACGAATCCCGACCCTTGGTTTATGCTAACATTTGTGAGTTCATTTAGTCAAATTCTAAAGTGCAGGTGTATCATCCAAGTGGTGCCAGCTGTTACTCTTCAAAGCATCAGCTCCTTATACCCGAAGGAACATCGCATCTTCCACATGAGTTGTAACAGATCCTCACTATAACAGATTCCACTGAAACAGATCCTAACTGCGACAGACAGGTTGCATTCTAGTTGCTGAGTCTGTTGATCCATTAATTATCAGAGCAACAACATCCTTCACAATTAACAGCCTTGTTTAATACGGCCGTATCAATTAGTTGTAACTCCGCAGCATGAAGATCATAGACTTTCATTGCTGCATGAATATAGTGGATCTGAAACTGTATTTTCCTTGTATAAATTCTAGAAGGCTCTCGTAGCCTGGGTTTGGACAATTACCATTTTACATAAGCTATAACAGAGCACTGATGCTGACGATTTTCCATCATTAATATGAGAGAAGAGTTCTTCATTTTTGTGTCTTAATTTGTTATGACTCTCGGCATCTCTGTTAGAAGGCCAGGTCCCTCCTTCTCACAGAGATAGCCAGTTTAAGTAGGTAGAGTAGTTTAGTTTTACTTCTGTTGTGTGGTGTGGAATTATTGCAGATGTTATTGGTAGCTGCAACAGAGAATTAGCTTTCCTTTTGGTAGTTTATAATTGCATCCCGAATAGATGTAGCAGATTGGTGTGACAGTCGATTGTGTAGGATAATTTATTTAATTGCATGTGTGTTTTAATCAGCTGTGACAGCCAAGCTCAATTCCAATATCTTTCAGTTGTTTATGCTTTCTAGGATTTCCAGCAATTATCAGTTTAGAGTTCAAGCTTGTATTTTAATTCTAGCTGCTGTTGTATCTTCAATTGCATTCATAGATTGGATAGATAATGGTAGGGTTACAGTAGCCACTGGATAGATCATTTTGGTAAAGATTGAATACTGTAGTTTGATAATTATAGGATTTAACTCCTTAAAAAAGTAATCTAGTTCCATTTCATTATTAGATCATTAACTTACTGGGTTGATTTCTGTAGGAAGGTTGTTACACTTTGGATTCTTAGATGTATGAATTAGATTAGTTTTCTTATGGAATGAGTTAGCTGAGCATATAGGTAGGGTCATTATCTACATTCAGTAAATCAACTGCTTGATCTGTTTATTGCCTTTGAAATAAAAGACCTTCCTGGGTTTGACAATTTATATTAACCATCCTGTTTGTTAACTTTAATTAATTGACATATAGGGTGACCAACAATCGCCAAAATCATTGCTCGAAGGCTAAAACCTATTCTGAGCAATATAATTTCTTAGGAACAGTTTGGGTTTCTCTTTAACAGATAGATACATGATGTGAAGAACCTGCAATAATTAATTAATGAAAATACACAAGATATCATAAATAATAGAACTCATAATCACTTTTATATTGATCACGGGCCACTTCGAGGGGGCAACCTCCTTTGAGCAAGATCAATACAATTAACTTCACGATTCCTTCATATGCCTCAACACACACTTATATACTAAGTCTAGGTGCCAATACCATGGGTCAATATCATGTGTCAATACAAACCATGGGCCAATACAAAATATAGATCAACAATTATTATGGGTCAAAACCATGGGCCAATACAAACTATGGATCAACAAAACTATGGGCGACTTACAAAGCATATGTGCCAACAACAATAACAGAAACTATGGATCAACAAATACTACGGGACGACTTACAAAGCATATGCGTCCAACAACAATATACTAACAAAGAAAATACATGGGTTCTTAACATCCCCTCTCCCTTAGAAAAAGCTTTGTCCTCAAAGATTTAGATGTGGAAATTGATGCAGAATATGAAGGAGTGGGTCCTCTATAGCATCCTCAGGTTGCATTCCGGGCCACTGGCGCCTTTTGATTTTCAGGGAGTATTGCATGGAAGGCTATAGACGAAGAAGAACCATATCCGTGACGTGAAAAGTGCATGTAGAACGGTGCTGATCAGCTTGTTGTTTCAGTTGACTTCTTGCCATGTGAAAATTGTCCTGCAGAATGAGAAGAAGCTAATCGCAGTTTCGAAGAATTGAGTCAATTGCTTGAACTGGGGAGCTGCTGAAGGTGTATGGAAGAAGAACTGGCGGTGCCTGTCCAAATACTGCTTCATATGGTGTCCTTTTATATGTGGTACTATACCACTGGAGCGCTTCCAGGAAATCCATAGAAATAGTTGTCCAAATCTATGTAGGGATGGGCAAGGGTTCGAGCAGTCCCGAAAGGAGGGTCATTTCACCCTTGTTGACCTGGAAAGTATCACAGTCAACCACCATCCGTTGAATTTTCATTTTCAATCCTTAACAAAAGAAATTACATTGTTCTTGGTCATACGTTTTGAGGAACCCAAAGTGCCCTGCTGATGAAGAAGCATGGAGTTCATAGAAGAGATAACCCCGTTGAACAGATTGCAACCAATTTGGAACAAGCAGAGAAATAACTGTAAGAGAAACTGGGTCATCAAATGTGCGAGAAGGAGTATCTGCCACCATATTGTCCTTACCCTTTTGGTAAGTGGTCGCATAGTCATAACCCATGAGTTAGAGAACCCATTTCAAGTGTGCTGGGGAGGAGACCCGTTGTTCCAGGAAAGTTTCTAGACTCTGGAGATCAGTCTTGATGCAAAAATAATTCCCCAATAGGGATGGTTGCCACTTCTGTACTGCATGAAAAATAGCTATCATGTCCTGCTGAGATGTAGATGTGGCAAAATTCTTACCGGGAAGGTCTCGTGAAGGCGGCATACCCACTGGTGCAACAAAGACACCTGCATATCTATCCAAGGAAGTAGTGGAGACCGTTGGTGGGTGCATCTGAAGGGAATGGAGCTGAGCAGTGACACCATGTGAATTCTTGTTAAGGATATTTTCCAAGTGATGTGAACTAATGATGCAGAGAGACCTTGGTTGTAAGCCCATAAATTTGTGTTGTGTCCCATTGACTGAAAACTGCATCCAAAGTTCATCAAAATCCCATAAGATGGGGCCAAGTGTGCATAACCATTGAATGCCCAAAACTACATCACATCCACCTAAGGACAAGGCGAACATGTCAGAGCACAGGTTATAATCTTCCATAGAGATACGCACATTATGACACTTCCCCTTGCAAGGTAAGGTGCCCCCATTGGCTACCATGACTTCAAAGTTGGAACAAGGATGGACAAAACAATCAGCCTATTTGGCAATCCGAGGGTCAATGAAGTTATGAGTGCTACCATAATCAATGAGTATAGTAAGAGGGAGCTTCTTGAAGTATCCCCTGACCTGCATTGTTTGTGGGGTGGTGACACCAGTTACAGCATGGAGAGAGATCTCGGGTGGGTCGTCTTGAGATGGGGTGTCAACAGGCGGGTGTTGAATGTCAACCTGAACATCTATTGTGTCCGAAGCTTCTTCACCAAGTTATGAGACAGGCACAGAATCCACATCCAAGAGATAGGGATTTTGTTGAACACATCTATGTCCCCGAGTGAATTTCTCATCACAATTATAACAAAGCCCTTTTTCTCGGCGTGCCTGCATCTCTGTTTCAGACAAATGCTTGAGAGGAGTTGTTCGAGGAGCAGTCGTGATGGGAGGTTGTTGGGAACCCATATTTCTAAAGGGAACAAAGGTGGGTTTGGAGCGTTGTTGAGTTGCGATCTTGTCCTCTGCCAACTTAGCCAACCCTAGGACTTCCATCATTGTGTTGGCACAGAACATTTTGACTTATGAGCGGATTTAATCCTTGAGACCATTGATAAAACAACTCCTATAGAATTCATCAAACAACCCTTCTGTGTGATTGGCCAGTTTCTCAAATTCTGTCTGATACTCTCTCACTGTGCCAATTTGGTGAAGTTTAGTGAGTGCTCCTGTGAAGTCATCAAAATCACTAGGACCAAGTCGTGGCAAAAGGAGTTGGAAAAAATCTGTCCAGTTTAGCTCGAGATGAGCTTTGATGTACCAACGATACCATTGAAGGGCTTCCTGTTCCAAATGAAAGGATGCAAGTGGAACTTTCTGGACATCAAAAGTATTATGCAGACTGAAATATTGTTCTGCTCGGTATATCCATCCAGTCAGATCAGTACCATTGAAACGAGGAAAATCAAGCTTCTGCCCACGAAAATTGCTAGAAGAAGAGAACCCAGTGGCTGCAGAAGATTCTGGTTGTGGGTTATTGTTCATGGCTAAATGCTGAAGATGGAGGCTGAGAAATTTTTCATCCAGATCTTGGAGTTGGTTTGGATGGTTGCAAGTGCTTCCTCCATGGTTTTTTCTCCTGTTCTAGTGACAACCATAACCAGGAATTTGTTTATTTTTATTTTATTTTTTTTGGTGGGGGGGGGAATGGATAAAAAAACACAAACACAAGCTTATTTAGTAAGGGGAAATTTGGATTTGGGAAAAACTCGAAGGGGTAATTGGGGTTTGACTAGGTTTTCGACACTTTCTGAGGGACAGGGAAGCAAAAAATGGGGATTTCAGAAGCGGGAACTCTATGGTAAAATTTGAAGGCAATCGGGTGAAAATTGAAGAAGTTATGGCAAACCCCAAAAATAGACAAATGTGGGATTTCTGGTCTTGGGAAGTGGAATTTGGGATAGGGTCTTCATGAATGAAATATGCAGAATGGGATTGCAGGGATGTTAGTGAAGTTTCAAGGAAAACAGAGTTGAAACAAGGGAGATACGGCTGAAAAACATAATTTTATACTCTTTCTTTTTTTCTTTTTTTTTTCCAGAAATGGATCGGCAACAGCGGCACGGAAGGGATCCGCAACAGATGGATCTGTAACGGCGCGAAAGGGATCTAAAATGGCTAGATCTATAACGGCGACTGGATCTAGAACGACTTTCAGAATATATCTGAAACAGTTGGATTTGGAGCGGAAGTGATCGACAATAGTTCAGCTGAAAATAGATATGGACCCCAGGTATGTACGGCTTCCTAACAGTTCAGGTGTTTCACTCGGCCACCAATGTTGTCTGACAACTTGCGTATTGGGGCAGTACCCCTCACTCCACGGCTCAGGTAAAACTGATAACCGCTTTGCCACAAACGACAGCTCTTGGTTTACCTCACGGGTGGGAACTAGTCAATCAGGTAGGAGTCGTTGCCCTTTTCGCTGGCATGTCCTCTCAATGGGCCAGCTACTTTGGGGTTCCTGTGGTACTTCTCACAATGAGTTTTAGGGCTTATGCCCAAGTACTTCCCATAGTTAACCGGATAGGGATTATTCCCAAATCCGAAGTTGCAACAGATGCGAAAACAAAAAACTTTGGCAGAAATTCCACCCAATGAACCCAAGAAAGTGCTCTGATACCAAAGGTGAAGAACCTGCAATAATTAATTAATGCAAATACACAAGATATCATAAATAATAGAACTCAGAATCACTTTTATATTGATCATGGGCCACTTCGAGAGGGAAACCTCCTTTGAGCAAGCTCAATACAATTAACTTCACGATGCCTTCATAGGCCTCAACACACACTTATATACTAAGTCTAGGTGCCAATACCATGGGTCAATACAATGTGTAAATACAAACCATGGGCCAATACAAAATATAGATCAACAATTATTACGGGTAAAAACCATGGGCCAATACAAACTATGGGATCAACAAAACTATGGGTAACTTACAAAGCATATTTGCCAACAACAATAACACAAACTATGGATCAACAAATACTACGGGACGAATTACAAAACATATGCGTCCAACAACAATATACTAACAAAGTAAAGACATGGGTTCCTAACACATGATGCAGTATAACTAACTCAGGAGTATTTACACTCAATTCACAAGAACAAAAGACAAGCTTTAGTACTTAAGCTAGACCTTTCAAAAGCTTATGACAGAGTAAGCTGGACGTTTCTAAGGCTACTTCTAGTCAAAATTGGATTCACAGGGAATACAGTAAATTGGATTATGGGATGCATACAATCAACATCTTTTGTTGTGCTCATCAACGACTCCCCTTCAAGCTTCTTTAGACCTTCTAAAGGCTTAAGACAAGGATTCCCTCTATCCCCTTTCCTATTCATTATGGTAGCAGATGCTCTACGTAGATTGGTTCTTATGCTAAGCAGTTAGGTTCCTACAAAGGAAGCAAGGTCTCTGAAAGCGAAGTATTGTCCCATATTATTTTTTTTGATGATGTATTGATGCTGGGAGAAGGCTCTTTAGAAAATTTCAATGAGATGAAAAAAATTTAAATCTGTATGCGAAGGCCACGAGGATGCATATAAACGTGGAAAATTCAGTATTATCAGAAAATACCCTCCCTACATCAATCAAAAGCATACTAGAAGCTGAAGTTCCTTATACCTTAAGTCCCTTATCATAAGGTTTTAAGTATCTAGGATTCTTCTTAAAACCTAATTCCTACTCCTTCAAAGACTCGCTCTAGCTGTTCAAAAAGGTGGAAAGTTGAATTGGTTGTTGGACAAACAAATTCCTTTCAAGAGGAGGTATATTGGTACTTTTGAAAGCGGTCATCCAAAGCATTACTGTATATTAGGCTTCAATAGCATACATTCCAAAAGGGATTCTTCACAAAATTTGAAAGAAGCTCTTCTCCTTTCTTTGGTCGACCAACAAGTAGCAAGAAGGAATTCCTCTTGTCAATTGGAAATCAGTGGCCACTTTGAAATCTCTTGGAGGTTGGGGTGTTAAAAACCTATTCTTATTCTATCAATCTCTGGAAGCCAAATCCCTGCGGAGGCTGGCTAAAACTCCTTCATCATTATGGGGAAGAGTTTTGTAGTCTAAGTACTACTAGAATGCATCTATTTTAGAATGGATTAGGTCTCCGAAAAAATCTTTTAAAAATGGGTCCATTGGTTGGAAAGATTTCATTCTCTCCATCTCCTTGATAGGAGATTGGTTATCATGGAGAATCGGGGATGGGAGGAAAGTTCAAATTGGAAGAGACCCTTGGATCGAGGGAGGACAAGGTTATAAGCTTTCTTCAAATACCATATTCTCCCAATATTCAAAGAGTAAATAACTTATTTGATGCTTGGTCTCATTCTTCTGAAGGTGCAAACATCTCTCATTGGAAATCTACCTCAGACCTAAGTCTAGTAGGGAACACAGCTACAGAATGGGCTCGAAATCTTGCAATTTTCTAGAACCGCTCAATTCGAGTTGAAGTAACTTCAGCTTTGGTTGTGCAATGGACAAAAGAAAATAAAGTCTTGGAAAAACCAAAAAATTCCAGGAAACTTGTACCCCCTTTAATTGATAAATCAATTCCTTGGGATTATTTCGACGGTGCAAGTCAAGGAGATCTTCCTTTGGGTGGTTCTGGAGCAGTTTTATATATGGCAGATAATCACAAATTTCAGCAGAAATATGCACCAAGGCATTGCTCAAATAACAAATATGAGCTTGCTTCTTTACATTCGATTTTGGAATTGGCCATCTCAAGGAAGGTGAATTGCTTACAACTTTTTGGAGTCTCAAAAATGGTAGTTGACTGGGCCAACAAAAAACTCCAGATAAGAGCTCCTCATCTTCAACACCTTCTTTAGGCCATTCAAAGGAAAAGAGATTGTTTCTCTGTTTTTTCTATCTCACATGTATATAGAGAGTTAAACACCGAAGCTGATATGCTATCCAAGAATGCCTTACTTTTAGTTCCAGGTCAAACTTCGGTTGAAGAATTTCACAATGAACTATAATCTTTGTAATGCTGAATTTTTTAAATGATGCAAAGGGAAGCATCTTATATTTTGTACTTTTATGACTCTCATGAAAATTTTGAATGTAAGTACCAGGAGGAAATTTCATGATCATTCTTTATTTAGAATGATTGATATTTTCCATATGGAAGATATTAGGGTCTTGTTCTATTTTTTGTCTTTTTTGTTTGTTTTAAATTTAAATTTAAATTAAATATTTAGTTCTTATAAAAGAATATATATATATATATATTGTTCATGTATTAAAAAAATAAAAAATCACAAATAACATTCCCCCCCTGCGATTTTTTTTATGGTTTTAAATAATGTGCAGGATTCCTAGGTCTCCAGTAAATTCCAAATTTATTTAGTCAGAAAAAATGGAAAAGTACAAAGAAATAAAGTACTAGGGTTTATTTGTTTACATATTTATACCTCTAACCAGTGCCTCTATTTCCTGCAGGTGTAAAGCTTCCGTGCAGAGTATAATTTTCTAATTATCTATCACACGCACACATGTATATTTCTAATTAGAGTTGTCAATTTATAATTCCCTGTAAATTGGCAAGTCCTCATAGAATTTCAGTCATATTTTACGGTCATATGTCACTTTATAGTGAGCCCACTAGTTCCATATTTGGAACCATGGCTCTAATACCATGTGTACGACCCATGTCCTAGTTTAACTAAGTTTATAAATAAATCTATCTTTCTTGTGTTTACATATCAAGTCTCTATTTTGTTTTCTAATTTTGTTAAATTCATGCCTGCAAAATATAACACATTCACATTTACAGGTTGTAATAACTATATATGTTATTTAATTGTTTCTAACATTTACTATTTGTACATGTGTAATAGCATAGATGATAAGTGTCAAGTTACAATAAATTTCAGTTTCAATAACTTGAAATAATAATATAACATAGTTAGAATGGTTTGTATACCTGTAGGATAAATACCTTAGTAAGTTAGTTGACCCCTTGATGCTCCTTCTTTGCTCATTGCCTTGTTGTATGCCTTGCAACCAAAAGATTTACCAACCCTGTAAACTCAACCGACCAAACAATATGGTATGCCACCCTGCCAACTGTAAAATTAGTCACAGCAGATCTAATGAACAAGTAAATCAATCACAACAGATGAATATAGAAAATATGGTGTAAAACTATGCAAAACATGCAGCAGTGCTCAATATCCCAAAAAGGGTGAATGAATTACAATAGAATACAATCTCTGTCAATGAGCAATTCGAATTGACTAAGTAGGCCATTCGAATCACTGAATGGAGTAGCTTGACTCCAACTAGGAGTCCTCATCATCAATCGGTGGTGGTCATCAATGCACAAGAACCAGTCATCCAGGTGTCAATCTGAGTCTAACTGAGTGTGTCATGTGTAACTGAAGTGTGTAGAACTGATTAAGGGAAGGAGGCTTAGTGGGGAGTGCATGGGAGACTAACTGAAGTCAGAACAAGTCATCTAGTCAAACTGGAGGTCCAACAGAAGTGAAACAGTCAGTCGGGAGTGAAACTAGCCTTAAATCAGGGAGAATCGGAGCTAACTGAATGTAACTGAAGTGGAACTGCAGTGGTAGGTGAACAAGTGCGCCCTTCTCTGGCAGTAGGTGAGAAGTGGGCGCCTTTCAGCCTAGGAGGGCTAAAAATCTGAAGGAAGTGGCTCCCGGGTGCTAGAATAAGGTGGCTAAGGTGCTGGAGGCATCAAACTGGTGATTGGGATGCATGCAAAGTGCATGCGAACCCTAGAATTTGCATGCAAACCCTAATTGCATGCAAGATCCTGAAAAAGATGATGTGGATATCCGAACACCCCCCCTCAAGCTAGACTATGATGTGCAAAAAATAATGTGGGGCCCTGGTAACTAAGACCAAAGTTCACCCCAATACAATAATCCAAAAAATGCTGAAAATAGACTAAGTGAGGAAAGAGGGAAAACCCAGTGGGAAGAAAGCCCCCCCTCAAGCTAAAGCATAATAATGAATCAATCTGTCTCCACCATGATGGAACTCACCCCCAACAGTGAACGGAGGTAAGAGAACTTCTTCTCAGTGAAGCTCTTGGTGAAGATGTCTGCAATTTGCTCATCAGTAGGGCAATATTGCAGAATGATGGTGCGGTCATGCACCAACTGTCGAATGTAATGCATATGAATCTCAATGTGTTTGGTCCTCTGCCGCTGAACTGGATCTGTGGAGATCTTGATAGCACTTTGATTGTCACAAAATAGGACAGTCGAAGTAGTGCCCCCAAAACCAAACTCAGAAAGAATACCCTGCAACCAAACTGCCTGAATGCAGGCATTGACTGCCCCTCGATACTCTGCCTCTGCTGAAGAAAGTGCAATGGCTGCTTGCTTTTTGCTGGACCAGCAAATAGCACCATGACCAATCATGAAAACATAACCGGAAGTGGACTTCCGATCAATGCTATCACCTGCCCAATCTGAATCAGTAAAACCAATGAAATCAAGCTCAGAATCTGCAGCATAATGTATGCCAAAATGTCTCGTACCTTGCACATACTGCAAGATCCGCTTGGCTGCTCGCCAATGAAGCTCATGTGGCTGCTGCATATATCTTGACACGGCACTCATAGCATATGATATATCAGGCCTTGAGTGTGTCAAATAAAGTAGTGAACCAATCAACTGTCGATACATACTGCAATCTGCAAGCGGTGTAGAATCTCCCTCCTCAAGACTGATTCCTGAGAGGAATGGGAATGGGGATGCCTTACATTCAGCCATATTAAACTTCAATAACAGGTAGGAAGCATATTTTTTCTGAGATATAGTGATCCCTTCAAAATTTTGAGCTATCTCCAAGCCCAAAAAGTGACTCAGCAAGCCCAAATCGCTCATGTCAAAAGCTAGATTTAAGGCAGTTTTTAGCTTGTTTATTGAAGTAAGAGTGCTACCAATAATGAGAAGATCATCAACATAAAGTAAAATAACCAACAAATTACCTTTAACTCTCTGAAGATACACATTCGGATCAGATTTTCATCTTTGGAAATTCTGAGAAAGAAGGAAGGAGTCCATCTTTGCGTACCAAGCTCTTGGGGCCTGTTTTAACCCGTACAAAGATTTCTTCAATCTGCAAACCAATGATGGATCTGATGTATAACCCTCTGGCTGCTGCATATATACCTCTTCAGCAAGGTCTCCATGTAAAAATGCACTCTTCACATCCATGTGGTGCACCTCCCAGGCTTGGATGTGGAAATAGCTAAAACAAGGCGGATGGAATCCATCTTTGCAACCGGTGCAAAGGTCTCAGTGTAGTCCACTCCTTGGACTTGGGAGAAACCTTTTGCCACCAACCTTGATTTATATTTGCTGATAGTTCCATCAGCAGCAACTTTAGTACGGTAGACCCATTTACACTTCACTAATTTTCTTCCAGGTGGAAGAGAAACTAGCTCCCATGTGTTGTTCTTTTGAAGAGAATTGTACTCTTCATCCATGGCACTTTGCCATCTCGGATCTCGGTGAGAAGAATAGTATGATGTGGGATCTGAACCAGCCATCAAATAACAAATCTCAGGAATTAATGGATCAGCAATAGAGAGTGCCATACCTGCTCTTTGAAAGTCTGCTCTTGTTCGTCTCGAATCAGCAGGATTTCCAAGGTTCGAACCGGCAGATTGGAGAGTGTTTTGGGCCCACCTTGGTAACTGAGGAGGATCATAATGGTAGGATTCCGAACCTGATATGTCATGATCATCATATGCTATTGAAATATCAGAAATATCAGAACTCATACCTTCATTATCGCTGCACGGATCTTCTTCTGGTGAAGGCGGTGAATCGGCAGTCTTTTCCTCGACTAGTTGCAATTCTTGAAGCGGTTCTTCAAATTGCACACTGCGCTCTATGAATATCTTTTTAGATCTGATATACATGAGTTTATATGCTTTTGATTCTTCCCCATATCCTATCAGTATGCACTCGGTACTTTGTGGATCCAAAGCTCGTCTCTTCTTAGAAGGAATTCTAGCCCATGCAGTAGAGCCAAAAACTCTCAAATTTGACACATCCGGTTTGTGACCAAAGAAAGCTTCGAAAGGAGTCATACCTTTCACGGATGAATGTGGAACTCGGTTCTGTATGTATGCAGCAACATTGATTGCTTTAGCCCAAATATTTGCAGACAAACCTTTTGATTCAATCATGCATGTAGCCATCTCTTTCAGTGACTGGTTTTTCCTTTCCGCTACACCATTCTGCTGGGGTGTGTAGGGAACTGTATGTTGGATCTAAATTCCACTTTGGGAACAAAGTTGCAGCAACTTGGACTTAATATATTCTCCACCATTATCAGATCTAAGAGCTTTGATCTTGCTCTCAGTGGCGGTCTCAACAGAAGCCTTAAAATCCTTGAATTTTCCAAGCACTTCTGACTTGTTTTTGAGAAAGAATACCCATGTAAAGCAGGAAAAATCATCAATAAATGTCAAAACATACCTTGAACCATTTAATGACATATGGGGCAGCGGACTACTGATATCAGAATGGATCAACCCCAAAATAGTAGAAGCTCTGCTAGCTTTGCCGCGGTCGAATCTGTGCTCGGGGTGCTTCCCAATGATGCAACCGGTGCATATTCCCTTCGAGGAACGGAGTTGTGGAAGGCCATCTACCATGGATTTGTTTGATAGCAGCAGCAAATACTTATAATTAAGATGTCCAAATCTTTCATTCCAAAGCCTACTAACCTCATTACCATGTGTGCGAAGAGCAGTGGGCTTTGCAAGCGGAATAAAGTGAGAAAACTCATAGCATTTTGCAGTGTGATTTTCCTTTCCAACTGCAACTAGTCTTCCACTTTTGATATCAGAAATTTCAACTGTATTAGGGCTGAATGTAACTTGATTCGGTTCACCAGTGTGTGTCATTTGATACACAGAAAGAATATTTGAACCTAAGGAGGGCACATAGAGAACATTCTGAAAGCTTCCATGATCTACATGAATCGTACTTTTTCCCTTTGAAGAAATTTTTGAGTCATCTCCCAAATGGATGGGGATGGAGCTGTTTGGATCGAATGAAGAAAAAGAATCAATATTTGCAGCCATATGATTTGATGCACCCAAATCTATCAAGAGAGTAGTGGGCTTCGAAACCGTTGCCATGAGTGCTTGTCCTCTTTCGTGAACATCATTCCTATCCTTCTTCCTTGCACCGTCGGGAAAAGTTATGTTGTTCTTTTCCAAAAGGAGGGCCATTTGATCTATAGTCTTCTTCATACATGAACTTTCGGGATGAAAGCCACGGTTACAATAAGTACATTTAGATTTTTGGTTACCTTCTTTTCCCTTTTGCTTGAACTTCGAACTGGATGGTGCATCCATTTGTTTGCCTTTCTCTCTTTGCTTGTGAGGTTCGAATTTGGGCTTCTCCTTATTTTGATTTCCTTTACCATTCGGGATCTTGGGTCCTTAAACATATAGGGCTAAATATTTGGAGCTTATGGACCCCATTTGAATCAACTTGTCATGCTCTTTTGTGACGGACTCAATGAAGGCATTCAAGGTAGGCATCTTCCAATTCGGGGTAGTTAGCCGACCGGAATTGAAAGTAGAGACAAATACCGAATAATCTTTACCAAGCTTGCTTAGAATGGAGAGGATCAATTGTTTATCCTCTTTGATAACTCCACTATTCTTCAACTGCAAGTTCAAGTTCTTGAATTTTGTGAAGAATTCATTGATGGTCTTGAAATTCTCAGGACTAAGGGCAATCAATTCATTCTCTAATTGAAAATCCCTAAGCTCATCTTGCTTGCCAAATAGTGTTTCAAGTTTCTCCCATATAGCTTTTGGAGTCTTCAATCCGCTGAGATGGAAGTGAAGATCTTTGGAGATGGAGAGACAAAGAAGACCATAAGCTTCATCAAGCTTGTTGTAGTGTTTGGTTCGATCTGACACATTTTTTGGCTCCAATTCAAGACCAAGAGTGACTCGGTAGTAACCTTTTGAACGTAATATGATCTCCATATCATCTTTCCAACCAAAATAATTGAATGGGGTGAGGATAGGCTTTGAAGAAGAGTATTCCATTGCTAGGAGCGAGTCAAACTGATGTAGATGAGCTTGCATGCAGAGTGTAGTGAATGCAAAAGAGGAGTTTGCATGCACAGTGTAGCAAATGCAAAGGAGGAGCTTGATAACCTGCAAATCACAATCAAACCAAGAACAATAAGGTCGAACAATCCACCCTTTTAGAGTTGCATCACACCTGGGATTGGAGATCAAACAATGTTGAATGGGTCCAATGTATCAGATCCAGGAATTATGTGGAAACTCAAGCTTCTGGAGTGGTATTGGATGTATTTTCAAGCTTTGCATGCACAGGAGCGAATGCCCTTGAGATATCTCATGCCAAAACTTTTTGCAATTTGAGCAATTCAGTCAAATCTTCTTGTAGAAACACCTGTAGAAAAGAGATCTTGTCCCTGCAATGGCTCTGATACCATGTAAAATTAGTCACAGCAGATCTAATGAACAAGTAAATCAATCACAACAGATGAATATAGAAAATATGGTGTAAAACTGTGCAAAACATGCAGCAGTGCTCAATATCCTAGAAAGGGTGAATGAATTACAATAGAATACAATCTCTGTCAATGAGCAATTTGAATTGACTAAGTAGGCCATTCGAATCACTGAATGGAGTAGCTTGACTCCAACTAGGAGTCCTCATCATCAATCGGTGGTGGTCATCAATGCACAAGAACCAGTCATCCAGGTGTCAATCTGAGTCTAACTGAGTGTGTCATGTGTAACTGAAGTGTGTAGCACTGATTAAGGGAAGGAGGCTCAGTGGGGGGCGCATGGGAGACTAACTGAAGTTAGAAAAAGTCATCTAGTCAAACTGGAGGTCCAACGGAAGTGAAACAGTCAGTCGGGAGTGAAACTAGCCTTAAATCAGGGAGAATCGAAGCTAACTGAATGTAACTGAAGTGGAACTGTAGTGGTAGGTGAACAAGTGCGCCCTTCTCTGGCAGTAGGTGAGAAGTGGGCGCCTTTCAGCCTAGGAGGGCTAAAACTCTGAAGGAAGTGGCTCCCGGGTGCTAGAATAAGGTGGCTAAGGTGCTGAGGCATCAAACTGGTGACTGGGATGCATGCAAAGTGCATGCAAACCCTAGAATTTGCATGCAAACCCTAATTGCATGCAAGATCCTGAAAAAAATGATGTGGATATCCGAACACCAACTAGCGAGGTCGCACCGACCACCCAGCTCCAAAAGTTCCCCTTTGGACCCTAGAGCCCAAACCGAGTACAAGCCAACCAGTTTTATCCCTTCAAAATCCTCCAACAATAACCCCTTCTCCTCCTCTTTGTAATTTTCTATCTTTGCTAAAAATCCCCCGAACATACCAAGGTGATGATCCTTTCTCCCCCTCGTCTTCTCGACCTTATTCCCCTCCTTTATGTCTCTTCCCCCTTCCATTACTACCCTTATCTCTATCATAAATTTGTTCTCCATCCAAGTCTTTTCTCAAGCCCATCCACTTGACTCTTATTAATAATTAAAATAGTATATAATATGTTGGTTGGGGTCACCTGCCAACCGTCACTTCTCATTAAATAAATCTTATCCTTTTTTTTATTTCATTTTATCATTTGTTGACTCATAATTCAATATTTCACAATTTAATTAATATTTTTATTAATTAACTCAAATACAATTTAAAAACTTTGTTAAATAATGACACAAGGAAACTACTACCACATTCAATAATTTGAACCTTAAATGTAATTACCCTAATTAATACCTATTTATTACCATATCCTAATTATTTATAATTAACCTAATCATCATTCATGACACTATTACCACATTCAACCTTACACCCTTAGTTATATTTAACTTAATTAACAATTATTACTCAAGATAAGAATAGTTTCATTAACATTAATTAATCATTATTAACACATAACTAACATTAGTCAACATTATTAACATTTATCGACAATAATTAAGATTAATGGAAAATATAACATTAATCAACATTATTAACATTAATTAACCATAATTAACATTAATCAACATTATTAACATTAATTAACCATAATTAACATTAATCAACATTATTAACATTAATCAACCATAATTAACATTAATCAACATTATTAACATTAATCGACCATAAGTAACATTAATCAATATTATTAACATTAATCGACAATAATTAACATTAATCAACATTATTAACATTAATAAACAATAATTAACATGAATCAATATTATTAACATTAATCGACAATAATTACCACCTAAGTTACTCATTCATCATGTTCCATTATTTTGATCATAAATTACTAACTCGACGTATTAATTTAATTTCCTGGTTAGATAAATAGTAATAAAGTAATTAATGCCTAACATTATAGTTCGATATTATTTCACACAATTTATTCATATGTAGGTGAGTTATGTAAGCGTAGCTACTGCTTACGTACCTCGTGTAAGTACACTAATAGTACTAAATCACACAGATCAATCACAATCCTAAAATTTATTGTTTACTAACACAGGTTTAAACATAGTTTGCAAGGTACAATATTTTACCTAACTGCATCTTATTAAGTTATCAACAATTCATACATTACTGAGTTACAACACATAATCAATCAAAGGTTTTCAACATACACAATTAGATCAAGTTTTCTTCTCGACTTCAAGCTACACCTATATACCTACATCATCTACCTAAATCACAACTAACTTCTGCATCCTATCCTTTCCTCTGTTGGACTACCCTGAAGTGTCAAGCCATGACTGGCTCCAATTAGAACCCGTAAGTGGAAGTGTAGACTACATCGACCAAGCTTCCCTAGCAAGAAACCACCAGTCATCATCACACACCTTGGGGAGTCTGCCATAGCATAACCCTCCCATGACTCTGGGTTTCGGGGATAAACGGTGGGTAAAGCCTCCACCCCCCTAATGGAACAAGGGACTATTTCTACACCGACATAATAATTGTGGTTCACTTGTACTCAGTTTGTCATCGTATAACCAATTTGGGTTGAGTTTCCTGAAATCATACCCCACCCATACGTCATAATAAACAACATAATAATCATGCGAAAATAAATAATGCATCACTTGCATACCATTTATATTTCAGAGTCCATGTCCCCGAGGCTCTCCCACCTCGTAGGATCTAGCTATCACTTAGCCATTTTAACCTGTAAGTTAGTCCCCGACATACAATTTAGAATATCGTGCACAAATCCTTGACATGTACACATAAATTTCATCATAACATCACAATAATCAATTCATTATATTCACCATGCACCTGGTATATCATGTTGGGTATGTTATATCTCTTCACATGGTCGTTGCATGTACAACACGATCCCCACGGCACTAGTACTCTATTCGGGTTGCTTTTTGCTTTTTCGCGATTTTCAACCCATTGTACTCTATCTAATCCCGGTAAAAGGGATTAGGGTTGTAACCTAAATTCGGGTAAACGAATTAGGGTTTTAGATGCTGCGGAATACAATTTATTGTATTGTACATGGTTAAATAAACATATAACAAAAGGAGCAGTGTGGCTCTAAGTTTTGCTGGTTTTTTCCCGGTTAAGGGTTTCCAGGTGAAAATCTCTGTGTAATGTGTGTGCCATTGTGTATTTTCTGTTAATGCTTAAGAATCATATAAGTTTGTACTTCACTGTTAAGGTTTAAAACTTACATAACATTCATTCATTCAACATATAAGTTTAATGGTATCCACGTACCCATCATTCATTAACTTGCATATCTAAGACATAACTAACACATGATACATATATCAAAACATGACTATATATCATAACACTAGCAGCACACACACACACACACACACACACACACACACACACACACACATATATATCGACAAAACAATAGAACCATATGTCCACAGTGTCGTCAAACCGACGAAGTGTCACAATCAAGCAAATACAACATATCATAGTATTTCAGGTAGAAATGTCAAAACAGGGCGTTACAATGGAGCTTAATATACCTCATAGAGAAAGAATGAGCAGAGAAATTGAGTTCTACTAAAAATTTCAATAAGAAAGAGTAGACAATTACTCATGCATGAGAACTCAGATAGGAACAGAATAATGTCACACGATCCAATAATCAGTATAGTCAACAATGATGTTACAATGGAGAGAATTTGAATCACCTAGGAAAATTCGAGTCTCAGTGTGTCTAGCATAGGAATTGTCACCAATGGAGTGCTCCAGAAGACCCAAACACAACTGAGCTGAACCTAAAATCAGTTAAATGAAGACACAATTAGTTAAATGACTAAGGAGGGTGCATTAATGAGTTATCCATGCAAATAAATCATAAAAGGGTGCATGAGGCCATAATCGGTGGCAATTTGAGAATAAACCCCCCACAAGAGTCAGCTAACTTAGGTAGACTGAACTGGAACACTGAGTAGGATCCTAAAATACCGGGAATTGACATAAGTGGTCCTAAAATGATGCATCCAGGGCGCAGTAGGTGGTAGATGGATCCTAGATGACTTCTGCACACCATTAGGTGGAAAATGACATCATTAACTACTAGGAAAAAGAAATAATTCTAGGTAGGACAAGGATGGAGTATTAATAATCCTAACAGCCCTCCTTAATCCAAACTTATGCATCCTGGGCCCTGGTTACTAAGACCAAAGGTCACCCATACAATCAAATAAATGATGATATTAATATAACTGTCCATGAACCAAGGAAATGGGGAAAACCTCATGGGAAACCCCCCCCCCTCAAAATATGACAGCACATAACTCAAACAACTTTTACACCAAGTAAAGATCTAAGGTAAACAAATCTCTTTTGAGAAAAAAAAAATTAGTGAATATGTCTGCAATCATCTCCTATGTAGGACAATAATGTAGTGAGATGGTCATGTTGTGCACTAAATCCATGATGTAGTGCATGTGAACTTCGATATGTTTGGTACTATGATTCTGTACTGAGTCACTGGAGATCCTCATGGCCCTTTGATTATCACAAAAAGGTCCACAGAAGGAGAAGTGTGAATTCCAAACTCAGTCAATATCCCATGCAACCAAACTGCCTGGATAGGTGCATTCACAACCCCTCTATACTCTGGCTCTGTTGAAGAAAGTGTGAGTGCTGCTTTTTTCTTGCTTGACCAACACATTTGTCCTGATCCCATCATGAATACGTACCCTAAAGTAGACTTCCTATCAGTATTGTCTCCAACCTAGTTTAAGTCAGTAAACCAACCAAGTCTAGTTGAGCACCAACAGAATAATGTATACCAAAGTCTCGCGTACCTTGCACATAGTGAAACATTCTCTTAGCTTCCTTCCAATGCAGCTCATGTGGCTCATGCATGTACCTAGCCACATCACCAACAACATATGATAGATCTGGTATTGAACGTGTCATATATAACAAGCTACCAATCAGTTGTCTATAAAGAGTGCTATCAACCAAGGGAGTGGAACCACCTTCTTCCAATCTAATGCTATATAGGAAGGGAAAGGATATGGCTTTGCAATCAGCCATATGAAACATTGTCAGTAAATCAGATGCATACCTTGACTGTGAGATCATGATCCCTAAATCATTTTGAGTTACTTCAAGACCAATGAATTGTTTTAACATTCCTAGACCTGTCATCGTGAATTCTTTGTTCAAGGAAGACTTGATGTGCTTCAACCTAGTAGCATATCCACCAGTGATGCGAAAGTCATCTACATACAAAACAATCAAGTCTTAGAGTTGGGGTTAGTCCTCGGTTAGATTTCCTGGAAAATGCAATTTTTTTTATTGTTTTTGGTTTATCAAGTTTGCACAATGTGCACGACAAAGAGCATATGCAGTAAAGAAAACCCTTCCCACTATGTTTATTATTTTCCAAGTTAACACATAATGCATGGAATAGAACATATGTAGATTGGAAAGGTAACAAACCAGAAATAAAAAGAAAAACTAGGAAATTGTTTGAAAGAATATGAGAAATTTTTTTTAAAATGGGTAACTATAAACATTATACCTCTAGATTTGGTAAAATGGCCATATCTTGAGAAAATGGAAACCTTTTTTAGTCAAACAAAAATAATTTCCAACTGAAAGAAGCGCTCTAGATGAAATGGAACAACTCTCTCATCCAAAAAATGCACAAAAATTTCATACCTAGAAATATTTTGATGACCTCAACAACACCAGTTCAAGATATTGATCATCAACATAAGTTGAAATTGAAAAGAGCTCTGATACCATGTTTTAATAACACAATATATTTCCAGAAGATAAAACACTTTGAGTAGCCTCTCACACAAATAGATCACAAATCAACAAATCAACGCTTTTAAGCTTAGAGGTGTCGGCATAGTATGTGCAGGACTGAAAGCCTAAACTACCCTAGCCTAACTTATCCTAAAGCTGGTAATTTACTTAAAAGTGGAAAGGGAAATCTAATTCAAAATGAAAAACTGAGTCACTTACATTCATAAAGAATCTATCTTATTATTTATCAAACGATACTAAATACAACACTTCATTCAGACACTACATACAACACTTCATTCAAACACTACATACGACATTACATTCAAATCAAATCATAAGTAAGAATGATCTAATACTGGAAAAAATGATTGAATGAAAGGCTATGGGCTAATAAGTAAATGCTACTGCTATTCTATATGAGAAAACTATTTCAAATGCTTGTTGTTACAACGTAATCTTCCACCTTGTGAGCATCAACACCCTTTGGCCTATAGTATCCATTTCACTGACTCAGATCCACTTTATATCCTTCAGACGCACTATTTCCTCATTTTTCCCTTGTACGCTTGCTGCATCATTACAGTGGGTGTACCCGCGAGTTGCATCACTATAGCCTGCGGGTAGCATGTAAAATGGTAAAAATCACTAGTTAATTACTTTTTACTCCCAAAAAGTGGTCATAGGGTGACCTTTGGTCCTCCATTTTTCTAAGTAACACCTCGATGTGTCCTTTCACTTACCTTTGGGAGGACTATATATTGAGAACATATGACTTATGGACGGGAGGAGAAATAAGAGCAAGAGAACTCTAGTGGATTTTTTTCCTATCTTGAGTCTACACTCATTGATCCTTGTAGTTGTGAACCATTATGTTCACCTTCCAAACTCCTTTCATCATTTGAGTTTTCCATTCATGGAGGATTGAAGCGGTGGAGGCACAAGTGGATTGATCCAGATCTTGGTTCAGATTGGTTGCTGGCAAGAGGTCATATCATATTGTACTTCTTCTTGTTTACTAATAGAAATACTCGTATTCTCGTCCATTAATGTTGTGAATGTTGTTTATTCTACATTGGGTTGCATTTGCTTATAATATTATGGACCATTGCTATTGATGATGTTAATGTCGTTTATATATATTATGTACTTGTTGCATATTGGTTGTCAAGACTAATTTGCAGATTCAAGTGCACGGATTGAAAGCTCCAACGGGGATCTACATCAAACGTTTGGATCGAGGTTGGTTATATTCTTCATTATCTTAGCATTGTCATTTATATAGCATAATACTGAGAATAGAGTTAATTTCTGGTAGTCAGCTGTCTGTTGTGGTCTACCCCAAGCCATAGTGAGTTTTCTCCAACACAGAAATGCCGACTCTACTGGGGAAAACATCCAAGTTTGGGGATTTTTTGAGCATTAGTCCGTAATTAGAGTTGTTGTTTGTCGAAGCTCTGTGTCACTGATTCACCATTGAGATACACTATAGAAAACTTGTTTTTTCTGAGCCATTGGACTCTTTATTTTCCCATTTGTCTTTCCTTACCCGTGGGCTAGCTTAGCTCTGCCCGCGTACACCTGCCTCTGTTTACTCTGCTGCTCGTGGTTACCCGCAAGTATTCCTTCGACAGTAGCGTATAACTCCGGCTTTGGTTGTTTTATGACCTTTGGTTGTTGATGGGTTGGTTTTGGTTGATCCTAAGTCTTTGTTGGCCTATTTCTTGACTGTTCCATGCCTTGGTTGTGACCAGAACTCTTCTTTTCTCTTGGTTGAGCCTTGTTGGTTTTTCTACCCATCTTTGGATTTAGCCTTTTTGGTTTTTTCCTTTTGAGCTCATTCCTTTGGCTGAGTCTTACTGTTTGGTATCTGCCGGGTTGTCTTAGTGATCTCCTTGGCATATCAGTGACTAGATAGGATTTTGCTTGCATTTTTCATTTCCTTACACTGAAAAAATTTATAAAAAAAAAAACACAGATAGTTTTGCATTTTCCTTTTGCTTTGAGTGCTTGTTGCCTTCATTTAGGTTTTGCCTATACATAGAAAATATAAAAGGATTGCATTTTTATTTTGAAACCGTTGGGTTGATTTTGCATGCTAGTGGCATTGTTTTATTGAATAGATGAGTCTAGGATTTGGCGATTTTGCATACTATTGACTCATACACATCACTAGTTTCACGACCATATCCCTTGAGTAACCACAGCCACTAAAATTAATGCTTAATATTAAAATTGATTAGATCGATTTTATTTATAGGGTACACCAACTAGCATAGGTTTAGAGTCTTGGAATAGATCATTGTGAATTAACAATCCAAGACTACTAGACGAAACATTAGGTGTCTGACCAGGGAGTGGAGGAGTCCATGGTATATATCGGTGTTCTCAGGAAGCTCTACTCAAACTAGAGTTAAGCACGAGGTCACGGGAGGTTGGTTGAAGGGATATCCCTCTAATACCAGCTGAACATGGGAGATATTTCTAGGATTTGTTCGTAACTGGGGACTCTCGGGGGATTTGACCCTCATTGAGTTTCGGGCTCAGCTACCCTGCCCATATGACGGATCCCACCTGCGACTGTCCCCCTGAGAATTGGTTATATTGCGGTGACCATAGTTGCCTTACCCAGGTATCGCATAGGGTACTTGCAGTGGTTATGTTGTTTGTGTCCTGAGTCGGATAACGGTCGGACATCACAGTTGTGTTTGTCCAGTGGACTTCACCCTGTGCACGCAGTGAAGTCTGGGGGCCGTTATAACTAATTATGTTACCTATGGCTATAGTTTGGGAGTCTCAAGCCTCTCCTAGGCGAGACATATCGGCTCTAGTGTTGGGAACTCATTTAGCCACTCTGTTTGTCTGCTCTTGGCCGTAGGAGACATTGTGATTTGATATTCTCTCCAGAGATATCGTGGTGCGGAGTCCTACTATCCACCGATACCATCGGTTATCTGGTTTAGAACTAGCCAAACTTTCACGCCGTGTTGCTTGGGGACGCCGACGGGATCCCTCTGAGTCTTCGGATTCTTACGAGACATACATAGCCGACTTTATTATGGCTACACATTCCGACATGGAGGAAATCCCCATGATTCCATCAGGTGGATTCAAACACACTTCAGACACCCCCCACACCTCGAGAGGCTTAGGGGGGTGATCCGCCTGGGACTCAACCTAGTTCGATTTGGCCGAACCCACTCGAGAACGATCCGTTCAATCCTTCGAATCCGGATAATTATCTTTATGGGATGACAACCTTACCTGAAGATGAATATCCTGCAATCAACTTTAACCTGTTCTCATATAGTATGCCCGGTTTCAGCACAGTTGATCCTCCCATTGCTTTTGGTAGTCATGCTGGCACTAGTCATGGTGTTAGCAACACTGCACCCACTGGGGGCAATACCCTTGCCGGGGGCACCACATTGTCCACTCACACACATAATATGAGGACTGGTAATAATCCTCCTAACAATGCTAATGTTGGAAGAAGAACACCTCCTAGGACTTCCCAACCTAATAGGAACACTGTTCGAAACACGACTCGCCATCCACCACCTAACACACATATCGTTACTCGTCAACCCATGACCACTTTTGTGAATGTTAATGCTCCTCCTAACCACGAGGGTGGACATATACCGTACACTTTAGCGTCCACCACCACTACTAGTAATGCTAATGTAGGAGGTGGGAATATATCTTATCTTCATGGTCATAACGCCACCATTCATGCTACTAGTAACACTAACGTTGGGGTTGGGAACACTTCTTATGATCATAGTCACCACACGACTGCTCATGCTAATCTTAATGCTGGGGGTGGGGACCTACCTCACCATTATGATCATTACAACTCGGTTCCTGCTACGAATAATACATATATTCCCCATACTTATGGTGGCAACCCTTGCTACAACACAGTCGGTGCTGGCCACCAGTTCAACCCACCTCAGTACGGTGCCCAAAATACTTATATACCTGCTTACTCTCATATGGGTCAGGTCAGAGGAGGTTATCAACCCTATGGCCATGGTCAAGCTTATGATCTTCTAGGTCCTCATTATCAGCAGTTTAATGCTCATAGTCAAGCTTTTGGTCCACCTTACAATTCGGTTCCGTTCAACCAACCTTTTATGGGAGCTTATAATCAAGCTTTCCAGCCATAGCTCCCATTCCTTTCATGCTTGAATCTTTTGGATGTTTCGAAGCTCACGAATGATTCGATGTGTCACAACCCTAATTGGCCTTCGGTCCCTACCAATCTCCCTTCTAAAATTCCTAAGTTTGAGGGGAAAGGTGGTGAGGATCCGAGAGATCATGTCACAACGTTTCACCTTTGGTGCTCTTCCAACTCGTTGAATCACAATTCGGTTAGATTACGACTATTTCAATGCACCCTCACGGGGGCAGCCGCAAAGTGGTATGTTGAGTTGCCTAGGAACACCTATAGGGGATTCAATGAGATCGCTTTGGTTTTCTTGGACCATTTCCAGTTGCCGGTTCGCTATGATACTGGTACTGAAATTTTGTCTACCTTCCGTCAGAATAAAGCCACACATATTTCTGACCACGTTCAAGAGTGGCGTCGACGGAAGAGATTAGTGAAAGCCAACATTCCTCCAGAATTTCTATTGGAATGGTTCCTCAAGTCCTTACTCCCATACATTGCTAAGGATGTTTCGATGTTGGACATTGTGACTGAGGAACAAGCCATCTCGAAAGTCCAGCAGTTAGACCTACTATACTCTTAGTCTGGCATTTTATATGACATTATTCCTGACGTACCGAGAACACACCATGAGCCGAAGTCAGTTCCTGGACCGCATGCCAATGGCATGGTGGGATCCGCAAGTACTCGCCCTATAGATTTGGTGGCCAATCAAATGCAAAATTTGTCACTAAACCAATCTACTCCCGTACAAGTTCACACCTTGTCCACTTCCACCCCGTCATCTGATGTACACAATTTGCGATCGAAAAAACCGTCAGGTAACCAACAACCTTGTGGTAAGAAAAAGGGGAGAAACAACCGTGGGGGTGGAAACAATGGGAATAACAATAACAGCAATGGAAATACTCCTCATAAAGAGAATTCCAACCCTCCTCGGGAAGGCGTAAATGCTGGTGAGGACCGTAAACCTAGGAGTAAGGTGAAGTTTCCTTGCAAGCTCTGTGGGAAGACCATCTTACTCACTTATGTCCTCGAATTGAAGAAGCATCGAAGCATTTGGAACAGAGCCCAGCTGTGCTAAAGGATCCCCTTCCTCATCATCAAAACATGGCTTCGCATGCTCCCACCACTAGTTATGGACCTACTGATATGGTGACATCTTCTTCCAATACTAGTGGTTATGGATGCGTGAATATGGTTCAATCAGAGGTTAGTGTTGCCACTCGTCAATGCGATTATGATGTACCACAACCTAATATGGGGAGTGAGCCTCCCCCTCCTCCTGACAATTCCTTGCATATCAAGAAGCCCTCTAATATGCCGCGGATACCGAAAGGTGTTCTTAAGCACTCTACGCATAATCCTAATGCTCAAGCCGCCCATAACTACTCAATTATGGAAGATTTGGGTCAAACTCCGTGTGCCATGTCGGCTCTTGAAGTCTTGCAGGCCTGTCCTTCTCAAAAGCATGCACTTTTGAGTGCATTAGGAGTTCAGGATGGGGGAAATCCCAGTGTTATCAAGTTCGATACTACTGATGTTCAACCTCACTTACCTTACCACGTGGATTTTCAAATCCAGGTGGCATGCGTTCATAATTTTGTCAAACGTACTATGGTTGACGAAGGTGCTTCCCTGTCAGTGATGTCGTTAACTTGTTGTAAATATCTTGGATCTCCTCCTCTTCTCACGTCTTGAACCACGCTCACTGCAATCAACGATCGATCATTTAAGCCACATGGAATTATCCTTTCCCTTGTTGTCTGCTTGGGAGGTAAATATGTGCCTATTGAAGTCGAGATGGTTGATGCACCCATCAACTACAACCTTTTACTGGTCGGAATTGGATGTACACTATGAAGGCTATCGCATCCACTATGTTTAGAGTTATCTGCTTTTCCCATGAAGGCAAGATAGTGACCATCGATCAGCTGGATTTCGTTAACACTCTTCCCACAGCATCCGCAGGATCCGTAGTCCCGCAAGTTACTGATTCTCAGCCGACAACTAGGGACATAGGTATTGGTATGTACCCTTCATTGATGGGAACTTCTAGTTTTCCTGCACCTGTGAACTTCATCGGAACCATTTCCAACAATGCCTCTCCTCCTTTGCATAGTATGCCATTTCGGACTTCCTATTGTGCTGATCCATGGACTTTACCATCCATGAGTTCTACGTCTGGAGACATTATGCACATCGGGATGCCTATGCCACTATTTGTAGCTGAGCTTGCTTACCAGCATATTCAACAAGCCACTGCAGAGCCGGATCTCTCTTCTTCTCAAATAGTCGAAGAAGATCCCGTTACGCTACCAGTTTGGGAAGCCAACTTGTCTTGTTCACACAACTTCCTTAATGGTGCTCTACCTTCAGATGAAGATTTTATCGATTCCATGGATGGTAATGACGAGCCTTGGGAGGATTTCTATCATAGATATCATTCCCTTCCCACCCTTGGTCTTATTGAACAAGATGAGCCTATAATACAACCTGCCATCCATTTGGATTTGGATCCAGTCACAGTCTCATTTAGCCCTAGTTTGATGTTTGAGTATGATGAGTCTTTGAGCTCTCTTATAGATCCTCAAATCAGTGCTCCTGAAGAGTTTGATTCTATTTCTAGAATTTCCAACTCCCATGATGATGAATTTACTCTTGCAGATTCCTTCACATCCTTCAGCTTTGCTCTTCATTTTGAAGATGATCATTTTGATCCCTCAGGTACTGGTACTATGGCACCTTCAGTGGTTAGCTCTACCTGCATGTTGTCTGAGGTTAACAATAGTGAAGTTGAACATTTTTCTACCACAGTGACCTGTATAAGAGTTTTCTTTACGTACGTTTTAGAGATGATCTTGGTACTTTTGTTTCTTGGAGACATGATTCTTAGCTGGACTTATACTTTTTTATTGGTCCTTTTCGATATTTGCTTCGGTTATGGCAGGAATATTCGTCACCTTGCATATAGGTTTAGGCCTCCCCATTGTTATGATGCACTTGAACCTATTACTATCTGAATTCGCAGACACTCCCTGAGTGTCCTTATCTTGCTCATGTTCCTTGCATTATGCACAGCTTTGTCCCATGCGCTTGGAACTAGCCTAGCATGCCCTGACACTCGTATGCTCTCATTACGAGCATTCTTCCATCTATCCTTTGAGCTCGTTACAAACAGTAAGGAGGTCACGAGTTTACTTTTTCGGGCTTGTTAAACCTTTACGAAAAAAAAATTATAAAGTCTTTTTCAAGCCCTTGTTAGACATTTTCAAATCAAACAAGATTGCCGAGTATACTTGTCATTTCAGACTCGTTAAAGGATTTGAAGCGACATTCACTTAGGTATAATTTTACCCCTTTTCCGGACCTTTGTGGATTAATTACGAAAAATGTATACTCTAGTCATACGTGACTAGAAGAGTTCTTCTCTCATTGTTTTACACTTTTTCGGGTGAGGAGACTAACTTTACGAAAAAGGACTTTCCTTTTATGTCGAGTTATGATTGCATTGCATTATCCTGCTTTTCGCTTGAGCCTTGTGCCGGATCCAGCTCACTCACTTATTAGCCATGTGCCTGAGCATGTTACCTTCCGAGCCAAGCAAAGCCTTAATTTATCTTTCACAGGTTGATGACCCTTTACCCTGAGGGAACATTCCCCCGAGTGTCCACATCCTGTACATGCTTCCTTACATTGGTCATAGGTATGTTCCACTGCTTGGGACTAGTCTGCTCGCTATTTGACACTCGTTCCCTCACTTGTTGTACTATAAGCAATTTTATTCTTTTTCAAGCTTTTCCGAATATGAAAAAGACCAAAAAACTAAAATATTCCAAAAAGATGGATGGGGTTATGGTTACTACTTCTTGTTGGCAGCTGTTGTGTCGCCTTTAAACAGAGCATTCATTCCACTCCATACATTATGAGTCGAGACTATAGTTGGACCTTAGGAGTTGTACTTGTTTCTCAGTTTACGCCACCGATTGGTTAAGATTCCAGTCATTATGGAGCCCTTTGTGGTGCCTCCTGCATCACACAGTCTATATCGAGTCTATGCTGCCTAAGTCTATCCATCTGCTCATGCTCTTATTCAAAGGAAGTCCTGAAACCAGAGTTAGCCACTCCTCAGATCTCTTGACTATTGCATGTTGGCCATCCTTATTGAGTCAGTCCGTTTCACCTGATATCTTCCAAATCTTTCAGCATAGTTGGTACCTCGTGTTGGTTGATGGGGAATGCATTAATTCCCTCCTTCCAGCGAGTCTCGTTCCGTCGGCTTCAACCCATTTATTCTGGGAATTGAGGCTTAGAGTTCGGTTGAGTACCTAGAGGCTTGCAGTCATTAGTGGCAGGTTCTCTTGCCATCGACAATTTTGGGAATACATCAATGTCCCCTGATCGATGGATTCGGCCTAGTGTTCAACTTCAACACATCTATTCACACTTTGATGATTGTACTCTGTGCCTTGATGCCCATTTTCATTATTGGTGGGTTATCTCGCGTCTGTTAATGGTATACATTATTGACCGGTAATCAGACGATGTCACATCAGGTTCGACTTCAACTCCTTTATTCACTTGATGGGACTTGCACTATCGAAGACTTGTGTAGAAGACCCCGGGCGACAATGGCATTCAGTATGCTACTTATGACTTTGACTTTACATTTGAGATATCATCTCTCAGATATCAGCAGTTTGTACCTCTAGTCTACACCAGTTGTTTCCTTTTCAGCAGGAGACCATATCTTACTGTAGAGGGATCATGGCTATGATCACTTATGACATGTATTAATTATGTACTGCCTATTCATGGCCATTGTATCAAATTGTTGTACTACCGATATGTATTCAGGGATACTATTGTATTATGACAAGTGGGTTGTTCCTTCCACTTGTGTCTCCATCACTCCACTTCTGAGTTTTATAATGTATTTTGGCCATTGTAGCATCAGTCTCTGACCTCACACATTAGGGGGCATCTATTACAACATAATCTTCCACCTTGTGAGCATCAGCACCCTTTGGCCTATAGGATCCATTTCACTGACTCATATCCACTTTATATCCTTCAGACACACTATTTTCTCACTTTTTTCCTTGTGCGCTTGCTGCATCATTACAACGGGCGTACCCGCGAGTTGCATCACTATAGCCTGCAGGTAGCATGTAAAATGGTAAAAATCACTAGTTAATTACTTTTTACTCCCAAAAAGCGGTCATAGGGTGACCTTTGGCCTTCCATTTTCCCAAGTAATGCCTCGATGTGTCATTTCACTTACCTTTGGGAGGACTATATATTGAGCACATATGGCTTATGGACAGGAGGAGAAAGAAGAGCAAGAGAACTCTAGTGGATTTTTTCCCTATATTGAGTCTACACTCATTGATCCTTGTAGTTGTGAACCATTATGTTCACCTTCCAAACTCCTTTCATAGTTTGAGTTTTCCATTCATGGAGGATTGAAGTGGTGGAGGCACAAGTGGATTGATCTAGATCTCGGTTCAAATTGGTTGTCGGCAAGAGGTCATATCACATTGTACTTCTTCTTGTTTATTAGTAGAAATACTCATATTTTTGTCCATTAATGTTGTGAATGTTGTTTATTCTACATTGGGTTGCATTTGCTTATAATATTATGGACCATTGCTATTGATGATGTTAATTTCGTTTATATATATTATGTACTTGTTGCATATTGGCTGTCAAGACTAATTTGCAGATTCAAGTGCACAGATGGAAAGCTCCAATGGGGATCTACATCAAACGTTTGGATCGAGGTTGGTTATATTCTTCATTATCTTAGCATTGTCATTTATATAGCATAATACTGAGAATAGAGTTAATTTCTGGTAGTCAGCTGTCTGTTGTGGTCTACCCCAATCCATAGTGAGTTTTCTCCAACACACTTGTAAGTAAATTGATCTATGAACATTTTACAACAAGACAAAAATAACCTATCTCTACATTGAATTGATACTATAAAATGATCTTGAAACTTGTAACAAAATCTATATCTAGTGGACAAAACAAACCTACTCTATTTCCACGTAAATTGGAGTGCAAGTTAATCTATTTAATAAGCATTTCAATGATAAAAAAATGTTATATTTCCCAAGAAAATCAAAGCTACATAGAGCCTAAGCTATTTCATTAACCAAAGGATGAAAATATTTATTATAAACTACTGTATTTTGAAATGAAGAAAACCAGATTGCGTGTATTCAAAACAAAGCTAACGCTATCTTCTATGCACAAGATTGGAATGTACTTAGTTCTACAAACAGAGATTAAAGCAATGACAAACTACCTCTAAATCTAGCTCACAGTGATAAATGCTTAAGAACCAATTAAAATTAAAAACCCTATCTTCTACAATTTCAATTTCAAAGCAGTAAATCCTATGGCACTAGAGATAAAAGCAAAATGCAATGAAGAGTAAAGGCAAAACGCAATTTAGCTATCTAATTTAAGGGAAAATGAAATAAAGAAAAACACTCTAACTACTAAAGCTTTGGAACTCAATTCTATTTTTGTTAAAATATGGAATTCTTGAAATGAAGTATGAACCCCACGACAACTAAAAAGGGTGAAAGCAAACGCAGTAAACAATGAAAATGCAATCCTAGGATCTACTACAGCAAACGTAATTCTGGAAAAATCACGTCTGTTTGGGCACATTTTTCTCCATGTCTGTTAGGCAATTCCAAAAAATGTTCGCGTTGAGGGGTAAATGAGCCCATTTGGGAAGTGGGTTTTGAACTGTTTCTCTAGATTCTTTACAGTTTGCTCAAAATATGGTCCTGAAATATGCCTCTTGAAATGATGATGGGAATGTGATTGGAATTCATGAATTAAAGAAGATGGAAAAGGGGTAGATGTAATACACTTGAGCATGAACGTGAAATGAAAGAATCGATGGGAGGAAAAATGTGAAAAAGAGAAATGGAGGAGCAGAGCTCTACATCCTAAAGGATCTATCTACCAAACATAAATTAACATAATTGAAAGCAGAAACATATAAACATCTATCTAAGATCAAATTTGACAAAATGAAATGCAGAAACAAAGCTACTTATATGACAATACACAACACGGAAATGCACACTTGTCACTAAGGGGCCCTCTCGGGTGACAGTGGCTACAGATTCATGAACTACTCAGTCAATAGAGCATCAAAACGAAGTTGAACCAAGAATAGAGCAGCAATTCAATATTATAAAAAACGGATTTGTGCAGTGTAGTGTATTTTTGCATGGCTCATAGCCTCTATATATAAGATTTTACACATGGGAGAGAGGGTCGACCCTGCTAGTGGTCGACCCCTCCAATAATAGACTATAATTAAGGTCTAGAACTGAATCCATTAAGAGTAAAACCGAAGAGAGGAGTTTTCATTAAATTGCCCAAAAAACGAATTCCTACATTCAAATAATTGGGCCTCGAGATTCCTGTAGATGAATAAATGACCTAGGTGGAATCTTGGAGTTTGAGAAGCATGAGAGGACCACCACGAACAAAACCCGCGTTTCCTTTTTTCCATGAATGCCTCTAAGTACCTGAACCAATGATTTCGGAGGTGTGAATGACAGTCTGTATGACTGTGCGTGTGCGAACGACAGTCCGAATGGGCATCTGAATGACCTGTAATTAATTCGAAAAATTGGATTCCGGGACTGAATTGATGTTGGGTTGTTTAGCTGGATTAATTGTTGGATGTTGAGTTGCTGACTATGGCTGAGTTCTATTGGTTGAATCACCATCCATTTATGAGTTTGTGTGACTATGCGTTACCATAAGATGTGTGTCCTCCATTTTCACATGCGCAAGTTCATCCTTTGTGGCCTACAAAAAACAAAAGTCTGTCAGTTATAAAAGAAACAAAGCTTAATACGTATCATATAAAAAATGTGATTCGTTTAATACCTATATAAGAAAATGGTTGTGTTGGATTAAATCCAAAAGGGTAACGTTATATGCCATAAAGTTATTATGTATGTGATTACTTTCTTTTGAAAAGGCACACAAAAGAGTAGTAATTTTTATATTGTTTAATGAGCATGATAAAAACCAACGTGAGGTGGCTTTCATGATCTAATGTTCCATGTGTTTCATAAGGTTAATGGCATTTAAAAAAAATGTGGATGAGTGGCTTTCCCATGCTTTTATTAAACAAATAATTAATTACCACTATATTATGTTCCTTTTCTTTAATAAGCTTTGTGTGTTAATTTATATGGCATTGAAACATCATTACTTTAAACATGTTATAAAAATAATTTCATCTTAAAGTTAAACAAATTCTTTTAAAGATGATTAGTATTTTAAAATAATAATCTCTTCAAAGTTTAATATTTTTATTTGTTTATTTGTTTAAATTTAGAACAATGGTTTAAAGCTAATGATTATCTCATGGTTTCAATTTGCACATGCAGGACTAGCAAGAACCAGGAAGCAAAGTTAAGTCAAGTCATTATCAAGCCCAGTGCGGATCTTAGTCCCAGAAGAAGTACCGAAATAATTATCATATGCTCAATATTGCATTTAATACATAAAAATAATAGATTAGGCTTCATCTACGTTTAAGAGTTTTAATTGGTGAGACACAGTAAAAGATAGCCCTTTTTTAGAGATAGATGTATTAAATTACGGTAATTGGCCGGAAAAATATAAATAAAATCATTATAAAGGACAATTCACGAAGCCCAACAGACAAAGAAGAATAACCCCTCACAGATGTGAACCAGAGAAGGAATCTAGCCACTAAAATCTCTACATTAATATTATCTACTTTTCCAATGCCCATTTTTAAACGAATGATGTGGTTTCTGCGTAAGTAGATAATTGCACCAACTCCACAAAGGCCGAGTTTTGATGCTCCATCAAAACAACCGCAGATGCTTTCTCTATCAATAACTAGGTATCTGGCTGGTCTTTGTTTCTTACATCTCGAAACATCCAGATAGCCACTGTACAACCACAAGATCCTTTTACACGCCCCATAAACAAAAGGACAATTGTTTTTAAATAGGAGCTCATTCCTACTTCTCCAGATTGCACCGCTCATAAAAAAGGAAGTGATTTTTTATGAGTCGAGTTATGGGGCCAGCGACGTAAGAAACCAATGAGGGAGTCACCACTCCAATAACCTATGAAGGAAATCTCATGTTTTAATCCATTCCATACATCTTTGGTAAAACTACAAAGAACAAAAAGATGATGGATGTCTTCACCAGCTGCCCTGCACAAAGGATAGACCCGGTCCCTAAAAACCTCTCTTTTGCAAATTTTGCTAGGTGAGAATTTTGTCTTGAAAACAAAGCCACAGGAAGCACTTTAACTTTAACGGGATTTTTGAGCTCCACAACTTTTTGTACCATCGGAAATGTTCAGGAGGAGAAGAAAATTCTGGTAGAATATCAACTTGTAAACCTGCGACACAGTCAACCTCCCATTAGAATCAGGCCCATCCCAGACGATTCTATTAGGGGAGTCCACTAAGGATATGCCCGCAAGAGAAATTTCTTCAATATAACTGTCCCAAAAGGTTTCCCAATGAGCAGGAAGATCCAAGTCCTAAGCATTAATCCAGTGTGGTTTAGCAGAGACCGAGCCCATATGATAAACTTGTGCAAGAAAAACATGTTTCCTTTAATGCAAAGCTTTAATTAGACCCTATGGGAGAAAGTAACAACCATCGCAACCTATAAAAGGATCGATGCCAATGGAAAAATATTTGCCACTGCCCACCTTCCAACTGATCCAAGGTCCAATATAATGAAAGGTGCTAATGAGACTATGCAAAACAACCGAAGCTTGATGAAACTTGAGGACCGGTTTTTGAATCCATTGAAGCACCGAGAAATAATTTAGATATTTCAAACGAAACACACGATTCCAAAGGCCTCCATCACCCAAATCCCACCATAGAATTTTATTCCTCATAGCCAAGTTAAAGCATTCAAAATTATTGAAGCCCCATCCTCCATTTTCCTTGGTACACGACAAACTCTGCCACCAAGATAGACGAACTCTACCACCAAGATAGATGGAACTTTCACAACTGAGATTTACTGGACCAGATGAAATGAAAAAACTTGCTATGAATTCTATTAATGATAGAGGAACGAAATTTCTACAAACCAAACTAGTACATCGATAAACTCTGTGTTGGCTTACAAAATGATTTAGAGGTTTCCCAATATAGACCCAGGTTCTTCGCGGTTTCACTTAACCAACAAAACCCCTTTTTGCCGGCCCTTTCGGCAACAACCTGCGAACAGGATGAGGTCTCACCCGAGGCGAAGCTATGGGGGCACTGCGGAATCAGGTTTCCATAGTGATGTGATGAGTTGTTCAGACAGGACTACTGCGCAGCGCACTATTAGACTTGCACTGCGAGCTGAGGACTGCGCGACGATTGACCGTGTCGTGGTCCATGCTTCTACAAGTGAAGTTGCCTGTGCAACCTGCGCATCTACAAACTGCGTGGTTTGGACGGACTGCAAATAATAGGACATCGCAACTGACTTATACGCTTACTCTTCCAAACTTAACCACTTTGAATACTTTAATTTAACACTCAAGCATTCATCTATTACCTTATATTAATTATCTTTAGAGCAAGTGCAAGTAGATGGGACATACAAGGTTGTGCACACCCGGTGTTGTGCGTCAAAGAGTTATACAATTCGAACTCTACATACACATGTGATCATTCCATAAACTGATACGTTCACAAACTTGGATCATTGTGCATTCAACATTCATTCACTCCCGCAATACTTAATATATTATTCCCATCTTTCTCCTATGGCGAATACATATAAAAGTATTAACATAGAAACTGATAAAAGAGAATCCAAGCATCCAATGTAAGCAAATAAGCAAATTCAAAAAACAAAAGCAATCACATGACACAGGATTTAACGTGGTTCACCCCCTGGATGGAGGCTACGTCCACAAGAACTATTGTTGTATTAGTCTTTGGGAAGGGTACAACAGTTATTTGTCTACGCACTCAGCTGCAGACTCTCTTCTTTCTCAAAATAGGTCACTGTGCACTCAGCTGCAGAGCCTTTACAATAGCTTCTAAGCTTTAGATTCAGCAATATTCAGGACTTACAAAATGAAGAGTAACCCTTTACCTTACAAAACATGCCTTCTTTATAGATCATGCCCATAGGTCATGTCTTTAAAATTTGAAGGCGCAAAACCCTAAGGTTTACAAAACTGTGACGGTTTCCCCAAAACTGGACTATTGGCTCCTGGTAGTGAATCTTCTGTCGTGGTTGTCATCCATGCACACTTCACATCGCTATTGGCCTTCCTATTGTGCGCATGCCAACAGGTCGCTTTCACTGACTCGTTCAACCTCTGACAGTACTGTGCGACTGGTTCAAGTAGTGGTTCTTTCGCATGTGCGACCAGTCGCTTTCTTTCCGCTTTACTCCTACCCATCAATTGGTACTACCGAAGCATCTTTACCAAAAATAGACTATCGGCGGTTTAACCAAAACCTATTCCATCTTCCGTCCAACACTCTTCTTTTATGGATTCACGTAGACTGGACACATTGCAGCGTTGTCTCCTCGTAGCACTGATCTTCGTAGCTCTTTCGAGGCTGCGTTGCACACAACTTCGCAGCATCCCAAACACTTATACAAAAATTATTCCAACTGAACTGTGCTCAGCTCTGCAGTTCCAAAAATCCTTCTTGCTCAAAATGCCCCACTTGGGCCAGGCCCAACAGGACCCTAACACTTACATGCGGCTCATCCCCGAGCCACCTACAGCTTCAACTTCTCTGAGTTGTTCTGCCGCCTACGGAGCTAGCTTCGTAGCGAACTCATTGTATGTGACAATTACCTTTTCAAATGCGTCTTTCGAGTCTTGCTCAACTTTCCTAACGGTGTCTAGCATCTTAGGTCTTATTTCATCGCCTATTTGACCTTCCACCTATTCTTGACCTTCACACAATTCCTTTAATTTTTCCTTGATCTCCTGGGAAATAGTGTGGGCGACCTCCAAGAAGCGTTGTGACTTATCTCCCATTTCAGTCTCCTTTTCCCGTAAGGTTTGAACTTCCTTCTTTAACGCGCTGACTTCACGGTAGCTCTAAAGTCTTTCTCTAGGTGGCAGGGATTTCACCTCTACGTCCAATTGTTCTAATGTTGCTTTCTTACTTTTGACAGTGTTCTTTACTTCCAACAGTTGTTGATCCTCTTCGAGGGCAGTGAATGCCTTCGAAGTTGTGTCTAACAGGATTTGGCACTTAGACACCTCAGTGGCTATGCTTTTTGTCGCGGCCTTTACCTCCTTTTCTCTTAACTGTTGCTCATTTGGTGGAGTCTGCGGGTTAATCTGTGCCTCCAAGGCAACAATCTTAGCTTCGTGGATGATCTCCATATCTTGCATGTCTTTCTTAAGATTGTTAACTAGTTCTCCGATCTTAACAATAGTGTCCGCGGGGTCAAGCTGTACTTCAAATTCTTCTATATCATCTGAGACCGCGGTGATCATGGATTCTAGCCTTTGCCAACGATCATGCTCATCTTGTAGCTCCATAGCTTTCCACGAGCTAGATTCCTCCAAATTCTTATTAGCTGCTTGCAACTCAGCTTGTCCTTTCAGCACATTAGTAGTTCTCTCATTCATTTCTTCAACAACCTGCAGATGCAAGTAGTGTAGACTGTTAAGATTTAATATGCTAAGACAGAAAATAACATCATTACATTCCATTTTACAATAATAGCATATACAGGATCACTGAAGAAACAACAAGCATAGCATAAACACAAGAGACAGAGATTTATCCTAGGAAACCCTCATGGGGTAGAAAACCCAGCAAAGCTTCCTCAATATAGATGACCAGCAATATACAAAGATGAAACCCTGAGACATGATCTCCTCCTCCACAATAGCAGACCTCTCCTCCACAAGTGCACTATCCTCAAGTGAGTGTGTGTGTCAAATGAGGAACATACCTCCTCTATTTATACACTACACTGACATGTATTTTACACAAGTACATGTAGGCTCGTATTTAACCAATGGGTTAAATACCCCACTACAACTGACTGGGCCGACCCCTCTAGGGTGGTCTAATAACCCTTTGACCCACATAACACATACAGGGCCGACCTCCACTAGGGAAGTCTAATAACCCGAGTTACCACATTCCGACGGAGGAATAAACATCTCTGGATATACAATAAGATCTTTACGGAGGAATGAAACATCTTCAGAATAATAAAGTACAATTATAATATTCTTTGAAGTTACAATATCTCAACACTCCCCCTTAACGAGAAGGATATTATAACAACATCTGCATGAGAAAGGAGTCATCAACATCATACATGATACATCTATAAATCATTGGAAGCTTTCTCAACATCATCAGTAACTCAACCAGTTACTAGAACATCTTCAATACTGGAACATCAACATCTTCAGAACTGAGTCTTCATCTTCTACAGCACACGAACAGCTACATCGTCATCACATGATCATCAGCATTGTCATCACACGATCATCAGCATCGTCATCACACGATCATCAGCATCATCATCACACGATCATCAGCATCGTCATCACACAATCATCAGCATCGTCATCACACGATCATCATCATCGTCATCACACGATCATCGGCATACTCTGCTATACACATGATCCTTCCTTTCAGAATTACAGGATCAATCTCATCACAATCAATATTTAAGACTATCCTTCCTTTCGGGATTACTGGATTTACTGTCTAAGGATGATTAGTCCAATCACAATCATATTTAAGACTATCCTTCCTTTCAGAATTATTGGATTTACTCTCTAAGGATGATTAGTCCAACCACAATCACATTTAAGACTATCCTTCCTTTCGGAATTACTAGATTTACTGTCTAAGGATGATTAATCCAACCACAATCACATTTAAGACTATCCTTCCTTTCGGAATTACTGGATTTACTGTCTAAGGATGATTAATCCAACCACAATCACATTTGAGACTATCCTTCCTTTCGGAATTACTGGATTTACTGTCTAAGGATGATTAATCCAACCACAATCACATTTAAGACTATCCTTCCTGGATTTACTGTCTAAGGATGATTAATCCAATCACAATCACATTTAAGACTATCCTTCCTTTTAGAATTACTGGATTTACTGTCTAAGGATGATTAATCCAACCACAATCACATTTAAGACTATCCTTCCTGGATTTACTGTCTAAGGATGATTAATCCAATCACAATCACATTTAAGACTATCCTTCCTTTCGGAATTACTGGATTTACTGTCTAAGGATGATTAATCCAATCACGTGCATTTTGAACCAAGGTCCAGGGACGATGCAGTCCTATCCTCTATTCTCGGAGACACCTGTCTACAGCTCACTTTAGAACTTGAGTTCAAGGATGATCCAATCCTCTCAAGTCCACCAAGGACTTCATTCTCGGAGACCTCACGTCTACGGCTCTCTTTAGGACTGAAAGTCCAGGGATGATCCAATCCCCTCAAGTCCACCAAGGACTTCATTCTCGGAGACCTCACGTCTACGGCTCTCTTTAGGACTGAAAGTCCAGGGATGATCCAATCCCCTCAAGTCCACCAAGGACTTCATTCTCGGGGACCTCACGTCTAGGGATCTCTTTAGGACTGAAAGTCCAGGGATGATCCATCCCCTCAACTGTCCACTAAGGACTTCATTTTCGGAGACCTCACGTCTACGGCTCTCTTTAGGACTGAAAGTCCAGGGATGATCCAATCCCCTCAACTGTCCACTAAGGACTTCATTTTCGGAGACCTCACGTCTACGACTCTCTTTAGGACTGAAAGTCCGGGGATGATCCAATCCCTTCAACTGTCCACTAAGGACTTCATTCTCGGAGACCTCACGTCTACAGCTCTCTTTAGGACTGAAAGTCCAAGGATGATCCAATCCCCTCAACTGTCCACTAAGGACTTCATTCTCGGAGACCTCACGTCTACGGCTCTCTTTAGGACTGAAAGTCCAGGGATGATCCAATCCCCTCAACTGTCCACTAAGGACTTCATTTTCGGAGACCTCACATCTACGGCTCTCTTTAGGACTGAAAGTCCAGGGATGATCCAATCCCTTCAACTATCCACTAAGGACTTCATTCTCGGAGACCTCACGTCTACGGCTCTCTTTAGGACTGAAAGTCCAGGGATGATCCAATCCCCTCAACTGTCCACTAAGGACTTCATTCTCGGAGACCTCACGTCTATGGCTCTCTTTAGGACTGAAAGTCCAGGGATGATCCAATCCCCTCAACTGTCCACTGAGGACTTCATTTTCGGAGACCTCACGTCTACGGCTCTCTTTAGGACTGAAAGTCCAGGGATGATCCAATCCCCTCAACTATCCACTGAGGACTTCATTTTCGGAGACCTCACGTATACGGCTCTCTTTAGGACTGAAAGTCCAGGGATGATCCAATCCCCTCAACTGTCCACTGAGGACTTCATTTTCGGAGACCTCACGTCTATGGCTCTCTTTAGGACTGAAAGTCCAAGGATGATCCAATCCCCTCAACTGTCCACTGAGGACTTCATTTTCGGAGACCTCACGTCTACGGCTCTCTTTAGGACTGAAAGTCCAGGGATGATCCAATCCCCTCAACTGTCCACTGAGGACTTCATTTTCGGAGACCTCACGTCTACGGCTCTCTTTAGGACTGAATGTCCAGGGATGATCCAATCCCCTCAACTGTCCACTGAGGACTTCATTTTCGGAGACCTCACATCTACGGCTCTCTTTAGGACTGAAAGTCCAGGGATGATCCAATACCCTCAACTGTCTTCTCATCTATACAGGTACAAATATCCAAGAGCATGTATCACATCAAAACATGTATACATCACTAATCAAAACATGTATACATCACACCAAAACATGTATACATCTAGCATGTATAATCAAAACATGTATACATCACATCAAAACATGTATACATCTAGCATGTATTCTCACTAATACATCTAACATCAAAACATGTATACATCTAGCATGTATTCTCACTAATACATCTAACATCAAAGGCATGTATAAGTAAAACTAAGTATTCTAAGTATAAGAGTCCTAGATCTAAATATTTCTAAGTATCTAGGTGTAGAGAATGTTAAAATATTGTAACTTCAAAGAATATTATATTTGTATATTATTTATTCCGGAGATGTTCCATACCTCCGATGTAATTATACTATGAATCCAGAGATGTTTACTCCTCCGTCGGAATGTGGTAACTTGGGTTATTAGACTTCCCTAGTGGGGGTCGGCCCTGTATGTGTTATGTGGGTCAAAGGGTTATTAGACCACCCTAGAGGGGTCGGCCCAGTCAGTTGTAGTGGGGTATTTCACCCATTGGTTAAATACGAGCCTACGTGTACTTGTGTAAAAGATATGTCAGCGTAGTGTATAAATAGAGGAGGTGTGTTCCTCATTTGACACACTCACTCACTTGAGAATGGCGCACTTGTGGAGAAGAGGTCTGCTATTGTGGAGGAGGAGATCATGTCTCAGGGTTTCATCTTTGTATATTGTTGGTCATCTATATTGAGGAAGCTTTGCTGGGTTTTCTACCCCATGAGGGTTTCCCAGGATAAATCTTTGTCTCTTGTGTTTATGCTGTGCTTGTTGTTTCTTCAGTGATCCTGTATATGCTATTATTGTGAAATGGAATGTAATGCTGCTATTTTCTGTCTTATCATATTAAATATTAACATGGTATCAGAGCTAACCTAAAGGAAGACAAGGTATGGCACTTACGACACTTGCTTTACTTACGACAATTTGAAGGTTAGGGTTTTACATAGCAAAAACCAGTCATCGTGGCACTTTCGCTATAACTCCATTTTGGCAAAGTTTCAGGGTCTGAAAAGTTTATAGGTAAAATATAACATCCCCAGGTACCTTGTGTCCAAAGGGCATCCTCAGATTCGTTGTACTTTGTAAGTTATGATTAGTACAAGTTAGGGTTTCTGCCTCTTCCAGATCTCAGTCAAAATCAGGTGACCTTGGAAAAAAAATCATAACTTGGGATAGGAAGCTCCAAATGAAATTTCGTAAAACATGACAGGTATTAAATAGAATGTACTATCTCAAGAAACTTTTTCAGAGGCCGAAGGTGAACCAGTGACACGTGGAACGCCGTACAAGTGCGCTCTCCTGTTTTATCCCATAAACAGGTCACGTTGCGACACTTGGCATAACTCTCTCTCAGAAAGTCCAATTGAGGTCAGACCTGTCAGGATGGAAATATAATAGGTCGAGCTATCTCAGGAAAAGTTTTCAGAGGCCGAAGTTTAAACAATGACACGTGGCATTCCGTACAAGTTCGCTCTCCTGTTTTATCCCATAAACAGGTCACGTTGCGACACTTGGCATAACTCTCTCTCAGAAAACCCAATTGAGGTCAGACCTATCAGGATGGAAAGATGACAGGTCAGGCTACTGCAGAAAAAAGGTTTGAGACTCTGTGGAGAAAAAATTTCAGAGTTATAGCAGAAACAATCAGGTGCATATTTCTGTCAAAACAGAATTATTTTTGGAGCACCTTTACTCATGGCTTCCGGAATTTAGGGTTTCGGAGAAAGTTAGAATTTTTGGAATCGGAGTCCACGACTGAATGCTACTCAGGAAAATCGAAATTTAGAGACTAAGATCGAAATTTTTGGTTGGGTAGAAGACCGGGCTTGATCAAACCCTAGTTCGGGATTTTGATCAGAAAAAATGGAAAATTAGGGCTTCAGCAAAAGTTGGAATTTTTTAAGTTTGTAACCACGGCTGGAAGATCCTCAGAAAAATAAGAGTTTAGAGCCTTGGATCGAACCTTTTGATTGGACATAAGGGTGGGCTTCATCAAACCCTAGTTCGGGGTCCTGTCCAGAAGATCCAAAAGTTTCAAAGGCAATTTTGAGGGGTCAAATTTTTGGAGATTCCAAAATTGAAGTATGCCAGTTTGATCAGCTCAGCAAGACATATTCTTTCATCCATTCAGAAGTGTGAAAGTCAAAGATTGAATTTTTAGGTTTCTCTAGCAAACCCTAATCAAGCTCCAGATCAAGTTTCAAGGGGAGTTGAGGCTAAGGCCTTACATAAGAAGACTACAAAAAGTCTCGACAGGTATGACTTAAGGAGGTTCAGGTATGCCTTGAAATTTGATTCTTGATTAAGTTCATAATGTGTTTGTCTTCATGTTATTTATTAGTACAATTTTGATATGAATGCATGTGAATGATCAAAGACATTCATTGATTAGGGCTATATGATTGTACTTATGCATTATGGTGTTGTGTGAGGTTGATGTTGTCTGCTAACAAGACACAGGTACATTACAAAAGACAAATCAAGTTCCATGACCATGACAACATGAAGAAAAAGACTCACGAGGTATGTATGACTTTGTTATATTATGTTTAACCTATGAGACATGCAGGTTCTAGCTCAGGATCTCTAAATTATTGAAGAGATTGTTTAGGTATGTTGTACATAACTAAGCAGGTATACTAATCCAGGTATGTTTTCCTATGTCATGTTAGAATCTTACCTTGTGTAAGTATACTTGGTATGATTGGTTAGTAATCAAGGGTTTATGCATATTATGTCTCTTATCTTGGTTGATGATTTAACTAACTAGATCAAACAAGAATATGCATGAGTAAAAGAAGACTTCCTTGAAACCCTGAATACTAATGATCATGACTGTACATATTCAAGATTATTTAGAATTAGAATGTTTTGATAATATTGAGAATATACTAATGAATGTATGTTTGTGTATGAGATCATGAGGATGACACTGGTGTACACTTGAGCATGCACAGTGGTACAGAATGAATAGAAGTTCAGAAGACATATAGAAGATCAAGCGGGAGGCAACCACACAAACATAAAAGATAAGTATTTGAGTTGTTATTAGAAATAGTAAATGATATTGCTTATATGCATATTTGTGTTCCTAGAATATATCATGCTGAGTGTAAACATTCATAAAGCATTGAACAGTATACTACTAATATGCATATGATTGGTAAGTTGGACAAACATTCCATTGTTGCTTGTCTAGAATGAAACCTCTTTGCTAACATGCTAAGAGCTGTGCACACTCTCGATAGTATGTTCTGGTGGAGATGGAAGGCATCTAGATAGCCACTGTATGCATACAGGATATGGGAAAGTGTTGTGCCAAAGTATTGGTCAAAATAGTTGCATAACTATGTAAATGATATCTGTATGCATAATAGGTTATCATGTCAAATATGATTTGATGATTATGAAGTATTACTAATCATGTATTTAATTTTGATTTGTAGGAAAGATCATGATGAATGATGAACTCTGAACAAGCGATGGATGTTCAACAAAAGATTTACAAATCAAACACACTATAGAAAGCTTGTGGTTAAGAGATTCTCTTAGAAAGAGGAAGAGAATCATGATGAGATGTTTTGCTCCAAGGGACTAGGTTTTGTATGGGTTCCCAGGATCGGTAGTCAATTGATGAGCTTAATGATCATCATGGGTGATGTGGATCTCAACCTTTGCTACAAGGTTGAATATGGGTTCTATAAACATATGACATGGATGCAAGAAGGAACTCACCACAGAGTTCGAATGATTTTGAGGCTCATATTAGTAGACCCATCTAACGAGAGATGGCACAGATAGATATGCAGAAGATCATTCAATGCTGAGTGTGAATAATGGACAATTGACAGCTTCATGACAAAGCTTGGGATTTAGTAGAAGTAAACCTATTCCTAACCTTTACCTTAAGGTTGTGGATGATGAACTTATCATACCATTATTGTATGACGATGATCTCTTTCTGACAAGGAATGAGAAACAGGTCATGAAAATGGTTGCATAAATGAAAATGAAAGATCTCGGATTAATGCACTACTTCTTAGGTCTAGAAGTATGGCAATATCCAAAAGGAATCTTTTAAATCAAGGTAAGTATGCTGTGAAGTTTCTAAAAGGATTTGATATGTTGGAGTATAAAGCCATGGCCACTCCCATGGACTCCAACTTGAAGTTGTTAGTTAATGACTCATCGTATTTAGTGGACCTAACCCTATATAGACAAATCATTGGGTCATTGATGTATTTAACAAATACTAGGCCAGATATATGCTTTGCTGCAAATACCCTAAGTCAGCATCTAGTAGAACCTAGAAAGGTTCACTTAATAACTACAAAGCATGTAGTGAGGTACCTAAAAGGTACAATAGATTTTGGTCTATATTATCTTGGAGGTCATGAACTCTGTTTACATGGTTACTCAGATTCTGATTGGGTAGGAAGTGCCTCAGACAGAAAGAGTACATCAGGTGGATGTTATAGTCTTGAATCTGCCATGATCTCATGGTTCAGCAAGGAACAATCTAGTGTGGCTCTCAGTACTGCTGAAGCAGTATATATATATAGCTGTCTGCTCTGCCAGCTGTGAAGCAGTGTGGCTTCAGAAGCTATTATATGGAGTGTTTGACTTAGAAATGAATTCCACTATGATTATGTGTGACATTCAAAACTGCATCAAGATAGAAAATCTTGTATTCCACGATAAGTCAAAAACACATAGAGATCCGATACTTCTATATACGAGATATGGTGCAGAGAGGAGCTATCAAGCTCGAGTATATAAGCACTGAGGATCAGATTGCTATTATCTTGACTAAACCTCTGTCTCGAGTAAAGTTTGAATACTTCCGATACAAGCTTGGTATAGTCCAGAAGGACCCTCCTCGAAAGGGGGAGTAGCATAGTATTTGATAACAAGTCTGTCTCATCAATGATGAGGTTACCTATTTACTGCACCTAGTTACTTAGAATTATTTAGATTTAGGACTCTTATATTCTTTCTTTTGATGATAGATGTATACATGCTTTTGATGTTAGTTTTTGATGATGATGATACATGTGGTTATACATGTTTTGATGATGTTGATACATGTTTTGATGATTTTGATACATGTTGTATGTTATACATGTTTTGATGATGATGATACATGTTGTGGTTATACATGTTTTGATGATGATGATACATACATGTTTTGATGATGATGATACATGTTGTGGTTATACATGTTTTGATGATGATGACACATGTTGTGGTTATACATGTCTTGATGATGATGACACATGTTGTGGTTATACATGTCTTGATGATGATGATACATGTTGTGGTTATACATGTTTTGATGATGATGACACATGTTGTGGTTATACATGTCTTGATGATGATGATACATGTTGTGGTTATACATATTTTGATGATGAGGATACATGTTTTGTTATACATGTTGTGAAGGGATTGAATCATTCCTGGACTTCAGTCCTAAAGAAGAGCCATATATGTATGTCTTCGAAAATGAATTTCTTGGTGAACATGTGAAGGGATTGGATCATTCCTGGACTTCAGTCCTAAAGAAGAGCCGTAGACGTATGTCTTCGAAAATGAAGTTCTTGATGAACATGTGAAGGGATTGGATCATTCCTGGACTTCAGTCCTAAAGAAGAGCCGTAGACGTAAGTCTTCGAGAATGAAGTCCTTGGTGGACGGTAAGGGATTAAGTCATCCTTGGACGTAGGTCCTAAATGCACGGTTGAGGATTAAGTCATCCTTGGACGTAAGTCCTAAACGCACGGTTGAGGATTAAGTCATCCTTGGACATAGGTCCTAAATGTACGATGGAGGATTAAGTCATCCCTGGACTTAGGTCCTAAATGTATGGTGGAGGATTAAGTCATCCCTGGATGTAGGTCCTAAATGTACGGTGGAGGATTAAGTCATCCCTGGACGTAGGTCCTAAATGTACGGTGGAGTATTAAGTCATCCTTGGACGTAGGTCCTAAATGTACGGTGGAGGATTAAGTCATCCTTGGACGTGGTCCTAAATGTACGGTGGAGGATTAAGTCATCCTTGGACGTGGTCCTAAATGTACGGTGGAGGATTAAGTCATCCTTGGACGTGGTCCTAAATGTACGGTGGAGGATTAAGTCATCCTTGGACGTGGTCCTAAATGTACAGTGGAGGATTAAGTCATCCTTGGACGTGGTCCTAAATGTACGGTGGAGGATTAAGTCATCCTTGGACGTGGTCCTAAATGAACGGCTGAGGATTAATTCATCCTTGGACGCTATCCTAAATGTACGGTAAGGATTGGATCATCCTTGGACTTTGGTCCTATAAACTGAGCCGTAGACATGTGGTCTCCGAGAACATGATAGGACTGGATCGTCCCTGGACTTCGGTTGAAAAGGTACATGATAGGACTGGATCGTCCCTGGACTTCGGTTCAAAAAGGTACATGACTGGTTTGCATAGAGAATTGGATTGATCGTGTGATGACGATGCTAACGATGTTGATAATCGTGTGATGACGATGCTGATGATCGTGTGATGACGATGTTGATGATCGTGTGATGACGATGATGACGATGTTGATGATTGTGTGATGACGATGCTGATGATCGTGTGATGACGATGCTGATGATCATGTGATGACGATGTTGATGATCGTGTGATGACAATGCTGACGATGTTGATGATCGTGTGATGACGATGCTGATGATCGTGTGATGACGATGCTGATGATCGTGTGATGACGATGCTGACGATGCTGATGATCGTGTGATGATGATGCTGATATGATCGTGTGATGATGATGCTGATGATCGTGTGATGACGATGCTGATGATCGTGAGATGATGATACTGATGATCGTGAGGATCCAGATGTTGATGTTGTTGTAGCTGTTCGAATGCTGCAAAAGACAAAGACTCGGTACTGAAGATGTTGATGTTCCAGTATTGAAGATGTTCCAGTAACTGCTTAAGTTACTGATGATGTTGAGAAAGCTTCCAATGATTTATAGATGTATCATGTATGATGTTGATGACTCCTTGCTCGTGCAGATACTGTTATAATATCCTTCTCGTTAAGGGGGAGTGTTAAAATATTGTAACTTCAAAGAATATTATATTTGTATATTATTTATTCCGGAGATGTTCCATACCTCCGATGTAATTATACTATGAATCCGGAGATGTTTACTCCTCCGTCGGAATGTGGTAACTTGGGTTATTAGACTTCCCTAGTGGGGGTCGGCCCTGTATGTGTTATGTGGGTCAAAGGGTTATTAGACCACCCTAGAGGGGTCGGCCCAGTCAGTTGTAGTGGGGTATTTCACCCATTGGTTAAATACGAGCCTACGTGTACTTGTGTAAAAGATATGTCAGAGTAGTGTATAAATAGAGGAGGTGTGTTCCTCATTTGACACACTCACTCACTTGAGAATGGCACACTTGTGGAGAAGAGGTCTGCTATTGTGGAGGAGGAGATCATGTCTCAGGGTTTCATCTTTGTATATTGCTGGTCATCTATATTGAGGAAGCTTTGCTGGGTTTTCTACCCCATGAGGGTTTCCCAGGATAAATCTTTGTCTCTTGTGTTTATGCTGTGCTTATTGTTTCTTCAGTGATCCTGTATATGCTATTATTGTGAAATGGAATGTAATGCTACTATTTTATGTCTTAGCATATTAAATCTTAACAGAGAACAGGTTACCTCATCATCGACCTTGTTGTTCGATGAGACAATCTCATCATCAATGGCTATACTACTCCCCTTTCGAGGAGGGTCCTTGTGAACTACACCAAGCTTGTCTCGGAAGTATTCAAATTTCACTCGAGACAGAGGTTTGGTTGGTAAATTCTTCACTTGAGGTAGAGGTTTGGCTAGTACAAATTCAAACTTTATAGTTCCTTTCTGCATCACATCTTGTTAGTTCCCTATGTTCTTTGACTTATCATGGAACACTAGATTCTATGTCATCTTGATACAACTCTATTTATCACATAGGATCACGGTTGGTTCTATCTCTAAGTCAAACAATCCTAAAGCCAAACTTCTTCACAGCTAGCAGAGCAAGCAGCCATATATTCTGCTTGTGCTGAGAGCCACACTAGACTGCTTCCAGCTAAACCACGAGATCATGGCTAATCCCAGACAATAACATCCTCTCGATGTGTTCTTCCTGTCTGATACACTTTCTTCCCAATCAATCATTTGAGTATCCATCTAAAGTCATGATCTCCAAGATAGCATAGATCAAAGTCTATCGTATCCTTTAGGTACCTCATCACATGCTTTGCAACTATCAGGTGAACACATCTAGTTTCCACTAGATACTGACTCAAGGTGTTCACAACAAAGCATATATCTAACCTAGTATATGTTAAATACATCAATCACCCAATAATTTGACTGTACAAAGTTATATCCACTAACTCTGATGAGTCATCCCCTAACAGATTCAAGTTGGAATCCATAAGAGTGGCCATTCCAACACCTCAAGTCCTTTTAATATTTCTCATCATACTTTCCCTGGTTGAGAAAGATTCCTTCTGAGCCTTTCCATACTTCCAAAAACTAGGAAGTAATGCATCAAACTAAGATCTTTCATTTTTATTTTTGCAGCCATCTCGTTAGATGGTTCTACTGATATAAGCCTCAACATCATTCGAACTATGTGGTGAGTTCCTTCTTGCATCCAGTTCATCTGTGTCTAGAAGCCATATTCAACCTTGTCGCAAAGGTTGTGATCCATATCACCCATGATGATCATTAAGCTCATCAATTTACTATCGATCCTGGGTACCCATACAGAACCTAATTCACACTTCTTCTTTAGTTGCACCATTAAGAGAATGGTCTTATCTATCCACTTTGAGCAAACATCTTATCATGATTCTCTTCCTCTTTCTAAGAGAATATTCTAGCCATGAGCCTTCTATAGTGTGTTTGATTTGTAAATCCTTTTGTTGAACATCCATTGCTTGTTAATTGTTCATCATGATCTTTCCTACAAATCAAAATTAAGTACATGATTAGTAATACTTCATAATCATCAAATCACGTTGACATGATAACCTATTATGCATACAGATATCATTTTCATAGTTATGCGACTATCTTGACCAATACTTTGGCACAACACTTTCCCATATCCTGTATGCATACGGTGGCTATCTAGATGCCTTCCATCTCTACCAGAACATACTATCGAGAGTGTGCATAGCTCTCAGCATGTCAGCAAAGAGGTTTCATTCTAGACAAGCAACAATGGAATGTTTGTCCAACTTACCAATCATATGCATATTAGTAGTATACTGTTCGATGCTCTATGAATGTTTACACTCAGCATCATATATTCTAGGAATACAAATATGCATACAACCTATTACAGGAAATATCATTTACTATTTCAAATAACAACTCAAATACTTATCTTTTATGTTTGTGTGGTTGCCTCCCGCTTGATCTTCTGTATGTCTTTTGAACTTCTATTCATCCTGTACCACTGTGCATGTTCAAGTGTCATCCTCATGATCTCATACACAAACATACACCCATTAGTATGTTCTAAATGTTATCAAAACATTATAGTTCTAAATAATCTTGAAAATGTATAGTCATGATTATAGTTAATAAACATTAGTATTCAAGATTTCAGGGAAGTCTTCTTTTACTCATGCATATCATCAATCAAGATAAAAGACATAATATGCATAATCCCTTGATTACTAACTTTATGAATAAGCATAACCAATCATACCAAGTACACTTACATAAGGGATCCTAACACAAGGTAAGATTCATGGGAAACATACCTGGATTAGTATACCTACTTAGTTATGTACAACATACCTAAACAATCTCTTCAATGATTTAGAGATCCTGAGCTAGAACCTGCATGTCTCATAGGTTAAGCATAATATAACAAAGTCATACATACCTCGTAAGTAGAACAAATATTATGGATGAGTCTTTGTCTTCATGTTTTCATGGTCATGGAACCTGATTTGTCTTTTGTGATGTACCTGTATCTTGTTAGCAGACAACATCAACCTCACACAACACCATAATGCATTAGTACAATCATATAGCCCTAATCAATGAATGTCTTCGATCATTCACATGCATTCATACTGTTACTAGGGTGATAAGACAATTCTAACATTAATCAAGATTGTACTAATAAATAACATGAAGACAAAACACATTATGAACTTAATCAAGAATCAGATTTCAAGACATACCTGAACCTCCTTAAGTCATACCTGTTGAGACTTCTTGTAGTCTTCTTATGTAAGGCCTTAGCCTCAACTCCCCCTGAAACTTGATCTGGAGCTTGATTAGGGTTTGCTGGAGAAACCCTAAAAATTCAATCTTTGACTTTCACACTTCCGAATGAATGGAAGGATGTGGCTTGCTGGGCTGATCAAACTAGCATACTTCAATTTTGAAATCTCCAAAAATTTGACCCCTCAAAATTGCTTTTGAAACTTCTGAATCTTCTGGACAGGATCCCAAACTAGGGTTTGATGAAGCCCACCCTTCTTCTCAATGAAAAGGTTTGATCCAAGGCTCTAAACTCTTATTTTTCTGAGGAGCTTCCAGCCGTGGTTACAGACTTCAAAAATTCCAACTTTTGCTGAAGCCCTAATTTTCCATCTTTCCGATCAAGATCCTGAGCTAGGGTTTAATCAAGCCCGATCATCTACCCAACCGAAAAATTCGATCTTGATCTCTGAATTTCAATTTTCCTGAGTAGCATTCAGCCATGGATTCCGATTTCAAGAATTCTAACTTTCTCCGAAAACCTAAATTCCGGAAGCCATGAATAAAGGTGGTCCAAAAATAATTTTGTTTTGACAGAATTATGTACCTGATTGTTTCTGCTATAACTCTGAAATTTTTGCTCCACAAGGTCTGAAAACGTTTTCTACAGTAGTCTGACCTGTCATCTTTCCATCCTGATAGGTATGACCTCAATTGGATTTTCTGAGAGAGAGTTATGCCAAGTGTCGCAACGTGACTTGTTTATGGGATAAAACAGTAGAGCGAACTTGTACGGAGTGCCACGTGTCACTGTTTGAACTTTGGCCTCTGAAAAATTTTCCTGAGATATATCGCCCTATTATCTTTCCATCTTGACAGGTCTGACTTCAATTGGACTCTCTGAGAGAGAGTTATGCCAAGTGTCGCAACGTGACCTGTTTATGGGATAAAACAGGAGAGCGAACTTGTACGGAGTGCCACGTGTCACCGGTTCACCTTCAACCTCTGAAAACGTTTCTTGAGATAGTAGAGTCTGTGTACTACCTGTCACTTTTTACGAAATTTCATTTGGAGCTTCCTATCCCAAGTTATGACCTTTTTTCCAAGGTCACCTGATTTTGACTGAGATCTGGAAGAGGCAGAAACCCTAACTTGTACTGATCATAACTCATAAAGTACAATGAATCTGAGGGTTCCCTTTGAACACAAGGTACCTGGGGATGTTATCTTCGACCTGTAAACTTTTCAGACCCTGAAACTTCGCATAAATGTATTTATAGCAAAAGTTCCACAATGACTGGTTTTTGCTATGTAAAACCCTAACCTTCAAATTGTCGTAAGTAAAGCAAGTGTCGTAAGTGCCATACCTTGTCTTCCTTCAGGTTAGCTCTGATTCCATGTTAATATTTAATATGATAAGACAGAAAATAGCAGCATTACATTCCATTTTACAATAATAGCATATACAGGATCACTGAAGAAACAACAAGCATAGCATAAACACAAGAGACAGAGATTTATCCTGGGAAACCCTCATGGGGTAGAAAACCCAGCAAAGCTTCCTCAATATAGATGACCAGCAATATACAAAGATGAAACCCTGAGACATGATCTCCTCCTCCACAATAGCAGACCTCTCCTCCACAAGTGCGCTATCCTCAAGTGAGTGTGTGTGTCAAATGAGGAACATACCTCCTCTATTTATACACTACACTGACATGTATTTTACACAAGTACATGTAGGCTCGTATTTAACCAATGGGTTAAATACCCCACTACAACTGACTGGGCTGACCCCTCTAGGGTGGTCTAATAACCCTTTGACCCACATAACACATACAGGGCCGACCTCCACTAGGGAAGTCTAATAACCCGAGTTACCACATTCCGACAGAGGAATAAACATCTCCGGATATACTTCCAACAGCTGTTGATCATCTTCGAGGGCAGTGAATGCCTTCGACGTTGTGTCTAACAGGATTTGGCACTTAGACACCTCAGTGGCTATGCTTTTTGTCGCGGCCTTTACCTCCTTTTCTCTTAACTGTTGCTCATTTGGTGGAGTCTGCGGGTTAATCTGTGCCTCCAAGGCAACAATCTTAGCTTCGTGGATGATCTCCATATCTTACATGTCTTGCTTAAGATTGTTAACTAGTTCTCCGATCTTAACAATAGTGTCCGCGGGGTCAAGCTGTACCTCAAATTCTTCTATATCATCTGAGACCGCGGTGATCATGGATTCTAGCCTTTGCCAACGATCATGCTCATCTTGTAGCTCCATAGCTTTCCACGAGCTAGATTCCTCCAAATTCTTATTAGCTGCTTGCAACTCAGCTTGTCCTTTCAGCACATTAGTAGTTCTCTCATTCATTTCTTCAACAACCTGCAGATGCAAGTAGTGTAGACCAGGCAATGGTATCTTCACAAGATCGAGCTCCACCCACTCTACATCCTTCGTGTCCAAGATTAGTTGTTCTGTAAGTGGCAGGTTCACAGTTAATGGATCCATATGGACGATGTAGGACTTCACAGACACTGTTATGGCTAGCTGCGGTGTCCTCTACTACGAAGTTCCTCCTAACTTCCCTTTAGACTCTGATTCCCGCAGCAAGGGTAGTCTTTTGTGTACTTCTTCAATTTTCTCCGTGATCTCCTGCAGCACGGTCAGATTCTTCTGCAGACTTTCCTGCATTGCCTTGTCCCTTTTCTCCTTGTGAGTCATCAGATCTTCCATCTGCTATGTGACCCTTACTGCTATCATTTCATAATCGTCGCTGGGAAGTACTGTATCTAATTTGCCTTTATTAGCTTTATGCTTCTTCCTTGGCCCCTTTTTTTGTGTAGGACTCTCAACTTCCTTTCTTTTTTCCGTCTCCTTTTCTTCAGTGATAGGACATGGAATAGGTTCGTCGTCGCCGGAGTCACTTTCGACAACTACGATTTCCACTTGAAACTCGGTAGGCCATTCCTTCATGATAGTATCAATATCATCTTCATACATGTGGTAGTTTCCTGCATACCATTCAGTGTTCCTCTTCTGCACTTTGGATCAAATGAAAATGGAACGCATGTCAACATAAAAATCAACAGTGTGAATATACCGACTCTTTACCTGCTTCGTTATCCACGACGTGAGGATGATTGCTACATGCAACTGGTCATAATATTGGTAGAAAACCTCAGCTGTCGCGTGTTGTCTCTCTGAGTTTAGATTTTCCCAAATATTTGAGTAGTGGGCCCCTCTGTAGTCATTGGTATCAATGATTACGTCGACATAATCCTTCGGCTCCTTCCAACCTACGAAGGAGATCAACACTATCAGCCATGTAAAATGGAAATTTCCACCATTGAGCTGTGTGTCATTTAGTTCCTCCAGGAACTCATTCAATAAGTATTGTCACCAATTGAATGGTTCTCCCTCTGCGGCTGCAGCGCCGAGTAGTACTGCGCCCGCAGGCACCTCCAAAGGCCGACATTTTCTGAGAATATTTCCTGCTAACAGTTGCGTGACAAACCTTGTTGCTTTATCCTCTATTTCTTCCTTCTAAAAGCCCCTGTTTCCTTTGACGACGGTTTGAGATTTCTTCATCTTTGCCACAACTTCTTTGTCCTTGCTTTTCCCTTGGAAAAAATGCTTCGGATATTTACCCCTTTTACTCAACCCAGTGATGTGGTGGATAATGTCAATGGTCAGTTCGAAATTGTAGTCAAGCCACAAATATCCCTAGTGAATGCATGCCATCAGAGTCTGCACCACCATGTTCAATTCTGGTGATCTGTTGAAATGAGAGAGTCTGAGCAGATTGAGCAATCCGGACTTGACTACTCTTGATAACCAGGGTTCTGCGACCAAGGTGAGCTTTCCCTTCACATCTTTCTTCCAGCGCATGTACTGGTCGGGCTGGAACTATGGGAACCTCGGTTCATTGGACTCGTCCTTTTGCATCTGAAGCAAATCATAATCTTCCCACTTACATTCCGGAATTTTACCCAACAAATTTTTATCGACATCGATGTGCTTTGATATGGGTGAGAGCAGGATGTCGTACTTTCATTCTTTGATAAACTGAAGACCGGTGCATCCTGTGCACACGGTGAGATTTAATCTAGGGTCATTGTCAACGGTATCTTCTTATCAGCTATCAACTGCTTTTGCACTGTCGAACCCATCTTTGGTATCTTCGTTCTTGTCCCTACTGGATCTTTTCCTTTGTCTTGCATTGTTGGGCCGTGTCTTGGCGATCGTCTAGACACTTGACCTGGTTCTAAGACACCCTTCTTGGATGGGGTTCTAAGACACCCTTTGATCCCTCCGTATTGAAATACCTTCACAGTCTCCTGGACCGTGAATTCTTCTTCAATGGAAGACCTCTCAGACATCCACTGGACAATTTCCACAAAGTTTCGGACAACTTACAAAAAACAACTTGCAAAGTAGTGTGCAAAAGAAAATTCTAAGTGTTTGGTAACACCCATGATTCTGAATGCAACATTATTTATAGGCATAGATGACCCCCTCTGCGCCCCTTAATGGCTATATAAGCATTAAATGCGGTATCCGTTGGCCAAAGCCAGTGGATTCTTTCATCCTTTCCTTCATAAATTCGTTCAGAACAGTTATCTGTGCGTTAAATGCCCAAGCGGTCACTGGCAAAGTACTGTATAACATATTTTTTTTGGATTGACATTACAACAGCTATTTTTTTGGAGTGTTGTGTCAAACTGCGCGACAGGTCATCATTACTCCTGCGAAGAAACATTGCGGTGCCTAATTTCTTGCCTCTAAACTTAACATCTTTCCTCATTCACTTCATCCTCGCAATTGCCTTTTGGACTTCGCAATTGTGCGATTCCTGCTTTCTTTTTCTTTTCTTTTTTTTTTGGCACGGCGGCATATCTTAATAGTACTGCATGGTATATACACTTCCCCATTATACATTGAGTACAAACTCTTCCTCATTTCTAGTGCCCACTTTCAACTGTACTTGGCACTTAGAAATTTCCTTCGTTTTGATCATCAAAGGTCATGCGAAGCACGGCTATCTGGATAGGGTTTTAGTCTGCTTCTATTGACTAGACCGGGCAAATTATCTCCTGCTAATGTGGCTAAATGAACTACGCCACCATTAGTAACATGTACAATAGTATATGGGCCAAGCCAATGCATTTTAAACTTTCTTGGGAATTTCATGAATTTACTATCGTACAGGAGGACTAGATCACCCACCTGAAAATATTTTCTCTTGATGTGGCGATCATGCCATGCTTTTTCCCTTTCTTTCTGCACTTGTTGGCGGAAGCTTGCAATGAATCGATCTTCTTCCAGACCAACCAAGTGTAGTAGTTGTTCTTCTAGTGCCTCCTAATCCTCCATGCCTGTAAACGTAGCTATCCTTAAGTTGGGAATGATGTATTCCATCGGCATAATTGCTTCCTACCCATAAGCCAGCCTAAAAGGTGTGTTTCCTGTCAACTTTTTGCATGTTGTCCTATATGCCCATAGTATACTTGAAATGCACAAGTCCCAGTCATCCCTATTCACATTGCATACCTTAGTGAGCGCATTCTCCAGTATTTTATTGAATGCTTCAACAGTTCCATTTGCTTGCGGATGATAAGGCGTACTGCGTTGATGATGAACGTGGAACTCTGTTGTCAATGCCTTAATGGTCCTGTTCAGAAAGTGAGTTCCCTGGTCACTCATCAGAATCTTCAGACAACTGAACCATGTAAGGATGTCCTCAAATATGAACTGCGCGACTGTACTTGTGCTACAGTCCTTCACTGGCTTTGCTTCTGCCCATCTGGTGAGGTAGCCAGTTGCCTTAATAATGTACCTCGTACCAGTTCTCTTCCTCGATGGTTTTATAGGTCCTACAAAATCGATTGCCCATTTCTCGAATGCCTTTAATGCTAATTGTGGATTCACGGCATTTCGTCTCTTGTGCAAATGAGCACCTACTAAGGAGAAGGGACTCCTTAGTAGCAGTTCAATAAACAGTAAATCAAAATGCTAAAACAATATAAATTCTAAACTAGCATGAGCATTAAGAAACATAACAAAACATGGAAGATAAATGGTTTTTTGTATTAAAGCTTTACTTCCAATGTGAAGGTTGGTGAAGTTCTTGCAATTGTCCAAGAGGGTTGCTCCAAACTCCAGCGTTGCTCCTTCTCTTTCTCCAAATGGTTGGGAATGGGCCAAAGAGGCACTCAATGGTGAAAGTAGCTCAAGGGTGACCTAGGGTTTCAAGAGTGATTTTGGCAGAGTAAGGGTATACTTGATTGTGGATATGAAATGAGGGGTCTCCATCACCTATTTATAGTTTTTTGGTGGTGGAATGTTGGCCCATGGTTTTGGGAACCATATGGTTTAGGTCAGCTGTATAGGGTTTTTTCCTCCTTTTTCCTCTTTTTCCTCATTTTTTAATATTTTTTATTCAATTTTTGGAGGGTTTTTGCTATTTTTGGAGGGATTTTGGATAATTTTGGGGAAAAAAAGGGGTTTTTTAGCCTTTTTGAGGCTTTTTTGATGGTTTTGTGGCCTTTTGGAGGCTTTTTAGTGGGATTTTTGGGGTTTTTAAGGCAAATATGGTAGGAAAATGGACAAATGAGTCATGTAATGGGGTAGGTGAGGTAGTGAGCACTTTTTGGGTGTTAACAGATTGCCCCCTGATGTGTGAGGGCAGGAGCTCATCGTATGGCCGATAGACATCATAAGTCCTGTATGGTTTTCCTGGGGTGTGGAGAAGAGAAGAAACAAACTGGAGCCCGGAACAACGGTCCTGAACCAACTACAAAAACTGAAAGTACATAACCTCAATAATGGATGAGGAATAATCTGATCATATGGACGAGGCGGGCATTCCCATGCTCGTATCAAGATATAGAACAATAATAACAATGGGGTCCAAAATATGGGGACCTGACATATACATGACCTCAAATAATGAATGAGGAATAATCTCAATATATGGACGAGGCGGGCATACCCATGCTCGTATCAAGATACATAAAAAGAACTGTGAGGCCCGAAAAGGGGGACCTGTAGGATACATAGAGAACCACTGTGTCCATCATAAGGGTCCAGAGGGGACACAAATCTGGGATTGACTGCTGGGATGACCATGTCTGAGCTGAAGAACTGATACACTGGAATGACAACAGTGCTACTGAGTGTGGTACCAGGGGAACTGATGAGCTGCTGGATCATAGTGACAAGGGGTCATACTCTCAATGGTACACTGAACTGGAACTGAACTGGGTACTCGAGGAAGCAGATAACTGGATGGATTCCGAATACAATCGCCAACGCAACTCGAACATCCACGGGAACATATAACTGGGTGTTCCGAAGTGACTCACCAATGTGCTAGAGTCGGGGGAAATCCGGGGTCTTCGACAAATAATGGAAGGGATATAAACCCTGCGCAATTCTCAACGATGCGATTAAGGTGTTGAAATCGAGCATGTGAGAAACAACCACTCAGAGAGGCAATGATGACTCCTCTCAAAATGGTCCGTAGGCACTCACCACAGATGGTGATGGGTCCAAGGCGTAGGGACCTCTGGGTGTATCCTCTGGAATAGAGGGGCTGTCGTCGACAGAGGGAGACTTGCAACTATCAAGGCAATGATGTTTCCTTGACAGGAGCGCGAGGTGGAGAACCAAAGTGTGAGAGTACTGATGGTATGACTGACAGATTGGGGGGGATAACTGGGCAAGTAGAGTGGGTGGACTCAAACTTCCTTTGTTCAGAGTATAATGGCGGGGACGATCGGGAAGCATATGAAATTGACTGATGGGAAAGGGATCATAGCTGTAAGGGATCAAGGATAGTGACTGGGATGAGGGATACTCAAGCTAGTGTAAAATGGTAGGAGACTGCAGATTACTCTTGAACAAAGGCGACCTGATTGGGGGTGTTGCCGAGATGATCGATCATAGTGCCAGGAGGCACGGGGGGACTTCTTCATGGGTTAAGGAACTAGAAGAAGTGTGTATAAAATGGTACTGTCGTGTGGATTTATACGAGCCCAGGACAGTCCATGCTCATGATTGCTTTCAATTTTAAGGAGTCTGAAAGCGATAAGAAGACTCTGGAATAATGGAATGGTACTGTTGTGTGGATTTGTACGAGCCCAGGACAGTTCATGCTCGTGGTTGCTTTCAATTTTAGAGAGTTTGAAAGAGATAAGAAGACTCCAGGGGGTTGCTTTTTCATGTGTTAGTCTCCAAGGCCCAAAGAAGAATAAAAGGATGCAATGAAGAACTCTTCTAGCCGGTGTGACTAGAGTATTCCTTTTTCGTAATTAGTCTACCAGGTCCGGAAAAGGGTTAAACTTATACCAGATAGACGCCCTTTCAGGTAATTTAATGAGCATGAAAGGAAGCAAGATTGCTCGACGATCTTTTCATTGTTTTAGGAGTCAGAAAAGAGCTTAACAGAAACTCCCTAAGTGCGTTTTTCGTAAAGGACTTGTCTAGCCCGAAAAAGGGATAAAATTATACCGAACAAAAGGAATGGCCAGGCAAGGAGGAAGTGCTCAATCAAGGAACATTTATGATGACCAAGAACGAGGGTAGGGGGGAACACTGGTGGGCCTCCTTGCGGGGGAATGAATAGTGGAAAAATAACAAAATAGTTGCAATATGACAGGAGTGAATGGCTCATGTAAAAATGTGGAACAATTCGATGGCGGTCGATGTGGCGCGCAAACCGAGGCAGCAAGGTGTCGAGACACAATGTTGAAACTATACCAAGTGAGAGCAAGAAATGATCTCAAGCATCATCACGAGCTCGGAAAAATGAATCCGGCGATATAAAGAGTGTCAAAAACGGATAACGGCCAATGTGGCACGCAAACCGAGGCGACGGGGGGCGTTTTGGAAAAAATACCCAAAAAATCTAGGGGTGAGAGCAAGAAATGATCTCAAGCATCATCACCGACTCAGAAAAATGAATCCGATGATATAAAATATGCGAAAAACGGAGAGCATCCGAAGTGGCACGCAAATCGAGGAAACTAGTGGCGTCTAAAAAATGTGCAAAAAATGACGTGGAAAATATAACGCAATGAGTTGACCATCATGACAGTCTCGTCGTGCTGATTCCAGTGGTGGAAACAGTTCGAAAAATGGACTCCGTATGGGCTCAGAATGGCCAAAACAAGAAAAAGTCAATGGACTATAAATAGTGAGTGGGTCCAACATGACAAGTGTCATTTGTACTTGTTGACTTTGACTAGTGATCAGAGTTGACCAGAGCTGAGTTGGTGTTTCTGGATGATCCGACCGGCCGATTTCAGATCCGGGAGATACAGGTATTCCGTCAAATACATACCTGCATGTTTTTTAGGTTCGGGGGGTGGGTAGTGGGTCCCAGGGGGTATTTGTACGGTCCACGTGGGGTGGACCGCGGGATTGTAGGAGAGAGCCGCGGTCGGAGACCGCGGGTTCCACGACGGATGACGCGCGTGGAGACCGCGGGGTTCGAGTTGGAACAAACAGTCTGGGACCGCATGTTTCGAGGCTGAATACGCGGATTGGTACCGTGTGTTCGGCGTCGACAGTCGTGGTTTGGGACCACGAGTTCGGCCTCAACAATCGCGGTTTTGGACCGCGACTGTGGGCCAGACAGCCGCGGTCGGAAACCGCAGCAAGGGGGCCTAAAGCCGCATTTTGAAGCGATCTGTTAGGACTTCCCTTGGGGGGGGGTAGGGTTTATTTCTTTGACATGAGTTTGATGAGTTTGCCTTGCGTGTTCGACAGGATGCCACTGGTACTGTGGAGGGAGCGGGAGATCCCGAATGAGATAGTGACTGTCATCCGGGAGGAGCGTCATGTGCGGTCAGTATTGGGGTTGTGCGGATTGTTGAAGTTCGCACAGGTACCTATGATGCGTTCGGTAGGGTTGCTGCTAAACAGGCTAGTGAGTTTCTGGGAGCTAGACATACAGGCGTTCAGGGTGCAGGGTGAGAGGGTGGAGCTTACCCTGACAGATGTATATTTCCTGACGGGGTTGCCCTGTTTGGGTAGGGTGGCGGATACGCAGTCGTGAGTATCCGCCGATTTAGATATGGAGGACATGTTGGAGCGGTACTGTGTTCCAGAGGCTAGGGTGCGTAGGAATGCACTCCGGGTGATAGACCTACAGGAGCCGGCAGTGCAGGCTATTGCAGCATGCGTGGTCCGTGTGTTGGGGTCCCAGTCACCAGAGAAGGTGTCTGGGGGCCAAATACAGCTGGTGGAGCACGTACTGGATGGTGTCTACTATGCGTGGGGCCAGATTTTCCTCACCTGTGTGCAGCGGCAGCTGACATCGACGAAGGAATCTGGGAAGGGATTCTGCTACGGGTCCTTTCTATGTGCATTCTTTATGGAGCGGGTACTAACACTGCGGTCGCGGGTACCGGTCCGGGCAGGAGGGCTGAGGGAACCGCGCATGGTGCGGTGGGGGGAGATGATGTGCCGTCGGGGTGGTGGTGAGGTGGGTAGGTACTTTACCCAGGAGTTGTACCTACAGTGGTTACAGATGCCGCTGCCACTGGATGACTACCCGTATAGGTATATGGACTACACCGGGGACCCAGAGGCACCACGGGCACCAGGATAGGCATGGGGACCGGATGGTATGTATTGATTTACTTGCATGTTATGGATGTCAAGATTTATGTATGATGTGTGTTATGATATATACTGTTACTGACTGATGTGTGATCTGCAGATGTGGGTCCGAGACCACTGCCAGGGCATGTGGCGCGCAGGGGACATGTGGCGGTACCAGCCCTGCCCGACCGAGGCGAGGTGCGTCGGCGGGATGCAGAGGGGACTTTGGAGTCTGTACGAGTGTTGCTGGATCGGTTACTAGTTGGAGTGATCGACGAGGGATGGCGGGACGTGGATCCAGATGTGATACAGGATTGTATGAGGGCGCCCCGGGAGTTCCGGTCGATTGCGATCTGGGTGGCTATCATGGCGGACAGGGCTCGGGCACAGGAGCCCGCAGGGGATGAGGAGCGGGGGAGGACTCGGAGGTAGGTGATGCAGGCAGTGATGCAGGGTATGACTATCATTAGGGAGTGCTGGGGACTCCCCCCGAGTTTTGTAGCTCCGGGGCATGTATCTTATGAGATGTATAGATATTTTTTGTGTATAGATGAGTACGGGGGTACTTAGGACATGTATAGGCGATGAACATGTATTTTTTGATATATATATATGCATGTGGATGCACCTTTTTACGATGATGTTTTAGTTGTACACACGTGGATGCACTTATGGTTTGTTGTATGTTTGTACTACACATGGATGCAAGTAGCATAGGGTGATGGGCACATGGATGCCCCTTGTGTATGTTATGTGTTTTTATTTTTTATAGCACATGGATGCAAATGTTGATGTGATGATAGGCACGTGGATGCCCCTTGCAATCTTTTTGGGTTTTTATATATTTTTATGAGATGTTATGGGATGATAATTCATGATGGAGGTTTTTACAAGGTGTGATTGATGTGCCAATCTAGGATATTGTTAGCCATTTGATCTGCGACACTATTTTGAGCTCTGGGGACATGGGTGAATGTGATGGATTCAAACCGTCGGCTGAGTTTTTTTGTATGTTGGAATTTTCTAAAGAGGCAGGGATCACGCACCTGGTAGCATTTGTTGAGCTGGGAGACAAGCAGCTGGGAGTCAAGGAACACATGAAGGTGATGTATGCCCATCTGGAGGGCAGCAGTTAGGAGACCAGTCATAGCATCATACTCCGCCTGGTTATTGGTAGCAGTGCCTATGTAGATTCCATCAAGGTGAATCATTTCATGGGAAGGGGAATATAAGACCCATGCTGCAGAAGCCAGGTTGGGAGACTATCGGCTTGCTCCATCAGCGAAGCCAGTGTAATGAGGTGGAAGATGGTCCATCTGTGGTCATGCAAAAATGATGAATATGAGAGTGAGGTAAAAAAGGTGAAAAACAAAAAAGAGAACAAACTGTACAATATGGACCAATGGGGCCGCGAGTTATTTAGGGATAAAAGCGTTTAAGATACAACCCATTACGAGGGTTGCGCAAAGGGTGACCTTCTGAGTCAGTTAAAATGTATGCCCCCTTACCGAGGCAAGTCTGCACGATGTAAGGGCCTTGCCACATAGATTCAAACTTTCCTTTACTGGTTTTGTCGTGGGCTTGGTCATATGCGAGGACGAGGTCCCCTTCATGGAAAGTTCGAGGGTGTACATGTTTGTCGTAACCGGCTTTGGAGCGGTTCTTGGCGGCTTCAATATTCTGGAGAGTGGCACGACGGTCTTCATCAGCTTGTTCGAGGGATAGTAGACGTTGCTCGAGTGGGGAGGTGTCGGGGAGAAGCTCGATGGAGATTTGTAGGGCAGGTATCTGACACTCAATGGGGAGGACAGACTCTATGCCGTGAACTAAGTGAAACGGGGTAAAACCAGTGGTGGTCTTGGTAGAGTTATGGTAAGCCCATAAAGCAGGGAACAACATGTGGTGCCAACTGGACTTATTCCAGTCAACAGTGAGTTGAAGAATGGTTTTGAGAATTTTGTTAATGGCCTCTACTTGGCCGTTCCCTTGGGAGTAGTAGGCAGAGGAATATTGAGGGTCGAACTTGAGGAGGGTGGATAACTCGTGCCAAACAGAATCTTCGAAGTGTGAACCATGGTCTGAGACCAACTATTTGGGAACCCCGAATCGAGTGATAACATGGTTAAAAAAGAAACGGCCAGTGGTATCAGCGGTACAATTGAAAGTGGGCATGGCTTCATCCCATTTGATAAAGTAATCGACGGCGACAATGATGTATTTATGGCCATTATCAGATGGAGGTTTACACTCCATGAAGTCGATGGCGCACTTACAAAAGGGATCAATGGTGACGACTGGGTGTAACAGAGCAGGTGGTGTCCGGGCCTTGGGGGAAAAAAGTTGGCAATTATGGCAATGTTTGACCGCTGTGATACAGTCAGTAAAGAGTGTGGGCCAGAAATATCCAGCGCGAATGACCTTTTCGGCGGTGGCCATCCCGAATAAATGGCCGCCGCAAGCCCCGCTATGACAGTCATTGAGGACATGTTCATCTTCCTCGTGTGTAAGGAAACGACGAAGAATCGTGTCGACCCCTCGCTGGTAAAGGACATCACCTAAGAGGAGATAGCGAGAGGCCTGGTGACGGATACGACGGCATCCATTGCGGGTGACTTTGGGTCGGAACTTCTGCGTGTGAAGGTATAGCAAAATATCACCGTACCATGGGTCATCAGACGAGATGGTGAACAAATGGTTGTCGGGTAACTCATCGGAGATTTGGGGGGACGGTAGAAGGGAGGGGAGATCGGTGATGAGCTGGGCAAGTGCGAGGGATTTGGTGCTCTTAGGGGTTTTGAAAGTAAGGTCATATTCCTGGAAGATAATGACCAATTTAGAAACATGACCTTGCAGTAGCCGCCGGTTTAAGAGATATACCATGGGGTTGGAGTCGGCGACGACTGTGGTATGACTAAGTAAAATGTAGTGTCGCAATTTTTGGATGGAAAAGACCACAGCTAGGGCGAGTCTTTCCTCATATGGGAAACGTAGGGGTGGTCCAGACAAGGTCTGGCTGACGTAATAAATGACATGCTCTTGGTGAGAAACGTCTTCTTGAACCAAGACACCGGACATGGCATGCTCGGATGCCGAGATGTAGAGGATGAAGTCCTGAGAGAAATCCAGAGGGGAGATCAAAGGGGCTTGTGTGAGAGCTTTCTTGAGGGCTTCGAATGCAGCTTCTGCTTTCTCATCCCAGACAAAGGGTATGTGGGTACGGAGCAGGCGCAAGAAACCATGAACGGTAGTAGCATAATCAGGAATGAAACGACGGAGGAAATTGGATCGCCCCTGCAGACTTTGGAGCTGTCGGAGCATGCAAGGAGAGGGAAGGTCTAAGATGGCTTGGACTTTCAGGGAGTCAATAGTAATTCCTTTCTGGGAAACAATGAAACCCAACAATCGGCCTGCCGGAACGCAAAAGACACACTTGTGTGGGTTCAAGCGGATTTAAAATTTGCGACAACGCAGAAAAACTTGCCGAAGGTCGTGAAGGTGGTCTGATCGTTTCTGGGAACGAGTTGTAAGGTCATCAAGGTAGACTAGCAGGATATGGACCAAGTCATGAAAGCAATAGGTCATGGCCCGCTAGAAGGTGGCACCAGCATTTTTGAGGCTGAAAGGCATGACGCAATAGGCAAAGGTGCCCCATGGGGTAGTAAAGGTAGTTTTGTACTGATCCTCCTTTCGGATCTGAATCTGATTGTATCCGGAAAAATCATCTATGAAAGATAGGACTTCATGCCCCGCACATGCATCGATGAGCTAGTCAATAAATGGCGTGGGGAAGTTGTCTTTGGGACAGGCGCGGTTTAAATCTCAGAAGTCAGTGTAGACTCGAATGGTGCCTTGTTTTTTGTTAACGGGAATGGGGTTTGAAACCCAGGTGGTATAAGCAATAGGATAAATGAAGCCTGCCTTGCGAAGTTTCTCAATCTCTGCTTTGACAGCTGGGAGCTTTGAGGGATGAATGGGGCGCTGTTTCTGACGAACGGGGGGTACATCAGGCCATGTGTAAATGTGGTGCTCTATAATGGCGGGGTCAAGACCAGGCATTTCGGTATAGGACCAGGAAAAGACATCACGGAATTCTTGGAAGAGTTTTTTGTACTCCTCAATATCATACTCACTGTAGGAGACTCCTAAAGTTATGAGTTTGAGGGCACCTCCTGGGGTAGCGATATCAATGTGGATGACGGGTGAGATATTTGCCATGTTGCCTTCCTCAAAGGCATCAAGAGCAGGAATAGGATCCTTAAACCAGTCGACCTTGGTAGGAAGGAAATCTTTGGATTCAACTGCAAATTGGGTAGCGGTGCTAGAGGAGGATTCTTCTGGGAGGAAATACGAACAATGGTGCATGTCATCCCAGGGATATTCTAGGGCAGTGAGTGCCTCAAGAATCTCCTCATCAGAACGGAAAGTCGGAGTCGTCAAATCGGTGGACGAGGAAGTGGTGATTGAAGAGATCATATAAATAGTGTTAACCTCTCCTGAAGGGGAGGAGACTGGGGGGTGGATCTCCTCAATGGTGGGTGGTGTCGTCTCAAGGTCCAGATTATTCATCTCGTAGAGAGCTGCTCTGTAATCTGGGAGCTCAGGCAAGTGATGTGAGTAGTGGCCATAAATACCGCATATCGCACAGGGATGGTTGGTACGTAGTGATTTATCACGAGGCTTCGGGGTTGGGTCGATTTCGACAACGGGGATGTTGGGGTCATCGTCAAGCATTTGCATGTGTTCCTGTAATGCCGGTAACTGTGGACATTGATGAGTCGGATGGCCTAACTCATCACACAACGAGAATTTGGGAGGAGCACGAAACACTGGGGGGGTTTTGACTATTTTGGGAGGGGGTACAGTAGTGTATATTTGTGGGCCTCTGCTCCTAGTGGGCTTGATAAGAGGAGGGGGGTTCATGGAGGACGAAGGGGTAACGACACCGGGAAGTGGCTTAGTAGTAGTGACAATGGGTTGCACCGGCTGCAGGACGACATTTGGTGTCGGCGGGGAACGGGAGGCGAAAGGTACCACACAGGTAATCCTAAGGTCAACCTGGGTAGGCTGAGGGTAGCCATAACCGGGGCGCTTACTACTCCCGAGGGAGGGATTAGGAATGGAATGGTGTGGTTGGGTGTAACACCAATGTGACTAGGTACCAATGGTGGTTTAGGTAACAGGAGCGGCTGATTGGTGGGTGTTTGCATATTGTGGGAAAGAGTACAAAGGTCAGAGACTTCGGTTGCGGGTGACGGGGGAGGAATGGACTGAAATGTGGAAGTCATCGGTGGATTTGAGTAAACTTCGGGTCCCAAGGAGGAAACAAATGAGGTAGCGGCACCACTAACAGGTTGTTCAACCATGGGGAGAACATTCTCAGGTGCAGCGGGGGCATTGGGATCGTAGTAGGTTAATTGGTCAATCTTGACCACGCGTCCGTCATGGGGGAACATCATGGTACGAAAGACAGAGGAAGCTACCGCCCGCATAGCATACATGTAGCTGCGACCAAGTAAGAGGTTATAATCAAGCTGGGCATTGATGACCTCTATGTCAATGAGTACGGTTTTACCACCTAACTAGACGGGAACATTGGCTAGGAGACCTTGGGGTTGAGCCGAACGACCGTCGTAGGTGCGTAACGCAGTGGTGGACTGCTGGAGAGTAGGGGATCCCAACTTCTGCCATATGAATGTGGACATAACGCATGTAGAGGCTCCTTCATCGATGATGCATCGATGGATGTCAAGATTCCGAATGGAAACAAAAACTTGGAATGCTAAAGTAGAAGGCAGGCATGGTTCGGACTGGTCCAAATCGAAGGCCATCAAATTCGAATCATTTGGGTCAATAGCCCCAATGGCTGAGAGTAAATTCTTGCGCTATGAAGGACAGTTTTTCAAGACTTCTAACGCAGACATGGCTGCGGGAGATTGGGCTAAGTCATCTACAATGTTGTAGTTTGATGCAGCACGTGCATTGGGGTTATTGTTGATACGACGAATTGGGAAACGAGGTGCTTTGGAAGCGCCATCTAGTGGAGGCGGAGGTATACGTAACGCCTGATCAGTGGGATGAGCGTTAGTGGTTTTATCAACGGGAGGGGCTTCAAAGGTGGAGCCATATTGGTTCCAACGGGTTTGGAGGTTGACATCAGTGGATGACATCATCAACAAGTGGTGGGTACCTGAGTCGAACATGGGTTGATCAGGAGCGGCATAAGTGATCTGTTGTTGTGGTGGCACGTTGGCTTGAGGGGGAGCCAACGACTGAGTGTTCACTACGCCTTGGTTTGGTAAGGGGTTTTGAAGCACTAAAGGTGGCTTCTGAGGTTGTGGCGGGTTGGGTGGCACTTGAGGAGCTGCGTGCCCTTGGCGATGGGCATCATCAACCCAGAGTTGCCTAGCTCACTCTAAATGTGGGCAAGCATGTGTGTAGTGGCCATAGACCTCGCAAATAGAACAAGGATGGTTTGTTCGTAAATTAGGGTTTTTAGCCTGCTTAGGCGGTCGGTCAGGGTTTTGGTTGGCAGGGGCCGCATTATTGTTGTCTGGGGGATTGGGAGGTTGACCACCTTGGTATGGAGGAGGGTTGTTCCCACGATTATGGCCCTTGCCACGGTTTTGTTGGCCCTATTGGCACTGGTTATTTTGGTTTTGCTGCTGATTTTGTTGGGCGTATACTTGCCCTTGGGCAGCAAGTGGGTTCTGGGGTTGCGCAGGTGCTGGAGCAGGCTGCGGAGGATAATATGTAGGTGTAGGCTGCACAGGTGTTGAACCTTGTGGGGGTTGCTAATATGCCTACGGAGTGGGTTGTGGGTTTGCCGGAGGGGCTGCCTGTGGCGGGTAATAAGCAGGTTGGGATTGAGAGGTCACAAGAGCTGGTGCAGCCTGTTGATGATAATATGGCTGAGGTGCGATCGGGGGGGCATAAGCGGGGGACGCATGGCCAAAGCACTGAGGGGGATAAGAGGGTCCGTGAGAATGGTGGTGATGTGTCATGGGAGCATACGAATTGGTAGCTCCGAACTGTGATGTAGCTCGCGAAAGGTCGGGGCCATGGCTAGGGCATGCTATGGAAAAGGTTTGGGGATGTGAGGCGATACGGCCAATGATGCTGTCTGCGGCGTGGGATGCCCCCAGCGTATCGTGCTGGGAGGACTCGCCACAACGGGCATCAGGTATAATGGTATAGAGGTAACCCAACTAGGCGTATATGAGGTCAAATTGCTGGGCTTTGAGGATGGCCTCTTCTTCAGACCGGGGTCGTTCGGATGCCACATCCTTGGCAATGACAAGAAGGAGAGATTTTAGGAACCAATCTAGGAAGATACGGTCGTCTAACTTGATCTTCCAGAGGTTGTAGCGTCGAAGCCACTCATGAATGTGGTCAGTGATGTGGGTAGCCATGTTCTGTCTGCAAGACAGTAAGATCTCAACTCCCGCGTCATAGCGGACAGGTAACTGAAAGAACTGCAGGAAGGTCGAGGCAAGGGAGGTAAAGGTGGCATGGGCCCCATGGGGCTACTCGATGTACCACTTAGCTGCAGAGCCAGTGAAGGTGTGCTGTAATAGATGGAGGCGGACAGAGTCGTCCACTATGGAGTTGGAGGAAAACCATAAATGGAAGGACATAATATGATTTTGGGGGTCCTCACCTGCCTTTCCCTCAAACTTAGGGATGTCAGAGGGGAGCTTGGTGGGAATGTGAGGCCATGCAGGGTCATGTCTAATGGGATCGTTAGTCAGTCTGGCTAGGTCAGGAAGGTTGAGGCTAGCCATGAATGGAAAACTAGTAGAAGGATGTGACATACTAGTGGGTGTGACCAAATTGGGGCCAATGCCCCTAAGTGGAGGGGCTGGGTTTGGGATGTTGCCCCCAAGTGGAGGGACGAACGTGGTATGGGACAGTCTTGCACCACCCAGGGTAGTGTGAGTCACTGAGGGAGGTGGGACAGGTATTCCAGCTACTGGAATGGGTGCAGTGAGTGGAATGGTAGACATGGGCCCCATCGAGGGCATACCCAAAGCAGGTGTGGTAGCTGGTGTGGTGGTGGATGCTCCACCAATGGTCCCTACCAAGAAAGGGGTGGAAGTCACGCCAACCATGGGGCTAGTGGGTGCAATGTAAATGGGGTTCTAGGACTCTACCTCAGAATCGGAGGTAAAATAGGGGGCATCTAGATCAGGCGATGGAGTCCTATGCCGTTGACGAGTGGAGTCAAGTGATAAGGCTCGAGATCTGTGATGAGTGGTATCAAGTGATGAAGATCTATGTCTGCGACGGATGGTGTCAAGTGAACCGTGCTATGGGGGCTCGCCCCAGAGGCACCGAGAATGTCTCGAGGACGCAATGGTGACAAATGGTGTCAAATATCTGGGGGTTGTGTTGAGTGAAAAACAGCTCAAAAACCTGAATGCAACTGAGTGTGCAGAAGTAGAGCTCAAAAAATATGGCACTTAGGCCAACAACCAACTCAAAACACCTACTGTAACAGCTATGCTACAATAAGTGGAGTATCAACAGAAATGGTCAGAATACCAACAAGCAACAGGTTTCCTAAAAAATAAAAATGGTGGACTCGCTAGACCAAAAGGAGGTAAGGGAGCATGCAAACACCTAACTAAATAGTATTCTGACTCAACTAGACATATCCTTTGCAAGGTGATGAAATCCAAGTCAAACAATATGGATAGGAGAGCCAAGTGGCTAAAGATATCCCCCTACTGGGAGGGACACCGGGTAGTCAATCCTAGAAGGAAGGAAACTAAGATACCCCATTCATGACACGTCTAGAAAGGTGAATCTGTCGTTTGGTCCTTTTACCACAGTACCCCTATACAGGGATACTCCGAGAACTATGAAAGGTAGCCCTTCGGTTACTGAATGGAGTGCGGTATTCCACTCAGGCCTCCGGAACCAGTCTGGCGACTTCAACCCTCCTAGGGGAGAGGCCCTCTGATAAACTGGTCGTGACCGTGCCAAAAAATACTAGGGGATTTTGGTTCTCTAATGGACAACAGCTATGTCTCAAGTGTAAGCAACCAAGGGGTGTTATTTGGATGCCTATCCCCCCGATCCTACCTAACTACAAAAATTCTTATGTGTTCCCCAGTGGAGTCGCCAAAACTGTAGCTAGGGTTTTCACCCTAGCTTGTGCAAATGAACACCTACTAAGGAGAAGGGACTCCTTAGTAGCAGTTCAATAAACAGTAAATCAAAATGCTTAAACAATATAAATTCTAAACTAGCATGAGCATTAAGAAACATAACAAAACATGGAAGATAAATGGTTTTTTTGTATTAAAGCTTTACCTCCAATGTGAAGGTTGGTGAAGTTCTTGCAATTGTCCAAGAGGGTTGCTCCAAACTCCAGCTTTGCTCCTTATCTTTCTCCAAATGGTTGGGAATGGGCCAAAGAGGCACTCAATGGTGAAAGTAGCTCAAGGGTGACCTAGGGTTTCAAGAGTGATTTTGGCAGAGTAAGGATATACTTGATTGTGGATATGAAATGAGGGGTCTCCATCACCTATTTATAGTTTTTTGGTGGTGGAATGTTGGCCCATGGTTTAGGTCAGTTGTATAGGGTTTTTTCCTCCTTTTTCCTCTTTTTCCTCATTTTTTTATATTTTTTATTCCCTTTTTTTAGGGTTTTTGCTTTTTTTTGGAGGAATTTTGGATAATTTTGGGGAAAAAAAGGGGTTTTTTTAGCCTTTTTGAGGCTTTTTTGATGGTTTTGTGGCCTTTTGGAGGCTTTTTAGTGGGATTTTTGGGGTTTTTAAGGCAAATATGGTAGGAAAATGGACAAATGAGTCATGTAATGGGGTAGGTGAGGTAGTGAGCACTTTTTTGGGTGTTAACAGCTCCACAGTTCCAAAATCCTTCTTTCTCAAAATGCCCCACTTGGGCCAGGCCCAACACTCTGGATGATCGATTGAGCCAGAATGAGCCTGCTTCCAATGGAGAGCCAACGGAAGGCCTGATTTTTAAACATTCTGTCAATTTTCTGGAATAACCATCTCCAGTCCTCCACCCTGTAACAGGGTGAATCCATGAATGTGGTTCACCATTTTTGGCGGATCACATGGGAAAAAAAAAATTTGGACCCTCGATCGAGGTATTTTAAATCCCTCGATCGAGGTTTTAAATGCTCGATCGAGGGTTTAAAAATACCTCGATCGAGAGTGTTTTAAACCCTCGATCGAGGGTCTAACCAAACCCTCGATCGAGGGTTTGTTCAATCCGGAGGGAAAAAAACAAAACAGTGCCCGGTCGGTTGTGTAGTGGCTTGACACACCCTCAATCGAGCAAACCCTCAATTGAGGGTTTGCTCGATCGAGGGAATGCGACAGGGAAAAAAAACAAAACAGGGCCCGGCCAGCCCTGTTTTGTGCAGTGGCTTGACAAACCCTGAATCGAGGTTCTAAATGCTCGATCGAGGGTTTGCTCAATCGAGGGAATGCGACAGGGAAAAAAAAAACAAAACAGGGCCCGGTCGGCCCTGTTTTGTGCAATGGCTTGACAGAGATGGAATAGCAGCGACCCGTGACCTCGACCAAGCACACGCCCGATGCCACCTCCCCACAGCGACGCCACCTCGCCACACGGACACCATCATGTCATCTATTCCACCAAGTGGGTAGAATTCCACCATTTTTTTTGTTATTTAAACAAAATATATATTTTGTATTTGTTGTATAAATTTTTGTTTTAGATCAAATTTAGTTTTAATTTGGTTTTCTAGAAATGATTAGGATGTAGGCATTTAAACTAAACCAAGATTGAAACCAAAAACCGCCATTGAAACCAAACTAATTGAAAAAAAAAATGATTTAATTTAACTAAAACAAAAATGCATTTCAAACCAAAACAAAAACCAAAACCATTTGAAATTTGAAATAGATTTAGGGTTTTAGATATTTTGCAGTTATTTGTTTAAATTATTTGATTTATTTTTTTTTATATATCAACCGGTAACATTTCACTGTATAAATGCTACCGGTTTTATTTTAAAATGTGTTTTTACAAGCAGAAATGCTGCCCATTTTTTTTCAATCCTCCGAGAATGCCAAGAGGATTGAAAAAAAAAACCACTTGAACCTAAAACAAAAAACCATTTCAAAACAAAAACCAAAACTATTTGAAATTTGAAATAGGTTTAGGATTTTAAATTTATGTTGCATTTATTTGTTTAAAAATTATTTGGTATGTAAATTTGTTTATATATCAACCAGTAGCATTTCACCACATAAATGCTACCGGTTTTATTTTAAAATGTGTTTTTACAAGCAGAAATGCTGCCAATTTTTTTTCAATCCTTCGAGAACAGCAAGAAGATTGAAAAAACAAATCATATATTAATATTAATATTATAATATAAAAAATTAAAAAATGAATATTAATAATATATATAATCATATATTATTTATTAATTTTTACTTAATTTATTTTAAAAAAATAATATTTAATATTAATAATATAATATAAAAAATTAAAAAATGAATATTATGTAATACACATATCCACTGTCTTAACCTTCAAATATATGATTATTCTCTTCACTACACCCCTTTCATGTTGCCCCAAATTACATGCTTGTACTCTCTCACCAAACTAACAACATAAGAAGCAATGTCTAATATACTATATACACACCATGGTAAATGGAAAGTTGTGAACCACATTCATTATGACAGTTTCTTCATAGATTCCATTTTTCCCTCTTCCCTTCAACACATGTCATCAGAATACTCCACTTCCATTGAGGTCACAATTAGTTTGCATTCACTAATTTCAAACCTCTTCAATGTACCTACTAATTCATTTGACTCTCCAGGATCATCTACATACAATGCTAAAATGCAAACAAAAGTCACATGCATTCATTCTTGATGTAGACACATGGATGCACATCCAAATTCTAAAAAAATCAAAATTTTATATATCTATAAATCTGATTATACAAAGTTTTGGATGAATGTTTCATTTAACATATGAATCCTTCCACAACCTACAAATCAAATTTTATTTTATTGACTTCACATATGATTTCAAATAAATCATGTGGATCTCTTCCTCTAATTCTCCAATGATAAAAAGTTTAAAATAGTTGTCCATGCACATTTATATCTTGTACTTCACATATCCACAATTCTTTTGCAACCACTTTCATACTCACAAGATGATATTGTGTATGTGTTTGATTCTTTTGTGAAATTTTGGTTTTTTTTTAGAGATCAACTTTGACTATTGTATTGTAAGACCATAGGATCATTTGGTTAATCTAAAAGTAGTTGTTTCAACCATATTCATTCTTTCATTGATATATGAATATAAATAAAATAAATATATAAAAGAGATCTAATTTAAAATAATTGATATTTAAAATTGATCAATTGTTTATTTTAATAAATAATAGAGATTTGATATTGTCTAAGTTCATATAAAAAACTATCATTTCTTTCTCACATCTTTTCACAATTTTTGGGTCCTGAATTTTCGGCGTGCTTTTTAGGGCCTAATTCCCATATGTTTTTCAAAATTATGACACATAAAGGAAAAACATTTAAACCTGTGTGAAAAGACCCTTTCAAATGAGCTAAAAATTCTAAAACTGAGCAACAAACAAAATGTTATGGTCTTGATGAGGATCCCTTTTTTTTGGGCAAAGATTGGTTGAACATCAAGCTTTGAATGTGGCCTCAATCCTCTCTTCATGTTAGGGTTAGGTTATTGCATCTTAGGGTTTTTCTCTCGTAGGATTTGTTGGTATCACTATAAAGACATAATTTCAATATATTGTTATGAAATTTTTAAGAATAAGTGTAATCACCACATCTCCACATCTCTTTTTAGAGGCAAGCTACCACCATTATAACACATTGTATTGCTATAAACAATGCATTATTTTTTAACATTGATAGAATATAGTTTTCACTACATATTGTGTTGAACACTATGTTATATGCATTGTAATACCATGCTTTTTCATTTTGTTCTCAACATAATCAAGATTAGTGATTTAAATTGGTAAGAATTTCAAGAGAAGTTATAGTTTAATATAATTGAAAAGTTTTAGCTCAATTTTGAAACTAAATTTTATATAAATAATTTATGTCAATATCAATGAAAATAAATAACTCAATTATGTTTCATTACATATATCTTATTACAGTAATAAAAAAAAGTTTTTTTTTTAATTTGTAATTTAATATATTTAAATTGCATATATATAATAATGTATTTAAAAAAATTTCAATTCAACTATTCAATTGCAAAAATAATTTGAATTTTATTTTTTTGCCACCTCCACCTTAGTAAACATATGTTATATAAACCACATAAATAATATAGCCATGAATGAATCAATACAACTCACAAATTTCCCCATGAAAAAACCAACTTTATTACTCTCTATGTACAATAATACTACATCAAAATAACATATGTAGATTCCTCTCTATATAAAATAATACTACATCAAGATAACATTTATAGATTCCCCTCTTTAATATATTATGCTTATTGGTTTGATTCAGAGTTATGAGATCAATTTGTATTTGTTCAAATGATCAAAATACAACTTAGCTTTAAATTTTACATTAAAGAAGAGTTTGTATTTCCATATAATATGATTAATTTTGAAAATATTAACAATTTTTATTATTTAAAGTTACGAATTAAGAGGTTAAATCTTTTTTTTTATAATAAAAAGGTATTGGATGTCACTTCATATCAATATGGGATGTCCCATTATGAGAGTTGTATTAGTAGATTTTGTTCTTAAGTTTATGAAAATGGAGTGGTAAAAAGGTGAACAAATTCAATCATTTCTCCATTAAAATTATTCTCCAAATGTTAATAATTCATATTATTTGAAGTTATGAATTAAGTAAGAGGTCAAAAATGTTTTTAGAATAATAAAGTATTGGGTGTCACTTCACATCAATATGGGATGTCCCAACTATGAGAGTTGTCTTAGTGGTTTATTCTTAGGTTTATGAAAATGGAGTAGGTAAAAAGGTGAATAAATTCAATTGTTTTTCCATTGAAATTATTTTCCAAATGTCATAAGGATTTCAAAAGAAATTACAGTTTAACATGATTGATGAGGAATTTGATCATAAAATTTTGCGAATAAGATTTTTATCCCCAACTTTAAAACTCACTCCTATTTAAATAGTTTATGTTAATGTCAAAAGAAATAAATAACTAAGTTAAATGTATTACATTACATATATTGTCTCACTGCAGTGATGAATAATGAGTGTTTTTTGTTTTCCAATTAATTTGTGGTAACTTGTAATTTAATGTATTTAAATTGCATATATAACCATGTGGATTTTTAGGTTTTGAAAAAATAAATCTTGCAAAATTGAATCCAAAAATCTAAAACAATGATTGTAGGAACCTTCCTCTCACTCGATGGTTGAGGATCAATAGGAGCAAACTCTAGTCTAGTGGTGGCCTTGAATTTGAATTGGAATTGAAATTGAATTTGGAATTGAATTTGAAATTGAAATTTGAATTTGAATTAAATTTGAATTTGAAATGTGAAATTTGAAATAGAATTTGAAATTTGAATTGAATTTGAATTTGAAATTGACATGTGAAATTTGGAATAGAATTTGAAATTGAAATGTGAAATTTGGAATATAATTTGAAAGAAAATTAGAATTAGAAATTGAAATGTGATGCAGATAGTCCTGAAGAGAGAGATTCAGTGCTTCGTGCCCCGCGAAGCACGAGAGGATATAACATCGCCCGAGAGGGCGGCCATCAACAACGCTGCCATTCATCGAGGAGTGATGCCAGGCCGGGGTCGGCTACCACTGGTGACGGCAGCAGGGGAGATAGTGTGTCAGTTCATCCCGACGACATAGATTTGGATCCCCAGGAGGAGGATGTGCAATAAGACACGAGTGCATCAGATGCGTATTTTTTGTTAGCACATTTTCAGTAAAGTTTTAGTATATAATGCATTGAATTTCAGCTGCAAGTTATAATATATATTTTTAGTAACATTTGTGTTTTGGTTTGGATCATAGGTGCCCCATCAAGGGGATCGTATGATGATGAGGTCGCACAGATCACTCTCACTGACATCATTTCCCAACGAGAGCGGGTGAGCTCATGTGTGGGAACTTTGAGGGAGGATTCTCCCACACAGCGATCTTTGTCAATGATGTTATCAGCAGTTGATGAGATGTTGGCCCTCTACAGGAGGGTAGGACCTCTCAGTGACATTTGGTGACATTCATGCCACAGGAGGAGACAGGGTGTCATTGGGATCCACAAATGGGAGGATGTCAAAGTCGCCATAAGAGGGCATGACATCAAGGGTGCTTTATTCAACATCCCTTGTGACCGCGCCCCCGATCAACCGCTTAGACTCAGGGAGTTTAAGTTGGAGGTCGTTGCACCACATATATATGATAGATTCGTGGGAGTGTGGGGCATGTTCCCCCACCATGACCAGGTCCCATTGTACTTTGAAAAACATGTTTATGCAGAGTTTGTTTTGGACATGCACCCATATTACACTAGCACAGGGTCCCGGTTCTATGGGGCTAGTAGGGGACACTCCTACCAACGTCCTGGAGCTCGAAGAGACCCTGCCTTCATGCCACCCACTCCGAGGTTGGTACTGCTTCCAGACCGGGCGGTTATCAAGTCGGGGGATGTGGCACAATCATCCCAACTTGTTGCAGAGGCTAGAGCTGACCTTGTAGACTCGTTGTTCACTGCCATGGGCAGTGTTGTTGTTGTTGCGCATGGAGAGGCATCTAGACCACCCCCTCCACCTACAGAGACAGAGATACAGTATGTCTCTAGTGACATACTCAGGAGTTTCGATGGTGAGACCCTATTGCGGTATGCTGAGTCAGCGCGAGATGCATACTTTCAGTTATATCGTAGATGCGTCACTACAGGACAGGTATACTTTTGTACAATTATGTATATATGTTCTTCATGTTACATCATATCAATGTCGCAAATTGAATGGTCAATAATACTTAAGGGATTTGTATTCTATTGATCCATGCAGGGGACCCCATTCATGGATCAACTCTTTGGTAGCGAGCCATCGGTTGGTCCGCCAGTCGGGGTAAGTTATAATTTATGTTCCAATTTAATTTGTGTTTGAATATTATTTCCATGTTTAAATAATTTGTGTTTTATTTCATAATTTTCAAGATTTTATGTTGTAGATCTTAACTTCAAATGAATTTCAAATTGTACAGGGCAATGGAAAGGAGGTAGATCCTGATTATGGACATGAGGACCACGAAGGTCCTGACGAGCCAGGTTCAAAGACACATGTGAGTTTTAATTTATGTTCCAATTCATGTTATTTAGTCACATTTAGTAATTGATTTTTGTACTTTCTGTTTCAATTTTTTACGGATAGCTTCTAAATTATTTTAAATTTAGTTTTAATTTTTAATAAATCTAACTTATTACATGTAATGGCATATTACACAGGTATCGCAACATGTGGGTGTCAATGTTGCAATGGATTTCACACATGGTTGGGATGTAGCTCGAGTACATGGTCCTGATGAAGGGCCATCTACCCATATTCCTACCCAGATCCCGGATATCACCATTGACACGATGGATATGGCAGAATTCGTTGAGGGTTTAGAGTCTCAGAGACAGCAGTGGGCTACTGCACACGAGGGTAGTCAGAGGGACGATCACAGGCCTCGTGGGGGTGGTGGCCGATGAGTTGATGATCTATACATTTCCATGTTTTGGATATTTTCATATTTTATATATTTTCATGTGTTTGGATGATCTATGTATATGTTTTCATGTTTTGGATATGGATTTCTATCGTTTATACATGGACTTTTATCATATATGGACTTTTGGATATTTTGTATATTTTATCATGTTGATATCTTGATGTGTATTTTGTATCTGATTTGAAATCGATTGTTTTTTTATATTAGATCTAGATATAGTTATTATAGTTCCAAATTTATGTTTTGTTGTTTCAAATGCAGATTTAATGTGTAGTTAAAATTTAGTTCAATTTAAAATGCAAATTTTGACTACGTTACAGAACATCTTCGAAAATTTAGAATTGAATACATACATTACGTTTTAACATTGAAATTACAATTCCAATTCAATTACAATGTAAAATTTCAAATTTAATGTGTAATTTCAATTCCAAATCAATTACAATTTAAAAGCTCTTTTTCAACTACATTACAATTGCATAAATGAAATCAAAATGTAAAATTAGAATACATTTGAAATTAAAAATTGGAATTGCAATTACATTATGTTGTCTACACATCACAATTCAGTTACAATTTACACATTCCAATTCAATTACAATTTAAGATTAAAATCTCAAATTTAATGTGTAATTTCAATTGAAAATTCAATGTGTTTTTTATGCATGTAATCCAAAATGTGAAGTTCATATACTTTGATTATATAAAATGTGAAGTTCATATGCTTTGATTTATACGAAGAAAGGTAAGATAAACCATTATTGCAATTTATATGTCTCACAAAATAAATACTTAGGAACAAAAGTAATGAAATGTTTATTAAAAGCAAGCATGTAAAGTAATGAATGTTCACATCAACATACAAAATAACGTTTTATTGAATGCGAGTATGTAAAGTTAATGAATGCTTACATCAACAAACAAAATAATGTTTTGTGAGACTATGCTTCCCAACTACTTATGACAAAACCTTACAAATTGTTTTGATGATATGTTTGTTGTAATCCTCATCTCATCATGGCTTGCACTTGATGCCATCAAGGACATAGTTCACCATGATACAAGATTATAACAAATGAAGTCAAGAATTATGTGGATGCCATACAAGTGTCAAGCAAAGGGATTTTCAACCACCAAATCACCATAACTAAATGTCAACCATGAATGTAAAAATTATATTAGCAAGGTCAATCTAATTAATAATCAATTGCTTTGGAAGGAAATCAAATTGAAGGAGTCTTTTGGTGCCCTTCATTTCCCTTAGTAAGCAAAATTCAAAACTATGGATTGATTGGGGTCACTTCCCAAAAAATATAGCTAAGGAAGAGTCACATATATACCACACATGGGTATGTATGAAACCTGTAGTTGAAGCTTCAATGATAGACTATGAACAATCAAAGGAAACACAATAGTTCTAAATAGTAAAAATTCTAGGTTATCAATACAAGAATGTGTGGTCCAAACAATAATTATAATGCCCAAAATTTTCTAAATTCATATATTAAATAATGTTGCACAAAATGGTAATCAGTCACCAAATTCAAGGTCAAGGTAGGTGACAACATTGAGTATCTATTATATAGAGCATTGTCACATATGAATAAAAGGGACATAGAAGAGTCTGGAGGTTTAAGGATCAAGTCTAGAGCCATATAAATTTCCCTGAAGGTGTGGGGACTCTCAATTGCATAAACAATGTATGCCTTAATCATCATACTCCTAAATTGAATTAAGTGGGCATCCAAGCACCAATAAAGTCGTGACTTAAGTTATATATTAAAGATTGTATATGAATTTATATATAGCATTCTACAACACCTAAACCGTTTGTATGGAATATGATATATCACTCTAAATTATGATACTTATGTGTTTTCAAGATACCCAAACTCATTTCAAATTATTTCCATACTTGTAAATATGAAAATACAAATTAAGTTTTGGCCATCATGAATTTTACTTAGTTGAAGGAATTATTTAGTGACCTAAAACCTAAAATACATAAGTTTATTGATTTTGGTTTAACCTGGATTATAATGCATAAAATTTTGCAAGTTTGGAATCAAAATTTAAAATTAGAATACATTGTACAATTCAAAATTTAAATTATACAATTCCACATTTTATAGATGTATTTTAAATTCTCAATTACATTACAATTGTATTTGAAATCAAAAATTAAAATTAGAACATGTACATGTTCAAGTGTATTCACATTGGAGCACCATGACCCAAATTTCACAAAAGCCTCCCATCTAGTATTTGTATTCTTGACATTAAAGCATCTACAAAAATACATTTATAAAACAACCTCCATAAAAATCTCCAAAAAAATACTACACAAGACAACATGAAAACTATGCCAATGATGCAAGTGGCATACATGTAACTCATTCATCTGGCCAATGGGTTATAGGAATGCAAGTCTCCATAATACAATCATGGTCAGCATCTGTCATCTTCCATCTCTTTGAATCACCTCTCTTCGCCTTGATTTCTGTTAGAGGTATCCGAGCTGCAACCACCAAATGACTGTATTGACATGATATATATTCAAGCATAAAATCTCTGTAAATAATGTGAGCGCCCTGTTTTTTCACTTTTTCAAAAAAGTGTCCCATTAGAACTATGTCTCCAGTCTTGTATGTGAAGTCCCCATCTTGGTAGGGTTGCACCAACCTACTCTTTATTTGCATGCACCGCATCAAATAGTATGCAACATTTTCTTGGTTGTGGAGGGGTGCAATGACAACGAATACATCACCTGCAAGATACATTACAAATATTATTCAAATGTCCTACGTGCAAATTTCTACAACATTTGTATATGTGTAAGATATAATGAACTAATTAACTTAATGAAGACTCTTGAACCTTCCCTAACCATATCGGAAACTCGATCATGATCTAATGAGACCATTGCCTCTTCAGTGTGCATCTCTTGCCATGTTGGAATTGGAAGTGGGCCCTTTGGATTAAGAGATACATATTTCCATGGTTTGACATATAAATCATTTTCACAGTGATCAAGCCCGCATCCATTTGCATCAATTCAAAAATCGCAAAAGCAAGCATACTTCCTCGTTTCAATGGAAAATAGGTCCCCCATATCTTTACTTCGAACAGATTGCAACTCCCTCGTACCAGGGATGGTGTCACAATACCATGGCATGGATCTATTAACATCTCCAACGGCAACATCCCAGAAGAACCTACATGGAATTCAGTTTGTCATATGTAAATTCCTATTGAGTACATGTGTTCTTTTGGAAATGATGATATTGAATGTTATTAGCTTATTAATTGAGTTTGGAGTTTATTACCTCCACATCGGCCTTGCTTGTTTGCGACCTTGATGTCCCAAATGACGTGTGCACCAATCAAGTACTTCAATGGAGCATTTGAGTCGGGTTACACCATGACTCATCTGGTACCTCCGAAGTGCTCGTTTCACACATGCACCTACGCCATCATGTTCACCCTTTCCATGCCCTGTCTCAAAAAAGCTCCAGGTGTGTCGGATTCCTATCTCTTTGTGAAGGTGACTCAACCAATAAAATGAGCATGCCGATTTGAATTGCCCTGCACACCCATCTGACCAAATTCAGTGTTCAGAAAATGATATGCCTCTCTGTCTGAATGAATCATAAATCAACCCAAAGCAGTGTTGAACGAACAATGTGTCATGCTCACGATCATCACTAACATAAAAATGGTACTCCTTGATCACTTCACGTTACTGAGGAGTGCTATCCCTACCATCAATGTTTTCCTGAGCATGTCTGTACAATACATGTATGAAGATAGACCCCTGGTCGGAGTGATAGTACTCACTTTATATCTCTCTCTAAGGAGCAAAGGTGTAGTTCTCCGCAAAGTCTACCACTGATAAGATTGTGCCCGGCTCAAATACCTCATGAGAATGTTTGAATTCTAAAGCTTGCCACCTGGTGTCATGTCCCAAATTTGCAATTGGGTCACAATGGCCTAATCACATTAGCCATATTCATTAGATTTTGTAAAATTGATGTTAAGGGTCAAATAATTGCCAAGGAGGAAAATTACTAGTTTCCTAGGTTTGGGGTGGAAGCTTTGGGATTTGGAATAAGGGGGATAATAAATGATGTTTAGACATTAGAAGGGTTCAATTATTTAATAAATAGAGTGAATAAAGAAATTCAAGAGAAATCATAGGTGACAAATGGTTTTGGAGACATATGGAGGATGTGGGACCCACACTAGCTTGATTTTTCATAATACATGGTATCTCTCTTTTGCAAATTCAAATTAATGGGAATGTGAACACTCTTGGGTGAGTTGATAAGTCATAACACATGTCATTGAGCATATTAGGTCGAATTGGGAAGGATTGGTAACCTCCATGGAAGATAAAGAGTCAAAGTGGAAGTTTGTTGACACTTGGGCTAGATTCCCTAGCCCCTATGACACCAATGATGGAGCATCTATGACAACTATGAAAAATTGCAGACCTGACCTCTGACATCTGACCACTATGACATGTCAGCCCCAAAAATAGGCTCAAGGAAGGCGAATTTGGGAGTTGGAGAAGCCAAAGAGACTCAAAATCGAATTTGGGAGAAGATGGAAGGTTGGAACTAGGAGACAAGTGGCAAATGTGGAATATTTCCTAAATGGAAATCTATTGAATCTATTGAAAGGATTTCGACCCTTAGAAGGATAATGTTGGTTATAAAATTTAGAAATGAAGTATGAGAATGGCTTTTGATCATTTGTAGAATTTGCACTTGCATTTGTGAAGAGGGAGAGCTAGTGGATGACTAGTTTCTTGCCTTAGCCAATTTCGAGGGTGAAAGATTCCCATCCAAGTTGGCAATTGGAAAGGCCATTCAGACCTTTAATTTGGAGATTTAATGGAATCTTTATTTGCAGGTGTAAGCTACAGGGAAGCTCATGGTTTCTTCTATTGCAGCTCGCTCCTTCAACCATTTCCAGTTTTGATGGCATATTCTTGATCCTTGAGGGAGGGCGTTTTTGGTGAGCTATTGTACTCTTTGGGGGAGCTTCTAATGCCCCATTTATTTTTTAATATGAATTAAATACTCTTTTATTCATCTCCAAAAATTTTCAGGTCGAAATTCCAAGTAGAAATGTATAAATCTCATTTTTAATGGAAGAACAATGCCATTTCCCCACTACCTTGTTGTGAGCCAATGTATTGATAATGATTTCGAATGAATGGATGATTCTTTGATATATTTCTGATAAATATAATTCCATGGATGTATTATACAAGTTTCATGTACTGTACTTGAGCATTTGAAGCATTTTTACGCAGTTTAATTGCATTGGGAGAAGAAATAGTGCCATTTCCCCAAGGGTCGAATTGGGGATTTTTGCAGTTGAATGGGAGAGGGTGAGAACAGTTGTAATAAACCATTAATGGTGCATATTAGACCTTAATAACATACTTAACACATTACATACCTCTTTTCATAAATTTTAGTGGGTTTGGAGGCATTTGGGAAGCCATTTTCAGTACTTACCTTAGGGGGATTTGAACCCCAAATTACTAGTAAAATTGCATACATGGTCCAAAATCTTAAGAGATTTTGCAGAGGTCTTTTGGTGGCCATATGTTATCCCTAAAAATCATATTCAATTCCTAATGTCATTCATAAACCTTCCTTGAATATTTAAAGGCAATTGGAGTCAATTTGAGACCTAGAGACCAATACTAGTCAAAGGGAAATCACTAGTAAAGTTACCTACATTGACCAGAATTGAAAGAGTATTTGCAGAAGTGTTTTAAAGGTACAAAGGAATCCCTGAAACACATATTTATGTTCTAATATCATTCATATACCTTCTCAGAATATTTGGGATCATTTGGGGCAAATTTGGGACCTAGAGATCGAAACTAGTCAAAGGTCGAACCAAGGAAAAAAGTGGAAAATTGCAATTTTAATAAAATTCCTAACAAGGGACATTACAATGGTATCAGAGCATGATCGTGGCACCTTATATGGTCTAATATTCATGAGGAAAATAATTCAGGTACCACCATTAGATATTGACACCAAAAGTGCTTTTGTTGAAGAGGAAAAAAAAAAAGTAGGAGAAGAAGAGCAAATTTTTTGAGGAAACTATGACTAGGGATGAAAAGGGAGCCTCATATGATGGTGAGGAGCATATAAAAATTATGAAAACAATATTTGAAGATATGACCAAGCAACTTAAGGAAGGATTCGAATTTTTTTCTATCGAACTTGTGGAAAAAATTATTGATTTTAGGGAAAACAAGGGGCAAAATGCCTCAGCTTGCTTTAAGGAGCAAAAGGAAGAGACATCACAAGAGCATGAAGAAGATTCTATTGAAAATATGGAAAATCATTTCGAGACACCTTCTAGCTTAGACATGAACCAAAGAGCATCTACTGATGGATGCTTAAACTATGAAGGAGTACCTACTGATGGGTGCTCACACCTCTATGTTGGTGACATAGAGATCACTTTTGAAAGTGTTTCTACAATTACAAGTTTCATTAAGCATGATAATGAAGACCTTGTAGCAGTTGAAGAAGAACCAAGATCAACTTCCCCATCACCACTTGAGCTTCATGAAGTTGGTCCAAGCAAAATTGAAGAAGATGAGGAGGTTCATTTGCAAGAGCCTCATTTTCTTGAAGGGTCCTTAAAGATGAATGAAAATAAGATCCAAGAGTCCCTCAGCATTCTCCATGACACTCAAGCATTGGTGTCAAATTCTTGTTGGAGAGCTACTTCATTGGAGGAAACATCCTTCCTTGAAGACATGGAGAAGATTCAAAGAGCAATGTGCCACATCAAAGGTAATTTCATGTCTTTGCTTTTTTATAGAAACCATTTGTTTGAGCTTAATGAATTGTTACATGATGCATACTTGAAGAATAATGAAGATATTCACAAACTCACAATTCAAAATGAGTAACTTCTTGAAAAGTTGCAAGATACTTGTTTTTCCTCCTATGTTTCAGATTGTCAAATGGTAGATTGTTTGGAGGATTCTCATGACATGGTGGATCATGAGAAATGTGAAAATTTGAATGTTCTTGATGTGTTTGAAGATGAACTTGAAGAGATCCAAACACTTGATTTGGTGGAAGAGGAATTTGAATTGCCTCTTGATGAAGGTTATGCCATTTTCAAAGAAGAGCATGATTCCTCTACATTGGAACCAAACTATGACAAAGAGTTCACACTTTTGAAGGAGCTGCATGATACTACCCATATGGATCCTTGCCATGATGAAACTTCTGTACTTTTTGATCATTTGGGTGATTTGGTTCATTCTCCTACATCCTACAATTCCATGTTTTGCAACATTAGTCTCAATGAAGTATGGGTGAAAGGGTTCTTTTTGATGGTGCCACATGAGGAGTATGGAACTCCTAGATTTACTTTTTATGATGATATGGTTGGAGCACATTCTTATTCACGTTTGCAGCAACATTATTTGTCACTTTATGATGATGCAAATCTACATGGATGCACCTATGATATGCATTTGAGTCACTTGAAGACTCATGGTTTTTCTTACTCAACATTTGATTCATTTGATGTTGGAGGAACTTCATCCAACACTTGGGAGAATAGATTTATGATTGGTGAACATTTTTGTTGGCAGCCACATACTTTGTTATATTTTTATGATTCTCACATTCATGGATGTATGGGTGAGACTTCTTTGAGTCATTTGAAGTCTCCTTGTTTTTTCTGCTCATTATTTGGTTCAGATTTTAGTGGAGATTCTTCATTCACTCCTTGGATGAAAGAATACATGGCTGGATATTTTGATGCATATCACATCCTTTTGGAGCAGCATTATAGGACATGGAATCCTCACCTATGTCATTGGAGCAGATTTGATTGGTCACTTGAAGCTTGTATGCACTTGGAAAATGGTGGTCTACTTGCTTGGAGGTATAAGCACTTTCATGACTCGTTGATGAAGCATATCCTTGATGTACATTTTCATTATTTTGTTATGTACTTTGATGATATATATTTGGTACTCATGATGTTTGGAAGAATGCATACAAGAAAATGGGATCCAAGAATCCTCTTATCTAATGGTGTAGGTTGGAGAGCACTCTTAATTGTTGGGGTGCAATACAAGCAATGGGACCCTGGAATAATTTTTGTCTGATTGGTTTCATTTTTTTGGGGGAAGCAAGCAGTATGGGAGATGGATTCCCTACTTCATAAAGTGATTTTAATCAGAGTAGTGCAGCAGCAAGCATGGCGGTTCCTCTCTAAAATATTTATGGAAACTCAAAGACTCAAGGTTTGGCAATTCAATGGCAACTTCAAAGAATTATACATAAAGCAGGTTCTTCAACACCCATGTTTGAAATTGCTTGAGGACAAGAAATATTGGGAAGGGAGGATTTTTCATGTCCCAAATTTGGAATTGGGTCACAATGGCCTAATCACATTAGCCATATTCATTAGATTTTGTAAAATTGATGTTAAGGGTCAAATAATTGCCAAGGAGGAAAATTACTAGTTTCCTAGGTTTGGGGTGGAAGCTTTGGGATTTGGAATAAGGGGGATAATAAATGATGTTTAGACATTAGAAGGGTTCAAGTATTTAATAAATAGAGTGAATAAAGAAATTCAAGAGAAATCATAGGTGACAAATGGTTTTGGAGACATATGGAGGATGTGGGACCCACACTAGCTTGATTTTTCATAATACATGGTATCTCTCTTTTGCAAATTCAAATTAATGGGAATGTGAACACTCTTGGGTGAGTTGGTAAGTCATAACACATGTCATTGAGCATATTAGGTCGAATTGGGAAGGATTGGTAACCTCCATGGAAGATAAAGAGTCAAAGTGGAAGTTTGTGGACACTTGGGCTAGATTCCCTAGCCCCTATGACACCAATGATGGAGCATCTATGACAACTATGAAAAATTGCAGACCTGGCCTCTGACATCTGACCACTATGACATGTCAGCCCCAAAAATAGGCTCAAGGAAAGCGAATTTGGGAGTTGGAGAAGCCAAAGAGACTCAAAATCGAATTTGGGAGAAGATGGAAGGTTGGAACTAGGAGACAAGTGGCAAATGTGAAATATTTCCTAAATGAAAATCTATTGAATCTATTGAAAGGATTTCGACCCTTAGAAGGATAATGTTGGTTATAAAATTTAGAAATGAAGTATGAGAATGGCTTTTGATCATTTGTAGAATTTGCAATTGCATTTGTGAAGAGGGTGAGCTAGTGGATGACTAGTTTCTTGCCTTAGCCAATTTCGAGGGTGAAAGATTCCCATCCAAGTTGGCAATTGGAAAGGCCATTCAGACCTTTCATTTGGAGCTTTAATGGAGTCTTTATTTGCAGTTGTAAGATACAAGGAAGCTCATGGTTTCTTCTATTGCATCTCGCTCCTTCAACCATTTCCAGTTTTGATGGCATATTCTTTATCCTTAAGGGAGGGCGTTTTTGGTGAGCTATTGTACTCTTTGGGGGAGCTTCTAATGCCCCATTTCTTTTGTAATATGAATTAAATACTCTTTTATTCATCTCCAAAAAGTTTCAGGTCGAAATTCCAAGTAGAAATGTATAAATCTCATTTTTAATGGAAGAACAATGCCATTTCCCCACTACCTTGTTGTGAGCCAATGTATTGATAATGATTTCGAATGAATGGATGATTCTCTGATATATTTGTGATAAATATACTTCCATGGATGTCTTATACAAGTTTCATGTACTGTACTTGAGCATTTGAAGCATTTTTACTCAGTTTAATTGCATTGGGAGAAGAAATAGTGCCATTTCCCCAAGGGTCGAATTGGGGATTTTTGCAGTTGAATGGGAGAGGGTGAGAACAGTTGTAATAAACCATTAATGGTGCATATGAGACCTTAATAACATACTTAACACATTACATACCTCTTTTCATAAATTTGAGTGGGTTTGGAGGAATTTGGGAAGCCATTTTCATTACTTACCTTAGGGGGATTTGAACCCCAAATTACTAGTAAAATTGCATACTTGGTCCAGAATCTTAAGAGAATTTGTAGAGGCCTTTTGGTGGCCATATGTTATCCCTGAACATCATATCCAATTCCTAATATCATTCATAAACCTTCCTTGAAGATTTGAAGGCAATTGGAGTCAATTTGAGACCTAGAGACCAATACTAGTCAAAGGGAAATCACTAGTAAAGTTACCTACATTGACCAAAATTGAAAGAGTATTTGCAGAAGTGTTTTAAAGGTACAAAGGCATCCCTGAAACACATATTTATGTTCTAATATCATTCATATACATTCTCAGAAGATTTGGGATCATTTGGGGCAAATTTGGGACCTAGAGATCGAAATTACTCAAAGGTCGAACCAAGGAAAAAAGTGAAAATTTGCAATTTTAATAAAATTCCTAACAAGGGACATTACACCTGGACCTATGGGAGTGATTTATGTATTTATAAATATGACTTGAAATTTCTCCATGAAATCTGAAACATGAATCTCATCATCGAGCAAGTCGATCCTCTTGGATGGCACAGATGAAGAAGATGTTGGATTCATGGTGACGTACTCGTACCTCTTCCACCTAACGGTGATATCTTACAATCCATGGTGTGTTGGATCGATAGGAAAGTTCCTATGGAACAATTTCAAATCACCGCATTCATGGCATTTTATCCCACCTACACACCTCTTATTGAAAAACACGTGTTCAGAATTCATATTGCATAATATCATATAAATAAAATCTCGCACTGTGTGAGGAGCTAGTACACCGTTCCAGTGCCTTTTGCAAAAATCCATAAATGTGTCATAGTATAGTTGAAATTCAACGTGGTACCAACAACAACAAGTGTCGCGAATCATATTCGGCCTAATATACCACGATTTCAATTTGTTGAACATGCTAAATGATATTTGAACACCATGATTGGTTTCTTGGAATTCCTTGTAAAGTGCAACTCCCGTCATCTCCATCACATGCTTACAGTGCTCCTAATAAATGACTCTGGATAAACGTTGTCGTAGGACATGCTTTTGATCTAGAATAGCACAAGAATGACTATCCCAAAACTCTATCACCTTCTCTCTAATGCATGTTGCCATCCTATCTCGATAGGGTTCCCTACAAATAAGAGCCCAACAAGCAGCTTCATCACTTTCATCTATCCAGACCCTGAATTTAGTATATTTGAGCAATGTTCTTTTTGAAACATTGAGCAATGATGCCATTGTTGATACCATTCGATTTCTTGAGGTGCTTTGTGCCACAACAACCGTTGTAATTACCTTATAAGCAGCTCGGGTATCATTGTTTCTTGATTTTTTAAATGAAGATAATGCAATTCTTACATTTTCTATTGCACGCTGGCATGTCTTTTTTATTTTAACATCTTGAAAACTCAGCAACTTTGTGGCACGTTTCATTTTTTTTTGTTTTATCAACCCATGTAGGATTTGAGTTTGTGCCATCGTTGAATGTTGTTCAAAATATGACTTGATTATGTTATTGACATGCTTTCTAACTCTCCGACCAGGGATCGAGTTCCCAATCTCTTCTTGTGCAGAAACAACTACACAATCCTCTAGAAAATTTCCACCCCTTCCAACCCCACTGCAACTCGCAATTATATTTTCAATGTGAGAGGGAAAGGTGTCATGTGATGACTGATCAAGATCATGAGGGGGCACAAGGTCATGTGATTCTTGATCACCATGATGTGATGTCTAACCATAATCTCTCCCTACATAACATGTAAATTAACAAATTGAAAATTGGTTACTTGATAGTTGTGCATTGAACTTTAAAATTGCTAGTAACTTGAAATTTGATGTGGAAATTGAAAAATTGAAAATTGCATGTGAATTGAATTTTTCAATTAATACATTTAGCTTGAGAATCGTTCTAGGTAAAAATTAAAATTGCTAGTAACTTGAAATTTGAAATTGCTCAAGTGATACGAACCATTACACCAAAACCCCGAGGTTTTAGTGAAATGGCGCAGAAGTGATCAACAACAGTTCAACTGAAAATAGATATGGACCCTAGGTATGTTCGGCTTCCTAAAAGTTCAGGTGTTTCACTCGGCCACCAATGCTGTCTAACAGCTTACGTATTGGGGTAGTACCCATCACTCCACGGCTCAGGTAAAACTAATAATCGCTTGGCCACAAACGACAACTCTTGGTTTACCTCACGGGGAAAAACTAGTCTATCAGGTAAGGGTCGTTGCCCTTTTCGCTAGCAAGTCCTCTCAATGCGTCAGCTACTTTGGGGTTCCTGTGGTACTCCTCACAATGAGTTTTAGGGATTATGCCCAACTACTTCCCACATTTAAGCGGACAGGGATTATTCATAGATCCGAACTTGTAATAAATGCTTGTAATTGCTAACTTAATTAAACTTGAGAATTGTTCTAGAAGTAAAGTTTGAAATTCCTAGTAAAATTTGAAATTGGTAGTAACTTGTACATTTAAGTTTAAAATTGCTATTAACTTGAAAATCAACTATATATATTTAAGTCAAGATAATTATTAATAACTTGATAAAAATTATTGTGGGATACAAATTAATATCATTTACAATCATCACATTATATAATTGTGGGCAAATTTTTTTTATACAATTTATGTCCATTTTACTTTTACATTACAAGAAAAATATTATTTTAACTTTATGGTATAATTTATAAATAAATAAATATTTAAAATACAAGTTGCAAATTACCATGCAAAGAATAAATGATTACAGCACTTCTATCCTAGAATTTCAAAGACAACATCATGCATCCCATGTTGTATATACATTAAAAAAAAATTAAGATTGATTTTCTACCCATGATAACATACCTATTATACTCTAAAAGTGGGGAAAAAAACATTGATTTAGAGATGAATACGATATTTAATTAAAAATATTACATAGTGATATGATTGAGGAGAAATTCATAATTTTTAATGCAAAATAACATTTTCATTAGTTGATAATTTTGCAATTTCAACAATAGACAATTAAATGGAAATTGTAATTTTATCATAAATTGCAATTTAAGGATTTTTTATCAATAATGCTTCACATATCAATGCAAGGTTGCAAACATTGCAAATTTAATTATTTCCAATTTGTCTTAACAAAATATATGAGTCTAATCATTAATCTTATCATGGTGATATGTCATGTTAAATACAAGTTGTACATTTAACTTTAAAATTGCTAGTAACTTGAAATTTGTTATACATGTAAATTAACAAATTGAAAATTGCTAGTGACTTGATAAAAATGTACAAGTATTGAAAATACATTAAAACAAGAAAATTGTTTGTACAACTTAATTTCAAAACAACTAAATATGTACATGCAACTTGAAATTGTACATTTAGTTTGATAATTACTAGTAAAGTTTGAAAATCAAGTATATATATTTAACTCAAGATAATTATTAATAACTTGATAAAAATTGTTGTGTGCATAAAAATTAATATCATTTATAATCATCACATTACATAATTGTGGGCACATTTTCTTTACGGAATTTATGTCCATTTTACTTAAATACATTACAAGAAAAATATTATTTTAACTTTATGGTATAAAATAAACAAATAAATATTTAAAATACAAGTTGCAAATCACCACAAAGAATAAATAATTACAACACTTCTACCCTAGAATTTCAATAGTTGATGATTTTGCAATTTCAACAATAAACAATTATGGAAATTGTAATTTTTATCATAAGTTGCAATTTAAGGATTTTTTTATCAATAATGTTTAACATATCAATGCAAAGTTGCAAACATTGCAAATAATATGATTCTAATCATTAATCTTATCATGGTGATATGTCATGTTATATGTAAATAAAAGTACATGTAATTGATGGAATTTTTTAAAAGTAAACATTATAATTAAATAGCTCTTTGAATATTCATTTGTATTCAAATATTTATTACTATGAAAATATTGCCAACCACCATAACTATGAAAATATTCTTTCATTTGTTTTCAAATTGAATAAATTCTAACTAATACATAACTATCACAACATGTTCATTTCAAAATATTCATTCATTTGTTTTGAAATTGAATTTTCTAACAAAACAAGAATTGAAATTACATTTAACTTGAAATTGTTAGTAACTTAAAAAATTGCAATTAGTTAAATATGTACAATTTAACTTGAAAATAATGTCCAAGTGTACATTTAATTTGAAAATTATTCTAATAACATTGAAAATTGTTAGTAAAGTTTATAAATTTGAAAATAGTAAATATATACATATATTTTAACTTCAAAATAGAATCTACTTGTGTACAAATTTCATTTGAAAATTGTTGGACAATAAAATTGAAATTTGTTAGCAATTTTGAAATAATTTGAAAATTATTAAAGCAACTTTGAAGCATAATTTGAAAATTATTAGCAACTTTGAAATAATTTGAAAATAGTTAAAAATATGTTCATATCTTAACATGAAAGTAGAATCTAAATTTACATGTTTCATTTCATTTAAAAATTGTTCTAATTTAACATTTGTTTAAAGCCACTTGAAAATTGTTCATTTAACATAAAAATTGTTGCAAACTTTAAAATTTAAATAACAAATTGATGAAATAATAAGAATATCATTACAAATTAAATTATGAAATTTAGTTAAATTGATTGAAAAATTGTTACTAATTTTGTAAATTATGTAGCATGATATTTAAATTATGATAGCATGTAATTCAATAATTTACCTTGGTTGTGCTCCATTGGAATTTGTTGCACCAAATGTGCATCTTCTTCTTCTCTCAATCTTGCTCTTTGTTGTCTCATTCGTTCTCTACTCTTCTCACATTCTTCATTGGCATTTTGTTGTCTAGCATGTTTTCTTTGTCTTTTTTTTTATATTCCCCGTCAATCTACAATGAAAACAAACAATTTTTTTTCAATATGTTAGAATGAAATCTTCAAATATGCCTACAAAGAAATCTTACATGAATCAATTTACAATGAAAACAAACAATTTTTTTTTCAAATTGTTATAACAAACAACAAAATGTTAGTATGAAATCTTGAATTATGCCTACAAAGAAATCTTACATGTCTAATGAGATCTAATTTAGCAATATGAAAATTATAAATCTCTAATTCAACAAGCTCAAATTGACAAAGCTCTAATGGAGAAAAAAATAGCAATGAAGTAAATTGTTGTTTGTGAATTCTTGTTTGGTGATTATATACATGTTCATTCATGTTTTTACGAGGGAATGGTAGTTGGTAACATTAATTGTTGCCAACTCCTTTCGCGGTTTCGCCCCGGTTGGTTTATATATTTTTTTACACACACCAACCCTCGATCGAGCCTTTTTTACAGACCCTCGATCGAGCAATACCTCGATCGAGGGTTTAACAAGACCTCGATCGAGGTGTTGTCAAACCCTAGATCGAGGTATTGTTAAACCCTCCATCGAGGTATTTAAAAAAGATCGATCAAGCAAATAGCTCGATCGAGGGCTTAAAATACAGGCCGAGAGCCCTTTTCCCCGCAGAATGGTTTTTTTGTCTGCCTTCCAAAGAATTAAACCATGTCATTAAATGTTCATTAATGAGAAGACTTGATACCATTGGATTCGTCAACGAATCCTCTATCCAGATAGATAAAATTTACGAATTTTTATTTTCATATGTCTTTTGTTTTTAAATTTCTACAAAAACTTGCCCTAAAAAACCATTCCGACAACTTCGATTGAGCTCAAAGATAAATCTACAAAATTCAAAATACACATCCAAAAAAATTGAGAAAATACACATGCCCTATATAAATGCATCCTCTTCAAAAGGGTATTTTTATTTTTTCAAATTATGTAAAAAATTAAAAGATTTGGTGCACGAACACACGTGTGCAAAATGCGACTGAAATATTCATTGGTCATTTTCGAAAAATAATAATAAATATATTTTTTCAAGAAAAATTAAAAGAAAAATTAAAAGAAAAATATGTAAGCCCTAGTGCATTCTGTCTAGATCATGTTCACATATTTCATTTTTTTTAATTATTACTTTAACATTAAATTATCGTGCACGAACACAAACTACTTGTTAATTGCTCTTCAAATTTTTAAGTACACACGTTTCATTAAATGGAAATTCGACACGATAAATGACATTGGAATATTTTGAAAAAAATATCATTGTAAAGCCAACATAATTCTTTACATTTCGTTTTTCAACCGCATGTCAAAATTCATTTGGCAAATATGAGTTTCAACGGCTTTAATTTAATACATGGATAAAATTTTCGTTTTTCACCGTCATATTTGGCCAAAAAGAGTTACCCATCTTCATGGAATCACCCAACAGTTGGATTTAAAGAAATACCCCAAGTATTTAAAACTGGCATCAAGTGAGTCAAACTTGAAAGGAAAAAGAGCTTTCACCTCTTCCAAAACACCATCACCAATACAGTTAAACAAAAAAAAAGACTTGTCAATGTTTATGACCATTCCAGAAGCTAAACATAAAACATAAATTTTTTTGTTGAAATCCAACCACTCATTCAAAGATGCCGCCCCAAAAATCAAGACATCGTCAACGAACAACAAATGTGTGATAGTTAGAGCTCAAGAGATGTTAATACCTTTAATATTACGCTCCAATTTAGCTTCATTAATAAGCCGGATTAGGCCTTCTACATATAAGATAAACAGTAGGGTAGATAACAAACATCCTTGTCTGATCCCCCTTCTACTCGAGAAAACCTCTGAAGGAGACCCATTAATCAACACATGGAAATTAGAAGAAGGTAAACATGCCATAATCCATTGCACCACAATGACCGGCAAACCAATCTGAGTGAGAATAAATCTAAGATAAGTCCAATATATCCGATCATACGCCTTTAACAGATCCACTTTCATAATGAAATATTGTAAATCCTTAACTTTGACCAAGTGCAAGCACTCTCGATCCACCCCCACAGCATCGAGAATTTTTCGATTGAACATAAAACCAAACTTTTCTGAAGAAATATGATTATGCAAGAAGGGATTAAGGCGCAAAGCAATAATTTTGGAGATCATATTATAAAGGGTATTGCAGAGCGAAATGGGTCGGAAATCATGGAAATTCTCCGGACGATCCCTCTTAGGAATTAAAGCCAAAAAGGTAGAGTTGAGGCTTTTAGAAATGGTAATATTTATTCTAGATTCCTCCACAACCAAGAGAATCACATGCCCCATTAAGTCAAAGAAGTGAAAGAAAAAATCCATCATACATCCTTCTGGCCCTAGGAGTTTTTCTTTGACAAAGGATGATAGGAGCTCCTTCAGTTCCTCTAAGGACACCTCTTCCCCAATCCTAATGCCCTCATCTTCCATGAGAAATCTAGGAAATAATATCACAATTTTCAATTGAGCTTCTAAGTTTTTGACTTGGTCCTGATGATAATTAACCCTAAAATGATGCTCTGTGTCAAGATGAATGGAGCCCTGATTCGAACAGAGAGTACCATCTGCTTTATTAATCTCCCACATCGAATTCACATTCCTTCTTTGGTTATCTATATTCTGGAATAAACTAGTATTATGGTCACCTTTTGCAATACATAAAGCGCTTCTCTTTAGTCTCCAGGAGTTTTCATTTTGATAGATTAAGGCTTCTTTCCTCTTGAAGAGTTCTATCATATCTGCCTTCCGGTTCGAGGATAAATAATCCCCATCCACTGAGTCCTCCATCATTTTGAGTTTATCCTCAATAGATCCCAATTCCTCAATAATAGGTTTCCTCTTAATACAATCCTAAGAAATCACCTCCACTCTAAGATCATATAGTTTTTCCAGCAGTGAATGTAAATGAGAGTGGTGATCAATATGCGCCAAACTCACCCATTTATTTCTGACCAACTTGCAGAAGGATTCCTCTTCCAGCCAAGTACTATTGAACTTGAAAGGATAAGCCAAATTGAAGAAAAACCACCTTATGATCCGAGATACTAGTGGTTACATTCCATGATCTGAACCTGCTCTCCATGCCAACCAGAGAATCATGAACAAGAAACCGATCCAGTAGCTTAGCCACACTGAACCTTCCAGTCCGGTCTTTGTTCTATGTTGGAACCAAATGAGACAGTTGAGTGTCAATCAGGGCCACACACTAGTACAAAATGAGAAATTAATGACTAAAATTCGACTATAAACAACTATTTTTGAGTCGGTGACTAATAGTATCCGATTTCCACTATCTTATCTCTAGTTGTATTTCACTAGTCATTAATTGGTTGACTTATTAATCATTGATTTAGTCATTGATAGTCACTGATTAAGTTATTGATTTAGTCATTGATACTGACTGATTTAGTCATTGATACTCACTAATTCAATCACTGATTTAGTCATTGATTGTCACAATTAATGACCAAATATACGACTAAATAAACTACTAGATGATAACATATTAATGGCTAAGATAAATACGACTAAATGTTAGTTGCACTATAAGATACTGGAAATTAGCTACTAATAGTCGTATATATGAGAATTTAGTCGTTTTCTTAGTCACTAATTTATGATAGGGTACGGAGGAATTGAACCACCAATCTCATGCCTATAATTAGGCAAGTGCTCTACCATTGAGCTAGCACCCTTTAAGAAGTTGTTATTGCTTGACAATGATGATATTCAAACAAATTTTGCATAGGAACAAAATGAATGTCAAACATATTCAAGAATAATAGAATATAGATGAAGGTTCGATACATATGCAACAAAAGTTTCAAATAAATACATGATAGGCATGAGTATTTATATGCTTGCAAAATACAAACTTTTATATACAATTCACTTGGCCATAAAAATTTGCGAGTTCATCTACAGTGTTGATTTCAAAGAAATAAATGGACAAGGTATAGAGTTACAACACTCTATCACGACCTGAAAAACCCGTATTTTCCTAATGTTATATCAGCTTTTTTTTTTTTTTCCTTGGAAAAAGTCGTAATGAAATGGTGGTTTACCTTTTGTTAGAGGGCTAGTCCACCGGGAGAATACCAACACCTGCTATTCTAGCTAGAAAATCAAGGTATGGCCAGAAATACAATCATTACAATAAGGGCTCAACATGAGCAGCATGTCACTTACAAGAATTGAACCTGGGTGGGGAGGGCAACAATCATTCCTCCCAACCACCCAAGCTACAACCAATGGACATAATGTTATATCAGCTATTCCCAATAAAATAGACAATAGGAACGTGTCTCAAACCAACAAGATTACCAATAGTCGCGACATGTAATTTGAATTATGTATCACCACTTAACTTTATCATAAAATAGTAGGATCATAGAAAAAGTAGAATCTCAATCGGATTCATTAGGATTTGCTGGCACAGGTTTACACCATTACACACAATTAAAATTAGGGAGTCAAACAAACATTTAACATCACAATTGTATAATATAGGCACTTGTTAAAGGTTGGAAAACATCATAACAAAAAAGTGCACCTGTTCTTTATCTTAGCAGCCATGGTCATGAAAGCTTGCTCCACATTTGTTACATTCTTCGCACTTGTCTCCAAAAATGGAATGCCAATCTCATCAGCAAATGCCTTGAAGAACAAAATACACGAAGCATGTCAAGAAAAATGTAGACTGAAAAGTGGCAAAAAAAACTAACCCTTTGAGATTAATAAAAATATGAATGTACAAGCCAAGTCAACAAACTTAAGACCACAAACTGCCATAGTGTTGCTATTAACAAAAAACAGAGCACCAACAACTTCAAGGCACACTCATATTTAAATCCTCATCAAGTCAAAGACGATGGTGCATACATTGAAACACATGGCAGTGCACATGATGCCAAAGCTACCCGGCATTTAACATTACCTTGGCTGTATCATAATCAACAGCTTTATTAGCAGTCAAATCACATTTGTTTCCAACAAGCAACTTGTTGACATTCTCACTCACATAGCGATCAATCTCATTCAACCATTGTTTCACATTATTGAAACTCTCATGATTAGTAACATCATAAACAACCTGCCAACAAAAGAAAAGTATCATTATAAAGCCATAAATTTAAATAAATAATGGAGTATACCAAGGATACCAACAATCAACAGCTACTCAACATTTAACATTACCTTGGATGTATCATAATCAACAGCTTTATTAGCAATCAAATCACATTTGTTTCCAACAAGCAACTTGTTGACATTCTCACTCGCATAGCGATCAATCTCATTCAACCATTGCTTATATCTTATTGAATCTTGTCTGCAATATTTTATTTCATATATGTCAATTACTTTCCATCATCTGTGTTCTATTGTCCCTGTTTGTTTCATCTATGGGTCATTGTTGAACTAATAAAGTTACAAACTTCCTTGATGAGTCCTTTACTAGGGGTTCTATTAATTTCAATGCCTACAATTCTGTCTACATTTTGCATGCAATAGCCTATTGACAAATACCATGTATATGGATGATAACCAGGAAATGCAACAACAGGCAGTTCCTTTAGCAACAGAATCAAAGCATAATTTAGCATGATTTCCTACTTAAACTGAAGGTATGTTTTACTGGGAAACAATAATATCGATCTTGGTAAAATTAATAAAATGCTTCCACTCTAAGTAACAGGTCAACCAGTATTTTGAACAATTTAAAGGCACTGTAGTCATTAACTTATCATATGCACAGTCTAGATTTATGAATATAGGTATGCTTAGTGAAGCTTCTGCTGTGTGTCATATGTTCCAATCGGAATTGGTGACTCTGCTGTTGAAAAGCACAGTAATTCAAAGCATGCTTCCTTCAAAATACAGACTATGAAGGTGTCTGATTGTATGGTGCTTGCACAGTTCGGGAATACTGAAGCGGATTGTAGCAATGCTTCTTTCAAGGGATGCTCAATTAAGGAAGAGCTGGATGTGTTAATGGAAAGAGATATTGTTGGTTCAAGTTTGGTAGGAGATCAAGCAAAAAATTATAACGATAGGATACCAAAAGAGTCTAGTAGGAAGTAAGCAAGTGCTCATGTTTAAATTATAAATTGTCTTACTGTAGAGTTTTGTATCATCCTCAATCATTGTTATTCTATGCAAGCAATAGTTCAAAAAGGTAGTTCAATTGGACTGAAAAGTACATTTAGTAGTGACAAAATCTAGGGTAGCTCCTAAAAGGTAATGCATAAGCTAAAAAAGATAAAATACTAAATGAATGAGAAAAGTAAGCAAAAAAATAAGCCAAGGAATAACTCAATAAAAGGCTACATATCATCATAAGTAGGTGCAAAATGAGAGAGGGGAAAGCCCTGGAACCCATATCAGAGATGGAGAAGGAAGAGGATGGAAATGTCTCTACAGGATTATTGACAATGGAAAAGGATCCAATACATTGTTTAACAATGTCCTCAAGGGAGAGGACAAGTCTGAGAGGGATAGACTATAAAACCATAGAAAGAAAACTGGAATGATCTATCAGTACTCTCCTACCACTTGAGGCTTCCAGAAAGAACCTGGTGATGATATATTGGTGCCAAGGAGGAAGGGGTGAGCAACTAGAATGTGTTAAGATATGAGATGAAAATAAGACCGTCACTCAACTACATGAAGTGCTCGAATTAGAAGGCCCTCTTAGGGTTTATTCCTTCAAGGGGGTGTGATCCAAGTGCTCTAGATATATTATTCCTGCAAATATCCTCTTAGATCATCTTGTACAACCCCTACATGGTACGAAAAAGGTGACTGACTACACCTACTTCACCTACTTCAAGAGATATGATAAACCCCAAATAATGACACTAAGACACTAAGAAAACACAACTAACCAATGAAGATGGCCCATGCACCTAGCACACCCAACCCATGCAATGGATTTATGCAAGTGCTCCAAGAGTATCCATGATAAGGTTGACCCAAATAAGCTGCAAAAAATTAAGGTGGGGTCCAAGCCATGAAAAATAAAGGAACAATCTAGGTAACAAATAAATTCACAATTCTATTGAGACTGAGACTAACCTGAACCTCAAATAATGGAACATCTCCAGATGAAACGACAACAACAAAATTAATCACAATTGCTGCAACATTTACAGTGAGTTGAAACTGAATGAATTTTTGAATGTTTGCATAAACTAAACGACCCCATCAAACTACCTGAAAACCATGGAGAAACAACTGTAAGGAATCTTCTGAAAAGAAAACCATGTGGCTTTAAAGGATTAAAACAATATCTACGTCTGCAACAAACCTTCACAATGGAGGAAAAATTATCATCTAGAATAATGATATCTGAGCTTTCCTTGGCAACTTTCGTTCCTTGCATACCCATGGAGAGACCTATGTCTGCCTAAATGTTGATGTATATGTAACTTCGGAATGTATTTCATATATGTATATTGCACTCCCATAGATATGGTATTATTCCTCTATACGGAAGTGTTTGTATTCCTATAGAGATGTTATTATTCTTCTATACGGAAGTGTCGTTATTTATATTGTAAGTGTCATAACTTATACTTGATGGGTTATTAGACCACCTTGTTGGAGTCAGCCCTGTATAAGTCATGTGGGTCAAAGGGTTATTAGACCACCCTATTGGGTGTCGGCCCAGTCAGCATTGTATTATGTAGTTAAGTTGAGGCCGACCTAGTAAAGGTTATTAGGCAAGTCAAGTCAAGTATAAATAGAGTGCGGGAGGCACTCTATTTCATCATTCTATTCTCTCACACACTCTTTGGAGAGTGGCGCACTTGTGGAGGAGGAGAAGTTGCTGCTAGGAGATGTCTATCTCTTATGTATCATTGCTCTATCTATCTCTGAGGAAGTTATTGGGGTTTTTCACCTTTATGGTTTTCCCCAAGTAAACTCTGTGTCTCTTGTGTCCTTGCATTATTGTGTCCATGATCGATATGCTGTAGATATGTTGTACATGTTTTTCTCTTAGTTAAGATCCTAGATCAGATTGAAATAAATTCTGAAAAAACTAACATGGTATCAGAGCTAGCGTGAAAGAAGGCATGGTATGGCATGTATGACACTTGTTGCACTTACGATGTTAGGGCTTGATATAGAAAAAACCAGTCATCGTAGCAATTTCACTATAAATCCATTTTTGCAAAGTTTTCAGATCTGAAACATTTACAAGTCGAAGATCAGATCCCCATGTACCTTGTGTCCAAAGGAAGACTTCTAATTCGTTGTACTTTGTGTTTTATGATCTGTACAATCTAGGGTTTCTGCCTCTTCCATATCTGAGTCATAAACAGGTGACCTAGGAAAAAAGGTCATAACTTGGGCTAGGAAGCTCCAAATGAAATTTCGTAAAACATGGCAGGTAGGGAACAGACGGTACTTTCACAAGCCGAAGGTTTACAGACCGAAAGTGAACCAGTGACACATGGCACTCCGTACAAGTTTGCTCTCCTGTTTTATCCCATAAATAGGTCACGTTGCGACACTTGGCATAACTCTCTCTTAGAGAATCCAATTGAGGTCAGACCTATGGGGTTGGAAAGATGACAGGTTGGGATACCATAGGTAGAAGTTTCAGAACTTGTGGACTCGTAATTTCGGATTTACACCAGAAACAATCAAGTGCATATTTCTGTCAAAACAGAATTGGATTTTGAGCACCTTCATTCATGGCTCTGGGACTTAGGTTTTCGGAGAAAGTTGGTATTTTTGTAATAAGAGACCACGACTGAATGATACTCATCAAAATAGAAATTTAGAGACCAAGATCAAATTTTTTGGTTGGGTAGAAGGTTGGGCTTGATCGAACCCTAGTTTGGGACTTTGATCAGAAAAATTGAAAATTAGGGCTTCTGCAAAAGTTGGAATTTTTTAAGTCTGTGACCACAGCTGGAAGCTCCTCAGAAAAAATGAAGTTTAGAGCTTTGGATAGAACCTTTCGGTTGGGCAGAAGGGTGGGATTTATCAAACCCTAGTTCGGGATCCTGTCCAGAAGATCCAGAAGTTTCAAAGGCAATTTTAAGGGGTGAAAATTTGCAGTTTTCAAATTTTGAGTATACCGGCTTGATCCGCTCATCAAGGCGCATCTTTCCATCCTTTTAGAAGTTTGAAATTCAAATTTTGAATTTTTAGGGTTTCTCTGACAAACCCTAATCCAACTCCAGATCCAGTTCCTGCAAATCAAGTGGATTGGATTAATCCTAGAAGAGAATGGATTGGTCACCTGCGTAAGTGAAGAAGTTCCTGTTTCAGAGGGAGATGAGGCTAAGGCCTTACATAAGAAGATTACAAGCAATCTCGAGAGGTATGACTTATCCAGGTATGTTTCAAGATTTGTTCATGATTAAGTTTATGGTATGTTTGTCTTCATATTATTACGGTTAGTACAATCTTGATTAAATTTAGACTTGTCGTATCACCTTAATACAATTATGAATGCATGATAGAAGATATTCATTGATTAGGGTGTTGACACTTATGATTGTACTAATGCATTATGGTGTTGTATGAGGTTTATGTTGTCCGCTAACATGAAAAGTACACCAAGAAAGACAAATCATGTTCTAGTTCAAGAACATATGATCATGATGACATGAAAACAAAGATTCATCCATTGTCATGGATCACATAGAAGATCTATTTACAAGGTATGTATAACTTGGTTCTATAATGGTTAACTTATGAGATATGCAGGTTACTAGCACAAGTCATTGAAGAGAACAAGAAGACATCATGTGAGTATGTTAGACATAACTAGCTAACATACTGATCCAGGTATGTTTTTCCTATATCAAGTTAGAATGCTACCTTGTGATAGGATCTCTTATATAAGTATACATGGCATGATTGATAATGATTATTCATAGGTTTGAATAATCATGGGTGTATGCATATTATGTTTCTTACCTTAATTGATGATATGACTAACCAGAAGAGTCATGAAAGTATAGGTTTGAATAATCATGGGTTTAGGCATATTATGTTTCTTACTTTAATTGATGATATGACTAACCAGAAGAGTCCTATAGAAACCTTGAATACTAATGTTCATTATCAATGTTTAAAATGATCATTACTATATATGTTTAAGATTATTGTGTTTTTGATAGTATTGAGATTATACTAATAAATGTATGATTATGTATGAGATCTCGAGGATATCACAATAATGATACTTGTAAGCATGCATAGTGATCGATGATGGATATAAGTTCAAGGACAGGTAATCCAGGAATCAAAGATCAAAAGGGAGAACACTCCAGTAGTTTCTGCAAGGTTGCAGATATTCAGAGGGAGTCGACCACTTCTCACAATCCACATCAGAATGGAGTTGCAGAAAGGAAGCAAAGACTAAGAGGGATTCAACCCAACAAACAAACAAAGATAAGTATTTGAATTATCATTTCTTGTATATTTGATTGTTTAAATAATACTGTTCAATGACTTATATACTAAACTTAGGTTGTGTATTACGCATATTAGAATAATTGCATTAATAAACAGTATACTACTACTATGTATGTGATGGGTAAGTGGCCTATGGCACTGTACAACATTCCATTGCTACTTATCTAGAATGAAACCTCTTTGCTGACATGTTGGGAGTTGTGCACACTCTTAACAATGTTCTGGTAGAGATTGGAAGGCATCTAGAAAGTTACGGGATATGGATAAATTGTGTATTGAAGCATTGGCTAAAAATAATTGCATCACTGTATGACATATTTCTTTATGTGTAAGAATTTGTTCTGAAAACTATGAGATGTTTCTAATCATGCAATTTAACTTGTTTTGTAGGAAAGATCGTATACCTTCACCTACAAAAGAAAGACTACAACATTTGTTCCAGCAACAAAGATATCTATTGAAGATATTGAAGTTCCCAGGATCTGGGATGAAGTAATGGAAAAATGCCATGATCAGTCGATCATGAAGAATGATGTTTGGGATGCAGTCCCAAGACCTAAAGAGAAGTCTGTTGTGACTTCCAAATGGATCGATAAGATCAAGCATGCTACAGATGGTAGCATGGAGAAATAAAAAACGAGGTTTGTAGTTCGTGGCTTCTTCAGAAAAAGGGATTGAGTATGAAAAAACTTCTACACCTATAGCCAGGCACACTTCCATCAGATCAGTACTTGCTCTGGCTACAGTGATGAAATGGAAGATACACCAGATGGATGTCAAGATAGCTTTCTTGAATGGTGTAGTCAAAGAGGAAGTGTATGTGGAGCAACCACTTGGTTTTGAGACACATGACGGGAAGTCATATATGTGCAGAACTTGGTATGGTAGGATAGACAGCTTTCTATCCAGTTTGGGCTTTACCAAGAAGCGGATTCCAACCTTTACTACAAGGTTGAGGAAGGAAATCCAGTGATACTAATTTTGTATGTGGATAACCTGTTTGTTACAGGTGAGGATAGATTGATTTCCGATACGCAGCGGAAGCTTGCTACTGAGTTCGAGATGAAGAACTTGTGGATGATGCACTACTTTCTAGGCATGGAGGTGTGGCAGAGTGCAAATGGAATCTTCCTTGGACAAGGGAAGTTTGTAGTAGAGTTCCTAAAGAGGTTTGGGATGATGGACTGCAAGGACATGGCCACACCTATGGCATCGAACCTGAAACTTCTGTGTGATGCTTCATCTAATCCGGTTGATGTCACTGTGTATCGTCAGATGATTGGGTCCTGGATGTACCTGACGAACACGAGACCAGATATTTGCTTTGCAGTGAACACATTGAGCCAGTTCCTGACAGATCCCAGAGGTGTTCACCTAGTTGTTGTAAAGCATATTCTGAGGTACCTGAAGGGTACGATTGACTATGGGCTCAAGTATGATGCGAATCAAAAGTTTAACCTACAGGGTTATGTTGATTCAGATTGGGCAGGCAGTGCTACAGATAGGAAGAGCACTTCTGGGTGCTGCTTCAGTATGGGATCAGGTGTGATCTCTTGGTTTAGCAGGAAGCAGTCCTGCGTAGCACTGAGTACAGCTGAAGCAGAGTATGTTGCAACTTGTTCAACTAGTTGTGAGGCAGTATGGCTTCGAAAGCTACTGTCTGAGTTATTTGATCTCCTACTGGAGACTACTGGCATTTTTTGTGACAACTAGAGTTGTGTGAAGCTATTTGAGAATCTGGTGTTCCACGACAGGTCGAAACACATTGAGATCAAATATCACTATATCAGGGATATGGTGCAGAGAGGAGCAGTGAAGCTCCTGTATGTTGCGACGGATGAGTAGGTTGCAGATGTACTGATGAAGCCACTAGCCAAAGTGAAGTTCGAGTACTTCAAAGAGAGGCTTGGTGTTCTTCAGATTGATGACACTTCGAGGAAGAAGTGATGGACACATTTGCAGGATCCGTTCCGAGCATGGTGAGAGAATGATCCTTCCATGGTTGTGGATATAAGCGTTGGATGATGAGCATTAGGACGATGCTCCAGTTACTGCTCTGTATGTATATGTATGCATCATGTTGGATGCTGGATATGATTAGCTGGATCATTTATATGTATATGTATGTACGCATCATGTTGGATGTTGGATATGATTATTTGGATCGTTTATATGTATGTATGCATCATGTTGGATGCTTGTTATGATCAGTTGGATCATTCATATGTATATGCATCATGTCGGATGCTGGATATGATCAGTTCAATCATTTGTATGTATATGCATCATGTTGGATGTTGGATGCGATCAGTTGGATCATGTGTATGTATCTGTAGATGTATCAGGTGGATACATTGTATGATCAAGTAGATCATGTATGTTGATATGTATCAGGTATGATCAGGTGGATCATGTATTTGTATATGTATCAGGTGGATACATTGTATGATCAGGCGGATCATGTATGATGATATGTATCAGGTAGATACTTGGTATGCATCAGGTGGATGAATTATATGATCAGGATGATCATGGATGATGAGCTTCAGGATGTTGCTCCAGATGACATGTATCAGGACGATGCAGTGATGATGACCAGGATGATCATGTGTACATCAGGAGGATGTATGGTGAGTATCAGGTTGATACTTTGTGGTCGTGGACAGGTTGTGTAGATGAGCATGTAAGTAGACCTGGGAGATCTAGACAAGATGAAAAAGGCCTCAGATCCTCTTTCGAGGCATTGCTCTGGGAGGACATGTAAGTAGACCTGGGAGATCTAGATAGGATGAAAAGACCTCAGATGCTCTTTCGAGGCATTGTCCTATGGCATGTAAGTAGACCTGGGAGATCTGGATAGGATGAAAAAGGCCTTAGATGCTCTTTCGAGGCATTGCCATGACCACATATAATAAGTCTTGGAGATCTGGACAGGATGAAAAATGCCTCAGATGCTCTTTAGAGATCTTGCTTGGCAATACACTCTTTTAAGGTTTTTTGGTGGACCACATGTAATGTGCTCCTGGGAGATCCGACAGGTAGAGCTGTGTGCTCGTAACAGCCTGGGATGCTATAGCCAGGTTTTGTGGTGAGATCACATGTAATGTGCTCCTGGGAGATCCAATAGGTAGAGCTGTGTGCTTGTAACAGCCTGGGATGTATAGCCAAGTTTTGTGATGGGTCACATGTAATGTGCTCCTGGGAGATCCGACAGGTAGATCTATATGTTCGTAACAGCTTGGGATGTTGCAGCCAAGTTTTGTAATGCACGTGATAAGTCCTGAGGATTCCACAGTATGGCCAGTGATGATGAAGACCTACAGATGGTGGGCCAACATCCAGTATGAAAAAGGGTTGGCTCTGTAGAACTTCCTATGACGAGTAGATTCAGGTATTGATTGAGATAGCAGCAGCAGTGATGATGACGATGATTCGATGACGATGATCCAGAGAAGAAGACTTATGCTAGAAGACCTGTGTCGAGAAATACCTTCCTAGTTAAGAGGGAGTGTTGATGTATATGTAACTTCGGAATGTATTTCATATATGTATATTGCACTCCTATAGAGATGGTATTATTCCTCTATACGGAAGTGTTTGTATTCCTATAGAGATGTTATTATTCCTCTATACGAAAGTGTCGTCATTTATATTGTAAGTGTCGTAGCTTATACTTTATGGGTTATTAGACCACCTTGTTGGAGTCGGCCCTGTATAAGTCATGTGGGTCAAAGGGTTATTATAGCCATGTCGATCAAAGGGTTATTAGACCACCCTGTTGGGGGTCAGCCATGTCGGTCAAAGGGTTATTAGACCACCCTATTGGGTGTCGGCCCAATCAGCATTGTGCTATGTGGTTAAGTTGAGGCCGACCTAGTAAAGGTTATTAGGCAAGTCAAGTCAAGTATAAATAGAGTGTGGGAGGCACTCTATTTCATCATTCTATTCTCTCACACACTCTTTGGAGAGTGGCGCACTTGTGTAGGAGGAGAAGCTACTGCTAGGAGATGTCTATCTCTTATGCTTGGGTTGTATCATTGCTCTATCTATCTCTGAAGAAGTTATTGGGGTTTTTCACCTTTATGGTTTTCCCCAAGTAAACTCTGTGTCTCTTGTGTGCTTGCATTATTGTGTCCATGATTGATATGCTGTAGATATGTTGTACATGTTGTTCTCTCAGTTAAAATCCTATCTTAGATTGAAGTAAATTATGAAAAAACTAACACTAAACACCAAATAATATATAAACAAGTTCCATCAGTAACTCTATAGAGCTAGAAATATCATTGCAATGGAAAACCTGCTTACATAATAATAATTTACAACAGTATGCAACAAGAAAACCCACCTCATGAAGTGCAGGTGCATCATTTGTTCCATCTCCAGTCACTGCCACAACATGACCTCTTTTTCTCAGTGTTTGAACAAAGTAAAGCTTGTCTATAGGAGAGGACCTTCCCATTACTTGCAGGCAAACAAATTAGTGTCCCTCCCATTACAATTTTCTTTTGTAAGAAGCTGTTGTAGGTATGCATTTTTTTCCCTTATTTTTTTGTGTGTTGTGTTGCCAGGGGACAGGTACATCCATACTCACACAAATTTTGTCCACAATTTTCATTCTCTCTTCATCAATGTAGATGCGAAAAATTCGTCCTTCAATGATAGCTAGCTCTTCTGTAGGCTGTCCTGTCTGGAGTATGCCACATTCAAGAGCTATAGCTTTTGCTGTGTAAATGTTATCACCAGTCACCATGCAAACCTACAAAAATGAATTAATGTTAAGAGCACATAATTAAAGTGTAACAAGTGATATAACCAATCCAAAACATTTTGAGCAAGCAAATTTATTCTTCAAACTCTATGATAGCAGGCAGTTGAAAACACAAAGTGATATAATAACTTCTTATGTGTTTCACATCACAAAATCTACATGACCTGTTACAAACCATCTTCCACACATTGATGAAGAAGTATGAATCATTTGGTGATTTTCGTGAGTATGACTAATTTTTCATTGGCAGCAAGAGGGTGATTTTATCATTGATTATTTGCTTGATGAATGCAAAAGACAAGCTAATTTAGTATAATGTAAAATACATTTGTCATGCAATAACCATTCCAAGAACACTACTCATTCGAGCACACATGAAGGAATATTTTCCTATTACCTTCACAACAGCACGTCGACACATATTCACAACCTCTCTTACATTAAGTCTACATGGATCATGCATAGTTAAACATCTAGACATAAAGAAAGGTGAAAAGCATAACAAGGGAACAATTCTTGGATAAGTAGGTCTGCTTAATAGTGGCAGCAAGTTCATGTCAAAAAGATAACACATGCCATCCTTAACATTCAGAAGGAATTTTTTAGCAAGAAGTTTATAGAGGACATCTTATTATTATAAATACAATAAAAATGCATAATTGCTACACATTTCCCAGAAAATTCAGTTTGGCCAGGTGATAAACTCACAACAAAACATTTTTCACCTAGCACTTCTTGGATATGAGGGATGGGCTCATTGTTCGGCCCAATAACACACCTCCATTGGGTGCACATTCTTTGTATTCATTCCCCTGGTCTTGTTTAGGGTGGGATATCATAGACCTAGGGTGGAGATGGATCACCAAATTGGCCGATCTGGCAATATCTTCCAAGTGTGCCATCTAATGGAAAAGATGTCCATTGATGGCTTTAAAGCACCATCTGCAATAATCTGAACCTCACTTCCTGGTTCATAAAAACACTACATCAAACCAAAGAAGCCAATCGGACATACACCAAAAGGATATAATCTTAAATTGGCAGTTATCAAAATCACTTAAAATAATTTTATAGTGATTAAGAATACCTTAACCAATAAATAGCTTTCTATGTAATAATCATGAATGAATATTTCAGAAACTACCCAAAAAAGCAAGACATTGATTTAGAAGTTAGTAGACTTTCAGACAACCTATGCACTTGGTCACTAACATAATCCTTAATTTTCATAACAACAATTGGCCATGGCATCAACCATTTAGAGTAAAATGTTTACCTCCAGTGATTTTATAGAGATGCATGAAGAAATACACAAGTTTCAAAAGATATTGCAAATTTGCAATGTGTTCAAAAAAATTTAAACTTATGTGACAATCAATGATGCTAGAAGACATAGATTATAAATATTCTATAACAAGGCTATTGGGAGCAGGGAACAGGAACTAGAAGCAACAGTGGAAAGTAGGAGCAGGTTAGGGAGCAAGAAGTGCAATTTTCAAAATCTTCCAGGAGCAAAGCATCTGGGAGCGTTTTTTATAAATAAATATTTTAATATATTTTGATGCATATATATCATAAAAAAAGCATACATAAATCCAAATTAGTTGTAGTAAATATGAATACATAGATATAACCATTTAGTACACATATAACATAAATCATCTAGTAGCCATAACTTATAACATAGTCATCAAATGATTCATCAAGCTTCAAGTTTCAACATATGACATTTGCCATCAAATGTCATAAATTTGAATAGGGAAATTATTGACAGACTATATTAGGCCTTGGAAGAAGAACTTGAATTTAAAGTTGGGATTGGGATCGTAAACATGCAAGGATGTCCTAGGACAAAGGGAATTGCTCTATTCAAGAATAAAAAAATGATATTTAAATGGTTTTGTAGACCTCTGAATATCATTAAATCCCGAGAGGCACTTTTGTCCATCCATAGATATGAGCAACCAGTAAATGCAGTTAACGGAGTGGATACTACCAACTTCAGAGCCTTTCTAGTAGAGAGGTAATTATTTGTAGGAATAAATTATTAACAAAATGAGCCAAAAAAAATTGTCTTGTACAAGAAGGTAGTGACTAATCTTCTCATTTCATGATAGAGGAAAGAGCATCTATCTTTGTTCTCATGATAGTTAAGGCATCTTCCAATAAATATTTTGTTTAGATCTACAAAAAGAAATGTCTATAGATTCAATGTAGCGCTCTATGTCATGTCTAGTTGATGAGTAATTAATAAATATCAATAGTATTTCTGGCCAAATGAAAATTGTAGGCAATGTGACTAGCCAATTGTAGAATTGCTACAAGGAAGAAACATGAATACTTTCTCATGTGTCTACTTTCTGCTTAAAAATGAGTGCTTAAGTAGATATAGATAACCATTATAAAAAGGTGGCCCATGCAACACCTTTATAAATGAAGGTACTTGCTCATCCTGTAACTTCTTGAAAGAAACAAGGGAATCTATAACTTTCCATTAAAATGTTCATCTATTACAATATAAAAAAAAACAAAACTTGTAAATCCATTCATCTCAAGGCAATGATGCTCTAAATCAACTTCTTATGGTGTAAAGTTGTCAATGAAGTAAAAGCTGACAAAAGGAGATTCCACAGCTTATAACTAGTGGCACCAGATGTTATAAAAAGTAATATAAAGAGGTCAAAAGACCATGATATCATCTTCCTTTTTCCAAATCACTATAAAATCCCTCATTTACCAATAGTATGTGGATAACTTGTGCAATATTAGATGACAATCGAATGATACTCAAAGAAGAAGACATATCTCTTCCATCATTTAGCTTGATTGCAAAAGCAAAATCAAGATTAAGGGATACACAGTGCTAACAACCATGGATGGGCAATGCTTCCACTTCAATTTTAGAATATACAAAAGCTAAAATCTACCTCTTCCACACTCTGTGCCATCTTCTCTTCTTTATGGTTGTGAGGTATGGAGGGTTCTCATCACCGTGTTCAGAACCCCAAAACTGCATTGAAAAGTACAATCCTCGTTCCTTGTGGGATACAACTCTATCAAGGCTCTGGATCATTAATTAATCAAAACAACTGCCTTAGGTCAACACTCTACAAGGTTAAGACACATGTAGAAATAATACGCATACTTTCAGCAAAAATTTTATTTGCCTTGTAGTTAACAACCTTGGGGTTCTATTAGAAGGACAGAAGCCACTACTCAGAGGAAACTCTTTATTGTGAAACAATGGTATAAACTCATAATGATATATCTCATAGGTATGGGAGCCCATAGTTTGATCATCTTGTAAAATTTTCAGCTGAAGCGTCTACCTCTACATGAAATATCAAGCAGATAAAAAACAAGATTTCTTATTTATCCATGCTAACAAATCCTATCATCATATTTGGAACCTATCACATTTATTTCAAATTGAAGATTGAATGACTTAAAATGACTCTGACTAAGGAATTACAATAGAGGATCACTTTTTGACTAGTCACTACCTAAATAGACAAGAGAAGAAAACCTATGTGATCTAACACTATCAACCCTATGAAAAAGATTTATGTCAATATCAGATACCTTGTCTCTTTTTAGGCAAAATCCTTAATTCTTCTTGCTAGTTCAATTTCAGTTGCACCAGCTCTGGGGAGAATACTACTGTCCCTGCACATGGCCTGAAGAAATATATAGGTTAGCAAATCCCCAAAAACACATGAAATGTAGATAGCGAGAAAATATAGGATTGAATCAATATTTAGTAGAATAGACCACTCCTAGTGGAAAAATCATTACACATTTATAAGCAACTCAAAGAAAAATACCTTGTAGTTGTTTACCCCATGATCAACCGCTCTCTCAAGGTCATTCAATATACTATATGTACTTCCAAGAGTGCCACTGTTGACACCAAGTTTCCACCTTTATTTTTCACAATAGTTACCTCCAGCATGCTAGGAATGATGTCAAAATAGCTCTTAAATTAACAATTCATTATTGTAAGACCCAAAACATGGGACACTTAATATGATCAAATTGTCAAAATCTATAACAAATTTTCTATCCAAGAAAGTGAACAAGGACTTACTCTAACACCACCAATTTCTTCCACTGAGCCTTTTAGGATTAATAATTTCAAATTGTAGTATAGAAATAAAGATGGAAATATTATTACTTTACAATATTAAAGGAACCAATAACAATCACACTATATCAGTCCCTGAATAGAGGCCCTAAAATAACCCATTGAACATATTCAAGCTCAAGCCCTGTCTTCAGCGATCATTGAAGGAAAGACATTGGGGACCGAACCTAAGCCAGCGTTCCTCCTTATCTTCCTTACCCCAATTTCAAGTTTGGAAATAAAATAACAATCACACTATATTAGTCCCTAAATAGAGGCACTAAATAACCCATGGAACACATTCAAGCTCAAGCCCCATCTTTTGTGATCATTGAAGGAAAGACATTGGGGACCGAACCTAAGCTAGCCTTCCTCCTTATCTTCCTTACCCCAATTTCAAGTTTGGCAATAAAATGGAACATATTCTATTAGGTAAACTTCGCTACTGTATCAAAGCCTTTGTTATGCCTTGTCGTTCTATCTATGCACATTCAGAGCTACTGTGAAAGTCTAGGCCAGGCTTGGGTTATCCCTTTATTTATTCCCTTCAATTCTCCCTCTGCTCTCAGTTATTTAAGCCGATCTTCAATTGCCACCAATTTCTTCCACTGAAAAAGAGTGAGCAAATCCTAGCTCATATGGACCTGGCTGGCCAAGTTTAACCTGCAACATAGATGTAACACATTAATTATAGAAATATGTTCCAGAGCCTTTTTTATAGGAAGATGACCTCATTAGACATGGGTGCATTGCTTGCAGGAGATAAATTTCCTAGAGATTTTATACCAAATTCCAAAGCCCATCAACCAAGAGCCCACGAGTCTTTGTCATTGCTCAATGCATCAAGTATTATTTGATACATTGCAAAATATAAAGCGATGCATATTTATTTCCTTTTTGCATGTGGAATTATTCCCACTACAAAAAATTAAAAAAATCAACAAACGCCGAGAGCAAGCAAGCACCGAGCGCACAGGTATCAAAGGAAGTACGTGAAGGATGCTATGTCAAATGTGGAAGATTGCTAAGCTGGCACCTGGATGGCACAGTGAAGTAAAGTGGGGTGCCAACAACACTGGATATTTTTTGGGCTTTAACAACCTACTTTATACAACAATCAACCAATCTCAATTTGCAAAGACATTAGATTCAAAACTGTACTAGACTACATGCTCATGGTTTTGAGAATGGGCCATATACAGTAAATCTAGAGTTTGCAGAGACAATTTCTAAACGTAGACAACCTTTTGTTGATAGCTTGGAGAGGATATTGCAAAAAGAAGAAACAAGTTATTAAGTTTGCAAGTCTTAGGGCAAAAGTTTTACATTGAGATCATGAACATGAAATTGCCAATGATTATCCTTTATTAGCTTTTTATAAGGCAGATGAATATGCAATGGGACTCTTATTTTTTATACCAGTTGCTATATTGGTTTGGTTTCCATTTGAATCTGAGTTCCAGACCCATTTGCTCTTCAATGTCTTGCTATTTCACTACTGTTATCTCCCCAAATAAATTTCTCGAGTTGATCAATTTTAGATGATAGGATGTCATTTGAAAATTCATTTCTAAATTTCTTAAGGCTCATTGTTGATAGCTTTATGCATGTAATAAAGTTTTAAAAGCATTAGATTAGGTTTTTATTTCAAAAATTTCAAAAGACAGGTTTCGGTAGCCAAGCGCTTATTTAAAACGGTCCCTAACCTACCGAAAGCCCTGCTTTCGGCAGCTTAAACGAAATTTTCGGGGCTCTCCTAGCTACCAAAAGTGAAAGGAAATTTTAAATGAAAGCAGATCATTTCAAAACTTGAACTGCCGAAGTATAGCCTAGATGCCGCGTGAAAGAACAGGTGATTAAAAAGTTTCAGAGCGCCAGCTAAAAGCCAAATGTCCAATGTCCAAGTAGATAACAGCATGTGCAAATGTCTAATGGTGAACGCAGTTTGGCACAGCCAAAGGAATGATTTTTCGTGATTTTGTATGTCGTGGTCATCACCCAACTGCTGTGACAACCAAGATAAAGGATGGTGTTATAGTTACTAATTTAATCATTGTAGGTGTATCTTTGATGGCAGTCATTTATCAAGGGAAGCATGAATACAGCCATTGACTTAGAGAGACACTCATATGAAAACATGGCCATTCCAAAATTTGCTCATACACAGTCAACAGTCAGTTTAATCCACCGGAGCTTGGTCTCTTATATAGTTCATACTTTGTTTCTTTTGGCTTGAAGAAATAGGAGCACGAATGATAGACTTGGATTGGTAGATCTACTTCAGAAGTCTGACAATACTAGAACTCTTTCAGATCACTTATTTGAATGCATGTGTTCCAAAAGCTTGCACTAGTGATATGTAAACTAAGAATAGATACATAGTATGAATGCTGAGTAGTGCTATAGTATATAAACATATCTTCATAAGTCTAGAATAAGAAGAAGATCCCAAGCTATAAATAAGGTTTCAGTTTTGCAGATTGTGAAGATCCCAAGCTATAAATAAGGTTTCAGTTTAAGCTATTTTTCAAGCAGAGCTTTCGGTATCTTAGGCGGGCATTTCAATTGTTCATTAGCCACCGAAAGCAGAGCTTTCAGCAGCTTATAGGTTAGAATTTTGGCTCTTTAGCCACCGAAAGTGCAAAACAAGGCAGAGAGGCATTATTTTTGCCCAGATCACAGTTTTTTGCTTCCAAATGGCAAGAAGATGGTTTTTATTTAAAGATAATAATTAAAGGCATATGTATCATCTTTCTATTTCAGCTTTGAGGAGACAGAGAAGGGAAAAGATCAAATGGATTTTCTATTTTTGGTCAAGATACTGTCCAGTTGTCAAAAGAAGAGTTTAAGCGCCTTGTCATCACCTTGAAGGCTGTTGAGCTTGTCAAAGTTTGTTACAGCCGTCGAAAACCTGAAAACTATTAAGATGGAGGCGAGAAGTTTTTACTGCAAAATTGGCGTTTTTACTATGAAAAGTCATCATTTTCAAATGACTATTCTGAGCAACTGGAGAATCATTTTGAAAAACGCTCGAAGGTTTTTGTTCCTGACATGTCAGAGAAAAATAACCTCTCTTCATTTTCCTACAAGTGTTTCATATTGAGAGAATCGAATCCATCTCTGAAACCCCATTTTCGGATCCCAGAATCTGCCTGTTTGACACATGTTTTTGAAATGCAGATCTCGGGAAAATGAAAACGAATCTCAAGAAACTGAGAGAGGTTTTTGCTCACAATGAATCAATACACAATAAAATATTTCTGTTTATACACATGTGTCACAGATTTGGAGAGCTAAACCCATCTCTGAGCCCCATTTTTCAGCAGTTTGGCCAAATTAATGGCGTTTTACTGTGCAAAGTCATCCTTTTCAAATGATGATTCTGAGCAACTGGAGAATCATTCTGTAAAATGATCAGAGGTTTTTCTTCCTAACACGTCAAAGAACAATAACCTCTCTCAGCTTTCCTACAGGTGTCACATATTGCGAGAATCGAACCCATCTCTGAGCCCCCTTTTTCAGCAGTTTGTCCAAATTAAAAAATGATTTTTCCCTGGTTTGTTTAAAAACGGTTTTGATCTTCTATCTTTAGGATTTCGATCCAGCTTCTTAGGATCTGGGGGAAGATGTTGTAAAGGCTATAAAGCCTAGAGCTTGAGAGGAAGAAAGGGTTGGATTGAGGAAGACTAGACTTATTGTATTTTGTGACAAGACCATTTCTTAATGTATTCGGCCTGCAAACTTCTTTCTTTTGATATCATCAGATCCTCTTTTTCTTTCTGTCTATACTCGTGAGTGAACGTTGTTCTTCATCTATGTTTAATTAATCCGTGGTGATTGTCATCTCACTGTCTGATTATTGAGCAAAGGATCATAAGTCATTTACTGATTTCTATACCCATCATATGTGATTGTTTTATGTATGATCTGGTTAATGTGATTAGTTTATATCCCATTTCATACACAATTATCTAGTTCTATCTCTCGAAGGCCTTGCACAGTTCAAATATGACTGGACAGTCTTGATATATCATCCAGTAATCTAGATATTCATCTTGATCCACCTATCCACCCATCATACGAGAAAAAGGTCGAGTTACCAGGCTCCTTTGACTTACAGCCTAGAAGGACTCCTGGAGTGATAACAACTACTGTTGGGGTTTTATTATAGTTCTCTGGTGACTCTGCTTATAATTTATATCTTTTGCATGGTCGATTATGCCTGGTTTTGAGTGGACTTAAAAAAATACAATGATACCTGAAGCTTCCATACAACATAATAATTCTCCGGAAGTAGCTCTTACTCCACAATCATTTGTCCAGCTTGGTCTGTTTATGGACTTACAATTATGGTGATATTATTCTAAAACCTTCATTGAGGTAATTGGGTTGCTGAAGATGTAGACTTTGTATTGGCTGCCAACTGATATCCTCATCCATCGAAGAGATAGAATTTCAGATCCAGTTATTGTAACCTAGTGAAGCTTCTTCTGCTGCGCTTATGAAAGACAAAGCATTTGGAGAAAAGTATCAGGAGTCAATCCAATTAATTCTAGACTTCAAGCACCAACTACCTGTTGGGAATCGAAAAAATAATGACATAATTTGATAAAAGAAGTTTCCACGAGAATTATAGAGCATTGATAGGTTAGAGAATTATAGAGCATTGATAGGTTATCTTTAAAGTAGGTATCACTCTCAAATTTCCAGGGTATGAAATCAAAGCAATCCCGGATTTTAAGGCAGCATTTTTGCATTTAACATAGTTGATAGTTCACCTACCAGTTACAAATTTTGGGGATGATCAATGATGAGATGACGATCAATAATATACTATATCAACCTCTTTCTCAAGGTCATTCAATATACTATATGTACTTCCACAAAGTGTCGCTGTTGACACCAAGTTTCCACCTTTATTTTTCACAATAGTTACCTACAGCATGCTAGGAATGATGTCAAAATAGCTCTTAAATTAACAATTCATTATTGTAAGACCCAAAACATGGGACACTTAATATGATCAAATTGTCAAAATCTATAACGAATTTTCTATCCAAGAAAGTGAACAAGGCCTATAGATAAGATAAGATCATGAACTTCTCAAGTATAAGAGAATTCTATAGATGTTCCTCGAACAAATTCAACTACCAAGTCTGAAGATAAAGAAGTTGGAGCAAGAGGAACCAATCCCTTGATGATGACAAACTAGAACATCAGTTGGCAAAGAGATTGCCTGACTGAAACTAAAGTGCCCTATGGAATGATTGAACCTGCAGGTTGGTCCAAAATTGAGACCTAATTATTCAATGAGTAAATAAGGGGCATGTTGCACACCCCTTGCTTAATAACATGATCCAAATAGAAATTTATAGATAGGAGAATAGTACAATGTTTAGGGAAATAAGAGGCAGTCGTATTCAGTGTACCTACAGAAACTGTAGTGTCAGCAAACACATCAGCTATTCAATCTAACCCTAATCCAGGTTAATAATATAAAGCTTATGTAGCAAGGTAAAAATTAAACATTTCAATTTCACCTCCAAATTCGGTCTCAAATATGTATCTTCATTTCATGCATTCATATCCTTATTTTGCTCAAGGAGTCATTGTTCCTTGTGTCCTGAAGTTAACATATTCTTAGTTAAAGTACATCCTTAAACCATCTGATCCTTCTGATAGTAAGTTGTGTTTGTTTATCAAAGGAAACATGCATCATTGAGAACTTCACGTTTAAGGTAAAAAATTTGTTTCATGATTTGATCCAACTATTAATGTGACTATTTATGTGACCGCGGGGTAAAACATCCAAAACAAAGTGACTGTACCCATCACATATTAAAACAAATTTCCATTCTGCATACAAAAATGCGCTCTGCACTTTATATCTTGGACATGTTGCAAGTGTGCATATAAAAGTGGTTTTCAAATGTGCCACTAAGAATCTTATCCAAAACAAATGGTGATTTAAGTAAGAGAAAAGGAGTCCAAGCAGTTAGCTGAACTAGTTATCCACAGTGTAGTTGTGAATTGGCTAGTTCCATGCCAGCACCAAGTAAGGCACATTAGTCTATGCTGACAGGTTTACTAGAAATGCCACCCATGAATGTGGGGAAGCATCCCTTGGGTTTCCTTGTGAAGTTTTCCTTGAAATAAAACAGAGTAAAAAATATCTATTACAAGTCAGATGCCCGGCAATAAGGTAAAATGTAATACACCTTAAACATTATCAACATCAAAGCAAGATCAAGCAAGAAGGTTTTAGTTCCAGTAGAATAAAAGAAGATCAACCTAATGATTTCATATCAATAATGTGCCTCATAATTGAAATCCAGAGAATCCAAACTGAATAACAATGTTCAGAGAATATTCTTTTGTACTAATAATATAAGTCAGATAAACTACATATAATTCAGAGCACTGTATATAGAAGTATCTTTATTAACAAAAAGAGCAGAAATTATGAACAACACACACACATAGATTAAAAGACTTGCAAGTTCATTAAAAAATTTCTCTGGTCTTTTTAAGATGGATCAGGCTGATGAAAGATCCCAATAAGGTGGACCAATCCATAATGACAAAAAAAACAAGCTATAAAAGTTCCTAAAGCTCAAACGTATTAAATTCAACCACAACTGCATTTACTATATTTTATTCATAGCAGATGATAGAAAATAATAAATATGCCAATAATGTTATTTTCCTTTGGTCATCTTTTGACATTAATGTTAAATTAAATAGTTCAATCGACACACCTCCAAGTAAAGAGAGAGTTTGTTAGAAAACAAAAGCAGTTTTGAAATATAAGCTACCATTTTTAATGATTCTAAAATTTGCTATGAACTGGAAGTCAATATGTAGCAATATTATGCCAATAATGAAAGAATCTACAGTTACATTTATGCAGTGTAGAATCAGAACAACACACTTTACATTTGTTTGTTGCCCCATGCAGAGCTCCAACTTCTCTTCAAGGTGCCCGCTCCAAGAAACATGTATACAAAGGGCTTGCCTTAAATAATAAAGTTCGATCAAACATAAATGAAATAGGAAAGGATGAAAAGGTAATGAGAAAAGAAACATTTTCCATCAAGAGATTTTAATGTGATATTCACTTCATATAGCCATAAATAATGAGAGAAGGTTGAGTTCAAACAATCAAACCCGATTACAACAATGATGAGATTTTTTAAAAACAACACCAATGGGAGAAAGGCGAAGGAAAACGCCCATTTTGACAAAGATATATTATGCCCGTTGTGCTGTCTTGGAAGCTTGTAGACTTCGTTTATTACATATAACAGGTCTAGATTTGTTTTATTTCATTTGCAACTCCACAACAAGATGGGGTATGAACAAAAAGATTACTGGTTTTTACCTGCCCCAACACAATGTAAATATTAGATAGGTGCTTGTTTGTCTAAACTTTAGGACAAGGACTCATACTTGACAATAATCTCTTGACTGCACTGACTGAAGCAACGTGCACTCTACAGCTCGAGTGGAAGAGATGTTTCTACATTTGTGGGGTTGAGGTCCATAATGTAAAAAAAAAAACTGATCATTAATTACCATGTTGTGAAAACAAATATAAAAACAACAAATAAGCATAGATTCATCTTAAACCCAGATATGTTAAGCAGCAAAAAATACACCTGATTTTTCAATCCCCACAATATATAATATTCTGGAGTTAAAATAGGTCCATTATCCATACTAAATTTATCTTTTCATTTCTATTTACAATTATAATCATACCTCACAATGTTATACATCCTGATTATATCTTGAGGAGCTTCACTATGATGAACTTACATTACTACGATTTTAATTGGAATACTGAAAATATCAAGCACTCTTTGAGGCATTGTCAATCTAAAAAATAATGCTTGTTCATGTATGATAGGTTAAAGTGGAGAGAATAAGATGCCATGCGCATGAAAAGATAATGAACAAGTTGGCAGTTGCTCGACATATAGCACAAGAGAGACTCAAAGTTGCAGAGGCTAAACGAAGCCAACAAGCTGCGAAGACAGCACAGCGGGCATAATATATCTCTGTCAAACTGGGCGTTTTCCTTCACCTTTCTCCCGTTGGTGTTGTTTTTAAAAAATCTCATCATTGTTGTAATTGGGTTTGATTGTTTGAACTCAACCTTCTCTCATTATTTATTGCTATATGAAGTGAATATCACATTAAAATCTCTTGATGGAAAATGTTTCTTTTCTCATTACCTTTTCATCCTTTCCTATTTCATTTGCAGAGGCTAAACGAAGCCAACAAGCTGCCAAGACAACGCATCGGGCATAATATATCTCTCTCAAGTCTCAACCTTCTCTCATTATTTCTGGCTATATGAAGTGAATATCACATTAAAATATCTTGATAACAAATGTTTCTTTTCTCATTACCTTTTCATCCTTTCATATTTCATTTGCAGAGGCTAAACGAAGCCAACAAGCTGCCAAGACAGCCCAGCGGACATAATATATCTCTGTCAAACTGGGCGTTTTCCTTCACCTTTCTCCCATTGGTGTTGTTTTTAAAAAATCTCATCATTGTTGTAATTGGTTGTAATTGGGTTTGATTGTTTGAACTCAACCTTCTCTCTGTCAAACTGGGCGTTTTCCTGACTCTACAATGCATCGTGTAGCTAGCATGCATAACTTGTTGGGCCTTTGTTGCATGGTTTGCAGGGGGTTCACTCTCCATTAGCCACCGAGCAAATTTAGCAGTTGTATTGAAGTTCCCTCCCCTGTAGCAAACACCCATGGCATCCAGCAAGGCCAACCTCAAATGGACTTTTTAAAGGTTGCAATGAATAAAATAGGCCGCAAGCTCTTACTTCCAAACGACATCATCCTTAACTTCCTTTCTCTTGACCTCCATTCGAAGACCCAGAACATATTCTTTAGCAATTCCAATCAATTTCTTCAACTCATCAACCTCTCTTCTTTAATCTACAAAAATAACTTGAATTGTGTGCAAGATGATAAGAAATAGCCTCAATGCCTCACTAAACTTCACGTCTATTGTGGCTCTGTAAGATAGTCTAAGTTTCTCATGTAATAAACAACACCTAAATACCAAAGATGGTGGACCCATAACATTTGGACTAGCAGTCTCACTCCAGCCTCTCTCTATTGCTAAGGATACCACCGTTGCAGAAATGAATGCTGGAAGGTATGTATGGCTGCTTGCATAAAGATGCAAAAATAAGGGTTTTAATGGAGTGAAATTATTAATACCAAGTTGTCGACATAAGAGGTGCATGGTTGTATCAAAGTTATCAGCAACTACATTCTCACCTGCAAGAGAAGATTTATGTATCCATATTTGGCTTGCTGGCATACCTGGTGATGGGGTGCACCTCTGCGAGGGCGGACATGAGCCACCCCTTGAGATGCAGTTAATGGGTCTCGGGCCCTAGCACTCATAATGCCAGTAACTAGTCTATGAAATAGACGCCACCATGCTAATGGAACACCTACAATATGTCATTGTAAGTTGACCAGAGTCTCAGTAAGTCTAGCAGCATAAATCCCAATAGTTAAGCCCTCGAGATAGGCTCGCGGGTCATCCCAAAACTCCTTCTTACACACAATGTAGCCTAACAATGTGCAAAAAGGTGTCCAGAAAATACACTTCATCAAATTAACCGAGCTATAAACAAGTTGCAAGGAATATTCAAAGGAGAGAGTATTATATATCTTAGGTGGTTTGGAATAAAATTGTTAAAAACCCATTATAGTTGGTTTGGGGTATTCCAATGAAAAACCAGTTATAGTTGATTTGGGATCAATCTCATTCAAATTAACAACTGACAATGTATGAGTTGTACCTGCAACATTTGTCGTAGTGACATCTGCGAGTAACTCCAATTCTTCTAGATCCCATCCCCCATCCTCCTTCATCATCATCCTCTCCTCTCTCTTCTATCATCTACCATCACAGGAAGTAATCAATAACTCAACCAGAATAACTTAAATGCATATAAAAATACCACGATGAATAAAAGTATCAAAAAAGAATGGTGGGTTGGGAGCAAACGTATTAGAAAAACAGACTGGCGGAAAAGATTAACGCGAGAGGATAAACAAGGGCGATGTAAATTATCCTTCGAGAAACAAGATCGGTGTGCATCGACGGTAGTTCCCTACAGCACTTGAAATCCACATTTAAATTATGGACATCAGCTCAAACCCTAGCAAGGCCAGGTTTTAACCTGTCTTCCTAGCTTAGCTATGGCTCCGGCCAAGACCGTTTTGCACAGGAAATCCCTAGGAGAAATACATTGTTCGACCTCACTCATTTTAATGTTATGATCTTAGTTCAAATCCGAATAGTTTCCTCATCACACAATGACTACAAGAGCTGGATCAATTCCAAGATCAAATTCACATTCTTAAAGGCTATAACCTCGAATAGGAAAAAAGCGCTCACAGACATGCCCTCTTTTCATTTATTTTAATTTTCTTTTGAGTCTCATTTTATTTTTCCTTTTTTTATTTCTTTTTCTTTTTCTTTTTCTTTTTCTTTTCACTCTCATTTTATTTTCCCTCTTTTTTATTTCATTTATTTTCTTTTTCTTTTCGTTCTCATTTTATTCTCCCTCTTTTTATTTTCTTTTTCTTTTCATTCTCATTTTAGTTTCCCTCTTTTTTATTTCCTTTTCTTTCCTTTTTCTTTTCACTCTCATTTTATGTTCCCTCTTTTTATTTCCTTTTCTTTTCTTTTTCTTTTCACTCTCATTTTATTTTCTCTCTTTTTAATTTTTTTTCCATATGTTTTTTCTAGTTTTTTCAAATAAATATAAAATTATTCAGTGTTTGTCTCTTTTAATTGTATCACATATTCTTTAGTATTATTTTTTATACAATAACTAAAATAGTCATTTTATTTTGACATTTTTAGTTTATTGCTCTAATTTAGTCATTTTTAACTTAAAATCACTCTCCACCTAATCATTTACACTTTTTTTACTAGTGTTTTGGTTATAACCAGTCTCACTTAATACTATGGCCCATTAGTTGTGAGACTAACATAAATTGAAGATATCAAATAAATGGTGTATATTTAACATATTTACTATATTTGTAGGATATTTAATGGTGACAATAATGATGATGTGTCAAATGAAGGATAAACCCCAAAATCAATGTGTTCATTGTCCAAAATCATAAAAATATTTGAGGTTAGCATTTACAACTTCATGTTCACATGATTTCATAAAACGATAACACCTATACATGTCAAATGAAGGAAATACTTGTCCTGACTAATTGTTTGGGCCGTGTAGTCACTAATTACCCATTTTTTAACTAGTGTATATAATGTATATTAATATCTAGAAACGGAAATATATATAAAGTGGAAAAAGTATATTATATTTTGTTTTAAATGTTAATATTAATATAATTATATTATATTATATTAATGTTACATATGCTATATTACAACTATAATTATATTATACCCCACTGTGGGTGCAGAAGGATGTGACCAGCCATAGGCCCAACCACGTGTCCACCAACATGTCCAGCCACCTTCCTGCCCACATGCCCTCCTACTCTGACCACGAGGCTGAGAACGTGTCGGCCCAACCTACTCATGCGTCCCCTACGGCCTCTTAATATCTTCGGCAAGCACCTCGTCCAGTTCTCATTCTCCCGCCAGTTGCTCGACCTCTCCTACGTGCGCTCCGTCCCATCTGGTTGCTCCCGCCCGGCTCAGTGTTATGCCTTTGATTTCTCCCACAAAAATGGAAGAATGGGGCTGTACTTTCGCCCTCATGACAATTGCAGGAACGATTAGGTATCAGGTTTTGGTTCACCAGCACATTGCATTGCGACGCAATTTCTCCACAGACGCTCGGCTCCTAAAAATTCTATGTAAAGGATCCACGAGCACTTGGCTCTACAATATTCGACTCTCTGGTACTTGGCTCCCTATTACACATCTCTCTCGGCTCTCTCGACTCTCTGGTGTTTGGCTCTCTGATGCTCGACTCCCTCGGCTCTCTAGTCAGTTTGTAGTAGAAGCGGATATGCCACCCACCAAAATAGTTTACACCCGTCGCTCAGTGCAGTAGGCTAGCCCCTCCTCCAGTTTGTCGATGCGCCTCATGCACGGGGTCGTCAGGAAAGCTCACAGATTCAAAAAAGAAATCCCACAGAAGGCACAGGAAAAAATCCAGGATGCAGAGGATGATGCCATGGTTTCCTGAGGGTGTCTCACACATGCAGAAATTCGAAGCAAATTTGAAGCCCTGGTTCTAGACCCGGGGAATACCAGGGGTCAGGCAACCCTATACCAGAAAACTCTCGACTATCATTGGTCCCAAAAAACTGTGCTTGGAAAGGCCCTTGTAGACAGAGGTGAAGCTTAGGCTGAAATTCTTCTCCAGTAGAATGAAATGGTCGATTTCCTAAAGCAAATTCTCTTCAATCAACAACAGCTAGCTCAACATTTGGGATTACTCTCGCTAAAGAGACTACTACCCAGGTTGGACAGATGGGTTACACCAGTAATTAGCTCTGTCTATTGGTCTCATTTTCTATTTTATGTTTAGAATTTTTCTTTATGCTGCTACAGAGCACTTTTGCTTGTTAGTCTGTTAGTTAAACTCTTACTTTGTAAAGTTTGGTTTCCTCATGAGGAAGACTTCACTCAACTCTGTTTTGGGGTATGTTTTGTCGGTTAAGAGAGGGCCCGATACTACTCTGTTACTGTTTATTTTTGTGAAGGCAATATTAGGATTTAATCTAGCTTACAAAAAAAAACTATAATTATATTATATTAAAACAACTATATCACATCGCCCATGGGGGTAGAGAAAATTATGATAATGAGTAATTGAGATAAAATATCTTGCTAGCTCACTCGGTTAAGGTGTGTGTCTCGTCAGCAAGGCGACTCGAGTTCAATTCCCCTTAGGAGTGACTTAGTTGGGAGACGACACCCAAAAACCCAATCAATTTGATCCTGGTGTGCTCTAGGATGGGTGCGATCCTCGGTTATTTTGCTGGCTTAGATGCCCCTCAGTCGTGGTTTCTCAGACCACGTGCCACTCCCTGCATGTCAGGGAGATTCGAGCAAACAAAAAAAGCGTTGTAAATGGAAGGTCACAAGTTCAAATCCTTGTGGATACTTACTTTATACAAAAAAAAACTATATATATCACATATTAATAATTATATTATATTAATATGCTCAAAATTATTTGATGGAATCTGGTAATGAAAATTACAATTTTGACAAATTCCTTTTACAATTTGTTAAATTTTAACACTGCAGGTGGATTCAGGTGGTCTCTGAATCCATCTGCAGTGTTAAAATTTAGTAAATCGTAACAATTCATTGTCAAAATTGCAATTCTCCATTGTTGAGTGACACAATTAACATCACCTGGGTCTCTAAATATATCTACAATGTTACGATTTACTAAATTTTAACACTGTAGATGGATTCAGAGACTCCCATAGAAGGGGTCAGGGTCTCTAAATCCATCTGCATTGTTAAAATTTAATAAATTGTAAAAATTCATTATCAAAATTCTAATTTTCCATTGTTGGTGTGACACAACTAAAAATGACTAACATAAATGACTAATTCTTATTCTTAATTGTTGTTAGCTAGTCATATTTATATTCCCGTGACTAAATTAGTCATTTTGATTTTAGTCACTTGTTATCTAGTCGTATATTTTATCCCGTGACTAAATTAGTCATTTATCTTAGCCGTTTTTAGTTGGATTACTTAAAATTGCTCAATTTTAGTCATTTATCCCTTGAAAAAACCGTGGTGACTAACGTTTTTAGTCACTTAGTCACTTATCTCTCATTTTGTACTAGTGACAGATTCAAAGTAATCTTTGAAGTAATGTGATAAAGGATCCTCAAGATAACCCGATCCCCAAATTTCATAAGAAGATAAGGTAATGTTTAAATCTCTACCAACAACAAGTTTATGTCCTTGAAGGGTGCCACTATCAAAGACAGTGTCCCAAAAAATTTGTCGATTATAGTATGGAGCATAAATATTCAGTGATGTGGTAAGCCTAGTCCATCCCTCGAAAATGACCTTCTAACATTAAGCCTGCACAGGTTTTGAAAGCCATAAAATCAACCAGTTTGGGATTCCACGTAGGAAGAAGACCACCTGACATGCCAACAGAGTCAAGCGCACAACATTTCGAATTCAGTCAGATATTCAAGAATAACTCACAGGCTTCAAAACCCAAATGCATAGCTTCTTGTAATAAAACAACACAAGGCCTAACATAGTCTAGAAGCCTTCTAAGGGATTCCTTTTTGGGATGGCTTCTAATCCCTCCGATATTAAACAAAGGAATTATCATTGGGGAACAAAGGAGGGGCCTTCAATCGCTCTAAGTGACCCATAAGACTAACAAGAATTCAAAGACGAGGTAATGGAAGATACACTAGTAAGTTTGGGATTGACCCACTTCCCCTCTTCAACATCACTGCAACTAGCCTCTTTAATCTTTTTCTTGTTTTGTTTTTTTACGAGTGGTAAAATTTTCCCACTTGATAGATCCAAAATAAACCCCTAACCCAGGATCATCCATACACTCGGTGCTACCAAAAATAGGTAAAGGAATCATGTCTGGTTCGAGGGTACTCTACAACAAGGGGTTCGGCGCATCAGTGACAGGCTTAGCCTAATTACCGTAGGGTTGTAATGCATCAAGGGCTTCCAACACTTTGAAATCCAATCCACCACCTCCACTCGGTTAAGCCTAAGGTATTCCATTTTTCCAATCAACGCCCTGCTGGACAAGTTCTGGACCATGTCCATAGTCACATCTCTGCCGAGGGTGCAATGAAACACAGACTTTCGCACCTTCTCCACCTTTAAACACCTTTTAGCCTTCGATTTTCATTAAGCCAAATCCCCCATCAGTCTAACGGTTTCATGAGAGGGCCGAGAAGAAAGAGGTAGGGGAGTCTCCACCAAAAAGGCCCTAGGAGCATAACCAGGCTTCACCCTCTCACGTCCAGAAGAGGGAGTCACACAATGAGGAGAGTGGTAAACGAACACACTATTAGGGTTGACCCGGACAGAGACCATGGTAATCGGTGAGCTACCTCCAGCTATCATCCCTCCTTCTAGAAAAAATGCCAGGCAGCAGAATGGACAACTAGGAACCCCCAAAAAAGTACAGGGGAGACCTAAACCATGAAAACGACTACCGTGTACGTAGAAGAAACCTCGACTGACAAAATCTAGAACAAAACCAAGACAAGCCAGAACCCAAGAGAAAATGCAGGTTTAAAAAATATTCCCACTTATTTTTACTTGGTTGGTACTAACCATTCATGATGAATGGTTGAATTCAACCCTGTATTGAACGACACTACAGAGATAAAGGGGGAGGGAAAGGCCAGGAACCATGAATAAAACCCTCAAGCCACAAGAAAATCGACCAAGTTTCATGCCATTTCTCAGTTTCATCATATTCAAATCAACTACATGTCTTCCATATTGCATATGAGTTGGGATTGAATGCTAAACCTTTGATTTTTGGTGGGTCATCATATTCTATGGAAACATTGCATTATAAAGACAAATAATCAACCTTCCAATGGCTTTCCCTTTCGATTAAGTGAACCCCTCAACTTAAAGGCAATGACAAGAACATATAGGTTTACCATGCTCATGCATGTGACACCTCCCTTAAATTTTTTTTTTTTGTCGGGGTATACCAAGTTTCTACATGAAATGTATTAATTCGTTGGGTTTCCTTATTTCTTAAGGAAAATTTTATTTGCTCCCTTTGGATAAATAATTGTTTTTCTGGCCTTGCTAATCCTTGCGCATTAATTCAGCACGCATTCACTATGAAATCACTTATGTGTCACTTACAAAGGAGAGACACGTCATTTGCTTCCTTTTAACACTACTACAACTACTCACTCAATGTGTTTTGACTCCACACAACAAAATGGCATTGCTTAATCACTTGATGTGTTGTTGTATCTACTCACTAAGTTTTATCGTGCTTCTTTAGTCTTTTTTAGAATGGACCTATAAAAAAAATAAGGCCCCAAAAGCACATTGAATTGCTTGTTACCTTGACACACTTTTGCAACCAATTAACGAACGTGTTTTAGCTTTCTTGGGCATTATTGTTTGTATTAACATGCCACTGTAGTTGTTGAGAATGCTTAAATTAATGCAAAAGTACCCATACTTTTCTCAAATTTTGTTATATAATTACATTTAATTACAACTGTTAAAAATTGGAGCTTCACATATTTTTGTTCTAAATTTGTTTTAGAATTTTTGTTCCAATATATACCTTTATTTGGAAATCGTCACCAGTTTAGATTTGAAGAGATTGCAGATTGAGCATTTCTTTGACATTGTACCCTCTGTTACGTGAAATGAAAACTATACCATACTCAAATACAACAACACTTTACAACAACATACATCTCATGCAGCTTCAAATGTAAGCATTCTATTTTCCCATCTATGCGTTATAATCTTTTATGTTCACAAAATTGTCTAAGAGGGGGATTCCATTTCAAGTTTAGTAAGATATCAAATTAGATATCCATGGAGTCGATGTATATCTTAGTCAAACATAGATGATGCAACATTTGAAATTTTGAAAATCATCCAAAAAGTAGTGTATTGTTCAAGAATAGATTATGAGATTATATTCATATGCATTTATAATACCTCACATTAATCAATCTCGAGAAATCAGAATTTGATTACACATTATTAATTTATCATAGCATTGTTTTTCATTATTTAATCTTTATTAATAAAACTCTATCAAGAATATTTACTCTAGAACACAATGTTACTACTAGCATTCGCCCCGGGAGGGGCAAAATGAATGCCGAGGGGCTAGTCGCTTGTCGGCGGTCGGAGGTCAAGGGTGAAGTGTGCGACCAAGTCGTAAGCGCTATAGTCCGAAAGAAATTTTTGGGAAGATTAAATTCCGGCAAAGTTCCAATGGCGGAGATGGCTCAAGAAAAGATCGATGGTTGTCATGGATTCCTGCATCGCCAAAAAGCTCGTGTGAAAACCATGGTGAGCGGTTGCGGATACAATACCACTGGAATGCGTGGCGCAATGCTATTGTCCTGCATCGACATGATAGTGGTATCACAAACCACTGAAGCGCCATGCGGAACCGGCAAAGAGTAAAATGTGGAAGCGTGGGCCATGGCACGTGGCGGATGTAGAAATACACCGGAGATGCACCATATATTGATGATGATCGGATGGATGACATGCATTAAGAAAAGATCAAGGGATGAGACGCATCCGCATCAGGGGAAATGCACACTCGATAAGGGAAAGGGTGGTTGCGGTAAACAAACCACCTTCACAGGTGTCACGCGATGGTTGATCCGCATGCAGTCGAAACCAGGAAGGAAAACCACTATCTAGGATCACGGATAGCGTCGTGGACAATAAAGGGCGCAAGAACTAATGGCTCAAATCATTAATACGTGCGATCAACGGCTGGAAAGAAAATACGTCCGGAAAACTGCAAGAAAGATAAGAAAAGGAGCTTATATAAAACAAAAGGGTTTTCAAAAACGACATTTTGTCTATGTGTCACTGTTCTCGGGAGTTTTGAAGACCAGTGGAGATTGCCAGTTACGTCATAAGGATAAAAGACGTGTCTGCACAGGTAGGGTTTGGTGACCTGTCTTGCATATTTAAAGGAATTTGTTTAAAAAAAAAAAAAAATTAAATGGAGACTGTGCATGATATAGACATTTTTAAAGCCAAAGAAGCCCTAGAAGACAGAGATGGGGACATTTACGATACACTAATTAGGTTACCGATCGCTGAAATCAAGCTTAAATTGTCTAGGTTGTTAGAAGAAGGTATAGACGTACACAGAGTCCACCAGTCATCCTTGCTAACCTTCTACCCTGACCAAATCCTGTCTTTTCCAGAATTAGTGTCGTGGTGTGTTGATAATTAGTGTCGTGGTGTGTTGCGGATGCAATACCACTGGAATACGTGGCGCAATGCTATTGTCCTGCATCGACGCGATAGTGGTATCACAAACCACTGAAGCGCCATGCGAAACCGCCAAAGAGTAAAATGTGGAAGAGTGGGCCATGGCACGTGGAGGATGCATAAATACATGGGAGATGCACCATATTTGATGATGATTGGACAGACGACATGCATTAAGAAAAGATCAAGGGATGAGACCCATCCGCATAAGGGGAAATGCACACTCGATAAGGGAAAGGGTGGTTGCGGTAAACAAACCACCTTCACAGGTTTCACGCGATGGTTGATCCGCATGCAGTCGAAACCAAGAAGGAAAACCACTATCTAGGATCGCGGATACCGCTGTGGAGAATAAAGGGCGCAAGATCTTATGGCTCAAATCATTAATACGTGCGATCAACGGCTGGAAAGAAAACACGTCCGGAAAGCTGCAAGAAAGATAAGAAAAAGAGCTTATATAAAACAAAAGGGTTTCCAAAAATGACATTTTGTCTATGTGTCGCTGTTCTCGAGAGTTTTGAAGACCAGTGGAGATTGCCAGTTACGTCAGAAGGATAAAGGACGTGTCTGCACAAGTAGGGTCTGGTGACCTGTCTTGCATATTTTAAAGGAATTTGTTTAAAAAAAATAAAAATTTAAATGGAGACTGTGCATGATATAGATGTTTTTAAAGCCGAAGAAACCCTAGAAGATAGAGATGGGGACGTTTATGATACCCTAATCAGGTTACTGGTCTCTGAAATCAAGCTTAAATTTTCTAGGTTGTTAGAAGAAGGTATAGACGTACACAGAGTCCACCAGTCATCCTTGCTAACCTTCTGCCCTGACCAAATCCGGTCTTTTCCAGAATTAGTGTTGTGGTGTGTTGATAATTATTCCAGAGAAGAAAGGACTGTCTTAGATGGTCGGAAAACTAGAGCCGTCTGTAAAATAGAGCTCGTTGTCATAATTGAAGCCCTAGAAATAAATTTTTCCCAAACCCTCGAATCTGAAAGTTTTTCCGAAACCTCTGCTATTGAGTTTTATCACCAAGCCCTTCAAGATAGTAGAGAAAAGTTCTTGTCCACATGTCTTAAACCAGAAGCAAGCACTTCAGATATCCCTTACCCTATAGAGGCCACTCTATTTGATGAAAATACCCAGTTGGTTTTAACCTTGTTAGCTTTGGTCCTAGGTTTCGACAGAAACATGTACGTAACTGAGTTTCAATTAAGCCTTTTGTATAGAATGAGTACAGTTCCGTCGGGGATTGATGAAAGTCAAATTCCTCGACTTAACTTTGAAGAATTCTTGGCTGAAAAGATCCATTACCAGATGGTTAATTTCCCTGCTCTCAGACACTTCAGATTTCAGTCATTCTTGATGAGAATGATCACGATGGCCAATCACAAAGAGCTACAATTCCCTGAGATAGTTTCGACAAATTTATTGGAGAATAATATGTTTAATTACATAAATTATATGCTCTCAGAAATTTATAGAATGATTTATGGAGAAAGGTTGCTTAGAGTACTACCGGAGATGCAGAAATGGATGCAATTAAGTACTGAATATGCTATAGGGGATTGGTTCCTGTCAAAAGACAGTACAGTGATAAAGTTATATGGCTTTAAACATAAACGCTACATTTTACGGGCATTTCTTACCTTAAGGGTTTTCGCCTTGGAGTTTCTCAGGAAGAAACTAATTGTTGAAGATAATAATTTCTTGTTTTTCAAACAAGCAACATATATTAAGTATCCGTTTACACTTGGCCCATTCACAGTGAACAACAAAAATGCTGCTATTTATATAGAAAAATTATTGAAAGATATGGAATTTGAGACAGACGTGGCCATCGAATATGATCCATTAAACATAATTTCAAAAAGGAGAACGGATCATCGCATCAAAGCGCTGGATCATCAGGTGATTGAGGGAATGTATGATAGAGCAAATTGGTTCGACTATAAGGAGACCAAAGAAATCGTTCCTGATTCTCAAGAAAAAGAAATGATATTGACAGGTACGATGGTAGAGGCAAAAAGCACGGTGAACACTGCAATGGTGGGGTCTAAAAGGTCTGCACAAGACATAGTTAACATTGAGAGTGAAGAAGCAGAAAAAGGGAAAATTTAAAAATGGATGAGCAACAAGATCTAATGGCATTTTCAGAAGAGGAAGAAAAAACCGAAATCAAAATACCAGAGGTCACGATAAATGAATATAGTATTCAGGAATCCCTGGTGGAAAAAGATGTAAATAAACCATGTAATATAATGGCTGTTTTTAATGAGCACAGTCAAAATAAGCAAGAATATTCCCGGCAAACCAGTCAATTATTTCCAAAGGTTAGGAGTATATCCAACACAGAAGTCAGTTTATTTACTAGCAAAAATGTTAAAGAAAAGTCTCTTAAATTTTCAGTTGTTACCAAAGACAAGATCTCAGAAATGAAAGTTGACTTGACAAAAATCAATGCCCCAGATATAATCTTATTGCATAGACAAACCAGAGAAGTTATATACTCAGATTATTTGGAAGGGATCATAAAAGTTAACAATTTGAAGATTTTATTAGACAAATTAAATAACCAGTTGAGACAAGAAAAGACAGAAAATAAGTCTCAACAGCAGCAAATAAAAAGATTGCAATCAGATTTGGCAAACAAAGAGGGAGATGGGGTGGCAAATTTACTCAAAGAAAAGGACAGCACAATTCGAACATTAAAGCAGAGCCTGAAAATCCCAGACGCTTAGCTTATCTAGGGAGCCGAACTGACTGTACTAGAGAAGGAAAAAGAAGAGTTGTCAGATGAAGTGAAATATATTACTGCAAAAACGTTGAAGCTTGCTGAAGAAAAAGTTCATTGGGAAAAAGAGAAGATTTGTTTGAAAGAGAAATTGGAAGAGGTAAAGAAAAAGTTAACAGAATTAGGTCAGCAACAGGCATATGCAGGTACAGGTGAAGAGAAAGCTAGAGCAGACAGTCTCTTACAAGCCATGTCCCAGATAAGTCTGAAGGATGTTGAGATTAAAGAATTGAAAAATGGAACACAGAGGCTAAAAGAAGAGAATGAAACAAAGGATAAGGAAATTGAAACCTTGCAAGGAAATAATCAAGAATTGTCTGATAACAATAGAAGATTGGCATCCCATATAACAGGACAAGCTGCAATGCAGGGTTGTAAGCATATGGTGTGGGATCAGATTATAAAAGAAGTTGAAAAATTGAGACCCTATCTTGATTATGTGAAGGTTAAAGAAAAAGTGGCCAAAGATGCTTTTGAAAGCTGCAAAGCAACCAGAGAGAATCTACACAAAAATCCAAAGGAAATAGCACAAAGAGAAATAACTTTCCTAAATAGTTTGGCTGAAGCGGATTTGACAAAAATGGATATAAGGAATAGAATTTCAGTCATTACATGGGCTAGAAGAATTTTAGGGAAGTATTCACATATTGAAAATATTGAAGTTAAAGTTGGAGATGTACGAGAGGAAGTAATCAGGTTTAAGAAACAATTTGAAAAATTGATAATCAAAGGATTCCCTGCTTTTTGGGATGCAAATCATGAATTGATTTCTCCAAATGAATATAAGAGGTTATTGTTTGGTATAAGAATGAATAACGAAAAGTTTCAGCATTTGGATCATATGCTTACTGGAAAGATTCTAATGGAGAAAATTGCGAAGGACTTTGAAATTTTAAATATGTTGATCTCAATCTCTGAGAATCTTCCTCTTGTTTCTTATGTAGGTCACATTGAAATGCGAGTCTTGATAAAGGAAATGACCAATTATGATATGCCCACGGCTGACCAATGGAACTATGTGGATAAATATGGAAGACAGAGATATTCTGTTCATACATGAAGATGCATTCAGAAACTCTTTCCAAGTGGCAAAAATGCTGTCTTTATTTTAAAAGAAAATTTTGTAATGTTGTTTAAAGACTGTTATCTTTCGAGTTAAGACATTTTCAGTTATTAGTTAAAATAAGCGGTTATGTCAAACTTCTTTCGAATTTTGTATAAAAGACAATGAGAATCATTTTTGAAGGGGTTGGAAACTCCTTGAGAGACAATAAGTTTTGAAGTCAAATTTTGAATAAAAAAGCCGTACGGTGGAAAATACCTATTTTGTTGAAGACCAGAGATTCATGTGTTGATCATTTTTACAGTCTGTCTTTTCCCTTATCTCTTCATGTGCATGTCTATTTTCTTTGTTATATCTTCCATTATGTTCTTCTTCTATGCTTAAATGAACGTTTGAAATAGATTGGGATTCATACTGGTTATGCCTTGATCTATCGCATTTAAGTATCCATTTATTTCTCTAAAGTTGACAATGGATTCATCCTAGTTTGATGCCTGTTGTTGATGGACTGTCATTATTTATTTCTATGCCACCTACAAAATCTTATTGACTGTGATATGGTTGCTATCTTGCCTCTGTGAAAATCTATTTGGTATTAAATCACTTGTTGGTACATTAAGTATTGCCCAATGTTTCTTGTTTCCTTTTCAACCAAGTAAATCATTTTTGAGAAATTTGAGTGTGTTCTATATATTTTTAGCCTTTATATATATCTTGTTAGAGAGCCCTCTCTGGTGGAAAAAATGGCTCTAAGTTTTCTACCTAAAGATTGGTTTGAAATAGGTTACCTTAGGTGTTATTCTTTTACAACCGAGGATAAAATCTAAGTGCTAACAATGATTATAATCTAGTTGGGTATTCTCATAAACCTCTAAATTCATGGTTATAACCTTATTAACCTGGGTATTCACAACGAATGAATATAATTTTCGCGGATATGCAGGGTTTGCATTTGGTTGAGTCAAAGACCTAGATAGCAATAGGGTAATCTGCATAACGATTCTCTAAGGTGTTCTGCATCTCTGCTAAAAGTATTTGGAGCTTTGATCCTTATATGAAACCCCACTTTCACAGCATTGCCCTGAAAAACAAAGAATTTGGGTTTAAAGAAAGAGGATTCAAACTTGGGGGTTATGGCAGCAATGTTTGAGATTAAATGCGAGAAGTTGGGGTTGTGGCAAGTTTCGAGTTTTAAACAATTAAGTTAAACAAAAGCCGATTTGGTGAACGTTGCAACTTTGCGGATTTCGTTGTACACTCACCAAACTAAATTTTTCCACGTAGTATATCGAGTTGTAGCATGAAAGTTTTCATTCTAGGAGGACTTACATTTTTTCCATGTTATTGAGGCTCATATGGCAACGATCCTGGGGGTATAAATTGCAGATTTGTGCAGGAATATACAAGTGATATTTGCGTAGATGTGATTTTAAGATATGGTTATAGTGAATTTTGACTAATTTTTGTTGTTCCAATGGAGTTAAATATTATAATTTATTAAAATTTGAGTGAAAGTCAATAAATTTGTGTTGTGGGAGTATGGTTTATTTGGCTGAATTTCTATTTTGAAAATACAATAAGCTATAGAAGATATAAATTACAGTATTTTGTTTTCCATGTTATTTGCGAAACCCATGAACAATCCATAGAGTGAACATATAGTCTTCGCAGATTGACATACTTGGACAAATGCATTGTGTTTGACTAAAGGTAAAAAATACTGTATAAGTTGACACCCAGATTAATGATAATGTTTTCTATCTTCGCAAGATTGTAGATTATGGTTGTTGGACCATAACCATTGACTGCAAATAAGATTTCAATGTTATTTTTTGATTTGGTGCTTTTATGTTTGGACAGGTTGGATATGTACATGTGATTTGAAAGAAGCAAAGGCAGCGTAGTAGAGTTTGACCTTGACATATAAGTTTTGTTGCTCTGTGCTTTTTACATGATGTTTGGAGGCACAAAGCCTGTGACAGGAGCACCTTCGCAGTTTTCATGGATTGAGTTATATAGAGCTATTAGGGACACAAATTTCCCAAATGCGAGTATTGAGGAATTATTGGTTTATAAGAATATCAGGAAGTCACACCTCCACAGGGCAGCAACACGGCCTGAGCTATTTCCATGCTCAGAAGTGATAGGCTGGATTATACAGAGGACTGATGCAACGTCTAGAATGATTTTAGACACTACTGGTGAAGATCTTGGATCCTTCCAGGCAGGTCACTTAGATGAAACATACAACCTTCCTCATGTTGATGTTATGTTGACTACTCAATGGGTAAAAGATGCAAATTTTAATTATTTGGAATTTTCTAGGAAGATGACAATCCCTGGAAAATAGTTAAGGACAAAAAAGAGCGGGGAGTATGACACTGAACACCTGAGAACCCCATTTCGCCTAATAGCTTTGATGTTGAGCCGAATTTATGGATTGCCAGATGAAAATATTTACAAACTCAGTTGGGCACCTGTGATGTGCCATGTTGCGACACATGGTACAGTATTCAATTGGTCTGCAATCATCTCAGACAGCTTATCTACAAACATTGTTGTAACTCAACAAGGAGTAGCCGAGGATAATGTTAATTTCGATATGTCTGGGTATTTGTTGGATTGTTTCTTGATTAGATATCCTTTTCCAGGTTTAGGATGTGTTTGGAACACAAATGGCCCCCATGTGCATGTAGCATATCAAATGCTTTGGGGCGACAGGTATAAAAGTCACTATAAGAGAATATGTGAATCATTCATCATACCACTGTATCGCTTGATGTTTAAGGAAGAACCATGTTGCATGTCTGAGAATGCTATGAAAGTCATTGAACAGTATGGAGATTATTACTTATGCATGGAAGGATTGTATATCCGGATGTTTGGTGGAAGCAAAGCTCCTTCTATGATGCCCCAATATGCTACTGATTTTGTACACAAAGAAGCTGTTAGGCAAGTCTATGTAAATGGAGTTGGCCATTTTCTAGCTGAAAAGAAGAAGTTGATTTAGACAAAGAAGCTGTTAGGCAAGTCTATGTAAATGGAGTTGGCCATTTTCTACCTGAAAAGAAGAAGTTGATTTACCCACCAATGCCATTTGTAATAGGAGCATATAAACTTGCAAAAGCAAAGGAAGCTGAAGCGTTTGTTGAAGATTTGGAAGGCTTTCATTTTGGGGTGAAGAGTTTTAGAAGGCATGATCCTGATGGAAAGATGCAAGCACACTGTGGCTTTTGCAGGATTGGCTATGAGTATGCCCACTTATTTTGGAAGGATGAGGAGTTTTATCGAAGCGCAAAGAACATGATTGATCTAAACAACTGATATCGTCTTAAAAAAGGAACGAGTCCTAGTCCTAACGTTGACAAGGATAAGGAGGTTGAGGTAGAAACACATCATGAACAAGTATTAGATAGGTTAGTAGCAGAGGTTGAGAAGAAGAAGAAGGAAGCTGAAGTTCAGAAAGTGCAGCAAGAGGAGAATGAGAATGTGGTAAAAGAAGCATCAAACAGACTGCTTAGAGAAGAAACTGAAGAAAAGGGAAAATCCAAGCAATAAGAAGAGGCAAACAGTGATGATGTACAAAATATGGAAGTAGGTTCCCTAGAATCAGCGGAACAGGACAGGATAAGAGAAGCAGAGGTAAAATCTAAGCAAGAAGAAGAGGCAAAAACTGTTGATGTACAAAATATGGAAGTAGGGCTATTAGGATCAGCGGAAGAAGGAAGGATAAGAGAAGAAGAGGTAAAATCTAATCAAGAAGAAGAGCCAAAGAGTGCTCATGTACAAAATATGGAAGTAGGGCCCTTAGGATCAACGGAACAGGAAAGGATAAGAGAAGAAGAGTTGAAATCTAAGCAACAAGAAGAGCCAAAAAGTGCTGATGTACAAAATGTGGAAGTTGGGCCCTTAGAAAGTATAAGTGGAGGGTATTGTCCACTACCAGGGCTTGAACTCATCCCTTATAGTCCTTCTAAAGAGAATGAGGTGGCAAATCTTGATTCAATTTTTTTTGATCCTGATAGAAAAGTGATCATTTGGAAATCAGAGAAAAGAATGAAGTGTGCCAATTATGAAGATGTTGTCACAATAATAGAAAGTCCAATCTTGGAGGGAATTAACAATGATCCAAAGTTTGCAGCTGCAGCAAATGTAGCGATGGCCCAGGCAAGTGTGCATAATGTGGACGAGTTGGTAGGCCATCTTGAAATTGCAAAGGCAACACTATCCAAGGTACGAGAAAATCTACATAGAGAAGAGAATCGAGGGAAAGAGTTGAAAAGGAAATATAGTGACCTGTTATCTGAAAAGGAGAAAATGGTTGAAGATCTATGGATGTTGGATGATGAAAAAGATAAATTGGCGGTTTAGGTGATGATTTTGGAAGGAGAAAATAATGATTTTGAAGCTGCGACCACTCAGTTAAAATCAAAACAACTAGCTACTGACTAGTAAGTCCAAGAGTTGAAGTTGAAGGTTGAAGAGTTAGAGAAATAAAACGGAGGCTTGACAAAATGGCTTGAAACAGGAAACAACAGAAAGGTAGAAATAACTGTGTTTTGTGATGAAGCTTGCAAAGTAATAGAGCAAATGTATCATTGTCAAGTGACTGTTATGGAGAAAGTGTACAACTTGAAGCAAATGATGGTACAAATGGATGAAATTGCTGTAGAGGCGCAAGCAGCTAGAGGAAGGCAGTTTGATGTAGTAGAGAAGGTTAAACGGCATATGGTTTGGAGAGAGACAAACTCTGAATACCCTGCAGAATTAGTGCCTAAAATAGTTTTGAACTTAAAGTCATAAATGCAACTTCTAGAATTTTGCAGAAAGGCATCTCTAAAGCTGAATACTGACATTACAAGGACTACTGAGGCATGTATGGGTTTCTACAAGAGAATCCAGAAGGTCTATGAGAAGTGTCATCTTTGTCCGCTTCCACCTATAGATGAGTTTCCTGCAGAGGAGTTGCAAATGACAGAGATCAACACTGCGTTGCAAGGAGAATTAGAATACATTAGAAAGTTGGATACCCTCATTGAAGAAGATGTACACCATATGGTTGGCCAAGTATCCATACATGCATATTTGTTAGAAGAAAGTTGTGCAGTAGTAGAAGAAGGAAGGGAATATGTTGAGACTCAATTGTCATATCATGAAGTTGCTTTGCAAGTTTTGGAACCAAGCAGAGTTACTACTATTGCTGAACAAGCTAATGCTTGGGACAAGTTTTTCTGTAGTTAGTTGAGGTGCAAATAATTGCAATTTTGTAATTACTTTTATGGCCTGGGTGTTTTTTTTGTGTTCAGGAAAATCAGGGAGATGCAATTTATTTTGCAAATATTTAGAAACTATTGGAAACTATATTTTGGGTACTTGATAGGTAGTAGAAGAGTTATTTTTGGTGACTTGTGAATCCAACTTTCAAGGATTTGTTGACACTATTTTAATACAAGAGAGAGGAAAAAAATAGTGAAAGATCTATCTTTGAATTGGGTTTAGATGTAAAGGAGCATTACAAATAGATGTATAAAATGTTTAGTATGTAGTGAGAAGATTATTTATCAAACAATATGACATGTAAAAGATGTAAAGGGGTTCAGAATCAGAGACTATATATATACATGTCTTGAATACTATTTGAAGCAAACAACTTTGTGTTCATTGTTATTTTTTGCTATTGTGGTTGACATCTATTTACTTTTGCAACAGTTTCTTAAGTACTTATTTTTGAAGAAATAATAACAGTGGACAATCATTTATTTCAGTGCTGCACATTTTTTTTTTTTAAATTTCTGTGTCAAAACTGGTCAGTAGTTTTGCCTCCATTTCAACTCCTATCTTCTGTGTCTACAACACAATATGGAGTTGTGACTGTTGCATAAAACATATAATGTATTTTTTGTTAGCCATAAAACAGTTGCATAAAACATATAATGTATTTTTTGTTAGCCATCAAGCTCTAGGTAGAGAAGTCGATATATTTTGTTTCTATTATTTCCAGTTCTTCCAAATACATTTTGTTATGTCTATCAAGTGTTGTTGGATGCATTATAAGTGGTGAAAGTTTGCTAGGGAGTTTAGATATTTGTGCTATAGATTATGGAATTTTTTTTCTTTCCCAAGTGTGAAATAAGCACACCAGGCATCACTACTACTTTCTGTTATATCTATCAAGTGCTCACTACTACTACAACCTTGCAAGAAGTAAATTTGTACAAGATTTGCATCTCTAGAGATGTAACAAATTTATTCCAACGTTACTATTTCTGATGCATCCATAACCAACAATACAATGACTTGTATAGTTTATAGAAATATTATAGTTTATAACGTTTGATAAAGGGTGAGTTGCTATATTATTCCTTGGATTATGAATTACGTTTGCTTGAAGAGTCATTATCAGCATGTGTTTGGCAAGTGATAGGTGTTGTGCATTGTTTTGTTGATTACAACAAATGTACAATAGAATATAGAGTGGATTGCTGAACTCCATAATGATAAAGAGGATAAAAGTGTGCAACAAGTAAATATGTAGAAGGTTTGCATCTTTAGAGCTGTAACAAATTTATTCCAGTGTTACTATTTTTGATGCATGCTTATTGAATGATACATTGACTTGTATAGTTGATAACAATATTATACTTTATAATGTTGGTACATGGTAAGTTGTTGGATTATTCCTTGGATTAATAATTATGTTTGCTTCAAGAGGCATTATCAACATGTGTCTGTTGTCTTATAGGTAGATATGTCTAGTTCCATGATTGTACTTTACCTATATATGTTTGATGATGGTTTATTTATATATGTTTTCTTCACTTTCTCTAACAAAATCTAAGATGAATAAACTGTATGTATTGGTTGTATGAGTATTTTGTCCTTTAGAAAACACTAGCAATACACCTATGTCAAAATTCTAGGTTTTCGTTACGCATTGTTTTAAACATAATATGTAAATAAAATACATTGATGTTAAGTAATAGACCTCAAGAAGTATAATATATTCAATGATAGTAGGAGTAGGAATACAAGATATGAACAAAGTAGATAAGTCATTTTGGAAAAGTGGAAGGGAGTAAAGTGATAGCTATACAAAGTAGGCATGTAAAGGAGGTGGAATGTAACTGTATGGAGAATGTGGCTGCAAAGACTTTGAAGAAAGCAAGGTCTCTTCTTGTATTCTACGTTGGACATAGGGGCTATCTTTAATTCGAGAATACCTACAAAAGGAAAAAGGTGGAGCTATGCGAAGGCCTGATAAAGATTTAACTCTTGATATTGCAGTGAATATAAGGCCTTGTTAGTCAATGTTGCCAATATCAATTGTTGCATTTTGCAGAGTCATCCCTTGTGCTTTATGAATTGTTAAAGCCCATGCCATTTGAAGTGGTACTTGCATTCGTGTACCCCTTGTGATAGGAGGGATGGGCACATAAGTTGGATTGCAAGAATCCCATGGGGGTCCTTTGTAGTGGAGGACGTCAATTACAACATAAGATGGCAATTTCGGTGGTTGATCATTGGAGTTGTAGACAATTGCAATAACTTTCCCAAGCGACCCATTTACAAGACCTGCAGAGACACACAAGTTGGATGTCAACATGACTTGTTGACCAATTGCTAGTAGAACCTTGAATGGAAGTTGTTCATCATCTACTGAGGATTGGAGATGTTGTTTCTTTTGCTCTGCAAAGCAATGTGCAACTAGCATGTTAAGGTGTTTCAACATCTGTTTGTTGTGCATTTCAACAGAGCTATTAGTTGCGTACAAATGAGTGCAGTTGTCAAATGTATGGTTCTATTCATGTGAAAGGTTTGAGGTTGTTATGGAAATGAGGAGGGTCCAATCTTCAAGAGTCGGTGTTGCATTTCGGAGATTAAGCAGTAGTTGGTGGAAGGAAACTTGAGAATGGTTGTTCCCTTGTTGTCGAAAGACAGTTGAAAGTGTAACGAAGGTGTCAAATGTGCGCCATAGACTATTCCCTCGAGATGTGCCAACATACATGGAGATGTCCTTTACAGGGGGTAGTTGTCCAAAATCACCAAGGAATATGATGGAACAACCACCAAAGGGAGTTGTTGAATGGGAAGGGAAGGCTTGACGTAAGCGATCATCTATTTGAGAAAGAATTTTTGGCCAACGAAGCTCATTTCATCAATGATGATGTACCGAATATGGTGGAATTGTTCTTGGAAGGACAAAAGGGATTGTCCTTCAAGAGGGTGCATCTCAACAATGGGTATGCGAAGAGCTGAATGGATTGTTAGGGCTTGTATGTTAAATGCAACAATACCGGTTGGAGCTAGCAGGAGCAAGGGGGAAGGTGTATCGCTAGAGACAGGATGGAGTGCAGTTCTAATGCAAGATATTAAGACAGACTTACCTATCCCTGCAGTGCCTTGAATAACCATTTTGAGTGGGGGAGGGTTTGTAGAACTTGTTGAGTGTTTTAGGATAAGGTCAAAGGCCATTCGTTGTGTGGGAGACAAGGAGGAAACAGGACCTGAAGATGAATAGGTGTCATGGTGTATCTGGGAGGATAAACGCGTGAGGTCAGTGAATGATATGGCTGTTGCATGCATGTGGGAAGGAATATAGTTTTCAGTCCAATTGTGTTCTTTATCAAAATCACGATGGCCAAGCATGTCAAGGTCGTCAACATAGAGATTGTTTCCAGGGCGGAGTTGGGAAAGCAATTCCCATTCATCCATAACAGGTGGTAAGGGAAAGTGGTTAGAAGCAGAATTAGAGTCATCAGAGGGAGGTGTGTTGGGGGTTTCTCGTAAATGATCAACATGCCATGCAATGTATGTGTCTTTAATGCGAAGCCAATTAGAAGTTATGTCCAATTCTGTTGCTCCAATGTCATTGTGCAACGTACGAAAAGGTTTGTATAGTAGGAGCTCACTCCAATAGAAGGAAACAAAGGCATCTTCAGAAATGTGTGGAATGCTAGTGAAGCGAGGAAAGACACGAACGATTTTGGGAGGGTGGTTTGGTTTCCATTGGGAGTGCTTTCTACGAGATGAGAATGACCAAGAGCGTGTAACTTCAAGAAGAGTAAGATGTTTGAGTGTAGGGTGTTGTTGCATGTAGGAAAAATTGAAGGTTGGTGTTGGTGGGGTATCAAGACAGTCATTGGAAATACGTCGGAAAACACTTTGGCTAACATTTAAGGAAAGAAAGGAACGACTACAAAGACAAAGAGGGAGCTTTTGGAGTATGTGGCATGTCTCTTGTGCACCAATGTCTCGATCGGCAACAGTTTCTGATAGGAAGCGTCTTATTGGTTGCAGGATTGGTGCATCATGTGGAGTTGCATGTGTAATGCGATAAAGAAGTGCCTAGTAGGATTCTAATTTCGGCTCTGCCTTTGCTGCATATTTTGAAATATATTTGAGTACAACATGTCTAGAGAGAACAGGTTGGAAATCAACGTTAGCTTGCCAAATGGAGAGCATGGTAGGGTTGTGAATATTTAGGAGGGCATCATTCTTGGCAGGGTTGTATGTTTTTCGTCCATTTGCATCAATGAATAAGGAAGAGGTAGGTTGTAGTTTAAATGGAAAGCCGTAATGACATTGAAGAGTTGACCCTTTTTTGCAGAGGCATGAAGACTCAGAACATTTTGTATGCCTTTGGACACAATTAACAAGTTCTTCGTAGTCATGTAAGTGATCACTTGCAAGAATAGAATGTGATCCAATGGTGCATGGATCATTTATAGTTGAGGATTGGAACAATGGGGTTTGAGAATGGTTGATGCGAGGATTCCATGCTGTAACAAACTTGTCAAAGTACTGTTTTGCATCTGCAACCCTAGCATCATCTGCCCAGTCTAATGTGTCCATATCGAGTGCATTGTCCATCCACAAGAAGCCATGTATATGTGATGATCCTCTATGTTGCCATTCATATCTGCATGGAAAATATTCAGATTAGAAATTAAGAGTTGAGGTATTGAATACACTGAAATTTGATGGGAATATGGTTTGTTACAAACCTGCACCAATAGTCTTTTGTTGCAAGCCCTTTTTGAAGAACTTCTTCTAGGAATATTTTGAATCTTTTCTCCATGTATTGAGATGCAATGTGTGGATTTGATATAAGGTTGCAAATTCTCCATTGGTACTGTTGATGTGAAGCTGCTGGAGCATGTCCACGCATGAAAGAATGCAGGTCTGGCCATTTGGTGTCAGCTGCACTGAGCGTAAAGAAGAATGTTGGTGTTCCTTGCTGTGTGATCATGTCAGTTAGTTCAGCTCTGCTTTTGTTCCAGTAGGAGCGGGTCCCACAAAGGTTGGAGCCAAACCACATGACTTGCTAAACTATCTTAGCATTTGGTAATTCTTGTAATTGTTGTAGAAGCTCTGAAACCGTTGGAGGAAGTGTATCTTCAATACTATGTTTTACAAACACAGAAGCAGTAGAATGGCTGCGGTGGCGCATCATGAGATTATATATGTAATAACGAAATCGAGGATGTTGGCCAAATCGATTGTCGTGGCATTGAAATAGGTGCAGTGCATAATTGTCAATACCAACCTCTTCAATGTGTGGTTGTTTAAGCATTGCGACTCCAATGGGAAACAGGGTTGGGAAGGCCATTGAGAGGAGGCCTATTGTGTTGTATTCATTGATAGGGGAAGTATCTATTGGTGGCTAGTCAATGCAAGGCGGAGTGGGTGCATCGCTTGTTGCTAAGAAGCGTTTGATTTCATCAACCTCAGTTCTACTATTTGTCTGGGTAGATATAAAGGAAGAGGATTGTTCTTCATGGGGTTCAAAGAAGTTGGGTGACTGGATATTAGCATTTGAGGTATGCTCAGCAAGTAGGGTTTCCTCAGGTCTGATATGGCGAAGAAGGGAGGAAATGTCAGTTGGTTCAATAGGAAAAGAAGACAATGCAATTGAGTTAACTTGAACATCCTTGTAGTAGGGATCATTTGATAGCTTGAATTGGAGAGCAGCAAGAACGTGTGTTCGACTAACAAAGAACTCATAAGGCTTCTTGTTAGGATTGCATTTATGAACAATAAGGTTGTCAATGTCTGAGAGTAAGTGGGGGAGTAAAGTGGCAATGCTTGTAATGTCTTGGGGGAAGCTAATAGTGTGGCCATAATAAGTATATTGACCCCCACGAGCATGAGTGACTTGTAAAATTGGGTTAACACAAGAAATGAGCATTTCTTCAACTTGAGTAAGGACAGCGAGCACAGGTGGTTGCACCCCAGGATCCATGTTGTTTGCCAAGGAGTAGCGATGAAGTTATTTTTCCCCAATGCATCGTGAACATGAAAATGCATTAGAAAAGTGCCTTGTCTTAATGCCAGGATAAGACTCCATGCATATAGAGCATACGTTCATGGGAGATAATTTGTCCAACCTTGTACGGAATTGTTGTTGTATACCTTGTAGGTGAATGTTTCCTTGATTGTTGGGTGTTGATGCAGACGACGTAGAGTGTCCGAGGGGAGGTTGGACAATGTCAAATGGAGCAGGGATATTAATAAGTTGGTGAGCAGCTTTATATAGAAGGCATTGGTGCTTGTTGTTTTGTTGTTTCTTCTCAGTATATAGAACTCTTTTGCATCCATTGATATGATCATTGTGCTCATTTGTTGACATGGCTACAAGAAACATGTTTTTTTGGTTAAGAACTTAATAATGCATTTGTTTGAGGAGAAACATACTATATATTAAGCCATTGAATAAGCAAACAAAGGTAGATTGTTAAAGATAAATGGACCGTGCATAATTTATGGTAAGTTGTTGTAAGAAACAAATGTGAATCGTTTTGAAAAGTGTTTATAAAGAAAAGAAGTATAAAGTTGATAAATGAATCTTCATGTAAGCATAAATTTGAAAGTGACAAGATACGTTGCAATGAATATGCAATTTAACAAAATGTTACAGAAAAAGTAAAGCATATAATATTAAAGCATGCTCCATGATGCATAAAAGTATCATTTTAATACCCGTGTTAATACAAAATCTTGCAGTGGATAAGTAGCAAGTATGAAGTACAAAAGGTAGAATTGAAGAGTAGAAACTTGTTGGGAAAGCGTTATCAAAGGCAGAGTTCAAAGCCTACGAGCTACTGGACGTGTAGTACGCAAAATGGGTTCATTTCCATCAAGGGAATCGGTAGGTGATGATGATAAGGAAGCTTCCTCTGACATGACAAGCAACACCTTCAAGCGAGATGTTGAATTAAAAGTCTCTGTTCGTACAGATAAGGTTAAAAGGTATTTTCGAGCACAGACACGTTGAACTATTTCCAAAATAGATGTTGAATCATTTGACAGAAGGCATAAATCTTTTGCAGAGAGGCCCATCAGTTGCTGCGCAGAATCATCAAAAGCTATGACATTGTATAGTTGTCCAGTGGCATCCATTAGGTCAAGTTTGAGTATGTATCGATAAGCACACTCTGTAAATTCCCCATCACATTTTTCACAATGCCATACATTACCAACTTTGTGGGAAATTTTTTTCATGCATTGAATGCCATCGACAAACAAAGGACATGCAAGGAAATGAAAGTCATTGGTGTTAATATGGGTGATTGTAGCAATAATTGAATACCAGGTTGCTTTTTCAGAGGGTTGGAGACCTTGAAGAGCAGAAATGGAAATGCGTTTGCAAGAGCTAGCAGAAGGGGAGGTGGATTTTCTGCTCAAAGATGGCGAGGCTGAACGGAAACCATTGTCAGTAAACCATGTTTGGAGAAGTTGAGCTTCCTCAATATTTGGGTTTATAAGGAGGTTGGTGTTGGATATGCTTCCAATGGTTTTTCCATTGAACTCACTAACACGCCCACCTTTAATTGCAAGGATAGGGGGAGTAGGCAAACCTCGAAGGCTTGCAAGGTGGGAACCCTCCATTGTGCAGTGATCACCCTAAAGTGTGATGTCTATGCTATACCCAGACATGTCCCTTAACCTAATTGTTCGTCGAATGCTTTCAGAGCCATCCCTTTTGCGTATAGTTGATGCAGGGGAAACAAAAATGACAATTCCAATAACGTCAACCATGGAATTTAGGGGTGTAGTTTTGATGTCATGGATAGATTTAAAGTGGAAGCAATGAAAAGGGATTAATGGACATTCTTCCAAACATGGTTGAATGGTTGACGAGGGGTTAAGAAAAACCTCAAAGGGGCTTGTCAAATGGTTGTATGTTGGGTTGGCCAATTTAATTGTGCCATTTGAGATAGTGTAGACTATGCCAACATTTATTTTGTCATATAATAAGGTGGCTAGTTCATTGAAAGCAGAGATATGAAGCTCATCTTTGGTAGCACTAACAAGGCCAAAGACAAAAAGTTGACCAGGCCCTTTTTGATTGGTGTAGGTAGTCAATTTTTTTTTTACAATAAATCGACCTTGAATGGTCCAAGTTTCGGTGGAAGGGTTGAGTGATGTAAAAGCAAGAGGAGGTTCAGTAGGGTTTCCAATTGCATTTTGCGAACAAGGTATGATACCTGATGGGTTTTTGGGATCAAGAGTGTTGATTCTTGTAACAGATGAACTGTTGGGGGAGGTAAAGTTGGGGGTTAAGTTGAAAGGTGATGGGTCTCCAACTATCGCTGTTTGCAATGTGACAATTTCGATTATGTCCAGTGCGATCGTCCTGGCAAGAAGAATTAAGGTAAGTAAGTAAAAGTAAAAAAATTGGTACATTTGTTGGGAGTGCAATTGAAATCAAGTTACAATAAAATGCGATAAGCAAACCATACGTCGCATTATGCATAGTGTTGCATGTAAACTTGATGACTTTGATGATTGAACTTGCTTGGAGTTGGTGGTTTTCCACAGTGCTATTGTAGCTACTTGGAAGCAATGTATCGTGGCTATGAATTCCATCTGAGATAGTGATTCGGTAGCGAGTAGTTGTTGAATTAAGAGAGCTTACTCGATCGAGAGAAACAACTTGTACAAGTGGGCATAGGTCAACAACACCATTCATTAGAAGTGAAACTGCATTTTCGGTCAATAGAGTGTCCATAATGTTGTATTGAGAATAGTTGCAATGCAAAAGCAACCTGGAAAATGGATGAAATTAATATTAAGTGTAAATATAAAACATGTACGAGAACATGTAGAACATAGAAGAATAAACAAATGAAAGGTTTCAAATTGGTTTTCTTTTAGCAATGAACGTGCCTATTAAAGTAATAAGGAAACATGTACAAACAACATCAGAGATTGTTTATTTGTTTTTGAAACTTACATTGTTAGATTCTAGGTAGCAAGTTAAGAGCAATGAACTTTGTGGAATGTGAACAATAATTTTTTGTTAATTCCGATTCAGGTTGGGAATATTCCTTATGGGGAGTACTCATTTGAAAATTGATATCACGGTTGGTTATAACAGTACCATAGTTTAAGTGAACTTGGAACAAGTATTTTGAAAAAAGAAACCGGCTAAACATATCTACCATGAAACAAAGGGTACTCTGGTAGAAAGATAAGAAGTCAATAGGACTGCTGAGTATATAGAAAATAGAAACAACATGGGTTAGTGCATAACAATTGAAAAACTATCTGGTTCTCTTGTATCTAGAAATGTTTGCAGGTCTTGTTTTGTGAGCTGTCTTTCGACCTTCAAGTGCCAAAAGATAGTAGGAACAGGAATTTGTTTTATTGTTTAAGTGCCTATAAGGATGTTTTGTTAATTGACTATGAAGTGGATACTAATTTGAAGTATTCAAGCTAGTAATTTATAACAAGAAATAGTGTCTGAAATATATGATTGCATATATGTTAATAATATCCTTTTGGTTTTCAGTCTATTGTTTTTATGGGGCATTTTTTTTTCTGCGCATGTCTATTTATTTCTAAAACTCTATGGGGTGATTTTCAGTTCTTTGAGCCCTATTTTTAAGATGATGATAGAAAAAGGGAAAATTGAATGCCCAAGGTCAGTGAACTTGAAGGAGAATGGAGCTAAACCTCTTTTGAGCAAACAATATTTTGTTTATAAGAAGAAAAGAAATGATCCAATAAGAAGTAGTAATGATCAGTCAAATTGGAACTATTGTACCTATAATGGATGCTTATGTTGGGGGATACTCATAATTGTGTATGCAGGTAATGAAGGTTTGCTAATTTTTGGATTACTTCTCTTAAATGTGATTTTTTCTTCAATTTATATTGTTAAACTTATCAAATGTGGAATAACAATTTGTAAAAAAGCCTATGATGAATGCTCATGTTGGGGGAGGTCGATAACTGTGTATCCAAGTAATGAAGGTTTGTTAAGTTTTTTTGTTTTCAGTCTATTGTTTTTTATGGGGCATTTTTTTTCCGTGCATTTCTATTTATTTGTAAAACTCTATGGGGTGATTTTCAGTCCTTTGAGCCCTATTTTTAAGATGATGATAGAAAAAAGGAAAAATTGAATGCCCAAGTTCAGTGAGCTTGAAGGAAAATGGAGCTAAACTTATCAAATGTTGAATAACAATTTGTAGAAAAACCTATGATGAATGCTCATGTTGGGGGAGGTCAATAACTGTGTATCCAAGTAATGAAGGTTTGCTAAGTTTTTATTACTTTGCTTAAATCTTGAAGAACTAAATATATACCAGCAACAATCCAGAATAGACAAGGAATTTCAACAGGGTGTGAGCAGCAGGTATAGTTTATTTTAGAGTAGGAAAAACCTGTATAGTCTATTGTTTTTTATGGTTTTTTTTTTTTTTGCGCGCATGTCTATTTATTTGTAAAACTCTATGGGGTGATTTTCAGTTCTTTGAGCCCTATTTTTAAGATGATGATAGAAAAAGGGAAAATTGAATGCCCAAGGTCAGTGAACTTGAAGGAGAATGGAGCTAAACCCCTTTTGAGCAAACAATATTTTGTTTATAAGAAGAAAAGAAATGATCCAATAAGAAGTAGTAATGATCAGTCAAATTGGAACTATTGTACCTATAATGGATGCTCATGTTGGGGGATACTCATAATTGTGTTTACAAGTAATGAATGTTTTCTAATTTTTGGATTACTTGTCTTAAATGTTATTTTTTTTTCAATTTATATTGGTAAACTTATCAAATGTTGAATAACAATTTGTTAAAAAACCTATGATGATTGCTCATGTTGGGGGAGGTCGATAACTGTGTATCCAAGTAATGAAGGTTTGCTAAGTTTTTTGTTTCCAGTCTATTGTCTTTGATTGTACCTATAATGGATGCTCATGTTGGGGGATACTCATAATTGTGTATGCAGGTAATGAAGGTTTACTAATTTTTGGATTACTTCTCTTAAATGTGATTTTTTCTTCAATCTATATTGGTAAACTTATCAAATGTTGAATAACAATTTGGTAAAAAACCTATGATGCATGCTCATGTTGGAGTAGACCGATAACTGTGTATCCAAGTAATGAAGGTTTGCTAAGTTTTTATTACTTTGCTTAAATCTTGAAGAACTAAATATATACCAGCAACAGTCCAGAATAGACAAGAAATTTCAGCAGGGTGTGAGCAACAGGTATAGTTTATTTTAGAGCAGGAAAAACCTGTATAGTCTATTGTTTTTTATGGGGCATTTTTTTTTTTTTGCGCATGTCTATTTAGTTTTAAAACTGTATGGGGTGATTTTCAGTCCTTTGAGCCCTATTTTTAAGATGATGATAGAAAAAAGGAAAAATTGAATGCCCAAGGTCAGTGAACTTGAAGGAGAATGGAACTAAACCCCTTTTGAGTAAACAATATTTTGTTTATAAGAAGAAAAGAAATGATCCAATAAGAAGTAGTAATGATAAGGGAAATTAGAACTATTGTACCTATAATGGATGCTTATGTTGGGGGATACTCATAATTGTGTATGCAGGTAATGAAGGTTTGCTAATTTTAGGATTACTTCTCTTAAATGTGATTTTTTCTTCAATTTATATTAGTAAATTTATCAAATGTTGAATAACAATTTGTAAAAAAACCTATGATGAATGCTCATGTTGGGGGAGGTCGATAACTATGTATCCAAGTAATGAAGGTTTGCTAAGTTTTTTGTTTTCAGTCTATTGTCTTTGATGGGGCATTTTTTTTTTTTTTCTGCGCATGTCTATTTATTTGTAAAACTCTATGGGGTGATTTTCAGTCCTTTGAGCCTTATTTTTAAGATGATGATAGAAAAAAGGAAAAATTGAATGCCCAAGTTCAGTGAACTTGAAGGAAAATGGAGCTAAACCCCTTTTGAGTAAACAATATTTTGTTTATAAGAAGAGAAGAAATGATCCAATAAGAAGTACTAATGATCAGTCAAATTGGAACTATTGTACTTATAATGGATGCTCATGTTGGGGGATACTCATAATTGTGTATGCAGGTAATGAAGGTTTGCTAATTTTTGGATTACTTCTCTTAAATGTGATTTTTTCTTCAATCTATATTGGTAAACTTATCAAATGTTGAATAACAATTTGGTAAAAAACCTATGATGCATGCTCATGTTGGGGCAGACCGATAACTGTGTATCCACGTAATGAAGGTTTGCTAAGTTTTTATTACTTTGCTTAAATCTTGAAGAACTAAATATATACCAGCAAAAGTCCAGAATAGACAAGGAATTTCAGTAGGGTGTGAGCAACAGGTATAGTTTATTTTAGAGCAGGAAAAACCTAAATTCTAAGAAAATGATAGAATCATTTACTGAAAAAGAACTATATTGGAAGAATCTATATTGGTAAACTTAGAGAACTGAATATATACCAGTCACAGCAAAGGAGCAATTTATTTAGTAAGTCTAAAATTTCGCAGTATTTTAGAAGAGAGGACATGGTTTTGAAGAAAAAATCAGTAAAGGAGCAGAGGCAGTAGCAGATATAGGTTATTCCAGAACAGGGATGAACACAATTGTGAGAAAATAAAAGAATTATTTTGTGAAATGGACAAGTTTTTTGGGAGACAAAACATGTTGCAGCAGAAAGTAGAACAGGAACGGACAGAGCAACTAATTTTAACAGGGAGTGAACAAGAAGTATAGGTTACTTTAGAGCAGGGAAAAACACAATTGTGAGTAAGGGTGAACAGCAGGTATAGGTTATTTGAGAACAGGGATGAACAAGGAATTTGAAGAGGGAGGGAATAGGAAGTATAAGGTTACTTTAGAGCAGGGAAAAATACAATTGTTAGTAAAGAAAAGAGTTATTTCCTGGAGCGAACAATTTATCTAGGAGACAATATATATTGCAACATAAAACATTTGAAACCAATAAATAAATGACATGCATGATTAAATTATGAATTTAAACGTTGAACATACAAGTAAAACAAGTAAATAAACCAAAGTCCAGACACCAAACAAAAAATATGAGTTATTATAACAACAAATATAACTTGGTTCAGAAAATAACCTTGATTTTCAGTGGAAAACAAGAAGCTTTATCTCTTGAAGAGCTTGGTTGAGATGAAGAAAAAATCGAGACACAATAACAATAGCAAACAAGAACACAATTATGACAAAATTAAAGAAATAATTTCTGGAATGGATAACTTCTTTAGGAGACAAAACTTGATCCAGGAGGATCCAAGAAGGAAATTTTTTTGAAGTCCTCCAATCTCAGCAAAACCAACACTAGATCGAAGGGCTCGTCGAGATGATTCCAACGGAATTCGTTTCACCTCAAATGGACTCCATATGAGAAAGTTATCGCGTTCTTTTGTATTGATGAAACATGCAAATCTGGCAAAATGGGGGTGCCACGTGGCACCACTGGCAGGGTGACACGTGGCATCCATACAGTACGGACGGATGATGTGGCAGTTGTACGGACAGATAGGTGGCAGTACGGTCCAATCAGGATGGGACATGTGTCATGTACAGACGATGAGGTGGCAATCCAGTCAGCAGTACGGACCAATCCGAATGCGACACGTATCAATACGAGGTGACTGCGCAACTTAGTTGGCAGTACGACAGATGAGTTGGTAGCTGACTGGGCGTTGAGGTGGACCAATCCGAAACTACCACATGGCAGCACTGGATTGGCCAATATTGATTGAAGTTCACCAAAATATTGCTGCTTCGCCGGTTTCGAACTCCTGACCTCCCATACCCTGTCTCTGTGCCTTTACCAACTACGCTGGTAGTGTTCCTTGTATGGTGTATGGAAATGAATTTATTTAAAGTGGTATTTCGAGCCCCAAAGGGGCCGGGGCTTAGCCCCAACCTTGGTTCTTCCTCCAACGTGATCGGGAGCTCCGACCAGCACAGGAGCCCGCGCTCTATTTCAGCACATGTCGCATTACAAACTATAGAAAATGGGTTATAAGTGGGTCTCAAAACAAGTTACGTTATAACAAATTTGTTTTAAAAAAAAACCCATATTGTGGGTTCAATGAACCATGTGGTTTTGGGGGAAAATAATTTTATTGTAATATTCTAAAAATATAAAATGTGGTTGGCATAGTTGTAACTATGTCAACTACATAATTTAAGAAGAGCCTAACCAAGTGTGGGGAGTTGGAACCATATGCCTATTTAGGAAAAATTGTTGTAACTTGAGAAACCATGAGGATCATGTGAGAGGAGTCCATACAAGCTATATAAACCCATTCATTTTCCATTTCCCACTCATGCTTTGGAGTAGAGACTTTGTAGCTAAAGGAGAGAAGGGAGATTGCGTAGCTCTGCAGGAGGAAGGTATGAGTGTTTATACTCGTTTTACACCGTCTTCAGGCTTCGGAGTTGCTGGAAGCAGTCTTGTTGTGTTTTGGGCAGCGGTTCTCTTCCTGGCCATTGTTGCCAAGGTATCATTGTATCATTGCCATGTATTTTGCCTTTATGCTGAGATTATAGATCGGCCCTCCTATTGAGAAGCATGCCCGGAGACGTAGTCCATCCTGGATGAACTCCATTATCAACTTGTTGTCTTTATGTGTGTATTGTCTATGCTGTTTGGTTCTCTTCTTATGGATTTGTGAGCTTCATTCATGCTCTTTATGCAATTCATGTTAACGTCATAGAGTAGCAAAGATCTTGTTTTCGGATCATGTGGTATCAGAGCAGGTCTTTTTGACGTTGGATTGTGAGTGTGGATGCTCACGAGGGCTAAACTGCAAGCTGGTGAGGGTACATTAGAGCCTTACAATTCCGAGATCGGACGTGCACACCGAAGGAGGAAGATGGATGCTAATGATGCCCGCATCGAGATGGAGGCAAACTTTCACAAGGTCTTCTATATGATGGCCGACAAGGTAGACAAGTTGTTTGCAGACTATGAAGAATGCATGGCAAAAGAAAGAAAAGGCAGTGAAGTAAAGAAGGAAGACAAAGAAGTGAAGGACGAAGGCAACGCTTCAGTTAACGAAGGGGAAGGTGGCGAAGAGCCTCCTGAGCCTCCCTCTTCACCTTCAGCTTCAAGCACAAGTTCAAGTGCTTCTTCCTCATCTCATTCTCAACATTCCAAGGTTCCTCACAAAGAGCCTCAAAAGAAGCCCTTATTGAAGCTCGATGTGAAGTTTGATTTGCCCATGTTCAATGGGGAAGCGAATGCAGAGAAGTTAAACAATTGGATAAGGCAAATTGAGGTCTATTGCCGAGTCCAGCAGATCGAAGAAGAAGATGTGAAGATTCAGTTGGCTTCACTTAGGCTGACAGGCACCGCACTTGTATGGTGGGAAAGCAAGCTTCAGCAAGGTAGCAAACAAATGGGTAATCTTCTCTCATCGTGGTCTGCTTTTATTTCTGCTTTACGTAAGCAATTTTATCCGTTGGGTTATGTTCAGAAGGCAATGATGGATTGGAAAAGTTTTAGACAAGGCAAGGGTCAGAGTGTTCAGAGTTTTACTGAAGAATTTAGAAAGAAAGCTTTAGAATTGAATATTGCTTTAGATTCTCCTGACACTCTTTTGAAGTACATTGGTGCTCTTCATCATTATCTACGCCATACTTTGCTGTTGTTGAATCCTACTAGTGTGGATGAAGCAAGTGTTCAGGCTACTCATCTTGAGAACAGGGGGAAGCATTTGCAAGAAGACCATCAAAAGAAGCCTTTCAAGCCCAACAACCACCACAAGTTCAAGAAAAAAGACAAGAGCAAGAAGACAGCTACTGCCAAGAAGGAAGGAGGAAAGCCCCATTGCAACCATTGCGATACTGATGGGCATGATGAAGAAAGTTGTTGGAAGTTGCATCCTGAACAAAGGCCAAAGAATTATGGAGGCAAAAAGAAGAAAAAGACCATTGCAACAACGCAATGAGATTTGGGTTCTGACTCAGGTGACGAAACCATGATTACAGCCCTGGGAATGCAAGGTAACAAAACTCCTCATACTGGTTCAAGTTCTACTCATGTTTCTAAAGAAAATGATAAAAGAAGAAGTGAGTTGTTTCACATCAGAGTTGTGTCTAAGCATACAAAGATTGAAACATTATTTGATCCGGGTTCTCAAGTAAATTTGATCTCAGAATCAGTTGTTAAGAAGTTGGGCATACAGACTAAACCTCACCCCAAGCCTTATCCTCTTGGATGGGTATGTGATAATGCTAAGCTACAGGTGACTAAGAAATGCAGGTTAAGGTTTGCTATTGCTTCAAAGTTGATCGATGAGGTGGATTTAGATGTTGTTCCTCTTGACATCTGCGGTATCGTATTGGGAAGCCCATACTTGTATGATCGAAAAGCAGTATTCTTCCGTCATGAGAACAAGTACCATCTCACCAAAAATGGGGTGGAGTACATTGTGAGAGCTCACAGTATGAATGCTAACACCACTCTTGTTAGTGCAGGACAGATGAAGAGACTCATCAACACTAAGAAGAGATACATGCTCATGGTTGTGAGAGCAAAAGATGCTGAAGCATCCGATGCTTTCAAAGGTTTTGATCCTTCTCATAAAAAGGCTATGATTGATATTGTGGCTAACTATGATGAAATATTTCAGGAACCTACAGGTTTTCCTCCCAAAAGGGAGATTCAACATGAGATTCATCTCCAGCAGGATGCCCCTCTTCCTAATGTGGGCATGTACAGGTTGTCCGCAGTTGAAATGGCAGAGATTAAGAAGCAGGTTCAAGACTTGTTGGACCAAGGAGTGATCAGACCCAGCTCCTCTCCATGTGGTTCGCCGATTGTGTTGGTGATGAAGAAAGATGGCACATGGAGGATGTGCGTTGACTATCGGGCTCTCAACAAGATCACGATCAAGAATCGATACCCGCTTCCTCGCATAGATGACTTGCTCGACCAGTTGAAAGATGCTGTGTTCTTTACCAAGTTGGATTTGCGCAATGGCTACCACCAGATCAGAATTGCAGAAAGTGATGTGTGGAAGACGGCCTTTAAGACCAAGCAAGGTCTATTTGAGTGGTTGGTGATGCCCTTTGGGCTTTGCAATGCACCTGCAACCTTTATGCGGGTAATGAATGATGTTTTCCGGCCATTCTTAGATGATTTTGTCATTGTATACTTAGATGATATCTTGGTTTTTAGCAAAACTTGGGAAGCACATGTGGGGCATGTAAAGCAAGTATTAGATACTTTGAAAAAGGAGAAATTGTATGTAAAATTGTCAAAGTGTGAATTTGGCAAAACTTCATTAGTTTACTTGGGTCATATTGTAGGAGGTGGAAATTTAAAAATTGATCCTTCAAAAGTTGATGTAATTGTCAATTGGCCTAAGCCTACTAACGCTACTGAAGTGAGAAGCTTTTTAGGAGCTGTTCAATATTGGAGGAGGTTCATTCAGAACTTCTCATACATAGCATCTCCTTTGCATGCCTTAACAAGTGTGAAGAAAGCCTTCCAGTGGGGAGGAAAGCAACAGAAAGCCTTCGACACATTGAAGGGAAAGATCAGCACCGCCCCAGTCCTAGCCTTGCCTGATTTGCAGCAGCCATTTGAGATAGAGACAGATGCCAGTGGATATGCCATGGGGGCAGTATTGATGCAGCACCGCAAGCCTATTTGCTACCATTCAGAGACTTTTACTCAAGCAGTGATCAACTACCCCACCTATGACAAAGAGTTGTATGCTTTGGTTCAGAGTGTCAAGAAGTGGAAGCACTACTTGATGGGTAAGGAGACGATCATCCATACAGATCATCAGCCCTTGCAGTATCTCCAGTCCCAGACTAAGCTCCAGCAAGCTCGTCATTTCAGGTGGATGGGATTTCTTCAACAATTCCATCTAGTGATCAAGTACAAAAAGGGTACTAGTAACAAAGTGGCAGATATGCTTTCTAGACCTCCTATTGTTGCATCTATTGTTTTGAAAAATGCTTCTTTATCCCATGAAAGTTATATTGAGCAGTATGCTACTAATGATGATTTCAAGGAGGTTTATGAGAAGCTAACCAATGGCACACAGGTGGAAGACTACTATTTGCAGGGAAAGTTGCTCTATCATTTGGGCAAGTTATGTGTTCCTATCAGTGAAAGAGTCCATGTAATACGAGAAGCTCATACTTCTCTTATATCAGGGAATTTTGGGGTAGGTAAGACTTTGGCTCATTTGCAAAGACTTGTGTATTGGCCTCGCATGAAAGACATTGTAACAAAATATGTAAAGGGGTGTGTGATGTGCTCTACTTGTAAGCCCACTAATAGAAAATTGGGGCTGTACTCACCACTTCCTGTTCCTTCCCATCCTTGGGAAAGCATTTCCATGGATTTTGTGGGGGGTTTGCCTATGTCTAGGAGGGGTCATGACTACTTGTATGTGGTTGTGGATAGGTTTAGCAAGATGTGTATTCTTATGCCATGTAAAAAGCAGGTCACTGCAGAGCAGGCTGCTTCTCTTTTCTTTCAGCATGTATGGGTTCGCTTTGGACTCCCTACGTCCATTATCTCGGATCGGGACTCTCGATTCCTCGGAGAGTTTTGGACAAAATTATGGTGTATGATGGACACCAAGCTAAAGAGGAGCACCGCTTTCCATCCACAGACCGACGGACAGGCAGAGGTAGTCAACAGGATAGTTGTCCATTTGCTTCGAGGCTATTGCAACAAGCATCCTAAGTTATGGGATGAACAGATCCAGTATGTGCAGCATGCCTACAACAGGGCTATGCATTCTTCCACTCAGAGCTCGCCATTTGAGACATGCTTTGGGTACTTGCCAAAGACTCCATTGGAATTGACTTATGGGAGAGAGGTTGACTCAAGCACTTCCAAGGATGAAGACAAAGCCCGCAGGTTCATTCAGAGAGTTCAACAGGTACATCAAGCAGTGCAAGAGCAGTTGGAGAAGAGTCAAGCCCAGTACAAGGCTCGCCATGACAAGCATAGAGTTGATCATCAGTTTCAGGTGGGAGATCAAGTGTGGCTTCACATCAACAAGGAGAGGATGAAAGGAGAAGGCAAGAAGCTCAAGCCCATTAGATATGGTCCCTTCACCATTTTGGAGAAGATTGGGACGAATGCTTTTCGCTTAGAGCTACCGCCATACATGCAGATCTACTCAGTGGTGAATGTGGACAACTTGAAACTCTATGAGCCTCCCATGATCATGGATGAAAGGGAGAATGTCTCATTACCATCAGTTGATGAATTTGCTCCTGAGTACATGGATGAGCTAAAAGAAGATGTCATCTTGGACAGAAGGACAAGGACTTCTCGCAGAGGTGATGTTGAGTATCTTCGAGTGGGCATCAAAGGCACTTATCCAAGCAAAGCCAAGTGGATCGAGAAGGAGAAAGCGAGGGAGCAACTCCCTCACCTATCTGTTGATTAGTAAAGGCTTTTGGAGGCCAAAAGCTTCTCAGTAGGGAGGAATGATCCAGGAGGATCCAAGAAGGAAAATTTTTTGAAGTCCTCCAATCTCAGCAAAACCAACACCAGATCGAAGGGCTTGTCGAGATGATTCCAACGACGTTCGTTTCACCTCAAACGGACTCCGTATGAGAAAGTTATCGCGTTCTGTTGTATTGATGAAACAGGCAAATTTGGAAAAATGGGGGTGCCACGTGGCACCACTGGCAAGGTGACATGTGGCATCCGTACAGTACGGACGGATGATGTGGCAGTTGTACGGACATACAGGTGGCAGTACGGTCCAATCAGGATGGGACACGTGTCATGTACGGACGATGAGGTGGCAATCCAGTCAGTAGTATGGACCAATCCGAATGCGACACGTGTCAGTACGAGGTGACTGCGCAACTTAGTTGGCAGTACGGCAGATGAGTTGGTAGCTGACTGGGCGTTGAGGTGGACCAATCCGAAACTATCACGTGGCAGCACCGGATTGGCCAATATTGATTGAAGTTCACCAAAATATTGCTGCTTCGCCGGTTTCGAACTCCTGACCTCCCATACCCTGTCTCTATGCCTTTACCAACTGCGCTGGTAGTGTTCCTTGTATGGTGTGTGGAAATGAATTTATTTAAAGTGGTATTTCGAGCCCCAAATGGGCCGGGGCTTAGCCCCGACCTTGGTTCTTCCTCCAACGTGACCAGAAGCTCCAACCAGCACAGGAGCCCGCGCTCTATTTCAGCACATGTCGCATTACAAACTATAGAAAATGGGTTATAAGTGGGTCTCAAAACAAGTTACGTTATAACAAATTTGTTTTAAAAAAAAACCCATATTGTGGGTTCAATGAACCATGTGGTTTTGGGGGAAAATAATTTTATTGTAATATTCTAAAAATATAAAATGTGGTTGGCATAGTTGTAACTATGTCAACTACATAATTTAAGAAGAGCCTAACCAAGTGTGGGGAGTTGGAACCATATGCCTATTTAGGCAAAATTGTTGTAACTTGAGAAACCATGAGGATCATGTGAGAGGAGTCCATACAAGCTATATAAACCCATTCATTTGCCATTTCCCACTCATGCTTTGGAGTAGAGACTTTGTAGCTAAAGGAGAGAAGGGAGATTGCGTAGCTCTGCAGGAGGAAGGTACGAGTGTTTATACTCATTTTACACCGTCTTCGGGCTTCGAAGTTGCTGGAAGCAGTCTTGTTGTGTTTTGGGCAGCGGTTCTCTTCCTGGCCATTGTCGCCAAGGTATCATTGTATCATTGCCATGTATTTTGCCTTTATGCTAAGATTATAGATCGGCCCTCCTATTGAGAAGCAGGCCCGGAGACGTAGTCCATCCTGGACGAACTCCATTATCAACTTGTTGTCTTTATGTGTGTATTGTCTATGCTGTTTGGTTCTCTTCTTATGGATTTTTGAGCTTCATTCATGCTCTTTATGCAATTCATGTTAACGTCATAGAGTAGCAAAGATCTTGTTTTCAGATCAAAACTTGTTGCAGCAAAAAGCAGAATAGCAACATAGACAAAGAAAAACACAATTGTGAAAAGGGAAAAACACCTCAGAGCAGGGAAAATTACTTTAGAGGTGCAAGTTACTTCAAAGATAATTCTGACAATGCAAGGCTATTCCCAGTACGAGCTACTACATCTGGGCTAAAACCAATTGCTTTACAAAGTTGTTGACGACCTGGTTAATCAAAAGGAAGGAATTACATGGTCTTAGAAAGCATACAATAAAGCATATATAGACAAAAATATACATTAGACAATAAAAGATACATTAAGAATAAGAGACAAAACCTGTTGCAGTAAAAAAGCAGAATAGGAACATAGACACATTAAAACACAATTGATTTTCAGTAGAAAACAAGAAGCTTTATCTCCTGAAGAGCTTGATTGAGATGAAGAAAAAACTGAGACACAATAACAATAGCAAACAAGAACACAATTCTGACAAAATTAAAGAAATAATTTCTGGAATGGATAACTTCTTTAGGAGACAAAACCTGTTGCAGCAAAAAGTGGAACAAGAACATAGACAAAGAAAAACACAATTGTGAAAAGGGAAAAACCCTCAGAGTAGGGAAAATTACTTTAAAGGTGCAAGTTACTTCAAAGACAATTCTGACAACGCAAGGCTATTCCCAGTACAAGCTACTGCATCTGGGCTAAAACCAATTGCTTTACAAAGTTGTTGACGACCTGGTTAATCAAAAGGAAGAAATTGCATGGTCTTAGAAAGCATACAATAAAGCATATATAGACAAAAATATACATAAGACAATAAAAGATACATTAAGAATAGGATACAAAACTTGTTGCAGCAAAAAAGCAGAATAGGAACATAGACAAATTAAAAAACAATTGTGAAAAGGAAAAAACATCTTAGACCAGAGAAAATTAGTTTAGAGGAGGGAAAAACACAATTGTGAGTAAAAAAGAATTTTTTTTTTTTTTTTGGAACGGGCATTTTATCTAGGAGAAAATATCTGTTGCAACACAAATGTTAGTGAAGCATCGTTTCATCTTAAAGCAACAAATAAATAAGATGTATGATTAAATTATAACTTTAAAAGTTGAACATACAAGTAAAACGAGTAAATAAATCGCAGTTGAGACACTAAACAAGAAATATGAGTTAGTATAACAACAAATATAACTTTGGTTTCAGTAAAGAACCTTGATTTTCAATAGAAAACAAGAAACTTGATCTCTTGAAGAAGGTCGTTGAGCTGAAGAAAAAACCGAGACACAATAACAACAGTAAAAACGAATACAATCACATAAGCTTCATTCATCCAAATTTATAAATGATTGCACCTAAAGGTGGTGCATTGGTGTCTGAGCACATTTAACTATTGTTGCATTGAAATCTGTTCTTGTATCTACAGAAGATAGAATGTGCAAAAGGTCCAATCCGTCAAATTCAAAAATACGTCCATAGGCAGAAATGAGTACTATTGAATCAAGATTCATAAATTCGTAATTGAGTAGACCCAAAGAAATAAATTTTGTCGTGCAAACCCGATGAAAAGTTGTTCCATGTCCAATCTGTAATTGAATGCTCAACTATAGAAAAAAAATCTATATCTCATAATATTTGTTCATGCAGAGTTGCATCAGTTTGTTTTAATCCATAAATTGTTAAAATAAATGAATCCATAGTCGATATTAATGCCATCGAAGCAACATAGGAGATACTGATAAAATAAATTTAGAGATACATGGTATTTGAATACATGGATCATGATCTGACTGGTTTAGCTGAGAGACTAGGAATGCGCTTTACTCTTCCTCAGATTAAGGTATGAGATTGATGAAAATATGAATCGCTGACGAGTTGGAAGGAAAAACTATTTACACCTGGTTGTCTCGCTGGTCGACGGTCGCCATGCAAGGCCTAAAAAACCTAAAACAGAATATGTGAACCGCTTGCAATGGTTGCTTGTGACCTACGACATGACAAAGTTGAAAATAAAGGACCAATCGAGTAATCACGTTGGTCGGCAGTCGCTGACGAGATGGAAGAACAAAACGATTTGCGCCTGACTGTGTCGTAGGTCGGCGGTCGGCGGTCTCCGTGCAAGGCAAAAAGGGGCGAAATTGTGACATGATAAAGTTGAAAATAAAGGGCAAAATTGTTCATTCAACGAGACAACATCGCATCGCAGAAGGCAAGTCGCGGAGAAGCATTGCCTTCCACACGAAAAAATTCCATTCGCTCCATGAGCAAGGAATCTTACTGATGTGGAAGTAATGCTTCTCCTTGGTGAACGCCTATGGCGTAAAAATGCCATAGCTATTGGTGAGGTTTGTTAACATTCAACCATAATTGAAATTGAAGTGTAAATCTCAATTTTTATTTTTTATTTTTAAATACAAATGAAAAAATAAATATTTAAATCCTTTTATTTTTAAATTTTTAAATTTTTAAATTTTAGATTCCATTTACATGAATTTATACTCATTTATAATTATTTAAATATTGAAATAAATCAAATCTCCAACACTTTTTGAATTTTTTTTATTAATATCAACTCCAAGTTTTCTTTATATTTTTTATTAATATCAACTTCAAATTTATTTATATTTGTACTCATATGAATGAGATACATCTTAAACAATCATTCATATCTAAAATGAAATGGGCAACTCATGAAAGCCACAATATCTTTATCTTCTAAATATGTTTCTCTTTAAATATGATATTCTAAAATTAGCAAAATATATAATGAATTTTCAAAACAGGAAACTTTTAAAGGTGAAATTTAACCAAAAAATTCAAAAAATTATATAAATTTTTTGAAATTTTGAATATTTTTACAAACATATCACTTATGGTTACAAATTTAAGTAGTAAGATTCACAAAAGTTTTTACAATTTGAGAAAATTATGAACCCTTAAAATTTTCCTAGTTTTCAAATTATAAATTAAAATTATATAATAACATAAAATAACTTTTTCGCATATAAAAGTATTATTTTCAAATTTTAAATTAAAATTATATAATAACATATAATAAATTTTCACATATAAAGGTATTGTATTTTGTTATATTATTTAAATACTTATAAATTAATATAATATCATCTCAACTTAATTTAAATTATAAATTGTATAATGATATATAATAGTTTTTTCACATATAATAAGATTTTATTTAGCTATATTTAAATAATTATAAATTAGTCTCAATTCATGTAAGCTTAGTAAAAAAAATTATAAATTATATAATGTATTTTTCACTTATAATGATATTTTATTTTGTATTACTCAAATAATTATAAATTAGTATGTCATTATATAAAATAAAATGCCACATGATAAAGATAAAAAAAAATCGGAAGTTGTAATTATTAAGTTGGATCTGGCAAAGACTTATGACATAGTTGACTAGGATTTATTGCATTTGGTCTTGTTTGAAATTGGTCTCAATTTAGATGTGACAAATTGGATAATGACATGTGTGTTTTTTGTTAACTATGTTGTCCTGATAAATGGTAATCCTACAAATTTCTTTAAGAGTAGCAGGGCTTGAGGGAAGTTGGTTGTGTCACCCCTTCTTTTTCTATTGGTTGTGGATGACTGAAGTAGAATGATTAGCCAAGCTAAGTAGACTGGAACATCTAGTTGGTTTAAAGGTCTCTCATTATCAAATTACTTGCTCCTTGTTTGTTGATGATGTGCTTATTTTTTGCAGTGGTAAGTTACATGTGTGGAAGGGATATAATGCAATTTTAAAATATTTATGTGGGGCTTCGAGAATGGAGGTAAGCTATGATAAATCTATGATGCTTCAAAATGGTCTTCTGGATTCATTTTGTGATCAATTAAAAGAATTCTTAAATGTTCCTATTTCTCAGTGGGGTGAAGGTTTTAAATATCTGGGGTTTTATTAAAATCCCAATGATTATAGGAAGGTGGATTAGTAGTGGCTACTGAGGAAGGTAGATAAACATATTGGTAACTAGTGCTTCCATTGACTTTCACAGCTTCGTGGTAGATTAATCCTTGTTAAATCGGATATTGAGAGAATTCATGTGTATTAGATGTCCCTGGTGAGGAATCCTAAGTTAATACTCGAGAAAATTAGGAAAAAAAATGCTTCAATTTCTTTGGGTGGTAATCATGCACAAGAAGGCATGCATCTAGTGAGGTGGGATTGGTTGTCCAAGACAAAGATCTTCAGTTTCCAGGGACATAAAAAAATTAGCATGGTGCTTTTGGAAAATATTATGTGGAGGTGCTTGTCAGGGTATAGCTTGTGGAGTCTATTGGTAACAGAAAAATATTTAAAAGGACAGTCAGTGGAGGAGTGGACTAGACCAGAACTGAAGAAATACTAAAATGCTTCTAATGTTTGGGATGTCTTGTTAAGGTTATTCCCAATGATTTCAAAATGGATGGTATGGAAAATAGGAGACAATAAAAGAGTGAAGATGGGAATGGACCCTTCAATCGAGTGTTATAGAATTTATAGTCCTTTATACTCTTTGTTACACGATCTCAGTTGTAAAGGTATTTCCACGACTTGATCATATTTATATTAACAATGTAAGTAGGAGTAATGGGAAACTTTGGTTGTCACCCAACAACTTCAATTTATCAAGAGTGATGAAAGATGAACGTGAATCTTTTCTAACATGATTAAATCATGATGTCACGTACCCTCCCATCTAGCCAATTCCTGGAAGGGAACATGATGATAAATTCCGGGATTTCACATAGCCTCAACCCAAACCATTAGCTTCATACAAATTAAAAACATAGTGTGCAGATACAATTTAAGCAATTTAAGCACAACGGAATTAAAGCTCATCCACACACACACCTTTCATATGCATGCAACATATGAATTTAAACATTACCGAAGTAAATGCATAGACAGATAAACACTTATCTTGATGGTGAAATGGCCCCAAACAACTAGCTATGTTGCTGCAATGTTCCACCCAACCATAGGCCAGTTGTGTTCATAGATCTCTCAACACAACTGCCACCCCCGAGTTGGGCATGATTCTTACAAGGAAAATGGAACATTCCAACTCATTCACAGCCAAAGCAATAGAAACCCATCTCAACCCCAACCTTCTTTTACACACAGCAAATCCAACTAGGCATGGATACCCATTTTTCAGCAATGGGATTTTACAAATAAGATGGCCATGGACTTTCCCAAATCGTGGGCACACCAAAAATGAAATGGCAATTGGGGAATCAACCCTGTGAGAGCAAATCGTTTCCAAAAAACGTTTTTGGACATTCAAGGGACAAAAACGGCTTCCATAAACCCCAAAATTGTGGCTCTCTTCCTCCCAGCCATTGTGCAATACAAAAACGAGTTCCCAGGCATGGAAAATGCAGGAAAATGGTGAAAAACGTGATGGGGAAAGCCCAGCTAGCTCCAAAAATGTGAGAGAGGAAAAACTGCTTGATGGGTTATGGCTTGGGAGGCAAATTCATGGCTCTTTTCTTGCCAAGGAAGCCAAACACATTTTTCCATATAGGGTGGTTTCCCATACTCGAATTTTGGATAGCCATATCTCCCCATTCCCCAAGGCATTAACTACTTCACCCAACTCTTGGGATAAATGAATGATTGGGTACAAAAGTCAACATGGGTAGTTGAGAGTTTGATGGGTTATCTCATTGACACTTGGCTTGACTTGATTGGCTCAAGGGTTTGAATGTTTTCTCTCCCAATTCCTTGTAAAATCATGCCCCCATCTCTTATTGCATTGCATAGCTAGTTGTGGGTATTTTATTAAATGCATATTTACATGATATTTACAATTCCATTGTGCCGGGCTAGCACGTAAACCATATGCATCAATAAATCGATGGCGGGGCCTTGGCCTTGAGCTCCTCACCACGATCATATAACAAGATTACATCATTTACAATTTTAATGTGATAGGGTCAAGATGGGGACATGACACATGCTAGATTCTCTCTTTCTGATGGGGATAATGCTTTAACAGGGTTATGGAATGCTCCCAATGGGTAGGTATCTCTAAACTAGTGTATGATTCTATGTATTCTGATAGTTTAGAGGATGAAGAGGTTTAGTGGCACAAAATCCCTTGGCATTGGAAAATCCCTTTAAAACAAAGACTCTTTATTTTTATATCCTTAGCCAACAAGATTATGACTTGTGATGACTATCTAAAGGGGGTGGTAAAGGTTCAAATGTTTGTGTCTTGTTCTTAAGTGACGAGGAGGAAATCCACCATTTATTAATCCATTGTTCTTTTTCAAAATAGGTTTGGAGAAGGCTAAAGGAAGTCCTGGAGTTTTTCAGATAGTTGGGTAGCAATTTATTTGGTCAACAGTTTGGAATGTTCGATGAAAAGTGAACTGGATGCAAAATTTAAAGAATTTCATGTTTATTTTTGTTAGTGATTATGGCTCCATAGGAACAAAGTGCTATTTGACAATCCTTGTGTAAATTTAGTGGTCCAAAGGATTCTTGGATCCTTTTTGGAAGCTCACCCATAATAGGGGAATCCCAAGCTAAGGAGAGTGGTGAGCCTAATTTTTTAGGATAATATACCGATAGGACAGTTTGATGGTTCTTTTCATGGGAATATGGGATAATGTGGGGTTGGTTCTATGCTGAAGATGTTTGAGTTTAATTGTTTTTATCTAAAGTTAGGAGGAGGCAAAGGGACAAACATTACAACAGAGTTACTAGCTCTTTGGGTTTTGCTTAAATTTTCCCAATCCAGAAATGTTTCCATGATCCAAGTTGTTGGAGATTCTAGAGTGATCATTGATTGGGTTATGAAAAAAGCTTATTTCAAGCTTGGTATTAGGAGTTTGGAAAAGGAAAACATGCCAACTCCAAGAGATGCTTGTGGAGATATATTTTCAGCATGTGTAATATAATCAAGTGGTAGATAGGTTATCTAAAGGTGTTCTTTGCGAGGAGGAGGGGGTCCTTCATTGGGAAGAATGGTTGAATTCTTATTTAGTGAATAAGGGTTCTTCTTTTTTCTTTTATGACTAAAATATGGTTTATGATAAATCTTTGTATCGGATTCTCTAAGTTTACATACAAGTTATATTATGTTTTTTTATCTAGTATTGTTAAGAAGTCGAATTTTAATCCTTATGGGACATTTTTTTTTATTGTTCTATTTTTATAAAGAACTCTATGTTAGATGTAATTTATCTCGATATTAATAGAATAACATATAAATATTTTTTTAGGGGATAAAAAATGTCATTATATGTGAAAAAGCCATTACATATATTTATATAGTTTAGAATTTATATTTTATATCAATTTTAAATGAATTTATACTAATTTATAATTATCTAAATATAACAAAATAAAATATTATTATATATGAAAAATCCATTATATTTCATTCTATAATTTACAATTTTCAATTTATTTTTTAGATTAAATTTACATGAATTTATAGTAATTTATAATTATTTAAATATAACAAAATAAAATATCAGTATATGTAAAATAGAGATTAAAATTATTATATGTCTTATATAATTTATAATTTGAAAAAGATATTATATGTGAAAAAGTCATTAAAATTATTATATAATTTATAATTTGAAGAAGGCATATTATATATGAAAAGTGAATATTTTTATATAATTTATAATCTGTTTTAAGTTTTAGATTAAATTTACATAAATTTATAATTATTTAAATATAACAAAATAAAATATTATTAAAATTAAAAAAAACATTAAAATTATTATATATCATTATATATTTTATAATTTATAATTTGTAAAATCCATTATATGTGAAAAAAGTGAAAAGAAAAAATGTCCAAGATTATATAATGCTTTTTCAAATATATTTGTTAATGTTTGTTTAGCGGTGGTTATGTATGAAATTTAGTTCAAGCATAGAATACATACCCAATAAAACAAAACAAAACAATTTATTTTTTAATGTTCATTCCATTAAAACCATCTATGAAGATATGTATTTCGTACATAAACTACACTTAATAAAACAAAACAAAATTTATTTTTCACTCTCTATACCATTAAAATGAGATGGTTCCCTATTTTTATTTCTTACTAGTTTATTTCATATGGTTCTTCTTAGCATGGATTCTTCATTTCTATCTTAAATGTATTTTGTATATTTCACTATATTGTTATATGCACGTCTTTTCTAAAATTCTTATATGCTTTTTATTTAAACATTAAATCCAATGCACAACTTATTAGAAGAAGCCAAATTACTATCTTAATTCTTCTTCTTCCTAAGGACACAAAACAAATAATAGTCTAGGATAAAATTGTTTGGCTAGGAATCCAAATAATGCCTCTCATTATTTTCCATATAAAAATTAGAGGTTTTTTTGTTTTTTTGGGAACTTTAAATCATGTTATATCAAATGTGAAAAAACTGAGATAAGAAGATGCAATGCCCAAGGACATTAATGCTTCTAGGTTAGATTGTTTATGTTCTACATCGAGGCACCTAGCACTTTATAGAGGCGCCTGTTAACCATTCTAGTCCGAACCAATTTTCCACATTTGAGGTCGTATTTTAGTGTCTTAAACACAGGGTTACTACTAGGTGGCATTTGTGGGATGCATTTACACTTGAGTCAGATTTTTTAGTCTATTAGAAATGTTGATGGTCAATTCAGAACGTCATCCCAACATGCCTTATTATAAATTATTTATTAACACCTTCACTAACCATGTTTGATGGTTTCAGAACCATCAGACAAGAGAGCTATTAGAAGGCCCAATTGCCACACTTACATAAATAACTTCATGTTGAACAGGTTGTTATACATAACTTCACGTCACCCATCAAATATAAATGATTCATATTTCTTTTATGTAACTTCTAATATCTCAATATTTATATTTCAATTCTATTATTTTTTTTCATGAAAAAGATGTCCACTCAATAGCATGTACCTAGAAAGGATTTGAAACTATTCTTTTCTTGCTTCTCCACTTGAATTCACAATCCACTTTCAGATTTATTTTGGTACATGGAAACATATTTCTTGACACAAAACGTACACATGTTGGTAAGATACATGCTTCACTTATCACTATTGTTTATTTCTCTCAATTTCTCATTGTCGCTTGTTGGCTTACATAACTGATCTAGAGTTTTCCAATGTAGACCCAGGTACTTCACGGTTCAAGGAACCAACAAAACCCCTATTCACCGGCCCTTTCGGCAATAAACTGCGAACAGCCTGAGGTCTCACCCAAGGCGAAGCTGATGGGGTGGCTACGGAATCAGGTTTCCACAGCCTGGTGATGTGAGTGTCAACAGACCGACGAGCAGCGCGCTGCGGACTGACAACTGCACAAAGTCTCCTACTTTGCGGCTGTTACTTCTACAAGTCGAGACACTTGCACGACCAGCGCATCCAAGGATTGCGTGGTATAGATAGATTCCAACAACAGTACAACACAATGGACAAATACACTTCCTTTTTAAACTTAACCAAACTTGCAAATCTTACTTAGAGGATTCTATCCATTCATCAACATCCCAGATATTTAGCTTTAAGGCATGTGCGACTAGACGAATCATACAATGCTGCTCACTTCTAGTGCTGTGATTAAACCCAGTGTTTAACTATGTGATTATCCAACAGACTAATGCATTCAAAGACTTAGAAATGTTGAACATTTAACATTCATCCATACAGGTATTACTTAACATATTATTCCCATTATTCCTGTGGCGAATACATATAAAAGCAAACACATAATCGATGACTGCGGTGTCAAGCATTCATAGTAAGCAATAAACAAATGTAAAGACACAAGCAATCACAATACACAAGATTTAACGTGGTTCACCCCTCGAATGGAGACTACATCCACAAGAACTATTGTTATATTGATCTTTTGGGAAGGGTACAACAGTTCCAGTTTGCACACTTAGCTGCAGATTCTTTTCTCTCTCTCTATAGGCTTATGCGCACTTCATTGCAGAGCATTTACAATAGCATTCAAGTTTAAAGATTCAACAATGTTCAAGGATTAACAAAATGAAGAGTAACCCTTTCCATTACAAAACATACCTTTTTATAGATCATGTCCGTAGGTCATGTCTTTACAATACACAGGAAAAAACCCTAAGGTTTTACAAAACTGTCATGGTTTTCGCAAAACCGGACTTGCTGCTCCTGGCAGCGAATCTTTCGTCGTGGCCATCCTCTGCATGTGGTCACGTTGCTATCAGCCCTTTTTTCGCGTGTATGCCAACAAGTTGCTTTCACTGAGTCGTTCCTTCTCTAATGGCCTTATGCGACTGGTTCAGGTAGTGGTTCTTTGCATGTGCGACCAGTCGCTTTGCTTCCGCATTTCTCTTATCCGCTACTTGGTAATCCTAGAGTATCTTTACCAAAAATAGACCTCCGATGGTCTAACCGGAATATGTGCCACCTTCTGTCCAACAATCTACTTTTTTGAATCTCCATAGACTAGGAAAATCGCAGCGCTGATCCTCGCAGCTCTTCCAACACTGCGCTGTGCTCAACTTCGCAGCTTCCCAAATTGACTTATCCAAAAAGTCTCCAACCGAACCGCGCTTAGCTCTGTAGTTCCAAAAATTGGTTTGCAAAAAAATGCCCCACTTGGGCTAGGCCCAAAAGGCCCCTAGTACTTACATGTGGCTTGTCCCCGAGCCACCTCCAACTTCTACTTCTCCTAGCTATTCTTCGTCCTGTGGAGCTAGCTTCACAAAAAACTCTTGATAGGTTGCACTTAGCTATGCAACCGCTTCCTTAGTATCTTACTCGACTTGCCTGATGGTTTCCAACATTTCAGGTGTTACCTCATCATCGGCTTTTCCTTCCACTTTCTCTTGACCTTCGCGTAGCTCCTTTAACTTCTCCTCAATCTCTTGCAAGATTGTGTGGGCTTCCTCCAGCAAGGGTTGTGACCTGTTTGTCACTTCACTCTCTCTTTCTCTTAATGCTTGAACTTCTTTCTTCAAGCTCTAGAATTCCTTGTATCTCTGCAGTCTTTCTCTTGGCTTCAACACTTTAATTTCTGCATCTAGCAGTTCTAATGCTGACTGCCTATCCTTCACAATGCTCTTGATTTGCAGCACCTTCGGATTCTCTTCGAGGGAAGTAAATGCCTTCGATGCCTCTTCTAACAAATTTTGGCACTTAGCCACCTCGGCGGCTATGCTTTCTATTGCGGCCTTTACTTCTTTTGCTGTTAACTCTACTTGGTTTGGTGGTGTCGTCTGCTCATTATGTTCTTTTAATGCAACAATCTTAGCTTCATGGCTAATCTCCATATATCTCATATCCACCTTAAGATCGCTAACCACCTCGTCGATCTTAACGACAGTGTCCATAGGGTCTGTCTGTATGTCGCATTCTTATATTTCGTCAGCTACAACAGTGATCGTAGACTCTAGTATTTTTCGTCGATCATGCTCATCTTGCAGTTCCATATCTCTCTACGATCTAGATTCCTCCAACGCCTTATAGCTTGCTTCCAGCTTAGCATGTTGGTTCAAAGCGTCAGTACTTCGCTCATGCATTTCCTCGACAAACTACAGATGCAGATTGTGCAGACCGGGTAGTGGCATCTTCTCCATGTCGAGGTCTACGTGCTCTAGGTCCTGCGTGCCCAAGAGTAAATGTTCTGGCATTGGCAGCCTTACACTTAAGGGATCAAGATGGACAATGAAGGACTTCACAAGTGCGGTCACGGTTAGTTATGGTGTTTTCTTTTGTGAAGTGCCTCCTGACTTCCCTTCTGACTCAGAATCTCGCGACACAGATAAGTTTCACTGTACCTGCTCAAACTTTTCTGTGATCACCTGTAGCGCGGTAAGGTTCTTTTGCAAAGTGTCTTGAATCACCTTGTCCTTTTTCTCCTTCTTAGTCATTGGGTGTTCCATATACGCCATGACCGTCGTCGCAATCATTTCAAAATCATCATCGTGAAGTATTGCTTCTGATTGGCCCTTTGATGCTTTGGTCTTCTTCCTCTTTCCCTTTAATGGCATTGCGATTTCCATTTCTTTCCTTTTTCCTGTCTCTTTTTCTTGAATAATGGGACATAGGATGGGATTGTCATCGCTGGAGTCACTTTGGATATCCACAATTTCGACTCAGAATTCCACAAGCCATTCCTTCATGATATTGTCAATGTCCTCTTCATTCATGTGGTACCTCCCTGGGAACCATTCAGGCTTCTTCTTTTGCACTTTCGCTGAAATGTAAATACAACACATGCCAGCATAAAAATTGACAGTGCAAATGTACTTACTTGTTACCTCTTTTTTTATTTGCGCCGTGATGATAATGGCCTCATGTAGTTGCTCATAGTAGGTTTTAAGAACCTCGGCTGTCGCATGTTTCCTTTCTAAGTTCAAATTTTCCCAAAGGTTTGCATAACGAGCTCCTCTGCAATCGTTGTTGTCGGTGATTACGCCAACATAATCCTTCGGTTCCTTCCAGACTACGAATGCGATCAACACTATTAGCCATGGAAAATGGAAATAACCTCCATCTACCGGTGTTTCATTTAGCTCCTCCAGGAGCTCATTCAACAGGTACTAGCACCAGTTGAACCTTTCTCCCTCCGTGGATTTCGCTCCAAGTAGTACTGCACCTACAAGTACTTCCAATGGTCTTGCTTTCCTAAGGATCTTGCCTGCTAAGAGATGTGTGACAAAGCGCGTAGCCTTATTGTCTATATCCTCGGTCTTGAAGCCTCTCTTTCCTTTCGCGATAGGTGCAGATTTCTTCATTTTCGTGACAACCTCTTTGTCCCTGCTCTTTCCTAGAAAATGTTCTTCGGGTCCTCGCCTCTTTTGCTCAATCCATTGATCTGGTGGATCAAGTCAATGTTCAATTCTATGTTGCGGTCCAGCCAAAGGTATCCCTGGTGCATGCACGACATCAGAGTTCACACCACCACGTTCAGCTTTGGCGATCTGTCAAAGTGCGGGAGTCTCAACAAGTTGAGCAGCCTCGATTCGGCAACTCTAGACAACTAACTCTCTGCGACCAAGGAAAGGTTTCCTTTCACATCCTTCTTCCAACATATGTACTGGTCTAGCTGGAACTGTGGAAACTTAGGTTCATTGGGGTCCTCCTTTTGCATTTGAAGCAGATGATAGTCTTCCCAATTGCATTATTGGATCTTTCCCAACAGATAATCTGCCACTATGACATGCCTCGAAATAGGAGATAGCGGAATCTCATACTTGGCATTCTTTAATAGCTTCAAGGTCGGTGCATCCTGTGCACACGGCAAGATGTATTTAGGGGTTAACTTCAAAGGGATTTCCTTGTCGGCCAGCGGAGGTTTTGGTAGTGTGGAACTTATCTTTGGCAGCTTTAGTTTTTGTACCGCTGGTCCTTTTCCTTTGTCTTCCATTGCTGGGGCGTGTCTTGGTGATCTTCAGGAAGCCTGACCTTGTTCTATTACAACCTTCTTGACGAGGGTTCTCATCAACCCTTCGATTCCTCAGTGCTTAAACACCTTCACATTCTTCTGATTGTGAACTCTTCCTCAATAGAAGATCTCTTAGACATTCATAAGACGGATCTCAATGGGATTTCAGAGAACTTGCTATAAACAATCGCAAAGCATCGCTCACAAGAAAATTCAAGGATTTTGGTAATGCCCGCGAGTCCAAATATAACAGTATTTAGAGGCGCAGCTCACTTCCTCAGCGCCCCTCAACGGCTAGATAAGCATTAAATGCGGTATCCGTTGGTCAAATCTGTCGAATATTTCAGTCCTTTCCTTCCTTAACTCATTCAGAATGGCTATGTCTGCGTTAAATGCCCAAGCGGTCGTTGGCGAAAGTACTGTATAACGACTATATTTGCGACCAACATTCTAACGGCTATTTTTCCGGAGTGTTGCATCGAATTGCAAGGTGGGTCATCACTACTTCAACGTAGTTGCTTTGCAGTGCTTGATTTCTTGCTTCTGAACTTAGCCTCTTTCCTCGTTCCACTTGATCTTCGTGGCTGCATTTTGAACTTCGCAACTGCGTGGTTCCTCTTTTCCTTTTCTTTTCTCTTTTTTTTTTATGCGCTACATCAGTAGTGCTGCCTGGTACATATTCCTATTTCATTGAATTTCATGTACAGACTCTTCACAATTTCTAGTGCCCAATTTCAAGTGTACTTGACACTTAGAAATTTCCCTTATTTCTGATCATTCAGGATTCTGCGGAGCAGGACTATCGAAATAGAGTTTTAGTCTGCTTCCATTTATCAAACTTGGCAAGGTATCTCCAGCTAAGGTAGCTAGCTAGACTTCCCCACCGTTAGTAACATGCAAAACAGTATATGGGCCAAGCCAATGCATCTTAAACTTTCCAGGAAATTTCATGAATTTGCTATCATATAGGAGGACTAGATCACCTACTTGGAAAGACTTGCTCTTGATATGGCGATCATGCCATGCTTTTTCTCTTTATTTCTACACTTGTTGGTGGAAGCCTATGATGAAACAATCTTCCTCCAAGGAAACCAAGTGTAGGAGCCTTTATTCTAGTGCTTCACGGTCTTCCATGCTTGTAAATGCAACTATTCTCAAGCTGGGAACAATGTACTCCATTGGCATTATTGCTTCTTGCCCATAGGCGAACCTAAAAGGTGTATGACCAGTCAATTTCTTGCAAGTAGTCCTATATGCCCACAAAATAGCTGGAATGAACAGATCCCAGTCATCGCGGTTGACGTTGCATATTTGGTTAGCGCATTCTCTAGTACCTTATTGAATGCTTCAATAGTTCCATTCGCTTGCGGATGATATGGCGTACTGCGCTGATGATGAACATGGAACTCTTCAGTCAAGGCTTCAATGGTTCTATTCAAAAAGTGAGTGCCTTGATCACTCATCAAAATCTTTGGGCATCCAAACCTTGTTAGGATGTTTTCAAAAATAAACCTCACGGCTGTAGCTGCACTACAGTCCTTCACTGGCTTTGCTTCTGCCCATCTGGTAAGGTAATCAATAGCAGTAATGATATACCTTGCACCAATCCTCTTTCCTAGTGGGTTTATAGGTCCCACAAAATCAATGGTCCATTTCTCAAATGCCTGCAATGTCAACTGTGGATTCAACAGCATTTCATCTCTTTGCGATGGCCTTCCCGTCCTCTGACAGACATCGCAGCTCTGGCAATGTTCTTTCGAATCTTTATGGATCGTAGGCCACCACATCCCTGCACGCAATCTCTTCTATGCAGTAGCTCTTCCTGTGTAGTGACCTCGTGCTGCTCCTGAATGTGCATCAGCCAATATAAATGGCTTCTCATGCTCTAATACACATCTGTGCAGTACTTCATCCGGTCCCAACTTGTATATCTGGCCCACGATAATGGTGACGTCTACTGCTCGCACTACTAGTTGCTTCCTTTGTTGCATAGTGAACTCTCCAGGCTCCAATTCAGTGGTTAAAAAGTCTATGATGTCCTTATAATAATCATCGGTAACCTGTATAGAAAACAACTACGCATCAAGCAGATTGTCTTCAAGGTTCGTAGTTTCTTCACCTGATTCAATCCTTGACAAATGATCAGGTCCTAAGTTCAACCTGCCTGGCTTAACAATGATTTCAAAGTCATACTCCTAAAAGAGTAATAACCATATGCAGATTCTCCCCCTAACACTAGCTTGTTGACCAGGTATTTCAAAGCAGAATGATCAGTGAACATGGAGAAGTGTGCACCGAGCAAATAGTGCCTGAATTTCTGCAGTGTGTAGACCATCGCAAGACCTTCTCTTTCAGTGGTTGTATAATTATTCTCAGCAGACAATAGCTTTCTGCTTGAAAATGAAATGGGATGGTTAATACCTCCTTCTCCCGGCTGAGCTAATACAACTCCCAATGCTATACATGAATCATCCACATGTACATGAAATGGCTTCTCCCAGTCTAGAAAAACTAGGATCGATGCAGTGACCATCTTCTCCTTCAGCATGTCTAGGCCTTTTTCACATTCTGCATTCCAGATGAACTGTGCTTCTTTCTTTAACAACTTTTCCTTTGGCACGGTTATCTGCACATAACCTTTTATGAACTTCCTGTAGTAACCTATATGCCCCAATGTGGTGTGCAACTGCTTAATTGAGTCTGACGGTAGTAGGTTAACAATGACTTCGATCTTCACAGGATCAACCATCAAACCATGTTTGCACACAATGTGTCCCAAAAAAATTCCATAGGGTACACAAAAGACACACTTCTTCAGATTTAATGAAATTTGATCATGTTGTTTGCACTTTTCTAGCATCATTCTCAGGTTCGCGCAATGGTTCTTTAGCAACCCAAAAATAGTCCAATCATCAAAATATGCCTCTAAAAACTTATGCATGAAATATTTAAATGTTGAGACCACCACTCTAGAAAATATGGTAGGTGTGTTCTTCAGACCAAAAGGCATCGCTGTGTATTGGAACGACCCCCATTCTGTAGAAAAAGTAGTCTTGTGCTTATCTGCTGGATCAATCCTGATCTAATGGTAGCCAGAAAATTCATCAGTGAAAGAATATGCCTCATTTCCTCCAACATTATCAAGCACTTCATCTGTGAATGGGGTAGGAAATGGGTCATGCATCGAAGCATCGTTGAGCTTTCTGAGATCCACACAGATCCTAATATCACCCTTAGTTTTCTTGTCTTGGATAACCATCGGGATTATCCACTCCGACTCTTCAACAGGATCAATGATCCCCACATCAAGCATCTTATCAAGTTCTTCCTTAACTCGTTCTTTATAGCGCGGATTCAGTCTATATGGTCTTTGCTTAACAGGCTTCATTCCTGGCTTAAGAGGTACTTTCATAACTCCTAAGTCTCCCAGAATATCTTTCATTTCTGTAAATTGGTCGGGAATAATTCTTGATATTCATGTAGTATGCCCGGGACATTCACGACATTGTCTTCATCCCAATAGTCTCTAATAGCTGCGAACTTTAGCTCTTCGCTTGTGCCAATGTTCACTTTTCTCATTTTCAGAGGTCCACTAATGTCTGGAATTTCCAGTGGGGGTCCTTCTACCTCACACTCTCGCTCTGATTCAGGTATGTTTACGTTGCGTGGGTCCTCCTCATCACTTTCCTATTTATCTTCAAACTCTTCAACGAGGTTATAACAATCAAGAGCATGCTCTATCTGCTCCTTCCATTATGGCTGTAGGCTCGCAGGTACATCGTTAGTGCCAAATAATTCCTCTAATGTCATGTTTTTAGCTTGGCATTCTGACCTAAATATTCTTTCCTTAATAACCTGCAGAGCATCATTGATACTCAGATGTTCGTCTTCAAAATTGAAGTCTTTCTAGAAGTTTGTAGTTAAGATAGACCAATCCGTTGTTCCTCTACGCAACTCCGTATCTAGGTACCACTTCATTGGAATCGGCTCTTCCAATGTATGCACAAACAAATGCACCCATTCTGTCTGTGGTCTCTGTACCCAAGCTCTTGAACAGGTTTCAATATGATCCCTTGGATCTGTCTTCCCATTATATTTCTCAAAGGTCAGTGCAACTTTCCCTGCAAATCTGATCTGCATTCTGATTATGCACTGGTCCCATGTTGTTAATGTCTTCTTATGCGCATCCCACCATCTAGAAGGTGTCTCGCGCAGTGCCATGTCTAATGTTGATATGCGGTATTCATCTACAACATCTACAATATATTCTTGAATGAATGCATACATGTCAGTTGAACCATCATAGGTTGGAATCGGACTTACCTCCCTTCCGATCCAGTGTAGTGACTTTGTGATCTACGTGCATCTCCTTGCAAATACTTCATGCATTCTTCTTTTCCAGTTCTCCAGTCCTACATCGGACACCAACATGCAAGAACTGTCACATCTCCAGCTGAGTGTGCCATCCGCAGTTGGATTCATATAATCAACATCATTTGTTGTCATTTTGTAAATACGGTCTAAGTCTTGGACTTTGGATTCCTCCTGAATCAGCTCAATGTATCGTTCTCCCTGCGAAGGGTCCAATGGTATGATGACCCTTATGTCCTGTCCTTCAAATATCATCTTCATAGTCTTCAGGTTTATAATAGCTTAGTTGGTCATTACCTAGTCAATACCCAGCAGCGCTAGATAAGGCTGGATATCATCCACGATTTCAATTACTTCGAAGTCTGCGAGACTTTGCACTCCATTAATGTCAACAATGGGTAACCTCCCAAAAGGTATAACTTTTTCGTGATTTTCCATTCTCAACTGTATAGGTGACCGTTGTAACTTTGGTCTCCCCATGTCCTGCCATGTCTGTTTCATCAAGACATTTACTTCTGAACCAAGATCAAGAATGATCTCCTCCATCTCATAGTCCCCAATCTGCACACTGAGCCTCATTTATCTTCCTGTTCTTTTGTGGCTCCTAATGTTTTGAATTGCGCTCTTGGAAGTCTCCTTCTCATTGTATGGTTCGTACTGGTTCAATATTTTTTCTAATTCCATGAGAGAATCTGCGCTCTTCAATAACTTCATGTAGCTCCATAGGAACTACGCAACAGAAGTGCATGTTTCTATTGTGGCGCATGTCTGATCATATGCCACTGGCATATATTTTGTCTGTAGTACTTCACTGCGCAATGAGATTCTTAGCGAAGTGGGTGGTGGTTCTTTGAACATGTCCTGTGCGTCTTCAAATACTTCCTTGTTTTTCTCCAATTTCAAAGCAGGTGCTTTCCCAATAGCTTTTCTAATCCATATTGTTTCAACAAGATTCTGCTTCGTATCAAATTTCCCAGAAGTCGAAGCTTTTGCTCCTCTATCTCTTCTTGTAGTAGTGCCACTTCGCGTCACCACATTGATACTTGGATCCACAGCCCTTCTCTCTGCTGCGATCAACTGAATGTTCGGATTCTGTGGTTCTTGCTTTTTCTTTTCCATTTCTGCGGCTAATACTGGACAGAGTTCAATAACATGCTCAAAGGATTTTCAATAGCTACAAGTGGTGCATTCATTGGTATAATCTCTAGATACATGAATGGATGGATACAGTTATAACAGATTACCTAGACTCGGCCTCTCCCTTGTGTTGGGCCGACATTTCTTCCTCTCCCACGGTATCCTCCACCACGGCCTCTATATACGCCCTGATCATACTGAGCATTCTCTTGTTTTGGCTGATTTTCTTCCTGGACTTGGTACATCCCACCACCTCGCATAAGCTCCATGTCTCGCTTCCTTTCATTCATGAGCTCATATGTGTGAAAGTTGGATTCATCATGTCCAACTGACTTACAGAAGTTACAGTATAGATTCTTAGGAGTTCTGATATACTTATGTATCAAATAACAGTCTTCAGGCCAGTGTCCTCTAGTTCTACAGATTTCACACCACGATGCCTGGTTCTGGTTCAGATTCAGTGGATTCAGCACTCCACTGCCAAGGTACTATGAAAATAAAGGGCAATGATCTATGGTGTGGCCTTCTCCTTTACATCCTGTACACCAGATCTCATGCCTCTGTTCTTTTCCGTTCTTCATACCCTGTAATTCTAAGCTCAAGGTAGTGAGCTGATTCTGGATCTGCAACATCTCAGAGCTAATCTCTCCAATCGGTCAAGCCTATAACTTCATCGCGATCTCTAAGGCCTCTACCTGTGATACAACCTTCTGTTGCATCAATGGTATTCTGATGTGGGGCAACAGCATAGCAATGAACCATTCCAGGTTCTATTGTGGTGCTATAACAAAGCTCACCTGGTCCAATAATGTCTTGAACTTCTGGTCAAATTCCCAGACCGTTTCAGTAGGTTTTTGCTTAATTTCTTTCAATTCCATGATACACTACGATTCTGATTTCGTCTTCTTAAATTATGTTAAGAGCACGACCTTAATTTATGCTAGGGTTCTTGGTTATGCCTGAGAATATTTCATGAACCAGTGCAAGGCTCTATCTCTGAAAGTGGTGATGAGTTGCACTCGCTTCATAGCATCATCCTGAACTTGTTTTACACTCCATATGACTTCACATAGAAACCAATGTTGATCAGGGTCTTCTAGACCCATTCCCTTGAATATTGGTAGTTTTATATCATTATCTGTCATCCTCCCTCTAGGTGGTGTAGGGTTCTGCGCAGGGTTCTGAACGGTAAAAATAAACGCAGTACTCTGAGTAGTGCTAGGGATATTACTCTGCGGAGTAGTCTGGGGTTGGATATTCTGAGCTGGATTGGGCTGAGTCAGAATGGTCTGAGTCGGAATGGGTTGGACACCTGCTCCTGTAGTGTTACCAGTACTGACGTTCTGTAGGGTGGGTTGTGTGGTGCTCGCAATCGGCGGGTTCTGATTTGATGGATTCTGAGGTATGGGAGGCGCGGTATTTGTAACCGGTGGATTCTGAGGTGTAATAGGATGATATGTGGCTAACGACAGTGCAGTATAGCTATTGAGTTCACATGGTATCTCAGTATTTACTCGAAGTCTAGGTCCTTTAGGGTTTTTCTCAACAGTAGACTTATATCTCTTTCCACTTCTCAAGTTATGGGTTTCTTCGTCATAGCTAATATATATACTATCTACCATGACAGATTTAAAAATTTTCACTACATTCTTAAAACGCCTTTCTCGGCTAAAAGAATTTTAATGTATAAACTGAGATTGTTCAGGTACGTACCTCTTAACCCTTTGAAAAAGTATGCTTCGGCTTCACTATAGGATTTCAACATGTCTACAGCAAACTCTGTCACGAGGCCCTCCAATATGTTGTCAACCCAAAAGTTGACTATTCATGACAGTGGGCTATCTATTGCTTTGAGCTACTAGGTGAGCTCCAGAGTCCACTTAGTCGGTACTTTTGGCTTGAAGCAGTTCTTTCTCTCTGCGAGCCGCGATATCCATGCGTGCAGTTCATTTCCAAATGAAGCCCAGAAAATATCGTGAATATCTTTCCACAGGTATTTGTTTAACTACTCTACATCGGATAGACGCGGACGTCTATTCTCCTTCCTTGCAAAGTCTCTTTCTGTCTTATCGCACCAAGCCCATATCTCTTTCTTTTTCGAATGCATATTTTCTGAAGCTAATGGGATCTGATCTTCTTCTTCACACATTACTATTTCAAAAACACTATCGCATCACCGAGTCTTAGTGCGGAAATGGAACCATTTGTTGGATTACATAACTGATCTAGAGGTTTCCAATGTAGACCTAGGTACTTCGCGGTTCAAGGAACAAACAAAACCCCTATTCATCGGCCCTTTCAGCAACAGATTGCAAACAGCCTGAGGTCTCACCCAAGGTGAAGCTAAGGGGGTGGCTGTGGAATCAGGTTTCCACATCCTGGTGATGTGAGTGTTAACAGACTGGCGAGGAGCGCGCTGCGGATTGACGACTGCGCGAAGTCTCCTACTTCGCAGTTGTTACTTCTGCAAGTCGAGACACTTGCAAAACCGACGCATCCAAGGATTGCACGGTATAGATAGATTCCGACAACAGTACAATGCAATGGACAAATACGCTTCCTCTTTAAGCTTAACCAAACTTGCAAATCTTACTTACAGGATTCTATCCATTCATCAACATCCCATATATTTAGCTTAAAGGCATGTGTGACTAGACAAATCATACAATGTTGCGCACTTCCGGTGCTGCACTTAAACCTAGTGTTTAACTATGTGATTATCCAATAGACTAATGCATTCAAAGACTTAGAAATGTTGAACATTTAACATTCATCCATACATGTATTACTTAACATATTATTCCCATTATTCCTGCGGCGAATACATATAAAAGTAAACACATAATCGATAACTACGGTTTCAAGCATTCATAGTGAGCAATAAACAAATGTAAAGACACACAAAATCACACTACACAAGATTTAACGTGGTTCACCCCCCAGATGGAGCCTACGTCCATAGGAACTGTTGTTATATTGATCTTTTGGGAAGGGTACAATAGTTTTAGTCTGTGCACTCAACTGTAGACTCTCTTCTCTCTCTATAGGCCTCTGCACACTCAGATGCAGAGCCTTTACAATATCTTTCAAACTTAAAGATTCAACAATGTTCAAGGCTTAAAAAAATGAAGAGTAACCCTTTCCCTTACAAAACATGCCCTTTTATCGATCATGCCCATAGATCATGTCTTTACAATACATAGGAAAAAACCCTAAGGTTTTACAAAACTATCGCAATTTTCACAAAATCGGACTTGCTGCTCCTGGTAGCGAATCTTCCATCGTGGCCATCTTCTGCATGTGGTCCCGTCGCTATCATCCCTTCTATCACGCACACGCCAACAGGTTGCTTTCACCGAATCGTTCTTTCTCTAACGGCCTTATGCGACTGGTTCAGGTAGTGGTTCTTTGCATGTGCGACCAGTTGTTTTCCTTCCGCATTTATCTTAACCGTCGCTTGGTAATCCTAGAGCATCTTTACCAAAAATAGACCTCCAATGGTCTAACTGGAATATGTGTTGTCTTTCGTCTAACACTCTGCTTTGCCAGATCTCCGTATACTGGGAACATCACAACGCTGTACTCCTCGTAGCTCTTCTGATGCTGCGATGCGCTCAACTTCGCAGCTTCCCAAACTGACTTATCCAAAAATTCTACAACCAAACTGTGCTTAGCTCCGCGGTTCCAAAACTTGGTTTGCACAAAAATGCCCCACTTGGGTCAGGCCCAACATTGCTAATTTTAAGTTACAGAAAAGAAAACTAACTCAAAAAATCATGTTTATATTCGTTGTCTTTGAGATATACTGTTTTGTTGTGCATTTAAGATATGAAAACAACAACAAAAATTCGCTTGGACTTCTTGTTGCTAGCTAATTCTTTTCATTCCCCACTCTTTTGGCCTTCACTTTCTGACATGTCTACTCCTACTAACCTTGCTTTTCATAAGTTGTAAACCATCTATTCAAGAGTTGTTCAGAACACCTTCTACCTTGAATACTCTAGGATTTACCTTATATATCCCCTTTAAAACGGAGAGGGATCCCCAAAAAGCTTCCCTTTGATTATATTTTCATTATCTACATATGTACAATTTTTTCCATTATCGATATATGTACATTTTATCCACATATGTACACTATTGAAAATAACAATTATCCACATATGCACACATTTTTTTCCATAAAAAATAAACAACTCTAAAAACTTTCTTGTAAAACTTCAATACAATCTTATAGAGTGAAAAAAATTACAACTTATCATTAACAATTATTCACCTAAAATATATGTTAGTATGTAACGATAAAACATACCATTAACAATTATTCACCTAAAATATATGTTAGTATGTAACCATAAAACTTACCATTAGTCATGTCAAACAAATTTATATGTGTTTCCCTATCCATATATAACAATATCATTATTCTTTTTTCCACTTGTTTCCACACCTTATGTCATATACATGTTCTCAAACAAACTTATATGTGTTTCCCTATCCATATATAACAATATTATTATTCTTTTTGCGACCTATTTCCACACCTTTTGTCAAATACATATTCACCATGCTCTTGGAAAATATATTTCTTCAAATTCTAGGAAACACTACCTGCGTGCATATTAAGAATGTCCGACAAATTCAAATGCAGACTTGTGTTACTTACTTGCACTTTCTATTTTTGTGTTTTAGAATATAGAGGTGGAAAAATGTTTTATGGAACTTTTTCATCATTAACATACCTTTAAAGTTACAAAAGAAGACAACAAGTAAACAAAGATAACCATCTCTTGGGTATATATTTTGTGCCTTGTAAGTATATTATTTTTCATTACAATAAAATACATCAAATCAATGGACTGGATTGGACCTGCAATGTTTGCTGAATATTCTTTTTTCCATTCCCCTTCTTTACTCAAATCAAGCTCTACATAGATGTCTGCTCTTTCTAGATTGTCTTTTGATGAGTTGTATATCATCTATTCATGGATTTTTCATTTCACCTTTTTTTCTTGAAGAATCCTAACTTTACGCTAGCTATCGTTTTTAAAATTGTAGAATTTTACTTCTCAAACAAGCTTCAAGTTATACTCATATTATCAATGTTTAATAAACAATATCATTCATACTTTTGATAGCTGCAAATGGAATTTAACTCATAAACATGCCTAAACTAGAAGCACATGAGAATTCTACCAAAATACTAAGAGAAGAATGAATACAACAACCATACACATGAAAATTGCAAACTCAGGTTTTTAGCCAATTTGGCCCAGGAAAAACCCAGAAGGGAAAACCAGTGAGAGAGAGTGATAGAATTTATTTCTTCTTCAAAATTTCTTGACAATACAACAATAGAATTAAACTCAGCATAAAACACAGACTTATCTCAAGTGCTAATACAATTTATCCACCTAGAAAAATGTGCCCAACATACATAGAAACTACTTCCAGAATTTCTATTGTACTGTACAGAACAGTACAGTTGTAACTGTTTCTTTCAACTCCATGGTTTTTGTGACATGATGGAAAATATCAATTAAATGCAACCTTGAAATTTGTCTAGTTTCTCACCTCGAAAATTGTGTCACTGCTACTGTGTACGAGCTATCAACTTTTGAGTATGACTTGCATGTACGGACATATTTAATGTAGAATGTACTCTCGAAATTCATGCCATCCTTTTTAAATTTGTGCTTAGAATCTTCCTCGATTTCTATGCATCTTCTACCTCAAATTTTGCACTCACTGTTCTACAGAAAAATCACTATACGAACATCCTATTGTATGGTCTGCATTGGAATTCAAGATATCTTAGCTTCTTGGAATTCATGCTAGGTTTCTCAACCTTCTTCTCTCTCTCTCAAACTCAGCTTCACTTCTCATGAAGTTCAACTCTTCTCCAACTCTCTTGGGTGAGTAAAAATGGAAGAGGGAGTGCCCTTTTATTACATTTCTGATGCCTTTTGCTTTTCCTCACTAGGGTAACTGAATGGTCATCTAATCTGACGACCCACATTGGTTTAGATAAATGGATGAGAATAAGTGCACTATATTTCTCTCCATAAATAATTTCACTCAACCACCACTTAAATAAATTAAAAGTCACTTTATAACTCTAAAGTGAATTAGTTGCTAATCTGAAGCAATTAATACAAGGGTCATGTCACTTTTCCCTCTCTTAATGACTTAGGAAAAATTTCTCGGTGAACACTTCCTTGGTAAAAATTTCAACACTCCCTCTTACCAAGGAAAGTGTTCTCCCTCACTCCCAAATTATCCCTAAAGAAGATAAACTACTTTCCCACCAAACATGGTAGTCTTCTCATGTGCTTCTTGCACAATATGATAATTTGCTCATGTGCTTCTCACACAATATTGGAAATTCCCACCCTTTCTAAACTCTGCTCTAGAAAGGTCAGATCAAATGTCACTTCATGTTATACATCATCACATGAAGGACATCCTAAGCTCCAAATCTTAGTTCTTTCGCTTGTGAAAATCCTCACAGCAGATCTAAGAGATGATGTATACCTCACAAGAGTAATTATGATTAAGCAGGAAAATAGAAGAAGAGTGATCAATGCAGTATAATGAGAAACAGAATAATAATACAATAGAACTCAGATAGAAGCAAAAATACTTCACACACACTGATTAATTAATCACAGTATGGACAAATAAATAGTACAATGCATGAGGATTCGAATGCCTAAGGTGGCAATTCGAATTAGCCTTCATGGAGTGATCAAAGGATCACTGGAGTGTCATCGGAGCACAACTGGAAGTCTTCATCATCATCAGTGGAGTCATCAATGCTCAAGTAACTGTCAACCATCGGTCAAACTGAGTCTGGTAGGTGTAACTGAGTGTAATTGAGTGTAACTAAGTGTAACTGAGTGTAACTGAGTATAAACTGAAGACAACTGGACTGGTAGGTGAAGAAGGGCGAGTTGCTTCCTAAAATCAAGGAATAAGGGCGCATTAAGCAATTGGAGGGCTAAAACTGATCAGTGAGAAGCTCCCGGGAGTTGGCTAACTGAGGGCTAGGTGCTGGACTGATGACTGGGATGCATGCAAAATGTATGCAAACCCTAAAAGTGCATGCATGTCTGAAAATGTAAAGGATCAAAATACTGGTGGGACTAGGATGGAGTATAGGAATATCCTAACACCCCCCCTTAATCCATCCTGTGCCCTGGTAACTAAGACCAAAGGTCACCCAATACAATGAATAATAACAGTCAATAACCCAAGGAAGTGGGGAAAATTTCATGGGAAAAATACTCCCCCCTCAAAACAGACTGTAAGGCACACACAAAAAATAAATGCTCCAAACTCAAGCAGGTGTGATGCTTGGTCATATGTCTGGAGGTATCTTCTTCTTGGGAAGAAGTGGATCATGCTCAAAAAGCATGTGCTTGTACTTGCTCTTCAGTTCGAATGTGATGAGAACAAATCCAAAAGTATGAGGATGATCCTTGAACCTGTGATTCAAATCAGTTGAGGTAGGATAAAAAACATGAATATGAAGATAGTCTTTTGTCTTCTCCTTCGAACCATCATGGGTGAGATTATGCCAAAAAGAACCATCAAATAATAATGATTGCTTGAAATCCAAATCAGATTTAAGACTTGATGAATAGTTTCTTGAGATCTCCTTTGAACCAGCAGGGGCGAGATCAAAACCATCATATGAATGAGAAATTATCTCAAGTAGTGTTTGCTTAGAATCCAAATTAGATCCAAGACTTGAATCATGGTTTCTTGAGATCTCCTTTGAACCATGAGAGGTGAGATCAAAACCAGTAAATGCATGAGAAATCATCCCAAGCGAATGGAAATGACCGTATTCTTCAATAACCTTCTGAAAGCATCAAATAATGATCATATAGTAGTAAATAAGAGGTGATTGCTTGAGGAGAGCGAATGCATTACCTCCAATAGCTGAGTTTACCTCTGAACTAATCATGTGATCATGATGCAAACTAACAGACTCTGGTGCAAGAGAGGATTTAGGACCTTCTGCAATATCTAGAGTGTGAGCTGGCACAGAAAGAGAAGAAAGTTGGAGCATGAGTGTAGAATCTGCAAGTTCTTTGTGGACAACTTCAATATGAGATGATACTGGTTCATGATCTGAGATATCATCAAGGAGGGCGAATGCAACACTTTGCTTGCTCTCGAATGGGTTTGGACCAATCCCTTCATTCTGTGCCAAATCTTTCATCCAGGTGGGCCCATAGCTCTTTTGGATATTCAACATCATCAAGGGAATAAAATGCCAAGCTTCGAGACATAGAAACCATGATGGCTACAATAGCTCTTCCACCTTCATTTAACCAATCAATCTTTTCTTCATAGGATTCGAACTCTCTTTCAAAAAAATAATCAAAGAGATCATGTCTCTTCAAATATGCTATCATTTTTGGTTTCCATTCAACATAGTCGAATAGATAAAGAGGAGGATCTTCTGAAAACATTGAAGTTGTAGAAGACCTGCAAAAACAATAGAGAATATCTGCAACTGCTACTGCTACAAGAATGCAGAAACTGCTGCACTCGAAATATTGGTAATAACCTGCAAAAAACTCTCAAGAATGGAGACAAACAATACTCTCAACATGCTCTGATACCATGTGAAAATCCTCACAGCAGATATAAGAGATGATGTATACCTCACAAGAGTAATTATGATTAAGCAGGAAAATAGAAGAAGAGTGATCAATGCAGTATATGAGCAACATAATAATAATACAGTAGAACTCGGATAGAAGCAAAAATACTTCACACACACTGATTAATTAATCACAGTATGGACAAATAAATAGTACAATGCATGAGGATTCGAATGCCTAAGGTGGCAATTTGAATTAGCCTTCATGGAGTGATCAAAGGATCACTGGAGTGTCATCGGAGCACAACTAGAAGTCTTCATCATCATCAGTGGAGTCATCAATGCTCAAGTAACTGTCAACCATCGGTCAAACTGAGTCTGGTAGGTGTAACTGAGTGTAACTAAGTGTAACTGAGTGTAACTGAGTATAAACTAAATACAACTGGAATGGTAGGTGAAGAAGGGTGAGTTGCTTCCTAAAATCAAGGAAGAAGGGTGCATTAAGCAACTGGAGGGCTAAAAATGATTAGTGAGAAGCTCTCGGTAGCTGGATAACTAAGGGCTAGGTGCTGGAATGATGACTGGGATGCATGAAAACCCTAAAAGTGCATGCATGACTGAAAATGTAAAGGATCAAAATACTGGTGGGACTAGGATGGAGTATAGGAATATCCTAACATCGCTTCACTTGGGAATACCTTCTGGCATGTCCTCTACTGGAATCATACTCCAATATCACATTGTCTATTATAGAAGATCCCTTTGCCTTTGGAAACCGTCTCTCCACAAGTCATGTATCCTGCACTGACGCCACATGTCGAGACATCTCATCTCGCTCATCCATCAATGACAACTCATACCAGCTGACCCTCTTTCCAAAACTAGAGGAAGTAGCATCTCGCTAACTCCCTCAAATAGAATATGGACTACTCAGTACCACAATAATATCTAGGGTATCTGGCTTTCTCCTCTGAATTTTGGACTAACTACTCGTCGCCAGATAATTCCTTGAATCATCTCTCTCTTCATTTATCTCATACTCAGGACATGTTATCCACCCAAATCCTTGTGTTGTAGGTTGTCCACGCACTACATACTCTCCATCTATCCAATGACATATTAGCACAGCGTCAACTGGATCCACTCCCAATACAGAAATGAAAATTTGTTCACTCCTGAAAAATACTGCATATCCTGCACCCGTCAAGGATGGAATTGAAATTTTGTTATCCTGCAGCCCTAGAACATAAAGTACTCCTAAAATATATAGAATATCTCCAAACTCTACCTGGAACATTACTTGTCCCAATCCTTTGACTGCATGCACTGCTCCATCTTTGTCCTGTATGAGCTTCTATGGAATAGTATCAATAGTAAGGAAAGCATCTCACCTCCTATTCATGTGACTACAATATACATTATGCACAATCCTCTTCCCAGAATTCAGTCTTCCGCTACTACTGCAACTCGAAATAACTGTGGCAAGAGAGAATTCCTTCTCGAACTGTGATGTGTACCTCTCTATCTTATCTATAGTTGCAACATGTTCCTCCTTCTCATGCTTTCCCCTCTTCTTCTTAGGACATTGACCTGCATAATGGCCAAAATCATTGCATGCATAACACCTTACTCTGCTTAAGTCCTTCTTCTTCTCACCTCTATGCTACTTTCCCCCTCCCATAGGGCCCTTCTTGGACTTCTTTTTTTTGGTTGATAAGGAAACATTCTCCTCATCCTCCTTACGGTTTGAAGAGATCCCCTACACAAATCCTCTCTAGGTTCCCCCCTTCACAAATTCATCCCATAGACTATCCCAAGAAGGTGTTTTATCTCATGCAACAACCACCTCCACGAAGACTTCCCACTACTTATATTCTCCATTCAATGTCATCCTCACTAGGTCGCTTCCCTACACAACCTCCCTAATTGTTGCAAGCTCATCTCTCACCTGAGTGATCCAAGGTAATAGGTCACATTATCATACTCTACCATCTGTATGCTTTTTAGCTTCTCTCTCGATACCATCTTTCAATTTTCATTCAAACTCTAGTACAACTTGGTTAAGGCATCCCACATCAGATAAGCTCAGGTATCGGAGTTCAAGTGTGGGATCGCATGATCCTTCACAGCATCAAGTATTATCCTCTCCGCCTTGATTTCTTTCTTATTGAATTCTTCCAACAGTGTTGCATCACTGATGTGGTAATTTGAATAACATTTGATTGAGTGTTGTTCAATACATCATCCCACAACTCATTGTCCTATAGTATTAACACTATCCTTTCTTTCCCAGGAACGAAATTGGCTTCCCCATCCAGCCTGTCCTCCAACCTCAAACCTGTGGCTATCTCATTGAAAATGTAAGTCCAAATTTGCCTCCGATGAACAAAATAAAAATCCCTCTAAAGTCTGAAAATCATTGTCTGTAAATATTCCCTTCTCTTCTCAAACTGGCTCTGATACCATGTAGAAATTTACTTCTAAAACACGCTTCAACTTATACTCAAATTATCAATGTTTAATAAACAATCTCATTCAAACGTTTGACAGCTGCAAATGAAATTTAACTCATAAATATGTGTGAACGAGAAGCACATGAGAATTCTACCAAAATACTGAGAGCGTAATTAATACAACAACCATACACATGAAAATTGTAGATTCATATATTTAGCCAATTTGGCCTAGGAAAAACCCTAAAGGGAAAACCTATGAGAGAGATTGAGAGTATTTATTTATTCTTCAAAAGTTATTTATGGTACAACAACATAATTAAACTCAACATAAAACACAGACTTATCTCAAGTGCTGATACAATTTCTCCGGCTAGAGAAACATTGTTAGGATTATTAATACTACATCCTTGTCCTACCTAGCATTATTTATTTTTCCTAGTATTTTATGATGTCATTATCCCCATTGTGGTGTGCACATGTCATCTAGGATCCATCTACCAACTAATGCGCCCTACGTGCATCATTTTAGGACCACTTAAGTCATTTCCCTATAATTTAGGAGCCTACTCAATTTTTCAGTTCAGTCCACCTGAGTTAGCTGACTCTTGTGGGGGTTTATGCTATGATTGCCACTTTTTGTGGCCTCATGCACCCTTTTTTGATTTATTTGCATGACAAACTCATGTATTTTCCCTCCTTTGTCAGTTAACTGAGTTTAGGTTCAGTTCAGTTGAGTTTGGGTATTCCGGAGCATACTAGTCGTGACAATCCCTTTGCTAGACACATTAAGACTCGAATTCTACCAAGTGATTCTAATTCTATCCATTGTAACAACATTGTTGACTCTATTGATTATTGGATCATGTGAAATTATTTTGTTCCTACCTGAGTTCTCATGCATGATTAATTGTCTGCACGTTTTTACTGCAATTTTCACTGTAACTCAATTTCGCTGCTCATTCTTTCTCTATGAGGTATACTCAGCTCCATGATCTGTTGTGATTTAGAATCTCGAAAACATGCCCAGCAGACACAAAAATTACTTGCATAATTTCTCCTGTACTATACAGGACACTATGACTGTAACTACTTTTTTCAACTCCTTGGTTTTCATTCCAAAAAGGAAAAATATCAGTTAAATGCTACCTAGAAGTTCTTATGGTTTCTCACATCGAAAATTGTGTCACTGTTGTTGTGTACGAATTGTCAACTTCTGAGTACGGCCTACCTATATGGATGCATTTAATGTAGAATATACTCTCGAAATTTGTGCCATCCTTCTTGGAATGTTTGCTCAGAATCTTCCCTTATTTCTGTGTAGCCTTTACCTTGAATTTTGTGCTCAATATTCAACATAAAAATCACTATAGTACAACCTATTGTGTGGTCTACATTGGAATTCAAGCTATCTCATCTTCTTGGAATTCATGCCAGCTATCTCAGCCTCCTTCTCTCTCTCAAACTCAGTTTCACCTCTCATGAAGTTAAACTCCTCTCCATCTCTCTTGGGTGAGTAAAAATGGAAGAGGGATTTACTTTTTATTACATTTCCCATGTATTTTGGTTTTCCTCACTAGGGTGGCTGAATGGTCATCTAATCCAGGGGCCCACATTGGTTTAGATCAATGGATGAGAATAACTGCAATTTATTTCTCTCCATAAATTAATTTCACTCAACCACCATTTAAATAAATTAAAAGTCACTTTATAAATCTAAGGTGAATTGATTGCTCATCTCAAGAAATTATACAAGGGTCGTGTCACTTTTCCCTCTCTTAATGACTTATGAAAAATTGCTAGGGGAACACTCCCTTGGTACAAATTTCAACAAAAATGAGGGGACCTCCCCACCAACTTTCATTTTCTTATGCTTTCTACCAAAAAACACAAAATACTCTTTCATAACCATTATCCACATATGTACAAACATTCTTATCCAAAAGAAAAAGAAAATGAAATACTGCAAACTCATGGAGTGATAAACATTTATGTTCAACTTCTGATTAATATTGGTTCAACTAGGCTATATATTTGTAGGTTAATTAGCCATCTAACACCAACTTTTATATGTTACCCTTTCACTATATAACAATAGTGTGATTCTTACATTTTATCTATGCCAAGAGAATAACTATACTTTCTATCTACGTTTTTCCACCATTTCCTTCAATTATTATCAACTCCCTATTCACTGTGCCCTTGGACTAGATATTTTTTAAAACCATGAGGAATAGAAATTGACACATATCACATTTCACATCCATGAATGGTGTTAGCAATACACATATTTACAAGTCAACATACAACCTTGAATCTTGTTGTCCTTTTCCCCCACACTCTAATCATGCAAACCCTATTTAAACTATAATAAAATATATGCTTATACATCAAATTACTATATATTATACATTAAAACAACTTGTTGCTCTCCTCATTATTCCCATGCCCACTTCTTTCACCCTTGATTCCTTCACCAAAGAACCCCTTCAACCCAAACCTTTTCTGGGTTCCTTCTCCAAAAACATTGATTCCATCAATTGCACACAACCCTACTAGCTTGCCCCTTCTTTTTCTTTATACATTCCATATGGGCCTTTCGCACCCTATAAACGTTGAACCATCATTTGTTTTTAATACATGTGTATCCTTAGCTTTTAATCATCATTTCAATATGGTGTCACTTTTTCTTATTCATTCCCCCCTTTCAATTTCTTTACACAAATGTTTTTTTTGTTAGTTTTTCATCATTTAATTCAATATGATCTAGGATCTTATCTGAGAAATAGCAAGCACAACAAATCAATCAAAAGAGACAATAGACACAAATCATTTGACCGGGGAAACCATAAAGGATAAAACCCCATAACTTCCTCAGAGATAGAATGAGCAATGATACAAAACCCCAAAACAAAGAGATAGTCTCTTGCAGCTCCTCCTCCACTTGTGTGCACTTCTCACTTGTGTGAATGAGTGAGTGATTGAATGAATCAAATGAGAGAGTCACACTCTCTATTTATACTTTAATTCACTTTACTTTTACCCTAACTGGGCCGACCTCTCCTAAGAGGTTCTAATAACCCATCACAACATGACTTAGGGCCGACCCCACCAGGGGAGTCTAATAACCCTATAAAATACAATAATGACCTTCCCGATTAGAGGAATGAAACCTCTCCGTCAGAAGTACAGTGACATATGAATAAAATATAAAATATACAAGTGAAATACATTCCGAAGTTACATATACATCAACACTCCCTCTTAACTAGGAAGGTATTCTCTTGGCACAGTTCATCAGCATAAGTCTTCGTCATTAGATCATCATCAAAGTTGGAGCATCGTCATTGTTGCTGTTATCTCGATCATTAATCTCCAATCTACTCGTCATAGGAAGTTCTATAGAGCCAGCCCTTTTTCATGGTGGATGTAGGCCTAGCCTCCATGTAGGTCTTCATCATCTCTATGAGCAAGCCATCAAGTAGGTACATCTCAAGACTGATTACAATGCCTCTGCAAAACCTACAAGATCTCCCAAGACTGATTGTATGCCACTGCAAAACCTGAAGGAGCATCCCAGGACTGATTATATGCCACTGCAAAACTTGCAAGATCTCCCAAGGCTGATTATATGCCACTGCAAAACCTGAAGGAGCATCCCAGGACTGATTATATGCCTCTGCAAAACCTGTGTACCCTACTGTCACCTTATCATCTTTAGATCATCCCATCGTCAATGGAGCACAATCCATATGTACACAACACATCACTTACAATCACCGGAATGGAAGGACTTTCCTCTGACCATCCAGGAAAGGATCAACAATTACATCAATGATCATGGAAGGACTTTCCTTTGACAATGTCGAAAACGCTCGGCAATTACATCAATGACCATGGAAGGAATTTCCTCTGACCATGTCGGAAAAGCCACGGAAATTACATCAACAACCAAGGAAGGACTATGTGAAGAACCTGCAACAATTAATTGATGAACACACGATATATCAGATCACATAATACTTTTATTGATCGCAGGACACTTCGAGGGGGCAACCTCCTTTGAGCAATCTCAATACAAAATAACTTCATGGTGCCTTCATAGGCCTCAACACACACTTATATACTAAGTCTAGGCGCCAATACTATGTGTCAAAACCATGGGCCAATACAAACTATGGATCAATAATATTGCGGGCGACTTACAAAGCATAGGCGCCAAACAACAATAAAAAAAATTATGAATCAACAAATACTATGGGACGACTTACAAATCATATGCGTCCAACAACAATATACTAACAAAGTAAACACATGGGTTCCTAACATACCCTCCCCCTTAGAAAAATATTTGCCCTCAAAGCTTTATATGTGGAAATTGTTGTTGAATCTGAAGGAGTGGTTCCCATGTAGCTGAAGGAGTGGTTCCCATGTAGCATCCTTTGGTTGCATGTCGTGCCACTGAATTAAGACCTCTGTGATAGAGAGAGAGTGAAGTTGACGAGAGCGCTTATTGAGGACATCCTCCGGCTCCAAAAGGATGGATCCTTCATTATCCAGTTTGGGTAAAATAGTTTGTCCTCTGATGTTGGTTCCAAGGACTTTCTTCAGACAAGAGACATGAAATACTGGATGAATGCGGGAAGAAGGAGGAAGTTCCAATTTATAAGCAACGGACCCAATCTTCTGAAGAATCCGATATGGCCCATAGAAATTTGGAGCGAGCTTATGACACCCTTTGAGTTTTAGGGAGGATTGCTTGTATGGATGGAGACAAAGAAAAACCATATCACCTACTTGAAAAGTGCGCTCAGAATGGTGTTGGTCGGCTTGTTGCTTCATGTGATTTCTTGCCATGTGAAGATTGTCCCGCAAAATGCAAAGAATCTGATCACGGGTGCGAAGGACTATGTCAACTTCCTGAACTGGTGAGCTGCTAGGGGTGTATGGAAGAAGAACTGGTGGTGCCTGACCATAGACTGCTTCATATGGGGTCATTTTAGAGGCAGTGTGGTAAGAGGTATTGTACCACAATTCAGCGAGAGGGAGCCACTTTTCCCACTGATGTTGTTGTTTAGAGGTGAAGCAACGAAGATAAGTTTCCAAGCATTTATTGATAATTTCAGTCTGACCATCTATTTGTGGGTGATACCCTAAACTCATCCTTAGTTTGGTGCCAGTGCGGCGAAATAGTTCTGTCCAAAAATGACTGGTGAAAGTTGCATCACGATCTGAGACAATGGAAGAAGGGATTCCATGAAGATGAAAGATCTAGTCCAGGAAAATTTGAGCGACTGAGGAGGCTGTATAGGGATGGCTAAGAGCACAAAAATGACTATATTTGGAGAGGCGATTAACCACAACCAAAATCACTGTCTTCCCTCCAGACTTAGGGAGCCCTTCAATGAAATCCATAGAAATATCTATCCAAATCCATGTAGGTATGGGCAAGGGTTCGAGCAATCCCGGAAGGAGTGTCATTTCACCCTTATTGCATTGGCAGGTATCACATTCAACCACCATTTGTTGAATTGTCCTTTTCATGCACTGCCAAAAGAAGTTACGCCCTGCCCGCTCATACATTTTGAGGAACCCAGAGTGCCCTGCTGATGGAGAAGCATGGAGTTCATAGAAGATAGCCTGTTGAATATCTGTTCTCTGGGGAAGCACCAAACGACCCTTGTATCTCAGGGAAGCACCATCCCAAGAGTAATGTGGTATAGGAAAAGGGTTGTTGACCATGTGTTGGATGATTTGAGATAATGAAGAGTCATTGATATAGCCCTGTTGAACAGATTGTAACCAATTTGGAACATGCATAGAAATAGATGAAAGAGAACCTTGGTCATCAAATGTGCGAGAAAGAGCATCCGCCACAATATTGTCCTTACCCTTCTTGTAAGTGATCTCATAGTCATAACCCATGAGTTTGCTAACCCATTTTTGTTGTGCTGGGGAGGATACATGTTGTTCCAGGAAATATTTCAGACTCTAGTGATTAGTCTTGATGCAGAAATGATTCCCTAATAGCTATGGGCGCCACTTCTGAATTGCATGCAAAATAGCCATCATTTCCTTATCCTATGTAGAGGCAGCTAAATTCTTACTTGAAGGGATTTGCTGGTGAACACAATGGGGTGTTAATCTTGAAGGAGAACAACACTAAGTCCATTGCCGCAAGCATCACTCTCAATAGTGAAGGGATTGGAAAAATCAAGCATAGCTAGAATATTTGTAGTACACATAGCTTGTTTCAGTTTGTCAAATGCACACTTAGTAGCATGTGTCCATGTAAAAGAATCCTTTTTCAATAGAGCAGTTAATGGAGCTGCAATCTTCCCATAATACTTGACAAACTTTCGGTAGTATCCATTCAACCCCAAAAAACCATGAAGGCTCTTGAGTGTCTGAGGATGCGGCCAATTGTTCATGGCAGCGATTTTGGCAGGATCCATGCAAACCCCTTCTGCTGAGATAATGTGCCCGATATACTCAACTTCCTTCTGTCCAAAAACACATTTAGACTGTTTGGTGTGGAGGTGATGGTCAAAGAAAAGTTTCATTACAAGATCCAGATGTTGGAGATGTTCAACCCAGGTTTTACTGTAGATGAGGATATCATGAAAGAATACTAGAATGAATTTCCGCAAGTAGGGCCGAAATATTTTATTCATCAAGGCCTGGAATGTGGAAGGAACATTAGTGAGGCCAAAGGGCATGATCAAAAACTCATAGTGGCCATCATGTGTGCGGAAAGCTGTTTTAGGGATATCATCCTCATGAACCCGAATTTGATGATACCCAAAACGAAGATCCAACTTGGAGAAAAATTGAGCACCATGAAGCTCATCAACAACAAGAATTGGAAACTTATCCTTGATAGTGAGGTGATTAAGTGCTCGGAACTCAATGTAGAGGCGCCATGACCCATCTTTTTTGTGGACAAGAAGAATTGGTGAAGAAAAGTAACTAGTGCTTGGGCGGATAATACCTTGCTTCAGTAAGTCCCAAATGAGCATTTCAATCTCTGTTTTTTGGTGAAATGGGTAGTGATAGGGCCTGATGTTGGGAGGAACACTTCCAGGAAGGAGCTGAATACGATGGTCCTCTGGCCTTGAAGGTGGCAATCCAACTGGTTTAGCAAAGACACCTGTATATCAATCCAGAATTTGTTGTAGATCCAAAGGAGTAGTCGAGACCGCTGATGGTTGCATTTGAATGGAATGGATCTGAGTGATGACACCATGTGAATTCTTCTTAAGGAGTTTTTCCATGCAATGTGAACTGACGATGCTGAGAGACCTTGGTTGTAATCCTATCAATGTGTGTTTTTTTCCATTGGGGGAAAACTGCATCCAAAGTTCAGCAAAATCCCATAAGATGGGGCCAAGTGTGCGTAGCCATTGAGCGCCCAAAACCACATCACATCCGCCTAAGGTAAAGGCAAACATGTCAGAGCACAGGTTATAATATCCCATAGAGATACACACATTATGACACTTCCCTTTGCAAGGTAAGGTGCCCCCATTAGCAACCATGACTTCAAAGTTGGAGCAAGGATGGATAAAACAATCAGCCTGTTTGGTGATCCAAGGGTTAATGAAATTATGAGTGCTACCAGAATCAATGAGTATTGTAAGAGGAAGCTTCTTGAAGTAACCCCTGACCCGCATGGTTTGGGGGGTGGTGATTCCAGCTAAAGCATGGAGAGATATCTCTGGCTGGTCATCCTGAGACGGAGGGTCAATAGGTGGCTCTGGAATGTCGACCTGAGCATCCATTGTATCTGGAACTTCTTCACCAATTTTAGAGGCATATGGAGAATCCATATCCAAGAGATAGAGATTTTGCTGAACACATCTATGTCCCCAAGTGAATTTCTCATCACAATTATAACAAAGCCCTTTTTCTCTGCGTGCCTGCATCTCAGTTTCATACAAATGCTTGATAGGAGTTGGTCGAGGAGCTGGCAGGATGGGAGGTCGTTGAGGGCCCATATTTCGGAAGGGAACAAAAGTGGGTTTGGAGCATTGTTGGGCTGCAATCTTGTCTTCTGCCAACTTAGCCAACCCCAGGGCTTCCATCATTGTGTTGGGAGAGAACATTTTGACCTCAGATCAGATTGCATCCTTTAGAACACCGATAAAACAATTCTGCTAGAAATCATCAGGCAATCCTTTAGTGTGGTTGGCTAGTTTCTCAAATTTGGTTTGGTACTCTCTCACAGTGCCAATTTGACGAAGTTTAGTGAGGGCTCCTATGAATTCATCAAAAGAAATGGGACCAAATTGTTGAAAAAGGAGCTGGAAAAGGTTTAGAGTGGAAGATATATCCATCTAGTGTATCTTCCACTTCATCACTGTAGCCAGAGCAAGTACTGATCTAATGGAATTATATCTGGCTACAGGTGCAAATGTCTCCTCATAGTCTATTCCTTCTTTCTAGGAGAATCCATGTGCCACAAATCTTACCTTGTATTTCTCTATACTGTCATCTGCAGCATGATTGATCTTGTATATCCACTTAGAAGTCACTGCAGAATTCCCTCCTAGTCTCGGGACCTAATCCCATACATCATTCTTCATGATCAACTGGTACTCCTCGATCATGGCATCCTTCCATTCTTTCTTTTATGCCGCTTCTTCATAGTTGGAAGGTTCCTTGTCAATGACGTCACATAGCAGGGCTACATAATTGTTGTATGGTCTCGGTCTCTTGCTTTCTCTATGCATCCCTTCCAAAGCGCCATACCTTTCTGCATCTTGAATTACCTCTCATAGCCATGCTAGTTTCCTTTTATAGGAATTCTTCTCGCGGGGTGGATCTACAGGTTCCTGTGGATCTTCTATCTCACGGTCTTCTTCTGGATTTACTTTATTCATTGTTGTATCTCGGATTGTGGGTGCTTTTGGTTCTTCAATGTCTTCAATGGGTAGCTTTATGGATTTGTTGTATGCTGATTCTTTGTTGCTTGTTCTTCAAAACAAGTCTCTCTTGTAGGTGATGTTATACAATCTTTCCTACAATTCAAGTTCAATTGCATGATTAGAAACATCTCATAGTTTTCAAAAACAATTCTTACGCATAAAGACATAGGTCATACAGTCATGCAATCATCTTAGCCAATGCTCATACAACATTTATCCATATCCCGTAGCTTTATAGATTGTGAAAATCCTCACAACAGATGTAAGAGCTGATGTATACCTCACAATGAAAGAATTTGGGAATAAGATTAAGAGTGGTCAATGTAGTAAAATGAGCAACGGAATAATAATACAGTAGAACTCAGATAGAAGCAAAATAACTTCACACACACTAATTCATTAATCACAAATGGACACATAAATAATACAATGCATGAGGATTCGAATGCCAAGGTGGCAATTCGAATTAACCTTCATGGAGTGATCAAAATATCACTGGAGTGTCATCGGAGCACAACTAGAAGTCTTCATCATCATCAGTGGAGTCATCAATGCACAAGTAACTGTCAATCATCAGTCAAACTGAGTGTGGTAGGTGTAACTGGCACTAACTGAATGAAGGAGGCTCAGTGGAGGGTGCATGAGGAGCTAACTGGAATCAGAATGGGCAGTCTAGTCTCATCGGAGGTCCATCAGAGTGATACATTCAGTTGAGATTCAGTCTAGCCTTAAATCAAGGAAAGAATTGAAGATAGTTGAACTAACTGAAGTGCAACTGAGTGGTAGGTGAGAGAGGACGAGTGTATTCCTAAAATCAAGGAAGAAGGGCACACTAAGAAACTGGAGGGATAAAACCGATCATTGAGAAGCTCCTGGGGGTTGGCTAACTGAGGGCTAGGTGCTGGTATTGATGAATGGGATGCATGTAATTGCATGCATGCATGCACAAATGCATGCAAGAATGAAAATGTAAATAATCAAAATGCTGGTAGGACTAGAAAGGAGTATAGGAATATCCTAACATAGATGCCTTCCATCTCTACCAGAACATTGTTAAGAGTGTGCACTACTCCCAACATGTCAACAAAGAGGTTTCAATCTAGATAAGTAGCAATGGAGTGTTATACAGTACCATAGGCCACTTACCCATTACTTGCATATTAGTAGTATCTTGTTCATTAATGCAACTTTTCTAACATGCATAATATACATTCTAAATCTAGGAACATAAGTATGTACATGACTGAACAACATCATTTAAGTAATCATATATACAAGAAATGACAATTCGAATACTTATCTTTGTTTGGTTGTTGGGTGGACTCCCTCTTGAACTTTGCTTCCTTGCAGGAACTACTGGAGTCTCCAATAGAGTGTTCTTCTTCATCGTCTGAATATGAGGTCCTTTGCCTTTCGTGATTTATTCATCCATGCTAGTTCAGGTAGTCCCTTCAACTTGTACAAGCCTCCCTCTTGCTCTCCAATCACTATTGCATCATCTATGTTCTTTCCCTTTGGCCACATAATAACTTGGTCATCTACAAATGTAACCCTCATACCTTTTTCATCCAATGCAGATATGGAGAGAAGGTTCTTCTTTAGTCCTGGTACAAACAAGACATCTTTCATCTTCATAGACTTTCCAGAGTCTAGCTTATAAGAGGCTTCACCACTTCCTTTTATAGGATATTGGTAGTCATCTCCAAGTTTCACCTTGTGGGGTGACTCATGTTCAGATAGGTTCATAAAGAATTCCTTGAATCCTATCATATGCTTGGAAGCTCCACTACCTATAAGCCAATCATTGCTTCCATGTGTAATAGTTCTTGTGAGGGAAGATATCAAAACATACTCTTCATCGCTTGAAGAATATTCACTTTCTTATCTGGCTCTCTTCCTAGGAGGTTCATCATCCTCTGCAGTGTGAGCATGATGCCTTATCTTGTTGGTCTTCCTTCTGTTGGAGCCACTTCTGTTTCTAGGAAAATCTTTGGTGTAGTGTCCCTTCTCATCACATGTATAGCATCTAATAGTGGACATATCTCTTCGGGGTTTAAAGTTACCACTATGAATCTGGTGGTGGTGTTTTTCTCTCTTACTGTGGTGGTGCACCCTCTTGTCATCATACCTTTTGGAGTGTGTCGTGAGAGCTTGGTCTTCATTCCCCATCTTTTCTTCTTGAGTCATAAGTCGAGATTCTTCTTGTGAGCATTCCTCCCACAACCTACAAAATGAGATGAGCTTCTTCCTTACACAAATTCCTTGAATGAAGGAATCCCATGACCTAGGGAGACCATTCAAGGTGGTCATCACAATTTCACCATTCTCTATAACTTCTCCCACAGCTTCAAGTTGTTCTTTTATCTGAGAGACCCTTGTGAAGTAAGATTGCATGGTCTCTGCATTTTGTACCTTGACATTCTTCAATTGGTTCCATAAAGTCATCTTTTGATTTATGTTCTTCCCTTCAAATAGCTTGGTCAAGTAATCAAACATAACCTTGGGTGTCTTTAGAGAAGACACATGAGGTATGAGATGGTCTTTGATAGAATCTGCAATAATCCTCTTGGCCTTGACCATGTTCTTCTTATGTAAGGCCTTAGCCTCATCTCCCTCTGGGACCGGAACCTCTTCACTTATGTAGGTGTCCAATTCATTCTCTTCTAGGATTAACCCAATCCTATACTTCCATGCTCAGAAGTTATCAACCCCTTCAAGGTTATACTCAAGCTTGGTGTAGTGAGACATATTAACGAGAAACTCAAATGGAAATAGAAAAGTTTATAGGTCTTACCACTTTGATTTGCTGAAACTGGATCTGGAGTTGGCTAGGGTTTGACAGAGAAACCCTAAAAAATCAAACTTGGAATTTCAAACTTTTGTCTGGATAGGGAGATTCAATTGACTGAGGCGAGCAAGCTAGCGTGCTCAGATTTTGGAAAATCCAAAAATTTACCCCTCAAACGTGACATGCGAATTTCGGATCTGCAACTTCTGTCAAATTCTGGTTTTCTGGTTTTTATGGTCCAAAAACCAAACTAGGGTTTGATAGATCTCGGGGTTCTACCCAACCAAAAACTTCAATATTGGTCTCTAAATTTTGATTTTGTTAAGGAGAGTAATCCTATGCTAAGAGCACTCTAAAATTCCACTTCTGTCAAAAGCCCTAATTTCCCACAGCAGTGATAGGCCAAAAACTGAAAATGCTCGAAATCAAATTTTGTTTCGATAGAAAGATGTGCCTTCATTAGGAGAGTCAGCCTAGCCTCCTGCCTTTGAAGATATATGGAGAGAAACCTAGAAATTAAGAATCCCTAGCTTCCGCAGCTGCATAGTGTCTTCTTCTCAGGTTAGCTCTGATACCATGTTAGTTTTTCATCATTTAATTCAATATGATCTAGGATCTTTTCTGAGAGAATAACAAGCACAACAAATCAATCACAAGAAGCAATAGACACAAAGCATTCCACCGGGGAAACCATAAAGGAGAAAACCCCTCAACTTCCTCATAGATAGAATTAGCAATGATACAAAACCCCAAAATAAAGACATAGTCTCCCGCAACTAATCCTCCTCCACTCGTTCACACTTCTCACTTGTGTGAGTGAGTGAGTGAGTGAATGATTCAAATGAGAAAATCACACTCTCTATTTATACTTTACTTCACTTTCCTTTTACCCTAACTGGGATGACCTCTCCTAAGAGGGTCTAATAACCTATCACAACATGACTTAGAGTCGACCCCACTAGGGAAGTCTAATAACCCTATCAAATACAATAATGACCTCTCTGATTGGAGGAATGAAACCTCTCCATCGGAAATACAATGACATGTGAATACAATATAAAATATACAAGTGAAATACATTCTGAAGTTACATATACATCAACATTTTTTTCACTCTTCAATTTTAATCTACATGTTTATCAATTTCACACTATACTTCTTCATCAACAAATGGTCACTTGCATTAATGATCGTGGAATTGAATTAATCCTTTCATTTTCCTTTGTTATACATCCAAATCATACAAATATTTAACATTGAAACTATTAAATATGTCTAGGCCACAATCTTGCGATACCGAACTACAATATATGATGGCACACACCTACAAGATTGGATGTTTCCCTCAAAGTTTAATGGCCTTGTTGCTGATGAGATATTTCACATGAGATCATTTGTACATGTCACAAAGTGGACCCCGCAACTCTTAGCAATTGCATGTAAGATTCCATCATACTTTACTTCGCGATCAGAAATAGTTGTTTTACTGACATCAAAACCATTATCTTGGTCATGAGGTCTTCACTTAGTGAAACTATTCCATAGCTCCTTTGTTCATGGGATATTAAATGTTACCTCTGATTTCACTAAATAATGATAAATACCTACCAAAATCATTTTGTTGAGCCCCCCTCCCAATACACACTACCAATTTTAAAAACGCAATTTTAAGGAGATATTCCCTATTTTTACTAGATACCCCTTTTTATACCCCACCAATACCTATAATTACCCCATACCCTACTCCCTGCCCCCCAATACCTACAATATATTGACCTTATTTTTCAAAATTAAAAAAACCCCCTTTATGAATGAACGTGATAAGATATTGGTGAACAAGGTGAATCCCCTATGATCTTGGTATGTATTGGCTTGTATTTTCCCTGTAGGACTATCATCTTGGAAGGCTTGGAACTCATCAATTATTCAACAATATTTATCAAACATTTGATCCCTTTACCTCTACCCCTGCTCTCCAAGATGGCGCCCCCTCATAACCATCACAAGAACCACCTCTCCAAAAACAATGCACACTCTCTCAAATTCCTTCCTCTTCCACAATTCAAACACATATTCCTATTAGATAATTGAGTCCATCCAAAACAACCTGGTCCATCAAGGGATGAGTAGAAGCAAAAAAAACTTCTGCACATTCAAAAAGAAACAAGGCAATGAAAAATTCTTTGGCTTCAATGTCGCTGACCATTATTTGGGGGAGATACACATAAATTGTTTTATTGATTCTGTAGAAATATTTTACAGGAAAAAATATAATGGTTGTGTCTACCTGATCTTTAAAGGAACTATCAAATATGCAAACAAAATGTTTAGTTTTAGGTTAGTGCAAGGTGATGATACGCACTTGGACTTCTAGAAAAACCAAAAATAGGTATAACTCCCAAAAACTTCATTTACGGAAAATAGGTATAACTCCCCCAAAAAGGTGTTCTTCTAAGATTGGTATGTTATTTTTTGTCTAAACCATAACGCATATGTTCGGGTTAGGCCTCAGGTTTGGTACGTGAATGGTGGAAATTTTCAAAAATAAATTATATACAATTGTACATAACATGTGGTTCTTGTGCATTGTTATTTTTTCATAAATGTTAATGTTAATTTTATATTTATTTTTAAATTGATAAAGTCAATGAAGCCTTGAAATGACAAGGTCAAGAGTTAGGCCCCACTTTGAGGGTCTTTGTTTAGTTTGTAGGTATTTGTTTGTACCTATGCGGGTTATTTTCCATTTTCAAAATAGTTGAACCAATCAAAAGTTATAGCGAAAATAAAAGACCTATGTATTTTAAATATTTGACATATGTGCAAATAAAAATAAATAAAAAATTGAAAACAATATTTCATTTATGAAAAAAATTATATATTTAGAATATGCACACATAGCTCTATAAGTGTGTGCAGTTTCATTCGAAATGGACACTTGGAGCATCTGTATAATTGTCATTGAAAAACAAGGAGATAAAGAAATGGATGTGTTTTGGTTTATGCAGTCTGAACCAAGAGGTTTGTCAATCCAAGCCTAAACCGAAAGAGACCAACTCATCCACCACGTAGATGAAAAGAGGTTGTTTTGCTTCTTTTTTTATTTGTAGGAGATGTATACACTACTAATGAACACACACTATCAAAATGTGTGCACATTAATAACATGCACGTGCTAATAAAACCCATGCGTTATCAAAATGTGTGTGTTCTTTTATTACATGTAAACATGCATTTATTGTTTTTTCCATAAATTTTGATCCACAACTCATATTTTTATACCCCCTATATCATTAGAAAGGTATTTCTAAGATCTACAATTTTTGTGTTTAATATTTTCTATTATTCATCACTATTTTTCTATTATTTTTAAAATGAACTCTCTCTCTCTCTCTCTCTCTCTCTCTCTCTTCATCCCCCCCCTCTCTCTCCCTACATTGATCTATTTGTTTCCCTACCTCATCCCTTCCCTCTCTCCATCCCTCTATCATTACCACTCTATCTCACTCCTTCCCTCCCTCTCTTTCTCTCCCCATCATTTTATCTCTATCCCTCTCTCACTCTTTCTCTCTCACACTCCATCACTTTCCCACTATCCATGCATATCCCTATACCTCTCCCTCCCTCACCCTCTCCTTATGTATCTCTTTCTCTCTCTAAACCCCTAAACTCCAATATCTCTCTTTATAAACCCCTAACTACCAATCTATATTTCTCTCTCTAAATCCCTAGCCTCCGATCTCTCTCTCTAAAACCATAACCCCCAATCTTTCTCTCTCTCTCTCTCTCTCTAAATCCCTAACCCCTAACCCCCAATATATCTCTTGTTAGTTGTAGAGCATGATCTTCCTTGTTCAGAGGTAATGTGTTCAGGCATAACTGGATCCCAACCCATGACGGGAGGATTCCCCCCCCCCCCAAATAGTATCCATGGGGGATCCAAGGGGTGGTGGCGACTAGTTTGGGAGCTCCCCCTAGCAGAGGTTCAGGAGCAGTGCCCCCAAAGCAAAAATTTTGGAAAAAAATGCCTTGTAAAATGTTGTAATTTCATAGTCATGACTTGGTCAATAATGGGTGATTTATGGGCCCATGGTATTGGGTTTTCCATAGTATTTTCCCATGGTAATCACTCTTTAAAAGGAAGTCATTGTAATACGGTTGAGTATTGTGGCATTGTAAATATCTCTATGATTGTGTGAGAGACTGTGAGAGAGTGAAGAGGAAGTTGCAGCGGATGTGCTACAGGTTGTATCCCTTCATTTGTTGGATGATATAATAATAAGGACTCGCAATTTATGTGTGGACGTACCCATCTTGGGTGAACCAGGTTATACTGGTGTCTCTCTTGTAATGTATTTTATATGATTTATATTTGCATCTTGTTTATTTTTATTGTTTTGCGACATGTTTTTCTAACAATTGGTATCAGAGCTAAAGGTCTATTTGGCAGATAAACTCGTAGGAAAGAAGGGTTCATTTTTCGAGTGGGAGCAATGGCGGAAGAAGGAAAGTTTAAGGTCGAGAAATTTAACATTAAAAACTATTAGTTATGGAATATGCAAATGGAGGAATATTTGTACCAGAAGGATCTATTCTTACGGTGGGAGGAAAAGCAAAATAGCCGACGACTATGAAGGACGACGAATGGGAAGTTCTTGACAGAAAGGAACTGGGAACAATACGGCTTTGCCTAGCTTCGTCGATGGTTTTCAATATTTCAAAAGAAAATACAATGGAGGGTCTGATGAGTGCATTGGGTAAGCTGTATGAAAAACCCTAGGCCTTCAACAAGGTATTTCTAATGAAGCTTTTATTTAATATGAAGATGTCAAAAGGTGGATATGTTGCTGATCATTTAAATGAATTTAATACGATTACAAATCAGCTAAGTTCTGTAAAAGTGAAATTTGATGATGAGGTTAGGGATCTTCTAATATTTTGTTCATCGCCAGAAAGTTGGAATGGCTTGGTCATGGCTGTAAGTAACTTTGTCACTGGTTCAAACACTTTGAAATTTGATGATGTTGTTGGTGTTATTCTTAGCAAGGAAATGCGAAGGAAAAGCACACGTGAGACATCAGGTAATGCATTGAACATGGAGAGCAGGGGAAGACAAAGGGAGAGAGGAGAGAGCCTAGGTAATCACAGCAAGTCCAAGAAGGGAATATCCAAGTCCAGATTGGGAAAGATAGAGTGTTGGAACTGTGGAAAGAAAGGACACTTGAAGAAAGATTGCAAATCTCTAAAGAAGAAAGGAGATGGATAGGAGGAGACTACTCAGGAAGAAAATGTAACAGGTGATGTGTTACAAGATTCTTTGATTCGTGCATTATATAATACTAGTAATTACTGGGTAGTAGATTCATGGGCTTCATGTCATGCTACACCCCATGAGAAATTATTTCATGATTATGTTCCTGGCAATTTTGGACATGTTTTTATGGATGATGATGAACCATGTAAAATTGTTGGAATGGGTAACATACGTATAAAGTTAAATAATGGTGAATGGATACTGAAAGATGTAAGGCATATTTCTACTATGAAAATAAATCTAATCTCAACAGGGTAGTTGGAAGATGTGGTTGTTTATCTATGTTTGGATAAATGTGGTGGAATATCACTAAAGGATCAATGGTGATAGCAAAAGGATACATGATAGGTATGTTGTATTTATGTCCTCATAATACTGATTGTTCTATCTCTTTAGATTCCATAGGAGAAAATACAACATTGTGGCATCATAATCTTGTCCACATGAGTGATAAGGGGATGCAAATTCTCCACTCAAGGAAGTCATTGCCAGATCTGAAGCAGATAAGTTTGGAATTATGTGAGAACTGTGTTTGTGGAAAACATAAGAGAGTCATATTTGTCGGGGTTGGGAAGTAGAATAAGAGTGAAAAGTTAGAGTTTGTACATACATATGCATGGGAACTGGATCAGGTACAATATTTTGGTGGCTCTCGTTATTATATTAGTTTTATTGATGATGCAACTAGAAAGACTTGGTTTATTGCATTAGATAGAAATCTGATGTGCTTTCTACTTTTAAGAAATGGAAAGCTTTGGTTGAGAATGAGATAGGAAAAAGGTTGAAGTGCCTCAGATCTGATAATGGAGGTGAGTACTGCAACAAGGAGTTTGATAGTTATTGTTCATACCATGGGATTCATAGAGAGAAGATAGTCTCAGGAACACCAATAGAAAATGGTGTGTCAAAAAGGATGAACATAACAACCATGGAGTGTGCAAGGTGTATGAGATTGCATGCAGGGTTGCCCCTACAGTTTTTGGAAGATGATGTAGATAATATTCTTTACTTAATAAACATAGGGCCTTCAAGTGCTTTGGATGGTGGTATTCCATAGGAGGCATGGACAGGTAAAAAGGTAAATTATTCTTTTATGAGAACTTTTGGTTGTGAAGCATTTGTCCATATTGATAAAGCAAATAGAACAAAGCTTGAGGCTAAATCCAAGAAATGTACATTTATTGGATACGACGTTGATGATTTTGGTTATCGCTTATGGGATTATGAAAATAAAAAAATAATTAGAAGTAGAGATGTGGTATTCAATGAAAATGTCATCTATAAAGATCAGTACAAAGTGTTTGATGAAATCAAAGAAAATGAAATTCCAAAGGTGTCAGAAAATCAAGAAACGGGAAAAGGAAAACACATAGTACAAAGTGTTTGATGAAATCAAAGAAAATGAAATTCCAAAGGTGTCAGAAAATCAAGAACAACAGCAGGTACCTCAAAATCCTGCAAGTGTTAGAAGATCTACCAGTTTAAGTAGACCCCATGAACGATACTCTCCTTCAATGTATTATTTATTAATGACTGATTTTGGCGAACTAGAATGTTATGAAGAAGCAATGTAGGTGGAAACTAGAAAAAAGTGGTAGCAAGGCATGAATGAGGAGATGGACTCATTGGTATGAAAACAAACTTGGGATTTGGTTCAGTTTCCTCTTGGTAAAAGAGCATTGCAAAATAAATGGGTTTAAAGGTTGAAGGAAGAAGATGGAGGAAAGAACCGGTACGAGGCCAGACTTGTTGTAAAGGGGTTTGCATGGATGAAAGGTATAGATTTTGATGAACAATTTTCTCTTGTTGTTAAAATGAATTCAATTAGAACTATTTTAAGTCTAGTGGCGGTAGAAGATTTTCTAGAAGATTTTCATTTTGAACAGTTAGATGTAAAAACAACTTTTCTCCATGCGGTTTTAGAGGAAGAGATATATATGCAAAAACCATAGGGGTATGAGGTCAAAGGGAGGGAGAATTTTGTATGCAGGTTGAAGAAGAGCTTGTTTGGCTTGAAGCAAGATCCAAGGTAGTGGTATTTGAAAGTTGACAAGTTTATGACAGAACAAGGTTATAGTAGATATCATCCAGACCACTTTGTTTATTTCAAGAGGCTAGATAATAGAAGATATATTATATTTTTATTGTATGTGGATGAAATGATTATTGCAGGGTCTAACATACATGATATAAATGTGCTCAAAAGGAAGTTATCTAATTCATTTGTGATGAAGGATTTGGGTGATGCAAAGCAAATCCTGGGTATGAGAATAACAAGAGACGGGAAAATTTGCAAATTGACATTATCTCAGGGTGAGTACATACAAAAGGCATCAGAGAGGTTTAGAATGAAGAATACAAAACCAGTTAGTACACCTTTGGCCAACCATTTCAAAATAAGGAAGGAGATGTGTCCCAAGACATAGGAAGATATATATTACATGTTTAGGGTTCCCTATTGTTAAAGAAATGTAACCGTGGAAGATATTCTATTTGTACTTGTCTATTGTATTATTGTACTCCTCCTTTGAAAGATGTCATTGATGTAATTAATAATGTAAGAGTCATTAAAAGAGTCAATGTAAACCCTAGGTCTTGTGTCTTCCTAGAAGAACCAGAAAATATCATTATAATATGTATTTGAGAGGTCGGCCCAGTCAGTTACGAGAAGTCGGCCAAGTTGGGGAAAATTCACCCCAACAGAACAATATAAATAGAGGAGGAGTCTCTCATTTTTATTCACTCAACTCACTCTTACAAGTTCGCATAGGAGAGAGAGAGAAGTCCACACAAGTGGAGGAAAATAAGATTTTGTCTTGGGGTTTATCTTTGTACTTTGTGAATTCTGTATTGAGGACGATTTTGCTGGGGTTTTCTCCCTTGTGGTTTCCCTGAGAGAATTATTGTGTTCATTTTGTTTTTGTTGTGCTTGTATTTCTTTGAGTGATAGATTGTTTAATGATATAAGCTAAACAAGTAAAAACTAACATGGTATCAGAGCAGGCCTGAAAGAAAACATTGTGTAGCGTCTGCAACTGTAGAAACTAGGGATTCTTGTTCCGGGAGCTCCCTCCACAGGTCAGCTGAAAAAGAAGGTAACTAGCCTCACTAGGCTGCATATTTCTATCGAAGCATATTTCAATTCTGAGAATTTTCATTTTTGGGTCCCCCACTACATCCCAGGAGAACAAGGGCATCATGTTTTTGGATCATCTGCTCACAAAATTGGGAGAAGGATTACTTTTCTCATCCATTCTGTTTTCCAAAATCCTGAATTTGGAAATTAGGGTTTCTCTGACAAACCCTAGGTAAAGGTAGAAGAATTTTTCCGAAGGACAAATTTTTCGGTAAGTCTCAAATCTATTCTATTTCCTTTTGAAGTACTCATTATATCAAGGTGACAAGCAATACAAAGCTTGATGAAAAGATTGAGGGAGATGAGAACTTCAGGGCATGAAAGTATAAAGTCATGCTCATCCTTAAAGAACATGACGTGGAATACTTTATAAAGGAAGGAATTACAGAATTAGAGGGAGATGAAGCCAAAGCAAGGTACAAGAATAATATGATCAAGGAAAATAGGATCATAGTTGATTCTATCAAATATCACTTGATCGCCCAAGTGTCTTCCAAGAAGACCCCAAAAGAAATGTTTGATGCCCTGACCAACCTGTTTGAAGGAAAGAACATTAATAGGAATATTACCTTGAGAAATCAACGCAAGGGAGTGAAGATCTTGAAGTGTGAGTCCATGCACTCATACTTCTCCATAGTGCCCCAGATAAAAGAACAACTAGAAGTTATTAGCGACATGGTAGAGGATGTTGAAGTTATGATGACCACTTTGAATGGTCTCCCCAGAGATTGCGAACCATTTGTTCGTGGAATTTCTGCTAGAAATACATTAATCCAGTTCATACATCTATGGGAAGAGTGTGTACAAGAAGAAGAGAGAATAGTGGTAAGAGAGGAGAAACTAAATGACAATGAAGATCAAGATTTGGCAACTCATGCCAAAGGTGGAAGGAAAAGGAAGAATGATGCATGTTCTCGTGAGGACTCTCTAAAAAGATCTCAAAGACCTGAAAAGAATAAGAAGTTCAAGAAATACCTATCTTCAGTTGAATGTTACTCTTGTTACATGACAGGACATAATGCAAGATTTTGTCCACTCAAATCTGGACATCATAAGAAGCATAAGAAGATATTTGATGCTCATGCAGCAGAAGATAGTGAGTATGATGAAGAAATCAAAACCATAGAAGATGAAGACTCCAGTGAAGAATATGTTCTAATATTAACCCTCATTGGTTCAGTATCTCATGGAAGTGATACTTGGCTAGTAGATAGTGGAGATTCAAAACATATGACGGGATACAAAGAACCCCTCTCACATCTCATACAGAAGGAATCTCCACACAAGGTAAATATTGGAGATGACTATCAATATCCCATCAAAGGAATGGGAGAATCCTCTTAGAAATTGGACTCTAGAAAGTCCATGAACTTGAAGGCTGTAATTTATGTACCAGGTTTGAAGAAGAACCTTCTATCTATTTCAGAATTAGATAAGAAAGGTCTTCAAATTGTATTTATAGATGGTGAAGTTCTTATGTGTCCAAAGGGGAAGACTATCAATGATGCAGTAGTCGTTGGAGTAGAAGGATGAGGACTTTACAAACTGAAGGTTCATGTAGGTACAACCTTGATGACCAGTACTGTTTGCACTAGAAATTGTACCTAGACTACAAAGAAATTGTACCTAGACTACAAAAGTAAAAGATAGAACATCCAAAACAAAAATTGAAAAAATGGTTTAAATTTTGTAAATTGTGAAGGAATCATTCATGGATAGGGTAATGAAATACAAAAGGCATATGATTACTAAATCAAAAATCAAATTTGAAGATCTGAACGAACAAGTCTGAAACATAAACATAAGCCATGTACATATAGTAATTTCAAAGATCATAAATAGAAGAACGGTCCATAAACGAATTTAGTTAAGTCCAAAAACATAAAAGCATCTTAGGATAAATTTTTTTATCAAGAAATGAAGTGATCAGGAAGGTGATCAAACTGATAAAAAACTTCAACTAAAAATATTGATCAAACATGGCTTATATTATATATATCATTCCAAATTAGCAGTCTTCAAAACTTACTGAGAGTCAGTCATATATCTTTGATACAACAGCTTGAGAACATCTAACCCTTTCCAGAAACAAAAACCCAACCTCCCTAGAACCATTACTATTCTCTTTTTTATAATTACATAAGAGTTACAAATACTATTTATCAGATCCAAAACTATAGGGTCGAATATGCCCAAAATAGCAAAATAGGATTTTGAGGGAAATCTCACGAATTTATGAAAAACGGGTCTCAATGAACCCTCCATATCTCTTGATCCGGGACACTTGTGAAAACACGGAGAGAGGATTTTGTGTATGGGAACATGATGAAAAAATACTCTCTTGGTTTTTAAAAATTATTCTCCAATCAATACGTGTCGAACGTTTGTGACTAAAACAGTAAATTATTTAATATTTTAAACCCTGGAAAATAGGACGTAAAGATCAATTCAAATCTTTCAAACCATGACACTGATTGAAAAAATGAGAGAATTTTTTGTGAATGAGCCCGTGCTTGACAAATACCTCTTTGTTTTTTTTTAAATTCACTTCCATCTCCTAGCAATTTGTTCCCAATGACCATGACTAAAACAAAGAAAAACAGACATTCCAGCAGCGCCAGTCTGTATAACCTCGATATATTACGATGTCGGAATGTGTAAAATCACATATGCTAAGAAATCAAAAGAAGACTTATGCAAAATGGGTTAGCATATAGATGAAATCACTCATAGAAGTCTTTTTAGGAAGAATTTAAATATATAAGCCAAATTATAACCTATAATCTTATAAAAAAGCATAAATATAAGTAAGAAATATAAAAAAGGTCTAAAAATTGAAAATAAACTTATAGAGAAAATGAAGAAAAGAAAAGAAAAGAAATACAAAAGATAGCAAAAGTAAACATACAAATCAAGTACTAACATCTGGCTTTGGCTGGGAGATGAAGTCCTCCTTGTGAGGCTCCAAGAACACGTAGACTAGTGCCTTATTCTGTATTGTATCTGAGATCTGGAACCTTTACTGCTCATCAAACTATGAAATGATCCTGCAAGCTAAAACCAACCACATACTACTACCATGATGTCCTACAACTGAAAATTGAAAATAGCAGTGCCGTTCTCCATTGGGCTGGAGTCTTTATTCATCTAGCTTATTGTCCAACTCAAACTGAAACCAAATTGCAAGCCAAGCTGCTAAAAAAGGAACTACAAAATGAAAACAATGTGCCTGAAAAATGGAGCTTATTTGTATACATGTATTACTTTAATCAGCTAAACTATGCTTGATCAAGTGTGATCCCATTTCCAATGAAGCCAAGAAACCATTTGACAGAGAATCATAACTCCATGCATGCCATTGTTTGAGAAGACCCACACAAAATGTAATAAATGCAATAGATATTCTATAATTAATTGATACTTATAGCTGGAAACTAGAAGCATGCTAAAAGTTGGCTCATTGGAAACTTTTGAAAAATACAAAGCCATCAAAAAAGCCATGGGACCATGAAACTCATGAAAAATTATTCCTCTGTGCAAATAAACAAGAAAAAGTTTCCTTTCTTCACTATTGATTTCTTGAAATTGTTGATAAAGGAAATTACTTGCAAGCTCAATAATCTTTTTAAGTTGTTTTTCTTGATCTTTAACATCATTATCTCCATAGTGATCCAACAAAGGCATACCATTAAGGGATATAAATTCAGTGACCTGATCATAATTTTTTTTAATGATGGGCTCATCATACGATCTTGCAACACGATTATGCTGAAAAGACACTTTACCTTCCTCAAATCATGATCCATATCTATCATAGACTAGGCGATTGTTGCTAAGGAATTCCATTTGTGTTGCTATAGAAATCTGCTCATCTTCTGAATCAAAACTGTCATAAACTAGTTGTTACTTTTCATTGACAATGGATTCACTGTGCTCATGAAACTGCTAGTCAGATTTCTTCTCATTATGGACTTCTAAATGAAATACTTCAATACCATCATTGTACTCATCATACACAGGAGAAATTTGATGTAATTCTAATGATGATGAAGCTTTATGCATATCAGCAGTATGATCTTCATAAGGATTTGTAGTAGCAATATCATAAAAAGCAGGGGAATCTTAATAAAAATTTTGAGAAGCAAATTAATTTTGAAAACAACTAGAATCTTTTTGATACTGATGAGAATCAAATGCTTTTGCAATGATCCCTTCATTACCAGTTTTATCTTCAATAGAAACATGCTTTAAGACAACAGTTTGCTTATCATAATGATTATGAGATTCTTCCTTGACAACAAAATGTTGTAAAATAGAATTAGAAGAAAATACAATGGATAACGAGCCATCTTCCTCTTTCATAGTATAACCATTTGCTTCATCTACACTACTAGAGGAATCTTCTACTAAATGATGAATATATAATGCATATCCCTTGCAGCAATGGTAAAAAGACACTCAGCTAGATAAATTCTTTTTCAATACAAATAAAAAGCAGCATGAAAATATTTTAATGAAGAAATGCTAGAGACGGGAAGAGACCTGTACCATTGTCTGGCATCCCCTTCCAAGGAGTATATGAACATTTTCATCAATACATCCTCATGATGTATATTCAACTGGTCCATATATTGATAAAACTTAATTACATGAAGTGTCGGATTGTCCTCTTCCTTCTCTCTGAACCATGGAAGGAAATCTCCCCACTTGTCCATGATAGGTATTGCATTTGCAAAGCCTGGAATATCAACAAAGCTAAAAGGATCAAACCTCTATTCCAATATAGCAGCAAAATTCGTTGACATTCTAAAATTGTGAAGTTGCTTCTGGATTCTTCAAACACGGAGTCACCAACAGATCCTTCCTCCGTCGAGTGAAACGGTAAAAACTTGTAGTCTAAACCATGTAACCAACCCTTTTTCACCATCAAAGATTGGATATATGCTTTGTCGTTCTCCCAGGGAATATTTTCTTCACTTCCTTCCCCGACAACGACGCCAAAAGATGTTTTCACTAGAAATTGTACCTAGACTACAAAAGTACAAGCTAGAACATCCAAAGAAAAAACTGGAAAAATGGTTTAAATTTTGTAAATTGTGAAGGAATCATTCATGGATAGGGTAAAGAAATACAAAAAAAATATGATGACTAAATCAGAAATCAACCTTGAAGATTTGAATGAACAAGTCTAAAACATAAACATAAACCATGTACATATAGTAATTTCAAAGATCATAAATAGAAGAACAGTCCATAAACGAATTTAGTTAAGTCCACAAACTTAAAAGCATCTTAGGATAAAAACTTTTATCAAGAAACAAAGTGATAAGCAAGGTGATCAAACTGATCAAAAACTTCAACTAAAAATATAGAACAAACATGGCTTATATTATATGTACCATTCCAAATTAACAGTCTTCAAAACTTACTGAGAGTCAGTCAAATATCATTGATACAATAGCTTGAGAACATATAACCCTTTCCAAAAACAAAAATCCAACCTCCCTAGCACCATTATTGTTCTCCTTTTTATAATTACATAAGAGTTACAAATACTGTTTATTAGATCCAAAACTCTAGGGTCAAATATGCCCAAAATAGCAAAATTAGATTCTGGGGGAAATCTGGCGAATTTATGAAAAATGGGTCTCAAAGAACCCTACATATCTCTAGATCCGGGACACCTATGAAAAAAATGATAGAGGTTTTTTTATATGTTCCGTGATGAACAAAAACCTCTCTTGGTTTTTAAAATTTATTCTCCAATCTAAAACAATTTGTGACTAAAACAATAAATTATTTAATATTTTAAACCCTGAAAAATAGGTCGTAAAGATCAATTCGAATCTTTCAAACCATGACACCTGTTGCAAAATTGAGAGATTTGTTCGTGAATAATCATGTGCTTAAAAAAAACCTCTTTGGGTTTTTTGAAATTCACTTCCATCTCCTCGCAATCTGTGCTCAATGATCATGACTAAAATAGAGAAAAACAGACATTCCAACAGTGGCAATCTGTATAACCTCCATATATTACGCTGCCGGAATGTGTAAAATCACATATGCTAAGAAATCAAAAGAATACTTAGGAAAAATGGGATATCATATAGATGAAATCACTCATAGAATACCTTTTAGGAAGAATTTAAATATATAAGCCAAATTTTAACCTATAATCTTATAAAAAAGCATAAATATAAGTAAGAAATATAAAAAAGGTCTAAAAATTGAAAATAAACTTATAGAGAAAAATGAAGAAAATAAATGCAAAATATAGCAAAATTAAAGGTACAAATCCAGTACTAACAAGTACCATGAGCCCTTGTGAGCTATGGCATAGAAGGCTAGCTCATGTACACTACAAATCCTTAACAATAGTAAGTAAGGTGGTGACTGTACTACCAGAAATATAGGTTGATCATGAAGGAGTATGCAAAGGATGTTCTCAAGGAAAGAGTACGAAGAATCCATTTCCAAGCAACAACAACAAAGTGAAAGGTATTCTGGATATTGTTCACTCATATATTTGTGGACCTATGTCAACCACATAACTAAGCGGGTATGTTTACTATGCTTATTTTATTGATGACGACTCCCACAAAACATGGATTTATTTTCTGAAGAATAAGAATGAAGTCTTTGAAAAGTTTAAAGAGTTGAAGGATATTATAGAAAACCTCTCTGAAAAGAAGATAACGATTCTAAGGACAAATAATGGAGAGGAATACACTTCAGGTGATTTCAAAGATTTATGTAAACAAGCAGGGATTAAGAGGGATATTACTATTCCCTATAATCCAAAATAGAATGGTGTAGCTGAAAGGAAGAACGAAACTATCATAGAAGTAGTGAAGGCCATGATCCATGATCAAGACTTACCCATGCATATATGGGAAGAAGCAACTAGAACTGCAATATATGTACAGAACAAGATCTCTCACAGTGCTCTTGGCAACAAGACCCCAAAAGAGATGTTTACTGGTATGAATCCTTAAGTTAGCCATCTAATGATATTTGGATGTCCAGTATTTATCCACATTCAAAAAGAGAATAGATTGAAGTTGGAACCTTCAGGGAAGAAGGGAATATTTGTGGGCTATAGTGAACAATCAAAGGATTACTGTATCTACATCCCAGGATTCATCCAGAGTGAGCTCAGACGGGATGTCATTTTTAATAAAGAGACCGCTTTCAACAAATCCAATAAAATTCGTGAGGATGAAGAGGGGCATGAAGCTCCTAGAGTTACAGAAATGAACAATGTACCATAAAAGAAATGTTGAATTGTCACGTCCCCTCCCGCCTTCCAAATGCAGGGGAGAGAACACGACCAATCATACGGGGCTTTTGACAGACTTAGCCCCAATATTATTTCTTTTCTCATAAATTCATAACATTTAAAAACTTCTGTGTGCAAAATCAACTCAATATAAACACAGCGGAATTAAACATAATAGCAAGCACACAAACAGTAATGCCTAACATATATACATAAATCACAGCAGAGGATGATTCAGCATATAGAGACTCAATCTCGTTCTAATGCCATGCATGGATTCCAAATTAAGATAATCAATTCAATTTTTTAAACATGGACAGTTTAACATATTGCAGAACACATAATGCAAATAATTTATAACACACAGAACACTTATCTTGAAGATGAAGCTGTCCAAACAACTGGCTATGTGAGAGCAACGTTCCACCCAACCATAGATCTTTGTCCAGCTTGTATTCTTTTAGCTGAGAGATCACCCCCGAGCTGGGCTGTGTATCCACTAAGGAGGAACTAGCTGGGCTCACTCACAGTCATGGTTTCGGTCATCAGCTATGCTAAGCCAACACACTGTTGGGTTTATCAAGCATACGGATGACAAATGAGGAGGATGCTAAGCCAGTGAGCTCAACCACAAAGCTACAGGCATCTCAAATGAACTCAGCAGTCATGGCACCCACAATACCTACCGCACCCAACACAAGGAAGGTCCCCTTCTCTGCTGCACAGTCCCTCAGGCGTCCCTTCCCTCCAGTGCTCTTCAGGGTGGGCATAGAAAGGTCCAGCTACTAATTCCTTGAGATTCTAGCCTTCACTGGGTTTATCAAGCAAACCAAACCTCTGCTCAGTCATTCACACTTGGATTTCTCACAGTTCTGTTATCCAATAACTCAATCCCGTCACTTCATTTCTGGGCTGTAAAAACTGGGTTTTCCAATGGATTTCGGGGTATCTAATACTCTCAATTTCGCCCCAAGGTTCATATCTATGGATCCCCCATTGGATTTCACTGTCAAATACCAATTCTGGGTGTTAATGGCTCTTCAAAACGTGGGTTCTTGCAAAGTCGCGATTTCTGGTTTTTCTCCCTGCTGGGCATTCGTTTTTGGATGGAAAATGGTGCTGGTAAGTTTCACAATGGAATGGGGATGAGGAAGAAGCAACCTCCCTGAGGTAGAGTGGCTTGTGGTACAAGAAAACAGAGCCCATACTCTGCCATACGAATTTCTGGGCTGCCCATGCTCCATTGAAGCCATGGACTGAAATCCTCAACCACTTCCTTACAACAGAATTAAATGTCATCAAGGAAAGTCAAATGGATTCTCAAGGTGACATATGGCAGTCTATGGTTCAATCCCACAACCCCCTCACCACTCCCTAGTGGATACACATGGCCCCCTTCTCATTCGTTGCTCCCATAGCCAGTTTTGGTATTTTATTTCAATATTAAATATTTACATCAATTTACATTATCCCATGGCTTGATAGCACATGGGTAATAACATATCAAATACTTCTCCATTTTAAATGAAATCCGAACATATACTAGCGGGGCCTTGGCCTTGAGCTCCACGCTAGGAAAACATACATTACATGTATACAATATTTACATAAAAGCCAATATTTCCTAAGGGTCAAAATTGGGGTATTACATTTCCCTCCCCCTTAGAACAACACCGTCCTCGGTGTTCTCAAAACTGAACAAAAATGGAAATGCCTCTCTCATGGCATCCTCTAGCTCCCATGTAGCCTCATCGGGACTAAGGTGCTCCCATTGGACCTTTACCTGTCCGATGGCTCTGTTCCGGAGCAAAGTGACTTTCTTGTCGAGGATGCGCATAGGCTCTACTTGGAACTCTCCCTCGGGTTCCACCTGTATCACATTCCAATCAATCATATGATTAGGATCATGTACATACTTCTTAAGCAAAGATACATGGAAAACATTATGAGCTCTTATGTTAGCAGGCAATGCAATTCTATATGCAACTGGCCCTATCCTATCAAGGACTTCAAATGGCCCACAATATCTTGGTGACAACTTGGCACAACTCCCCAACTTGAGGGAACTCTTCCTTGGTTTCACTCTCAAATAAACATGATCCCCAATCTGAAATTCCTTATGTACTCTTTTCAAATCTGCATAACTTTTCTGCCTGTCCTGAGCTGCCTTTAAATTCTGCCTGATCTTAACAATTTCCTGTTCCATTTCCTTGATCATTTCTGGTCCAAGCACTACCCTGTTCACTGGGCCGTCCCAATTCACTGGCGTCCTGCATCCCTTGCCATACAATGCTTCAAATGGACTCATTCCCAAGGATGCATGGTGTCCATTATTGTATGCAAATTCAACCAAGTGTAAATAATCTTCCCACTTTGATGGTTTGTCCATCACATACATTCTCAGCATGTCTTCAAGAACCTGATTCACCCTCTCGGTTTGACCATCTGTTTGAGGATGATAAGCTGTACTGAAATTCAATTTAGTCCCCAATTCCTGAAACAATCCCTTCCAAAAATTGGAAGTAAACTTTGTATCACGATCAGAAATTATTGCCTTAGGCAATCCATGCAATCTGAATATCTCTCTCATGAAGATGTTCGCAATGTCACTAGCCTTGTGAGTGGACTTCACTGGAATAAAGTGAGCTACCTTTGATAGCTTATCCACCACAACCATGATTGAATCATGCTTCTTCACTGTCATGGGAAGACCTGTTATAAAATCCATGGAGATCACTTCCAACTTCCATTCCGGAATGGGTAAGGGCTGCAATAACCCTGCTGGATGTTGGTGCTCTTCCTTGACTTGTTGGCACTTTTGACACCTAGCAATGTACTCAGCTATGTCCTTCTTCATACCATGCCAAAAGTATTGTTTTCTTGCTGCTGTTATAGTTTTCTGATATCCTGGGTGTCCAGAGTACGGCATTTGGTGTATTTCATCCATCACTAGTTTCTTCAAATCTGCATTATTTGGAATGTGCAACCTATCTTTGTAGATGAGGATATTGTCTTCACCCAGCTGATATCCTGCACCATTTTCATCCACATTACCGTGCTGCAACTTCTCTTTAATTTGAAGGCAAGTTTCATCACCGTTTTGGGCTTCAAGAACTCTTGTCTTCAAATCTGATTTGCACATACTTACTGCTGCAACATGAAATTTTCTGCTAAGAGCATCTGCAACCTTATTCTCCTTCCCTTTTACATGTTTAATTTCAAAATCAAATTCACAAAGAAATTCCATCCATCTCGCTTGCCTAGCATTCAAGTTTGGCTGATCAAACAAATACTTCAAGCTCATGTGGTCTGTTCTAAGCTCGAATCTTCTTCCCATCAAGTAATGCCTCCACATCTTAAGAGCATGCACTATGGCTGCCAATTCTAAATCATGTGTGGCATAATTCTTTTCATGCTCTTTTAATTTCCTGGATTCATAGCAAATCACAATTCCTTCTTGCATGAGAACCCCACCCAGTCCTTCAATGCAAGCATCTGTGCACACTATAAAATCCTTCCTTGGATCTGCTATCTTCAAAACAGGAGCGCTGGTAAGTAACTCCTTCAACTTCTGAAAACTTTTCTCACATTTTTCAGACCATACAAACTTGATGTTCTTCCTTTGCAACGAAGTGATCGGATGAGCTATCCTGGAGAATCCTTCAATAAACCTTCTGTAGTAACCAGCAAGGCCCATAAAAGATCTAACATCTGAAACATTTCTTGGAGTTGGCCAATCCATGATGGAATTAATCTTCTCCGGATCCACTGCAATTCCTTCTTCTGAAATGACATGACCCAAATATTGAATCCTCTTTTGATAGAATTCACACTTGCTTAACTTGGCATACAGCTGATGTTCTCTAAGAACTTGCAACACCATTCTTAGATGCTCCTCATGTTCTTCTTCATTTCTTGAATAGACAAGAATGTCATCTAAAAACACAATCACAAACTTATCCAAATATTTGCTGAATACGCTATTCATGAGACACATGAATGTGGCAGGTGCATTGGTAAGGCCAAATGGAACCACAGTAAACTCATAATGACCATATCTAGTTCTGAAAGCTGTCTTGTGAATGTCTTCTTCTTTAATCCTCACTTGATGGTAGCCAGACCTCAAGTCAATCTTTGAAAACAATTTGGCTTCCTTCATTTGATCAAACAAGTCATCAATTCTTGGTAATGGATACTTGTTCTTAATTGTCACTTTATTGAGCTGCCTGTAATCAATACACAGCCTTAAAGTCCCATCTTTCTTCTTGACAAATAACACCGGTGCTCCCCAAGGAGACACACTAGGACTGATATACCTTTTATCCATTAATTCTTGTAGCTGCATCTTCAATTCCACCAACTCCGGTGTACTCATTCTCTAAGGAGCTTTGGAATTCGGTGCTGCCCCTAGAACAAGATTGATGGTAAAATCAATATTTCTTGTCGGTGGCAACCCTGGCACCTCATCCGGAAACACATCTTGGAACTCTTGCAATATCCTGAAGTCTTCTAGCCTTGGCCCTTTGTCCTCTAATGAATCTGGCATATGGACTGCATATAATTGACAACCCTTCTTATAAAACTTTTTCAACTGCAGGGCTGAAATCTGCCTTACTGAAACTTGCTTGGGAATCCCTTTTACCAATGTTGGCCTTCCCTTTTCATCAATGCACTCAAGTGCTTTCTCATAACAGTCCAATTTGGCTCTATGTTTTTCTAACCAATCCATGCCAATTAATGCATCATAGGATCCTAATGGTAACACATTCAATTCAGCATATGTGTGGAGTCCATTCAATTCTATGGGACACTCCATCACTACCTCACTTACTTTCCTCTTGGTTCCCGTGGCTAATTGCACTAGCCAAGACTTATTATGCTTCATTTTTCTAAGAGAACAACCTTCAACCACATTTGGAGAAACATAACTATGAGTAGATCCTGGATCAATCAAAACAGAAATAGATTGCGTAGCAATCTTACCTTCGACTTCCACCACTGATGATTGATGGTCTGCTTGATGATTATCCAGCGCTGCATAAATCCGAGGTGTTGCCCTTGCCATGTCCTCCACCATAGCTACTCCCTCCAGGTGGTTCAACTTTCGAGAATTGTCTTTTCGATGTGGACAATTCTTCAGCATGTGGTTTTCTCCACATCCCCAACACTGAAGTGGTCCCTTGGATGCTTTGTCTGCTGCCACTGCTGGTTTGAATCCACTCCTTGCTTGCTGCCCCTGTGGAAAGGTTCTAGGCTGACCTCTGAATGGTGGCTTGAAGCCATTCCTCTTTTGATCAAACTTCCCTCTTGGCTTTCCTTTCCATGCTGGGTTAGCCTCTGTTTTTCCTTTATTATGCTCATAACAATGCATTGCCATCCTAATGGCTTCATCCAAACTTGGTGGATTAACAAACTCAATACGATCTCTGAAACTTTGAGGTAGACCTCCAAGGAAGCATTGGATTTTTACTCTATCATCTTTGATATAGTCAACATATCTCAGTAATTCCAAGAATTTGTGGACATGCTCTTCCATGGACTTTAGTCCCAACCTGAGTTCATTAAACTCTTTTCTCTTACCATCATAATACCTAGCAGAAAGGTATTTCTCCTTGAAGTACCTCTTAAATCTTTCCCAACTGATCCTTCTCTCATTAATTCTTTTCACTTGCAAGAGATTGTCCCACCAAATGGAAGCTCTGCCATTTAAGTTGTAAATGGCAATTCTGGCTTTCTAATTTCCTGAGTAGTCTTGAATTCTGAAGTATTTCTTCATTCCAAGGAGCCATGCTTCTGCCTCTTGGCCAGTCTTGCCTTCCCCATCAAATGTGGGAGGTCTTGCCTTCCTGAATTCTCCATGTGGGATGCCCTTGAACTTCTTTCTTCCATCCAATCTCTTAGATGCATGTCTTGGACTTCTCCTAGAACATTTGGAGTCACATGACCTGCTGGAAGAAGACCCTGATGAAGATGTTTTATGCTTTCTGCTCACCGAATGCTTCCTTGGGCTTGGAGTCCTCCTCTTCGAACGACCTCTAGAATGAATCCCTGCATCTCTTCCTTCTGCACCCATATTGCTTGGGTTGGACCCAAGATTTATCTTATGCTGCATATCAGTGAGGCTTTGCAAAATAGCAGCATTGAGTTGGTGTTGTTCTTCTTGAGCCTTCATCAATCTTTCATTGAAGCTCACCATGGTTTCAACCAAATTTTGAGGAGTCACCTGCTCCCTTCTCCCATTGGATTCAGTCTCCGCATTCCCTTCATGCACATTTTCTCCTAGAATGTCTTCTTCGTGTTCATAAGGATCTTGAGCATCATTTATGGTCACCATCCTTCCTGTATGTTACCTCTGCTACAATTATAAATTTTATGCGCTGCAAGCACTGTGCATTATGAGAATATTTGTCAGACATCATAAGAATGCATATAGAAATATACACAATCAATATTTAACAGAATAGAAATCATGGAATAATTCACACAGTTGCTATGCATTCCTTTCCCTTGCCCATTCAAGCAATTCTGGAAACTGCCCATATTTATCAATAATTTGTCAAAACAGTCGCTGGTACATTTATGCTCTAATTATCTATGATGTCTGATAACCCAATTCAAATTTCGGTCATACACCATTATTCCTTGCTAGACAAGCTTTCCAATGCCTGTCCCCGTGCTCCATTCTGACATCGGGTGTGGAAACAGCGTTGTTTCAAAAATGACAACTCTTGCCAATAATTCTGCACATTTTACACAGTTGTATTTTGGTCAAGAATGCCAACTTCAGCCACCTATGGAAGAAATTCTATGAAGAATCACAGAACTTTTATATCGAGTGAAGTTAGTCCATATAACAAGGAACACTCGGCACTTCGCGGATCTCAATTTCGATGCACCATTCATCTTTTATAAAATTCTGGGTTTAACTACTTCTTACTTTTCACATTTTTAACTCCCTTTGCATCCTGTGCTCCATCTGTGCGCCACCTGTGCACAACCTGCGCGCCATCCGCGCACTATCCGCACGCAATCCGAGCGCGATCTGCACGCGATCTGCGCGCAATCTGTGTGCGATCCGCGCGCAACCCGCACACAATCTGCGCGCAATCCGCGCGCGATCCGCACGCTATCCGCGCGCGATCTGTGCGCGATCCGCGCGCAATCCGCGCGCATCCCGCACGCAATCGGCGCGCAATCCGAGCGCGATCCACGCGCATTCCGCGTGCAACCCGCACACAATCTGCGCGAGATCCGAGAGCGATCCACGCGCATTCCGCGCGCGATCCGCACGCGATCTGCGCGCGATCTGCACGCAATCCGCGCGCAACCCACGCTCAATCTGCGCGCGATCCGCGCGCGATCCGTGCGTGATCCGCGCGCAATCTGTGCGCAATCCGCGCGCAACCTGCACGCAACCTGCGCGCGATCCGAGCGCGATCCACGCGCGATCCACGCGCGATCCGCACGCGATCCGCGCGCAACCTGCGCGCGATCCGAGCGCGATCCACGCGCGATCCGCACGCGATCTGCGCGCGATCTGCACGCAATCCGCGCGCAACCTGATGCCGTGCACCGCGCACCTTGCGTTTCCTGTAACTTCCGAGGTCCGTTTCTCCTTCGTCCCTTAACCAAATAAGGCAAGTTTGGTACCGTTGGAAAGCTCTTGAAGAGCTCTATGCAATGGTGTGATCTTTTTCTTCATCTGAGAAGTCTGTCCCTGCCATTTTCTCAAATCAACATTCCACCCCCAACTTCCCAATTCCACATCAAAAACCATTCTGTTTCTTGCCTGTAACTCAGAGTTTGGCCCAAGCAGCCCCAGTGCTGCAAGCTGGGCTCTGATACCACTCTGTCACGTCCCCTCCCGCCTTCCAAATGCAGGGGAGAGAACATGACCAATCATACGGGGCTTTTGACAGACTTAGCCCCAATATTATTTCTTTTCTCATAAATTCATAACATTTAAAAACTTCTGTGTGCAAAATCAACTCAATATAAACACAGCGGAATTAAACATAATAGCAAGCACACAAACAGTAATGCCTAACATATATACATAAATCACAGCAGAGGATGATTCAGCATATAGAGACTCAATCTCGTTCTAATGCCATGCATGGATTCCAAATTAAGATAATCAATTCAATTTTTTAAACATGGACAGTTTAACATATTGCAGAACACATAATGCAAATAATTTATAACACACAGAACACTTATCTTGAAGATGAAGCTGTCCAAACAACTGGCTATGTGAGAGCAACGTTCCACCCAACCATAGATCTCTGTCCAGCTTGTATTCTTTTAGCTGAGAGATCACCCCCGAGCTGGGCTGTGTATCCACTAAGGAGGAACTAGCTGGGCTCACTCACAGTCATGGTTTCGGTCATCAGCTATGCTAAGCCAACACATTGTTGGGTTTATCAAGCATACGGATGACAAATGAGGAGGATGCTAAGCGAGTGAGCTCAACCACAAAGCTACAGGCATCTCAAATGAACTCAGCAGTCATGGCACCCACAATACCTACCGCACCCAACACAAGGAAGGTCCCCTTCTCTGCTGCACAGTCCCTCAGGCGTCCCTTCCCTCCAGTGCTCTTCAGGGTGGGCATATAAAGGTCCAGCTACTAATTCCTTGAGATTCTAGCCTTCACTGGGTTTATCAAGCAAACCAAACCTCTGCTCAGTCATTCACACTTGGATTTCTCACAGTTCTGTTATCCAATAACTCAATCCCGTCACTTCATTTCTGGGCTGTAAAAACTGGGTTTTCCAATGGATTTCGGGGTATCTAATACTCTCAATTTCGCCCCAAGGTTCATATCTATGGATCCCCCATTGGATTTCACTGTCAAATACCAATTCTGGGTGTTAATGGCTCTTCAAAACGTGGGTTCTTGCAAAGTCGCGATTTCTGGTTTTTCTCCCTGCTGGGCATTCGTTTTTGGATGGAAAATGGTGCTAGTAAGTTTCACAATGGAATGGGGATGAGGAAGAAGCAACCTCCCTGAGGTAGAGTGGCTTGTGGTACAAGAAAACAGAGCCCATACTCTGCCATACGAATTTCTGGGCTGCCCATGCTCCATTGAAGCCATGGACTGAAATCCTCAACCACTTCCTTACAACAGAATTAAATGTCATCAAGGAAAGTCAAATGGATTCTCAAGGTGACATATGGCAGTCTATGGTTCAATCCCACAACCCCCTCAGCACTCCCTAGTGGATACACATGGCCCCCTTCTCATTCGTTGCTCCCATAGCCAGTTTTGGTATTTTATTTCAATATTAAATATTTACATCAATTTACATTATCCTATGGCTTGATAGCACATGGGTAATAACATATCAAATACTTCTCCATTTTAAATGAAATCCGAACATATACTAGCGGGGCCTTGGCCTTGAGCTCCACGCTAGGAAAACATACATTACATGTATACAATATTTACATAAAAGCCAATATTTCCTAAGGGTCAAAATTGGGGTATTACATGAATAAGAACCTATTCCATAGGATAATGACATGGAAGAACCTCAGAGACCTGAGGAGACACTTCATGAGGATATTTCACAAAAGAGAAGACCAGCTTGGGAACGAGAATTAATTCAAGATGTAGGAAGGTATGGTGCCCCAGAAGGAGCCAGTAGAGAGAACAAGAGACCAAGGCCATACTCCAGTTATGTAGACTTGATGTGTAACCTTGTTGAAGAGGAGCCGACATGTTTTGAAGATGCACTAAAGAAGAAGGAATGGTTGGATGCTATGAATGAATAATACGAGTCCATCAAGAATTGTGTTTAGGCTGTGGTACCAAGACCAAAGGACAAGTCAGTAGTTTCATCAAAGTGGATCTTCAAAACAAAAGACTCAGCCGACGGAAGCATTGAGAAGTACAAGGAAATATTTGTAGCTTGGGGCTTCTCTCAGAAGGAAGGAAATGATTATGAGGATACCTTTTCCCCTGTGGCCAGATATACTTCAATTAGAACCATTCTTGCCTTGGCATCCAAGATAAAATGGAAGTTACATCAGATGGATGTAAAGACGATGTTCCTGAATGGGAAGATAGAAGAAGAAGTATATATTGAGCAGACAGAAGGATTTGAAACATAATATAGAAAGTCACATGTATGCAAACTGAAGAAATAATTGTACGGGTTAAAGCAAGCACCCAAAGCATGGTATGGAAGAATTGATAGCTTCCCGATGAGCTTGGGATTTACCAAGAGTAAAGCATATTCTAATCTTTATTACAATATTATGGATGATGAACCTATGATACTACTATTGTATGTGGATGATTTATTCTTGACATGAGAAGACAAGCCCATCACTAAATGCAAGAGAAGGCTTGCAGCAGAATTTGTGATGAAAGACCTTGGTATGATGCATTAATTTCTAGGTCTTGAAGTATGGCAGTTTCTAGATGAGATTTTCCTGAGTCAAGGAGAATACATAGTTGAGATCCTGAAAATATTTGGGATGATGGATTGTAAGTCCATGACTACATTGATGGTGACAAACTTGAAGCTCTTGAATGATGCTTCATCAGAGATAGTAGATGTCACCATGTACAAACATATTATTGGGTTGTTGATGTACTTGACCAATACTCGACCAGATATATGTTATGATGTGAACACACTAAGCCAGTATATGGTGGAGCCCATGAATGTTCACTTGATTACACCAAAACATGTGATGAGGTACCTAAAGGGTACGTTTGATTATGGAATCAGATATGCTTCAAATGGTGAGTTCAGGTTGTATGGATACACAGACTCAGATTGGGATGGAAGTACCGAAGATAAGAAAAACACTTCAGGATGTTGCTTTAGTTTGGGATCAGGTATGATCTCATGGATTAGTAGAAAGCAACCCTTTGTTGTAGTACAACAGAAGTTGAATATGTAGTAGCTTGTTCAACTTGTAGTGAAGCAGTGTGGCTTTTCAAGATGTTGGCAGGATTGTTCGATGTAGAGGTTGATGCTACGAATATACTCTGTGACAACCATAGTTGCATCAAGAGGATAGAGAATCCTATGTTCCGTGACAGATCGAACCACATCGAGATAAAGTTCCACTATATCCAACATATGGTTCAAAAGGGAGCTGTAAATCTCAAGTATGTTCCTATAGAGGAACAAGTTGTTGATGTGGTGACTAAGCCTTTGTCTCACATAAAGTTTGAATACTTTCAATACAAGCTTGGTGTGGTCCAGAGGGACCTCTCTTGAAAGAGAGAATGAGAGTTAACTTTCTTAGGGAACTGATGCCTATCAAAGTATGACAGATGCATGTCAAAGTATGATGGATTCCTATCAAAGGATAACATATGCATGTCAAAGGATGACAGATGCCTGTCAAGGGATGAAAAATGGCTGTCAAGGAATGACATATGCCTATCAAAGCTTGAAAGATGCCTATCAAAGGATGATGGATGCCTGTCAAAGGATGACAGATGCCTGTCGAGGGATGACGGATTCCTGTCGAGGGATGATGGATTCTTGTCGAGGGATGATAGATTCCTATCGAGGGATGACATATGCATGTTGAGGGATTACAGATTCCTATCAAGGGATGACATATGTCATTTGAAGGATGACTGAATATCAGTACTTTCCAACTGATAGAGTTCATGTACTTAGGTGACAGATACAGGTCGAGGGGTGACTGAAGATCGGTACTTACTGATTGATAGTGTTCCAACTGATGATGTTTCTAATGGTTATACAACCAAGGATGTTCCAGTATAAGATGTTGCTGACGACGTTGTTGATCCAACAGAGGATGTTCTAGCTGATGATGTTGTTGATGGTGATCTAGCAGAGGATGTCCCAGCTGATGATGTTGTTGATGGTGATCCAGCAGAGGATGTTCCAGCAGAATATGTTGCTAACGATGTTGCTAATCCAGCAGAGGATGTTCCAACTGATGATGTTCCAACAGAGGATGTTGTTGACGATGATACAAAGGATGTTGCTGATGGTGATATTCCAGCAGACGATGATGATGATGTTGATGAGGATGTTCTAGTAGATGATACCCCAAACATATGATGATCCAAAATATTCCTACGACATATAGAGTTTCACAAGTCAGTTGTGCAGCTGTTGATGTTACCCACAGAATACCTTCCTAGTTAAGAGGGAGTGTTAAATAAATGTAACTACGGAAGATATTCTATTTGTACTTTTCTATTCTATTATTGTATTCCTCCTTCACGAAATGTAATTGATGTAATTAATAATGTAAGAGTCATTGAAAGAGCCAATGTAAACCCTAGGTCTTGTGTCGGCCTAGAAGAACCCAGAAAAAATTATTATACTATGTATTTGAGAGATCGGCCCAGTCAGTTAGGAGAAGTCGGCCCAATTGGGGAAAATTCACCCCAATGGAAGAATATAAATAGGGGACGAGTCTCTCATTTGTATTCACTCAACTCGCTCTTACAAGTTCACATAGGAGAGAGAGAAGTTAACACAAGTGGAGGAGAATTTGATTTTGTCTTGGGGTTTATCTTTGTAATTTGTGAATTATATATTGAGGAAGATTTTGTCGGGGGTTTCTCCCTTGTGGTTTCCCCGAGATAAATATTCTGTTCATTGTGTTTTTGTTGTGCCTGTATTTCTTTCAGTGATAGATTGTTTAATGATATATGCTAAACACGTAAAAACTAACACCTATGTATCCTTCTATATATCTCTCCCCCTCCCTCTCTTTCTTTATCTAGCTCCCTCTCTCTCCATCACTCCCTCCCTAACTTGATCTCTATCTCTCTCTTTCACCATCCTTTCCTCTCCACTCCTTGTCTCTCCATCCCTAACCTTACCTCTCATCCTCCCTAATCTCTCTTTCCCTATCCATTCCTCCCTTCCTTATTCTCCCCCACCCTCGATCGCTCACTTCTTCTCTCACCCTCCCTCCCTCATTTCTTCTCCCTCCCTCCCTCCCTCTAAATATATCTTTCACTCTCTCTCCCTCACTTCCTCATTCACCTCTCTCTCTCTCTCGCACATGCACACACACACCCTTCCTTCCTCCTCCTACTCCTTCTTCATCCTTTTCTCTCTCTCTCTCTCTTATTAAACTTTTCTCTCTCTTACCCCCACCTTATTCCCCCCCCTCTCTTTCTACTTCCAACTTCATCCCTTCCTCCCTCTCTTTCCACCCCTATCCATATTTTTCCCACCTTCTCTCACATTCCCTCTCTCTCCCTCCCTCCCTTTCTCTCGAACTCGTGTACGTTTCTCCCCCCCCTCTCTCTCCCCTCCCCTCCCCCACCTCCCGTGAATTTCCCTCCATTACTACTTCCTTCCATCTCCATCTCCTTCTATATATATCTACCTCTCTCTCTCTCTCTCTCTTTATATAGCTCCATCTCTCTCCATACCTCTCTCTCTCTCTCTCTCTCTCACCATCCCTTCCTCCCCCACTCCTTCTCTCTCCATACCTCTCTTTACCTCTCATCCTCCCTCTTAATCAATATTTCCCTCTCATTCCCTCCCTTCCTTATTATCCCCCCACCCTCCATCTTTCAATTCATCTCTCACCCTCCATCCATCCCTCCCTCTATATATATTCTCTCCCCTCGCTCCCTCCCCTCGACTCTTCCCCTCCCTCAATTTCCCCCTCCCTCCATCCAACCCCCCCGATCTCTCTCTCTCTCTCTCTCTCTCTCTCTCTCTCTCCCCATCCCTATAACTCCCTTCCTACCTCACTCTCTATTCCACCCCCCTTCTCTCTCTCTCTCTGTCTCTCTATTATTACATTTTTCTCTCTCTTAACCCCATCTTATTCCCCCCCCTCTCTCTCTCCCTCTAATTCCTTCCCTACCTCACTATGTCTTCTACCCTCCCTTCCTCCTTCCCTCCCTCACTCTTATCCCCCCTCTCTCTCTTGCTTTCTCTCTCCCTCACCCTCCCTTTATCCCTACCTCCCTTCATGCATCGATCTATTTCTAACCCTCACCTTCATCCTTCTCTCTCTCTCTCTCTCTCTCTCTCCCCCCATCATTTTCTCTCTCACTCACTAACTTCCCCCCTCTCTCACCCCCCTTTCATCTCTCTCTCTCTCTCTCTCTCTACCTCTCTCACTCTCTCTCCAAGCATCACTACCTCCATCTCCTTCCCTCCCTCACTTTGTTTATCACCCTCCCTTCTTTTCTACCTCACTCATCTCATGCCTCTCTATATGTTTCTCTCCCTATCTCGCTATATTCCACCCTCCAATGTCTCTCACCATCCCTCCCTTCCCTTCTCTCTCTCTCCTTTTATCCCCCACTCTTTATCCATCACTATTTCCCTCTTCCTCTCCATTCGTATTTCTCCCTCCATCCATCTAGCATGCATGCTCTCTCCCCCCCCCCCCCAATCTCTCTCTCTCTCTCTCTCTCTCGCGCGCAGCGCGCACGCGAAAAGAGGAAAATGACAAAAGAGTCATAGATTTATTTTTTTGAAAAAATGAAACAAAAAAAGTTGAATCATGAAAACATATAACTACAAATTTGTTGGTCTTGTAAATACATTTCCAATGTATAATGAGCATCAAAATCTGAGTCGAGGATAAAAAGTTATGGCCGAAATACTATTTCTTTTAATTTATGTAATAAAAGAGGAGGTGCATTTTTAAAAGTGTGCATCAGTTCTTAGAAGCGCACATGTCTTCTTAGAAGTGTGAACATGTTTTTAACTGTGCATGCATTTTTAATAATGTGTGTGCATTAATAACGTGTGCATGTTAGTAACGCGTGCATGCTTTTGTGCCAACATGAATGCTTTAGTGGAGGTTCAACAATTGTCAAACCAAAAGCACATGCACAATGTTGGGAGCATGTGCACGCTTTTGATTTTTAGTGCTTTCATGCTCCTATTGCATCAGTTTTGGGTACCATGTTCATGGGAGTTCCCTTTCTTTAATAAGGACTAGGATATCTTCTTTCATCCAACCTCCCTTGTTCAACATTTCCTAGAGGAATGTACAATTATTCCCCAACAACATTTAATATTCAAATCAATCAATGAAATCAGATCAATGTCTATCATCTCCATTGTTGTTATCATTAGCTTGGTCACTAACACATCCCCTACTTCCCCTATACATAGGAAAGATGGATCATAATCTATCATAAAAATAGTCCATATAAAGTAAATGTAAGGCTATAGCATGGGTGTGACCTTGTGGGGAGAACACTGCCATGTAGAAGGTGAATAGACAGTCTTGAGCAGATCTATTTAGATCGTTGTTTTTGTTCATGTTGAAGAATGTCTGAATGTCTCATGTCTCAAAAATAAAGAATATATTGTTATCAGATGAACCATAGCAAGCAAAGAGATTGACATTGCCATTCCAGAGAGGAGATTATTGTATGTTGTCCATTTTGCGGGTCCGGTTATGAAGTATACACCTGCGAACTGTAAGTGAGACGGATTGTGGAATTTTCAGATTGTGCAGTTGTATGTTTCTAGAGGGTTCCATAGTTAATGATATTGATATAATTTTCTATTGAGAAATTTTTTATGCATGGTACAGACCACATATTTTGATTTCAATTAGACAAAATTTGCATGTACATTATTCTTTCACAATAGCTTACAATGCATTCTTTAATATCAATTGTGGGAGTAGTGCTTTCCGGAAAAGCAAACTACCAAGAATGGTTTCGGAAAATAAAGAATACTCTTATTTTTAATTATTTATGGGAGGATGTTTGTGAAGGAAAGGATAATAATGAACCAAAGCAGCCTACAGATGACAAACAACTTGCAATTTGGAAGAGTAAAGATAAGAAGGAATATGCTTTAATTTATTCTTATGTAATTGAAGAGGTAAGTCAACATATTCTTTCTAGTACCACAACATTTACAACATTAAAGAAATTAAAAGATCTACATGACTCCCATTTAGAACTGGAAATTATACAATTGTTGATGAAATTATTTAATCTTGAACTGAAAGATAATCATCCCATGAAGTTATCTTATGAAATTAAAGCCGTTTTTCATGATATTGAATGAACTGGTGTCAAAGTTGATCTGCAACTCACTGCATTCATTAAATCGCTATATCCTACCTATTCGCACTACTTAGAATCGCTTCAAGCTAGTGGACAGATGAAATCCATGAATTTTGATGTACTTGTAGACAAAATTGCTGAAAGAGAGAAAGTCTTTGGGAAGAAGGAATCTCTTTTCAATTCCATTGTTGACACTTTATGTCTTGCATAGAAAGAGCAGAAACCTAGAGGAAAGTTTGCTAGATTTGATCATAGTAGCAGAGGTCGTGGTAAAATATCATTTAGAGGCAGGGGGCAATCCTCATCAATGTGACAGACAACAAGATGACAGACTACAAAAACATTTTCAGAATGATAAACAATCTATTAAATGCTATAGGTGTGGTAAACTGGGTCATACTTCCTCTCATTGTCGCACTTCTTGGAAAATATTAGTGAGAAGAAAGAGTAACAACCTTGAGACAAAGGAAAACCACTTGAATCTTCTCACTATATTGTTGCACATTGTAATCTTAGTATCAATGAAGTTTTTAGCACTTCTTTTGCTTCTTGGGAAGACACTTGTATTTTAGATACTGGAGCCACTTGTCATATGACCTTCAAAAGAGATTTTTTTGAGACATTCAGTAACCAAATTGACGGAATAGTTTATTTTCCTGATAAGTCAAAGATAAAGCCTTCAGGAATTGGATCTATTCGACTTAAATTACCATGAATTTCTGATTATATTTTGCATGATGTTCTTTATATTTCTCAATTAAAAAGAAATATGATGTCTCTCATACATATCAGGAAGCAAGGGCATTCTATACATATGTTTGATGGTATAATTGAAATAAGAAGAGCATCTGATGATGTGATTGTTATGACCGATGTTGAAGAAGACAAACTCTTAAAACTTAAAGGGACACCATCTTTTCCATCCAATTCAGCGCTTTTGGCTCAGCATAGTGATACTTTGTCTTTCAGCTTGTTGTGGCATGCTCGTTTTGGTCATATTAATTATGATAGTATCAGGATTATGAAACAAAAAGGTCTTCAAGGGCTTCCTACTATTCCAAGAAAACTTTCTCCATGTAATGCTTGTATTTTAGGCAAGCATTGTAAGCAGCCTTTTTATGGATATACTTCTCGAGCTTCCAAGAAGTTAGGTCTTCTACATTCTAATCTATGTGGACCCATGCATGTTTCATCTTCCAATGGTAATAAATATCTGTTCAACTTTATTGATGACTACACCAGGATGTGTTGGGTTTATTTGTTGAAAGAGAAATCTCAGGTTTTTGCAACTTTTAAGAATTTTCATTTATGGATTACAAATGAAACTCTTAATATTGGCACTCTAAGATCAGATAATGGTGGCGAATACACATCTAATGAATTTGAAAAGTAATTGCAAGATAATGGTATTAAACATCAGACAATCGTCCCTTATAATCCACAACAAAATGGTGTGGTAGAGCACATGAACATAACTTTGCTTAATATGGTAAGGTCAATGATGTTTTTTCAGAATGTTAAGTTGATGTTGTGGGGAGAAGCAGTACTTTGTGCCGTCTATATTCGCAATCAGTTTCCTTCTACTACCATCAATAATAAGTCTCCTTATGAAATGTGGTATAATTGTCTTCCTATTGTTCAACATTTTAGAGTTTTTGGCTCTCCATGCTATGCCTTAATTCCTAAACAACAATGCGACAAATTGGGTGCCAGAATTTGCAAATGTCTCTTTTTGGGGTATTCTAATACCTCTAGATATTATCGATTATATGATGAGGAAAATAGTAAATTTGTTGCTTCAAGAGATGTTGTTTTTCTCGCATTTGCTAAATATGCTTCTACTATTGATAGGAAACTCAATCAATTGGACAGATTCTCTTCCAAGAAGTTTTATTATGAATGGGATAATGATCTTCCACATCCTGAAGGGGGGATTCATATTCTAGACCAGTCTGTGGATTTTCCTTCAATTAATTTTCCTTCTGTAGCAACACCAGAGAATGGGGGGAAATTAATTGATAATAATGTTTTTGATGAAGAAAAATTGCATGATAATAATGTTTCTATAGAAGAAAAATGGGATGATCATAATGGAGAATCAGAAACTAGTCTTGAAGAACCTATTTATCAAAATGAGTCATCCCCACAGCAATCAGTACGTAGATCAACACGAACCAAGGCAATTCCAAAAATGTATGATGAATTTGAGTTAAATTTTTCTGATGTTGTTAATGAACCTGCTACCTTTGTAGAAGATGTTAGTTGTAATGAATGGAAAGATGCAATGCAGAAAGAGTATGATGCTCTTTTTAAAAATAGCACTTGGAGGTTGGTGGATCCTCCTTTTGGCATCAAACCAATTGGCTGTAAGTGGTTTTATAAAATAAAATATAAGGCTGATGGTTCACTTGATAAGAACAAAGCAAGACTTGTAGCAAAGGGGTATTCTCAGAAAAAAGATGTCGATTACACAAAAAACTTTGCTCCTACTGCAAAATGGGGCACCGTTAGAAATTTATTTTCTCTTGCAGCTCAAAAAGGATGGAAAATACATCACATGGATGTAAAAATTGCTTTCTTGAATGGTGATTTAAAAGAAGATGTCTATATGTTACAGCCAGAGGGTTTTTTTTTGTTAAAGGAAAAGAGCATAAAGTATGTAAATTGGTGAAATCTTTGTATGGCTTAAAACAAGCACCTTGTGCATGGTATGAAAAGTTAATTGAACATCTTCTCAAATTGAATTATAAGCATTTCAACCTAGATGATGCAACTCTATTTGTTAAAAAAGTTGGAAGATCAGTTGTATATCTAGTTGTCTATGTACATGATTTGTTTATCACAAGAAATAATGATGATTATATAGCCTTTATTAAAAAGGAGTTGCAAAAGGTTTTTGATATGACATATTTGGGATTACTACATTATTATTTGGGAATTGAAGTAGATAAAAAACTGAAGCACATTTTTATGTCTTAGAAAAAGTATATTGGAGAGTTATTGAGCAAATTTGGGATGCAGGATTATAATTATGTTTCTACTCCAATGGAGCAGAATCTAAGGAGTACTTCACATGAAGGCAGTGCATTTGAAGATCCAACAAAGTACATGCAACTTGTTGGAAGCTTCATTTATCTTACTACTACTCGTCTTGACAAAACTTTTGTTGTAGGACTGCTTTCCAGGTTTATGCATCAACCCTGTGTGATGAACCTGCAATAATTAATTAATGCAATTACACGAGATATCAGAAATAATAGAACTCATAATCACTTTTATATTGATCACGGGCCACTTCGAGGGGGAAACCTCCTTTGAGCAAGCTCAATACAATTAACTTCACGGTGCCTTCATAGGCCTCAACACACACTTATATACTAAGTCTAGGCGCCAATACCATGGGTCAATACTATGTGTCAATACAAACCATGGGCTAAGTCTAGGCACCAATACTATGAGTCAAAACCATGGGCCAATACAAACTATGGATCAACAAAACTACGGGACAACTTACAAAGCATACGCATCCAACAACAATATACTAATAAAGTAAAGACATGGGTTCCTAACATCCCCTCTCCCTTAGAAAAAGCTTTTTCCTCAAAGCTTTAGATGTGGAAATTGATGCAGAATCTGAAGGAGTGGGTCCCCTGTAGCATCCTCGGGTTGCATTCCAAGCCATTGGCGCCTTTGGAGTTTCAAGGAGGATTGCGTGGAAGGCTATAGACGAAGAAGAACCATATCAGGAATGTGAAAAGTGCGCTTAGAACGGTGCTGATCGGCTTGTTGTTTTAGTCAAATTCTTGCCATGTGAAAATTGTCCTGCAGAATGAGAAGAAGCTGATCACGGTTTCGAAGAATTGAGTCAATTCCCTGAACTGGGGAGATGCTAAAGGTGTATGGAAGAAGAACTGGTGGTGCTTGTCAAGAGACTGCTTCATATGGTGTCCTTTGAGATGTCGTACTATACCACTGGAGAACTTATAGGAAATCCATAGAAATAGTTGTCCAAATCTGTGGAGGGATGGGCAAGGGTTCGAGCAGTCTCAAAAGGAGGGTCGTTTCACCCTTGTTGACCTGGAAAGTATCACAGTCAACCACTATCCGTTGAATTGTCCTTTTGAGTACATGCCAAAGAAGTTACATTTTTCCTGGTCATACGTTTTGAGGAACCCAGAGTGCCCTACTGATGAAGAAGCATGGAGTTCATAGAAGAGATAGCCCCATTGAACAGATTGCAACCAATTTGGAACAAGCAGAGAAATAGCTATAAGAGAAACTGGGTCATCAAATGTGCGAGGAGGAGCATCTTCCACCATATTGTCCTTACCCTTCTGGTAAGTGGTCGCATAGTCATAACCCATGAGTTGGATAACCCATTTCAGGTGTGCTGGGGAGGAGACTGGTTGTTCCAGGAAAGTTTCCAAACTCTGGAGATCAGTCTTGATGCAGAAATAATTCCCCAATAGGGATCGCTGCCACTTCTGTACTGTATGCAAAATAGCCATCATGTCTTGCTGAGATGTAGATGTGGCTAAATGCTTACCGAAAAGGGCTCATGAAGGCGGCAATCCCACTGGTGCAACAAAGACACCTGCATATCTATATAAGGAAGTAGTGGAGACCATTGGTGGGTGCATCTGAAGGAAATGGAGATGAGCAATGACACCATGTGAATTCTTCTTAAGGATCTTTTCCAGGCGATGTGAACTGATGATGCGGAGAGACCTTGGTTGTAAGCCCATAATTTTGTGTTGTGTCCCATTGGCTGAAAACTACATCCAAAGTTCAGCAAAATCCCATAAGATGGGGCCAAGTGTGCGTAACTATTGAATGCCCAAAACCACATCACATCCGCCTAAGGACAAGGAAAACATGTCAGAGCGTAGGTTATAATCTTCCATAGAGATATGCACATTGTGACACTTCCCCTTGCAAGGTAAGGTTCCCCCATTGGCAACCATGACTTCAAAGTTGGAGCAAGGATGGACAAAACAATCAGCCTGTTTGGCAATCCGAGGGTCAATGAAGTTATGAGTGCTACCATAATCAATGAGTATGGTAAGAGGGAGATTCTTGAAGTATCCCCTGACTCGCATTGTTTGTGGGGTGGTGACGTCGGTTACAGCATGGAGAGAGATCTCGGGTGGGTCGTCCTGAGATGGGGTGTCAACAGGAGGGTGTTGAATGTCGACCTGATCATCTACTGTATCTGGAGCTTCTTCATCAAGTTTTGAGGCAGGCGGAGAATCCACATCTAAGAGATAGAGCTTTTGTTGAACACATCTATGTCCCTGAGTGAATTTCTCATCACAATTATAACAAAGCCCTTTTTTTTCGGCATGCCTGCATCTCTGTTTCAGACAAATTCCTGATAGGAGTTGGTTGAGGATCAGGCGTGATGGGAGGTCATTGGAAACCCATATTTCTGAAGGGAACAAAGGTGGGTTTGGAGCGTTGTTGAGCTGCGATCTTGTCCTCTGCCAACTTAGCCAACCCTAGGACTTCCATCATTGTGTTGGGACAGAACATTTTGACCTCTGAGCGGATTTCATCCTTGAGACCACTGATAAAACAACTCCTGTAGAATTCATCAAACAATCCTTCTATGTGATTGGCCAGTTTCTCAAATTCTGTCTGATACTCTCTCACTGTGCCAATTTGGTGAAGTTTAGTGAGTGCTCTGGTGAAGTCATCAAAAGCACTAGGACCAAATCGTGGAAAAATGAGTTGGCAAAAATCTGTCCAGTTTGGTTCGGGATGAGCTTTGATGTACCAACGGTACCATTGAAGGGATTCTTGTTCCAAATGAAAGGATGCAAGTGGAACTTTCTGGACATCAAAAGTATTATGCAGACTGAAATATTGTTCTGCTCGGTATATCCATCCAGTCGGATCAGTACTACTGAAGCGAGGAAAATCAAGCTTCGACCCACGAAAATTGTTGGAAGAAGAAAACCTGGTGGCTGCAAAAGATTCTGGCTGTCGGTTATTGTTCATGGTTGAATGTTGAAGATGGAGGCTGAGAAATTTTTCATCCAAATCTTGGAGTTTGGTTTGGATGGCTGCAAATGCTTCCTCCATGGTGTTTGCTCCTGTGCGAATGACAACCATAACCAGGATTTTTTTATTGTGGGGGGGGGAATGGATAGAAAAACACAAACACAAGCTTATTTAGTAAGGGGAAATTTTGGATTTGGGAAGAACTCGGAGGGGTAATTGGGGTTTGACTAAGTTTTCGACACTTTCTAAGGGACAGGGAAACAAAAAATGGCGATTTCAGAAGTGGGAACTCTATGGTAAAATTTGAAGAAGTTATGGCAAACCCTAAAAATAGAAAAATGTGGGATTTTTGGTCTTGGGAAGTGGAATTTGGGATAGGGTCTTCGGGAATGAAATATGTAGAGTGGGATTGCAAGGATGTCAGTGAAGTTTCAGGGAAAATAGAGTTGAAACAAGGGAGATATGGCCGAAAAACAGAATTTTATACTCATTTTTTTTTTTTGCCAGAAATGGATCGGCAACAGCGACGCGAAAGGGATCCGCAATAGATGGATATGCAACGGCGTTGAAGGGATCGAAAACAGCTGGATCTGAAACGACGTTTTTTTTTTTTTTTTTTTTGCCAGAAATGGATCGGCAACAACGGCGCGAAAGGGATTCACAACAGATGGATCTGCAACGGCATTGAAGGGATCAAAAACAGCTGGATCTGAAATGGCGACTAGATCTTGAATGACTTTCAGAATAGATTTGAAATGGCTGGATCTGGAGCGGAAGTGATCGACAACAGTTTAGCTGAAAATAGATATGGACCCCAGGTATGTGCGGCTTCTTGATAGTTCAGGGGTTTCACTCGGCCACCAATGCTGTTTGATGGCTTGCGTATTGGGGAAGTACCCCTCACTCCACGGATCATGTAAAACTGATAACCACTTTGCCAAAAACGACAGCTCTTGGTTTACCTCACGGGTGGGAACTAGTCAATCAGGTAGGGGTCGTTGCCCTTTTCGCTGGCAGGTCCTCTCAATGGGCCAGCTACTTCGGGGTTCCTGTGGTACTCCTCACAATGAGTTTTAGGGCTTATGCCCAAGTACTTCCCACAGTTAAGCGGATAGGGATTATTCCCAAATCCGAACCTGCAACATCTGCGAAAAAAATTTGGTAGAAATTTCACCCAACGAGCCCAAGAAAGTGCTCTGATACCAGATGTGATGAACCTGCAATAATTAATTAATGCGATTACACGAGATATTAGAAATAATAGAACTCATAATCACTTTTATATTGATCACGGGCCACTTCTAGGGGGCAACCTCCTTTGAGCAAGCTCAATACAATTAACTTCATGGTGCCTTCATAGGCCTCAACACACACTTATATACTAAGTCTATGTGCCAATACCATGGGTCAATACTATGTGTCAATACAAACCATGGGCTAAGTCTAGGTACCAATACTATGAGTCAAAACCATGGGCCAATACAAACTATGGATCAACAAAACTACGGGACGACTTACAAAGCATATGCGTCCAACAACAATATACTAACAAAGTAAAGACATGGGTTCCCAACACCCTGTGAAGGTCATTGGATCGCAGCAAAACGAGTGCTCAAATATTTAAAAGGAACTCAATCATATGGCATCAAATATTCTAAAGATTCAGACTTCCATCTCACTGGTTATTCAGATTCTAATTTTGACAGAGATAGAGAGCATGGAATGTCTACTTTAGGTTATTTGATGGATCTTGGATCAACAGTTATCGCCTAGAGATCACGAAAGCAACATATTCCTGTTGATTCCACAACTGAAGCCGAATAAGTTGTAGCAGCTCAGGCCACAAAAGAAATCATTTGTCGTCAGAAAATACTTGAAGACTTGCATGAGAAACAAGTGACTTTAACGCCTCTCTTTGTTGAAAACACTTTTGCAATTCAATTGGCCAAGTATCCTATATTCCATGATCGAACCAAACATATCAATACCAAATATCATTTGCTAACACATTGTTCTACTTCATAGCAAATCCCAGATATCTTTACCAAAGCATTGGGAGATGAAAAAGTTTGAAAACTTCATAATGTTACTAAGCATGCCAGATGTCCCTTCGGATTAAGGGGGGAATGTTAACGAATCCTTCAAGATTTGTTGTATTGTATTATAACTAGATTTGTTAATAAACCGTCGACAGGTGGGTAACCATATTTTCCCTCTTTATATATCTGTATCTTGCTTATATGAATTTAATTCAAATCTTGGAGTTTCGGCCCTGTTCTTCATAAACAATGCAAACTATAATTTCAACACTTCATTAGCAAGCGCAGTGATGACTCCAGTTCTGGTCGCCGTTGCAAAGACAGCCATGGGGTGACTGATATTTGATGCAGCAAGAGCAGATTTTCTCGGAATGTTACATGATGTGGCCTTTTGTGAAGTTAAAAGCTGTAGAGCAGCGATGGAATTTGACCGATGAATTGTTAGGCATGGACAACAGTTAAATATGGCTAACACTCTGGCCGATCTGTCATAAATTGGCTTGAAAATGTTTCAAAATTTGATTAAAACTTGCAATTTTGACTGGTGTCAAACATTTGAAATTCCAACCCTGCTGTAGAGGGACTATTTTCTGAAATGATCATTTTGCAGTGTATAAATTTAAATTTATGTTATTCTGATATGCAGTTTGGTATGGTTTTTTTAATGAAAAAAAACTTTATAATTTGGATCTGCAATTAAATACCAATTTAATCGGAAATGAATGAATGCACCTTATCCATGCCAAAATTTAATAAATGATTTTACACCAAATGGCAATGCCACGATCGTTTGAATGTTATATTTGTCATTTAATTCATGAAGTAACTTCAATGCAAAGGAAAGCCTACATAGTATACATCTACGAATCTAAAATCGAAACAGTAGATACAATATAATTTAATTAGTTACATCTTAGGAGATGTCTAAGAAAATTTAATGAAACTATGCCATTTTTATCTTCTTGCATTGAGCAGTCTTCAAAATTTCATTACACCAAAGATTAAATCATTATTTTTCTTGTCCCAAAGCTTTCAATCTCTTTCAATATTGCAAACAATTTGAATCACAGCTATGTTAAACCAAAAATCCAGTATATATAGTTTTTGTTGAAGAATATCTATAACCTTTTGTCCATCGTTCAGCTCTATCAGAAATATTTAGAAATACACACACAATGCTGTTAATTGTGTCTCCAAGTACTGCACAAAAGCAGAGCTAACGCTGCTGATTTTATGACTACACTCCAAGGGATGCCGCGCTTTCCCCTTCTCACGAGTCCTTTGACAAATGGAAACAGATTTATCACCACCCAAACACTGCACAAGTACTCTGCAAATAGCCTGTTTCTCAAGATATCATATTTACCTGCCATGGATCGTACAGATGCCGAAATAATAGCTACCAAGTTTATAAACAACACTGTTGTCGGTGGAATGAACAATGGAGATGAATCAAATGTGAAGTCTACCTCATTACACACATCCTCGTCCCCAGATGCCTTCGGAGTCACCACGAAAACTGTTTCAGAGACTCCTATTAACTTCATCAAAACATCGAACATGGCAAATATCCATGGAGATAAGCAGTGGATCAGCCACATCCTTTGGTTATTCCACCATTCTCTAATGGAACTATCAATGCGAAGAAATTCCCAGAGCTTAAAGCCATAGGTTGAAACGAACAGTGCAACTGCGATTGCGAAGACAGGCTCCGAAATCTGCAATATTAAGAAGTGATGCAATATTTTAATCATAAGACATGAAATCATGTATTGTATTGGTATTTAGTAAATTGATTTCATTGGCGTTACCCCGGGCAAGAATGCTTTTCCACTTAAGATACAGAAAGCTGGCAAGATTGCATAGCAAATCGTTGCCATTGACCAGATTCCCCATAGATTGAGATAGGCATACATCATCCTCTGGCCTACCATAATGTTTTTCCGAATATTAAGGAACGGGCATAATCTGCTTAAGAATACTTCCATCATACCAGTAGCCCATCTCTTCTGCTGCACAAGACTGACTGGACCATTTGCTGGTGCATTTCCCAGAAAGGCTGGCTGCTCAGGTATGCAGATTACAGAATGCCAACCCAGGGAATGGACTTTCAACCCAGTCATAATATCCTCAGATGTGGATCCGTACATCCATCCCATCTGCAACAGACATTCAGTTAATTACTCTTTTGTGATTTTGTGGATTGTTTGTTTAAAGTACAGAAAATAAAACATGGAGAAGAAAACAAGAAAAGCTAAATGCATACTACATTGCCATTGCATCTATGAATATCCTCTTCTCATTTGAATTGGAACTCTTTTTATTGGCACTGAGTTTTGGCAGTGATGTTTGAATTGGTAATATTTAATATCAATATTTAATGGTTTGTAATTAAAGAGATTTGATTTTTTTCTACTTTCTTACTTAATAGAGATACAAAATTAAGATAGACCTATGGTTGTGTCTAATTCATTGTTTTATTATTAACTTAACAATTCCAATTTGAAATCATATTGTAAATATAACACAAATCCTACAAATAAAGAAAGTATAATAGTTACAATTATTACAAAACTTATATGTTTTGATGATGATGGTCTTTAACGTCTACTTGAGACTAATCTTGGTCTATCCGACCTTAAGAAAATAGAGATTATTTGGTTTTCTTTAAAATACTATTTCTATGCTCAAAGAGCTTGCATAGGAGAGTCCCTAACTCACTAAAGTTTTGGGGATCTAGAAGGTTAGAAATGTTAGTGTCAGAGCAAAGATGTTGAAACTGAGATCTAATGTGAATGAAAGCCGAGCAATCTAAGAGAAAGTGATTTTCATCTTCCATGCTCATAGAATCGCAAAGATAGCGAATTCCTTCAGGCGTTTTAGGGGTTGTCCAATGCCCAAAGTTTCAGTGTTTGTTCTAATCTTAGCAATATTAATTTTTTTCTTTGAGCTTCTTAAGATAGAAAGATAGTTTTGATCCTCGATATTAGGATTAATGATCTCTTTATCTCTATAATACTGAAGCTTTCTTTTTATCTCTAATTCTTCTTTACACCACATTTTTTCTTTGAAGGTAGAAGTAATAATGTGATTAGTGTTATTAGTATTTTGTAGAGTGGTAGCTTCATTAATCCCCCAATAGTTTAACTAAGCTGTGGCATCTTTAAGCCATCCCTGCTTGAGGCACACATGATTTTGGATGGAGTTAAGAGTGATTTTAGGAAGTCGATCGTTTCCTATATTGTTTAATTTGTTCGTATACATTATATATCTAATCATAGCCATGCTTTCAATGGGGGAGAACCCTGCTTCTAAGAGGAGAATAGGATAGGGCGTGCTGCTCTTAATTTTCAAATTACAAGTAATAAGCCATTTCTGGATTTGCTCAATTCTTCTCCAAGACTCTCTCGAAATGCTACATCCCCAAGCTTCACAGCCATATAAAATAATGGGAGTGACAGGCATTTTAAAGAGGAATTTATTTTTGTCCCACACCACAAGGTTTGTCAATTTACAGTTGTTTTCAAGCCCGAAGTAGGCTTTCCACCCTCCATTTATCCTTTTCTCAATGCTATAGTTCTAGTTGAGCTTGTGATGAAAGTCAATTCTTAAGTACTTATAGGAGGTTACTTCCTCTAAGATTCTACTGTCATAAAAAAAATTGTCATAAGTACATTTATTGGACTTGATAATTATGACTTTTATTTTGTCAATGTTAATAGTTATGCCCATATTGGCGCAAAAACCTTTGAGAATTCGTAATTGCTTCTACAGATCATAAGGGCACCTAGCCATAAGAACGATATCGTCATCATAGAGAAGAAGAGTGATGACTATTCCTGCCAAGGTCGTGCCCGCTCAACGTGCTTCTTCTAGGCATTCTTCAAGCTTATCGATGTAAATGCCAAAAAGGGTAGGGGAAAGAGGACACCCTTGCTTAACTACAATATTACAATTAATATCTTGCGACCATCCTTTACTGCTTTTGAATTTGGAAATGACATTCTAATATAACCTTATAACCGCAACCCTCAACTCGAGGGGAACTTTTAGCTCTTCTAATCTATTCCAAAGGTTATACCTATGCACCGTATCAAAAGCTTTCCGAAAGTCCATGAAACAACAAAAAAGAATGGATTTATTATTATGACACTCCTATGCGATTATCCTAAGCGTAATGAGGTGGTTAGTGGTTGAGTGATGCCTTATGAAGCCCACTTGGCCTTCAGCCCTCTTTCCTTCATTTTTTAGCCATATGCTAATCTTCTTTTCAAGGATAATGCGGTATAACTTGGCTAAGAGAGGGCTAATCATAATTGTTCGGTAATTAAAGGGGTTATCTTTATCTCCACTTTTAAAGATAGGAACTCTAAGGCTCTAAATCCAAGGCTTAGGGTTCATCCATGCTTGACTACCAAATTAAAGAGATTGTGAATATAAGAGATGAGGACTCATGCTCCGATTTTTAGGATTTTTGCTTGGTACCTTTCAATGTTTTTAGCTTTTCCATTAGCTAGGGGTTTAATTCCAAAATCAATGTCTTCTAAAGAAAAGACTTCCTCCATTATTTGGAAGGTTTGAATATTATCCACAACATCTAAGATTTAGGTTTACAATGTAGACAACTTAAACTTGGAGTTTGCATGTACTTAATTTAATAATTCTTTCTTTTAAGTGATATATACCGTTTTTAGTAGCTGATACTTAATACTTTCTGTGAAGTAAGTGATATATCTCACCCACCCACTAAACGGTTGAAAACGCTTTAAAAAATAAGTTTGTATGGTTAAACTAGAGTTTTAGTAAAACAGGGTTAACATGCATGCATTGGTCTAACCGGTCTCTTTGTCAGATTCTTATCTTTGAATATCACATGTTGTAACTAGGGTCTAAGAATAAGGTTTGGATGGCTGAAAATAGGGCTTTAGCCCACGGTTTACAAGCATTTTGTCCAATCCTTATTGAGCTGTGACTACCTTATTAGTGTCTTTTTCAGATTTTAATGTTAGATTAATCAAGATAGCGGTCAGACGGACCTCTTTACCCCAGGCGGTGTTGGCTTCATAGCTGCAGCCAGAAACCTTTAAGGCGTCATCTATGGCCGATGAAGGAGAAGAACGGATACCGTGTTGGGTGTCTCTCATAATCGTCTGTGCAGATGCCGCAAGAGCAGAAGATGGTCCGAATATACTTCTGAGAACCTCAAAAGACCAGGAGGATGCTTTTAAATCGTGGAACACTGCCCAAAGCGTATTAAAAAAACACAGGTTATTACCTATATTCCACATTGTATCGTAATCAATCCACTGCATGGAAGACCGAATGGAGTCTAAAGAAGTCCACCAAAGAGTTTGTTCTTCTGAGTTTAACATACAAAATGGCTTGGGCAGGTAGTCAAACCAGTCTTAGAATTCTTACCTTCTGCATAATTTCGAAATTCTCTTACATCCTTACAGTTGTTATATTGCTCTATAGTTGGTGGTACTCCATATAACGCTTTTCTTCGATGAAAGCAGCCTGTTCCACAATAGGGAGGACCTTGGAGTCCATTCATTCCTTTAAATATTGTCTGTAGACACAAAACACATATTTAGTTTACATCTATGGTTTAATTTCAATTTCATAACAAGACTTAGCTCATCCAAGGATAAGTGAAATCTCTATTATAAAAAAGTATAAATCTATCTTACACTGAAATTTAAGAGAAACTCAATTTTTTGAACTGTAAATGTAAATCTTTATATTGAACTGTACAGTATTCATTTTTTTATGACAGCATTTCACTATTCTCAATACAATAACTAAAATGCCAATTACAATTCAAAATGAAAAATAAAATAGAAATATAGTTAAATTTAATAATCTTTATAATGTAAAATATAAACCAATTTAAAAAACTATGTTAATTTAGCTGTAAACATCTAAAGCCATATAAAACTGTGGATGAATTGTTGTTACTCACGCTTAGATATATTCTGAACTGGTTGCCGAAGGGATCATCCTTGATGCCTCCATGGAATAATTGGGGAAATTGTGCAAAGCCACACTCTCTTTCGGACTTACAGCCAAGGAAAAAGCACATAGCGTGTTGTATAGCCTTGGAGTTGCTCACAAACATATCACAGTCGAGATTGACTATAAATGGTGCGTTTGTCATCAATCCGGATACTTTTGCCTGAAATATATATTAATGATATTAGAGATGCTACCAGTGATTTATTAATGATATGTTTGGTATGAAGATGCATCTAAATAAAATGAATTTAAAAGATAGAGAATTAAAGAAAAAAATTTATTGAACCAACTAAAAAATCTTTTATATTAAAGTTGCAGTTTCCCTCTCCTCATCAAAGATGGATCTATCAATTAATCCATGATATCAAGAAAAGAATTAGATGACAGTTAATCTGTTAGCAATATAATTACCATAACATTCATTGCCCCAGCTTTGTAATGGTGATTGATCTTTGGCCGCTTTTCTCTAGCAACGTAAACTACATGAGGCAAAATATCATCCTTATCTCCTTTGTTTTCATATAAAACCTGTATATAAACATTGATTCAAAAAAGTGAGGATTAAACAAATCATTTTTATTAACATCCCAAACTTATACTTCTGAACAGTCCCTCCTCCTTTGGTGTAATTCTCATCACCTTGACTACACTGGAGTGGTTGCGAACATCTGAGCTTCCATGAGCGAAACCATCAACATGACCATCCACACATATCGAATCTAATGGGACTTCCTGCGTCTCCAATGCTCCTATAATCCTGCTCTTCAAATCCTTATATTCATCCTAAAAAAGTTCATAAATGTCAAAACACATCACAATTTCATAGACAAATTAAGTACCTTCATGAACACGTGATACCTTCATCAACTGCCATTCTTGGACAAAGTTCGTATCAAAATTCTTGCTCTGTTGGGGACTTTCTTTGGAAAAATACACAAATGGTGCCCTTGTCTCTATACCGAATTTCCTGCAAAACGGTACCCATTTTTTGGCAAAGCTTACAGTTTCTACCAGAGAGTAGAACGTGATGGGAGAAGCACCGTCGTCTGAGACATAGCATGCCAATTTTTGGACTGGATAATCGATTGCAAGTACTGAAAGAACGGTGTTTGCAGTGGTTATAGCAGGCTCCCGGAAAGGATCTGTTGTAGTGATAAATATGTCCACAGGAGGAAGCTTTGAAGTAGACTCTCCACTATATCTAAAACATAAAAGAAAAGGTGAAAACACATAAAACATTATATCTAAAAAAACATATCATACTATACAAAAGAAGAAAAACACATAAAGCACTACATCTAAACAAACCATATCGGACTATACAAAAGAAGAAAAACAATGGATATCTGCTACGAGGACAGCAAAAATATCGCTCCTTTTTATATATATATCCCGAATATCTACAAGTGTTTTCCAGGTTTTTATCTCAAAAGATTAAGACGTGCAATGGTATTCACCTGTATGCAAGTCTCTCTGGGTACGTTTTATAGTGAACGAGCAAGCTGCATCTCAAGTTACAGTTAAGAATCCACTGGAAAGCAAACCAGAGCTCACAGGCAAAGGCTAGAATCCAAACCCCATAAGATGCATCAAGGGGATTCAATAGACGATAGCCCAAAAAGTATAGCATAAACACCAAGTGAAGGCAAGCATAAGTTCGATATAGTTTCGGCTTATCCACAATTTTTTCATACAGAGGAGGATTAGTGACATTTAATCCGTTCTCCATTCTCAGATCTAAACTGCAGCAAACAGCCAGTGTAAGCTAATGCATATGATTTGAATATGAATATGGACATGGTCATCCATTGATTTATATAGTAATTTTTGGTGAATTGTAGCCTTGCCATTCTATTATTTCTATAGAAATTTTCATTGGTACTCATGAGGTTTAGTTTAATTTGTTTGGGTTTATGTGGAGTTTATTTCAATTATTAGGTTCAAATTTTATGGAAAAAGTTAAGTTTTATAGGAGTGGTTGAGTGAGAGGGGTTGAGAATGAAAGCCGCTCATTTCAAATCCACATGGGTGTCTACGCTTTGCAGACTCTTACAAACCCAGTAGAAACATCCTACTTCAGGACAAATTCATAGAAACATCTACTGTGGACAGATCTAGTTGAATCTACTTGTGTGAAGAAAAATAAACGACAATGAGTCAACAACACACTGATGTGAATAATATGTAAAACAATGAGAAAGCCCTGGTTGGTATTAGGACCACTGAAAAGATTCCTTAAACACACGGATGTGAATAATATGTAAAACAATGAGAAAGCCATGGCTGGTATTAGGACTACAGAAAAGATTCCGTAAAGAAAGGTTTGTATATATTTTGTTTTTATATACGCATTATTTGCAAGTGGCTTGCTCGTTGCTATGTAGCCATTTCGGAAATTACAATAATGATCCTTTTAAATCAGAGAATTGAACTTTTAATTGCTATGTAGTCATTTCGGAAATTACAATAATGTAGCACCAGCCAGTGTAAGCTAATGCATATGATTTGAATATGAATATGGACATGGTCATCCATTGATTTATATAGTAATTTTTGGTGAATTGTAGCCTTGTCATTCTATTACTTCTATAGAAATTTTCATTGCTACTCATGAGGTTTACTTTAATTTGTTTGGGTTTATGTGGGGTTTATTTCAATTATTGGGTTCAAATTTTATGGAAAAGGTTAAGTTTTATGGGAGTGGTTGAGTGAGAGGGGTTGAGGATGAAAGCCACTTATTTCAGATTCACATGGGTGTCCAGGCTTTGTAGACTCTTACAAACCCAGTAGAAACATCCTACTTCGGGACAAATCTCATAGAAACATCTACTTGTGGACATATCTAGTTGAATCTACTTGTGTGAAGAAAAATAAATGACAATGAGTCAACAACACATTGATGTGAATAATATGTAAAACAATGAGAAAGCCCTGGTTGGTATTAGGACCACTGAAAAGATTCCTTAAACACACGGATGTGAATAATATGTAAAACAATGAGAAAGCCATGGCTGGTATTAGGACTACAGAAAAGATTCCGTAAAGAAAGGTTTGTATATATTTTGTTTATATATATGCATTATTTGCAAGTGGCTTGCTCGGTGCTATGTAGCCATTTTGGAAATTACAATAATGATCCTTTTAAATCAGAGAAACTCTGAATATACTCAGACAAGGTATGCAAATTTTGGCCAAAGGCCGAATCGAGAACCGTGCTCTGATACCAAATGAAGCAGAGTAATCCGACTTCTAAATAAACTTCCACCGTAAATACGATAATGGCTCCATAAATAGGTAAATAGTAAAATATATTTGATAAGATAAGATAAGATGATGATTACATAGGTTTGGTCGCCTTTAAATATGGCCAAACCATTAAGATGAGAAGACATGTCTTTTCCTAACTATTAACTATTAATTATTTAATTATTATTCTTTATTTATGTTCGTTACATCATTTACGGGAGAAATGATGGTAATTGCTATAAGAGGCAGGGAGAATTTCGTGTTTTTAAGCCTTTGCCTTGTTCTTTGCTTTTCTGTTAGAATTGGGTTAGGAAACCATAGTCATGAGCTTTTGGAAAGTCTGGTGAGTGACCCTATCTGTTATAGAATGGCTCTAAGGAAACATAAGGAGAAAAAGGCCCATCAAGACACAAGAAAGGGCAAGCCACTGGTAAGGAGGGAACAAAAGAAAGCCCTCACTGCTGCATGTTTTTTTTGAGACCGCATCCCTACAGTCATCAAGGAAGAGTTAGAAAGAGTTAAGAAAGACATGTGAGGTCGGGTTAAAACCATGAATGGAAGTGATTTGCGTGAGGAAGTTGGAGAGTGGGTCATGGACCCTGGTAATATGGCAAGTCGCCTCTCGTCTTATGACAGACTGATGGCCTCCTCCTGGGAGACAAAATTACTCTTTGCGTATGTATTCATGGAGCAAGAGAACAAATTTGTTGGAGAAACAGAACCGGTCCGCGCCTGGAAAGCTCATTATCAGAACTACTCTCTCATGCACCACAAGATTGATCTCATGGCTGCCAAACTGGGTATTCCACCTCTGCCTACTCTAGGGATGTCTAGGGGAGGTGATGAATGACGCGTTCATGCTCTGGATGAGGATGCAGACCCTAGCTCAACCTGCCCTCGATGCCCCATCCACAATCCAACTCCAAAGGCACCCTCAAACTTCCCAACACCAACTTAGGTGAATTTTGCATCCACCTAATCAATAAGGGATTTGAATCCCAACACCAACTTTTCCTCAATATTTTCTCCACATCTATTGCAAATTGGAAAAGAAAATCCATCCACCCATTGGCTAGGAGTATTTATGGACTATAACCTAGGCTTGGTTTCTAGACTTGACTCAACCAAACCCTATGGTTTTTTCCCACACATTCTTTTACCCTAAAAATATCCAACTAGTGCTTTTGAATCCAAGCCAATGGCTTGATGGATTTTACATCATCCCCAAAACCCAAGGGACTAGGTTCCCCTCCTTGCAGACACGCCACTTACTTTGTTGCAAAGATGAACTACCACATCTTTTTTGACCTCCGTCACCACCAAGACACTCAATCGATGGATTTGGGTCTTCATCCCTATCAACTGATAAGATCTAAATACTTCATGGAACAAGCGTAGATCAACCCTCACATTCAAAATATTTCCCCTTCTTAATGACGTAGAGATTTCATAGTATCACTGCACGAGTTTACATTGGAGCTGGACATTAATCCATTCATCGTAGGAACTGCTTCCACCAAAAGTGGCTGCCCCATTCCACCATGTGAAAATGGGCAAATATCACATTCAAGAAATCAGAATTTCTTATCAAAATAGAAAGGAAATAGATCTATATCAGAAGAGCACCTAATATTACAAATACAAATCTCGTCCCTCACTAAATTGAAATCAAATTTAATTCCAGTAGACTCTCACCATCATGTTCGCAATAGCTGGAGATCACCTCAAGGATTCAACTATACCACGCCATGTCTCCACCTCAAAGGCTCTTTGGCCAAAATTTGTGCATCTCTCTCATAGCCCTTACAATCACAAATCTATACCAACACAAACACATGGACAAAAACTAACACAACCCTCTGAACATACGGAGTTTAATAAAACATAACAAAATGTCTGAACAAAATACAATTTATTGCATGAGACAACTTATATAAGAGGTTCTAATATTATAAAAACGAATATTCACAAAGGATGTCTATTATTATAATATTAAAAATACGAATACTATTCACAAAGTATGTCCCAAGGTTTGATCGATTCTAGGCTGAGTACATCGTCTCCTAAGAATGATCCCAGATGCGGCTTGTTTTCATGTTGCCTACACCATGAAATGAATAAATGAGTGAGGGAATTCCTCAAACACATTGCAACTGTAAATACAAATCTTCCATACAAATCTTTCTCAGTGTCTCCTTCTTCTATACACAGTGCAACTGCAAATAGACAAGAACTCAACTTAATCCGACAACTATTCAAAAGAGATTTGAAATCAATATCGAAATGCGATGCTCAAAATTCATTGTCGCTTCCAAAATTTTCATGCACATATACATTTAAACGTTAGTACTGCATGCACAGATACATTTAAACACTAAGAATTTTGATTAGTAGCATAAAGCATTGCCCTCAATAAATTTGAGAAACAATGTTAAACATGCCATCGTGTAAATGTATAAGGTCATCATTAAGCTGCAATAATTTTGGATGTAATTAACTATGCACAAATTTTATGTTTAATGATGCTCTACAATCATGAAATTAGAATCCATGGCATGATATTTATAAAAACATGTACATTTTGTATGAAGGAAGCACCATTTACTCATGAATGATTCAATGATAAAAGCACTGTGCCAACTACTTTTCTAGTGTATGGTTTATCATATCATTTATGTACATAAGTTTAGTTAAGTTCATGTGTTTGGATACATCATTTGTAGCTCATAGTTTGTGTCATTATATTATATATATATATATGTGTGTGTGTGAGAGACCCTAGTGATAAGCTATTCGGTGAAAATATATTGGATATGACATAAAGATTGCCAATGCTTTCAAAATGAACAATTGCTGTGAGAGACCCTAGTGATAAGCTATTCGGTGAAAATATATTGGAGCTGACATAAAGATTGACAATGCTTTCAAAATGAACAATTGGTGTGAAAGTCACAATGTACTATTCCTTGTGGAAATTCTTGTTCAATGGAATGAAGTCCTACGGTTTGGTAAGGGGGTTCTACCATTTGACATGGTTGCAAGGTTAAAAATTGGTGAATTATGATTGAAGAGAACCAATTCTATTTATGTGGTTATTCTTATGAAATAAATTCTTATTGGGTAGTAGATCTAGGTGGAAAATAAAATCTCCTCTAAAATCAATTCTATTTATGTGGTTATTCTTACGAAATAAAGTCTTAACAGGGGAGATTTACAGAGAAAGGGGTGGAATTGGACCTTCAGCCTATCCATTATGTTTGAGCAGTGAGGAGACCATACAACATCTTGCAATAGATTGCAGCATTACTCAAGAGATTTGGACTTTGATTTGTACCATTCTTCAAGTCAAAAATAATTGGCATCTGTAGCCCCTTTAGGAAAATTTAAAGCTCTGGCTTTTAACAAATCCCAAGGTAAAATAAATTCCCTTTATTGTCACATGGGGCTTATGGATTTTAATGAATGTCATTCTTTTTTAAGGCTACAGACATAACCTAGAGGAGGTTGGGAGAAGGATTATTAAAGCATCAACAGAATTCGTCATAGATCTAGGTGTGGACAAACTAAAATTTTTGATAAATTGACCAATTTTATTTGGTAATTCACCCATGGGATTCTTCGATGGTGCAACAAATAAGGATCAAAGTGGAATCGGGATTTTGGTGAAAGACACCTCCACTCACTATTTTAAGCCACACATGGCAGCTGATGAAACGAAATTGATGAAGTTGAATATAGCATCGACCCTGACCAATGTAATTAAATTTTGGTTAACTTTAAAATTATGTCTCCTTGTATTTTATTAGACTTGGTCCAAAGCTTCATGTTAACAACAACTCCTCGGGAACAATACATGTAAAGTTCGGAACCATGCCATTATCGGGCATGTTTAACCTAAAGTTCTTCCTTGACCATCATCGATCATAGGCACCGATGACAACGATGGAGAGCTCATTCTTCACGCAGTTAATTGATTCAGTACTGGTATGCACTAACATGTGTCTACAGCAAGGCGGCATGTGTCTACAGCAAGGTGATAGGTGGTGGCACATCTTAAATAATGCAAACTGCGAGTCTTTGCTCTCATATGATGATACCCAAAACTTGAGTCCAACTTTGAAAAAAACTTTTCCCATCTAAGTTAATAAAGAGGATCATCAATTTGGGTAGGAGGTACTTGTTCTTAATTAATTGTCACATTATTTAGCATTGAATAACCAATGCACATCCAAAAGGTTCCATCCTTGTTATTGACTACTAATATGTGTTCTATCCAAAGTGATGCACTTGGTCATATGAACGCTTTGTCTAATAATTATTGTAATTGCATCTTGAATTCACTCAACTCATTAGTTTAAAATATATTCTAGGCCTTGGATATAGGCATGTGTGTGTTATGTTATGCTCTCTTGTTGCCATTGTTGTCCATTGGAATCCACTTGAGTCACCCTTCACAAAAAGGGAAAAATAGTGAGAAGAAAGGGTAATGGCAGAATGAAAATTAATAGCATGTTGAAATTGGCAGGAAAATTTTCATTTTTGGTGTTACAAATCTAAAAATTATCAACATATCCCACTTGTAGTTGAAATTGGATTCACTATTTAAAGATTATGTGATGTCGCAAGGCCTTAATCATCACTCAAGAGTTCAATTCAATCATGAGTTTTAATGGGGGGTTCCAAAAAAACCGCCTCCCAAAGTTCAATTCTCATGACTTTTAGGGGGGTTTTGACAAACCGCCCCAAAAGTTATGAGAATTGGGTTTTTAGGGGGGGGTTTCAAACAACCACCTCCAAAAGTTCAATTCTCATGACTTTTAAGGGGGCTTCCAAAAAAACCGCCTCCAAAAGTTCAATTCTCATGACTTTTAAGGGGGGTTTTGACAAACCCCCCCCCAAAAGTTATGAGAATTGGGCTTTTAGGGGGGGGGGGGGTTCCCAAAACCACCCCCAAAAGTCAAATTTTAGGACTTTAAAGAGGGGTTCCAAAAAAAACCGCCTCCAAAAGTTCAAATCTCATGACTTTAAGGGGGGGTTTTGACAAACCGCCCCCAAAAGTTATGAGAATTGGGCTTTTAGGGGGGTTTTCCCAAAACCGCCCCCAAAAGTCAAATTTCAAGACTTTGGGGGCGGTTTTAAAAAAGCCGCCCAAAAAGTCCAATTTCCATGACTTTTAGGGGCGGTTTTAAAAAAGCCGCCCAAAAAGTCCAATTTCCATGACTTTTAGGGGCGGTTTTAGAAGACCGCCTCCAAATGTCTAAAAAAACTTTTAGGGGGGGTTTTACCAAGACCCCCGCAAGACAAAACCGCCCCCTAAAGGGATATTTTGTTGTAGTGTATGATGCATTAATTTCTAGGTCTTGAAGTATGGCATTTTCCAGATGAGATTTTCCCGAGTTAAGGAGAATACACACTTGAGATCCTAAAAATATTTTGGATGATGGATTGTAAGGCCATGACTACTCCATTGGTGACAAACTTGAAGATCTTGAATGATGCTTCATCAGAGATAGTAGATGTCACCATGTACAAACACATTATTGGGTCGTTGATGTACTTGTCCAATACGGGACCAGATATATGTTTTGATGTGAACACATTGAGCCAATATATGGTGGAGCCCATGAATGTTCACTTGATTGCACCAAAACATGTGATGAGGTACCTAAAGGGTACGTTTGATTATGGAATCAGATATGCTTCAGATGGTGAGTTCAGGCTATATGGATATACAGACTCAGATTTGGATGGAAGTACCGAAGATAGGAAAAGCACTCCAAGATGTTGCTTTAGTTTGGGATTAGGTATGATCTCATGGATTAATAGAAAGAAACCCTTTGTTGAACTCAGTACAACAGAAGTTGAATATGTAGCAGCTTGTTCAGCTTATAGTGAAGCAATGTGGCTTCGCAAGATGTTGGTAGGATTGTTCGATGCAGAGGTTGATGCTACGGATATACTTTGTGATAACCATAGTTGCATCAAGAGGACAAAGAATCCTGTGTTCCGTGATAGATTGAACCACATCGAGATAAAGTTCCACTATATCCAGGATATGGTGCAAAAGGGAGTTGTAAATCTCAAGTATGTTCCTATAGAGGAACAAGTTGTTGATGTGTTGACTAAGCCTTTGTCTAGCATAAAGTTTGAATACTTTTGATACAAGCATGGTGTGGTCCAGAGGGACCTCTCTTGAAAGAGAGAATGAGAGTTCAATTTCTTAGGGAACTGATTCCTGTCAAAGGATGACGGATGCATGTCAAAGGATGGCGGATGCATGTCAAAGGATAATGTATTCCTGTCAAAGGATGATGGATTCCTGTCGAGGGATGAAAAATGGCTATCAAGGAATGAAAAATACCTATCAAAGGCTGACGGATGTCTGTCAAAGGATGACAGATGCCTGTCAAGGGATGACAGATGCCTGTTGAGGGATGATGGATTCTTACCGATAAATGACAGATTCCTATCAAGGGATGATAGATGCATGTCGGGAGATGACAGATTCCTGTCGAGGGATGACAAATGTCATTCGAAGTATGACTGAAGATCATTACTTTCCAACTGATAGAGTTCATGTCCTTAGGTGACAGATGCAGGTCCAGGGGTGACTAAAGATCAGTACTTGTTGACCGATATTGTTCTAGCTGATGATTTTTCTAATGGTGATCGAGATGAGGATGTTTCAACAAAAGATGTTGCTGACGATGTTGCTGATCCAGCAGAGGATGTTCCAGCTGATGATGTTGTTGATGGTGATCTAGTAGAGGTTGTCTCAGCTGATGATGTTGTTGATGGTGATCCAATGGAGGATGTTCTAGTAGAATATGTTGTTGATCCAACAGAGGATGTTCCAGTTGTTGATGTTCCAGTAGAGGATGTTGTTGACGATGATATAGGGGATGTTGTTGATGGTGATATTCCAACAGACGATGATGATGATGTTGATGAGGATGTTCCAGTAGATGATACCCCAGACATATGATGATCCAAAAACTTCCTACGACATATAGAGATTCACAAGTTAGTTGTGCAGGTGTTGATGTTACCCATAGAATACCTTCCTAGTTAAGAGGGAGTGTTAAAGAAATGTAACTACAGAAGATATTCTATTTGTACTTGTCTATTGTATTATTGTATTCCTCCTTCAGGAAATGTAATTGATGTAATAATAATGTAAGAGTCATTGAAAGAGCCAATGTAATCCCTAGGTCTTGTGTTGGCCTAGAAGAACCCAGAAAAAATTATTATATGATGTATTTGAGAGGTCAGCCCAGTCAGTTAGGAGAAGTCGGCCCAGTTGGGGAAAATTCACCTCAACGAAAGAATATAAATAGAGGAGTCTCTCATTTGTATTCACTCAGTGAAAATAAACTTAAAGGGAGCAAGGAAAAGACCTATCTCTAGAAAGACTAAGAAAGAAAAGACTTTGATGGCCTTAAATTTCTAGGTAAACTTTCTCTTAAAATAAAGGAGGGGCCCCAATATTCAAAGAATTTGGGGGGGGGGGGGTTGCAGCAACAATAAGACCTGCCCAGTCAGTTAGGAGAACTCGGCCCAATTGGGGAAAATTCACCCCAACAGAAGAATATAAATAGAGCAGGAGTCTCTCATTTGTATTCACTCAACTCACTCTTACAAGTTCGCATAGGAGAGAGAGAAGTTCACACAAGTGGAGGAGAAGTTGATTTTGTCTTGGGGTTTATCTTTGTACTTTGTGAATTCTATATTAAGGAAGATTTTGCCGAGGTTTTCTCCCTTGTGGTTTCCCCGAGAGAAATATAGTGTTCATTATGTTTTTGTTGTGCTTGTATTTCTTTTAGTGATAGATTGTTTAATGATATATGATAAACACGTAAAAAATAACACCTATGTATCCTTCTATATCTCTGCCCCCCTCCCTCTCTTTCTTTATCTAGCTCCATCTCTCTCCATCACTCCCTCCCTAACTTGATCTCTATCTCTCTCTCTCACCATCCTTTCCTCCCCCCTCCTTCTCTCTCCATCCCTAAGCTTACCTATCATCCTCCCTAATCTCTCTTTCCCTATCCATTCCTCCCTTCCTTATTCTCCCCCACCCTCAATCCCTCACTTCTTCTCCCTCCCTCCCTCCCTCCCTCCCTCTAAATCTATCTTTCACTCTCTCTCCCTCACTTTCTCATTCACCTCTCTCTCTCTCTCTCTCTCTCTCACACACACACACACACACACACACCCTTCCTTCCTCCTCCTGCTCCCTCTTCATTCTTTTCCCTCTCTCTCTCTCTCTCTCTCTCTCTCTCTCTCTCTCTCTAATTACATTGTTCTTTCTCTTACCCCCACCTTATTCCGCCCCCTCTCTCTCTACTTCCAACTTCATCCCTTCCTCCCTCTCTTTCCATCCCTCTCCATATTTCTCCCACCTTCTATCACACTCCCTCTCTCTCCCTCCCTCCCTTTCTCTTGAACTCATGTACCTTCCACCCCCCCCCTCTCTATCCCCTCCCCTCCCCCTCCGCCCATGAATTTCCCTCCATTAATACTTCCTTCCATCTCCATCTCCTTCTATATATCTCTACCCCCCTCTCTCTCTCTCTCTTTTTATATAGCTCCATCTCTCTCCATCACTCCCTCCCTAACTCTCTCTCTCTCTCTCTCACCATCCCTTCCTCCCCCTCTCCTTCTCTATGCATCCCTCTCTTTACCTCTCATCCTCCCTCTTAATCAATCTTTCCATCTCCTTCCCTCCCTTCCTTATTATCCCCCCACCCTCCATCCCTCAATTCTCTCTCACCCTACCTCCATCCCTCCATACTCCCTCTATATATATCTTTAAATCTATCTCCCTCCCTTTCTCATTCACCCCCCCACCCTCCCCCCCCCCTCTCTCTCTCTCTCTCACACACACACACACACACAAACACACACACACACACACACGCACACACACACACACCCCCTCCCTTCCTCTTCCTGCTCCCTCTTCCTCCGCTCGCATCTGTCTATCTCTCTCTCTCACACACACACACACACACACATACACATTCTCGCGCTCCTTCCCTCCCTCTGTCACTATATCAATCCATCCCTCTAACCCTTTCTCACTCTCTCTCCCTCTCTCCCTCCATATCCCCCCTCCCTCCTCATCACTCTCTCTCCCTCACTCCCTTCCCTCAACTCTTTCCCTCCCTCAATTTCCCCCCTCCCTCCATCCAACCCCCTGATCTCTCTCTCTCTCTCTCTCTCTCCCCATCCCTATAAATCCCTTCCTACCTCACTCTCTATTCCACCCCCCTTCTCTCTCTCTCTCTCTCTCTCTCTCTCTCTCTCATTACATTTTTCTCTCACTTAACCCCACCTTATCCCCCCCTCTCTCTCTCCCTCTAATTCCTTCCCTGCCTCACTATGTCTTCTACACTCCCTTCCTCCTTCCCTCCCTCACTCTTATTCCCCCTCTCTCTATTTATTTCTCTCTCCCTCACCCTCCCTTTCTCCCTACCTCCATCCATGCATCGATCTCTTTCTAACCCTAACCTTCATCCTTATCTCTCTCTCTCTCACTCACTAACTTTCCCCCTCTCTCACCCCCCTCCCATCTCTCTCTCTCTCCCTATCTCTCTCTCTCTCCAAGCCTCACTACCTCCCTCTCCCCTCCCTCACTTTGTTTATCACCCTCCCTTCTTTGCTACCTCACTCCTCTCATGCATTCTATATGTTTCTCTCCCTGTCTCGCTATATTACACCCTCCAATGTCTCTCACCATCCCTCCCTTCCCTTCTCTCTCTCTCCCTTTATCCCCCACTCTTTATCCATCACTATTTCCCTCTTCCTCTCCATTCCTATTTCTCCCTCCATCCATCTAGCATGCATGCTCTCTCCCCCCCCTCCTCTTTCTCTCTCTCTCTCTCTCTCTCTCTCTCTCTCTCTCGGAGAGGAAAATGACAAAAGAGTCATAGATTTAGTTTTTTGAAAAAATGAAACAAATGAAGTTGAATCATGAAAATATATAACTACAAATTTGTTGGTCTTGTAAATACCTTTCCAATGGTATAATGAGCATCAAAATTTGATTCCAGGATCAAAGTTATGGCCGGAACACTGTTTCTTTTAATTTATGTAATAAAAGAGAAGGTGTGTTTTTAAAAGTGTGCATTTGTTCTTAGAAGCGCACATGTCTTCTCAGAAGTGTGAACATGTTTTTAACTATGCATGCATTTTTAATAATGTCTGTGCATTAATAACGTGTGCATGTTAGTAACGCGTGCGGGCTTTTGTGACAACATGAATTCTTTAGTGGAGGTTCAGCGATTGTCAGACCAAAAGCACTTACACAATGTTGGGAGCACGTGAACGCTTTTGATTTTTAGTGCTTTCATGCTCCTATTGCATCAATTTTGGGTACCATGTTCGTGGGAGTTCCCTTGCTTGAATAATGACTAGGAGATCTTCTTTCATCCAACCTCCCTTGTTCAACATTTCCTAGAGGAATGTACAATTATTCCCCAACAACATTTCATATTCAAATCAATCAATGAAATCAGATCAACGTCTTTCATATCCATTTTTTTTATCATTGGCTTGGTCACTAACACATCCCCTACTGCCCCTATACATAGGAAAGATGGATCATAATCTATCATAAAAATAGTCCATATAAAGTAAATGTAAGGCTATAGCATGGGTGTGACCTTGTGGGGAGAACATTGCCATGTAGAAGGAAAAGAACTAGACTTGTAGAAGGAAAAGAACTAGTCAACTTATGCTCTTCAGGAACCCACCCTATGCTTGCAATCGGGAATGGTCATGTAGTGCAAACAATTCCTTTTCACACTCTCTACTAAAGTGTGAAGATTTAAAGACACAAATTAGTTGAATTTCATACTCATGCAATCATAGGATCTAGATTTTGCAAATCAGACCTAGCTTTTGCTTCCTTTAATTAGCAAGTTCTAGCAATCATAGAGGGATGCAAACACATGATTACTCCCTCCATTTTTCTAAATTCTTAACTATAACATTCCACTCCTTTACATATGAGGTCTTCATGGACACGACATAATCAAAACTCATACTAGTGCGCTCAAAGGATCTGGTCCTCGCAAATGGGAGAATGCTTTTACTTACTTAAATTAGCAAGCTCCAACAAGCATAGAGTGATGTAAGCATATGATTAATCCCTCCATTTTTTATAAATTTTTAAAACATTCCATTACTTTACATATGCGGTTTTAGAGAAAACAATCAGAGTAAGCTAAACTATAGATGATTTGCACCTTTCCAGCGAGTTTTGCCAAAATTCGATGTCTCAATTATTTTTGAAATTGTGATTTTGATTGCAAAAATGGATTCAATGCCCTTGATTACCCCTGGGACACCCTGATTATGCAATTCCAACAACCCAAAACTCTCGTTTCAACAATTCATGTCAGACTTTGGCTGGAAAACTTGTCAGATATTCGTTGCAAATCAACTAGAATTTAGCTTTCTCCCAAACAATCATATTCCACTTGACACTACTATGTATGTCATAGTTAAGTTTTTGTCTACCCTTATATGCATTTTCTTTGTTTACGTACGTCTCAATTTTTTGTTATCATCTACTTTATTGTCATCTTTTATGTTTACTACCAATACAATCTCTTATGTGATTCTTATTTACTTTGAATAGCCCCCAAGTTTTGTTTTATTATAGGTCTCTCATTCTCTTTAAAGATGCCCTTAAATAATTCTAACTGAAAAGTTTAGACTTCTATATTGAATGCATCTTTACAAACATAGTTACATGTTCTTGTTTGATATTGATAGTATGTTCTTTGCATTGCAGGCTTTAGTATTATTCTATTTGTTTTTATTAAGAAAGTTTACTATTTATATTTTGCTTTCTATGAACCTCATATATCAATTTAGTTTCTTGGAAAGATTATAGGATGTCTTTAGTATTATTCTATTTGTTTTTATTTGAAAATAAAATAAATCTCAACAATTTCTTGCTAGTTTTGGTACAAATATTATTGAGAGGAAAGAAAGTAAACATATATAAAAGCTTGTTCTCTATTTGTATTTGTATTATTTGGAGAAACATTCTTTATGACTACATTTGAGTACTATTGGAGACTATTAGAGCTAATGCAATCGATGCCTTGATCCAAATTTGATCATTGAGTGTTTTTATTGTGATGAATTCATGCATGGAGTATGTTCAATATCGGTAAAATTCTTCCTTGAATAAATTTGTCAACTAGGGAAAGTGTTTCCTTCTTACACTTCATGCCATCTAGGTTTATATGTTTCACTGGTGTTATCCTGGAAGATCGAAAGTGCTAGGACTATGTAAGGGGATGCTTTCATTGATAATGAATCCTTGGTGTAGTAGTGTTCCTATAACCACTTGATTAATCCCTTTTAGCCTTTTAGTAGGGATATTGGACTACATACCATGTATGTGGTTGTGTGTTCCTTTCTCATTGCAAGTATATCCATCATAACTTTCCATTTACGATCCCATGCGCCCATTGGTTTCTAGACACTAATCCCACCATTACCGATCTATTTATAAAACATCATTCGTAACCTTGTTTTGCTAAAGTATATTTCTCCTTGAGTTTTCACAATAAGCCTTTAGCAATTCTATTCTTAGGGAAAGCCCCCTTGTGCTAGAGGAGAACTAGTTCACTAAAGTGTAGAAGAAGGTGGTAAGGTGACAATGGTCCCCTCTTAGTTCAACCTAAATTCTTGCTTGTGTTGTAGGGATTTACCACAAGAAGTGAGAGGTTAAGTTGTAATTTAGTATATTATCGAAGGGGAATTCAACATCCTACTAATGGATTTGTGAGTACATGACAAAGTAGTAAGTGATTTTCGGACTCTAACCTCTCTAGTCATTTTAACTCAACGTAAATCTATCTTTGTCCTAATTTCAATCCATATGTAATGATCATTTGTCATTTTTGAATTCGTAAATGCCTAGTATATCGTAATTCTCAATACCCATTGCATACAATAAAATAATGATATTACTTATTTGGGACATTTTATGGATATTAGAATCTCTTCACCTTTTACTACATGAATTAGGTGGTTAGGGTTGGAGTTAGTTTTTCATGTCGCTTTATTTCTATCATTGTTTCATGATGATGAGTGAGTTAAGGGTGCACTATGCTATGGTGTTGGATAAAGGACATTCATTCCACCCCTTTTCTAAACAACCATTCATGTAGACAATAGGAAACTAATCAAAATTTGTTTGTGAAAATCTAAGTGGAAAAACAAAATTTGCACATGGAATTCCACCTAAACATAAACTAAACTACAATTTCTATAATTTGAAATTTCAATCTCAAGTTATAATGGATACTCAAACAAATTTGCAATTTCTTTTTTTCAACGGAAAACAAATTTGCAATTTAACGAACATAAATAAGTCATTTCAATAGTTTTACACTAAGCATTGTATCTACTTTCCATTTTTTATTTATCAAATGAAAATTTTAAAATGATTATATAATATTAATGTTTTTCATTTAAAATTTTGTTAAATTATACAAATTTTATTTATAAAGTTGTTGAATTTTTCTATATTTTGATTATACAGTTTTATATTATAACAAAATAATTAAAAAAATATTCAATAAAAATCATACACACAATATCCATTTATCCATTAAAATAAAATAATTCATTATTCCATTTACCAATAATAAAGGGCATATGATATGGGGTCCTCGTATCTAGTGATCTTCTATGGTAATTGAAAATTGTTGAAATGCTTTATTTTTGTTACTCGAATTATAATTTTGTTTAGAGCAACTTTAGAATTTGAATGGAATGGAAGCTACATGTCTGTGACTTCTTGTGAAAATAGCGGCTATCCCAGGTGATTAAATTGGCATATATTTTAAGGCTTGGCCTTTAGCGAAGGAAAGCAGTACTTCATACTTCATGTTGTTTGAAGAGTAGCTATAGGTTACTCTGAACGAAGTGGAGTTACAGGATTGTGGTTTTTTTTGGTTTTATCGGCATTGAATCTACAAATTGACTTGTTTTTTACAAATCAGCCAAGAGGATAAAGAGCAACCCAAACACCTTAGCTTTCAGGTGTTTTTTTTATCAAATCTGGTTAAAATTGTCTCTGAAAATTGTAATTTTTACAATTATATAATTTTAGCAATCAGCATGATCGTTTTTAGAGTAAATACTGGAATTTAAAGCTACCTAGATTCTTGAAATCGTTCTTTAAACTATTAACTAATCCTTCGAGATTTGTTGTATTGTATTATAATTAGATTAGTTAATAACGGTTGACCTGTAGATAACCGTCGACCTGTGGGTAACTGTATTTTCCCTCTTTTATATATCTGTATCTTGCTTATATGAATTTAATTCAAATCTTGGAGTTTCGGCCCTATTCTTCAGTGGTATCAGAGCTGCGATTTTTTAAACTCCATGAATTTCAGATCAGATCGATTTGAATAGATAGTCTTGAGCAGATCTATTTAGATCGTTGTTTTTTTCCATGTTCAGATCGATTTGAATAGAGAGTCTTGAGCAGATCTATTTAGATCGTTGTTTTTTTTCATGTTGGAGAATGTACGAATGTCTCATGTCTCGAAAATAAAGAAGAGATTGATGTCAGACGAACCGCAACAAGCAAAGAGATCGACATTGCCATTCCAGAGAGGATATTCTTGTCTGTTGTCCATTTTGCGGGTCTGTTTATGAAACATATACCTGCGAACTATAAGTGAGACGGATTGTGGAATTTTCAGATTGTGCAATTGCATGTTTCCAGAGGGTTGCACAGTTATTGATATTGATATAATTTGCTGTTGAGAAATTTTTTATGCACGATACAGACTGCATATTTTGATTTCGATTAGACAAAATTTGCATGAAAATTGTTCTTGCACAGTAGCTCACAATGCATTCTTTAATATCAATTGTGGGAATAGTGCTTTCCGGAAAAGAAAACTAACAAGAATGGTTTCGGAAATAAAGAAAACTCTTATTTTTAATGATTTATAGGAGGATGTTTGTGAAGGCAAGGATAATAATGAACCAGAGCAGCCTGTAGATGACAAACAACTTGCAATTTGGAAGAGTAATGATAAAAAGGAATATGCTTTAATTTCTGCTTCTGTCACTGAAGAGATAAGTCAACATATTCTTTCAAGCACCACAACATTAAAGAAATTAAAAGAGATCTGTATGACTCCCATTCAGAACTAGAAATTATACAATTGTTGATGAAATTATTTAATCTTGAACTGAAAGATAATGATCCCATGAAGTTAGCTTCTGAAATTAAAGCCATTTTTCATGATATTGAATCAACTGGTGTCAAAGTTGATCCAAATCCCTATATCTTACCTATTCGCACTACTTAGAATACTTAGAATCACTTCAAGCTAGTGGACAGATGAAAGCCATGACTTTTGACGTACTTGTAGATAAAATTGTTGAAAGAGAGAAAGCCTTTGGGAAGAAGGAATCTCTTTCCAATTCCACTGTTGAGACTTTATGTGTCTTGCACATAAAGAGCACAAACCTAGAGGAGAGTCTGCTAGATTTGATCATAGTAGTAGAGGTTGTGGTAAAATATCATTTAGAGGCAGGGGGGTAATCCTCATCAATGTGGCATACAACAAGATGACGGACTACAAAAACATTTTCAGAATGATAAACAATCTGTTAAATGTTATAGGTGTGGTAAACTGGGTCATACTTCTTCTAATTGTCGCACTCCTTGGAAAATATTAGTGAGAAGAAAGAGCAATGGCCTCCAGACAAAGGAAAACTACATGAATCTGCTCACTAAATTGTTGCACATTGTAATCTTAGTATCAATGAAGTTTTTAGCACTTCTTTTGATTCTTGGGAAGACACTTGGATTTTAGATATTGGAGCCACTTGTCATATGACCTTCAGAAGAGATTTTTTTGAGACATTCAATAACCACATTGACGGAGTAGTTTATTTTGCTAATACGTCAAAGATAAATCCTTCAGGAATTGGATCTATTCGACTTAAATTACCAGGACTTGCTGATTATATTTTGCATGATGTTCTTTATGTTCCTCAATTAAAAAGAAATCTGATGTCTCTCATACATATCAGGCAGCAAGGGCATTCTATACATATGTTAGATGGCATAATTGAAACAAGAAGTGGGTATGATGATGTGATTGTTATGACTGGTGTTGAAGAAGAAAAAATTTTAAAACTTAAAGGGATATCATTCTATACATATGTTTGATGGCATAATTGAAACAAGAAGTGGGTATGATGATGTGATTGTTATGACTGGTGTTGAAGAAGAAAAAATTTTAAAACTTAAAGGGACATCATCTTTTCCATCCAATTCAGCGCTTTTGGCTCAGCATAGTGATACTCTATCTTCCAATTTGTCGTGGCATGATAGTTTTGGTCATATTAATTATGATAGTATCAGGATTATGAAACAACAAGGTTTTCAAGGGATTCCTACTATTTCAATAAAACTTTCTCGATGTAATGCTTGTATTTTAGGCAAGCATTGTAAGCAGCCTTTTTATGGATCTACTTCTCGAGCTTCCAAGAAGTTAGGTCTTATACATTTTTATCTATGTGGACACATGTCCGTTTCATCTACCAATGGTAATAAATATATGCTGACCTTTATTGATCACTACACCAGGATGTGTTGGGTTTATTTGTTGAAAGAGAAATCTCAGGTTTTTGCAACTTTTAAGAATTTTCATTTATGGTTACAAATGAAATTCAACTTAATATTGGCACTCTAAGATCAGATAATGGTGGCAAATACACATCTAATGAATTTGAAAAGTACTTGCAGGATAATGGTATTAAACATTAGACAACCGTCCCTTATAATCCACAACAAAATGGTGTGGCAGAGCGCATGAACAGAACTTTGCTTAATATGGTGATGTCAACGATGTTTTTTCAGAATGTCAAGTTGATGCTTTGGGGAGAAGGAGTACTTTGTGCTATCTATATTCGCAATCAATGTCCTTCTACTACCATCAATAATAAGTCTCCTTATGAAATGTGGTATAATCGTCTTCCTGTTGTTCCACATTTTAGAGTTTTTGTCTCTCCATGCTATGCCTTAATTCCTAAACAACAATACGACAAATTGGGTGCCAGAAGTCGCAAATGTCTTTTCTTGGGGTATTCTAATACCTCCAAAGCTTATCGATTATATGATGAGGAAAACAAGAAATTTGTTGTGTTTTCTCAGAATTGCTAAAGATGCTTCTACTATTGATAGGAAACTCAATCAATTGGATAGATTCTCTTCCAAGAAGTTTTATTATGAATGGGATAATAATATTCCACATCCTGAAGGGGGGATTCATATTCTAGATCAATCTGTGGATTTTCCTTCAATTAATTTTCCTTCTGTAGCAACACCAGAGAATGGGGAAAAATTAGTTGGTAATAATGTTTTTAATGAAGAAAAATTGGATGATAATAATGTTTCCGTAGAAGAAAAATTGGATGATCATAATGGAGAATAAAAAACTAGTCTCAAAGAACCTATTTATCAAAATGAGTCATCACCATAGCAATCAGTACGTAGATCAACACGAACCAAGGCAATTCCAAAAAGGTATGATGAATTTGAGTTAAATTTTTATGATGTTGTTAATGCACCTGCTACCTTTGAAGAAGCTGCTATTTGTAATGAATGGAAGAATGCAATGTAGAAAGAGAATGATGCTCTTGTTAAAAATAGTACTTGGAGGTTGGTCGATCCTCCTATTGGCATCAAACCAATTGGTTGTAAGTGGGTTTATAAAATAAAATATAAGGTTGGTGGTTCACTTGATAAGCACAAAGCAAGACTTGTAGCAAAGGGGTATTCTTAGAAAGAAGGTGTCGATTACACAAAGACATTTGCTCCTACTGCAAAATGGGGCACCATTAAATGAAATTTATTTTCTCTTGCGGCTCAAAAAGGATGGAAACACATCACATGGATGTAAAAATTGCTTTTTTGAATGGTGATTTAAAAGATGTCTATATGTTACAGCCAGAGGGTTTTTCTGTTAAAGGAAAAGAGCACAAAGTATGTAAATTGGTGAAATCTTTGTATGGTTTAAAACAAGCACCTCGTGCATGGTATGAAAAGTTAACTGAACATCTTCTCAAATTGAATTATAAGCATTTCTACCTAGATGATGCAACTCTATTTGTTAAGAAAGTTGGAAGATCGGAGGTATATCTAGTTGTCTATGTAGATGATTTGTTTATCACAGGAAATAATGATGATTATATAGCCTTTATTAAAAAGGAGTTGCAAAAGGTTTTTGATATGACATATTTGGGATTACCACATTATTATTTGGGAATTGAAGTAGATCAAAAACTGAAGCACAATTTTATTTCTGAGAAAAAGTATATTGGAGAGCTATTGAGCAAATTTGGGATGCAAGATTGTAATTATGTTTCTACTCCAATGGAGCAGAATCTAAGGATTACTTCACATGAAGGTAGTGCATTTGAAGATCCAACAAAGTACATGCAACTTGTTGGACGCTTGATTTATCTTACTACTACTTGTCCTGACATAACTTTTGTTGTAGGAATACTTTCTAGGTTTAGGCATCAACCCTGTGAAGGTTGATTGGATCACAGCATAACGATTACTCAGATATTTAAAAGGAACTCAATCATATGGCATCAAATATTCTAAAGATTCATTCTTCCATCGCACTAGTTATTCAGATTCTGATTTTGACGGAGATAGAGAGCATGGAATGTCTACTTCAAGTTATTTGATGAATCTTGGATCAACAGCTATCACCTGGAGATCACGAAAGCAATGTATTCCTGTTGATTCCACAACTGAAGCCGAATATGTTGCAGCAGCTCAAGCCACAAAAGAAATCATTTGGCTTCGGAAAATATTTGAAGACTTGCACGAAAAACTAGTGACTTCAACGCCTCTCTTTGTTGACAACACTTTTGCAATTCAATTGGCCAAGTATCCTAAATTCCATGATCGAACCAAACATATCAATACCAAATATCATTTGATTCGACATCATGTTGAGGCCAAAACCATTCATCTCACACATTGTTCTACTTCAGAGCAAATCCCAGATATCTTTACCAAAACATTGTGACGTGAACAGTTTGAAAACTTCATAATGTTACTACGCATGTAAGATGTCCCTTCGGATTAACGGGGGATTGTTAACTAATCCTTATGGATTTGTTGTATTGTATTATAATTAGATTAGTTATAAACGGGACCTGTAGATAATCGTCGACCTGTGGCTAACCGTATTTGATCTTGGAGTTTCGACCCTGTTCTTCATAAACAATGCAAACTACAATTTCAACACTTCATTCTTGGGCAGATTCCAGCCGTCGAAGACGATTTAGTTGTCCCGTATACTGCTCCATTTGCTTTGTGCTTATAATGAAAGCGCAGTGATGACTCCAGTTCTGGTCGCCGTTGCAAAGACAGTCATGCGGTGATTGATATTTGATGCAGCAAGAGCAGATTTTCTCGGAATGTTACATGATGTGGCTTTTTGTGAAGTTAAAAGCTGTGGAATCTGCCTGTTGAACAGCGATGGAATTTGACCGATGAATTGTTAGGCATGGACAACACTTAAATATGGCTAACACTCTAGCCAATCTGTCATAAATTGGCTTGAAAATGTTTCAAAATTTGATTAAAACTTGCAATTTTGACTGGTGTCAACCATTTGAAATTCCAACCCTGCTGTGGAGGGAGTATTTTCTGAAATGATCATTTTGCATTTTGGAGTGTATAAATTTAAATTTATATTATTCTGATATGCAGTTTGGTATGGTTTTTTTACTGATTTTTTTTTTTTTATAATTTGGATCTGCAATTAAATACCAATTTAATCGGAAATGAGTGCACCTTATCAATGCCAAAATTTAATAATTGATTTTACACCAAATGGCAACGCCACGATCGTTTGAATGTTATATTTGTCATTTAATTCATGTAACTTCAATGCAAATGAAAGCCTACATAGTATACATCTACGAATCTAAAATCGAAACGTTACATACAATATAATTTAAGTAGTTACATCTTAGGAGATGTCTAAGAAAATTTAATGAGACTATGCCATTTTTATCTTCGTGCATTGAGCAGTCTTCAAAATTTCATTACAGTAAAGATTAAATCATTATTTTTCCTGAAATACCAACAAAAAAATTACTTGTCCCAAAGCTTTCAATCTCTTTCAATATTGCCAACAATTTGAATCACAGCTATGTTAAGCCAAAAATCCAGTATATATAGTTGTTGTTGAAGAATATCTATAACCTTTTGTCCATCGTTCAGCTCTATCAGAAATATTCAGAATACACCCTCAATGCTGTTAATTCTGTCTCCAAGTACTGCACAAAAGCAGAGCTAACGCTGCTGACTTTATGACTACACTCCAAGGGATGCCGCGCTTTCCCCTTCTCACGAGTCCTTTGACAAATGGCAACAGATTTATCACCACCCAAACACTGCACAAGTACTCTGCAAATAGCCTGTTTCTCAAGATATCATATTTACCTGCCATGGATCGTACAGATGCCGAAATAATAGCTACCAAGTTTATAAACAACACTGTTGTCGGTGGAATGAACAATGGAGATGAATCAAATGTGAAGTCTCCCTCATTACACACATCCTCGTCCCCAGATGCCTTCGGAGTCACCACGAAAACTGTTTCAGAGACTCCTATTAACTTCATCAAAACATCGAACATGGCAAATATCCATGGAGATAAGCAGTGGATCAGCCACATCCTTTGGTTATTCCACCATTCTCTAATAGAACCATCAATGCGAAGAAATTCCCACAGCTTAAAGCCATAGGTTGAAACGAACAGTGCAACTGCGATTGCGAAGGCAAACTCCGAAATCTGCAATATTAAGAAGTGATGCAATATTTTAATCATAAGACTTGAAATCGTGTACTGTATTGGTATTTAGTAATATGATTTGATTGGCCTTACCCCGGGCAAGAATGCTTTTCCACTTAAGAGACAGAAAGCTGGCAATATTGCATAGCAAATAGTTGCCAATGAGCAGATTCCCCATAGATTGAGATAGGCATACATCATCCTCTGGCGTACCATAATTTTTTTCTGAATATTAAGGAACGGGCATAATCTGCTTAAAAATATTTCCATGAGACCAGTAGCCCATCTTTTCTGCTGCACAAGACTGTCTGGACCATTTCCTGGTGCATTTCCCAGAAAGGCTGGCTGCTCAGGTATGCAGATTACAGAATGCCAACCCAGGGAATGAACTTTCAACCCAGTCATAATATCCTCAGCTGTGGATCCGTACATCCATCCCGTCTGCAACAGACATTCAGTTAATTACTCTTTTGTGATTTTGTGGATTGTTTGTTTAAAGTAGGGAAAATAAAACATGGAGAAGAAAACAAGAAAACAAGAAAAGCTAAATGCATTATACATTGCCATTGCGTCTATGAATATCCTCTTCTCATTTGAACTGGAACTCTTTTTATTGGCACTGACTTTTGGCAGTGATGGTTGAATTGGTAATATTTAACATCAATTATATCCATCTTAATTTAAATTTCTTATTAGTTTAGGATTTTACAAAGGGTTTGTAATTAAAGAGATTTGATTTTTTTCTACTTTCTTACTCAATAGAGATGCGACATGACAAAGTCACATGTTTGCATGGATTGGTGTCATTACCAACCCTCGAGGGACAATTGGATGCGGAGGTGGTTAATGGTGTACGATTAACCTCCCTGCAATAATAGTGAGGTTCCACAGTACTTTCTTCGTCAACTGTGGGCTGAGTTTTGCCTCGGTTTACATGTCAACTATTTTGACATAACCGAGTTCCAGGGTGTTGGACATGGCTCTGCCTAAGATCGACCTGCTGCTAGGAGGAACCCACTGAGAGGGCCACCAGCTACGAGGCGCGACCCCAACCCCTCTCCCCAGCCACCTCAATTGCCCCATAAGCTTGATCAGATCGAGGTGGCAATGAGGAATGTTGCACGTGATCTCCTCAGACACACCTCCTTTGTAGCAGCGACTATAGTGGAGAGGTCGGGTGACCTTGATAGAGATCCAGGTGCAGGGCCTTCATGACAGGGCCACGATAGACCCATGACCGATGGTAGCCATGCTAGGCATTCCAGTTCGACGGGGACAATGCCACATCTTTGTCCCCATTGCAGGCACACTTTCCCTAGCCCGATCAAGGGCTGTTATATGGATCAGGTCAGCATTTTTTTAATGTGTTTTCAATCATCACTTGATAACTTGTAAATTATTTTTAAAGTATTTTTGTTTGACTTAAACTATTATTTCAATGTACAATTATTCAGAGCTGATACACCAAGATGGGAGAACGTAGGATCTCCCAACCTGGATGCAGCAATGGCAGCTGCAACTGAAATTGTGGCACCTCACACAGAGGTATTTTTAGTACTTGACACAATATTGTTATTACTTATGTCATTTATATTACTCAAGTATTTATATTTATGGCATACACGTTGATAGTTCGTACAATTTTTTGAATATCTTGATTTCCTAGATAATGACTTGTTTAACATGTTCATAACATGCATGCATTTTGTTGTCCATAGGTGTTCCGTGACTACGGTGATCAACCACCCCCGCCAGGGATTGGCACATCACCATATACACAGGTACAATGTGTAGTTATAAACATGTTTTTAATTTGATTTGTTAAGATTTACTATGGTTTAATTTATTGTTTGTTTACTAAATTGTGATATTACAAATGTATATGTAGGTGCCACGAGTAGACGCGTCTCCCCATTTTAGTCCTATGTATCCACCGTCTCCCATGAGTCCCCTCCCTCGCTTCCATCTAGACCCCTCCCTACGTCCACCCCCTCCCTTCCATCCATCCCCCCCCCTCCGGCCATACTACCTCCTCCATCCATCCTCCCCCACTCGCCCACCCCCTACGTCCATACATCCTCCCCAATTTATCCACGCCTCCATGTCTATCCATCCTCCCCCATTCGTCCACACCCCCCCTTCCTTCCACCTTCCCCTCTTCATCCACAACCTCCTATTTGTCCATCCTCCTCCCTCCATGCAGGACTGCCTTCCCATGCACCATCCCTCAACACCCCGCCTAGCCCTTTTCATTCGATACCCTTTATCCTACAACCAGCGGGAGTTCATCATCCACATGGTCCTCCTCCACCCCATACCACCGTGTCTTCTCCCACCATATCATCCCCACTTCCCGCCACTATTGTGGCATCTACTCTTCCAATATTCTCATCAGTATCTCTAGTGGTTGCACCTATAGTGGCTGCCACTACATCTGCGCCCCCCCCCATCACTACATCGGAGCTGGTTGTCCGACCATCTGCTCCACCTGCTATCCCAGAAGGCCAGCCATGTCCATCGTTGAAGGTGTTCACGGTGAGAATCAAGCTAATTTATAAAAATATTTTGATGCATTAACAAAAATTAATTTAAGTAATTATGACTTTTCAATGAAATGGTTGTTTTAAATGTTGTAGGCTGGAATTGCTGAGAGGCTCCGTAAATCCAGGACACTTATCCAACGTTTCCCACTCATGTCAAAGGTGATTTATTTAAGATTCAAATTCTACATTTGTTTTATAAATGTGGTAAATGTTGCAAATGCTTGAAAATGATGGTATCTTATATCATTTTTTCCTGAGCCCAGAGAGATGGTCTACTCCTAGACGGACCAAGACCTGAGGCACCATTAGCTCGAAGAGTAGGAAGATCGACTTTGGATCTGCACCTGGGAGTGATGGCGGTGGTCACAATGCTTGACACACCACGTATTATGTACATTAGCCACGATGTGACACTTTTGTGCACCAATTTTGATGTACTTTGTATCTATGGCACAAGTTACCATGTATTTTGTATCTACAGCATGAGTTGTCGCATTTTGTGTAGGGCACGAGTTGCCATTGTATGTACATTGGGAACCATGTTCCACTATTCGCCAGAAATTGTATATGTTTGGATGAGTTTTGTAGCCTCGATGTACATGGATTTTCAGTTATGTGATTTATATATCTCGTTGTCTAATGTGGTTGTCTCATGTTGTATGTATCATGATGTGATGTTGTGTAAATTTGTGTTTTACCTAGATCTTAGAAGAGAAGTTGGATATCATAGTTCAGCTTGGTTTATCTTTCCACATGTAAAAGCTTCTAATGGTATCTATGTTAAGAAAACATTGTAAACATAGGCTAACTCAAACAAAATCATGTGTGAGAACTAATTTTAAAACAAACGGAATAAATGGATGGACAAATCACACCTCATGGCACATAAGATATATATTGGGAACTTGAGTGCTAGGAAAAGAACACTTAAAAATAGAAAATGTCCATTGTCGTCAAAAGGTTAAAATGAGATCCAACGTGATTTTTAATAGCCCTACATAATGAGATCCAAAAAGGCCATACTCTACATAATGAAATGTCATCACTAGTATTTATTTTGACCATTTTGTCCACTTAAGATCATGCAACAAATTAATAACCAAGTTATGGAATCATTTCTTAATCAATTGTCACCATACAAATAGAACAATCTTGAGCACGATGTATAGCTAGCTCATTAATTCTCACTCATGGATATAGCGACCTTTGATTTGATGACCATCACATCCACTACCATTTACAATTAAGACTTCCTTAATTTATCATTATGTGATAGCGATCTAATTTTATGTAGACACGTTGACTTAAACACATGTATAGTTGACATTATAATAAATGACTACTATGAGGTGTATTTTTGAGGCTATATCCACCTCAACACACCAGCTTGTTACCCCAATACCCCAAATGTTGTCGAATTTTGTCTGGATGGAATAGAGGGGTATTAGGACATCATATTTCATCTATTGGACACTCAGACACTTGTTAAAGACATTTAGGACAAGTGCATTACATCAATGGAGTCACAAATACACCCTCATCAAGTTGCATTCATCCATTAGTGCGCTATCAACACTAGAACGTGTAAGCATTACTACATGTTGGAGTAAGCTTTACTAATGTTATGATAATATTAGGTTTTCCATCCATTGAGAAGGTTGCCATAGGTGTGCATATCCACCATATAAAAATCTTCATTGTACAACCAATTTCAAACCATTACGTTTCTAAATTAGGTATCCGGTGCTAGGTACAACAGTTTTCTAGTTGTATACACCCTTGCTATATAGATGAGAAACTATGCATGTATGTGTATAGTGGTTTGGATTCAAATGTATGCACATGAATATATATGTACAATGAAAATGATTTAATCTTTACATGTATTATAATTTAGGGCTAAATCTTAGGTTACATAATAGGGTTTCATTATGATTAGAATACAAACTAGGGTTTATGCTACCAACTAGGGTTTTTAGGCTAGGCTCTCGTGTTTCTAGGGTCACCATATTAATGTTTAATTCCACTATCATGACATCATTTTCACCAATACCGTGCCCACTACTGCAATCACCATCAAGCCTGTCAATCCCACTTTGAACATTTCCCATACTTTCAAGTTAAAATTGATAGGTCTTGTTGCTAAAATCTTTTCACTTATCTATTCACATAGACAAACCACTCCTGTGAAATATTTGTTGTAGCTTGGTACGTGCAAGTTCACATGCAATAATACTTGAGAGATCATTTTACCCCATGATCCATGGAAGATTCATTGGAGTCATATGAACCTCATTGTCATTACCCCAACCATGGTCAAGACGCCAAGATCCATCCTTAGTAGACAAGATAGATTTGATTCTCAATATTAGCATTAATGATCTCTTTATCTTTATAATACCGAAGCTTTCTTTTTATCTCTAATTCTTCTTTACACCACATTTTTTCTTTGAAGTTAGAAGTACTAATGTGATTAGTGTTATCAATATTTTGTAGAGTGGTAGCTTCATTAATCCCCCAATAGTTTAACTAAACCGTGGCATCTTTAAGCCATCCCCGCTTGAGGCACACATGATTTTGGATGGATTTAAGAGTGATTTTAGGAAGTCGATCATTTCCTATATTGTTTGATTTGTTCTTGTACTTTAGATATCTAATCATAGCCATGCTTTCAATGGGGAAGAGCCCTGCTTCTAAGAGGAGAATAGGATAGGGCGTGATGCTCTTAATTTTCAAATTACAAGTAATAAACCATTTCTGGATTTGCTCAATTCTTCTCCAAGACTCTTTCAAAATGCTACATCCCCAAGCTTCACAGCCATATAAAATAATGGGAGTGACAAGTGTTTTAAAAATGAATTTATTTTTGTCCCACACCACAAGGTTTGCCAATTTACAGTTGTTTTCAAGCCCGAAGTAGGCTTTCCACCCTCCATTTATCATTTTCTCAATGCTATAGTTCTAGTTGAGCTTGTGATGAAAGTCAATTCCTAAGTACTTATAGGAGGTTAGTTCCTCTAAGATTCTATTGTCATAAGTACATTTATTTGACTTGATAATCATGACTTTTGTTTTGTCAATGTTAATAGTTATGCCCATATTGGTGCAGAAACTTTAGAGAATTCGTAATTGTTTCTAAAGATCATAAGGGCACCTAGCCATAAGAACGATATCGTCAGCATGGAGAAGAAGAGTGATGACTATTCCTACCAAGGTCGTGCCTGCGCAACCTGCCTCTTCTAGGCATTCTTCAAGCTTATCGATGTAAATGCCAAGAAGGGTAGGGGAAAGAGGACACCCTTGCTTAACTCCAATATTACAATTAATATCTTGCGACCATCCTTTACTACTTTTGAATTTGGCAATGACATTCTAATATAACCTTATAGTCGCAGCTCTCAACTCGAGGGGAGCTTTTAGCTCTTCTAATCTATTCCAAAGGTTATATCTACGCACCGTATCAAAATCTTTCCGAAAGTCCACGGAACAACAAAAAAGATTGGATTTATTATTATGACACTCCTCTGCAATTATCCTAAGCGTAATGAGGTAGTCAGTGGTTGAGTGATGCCTTCTTAATCCCACTTGGCCTTTAGCCCTCTTTCCTTCATTTTCTAGCCATATTCTAATCTTCTTTTCAAGGATAATGCAATATAACTTGGCTAAGAGAGGGCTAATAATAATTGTTCGGTAATTAGAGGGGTTATTTTTATCTCCACTTTTAAAGATAGGAACTATAAGGCTCTGAATCCAAGGTTTAGGGTTCATCCATGCTTGACAACCAAATTAAAGAGATTGTGAATATAAGGGATGAGGACTGATGCTCCGATTTTTAGGATTTCTGCTTAGTACCCTTCAAAGTCTTTAGTTTTTCCATTTGCTAGAGGCTTAATCCCAAAGTCAATGTCTTCTAAAGAAAGACTTCCTCAGCTGTAAGGAGGATTTGAATGTTATCCACAACATCTAAGATTTACAATATAGCCAATTTAAACTTAAAATTTACATTTACTTAATTTTATAATTCTTTCTTTTAAGTGATATATACCATTTTTAGTAGCTGATACTTACTACTTTTCTGTTACGTAAGTGACATATCTCACCCACCCACTTAAACGGTAGAAAACCCTTTAAAAAATAAGTTTGTATGGTTAAACTAGAGTTTTAGTAACACAGGGTTAACATGCATGCATTGGTCTAATCTGTTACTCAGCTGTGATTACCTTAGCGGTCTGTCTGTCAGATTCTTATCTTTGAATATCACATGTTGTAACTAGGGTCTCTGGATAAGGTTTAGATGGCTGAAAATAGGGCTTTAGCCCACGGTTTACATGCATTTTGTCCAATCCTTATTGAGCTGTGACTACCTTATTAGTCTCTTTTTCAGATTTGAATGTTAGATTAATCAAGATAGCGATCGGACGGGTTACCTCTTTACCCCAGGCGGTGTTGGCTTCATAGCTGCAGCCAGAAACGTTTAAGGCGTCATCTATGACCGATGAAGGAGAAGAACGGATACCGTGTTGGGTGTCTCTCATAATCATCTGTGCAGATGCCGCAAGAGCAGAAGATGGTCCGAATATACTTCTGAGAACCTCAAAAGACCAGGAGGATGCTTTTAAATCGTGGAACACTGCCCAAAGCGTAGTAAAAAAACACAGGTTATTACCTATATTCCACATTGTATCCTAATCAATCCACTGCACGGAAGACCGAATGGAGTCTAAAGAAGTCCACCAAAGAGTTCGTTCTTCTGAGTATAACATACAAAATGGCTTGGGCAGGTAGTAAAACCAGTCTTAGAATTCTTACCTTCTGCATAATTTCGAAATTCTCTTACATCCTTACAGTTGTTATATTGATCTATAGTTGGTGGTACTCCATATAACGCTTTTCTTCGATGAAAGCAGCCTGTTCCATTATAATGAGGACCTTGGAGTCCATTCATTCCTTTAAATATTGTCTGTAGACACAAAACACATATTTAGTTTTTACATATATGGTTTAATTTCAATTTCATAACAAGACCAAGGATAAGTGAAATCTTTATTATAGAAAAGTATAAATCTATCTGAAAAACTCAATTTTTTGAGCTATAAATGTAAATCTTTATATTGTGACTGTACAGTATTCATTTTTTTTATGATGTAAATTCACATACTGAACTATACAACATTTCACTATTCTCAATATAATAACTAAAATGCCAATTACAATTCAAAATGAAAAATAAAATAGAAACACAGTTAAATTTAACAATCTTTATAATGTAAAATAGAAACAAATTTAAAAAACTATGTTAATTAGCTATAAACATCTAAAGCCATATAAAACTGTGGATGAATTGTTACTCACGCTAAAATATATTCTGAACTGGTTGCCAAAAGGATCATCCTTGATGCCTTCATGGAATATTTGGGGAAATTGTACAAAGCCACACTCTCTTTCGGAATTACAGTCAAGGAAAAAGCACATAGCGTGTTGTATAGCCTTGGAGTTGCTCACAAACATATCGCAGTCGAGATTGAGTATAAATGGTGCGTTTGTCATCAGTCCGGATACTCTTGCCTGAAATATATATTAATGATATTAGAGATGCTACCAGTGATTTATTAATGATAATGTTTGGTATGAAGATGCATCTAAATAAAATGAATTTAAAAGATAGAGAATTAAAGAAAAAAAAATTATTCAACCAACGAAAAAATATTTTATATTAAAGTTGCAGTTTCCGTCTCCTCATCAAAGATGGATGTATCAATTAATCCATGATATCAAGAAAATAATTAGATGACAGTTAATCTGTTAGCAATATAATTACCATAACATTCATTGCCCCAGCTTTGTAATGGTGATTAATCTTTGGCCGCTTTTCTCTAGCAACGTAAACTACATGAGGCAAAATATCATCCTTATCTCCTTTGTTTTCATATAAAACCTGTATATAAACATTGATTCAGAAAAAATGAGGATTAAACAAATCATAACAGATCATTTTTATTAACATCGCAAACTTATAATTCTGAACAGTCCGTCCTTTGGTGTAATTTTCATCACCTTGACTACACTGGAGTGGTTGCGAACATCTGAGCTTCCATGAGCGAAACCATCAACATGACCATCCACACATATCGAGTCTAATGGGACTTCCTGCGTCTCCAGTGCTTCTATAATCCTCCTCTGCAAATCCTTATATTCATCCTAAAAAAAGTTCACAAATGTCAAAACACATCACAATTTCATAGACAAATTAAGTACCTTCGTGAACAGGCCATACCTTCATTAACTGCCATTGTTGGACAAAGTTCGTATCAAAACTCTTGCTATGTTGGGGGCTTTCTTTGGAAAAATACACAAATGGTGCCCTTGTCTCTATACCAAATTTCCTGCAAAACGGTACCCATTTTTTGGCAAAGCTTACAGTTTCTACCAGAGAGTAGAAAGTGATGGGAGAAGCACCGTCGTCTGAGACATAGCATGCCAATTTTTGGACTGGATAATCGATTGCAAGTACTGAAAGAACGGTGTTTGCAGTGGTTATAGCAGGCTCCCGGAAAGGATCTGTTGTAGTGATAATTATGTCCACAGGAGGAAGCTTTGAAGTAGATTCTCCACTATATCTAAAATATAAAAGAAAAGGTGAAAAACACATAAAACACTACATCTAAACAAACCATATCAGACTATACAAAAGAAGAAAAACAATGGATATCTGCTACGAGGACAGCAAAAATATCTCTCCTTTATATATATATATTCCGAATATCTGCAAGTGTTTTCCAGGTTTTTATCTCAAAAGATTAAGACGTGCAATGGTATTCACCTGTATGCAAGTCTCTCTGGGTACGTTTTATAGTGAACGAGCAAGCTGCATCTCAAGTTGCAGTCAAGAATCCACTGGAAAGCAAACCAGAGCTCACAGGCAAAGGCTAGAATCCAAACCCCATAAGATGCATCAAGGGGATTCAATAGACGATAGCCCAAAAAGTATAGCATAAACACCAAGTGAAGGCAAGCATAAGTTCGATATAGTTTCGGCTTATCCACAATTTTTTCATACAGAGGAGGATTAGTGACATTTAATCCGTTCTCCATTCTCAGATCTAAACTGCTATCTGTTCACTACAGCAACCAGCCCGTGTAAGCTAATGCATATGATTTGAATATGAATATGGACATGGTCATCCATTGATTTATATAGTAATTTTTGGTGAATTGTAGCCTTGCCATTCTATTACTTCTATAGAAATTTTCATTGCTACCCCTGAGGTTTAGTTTAATTTGTTTGGGTTTATGTGGTGTTTATTTCAATTATTGGGTTCAAATTTTATGGAAAAGGTTAAGTTTTATGGGAGGGGTTGAGGATCATGAGAGAGACTCTTACAAACCCCAGTAGAAACCCCAGTAGAGACTCTTACAAACCCCAGTAGAAACATCTACTTGTGGACAGATCTCATAGAAACATCTACTTGTGGACAGATCTAGTTGAATCTACTTGTGTGAAGAAAAATAAATGACAATGAGTCAACAACGAACTGATGTGAATAATATGTAAAACAATGAGAAAGCCCTGGCTGGTATTAGGACCACTGAAAAGATTCCGTAAACACAGTGATTTGAATAATATGTAAAACAATGAGAAAGCCATGGCTGGTATTAGGATTCCGTAAAGAAAGATTTGTATATATTTTGTTTTTATATACGCATTATTTGCACATGAGAGGCTGAAATATGTTGAAATGGTGGCAGATATGACAGCAAATGATGATGTCCCGTCAATTTTCCAGTACCTTACATGTCATCTAACCATGCAAACTATTTTAACGTTTATGTTGATGGAAAATGGCCAAATCATAATTTAATTTTTTTATAGGATAGAATCCAGAAATGGTTGTAGAATCATCAAAATCTTCTCTGTTATAAGGACGCTAAATATTATGTAATTGTAGCATTTTATATATGAGATTCTATTCGCTGAAAAAGTATGTGAGATTCCATAAATTGTTACCAGATTTTGGGGGAAAATAATGAAAACTAACTTAAAAAAGACCATCATTTAACCTTTAGATTATCATCTATTTAGAACTTCTTATTATCATTTATAAGAAATGGATATTTTTTAACCCAAAAAAACAAAATGATTTAATTTTTAGACTACCTCTAACTAAAAAAATGTACACTTCACAATAATGCATTTAATGTTTACCAAGATATAAATGCTTAAATTTAAAATTACTTTAAATTTAACACTAATTTTTATGTCGCTATTATTAGTTAGTGATTATCCTCGCCCACTTTGATTAAGATGACCAAGGCAACCATGATTGCCATGTAACACAGTCAATTATTATGGATATCGTATGGAGATATGGAATTTCAATGTCAAAGAAAAAATTTGTTGAATTTTTAAATTTTTTTTAATGTTGTCATTTTTAAATATCATATAATATATAAAATGTTAGAATTCATGGATGGTATTACAAAATGACTAAGAATCTTTTTCATGTGTCATTTTTTTCAATAATTATGGATATCCCAATAAAATTGACAATCCAAATTTTACTAACATTTCAATATCAATGTATTTATTTGTAACCTTGTGACTTTTGTTAATAATTAAGATCGCAGTGGTTGATGTAAAGTTATGTCACTATCCTTCTACTTATGGCTTCTCTTAGCTCACTTTGATTGAGATGACCAAAGCGACCATGATCGCCCAAGCCACATGGAATATGCCAATAGAGTAGAACATGGCCAATTATTATGGATATTGTATGTAGTCATGGGATTTCAAGTTAATCAAGTTGGTCAAAGAAAATTGATGAATTTTATTTATTTTTTATTGTTGTCATTTTTAAGTATCATATGATATATAAAATGTTATAATTTATGGATGATACAACAAAATGACTATGATTTGTTTTTCGTTGTTTTATTTTTTTCAATAATTACGAATAGCCAAATAAAATTGATAATTCAAATTTGATTATCTCTTCAATATCAATGTATCTATTCACACCTTCATATGCCCAATTAGCAAATGAAGACACATGTGTTAGGCCTAGCAAAAGGAGGGACATGGGGCATACCATTAATCCCCACAGCAGTCTACCTGTGGAGCACCTTGATGACAGATCACGGGGGCATAATTTCCCTTGCATGGAAAATGAGAATACGATCCATTTAAATCCCTGTGGTAATGAACCTGTAAGGCCTGTTGCGAACCATTATGCTCAGAGCATACAACCGATCTTGGGTTCTGAAGATGACCTCGGCATCCCCTTGGCTTGCATCAGGGAAAGGACATAAAGAAATCATGTGGATTAATGCTTCAAAGGACGCCATTATCACGGCATTTACAGGAGAAATGATGGTAATTGCTATAAGAGGCAGGTAGAATTTCATGTTTTTAATCCTTTTCCCTGTTCTTTTCTGTTAGAATTGGGTTAGGAAACCATAGTTGTGAGCTTCTAGAAAGTCTGGTGAGTGGCCCTATCCGTTATAGAATGGCTCTGTGGAAACATAAGGAGAAAAAGGCCCGCCGAGACACAAGAAAGGGAAAGACCCCTATAAGGAGGGAACATAAGAAATCCCTCGATGCTGCGTTTTTTTTTCGAGACCGCATCTCTGCAGTCATCAAGGAAGAGTTAGAAAGAGTTGAGAAGACCTATGAGCTAGGGTTAAAACCATGACCGGAATCGATTTGCGTGAGGAAGTTAGAGAGTGGGTCATGGACCCTAGTAATATGGCAAGCCGCCTCTCGGATTATGATAGACTGATGGCCTCCTTCTGGGTGACAAAAATCCTCTTGGCGTATGTACTCATGGAGTGAGAGAACAAAGTTGTTGGAGAAACAGAACCAGTCCGCGCCTGGAAAGCTCATTATTAGGACTGCTCTCTCATGCACCATAAGATTGATCTCATGGCTGCCAAACTAGGTATTCCATTTCTGCCTGCTCCGGGGACGTCTAAGGGAGGTGACGAAGGGCGCGTTCATGCTCCGGATGAGGATGCGGCCCCTAAATTAGCCCGCGCTCGATGCCCCATCCACAATACAGCTCCAAAGGCACCCTAAGACTTTTAAGGCACCCCTCGAGGAAGTTCTGGATTTTTTTGGTTTTAGTAGCTATGTTATATGTAATTTGCAGTCCACTCTCATTTATGATCTCTTTTGTATTATTGGCTCTATATGCCATGGCATTGTATAAGATATAAAACTCTATGGTTGGGTCTTTTAACAGGTAGCAGTCTAGTGTTAAGTTGGGTTTGTTTGGGTATTATGTTGAAGCTCTGTAATCTCTGTTTTTCTGTCTGGGTGGGTGAAATCGTGGTTGGCCTGTAATTTTTTCTACTTGTCAGTCCATCTATTTTGGTGAATTGTAACTCTGTTACTGTAATATAATTTCTTACTTTACAAAAAAATGTATATATTCGCATGATCTTAGTTTATCAAAGCGCATGGATAGTATCACCTTGTGACTCTTTGATATGAAAATATTAAGTTAACAATTTAACCATTAGTCCATCATTGATAGAAAATATTTTTCAGATAACAACATCTTTGAATTGCCAATGCACTTTGCAATTTTATGTGATTAACGTTATCTAACTAAACACTTATGCTTACGAAAATCAACTTGCATAGTTCATTCTTCATAAGTGAAATGTGAGACATGAAGAAGAGATCAAAAGATAACAATAACAACAAAATCACACCAAAATTTGATAATGGATTTCACCGGACATCTTGGCTAGATCTCCGGGTCCACTTCCAAACAATAAGAGCACTCTATCCATGCGCTTTTTCTATTTTGGTGAATTGTAACTCTGTTACTGTAATATAATTTCTTACTTTACAAAAAAATGTATATATTCGCATGATCTTAGTTTATCAAAGCGCATGGATAGTATCACCTTGTGACTCTTTGATATGAAAATATTAAGTTAACAATTTAACCATTAGTCCATCATTGATAGAAAATATTTTTCAGATAACAACATCTTTGAATTGCCAATGCACTTTGCAATTTTATGTGATTAACGTTATCTAACTAAACACTTATGCTTACGAAAATCAACTTGCATAGTTCATTCTTCATAAGTGAAATGTGAGACATGAAGAAGAGATCAAAAGATAACAATAACAACAAAATCACACCAAAATTTGATAATGGATTTCACCGGACATCTTGGCTAGATCTCCGGGTCCACTTCCAAACAATAAGAGCACTCTCATTAATCTCAAAATGATAAAATGTACACAAAGAAAGGCTTAAAATGAAAATGTTGAAAACACCTTTCAGTTCTGCAACTCATAGATAGAAACATAAACCACCACTGGATTCTATAGGAAATTCTGAGACTTTAGAGTATAGACTCTTCTATACTTGGTTCAACGACAAAGGCTTTGGAAACACCTTTCAAATCGACAACTCAAAATCAGAAATGGAGGCCATGGCTGCACAAAATTTGAGGTCACATTGTACCTTCTTGTTGATGTATATGTAACTTCGGAATGTATTTCATATATATATATATTTATTGTACTCCTATAGAGATGTATTATTCCTCTATACGGAAGTGTCATCATTTGTATTGACAAGTGTCGCAAGTGTGTTAACTTGCCGATGGGTTATTAGACCACCTTGTAAGGGATCGTCCCGGATTAATGTAACATGTGCTAAGCTAGACAAGTCGGCCCCATAAGATTATTGGGCAGTCAGAACAAGTATAAATAGAGATCTCCCGATCTCTATTTGGATCACTTCAGAACTTACTCTTCCTTCACTCGGAAACTGGCGCACAAGTGAGGAGGAGGATCAGCTACTAGGAGGAGTCTATATATGTGTACTTGGGTTGTACTTTGGTTGTATCATTGCTCTATCTATCTCTGAGGAAGTTGTGGGGTTTTTTCACCTCAGGGTTTTCCCCACAGAAACTCTGTGTGTCTATTGTCTCTTATGTTTGCTTCTTGTGATGATTGACATGATTGCTATGATTGATATGCATTGATATACTATACATATTATTCTCTCAGTAAAGATCCTAGAGTATCTTGAATTAATGCTCAAATTAACATGGTATTAGAGCTAACCTGAGAAGAAGACATTGTGCAGTGACATAAACCAGGGTTTCTTGTTTATTGGGTTTCTCTCCACAGAATTTGGAAAATCAGTAAGGTAGATTGACTCTACTCATCAAGGAGAATCTATCTGTCCAATCAGAATTCAATTCTGAGCACTTTCAGTTTTGGCCCTAACAATTAGGGTTTCCTAAAAAATAGGAATTTCTGAAAGCTGAAGACATAGTTGGAAGCTCCTTGGAAAAATTGAATTTTAGAGCTTTGGATCGAGATTTTTGGTTGGGTAAATCTCCAGGAAACTCAAGCCCTAATTCAGGGTCCTCCCTAGTGAATCCGGGAAGACTAAAAGGCCTTTCTGAAGGGTGAAACATTGCAGATCTCAAATTCTAAATATACCAGGCTGATCCGCTCATCAAGGCGCATCTTTCTATCCTTTCAAAAAGTTGAAATTCACATTTTGAATTTTTAGGGTTTCTCTGGCAAACCCTAATCCGGGACCACATCCAATCTTTCAGCAAATCAAGTGGTAAGACCTTTATCTTCTCTATTTCCATTTGAAGTACTCCTTAAGATGTCTCACCACACCAAGCTTGAGGATAATCTTGAAGGGGATGATAACTTTCGAGCTTGGAAGTACAGGATTGGGTTAATCTTGGAAGAAAATGAATTGGACACCTACATCAGCTCTGAGGTCCCTATCCCAGAGGATGAAGAGGCTAAGGCATTGCATAAGAAGAACTTGGTCAAGGAAAAAAGAATCATTGCTGATTCTATCAAAGACCATCTCATACCACATGTGTCATCTCTAAAGACACCCAAGGAGATGTTTGACTCTTTGACCAAGCTATTTGAAGGGAAGAACATAAATCGGAAGATGACACTGTGGAATCAATTGAAAGGAGTCAAGCTGTTGAATGGAGAGACCATTCAATCTTATTTCTCCAAGGTCTCTCATATTAAGGAACAACTTGAAGCTGTGGATGAGGTAGTGGACAATGGTGAGGTTGTTATGACCACTCTGAATGGCCTACCTAGGTCATGGGACTCTTTTATTCAAGGAATCTTTGCAAGAAATAAATTGATCTCTTTCAGTAGACTATGGGAGGAATGCTCTCAAGAAGAATCTAGGCTTGTGGCTCGAGAAGAAAAGATGGGAAATGAATATCAAGCTCTCACTGCTCACACCAAGAAGGGAAGTAAGTTCAAGGGGGAGCATTCTCATTCTAAGAGACCTTCTCACCACTCTAAAAATAGGAAACATCTAAGATGTTTCACATGTAATGAGAAAGGCCACTTTGCCTCAGATTGTCCCAAGAACAAGAAGGACTTCAACAAAAAGAAGAAGGGTAACAAATGAAAATATCATGCTCATGTTGCTGAGGATGATGAACCTCCCAAGAAGAAGGCTAGATCTGAAAGTGATGATGATGACTCATCAAGCGAAGAAGAGTATGTTCTAATCTCTTCTCTCACAGGTACTATCTCTCATGGTTGTAATGATTGGCTTATTGACAGTGGGGCTTCCAAAGACATGACTGGGTTTAAGGAATCTTTTGTAAATCTATCTGAACATGAATCACCCCATAAGGTGAAACTTGGGGATGATTATCAATACCCTATCAAAGGAAGTGGGGAAGCCTCCTACAACCTAGATTCTGGAAAGTCTTTGAAGATGAAAGAAGTTCTTTATGTACCTGGGCTCAAGAAGAACCTACTCTCCATATCTGCATTGGATGCAATAGGTATGAGGGTTGCATTTGTGGATGGCCAAGTTCTAATGTGGCAAAAGGAAAAAACCATAGATGATGCAGTGGTGATTGGAGAGAAAGAGGGAGGATTGTATAAATTGAAGGGACAACTTGAACATGCCATGGTGCATGATTCCATGGAGCCAAGTGAACTTTGGCATAGAAGACTTGCTCATATACACTATAGGGCACTTCCAATTGCAAGCAAGGCTGTAGAGGGTCTTCCTGAAATAAAGACAAAGCATGAAGGTGTTTGCAAAGGATGTGCAAAAGGAAAGAACATAAAGAAAGCATTTCCAAGCAGTGAAAGCAAAGCTAAAAGAATCTTGGAAATCATCCACTCCAATGTATGCAGTCCAATGTCATCCACTTCTCTGAGTGGGTATGTTTACTATGTCTCTTTCATTGATGACTTCTCTAGGAAGACTTGGGTTTACTTCTTGAAGAACAAAGATGAAGTGTTTGATAAGTTCAATGAATTCAAAACCTTGATGGAGAACCAAACTGATAAGAAGATCAAAACATTCAGATCCGACAATGGTGGAGAATTCACTTCAGGTGACTTCAAGAAGTTATGCAGTGATTCAAGGATTAAGAGGGAGTTGACTGCTCCTTACAATCCACAACAGAATGGAGTTACAGAAAGAAAGAATCCAACAATCATGGAAGCAGCAAGGGAAATGCTGCATGACCAGGATATTCCTATGCATCTATGGGCAGAAGCAGCTAGGACAGCTGTATATGTGCAGAACAGAACACCCCACAAGATATTGGACAACAAGACACCATAAGAAGTCTTCTCTAGTAAGAAACCTGAAGTCATCCATCTCAGAATATTTGGTTGTCTAGTATACACTCATCTCCCAAAGGAAAAGAGGACCAGGCTAGATCGTTCAGGAAAGAAGGGTATGTTTGTGGGTTACAATGAAAGCTCAAAGGCTTACAGAATATACTTTCCAGGGTTCAAGAAGATTGATGTCAGCAGGGATGTGACATTTGATGAAAACTCTACATTCATCAAATCAAGGAAGACACCTGTTGAAGATTCTGAAGAACCTAAGGAAACTAGATTTCAAGACACTACTATGACTGAAGCAATTCCAGATGCAGATCGTGAAATTGAAGATCCACAAGAACCTGTAGATCCACCCCGTGAGAATAACTCTCACAAGAGGAAACCTGCATGGGCTAGAAATCTCATTCAAGATGCAGAAAGATATGGCATTCTAGAAGAAGAACACAGAGCAAAGAAGAGAACTAGATCTCATACCATCTATGTTTCTTTACTCTGTAATATCATGAACAAAGAACCTTCCAATTATGAAGACGCGGCAGAAAAGAAAGAATGGAAGGATGCCATGGTCGAAGAATACCAATCGATAATGAAGAATGATGTTTGGGATGATGTCCCAAGACCTAAAGGGAAGTCTGTTGTGACTTCCAAATGGATCTACAAAATCAAGCATGTTGCAGATGGAAGCATAGAGAAATACAAGGCAAGATTCATAGCTCGTGGCTTCTCTCAGAAAGAGGGAATAGATTATGAAGAAACTTTTTCTCCTGTAGCCAAGTACACTTCCATCAGATCAGTACTTCCTCTGGCTGTAGTGATGAAATGGAAGATACACCAGATGGACGTCAGGATTGCTTTCTTGAATGGTGTAGTTGAAGAGGAAGTGTATGTGGAGCAGCCACTTAGTTTTGAGACACATGACAGGGAGTCATATGTGTGTAGACTGAAGAAAGCCTTGTATGGCTTGAAGCGAGCTCCCAGGACTTGGTATGGTAGGATGGATGGTTTCCTATCCAGTTTGGGCTTTACCAAGAGTAAAGCAGATTCCAACCTTTATTACAAGGTTGAAGAAGGCAATCCAGTGATACTACTTCTATATGTGGATGATCTGTTTATAATAGGTAATGATAGTTTGATTTTCGATACCAAGAGGAAGCTTGCAGCCGAGTTCCAGATGAAGGATTTGGGGATGATGCACTATTTTCTAGGCATGGAGGTGTGGTAGAGTGCATATGGTATCTTCCTTGGACAAGGGAAGTATGCAGTAGAGATCCTGAAGAGGTTCGGGATGATGGACTGCAAGGCCATGGCCACACCTATGGCATCGAACCTAAAGCTTCTGTGTGATGCTTCATCTAATCCGATTGATGTCACTGTGTATCGTCAAATGATTGGGTCCTTGATGTACCTGACGAACACTAGACCAGATATTTGATTTGCAGTGAACACATTGAGCCAGTTCCTGACGGATCCCAGAGGTGTTCACCTGGTTGCTGTAAAGCATATTCTGAGGTACCTGAAGGGTACATTTGACTATGGGCTCAAGTATGATGCAAATCAAAAGTTTAACCTGCAAGTTTATCTTGATTCTGATTGGGAAAGAAGTGCTGCAGATAGGAAGAGAACATCTGGGTGTTGCTTCAGTATGGGATCAGGTGTGATCTCTTGGTTTAGCAAGAAGCAATCTTGTGTAGAACTGAGTACAGCTAAAGTAGAGTATGTTGCAACATGTTCGGCTAGTTGTGAGGCGGTATGGCTCTGGAAGCTACTATCTGATTTATTTGATCTCCCACTGGAGGCTACTAGTATCTTTTGTGACAACCAGAGTTGTGTGAAGCTGTCTGAGAACCCAATGTTCCATGACAGGTCGAAGCACATTGAGATCAAATATCACTATATCATGGATATGGTGCAGAGAGGAGCAGTGAAGCTCCTATATGTTGCGACGAATGAGCAGATTGCAGATGTACTGACAAAACCACTAGCCAGAGTGAAGTTCGAATACTTCAGAGAGAGGCTTGGTGTCCTTCATATCGATGACACTTTGAGGAAGAAGTGATGGAGACATTTGCTGAAGCCATTCCAAGCATGGTGGAAGGAGGATCCTTCACATGGATATGGATGTAAGTGCTGGATGATGAGCATCATGATGATGTTCTAGTTTCTGCTCGATATGATCAGTTGGATCATTTATGTATGTATGCATCATGTTGGATGCTGGATATGATCAGTTGGATCATTTATGTATGTATGCATCATGTTGGATGTTGGATATGATCAGTTGGATCATTTATGTATGTATACATCATGTTGGATGCTGGATATGATCAGTTGGATCATTTATATGTATGTATATATGCATCATGTTGGATGCTTGGACCATGTATCTGTATATGTATCAGGTGGATACGATTGTATGATCAGGTAGATCATGTATGTTGATATATATCAGGTGGATACATTGTATGATCAGGTAGATCATGTATCTGTGTATGTATCAGGTAAATACATTATATGATTAGGTGGATCATGTATGATGATATGTATCAGGTAGATACTTGGTATGCATCAGGTGGATGCATTATATAATCATGATGATCATGGATGACGAGCTTCAGGATGTTGCTCCAGATGACATGCATCAGGACGATGCAGCGATGATGATCAGGATGATCATATCTGATGACATGTATTAGGTGGATACATTACATAATCAGTTGGATTATGTGTGATGAGTTCCGAAGACACAGATGCACATGAGCTTTTCGGACATGGTTGTAGATGTGTTCTCCCATGGTCACAATGTAATTGCCGAGCTTTTCCAACATGGTGGAAAATGTGTTCTCCCATGGTCGTGATGTAATTTCCAAGGCCATTCGAGCATGGTTGTAGATGTGATCTCCCATGGCTGCGATATAAGTGCTGGGGCCATTCGAGCATGGTTGTAGATGTGTTCTCCCATGGCTACGATATAAGTGTTGGGCTATTTGAGCATGGTTGTAGATGTGTTCTCCCATGGCTGCAATATAAGTGCTATGCCATTCTGACATGATGGTAGGTTGGTCCTCCCATGGTCGTTGATGTAAGTGTTGTGAGCCTTTCACGGATGGTGGTAGGTTAGTCCTCCAATGTCGGTGAGTGTAAGTGCTGTGTGTGTGCATCTAGGTTGTGCTCTGTGATACTTTGTGGCCATGGACAGGTCATGCAGTAGCATGTAAAAGGTCCTGGGAGATACGATAGGTTGAGCTATGTGCTTGTAATCAGTCCTGAGATGCTCTTTCGAGGTTTTGTGACGCACGTAATAAGTCCTGAGGTTTCCACAGTATGGCCAGTGATAATGAAGACCTGCAGGTGGTGGGCCTACATCCAGTATGAAAAAGGACTGGCTCTATAGAACTTCCTATGACGAGTAGATTCAGAGATTGATTGAGATAGCAGCAGTAGTGATGATGACGATGATTCGAGGACGATGATTCGTTGATGATGATCTAGAGAAGAAGACTTGTGCTAGCAGATCTGTGTCAAGAAATACCTTCCTAGTTAAGAGGGAGTGTTGATGTATATGTAACTTCAAATGTATTTCATATATATATTTATTGTACTCCTATAGAGATGTATTATTCCTCTATACGGAAGTGTCTTCATTTGTATTAACAAGTGTTGCAAGTGTGTTAACTTGTCGATGGGTTATTAGACCACCTTGTAAGGGGTCAGCCCGGATTAATGTAACATGTGCTAAGCTAGACAAGTCGGCCCCATAAGATTATTGGGTAGTTAGAGCAAGTATAAATAGAGATCTCTCAATCTCTATTTGGATCACTTCAGAACTCACTCTTCCTTCACTCGGAAAGTGGCACACATGTGAGGAGGAGGATCAGCTGCTAGGAGGAGTCTATCTCTGTGTACTTGGGTTGTACTTTGGTTGTATCATTGCTCTATCTATCTCTGAGGAAGTTGTGGGGTTTTTTCACCTTAGGGTTTTCCCCATGGAAACTATGTGTGTCTATTGTCTCTTATGTTTGCTTCTTGTGATGATTGACATGCTTGCTATGATTGATATGCATTGATATACTGTACATGTTATTCTCTCAGTAAAGATCCTAGAGTATCTTGAATTAATGCTCAAAATTAACACTTCTTTGCGTATTGTCAATCCATATTGAAATCATTTATGTTCCCATTGTACCATCAATCGAACTACATGCCACACTTATAAAGGGAAAGATTGGTCGAACTGTGGCTCGACCCCCATGGATAATGTGGCTGAAACTTAAATAGTTTGATTCTTGTATTCCTTGGCACCCATGGTGCATTGGTTAAGTCATTGGATTGGTTTTGGGAAGTTCACCAGTTCAAATCCCATGAACCCCTCCCATGTATATATATTGTTAACAATAATATGTTATATTTGGAATTCAGTGGAATAATATAGTGTGTTAGCCCAACCCTTTGGGACTAATTTTTTTATTCCTAGACATCATTGTGCTTCTTGAAGGTGCCATGTGGCACCTACTAATTGGCCCACGTGTTCCCTGTCACCTCCAAGTCACCGTATGGATACCACTTATCTGCCTAGTCATCATATAGTCGCCACATCACCTACCACTTGGTCATCATGTGTCACTTCCTGATTGGGCCACGTGTTGTATTATCCTACCACATCAACTCTAACTGTACCTACCATGTCACACCACAGCAACCTGACTATACCTTTCATGTCATTGTATGGATGCCACATCATCTATACGGATGGCATGTGGCACTTCTGGACTAGTCCAACTAGGTGACACATGGCATCTTGTCGGGCTACCACATTATCATACAGCTACCATGTCAACATCTTTATAGTGCCACGTGGCACTCTCTGGTGTTGTCACGTTGTAATCCTGCATGCCATTTTTTTACTATTTTGTTGAAACTTCAGAGTGCAATATCTTCCTCATACGACGTTTGTTTGAGGTGATTTAAGCATCGTTGGAAATATTTTGTCGAGACCTATGCAACACCACTATTCCCATAAGAATTTGAGTCTGTTAGTTTTTTAGCATTCACAAATCCTCTTGGATCATTCCTCCCCATTGGGAAGATTTTAGATCTCCAAAAGTATTTATACATCAATCAAGTGAGTGAATTTCCTCCCCACTTGTCCATAATCCACCTATCATAATTGGATAGTGAATACCTTTTACATCACAACAAATTTTCCAGCCATGGTAAAACTTGTAATCAAAATGTTGAAAGAAATAGTCATTTCCTTACTCCCACAATCTCTTGCATTCACTGGAGTGCCTATTAACCAAAACAACTTACTAGCAATAGTAAGGAATACATGGTTACCAAAGGAAACCAATCAACAAATTGATTCATCTTATCAATAGTTTTACCAAATGAATTCATCAAATCATGCTTATGACCTGGATAACAATCTGGAAAGGCATCTGATACATCTTGCTCCCTTTATTTCTCAAGCACGAGAACAAGAGATTTGATAGCATTGAAAAGTCTCTTTATTTGTCCTATACTCATTACGGATTGAGTAGATTTAATTTGTTGAGCTATAACAATATATTAAACCTTTTCCTTGAAAATATGATACTTTTCCTCATGAAAAAATAATGCTTTTCAGTCATATAGATATAAGCTACCCAATAATATTACGCATATATCGAGAGGGACAACATCTAATACAACCTCATTAGTAAACTTGGAAGAAATCTCAAACTTAAGTGTACATTGTCTAGTTACTTGCAATTGAGTGTCTACTTGAAAACATGATACTTATTTTCCTCACAAAAAATAATGCTTTTCGGTCATATAGATATGAGCTACCGAATAATATTCTGCATATGTCGAGAGGGACGACATCTAATAAAACGTCATTAGTAAACTTGGAAGAAATTGCAAACTTAAGTGTAAATTGTCTAGTTACTTTGTACACGTTGATGACATAGATGTAGTTTGGCCACACGAGAAAGACAACTTGGACATGTTTTTCAAGCATCTCAACGCATAGAAAAACAATATCAAGTTCACCATGGAAATTGAGGAAAACAAGAGTCTTCCTTTTTCTTGATGTACTAATATCAAGGAAAGATGATGGATGAATATCACACCAGGTTGTTAAAAAGAATAACCATACTGAGAAGTATCTTCATGCTAATTCACACCGCTACCCTTTGCAGAAAGTAGGTGTAATCAATACCTTGGTTACTAGAGCTCTCAGGATATCCGATGATTGACACATAGATCAAGAATTAGAACATTTGGAAGCTATATTTAAAGGGAATGGTTATGATACCAAGCATTTCAAGAAATCCATAGAGACCGCCAAGAAACCACGAAAAGATAAAAATAAGGAGGAGAAGGAAGAGGACAAGGAAAGCAAAAGAATATTCCTCCCTTACATAAAGGGCACTACGGACAAACTAGCAAAAATACTTAGAAGGCACAATTTCAAAGTATTTTTCACCCCCCCCGCCCCATCACATTAAGGAAATTGGTAGAATCCTTGGAAGACCCAATAGCTCCCACATCATGCAAAGGTGTTTACTCCATCCCTTTCTTTTGTAGAATGGCTTACATAGGTGAAACCGGTAGGTCCATAGCAACAAGATTGAAAGAAGATAACGCTAACCTTAGGCATGATAGACATAGAAAATCAGCCCTTGCAAAACATTCACACTTGACACAACATCAAATTTGTTTGAAAAAGGATTCGGTCATAGCAAAAGAGGATAAATTGACAAAAAGAAAATTAAGAGAGGAAATCGAAATTGTGTTGTGTAAAGATCGCCTCAATAGGGATGACGGAGCTAAACTTAGTGACGCATGGAAACCCCTTCTTCACTCATTGCATGGCCAACAAACCTTTACCCTTGAAACCCAATCTAGTTAGTAATCTCTAGTTTTTGTCTTTTGTTTTAGTCATGTTTTACTTAGAAAATTTTACTAGCTTTTGTCCCCTTAGATCTATAGTGGTCTAAGGTTTTTAGTGGTAAAATTTGTAAATACCTTATTTTCCCTCTAGTCTTTATTGTGAATAGAATTATAAAATAATAATAATAATAACAATAATAAGAGATAATAATAACAACTACTACCATTATTTTTTGTTTTTAGTTTTAATATTTAGGTTTTTATTTTTAGTTTTAGTCTTCACTCTAAACCTAGTCATTAGGTATATCTTACCTTCTTAGTTTTAGGTTTACCTTTTATAAGTTCCTCCTTGTAAGCAGCAAGGTATTATTTATAGGCCTTTTAGTTTGTAGCTTTATTTCACTTCCTAGATAGCAACAAGGTATTATTTATAGGTCTTTTGGTTGTAGCTTTATTTCACTTCCTAGACTTTAGAAATATTTAATGATAAGTCATTAAAGTAGATTTTTTATCATTATCCATGATAATATTGTGAAAAAATTAGGATTATCAATAATTTTATGAATAAAATAAAATAATTATTATTATTATTATAAAATGGTTATAACATATGAATTTAGATTGTTAATTAATTTATTAACTTAGTTTGTTAATTAATTTAAAGTTTATTAATTTAGAATGTTAACTAATTTAATTATTAATTTAGGTTTTTAGTAATTTTTTTTGGAAACTTCATAGTTAGATTTTTACTTAGATTTAGGTCCTCATTTTTAGGGAAACCCTAGTGTTTCTAGTCTCCTTTTTAAAACTCTAATTCGATACCTCTCAATTGAAATTCCACTATATATAGAGGTCATTGGGCAATCAAAACAAACCTTTCTCAGGCTTCACTATCTCCTGATGATGATCCCAAAGTAGGGTTCAAAACGTCAAAAATATTTTGCTTTCTAAACGCAGTTTCTCCCATCATCCTATCACTATAACTGTGTATGGCTATCTACAAAAAGAAATAACTTCCTCGGGGTTCATGGTGGGATCTTCTCCTTCATTTCATGTGGATGCCATCTCACATTTACGAAATCCCCTTTGTATTTTTGGATAGAAACTTGCAATCTTTCGTTCACCTCGCTTGATTTTATCTCTTGTAAGCATTCACCTGTCAAACCCTGCTCTGATACCACTTGATCTGAAAATCTTAAGTTACCAATTTAACCATTAGTCCATCATTGATAACAAACCTTTTTTAGTTAACATGATCTTTAAATTGATAGTGCACTATGTAATGTTATGTGATTAGCTTCACTTAACTAAACACTTATGCTTATGGAGATCAACTTGCATAATCCATTCTTCATAAGTGAAATGTGAGATGTGAAGTGTAACACCCCTAGAGCTTCCCCTTGTTTTATTTTAAAAAAATCAATTTGGATATAGGCCCAAAGTGTGATGTAATATATAATGGACAAAATTATTAATATTAAATAAGTGCAGCTAGTTGTGGTGGAGGTAAACATGGAAGAAATGGGGGGCCATGAACCTATGAGTGAGAAACAACATGGAGTAAAGGAGGTGGGTGGTAGATAATCCTAGAGAGGTTTTTATCTCATGACTCTATTCCTAACCTAATGTATCCAAGTTACCATGGTTATAGACCTTAATACTTTTATAAATCCTCTCACATTGTTAATCAACTTTTAAAACATGATTATATTTTAATTATGATTATATATATTAATCATGGGATTGAGAGGAGGGACTATGGAAATCATCTATATTTTTCGTTGAGTGACTGTGGAAACTTTAATTCAGACTTTGCCTATGAAATGTTTGTTAAAATGCGGCATAGAAGCACTGTTAATTTGGCATAGAAATACTGTTAATTTCTAAAAATCTAAATTTAAATTATGAGTTGGAAATTATTTGTTTATGTCCTTAAATTGTTGTTGGAAATGCATTTTATAGACCTTGCACATTATGTATTTGCAAAAATGTTTCAAAGAAAACATTGCCATATGCATCAATTACATTGGCTATAAGTGCTTGTGTAGGGATGACAAAGCATTTCCATCTAATTTTCATCTATTTGTATTCACAAGTGTTTGAATTAATATTGGTTATTGTAGTTGAGGAGGGCGTTGTTCCTCTTGGAACAAATTAAAAGAGTTTGCAATTGTTGTTGTATGGGGAGTGTTGCCCCTTTGTAATTCATTGTGTGCATATATATGTGTGTGTGTGTGTGTACACACACACACACATCTCTCTCTCTCTCTCTCTCTCTCTCTCTATATATATATATATATATATGTATGTATGTATATAGACACACAAACACACACACACACACATATGTATGTATGTATGTATGTATGTATATGTGTATATATATATAGACACACACACACATATATATATTTTCCTGGTGCATATGGTGAGGGCATAGCCCCTTGGTAATTGATTGTGTTGTATTTTTTGCTTGCAAGGAGTTGAGAGGGCACAACTCTTGGAGAGCATGACCCTTAGATACACATAATATGATTTTGTGGTATTGGTTTCTTGCAAAGGAGTTGAGAAGGAACAACTCTTAGAGGGTGCAACCCTTGGAATTGTGGTGAAAGTTTATATGTATTTTTCTTAGTGTGCAATTAGAGGGTGCAACACTTGTAAACATCTAGTATTATATGCTTTGGTTGTATTTGCTAAAAATATGAGGAGGGACCCTCATGGAGGGAACAACACTTGTAAACGTATAGTAGTATATTAAAGGGGAAACTCTCTTGGAGGGAACAACCCTTGTAAACATATGGTATTGTATTTTTTGATTACGATTAGCAAATTTTGAGCTATTGGAAGGAGGGAGTTGCTACAAGAACAACCACATTTTTTAGCATCCTTGTTATAAGTCACTGAGAAATAGTCTACATCACGTAGTGTCCATGTTATTTATTATGAGTGAAGTTGCTGCAGAATTCTCTACAGTTCAGCAGCTCCCTTGCACAGACCTAGCTTCATTCCTTTGTTTAATATTTGAATATATAAATTATGTTAACATTTTTTTATGAATAGAAAGATAACATTTTTATTTAGAATTTCACTTTTCAGTAAAAAGAAAACTTTTAGAGAATTATGTTAGCTTTCTATTCATAATTGTTTCAAAATTTTTTATTGAGATTTGATATGTCAACTTGAAAAATATTTGATAGTATGTTCTTATAAAATGAAGGGATTAAAAAATAGTCATGTTTTTTTACGAGCCTAAAATCATTGGAGTCTCTCAAATGTCCATTGGATTCTTCTTGTGGGAGAATCCCAATCACATTACCTCCAATCCCTTCAATCCATGCTTACTTGAAAACTCAATTGTCTTTAGTAGGGAATCCTCTCTTCTCTCCTTATTAGGGTTTGAAAATTGAAAAGCTTGTGAATTTTGTCCTTATTAGGTAAAGGGTAAGGTCCCTCTTTTGTCATTACTATGTTCTTCTTTCAGCTTAATTAGTCCCCTTTGGTGGGATCCTCCTCAATCCAAACTCTCATCCATGACCTTCATTCGATCATGTGTATAATTAGAGGATCCAAAGAGAATCTCTTGATAATATGTGAGGTTGACACATCTCTACCCTTTTGGAAATATTGTTTACCTCTTCTCGCTTTCTTTCTTTTGCTTTCAGCATTATATAGGATTTTCTTTCACACTCCTGTGTTGTATTCACACTGGATGTATCTCTTAGTCCCAACCTAAAAAATACTATTGCGGTCATGTGTCGAACATTACTGGGTTATATTTTCTTATCTTATCAATAAGGCCAACTTTCCTTGCAAATGTAGCATACTTTCAAGTTGCTTATAGTGAACATGAAATATATTATGCCTTTTTGGGGAAAAAGATAAAACAACAATTGCTTCTAGTGGTTTATCAGATGACTCTATCAACAATTCCTTGATTTCCCAATTCCAAAGCTTCCTGATTCTTTCATCCATAACTTGAATATCAACATAAGTAGGAAAGACATTTTCAAGCTTGAAAAGAGATTTTTCTAAAAAACTATAAAGTGAAATTTGAATCTTTATTTGAGGAAACTGTAACCTGTAAGCCAATTCATTAAGTTTCAAAACTAATATAAATCGATGTTAGTCTTATAAACACTAACTTCAAGTGCTCGTATTATACATGGCACTCGTATTTTCCATTGCTATGATATCTTGAACATATTAGGCACATTGGTTGCAATTATAGAAGTCCAATCTCAACTGGAACAAAAATGTGTTCAAGAGCTTACCAAACATATGAAAAAATGTTAACAGAAGAAATGAAGACCATATAGCCCCAGGATGCCCAGCTGTAACATGTGCAAGAAGCATCCCAAGTAGCATGCCAATCATGGTAGCTAGTGATTCTTGGCTACCTTCCTGTCAGTTAACAAAGCAATTTAAGCTCATAAGAAATAAATCTGGCATTTGTATTATTAACTAACAATAACAAATCAATAAAGGGATCACAGACCTTTGCAGATATATCTTCCGCATTATGTTGTAGGGAAAAGTGTTGTGTTAAAGCAGCTCTTGTAGCTCCACTTGCCACTCCCGCTGCATAATTCATTTAGAAATGTAATAAAGATTGTAAATGAGAATAAGTGTTTAAACTAAAATTATATACCCTCATTTCAAATTTCATCCCACTTCATCTATAATATGCCCACTAAAAGTTTTAGTCAGCAATAAATGGAGAAAATGAAGCCATTCTTTAACATCCCTAAATACTTAACAATCCTTACTTTGATATAAAGCAAATGCCAAAGAAAATGTGTTCGACTTCTTTGTAAAAAATCCACTACATATTTACAATAATCTAACCAATGATGACCTATCTTTGCAGCCATAAAACAAACTTTTAAACTTGTTAAACTTAAAGAATAGCAATGTTCGGGAGTCACTATATACCAATAGTTTACCCTTTTCACAGTGCTAAGGAACATAATATTGAGAAGAACTAACAGTCGTGTAAGTAATTAATAAACAAGTTTATGGAGTCGTACTAAAAGATCTTGCAATGCTTCCCAGACAGAGAATTATTACAAAACTTGCAAGGTATAGTGGAGAAACAAGGTCCATCATCATTCCTACATCAATCAAAAATATTTTATTAATTGCGAGCACCAAGAAATCATAAATCAAGAAATCATTGTCTCACTAAGAAATCCCCAAGTAGTACATGTCGAATTCAAGGCACTTTTTCAAATTAAAGTAGTAATTTTGAGTTTAAATCCAATGCTCTTTGGTTTAATTCACATTTCATTGCCACAGTTCAAGAAATACGAGTGCAACAAATCTGAATGAAGTTATATTCTTAGTCACTGCATCCCCTGAAATTTGTTGATGAAATAAGGAAAGAAAACTTGGCCAAGGAATGCATATGCAAGGAAATATTATCAATGAAGTGTATTATTTATGTTTCTAACTATGAGAACTGAGATGTTTATTTCCCTCGTATTATGGAGTTGCACTATGGCTTCCAACATATGCATTCTGTAACGATCTCTTTCATTATTTCATGTTGTCTTTTCATCCATCAAAAGTTTTGTACTGAGGCATTTTCCTACTAAACCAATGCAGGAATATAGATGATATTGATAAAACAATGGATGAAGTCAATGAGCACACAGATAACTTGAAACAGATTCAAGAGGCCCTTGCTGCTCCTATTAGTTCTGCAGCAGATATTGATGACGTATGTACTTCTAGTGTTGATAGCATTATTTTCTTTTGCAAAGTAAAATCCATTGACATCGTAAAGAAGAGGTTGCCTTAAGGAAATTGAGGTTTCTTGCATAATTTTCATAACATGACAAGTTAAACTTTTATATGCATACAGGTTATGTTAATGCTTTCTCTTTCTCTTAGAGTTGTATCTTTTGGAAACCATCGTTTTCAGTTTTTCATGCAAGTAATAATTATTGTAGAATGAATTGGAGGATAAGCTTGAAAAGCTAGAGGGAGTGGAGCTGGAAGAACAGTTATTACAACCGGAAACCACAGCACCTTCAACTTAGATACCTGTTGTTCCTATTTCACAACGACCTGTACCAGCTAATCCACAGAGAACAACTCCTCAAAGTAGAACTGAAGATGATGAGCTTGCTACTCTTCACTTGCAGAGATGGATTTGTGATCAATAATAAGGTTAAAAACTCAAAAGATGACAGTGTACTACTCAATTGTAGCTATATATCCTCATTTTCAATTAAAATGGCCAAAATCAGGAACCATGACATTGCAGTTCCTGCTCATGTATAAAAATATCTAAAAATCCCATTTGCATTTTAACATCACAACATTATTTAGTTTCATTTCTTAGGATTTACAACTTGCCTTTGAAGACAAACTGGTTATAACCCCCAGTTCCATATACATTGAGAAGCCTTAGCCCCTTGATTGGGATGTTGCTATATATTTATCATAATAATGGATACAAGGCTGTAGAGTGAACTAAATGGATGGGTTTCACTTTGGGGTTGCTTGATACAATATCTCTGCCCAATTGATATTTGATGCCAGGCTCAGGCTGTACTTGGTCTTGCCGTATTTTTAAATTTTGTTTTAGTAACTGTCTAGGCAATGTAAACTTTAACACCTTGGATTTTACTGCAAAGTTGTTGAGTTATAATCCAATCATTGACAAAAGTGGGTAGGGCATCAATTCTAGGAAAAATAGTAAAGGCCTATATGAAAATTTTAAAGGCAATATTTTTATGTTTTTGATAGCTTGTTTGTAGAAACATTATAGCAAGGTGAAAGAATTCCTACTTATGCAAAAATTGATGCATTGATTATACACTTTTCTAAAGAGATTTGCAAGCTTCCTGTCCTACAATAAACAATATGCCCCCCATCTCAAATGTTTGTAAAAACTTTTCTTTCACCTTTGAATTTTACTAAGCAAGCATGACTTCCCTATTCTGTCTCTTCTGCAGGAACATTCCATTTGTTTAGATTAGCAAGACCCATGTTAGGTTGAATATATGCAGTTTCTTTTATATTTAATTCATTTATTCTTAACTTGGATAGTAGAGATTAGAGTGTGGAATGAAATCCCATCATAGGGATATGGCACTGTAACAATAGCTTGTAGTATATTTTGTAATACATCACATAGATAGCAACCACAAGCCGGAGAGGGGCCAAAAAGCATGTTACCAATAATGCCAGCAATGTTAGAACCATAGTGTGGGAGGATGCTATCACATAAACATGCACCCTAAAATCAGTGTCGGGACAGTGATAAAGATGGTGCCAAGGGTTTGAGAGAGGGCTATGGATATAAAAAAATAAAAATACCAAATGATATATGAACAAAAATGAACTTTTCTCAATTTATGCGTAAATTCACTCTTAAAGGAAAGAAAGGTTAAAACTTATGACTGTAAGCATGCATCTCTCACATTCATTCCAATAGGAAGAGAAAAGGTAGGATGTGTCCGTCACAAGATGATCGTCTATGCTAAAGAATGTTTGGGAAAGGAATGCCAGTGGCAGACCAAAGAGCCCTCTAAAACCTTAGGGACAAGTCAATAGAGATTCCAAGGGCACTCCTTCCATAGATCGTGTGCAGTAACCTGAAGTACAGCAAGTAATGTCCCAGTAAGATTGTGAAATAGGAAACAAATGATTGACGAGTAGTCAATCAACAAAAATAGCGAAAGCCTTCAAGAAATAGGCAAATGATGAGAGAGGACAATCTGTCTTCCTGAAACAAAGGTAGAAATTGTACATGACAAAATCATTTTAGTGACGTTTCTTAACAGGATATAAATTTCGTAGCTATGCCTAAACATTTTCTCAGTACATAAAACCCAGTTCCCATATTGTAAATGAGCCGACAAGAGCATAAACTAATAGAAGAAACAAAATCCGTTATAGAGGAGCCTCTGATATAGGCAGACATTGAAAAATTTCATGAAATGTTAGGATTGATGAACATCATTAGAAAATCCTGCCATAGACCTAGCCCTAAGAACCCAAGACCTTTTAATTGTGGATTGGGTCCTTAATCAAAATGCTAAACCAAGGCACTTGACAAGGAAACCCTCTCCATTAACCTTTTTCCTATAGCACTGCCTGTCACGACTAGACAAATGCTTGTTCATATATTTTTTTAAATGGCGTCATCCTAGAAAACTAAGTACAAGCATGCAGGAAAGCACACACCTAGAAGGGGCAATAAAGATAAATAATCTTTAATAAGAGTGTATTTATAAACATATGGATGTTGTCACTAGTCTTTCCTGCCGTGAAAATAAATTAGAAGTAGAACACAATTATAAATGAATGAGGATTGGGCCACACATTTTGGAATAAACCCTGCAATGGCATTCTTTCTCAACCTATGGACCTGCAATTTTTTTATTAGCAGTATATTCTTCACACAAAGTCAAAACACAATCCAACAAATGATTTTTACTGTGGCCGAAGTGGGTATATTCATATGTGCCTAGCCTTCCACAAAATGGTGAAGCACCCATGAATAGTTCATTTTTTGCACATGTTGAAGTGGAGTGTGTACAGATGTCCCTTGTTGTCCACAATATAACAAAAAAATAATCAACCGTTGAATGAAATCCACTTCCAGCAGTCTCCCTGCAAATATCCTCCCTTGGTTGAGCGCTTGACTAATTCTATCTAGGAAATTATAGGATATAGTCAATTTGAGGTTTTTATATTTTTTAATCACTACCATGTAACCATGCACAGGAAACCCTTGGAGACTTCAAGCCGTCGATAGGTGGTAACCAGAGTAAACCTTCACATAGACTATAGTCTTTAGTATGTTTGTCCCAACATGTCCATAGAGTATGGACATATCACATATAACCAGCCAGGTGCTTTGTCCCTGAGACCTCTTATCTCAATTCATAGTGCTTGACCACTTGAGCTAACCCACCCAGCTTCAATTTCAGTTTATTAATGTTAATGTTTAATTGCCATTTTCTAATATTACAGATTATGTGCAATTCAACTTTCTTTTACTTTCAGCAGATGAGTGCCCTCTAGGTGAGAATATTTCTGTAGCAAAGGGAAAATAAAACCATTTTCTTGGAAACTATGAGATGAAAATTATTTGGATAAGCTGGCTTGACTTCTGTTTGTGTCTTGAGAGAAATAAATAATCACAATTCTTATTAATTGTACATAAAACTAAAATAAAATTAGTCCATACTCGTAATTGGTAGCTTTACAGGGTCATAAATAATTAATTATCATTTCTATATTTAAAAAATAATTGAAAAAAATGTAGGCTGAAAACACTTTATTTTAGTTATCTTTTGCTAATATATATATACACACACACACAAGTCAGGCAAATTAATTAATGATTTGCTTGTATAAATGCGAAATTATTGTAATACAAGCATTAAGAGTCCTTAGTAATACATGTGTACTAACATGTAATCAACAACAGTAGTGTAAATTAAACAAATTTATAACATTGGTAAAGTATCTAATGAACAAGTCTAATAACTTACCTGGGGTGAAGATCTTCCTTTATACTCAGAAAAATAACTTTCAGACCAGACTGTGCCTCTCAGAGGCAAGTCAATCAATAGGAACAATCTGAACAATCTGATTATTGGAAATGCGGCTTCTAATTGCTATCATCTTAGTTTAGCTGAAGGGTTTCTATACTATTATTCAACTTGTGAAGATATTAATAGTGTGAGATAATGAGAGGGTGCAAATATTGATATGTATAGAAGCAGTAATGTGGTGTTTTTATTATAATTATAATTTTATTATCTTTTAAACTAACATGAGGTATTTTCCATGGTACATGATACAGGTGCAAGAATTTGTCCACAACACGCAAGCAAATGCTCATCTTTCAAGCTCCTGTGTTCTATTTAAGGGTGCTAGCTCAATGGTAGAGCACCTGCCTTATAGGCAGGAGGTTGGTGGTTTAATTCCACCATGTCCTATTTATATTCTGAAACCACTACAAAGAGATAAATGACTAAAAAATGACCAAAATTTGCATATAAACGACCACCATTACAACATGAGAGATAAGTGACCAAACAAATGACCAAAATATGCATATAAATGACCACTTTTGAGTTGGCGATCACTAGTAGAAAATTAGTGGTCATTGGTCATTGTGACAATTAATGACCAAATATATTACCATTTTAATGACCAAATATATGACCACAAGACAAGCTATAAATGACCAAGCTAAATATGACCACATTTTTGGCCGCGTGATATATGACCACTAATTTGCTACCAGTGGTCACCAACTCAAAAGTGGTGATTTATAGGTGGAATTTGGTCGTTTTTTTGGTCACTTATCTCTCATTTTGTACTAGTGAATTCAATCAACCCCAATCACAGTTTTAGCTTTTATTTTTATTTTTTTTTTGGCCCGATCTAGACAATGCGCCTTTAAACATGCAGATCTAAATTGTTATTTTCATTGTTGTTGCAGGTTGTTCTTTAGATCGAAGGATCTTTTTAAGGAATTGCAGGGAATAAAGTGCGCAAATACAGATTTAATTTGCAGGAAGCTACATGATGAAGGATGAAGGAAAAAAGAAAGCATCATTGTGACTCCAATCAATGAGAAATTTGTAGTCGTGACACTGTTGGAGTTGCAGCTATTATAAATTCAACGACTGTTTTGGCTTAGAATGAATTTGCAGGCCAGTTTTATTTTACAAATTGAAAATTTTTTAGCAAATGGAGATAAATGATTTGCAAATTAAGGATGAAATCGATAAGGCATATTTGCAAACATTAATTTATTCTTTCCTGAAAATGTTAGAGAACATCCTACTTTCTAATCCTCAGATCACACGAAGCGCAGGGGAGAGCATACTTATTTTGGGTGAAAGCAAAAACTGAAAATAAAATCCTACCTACTCTATGCTAATTAAAATTCAGAAAGCAGTTACGTGTAGTTTAATATACCGTGTAGCCATTCACGTAACAGTAATAAGAATATATTCTTTGTCAATTTTGCAAATAGAAAATGAGGATAAACAGAAATGTGTGAAATTAGCTGCTGTGACTGTGAATTAACTAGAAAAAAAGAAAAACTAAATTGTTCTAACCCGGTACTTGCTTGAAACCATCGTTCGATAGGGCTTTCGTAGGCATAGTTGACCTCACTCAGATCTTGCTACAACTCCTTGTTATCCTCCTCGACCTCCTGCCCGCATAATTATTCGTCATCAAATGTGCAGGAGACTTCATATATTAATTCTTCATCTATTTCTGGAGGAGTAATTAAGCTCTCGGCTGCTGCCAGGATCTCCTCTTTTCACAAAAGAGGAGATCCCTACTTTTGCAAGGATCTGAGTGAGTTGTTCCAAGCTTAAACTCATTATTAAATCATTTTGAAAAAGGGATTCTTACAGCACCCAAATCTAAATGAAAAAAATAAAAATAAAAATAAAACACTCTCTACAGAAAACAATTACTCTTCACAATTGTAGAAAAAACACACTTGCAGAAATTGAAATTCACACTTGCAGAATTGAAACACTCATTGCAGAAATTGAAATTCTAGTGTACGATTGCAGAAAATCAAACTAAACTTCAATCCATCGTGCCTCCCCGACAACGGCGCCAAAATGTTAGGCAAAAATATTGTCATTTAATTTCGTTGTAGTACTTTCCCAACTATTTAATTTGTCAATCCGAGGTTCATAGGCTTATGAAGCACATGCAAAATATATGCAAGACTGAAGTTGAATTAAGCTAATCTAATCCCCCTTGCTAATTTCTAATTGCTAATCTAATTCCCCCTTAAGATGAAGCACACAACTTCTAATCTAATGTTGGAAGCTGAAACACACTACTGAAAGTAAATTGCATAAAAGGAGGACAACATATGAAGAGCAACGAGACAACACATGTGAGCTCACATTAACAATAAATAAATCTTAATTTACATAACACAAATCAATGACAAATCATGAAAGCATCAAAACTAAGATTATGAACAAAATAAGAATCCCCTTCTCCATAGTACAAAGTCAAAACTAACTTCTACAATCTTAGACTAATCTCCTCCTAATCTACGATTAATCTACTACCTATATACTATTCCCAATGAAGAGAGAGCACTCTCTTTTATACATGAATTTCTTTGAGAAGAAGATAACCATCTCATAATGACAAATCCACTATTCTCTCAACCACTCTCAACTTCTTTCCTATTATTACAAAATATGATCCCTTCAAATCCTCCACATGTCTCTCACAAATTATCCTAGATAAGATATGCCAACCAATTCTCCTTGGAATATTCTTTGAATAACTATCTCCTTGAAATGGTGGAGGAGATATTCAAGGAGTCTTTCTTTGAATTGATCCTTCCATATTCCTACACATTACAAAGCTCATCCATACTTTTGAATTGATCCTTCCATATTCCTACACATTACAAAGCTCATCCATACTTGAGATATTAGTGAAAAACATGTTATTTTCCAATAGTTAACCATAAATTCACTTAAAATACTAAAATGAATAAAGTGGAAAATAATAAGATAAAACTCAAGTATATGTATGGAAATGGTATGATGAGAGGTTAATGGGATGATGAAATGTGAGGAATAGTAGAAGGTAACGTGGATGGAAATATGACATTTCTGAGTCCCAACAGTTTGTGGGGTTGCCTCCCGCTTGATCTCTACTTTCCCTTCATGATTATATGTCTTTGAACTTCTATCCATCCTAGACCACTATGCATGCTTAAGTATGCACTAGTGTCATCCTCATGATCTCATACATAAACATTCATTAGTATAATCATAATACCATCAAAACATTATAATTCCAAATAAGCTTAAGTATGTATGGTCATGATCATTTCATACCTAGGTATACTTACCTAAGATCCTAACACAAAGTAGGATTCTAACTTGATATAGGAAAACATACCTGGATTGTCATGCTTGGTTATGTCTTATCATACCCAAACAATATCTTCTTTATTCTCTTCAATGATTTAGAGACTTTGTGCTAGAACCTGCATATCTCATAAGTTAAGCATAGTAGAACAAAGTCATACATAACTCGTAAGTAGAGCTTCTATGTGGTCAAAGACTAAGGATGAGTCTTTTCCTTTATGTCATCATGGTCATAGAACTTGATTTGTCTTTCTTGATGTACCTGTATCTTGTTAGCTGACAACATCATCCTCATACAACACCACAAGTGCATTAGTACAATCATAAGTGTCATAAAATTAATCAATGAATGTCTTATGTCACTCACATGCATTCATTATCAAATGCTCATAATTGCACTAACCTCGATAACATGAAGATAGACATATTATGAATTTAATCAAGAATCAGATTTCAAAACATACATGTGTCTTCACAAGTCATACCTATCGAGTAGTCTTCTCTATAAGGGTAAAACCCTAACCATCCAAGGTAGACAACTTGTAAACATCTTATGTATGTTCATGGTGCTAGGATGATAGGATATCGGCGCCATTTAAACCTTCTTCATTGCTGCCCTATGAGTCTCCCAATTTTGCTAGGGTTTCTTCTTACTTGGAAACCCTAATCTTCAATCTCCTTCCTCCCACAACATTTTGATGGAGGATCAATATGAATGGATTCCAAATCCATTATCAAAGCTTACAATGTTGTATCAAGTGTCTCCAACATTGTATCAGGTCCTTCCAGACCTAAGAACTGAAAACCCTAAGTGAGAGCTTCTTCCTCCTCATCTTAGATTTCCTCTGTTTAGCCATTTCATATGTGCCGTATTGTTTCTAGTGCATCTCTGAACCTTAGGATCTGCAGGGTATGAAAATTTTTCTTGTGGTATCCTGACCTATCATCTTTCCAACCCCACATGTCTGACCTCAATTGGATTCTGTGAGAGAGATTTATTCCAAGTGTCGCAACGTGACTTTTTTATGGGATACAACAGGAGAGCAAACTTGTACGGAGTGCCACGTGTCACTGTCTCAAATCCAGCCTCTGAAAAGTGGACCTGTGAAAGTACAGTCCGTTCCCTACCTTTCTTCTTTTATGAAATTTCATTTGGAGCTTCCTAGCCCTAGCTATGACCTTTTTTCCAAGGTCACCTGTTTAGGACTGCATTCTGGAAGAAGCAGAAACCCTAACCTGTACTAATCATATCTCACAAAGTAAAATGAATCTGAGGTTTTTCTTTGGAAAAAAGGTACAGGGGGGTGTTATCTACGACCTGTAAAGGTTTCAGACCCTGAACCTTCTCCAAAATTGATTTATAAAAAAAGTCCCACAATGACTGGTTTTTGCTATATAAAACCCTAACTTTCAAATTGTAGCAAGTGAGACAACTGTCGTAAGTGCCATACATTGCCTTCCTTCAGGATAGCTCTGATACCATGTTAATATTCAATATGTTAATATAGAAAAATCAGCATTACATTTCATTTCACAACAATAGCATATACAAGATCACTGAAAGAACAACAAGCACAACATAAACACAAGAGACACAGATTTATCCTGGGAAACCTTCATGGGGTAGAAAACCCCGCAAAGCTTACTCAATATAGATGACCAAGAAATACAAAGATGTAATCCACAAACATGATCTCCTTCTCCTCCATAGCAGATCTCTCTCTCACCTATGCGCTAATCACAAGTGAGTGAATGTGTGTTAAATGAGGAACACACCTCCTCTATTTATACACAACTCCGACTTGACTTTTACACTAACTAGGTCGGCCCCAACTTTAACCACTAGGTTAAACACCCCATTACAACTGACTCTGGGCCGACCCCACTAGGAAATTCTAATAACCCATGTTACCACATTCTGACGGAGGAATAAACATCTCTGGATATACAATAAGGTCTTCACGGAGGAATGAAACATCTCCAGAATAATAAAATACAAATATAATATTCTTAGAAGTTATAATATCTCAACACAAATAGCGAATTGTTTTTTTAAAGCCCCAAAAATAGCTAATTGGCAAAATTTCACCCCTAAAAAATTCCCTTGTGTGGACACGGGCTATCCATACATAGGTCGCGTAGCTCTTGGAAAACCTAGTTTTTTAGAGGTGTTTCCAAGGATAGTTGTTGTTTACAGATCATTGAAGATTAGGGAAGTCTGCAAAAGAGGATTAGGGGTAAGATCATCCATCATAACGTATATGAGAACAATGTGACAAAAGACTCTATAACAGTTCGCATAAGGGAAGATAGGCAATTAAACATAATAAAGACATAGAGATAGGCATGAAGCACATTCATTATCATTAATTAAATGTGTATTTATACAATGAGAATGCCTCTTGGGTTCATATTCCCAATAGGTCTCTTTGACTCATGAATGACTCTTCCCATTCACTTATGACTTTTATTCTTCTCCTCACATGAATAGGGAAATTACATAATAATAATCCTAACATCGAGGATTATGTTCCCAACAATGCCCCCCATAATCCAAAGGGTTGTATGCGAGTCCAAGAAAAGAGAGCTAAATAAATGCAAGTGGACATCTACCACTTGTTGAACATTTCCAACTTGATAATTTGAATTTCCAAGAAAGTTAAAGAAAGATGACTTCTTTTGCTAAATACAAGTGTTCTCTGAAGAGGTAGTTTTGGTTGACCACCAACCAAAGGGGATAGCAGAAGCTGAAATATTCTACTAAGTGGGTGGTTTAATGCTAACCACAAATTCTTGAACTTAACACGAAGGCTCATAGGTACTGTCAAGAACTTGGCACGAAGGCTCATAGGTTCTTTGGAAAGTAATGGTTTGGAGACCACCATTTTATGTCTAGTAGAAGATGAAGTATTCAACTAAATGTGTGGTTTTAGGTTGACCAAAAACTCTGGAGATCAGTCGAACATGGTATTTCAGGATCACTTGCTCCTGCTCACTTGTTCTCGCTCGCTTGTTTCTAACAATCTTCATTCCCCCCTGTTAGGAACAACGTGAGGAGTGGAGAGTCTCATGGTGTCAAAACTTAACACACAACATATGAGTACTTTGGAGCATGCCTCTCTTCTGTATTCTTGCTACATCTCTGAATTGGCCTTTGAAACTGGCTATGGCTCATGCTCGCTTGATCTAGATTAGTTGAAAAAGGCCATGATTGCTTGTTATCAAAATGACAAGGCTTCAAAAATTGAATCCTAACATCGTGTTCCCCCATGTCATATACAAGATAAGAAGCAATACAATATTCTACTAAAGTTTGACTCTTATAGGTTTCTTTAGCTTTACACATCTACCTAGAGATTGGAACTTTGAACAGTTTGTACATATTCTAACATTGTTTCACTGTGTGTTGTTAGCTGATAGGAATCATCTTGTTCTTCAAATAAAGGATTTTTCCGAAGAAACACTAGTTCAGACTGTTGATTCCTTTTGTACATCGTCCTCTTTTAATTTTGAATCTTGCAAATCATTGATATTATTTTGGAGGGTTTATTTATTGATTGTGATTGAGTCATGTATAGAAGTAAGCATTAGAGTGTTCAACAAATCTAATATTTCCTCATATTGAGACATTATGAGGATTGTTTGAAGCCTCCTTGTGCAAAAAGTACCCAATAGACTCAAGCAAATTGAGGGATTATTGTAATTCCTCTCTTTACAAACAAGACTCAACAGAATTAAATTTAAAATTGAAGGGTATTGGTCTCAATCAAGAATGCACCCACATACAATGCAATTCAACTTTTCCTTCCATTTTATATTGTACAAAAAAAATGCAAGTACCAAAAAATGCACTAGAAATCACAAAAACAATTGTTTGCAAGTTACACTTCTAAATGTAGAATTGATGAATCTGCTATACTTGAGTTCTTGAGTGATCTCCAACTGCAACTTTTCTTCGCAATGCCTTATCACTCCACAGTTTGTTGATTCAACAACATTTGCATGCTCCAAAGAATGGATGATTTCCATCTCTTGACAAGTAACCTCTCTTGTAGGTATAGGAAAACATTTCCTTGGAAATAAACCTGCAGTTTTAAGGCTTATAGCAATTGCATGAAGGAGATCTGGACAATCTGGATGAGGACATCTCTCCATCTGAATATCTGAATGAAAAGCCATACGCTCATCAAACCCAAATGATGCTCATCTCTGTAACTATGACATTGATGAACATGACACCCCAATCATGGGTGATATGGAAGGTGTGAGAGTATTCATAACACATTTTTTTTCTGCTAGGCTCGTAATTGCTTGGCATTTTTGTAGGTAGATAGGATGATGCTAAGAATCCCTTATTGAGGAAGTCTGAATTATGGTGTTCTCCACATGAATCACAGTGGACTGAATCATCAGAATTGGCCATGATGCATTTGGGGAAATACCATGACACCTTCAAAAGGATCTCAGTCTATGTCGTCGTCATCATTATCATCTTTCAATAGCCCTTCTAGCTCATACAAAGCAAGTAATTTCTCTGAATGTTTCCTATTACAACCTTGTCATGTTATATTTTCTATGTATACATGCCCCATATCTTCATCAATAGTAACCTCTTCACTTCCTTCCATGCCATTCTTGGAACAAACAATTGCATTACCATGCTCAGTGCCTTTAACTGTAATTTCCAGGTGTGCTTTCCTTTGAGGAATAGAACCCAAGTCCCATATCATCGATAGCTACCATTACCCATCTATTTATAAATCATCATTTGTAACCTTGTTTTTGCGAAATTATATTTCTCCTTGAGCTTTCACAATAAGCCTTTAGCAATTCTATTCTTATCAAATCCCCCCTTGTGCTCAAGGATAACTTGCGCACGAAAGTGTAGAAGAAAGTGGTAAGGTGACAATGACCCCCTCTTAGTTCAATCTAAGTTCTTGTTTGTGTTGTAGGGATTTACCACAAGAAGTGAGAGGTTAAGTTGTAATCAAGTAGATCATCATAGGGAAATTCAACATCTAATCTGCATTACTTTTTGATGGATTTGTAGGTACATGCCAAAGTGTTTTTTAGGCTAAAACATCTCTAGTCATTTTAAATCAATGTGCATCTATCCTTGTCCTAGTTTCAACCCATATGTAATGGTCATTTGTCATTTTTGAATCAGTAAACACCTAGTATATCATAGTTCTCACTACCCATTTCATACAATAAAATAATGATTACTTATTTTGAGACATTTTATGGATATTTGAATCTCTTGACCTTTTACTAGATGAACTAGGTGGTTAGGGTTGGAGTTAGTTTTTCATGCCCTTTTATTTCTAGGTGATTAGGGTTGGAGTTAGTTTTTCATGCCCTTTTATTTCTATCATTTGTTCGATGATAATGAATGAGTTATGGGTGCAACCATTCATATAGGAAACCAATCAAAATTTGCTTGTGAAAATCTACTTCGAAGATCATTTCTATGATTTGAAATTTCAATCTCACATTATAATGGGTGCTTTGAATAAACAAAATTCGAATTCTAACAACATAAGTAAATCAGTAAGTCATTCTCGTTTCATTTTTTTTATTTATCAAATGATTATATAATATTAATGTTTTTTATTTACAGTTTTGTTGTATATACAAATTTTATTTATAAAATTGTTGAATTTTTCTATATTTTTAGAATACAATTTTATATTATAACAAAATAATTTTAAAAATATTCAATAAAAATTAATACACACAATATCTATTTATCAATTAAAATGGAAGAGTTCATAATTCCATTTGCCATAATAAAGGGCATATGATATGGGGTCCTCATATGTAGTGATTTCATCGGGTAAGTGAAAATTGTTGAAATGATTTATTTTTGTTACACGAATTATAATTTTGTCTAGAGCAACTTTATAATTTGAATGGAATGGAAGCTACTGGTCTATGACTTTTTGTGAAAATAACAGCTATCCCAGTCGATTAAATTTGCATATATTTTAAGGCTTGGCCTTTAGCGAAGGCAACCGGTACTTCTTGTTGTTTGAAGAGTACCTATAGGTTACTATGAATGCAGTGAAGCTACAGGAACAGAGAACAGTAAATGAGGACTGTTTCCTGTCTTTTTATGAGGATGCACAATCTTTGATTTGTATTATGTGGAAATGTAATTTAGTTCTGTTCTATCGAGCATTGAATCTACAATTGACAAATCATGTTTGTTTTGTGCTTATAACTCTAGTTTTTGTCACTGTTAAAGGTGATTGTTCTTTGATGTATGTGGCTTTTTGTAAAGTTAAAAGCTGTGAAAGCAGTCTATAGGTCACAAGTTAAGTTCCATCGATTAATACAAACATTAAACTATCATAAACATTAAACTAATTAATATAAATATAAAACAAACACAATTTAATAAACATATAAACTAATTAATATAAACATAAAACAAATACTATTTAATAAGCATATCCTCTTTTTAAACCACTACTTCACTTAAGTTGATTTAAATCTTAATCAAGATTTATTTAAGCATAACAAGATTTGACCACCATGAAATTAATGTGGATTGTACACTTATTACACTATGGTTAATCTTATTATCCACTCAAGGAATCCAAAATCTCATATAATATATAAACACTTATAGATGTTCTCATCACTTTTACTACTACTAATGAAGTACCAACGAACAAATTACTTGTGCCAAAGCTATCCATCTCTATTGGGAACAATTTGAATTACAGCTGTGTCAAACCAAAAATCCAGTATATATAGTTTTTGTTGAAGAATATGTATACGCATTTGTCCATGGTTCAGCTCTACCAGAAATATTCAGAATATACCCTCAATGCTGTTAATTGTGTCTCCAAGTACTGCACAAAAGCAGAGCTAACGCTGCTGATTTTATGACTACACTCCAAGGGATGCCGCGCTTCCCCTTTCTCACCAGTCCTTTGACAAATGGCAGCAGATTTATCACCACCCAAATACTGCAGAAGTACTCTGCAAATAGCTTGTTTCTCAAGATACCATATTTACCTGCCATGGATCGTACAGATCCCGAAATAATGGCTACCAAGTTTATAAACAACACTGTTGTCGGTGGAATGAACAACGCAGATGAATCAAATGTGAAGTCACCCTCATTACACGCATCCTCGTCCCCAGATGCCTTCGGAGTCACCACGAAAACTGTTTCAGAGACTCCTATTAACTTCATCAAAACATCGAACATGGCAAATATCCATGGAGATAAGCACTGGATAAGCCACATCCTTTGGTTATTCCACCATTCTCTAATGGAACAATCAATGCGAAGAAATTCCCAGAGCTTAAAGCCATAGGTTGAAACGAACAGTGCAACTGCGATTGCGAAGGCAGGCTCCGAAATCTGCAATATTAAGAAGTGATGCATTTTATAATCATGAAACTTCATAAGACATGAACTCGTGTATTGTATTGGTATTTAGTAAATTGATTTCATTGGCCTTACCCCGGGCAAGAATGCTTTTCCACTTAAGAGACAGAAAGCTGGCAATATTGCATAGCAAATCGTTGCCAATGACCAGATTCCCCATAGATTGAAATAGGCATACATCATCCTCTGGCGTACCATAATTTTTTTCCTAATATTAAGGAACGGGCATAATCTGCTTAAGAATATTTCCATCAGACCAGTAACCCATCTCTTCTGCTGCACAAGACTGTCTGGACCATTTGCTGGTGCATTTCCCAGAAAAGCTGGCTGCTCTGGTATGCAGAATACAGAATGCCAACCTAGGGAATGGACTTTCAACCCAGTCATAACATCCTCAACTGTGGATCCATACATCCATCCCATCTGCAACAGACGTTCAGTTAATTCTTCTTTTGTGATTTGTATGGCTTATATTTTGTGGATTGTTTGTTCAAAGTATGGAAAATAAAACATATAGAAGAAAACAAAAAAAACTAAATGCATTCTACATTGTCATTGCATTTATGAATATAGTCTTCTTATTGGAATGGAACTGGAACTGGTGAATTTGGTTGCAAATGTTTACTAACATTTGAAATCAAGCATAAGGTTAGATTCATTCTTTCTGATTTAGCTTGGGGGAATTGAACCTGAGACTTTAGCTATGATACCATGTAAGGTTTATCATTAAACCAAAACCTAAAGATGTTGATGAACATTTGAAACCAATCACAAAGTCGAATTATCTAGAGTGCTACTAGAACCCCACCTTTAGAGGTCAATCTATCTAGCCTCTGTCCTTTAAATACTTTCTTTCCCTTGGCTTAACCTTTGATTAACATTGGCTTTGGCACTATCTCTTTATTTTTATGGCCTGTCATTCTTTATTTAGGGGGATTAGATGAAATAGGAATTATCTAAGTATTTTCTTTAGTTACACCAAAACCTGGTAAACATTTGAAACAGAGCATAACCTCTGATTATCTTAGTCAGTTCACATTATATTCCCAAAAGTGAGATGATTACCGATACTTCAACATCTACAGTTACATAACTTACACATCTCATCCAACATTTACAGTTACATAACTTACACATCTCACCCACCCACTTGGATTGTAGAAAGCGCTTTGAAAAATAAAGTTTGTATGGTTAAACTACAGTTCTAGCACAGGTTAACATGCATGCATTTGGTCTAACCAGTTACTCAGCTGTGATTACCTTAGTGGTCTCTCTGTCAGATTCTTGTCTTTGAATATCACATATTGTAACTAGGGTCTAAGAATAAGGTTTAGATTTACATGGCTGAAAATAGGGTTTTAGCCCACGGTTTATATGCATTTTGTCCAATAATCCTTATTGAGCTGTGACTAACTTACTGGCCTCTCTTTCAGATTTTTTTTCTTAGATTAATCAAGATAGCGATCAGACGGCCTACCTCTTTACCCCAGGCGGTGTTGGTTTCATAGCTGCAGCCAGAAACGTTTAAGGCGTCATCTATAGCCGATGAAGGAGAAGAACGGATACCGTGTTGGGTGTCTCTCATAATCGTCTGTGCAGATGCCGCAAGAGCAGAAGATGGTCCGAATATACTTCTGAGAACCTCAAAAGACCAGGAGGATGCTTTTAATTCGTGAAACACTGCCCAAAACGCATTAAAAACACACAGATCATTACCTCTATATTCCACATTGTATCCTAATCAATCCACTCCATGGAATACTGAATGGAGTATAAAGAAGTCCACCAAAGAATTTGTTCTTCTGAGTTTTAACATACAAAATGGCTTGGGCAGGTAGTAAAACCAGTCTTATAATCATTACCTTCTGCATAATTTCGAAATTCTCTTACATCCTTACAGTTGTTATATTGATCTATAGTTGGTGGTACTCCATATAACGCTTTTCTTCGATGAAAGCAGCCTGTTCCACCATAGGGAGGACCTTGGAGTCCATTCATTCCTTTATATATTGTCTGTAAACACAAAAAACACACATATATATATATATATATTTAAATTTCATAACAAGACTAAGACTTAGCTAATCCTGGGATGAGTGAAATCTCCCATCTAAATAAGGATTGAATACTCTCATATAACGGCATAGATTTATATTGAACTCAAGTATAGTCTAATAGAAACTCAATTTTTTGAATTTTTTGAACTGTGAAAGGATTGAATACTCTCATAGATCTAGCTTGAACTCAAGTTTAGTGAGAAATTCAATTTTTTAACTGTAAACGTCCAAAAGATAACTTTATCTTTATTTGAATACTTTCATAGAGATTTATTTTAAAGTCAAATTTTAAAAAAATTCAATTTTTTTGAAGTATACTTAAATCTCTATATTAACTGCACGGCATTCAATTTCTTAAGATGTAAATTTCCATACTGAATTATTTCAAGCCCTGCTATTCCATGCTATTCCACCCCAGGAATCAAAGACGACTCAGAGGCCTCCCACTAATAGATCCTGGCAGCACCTGTGAGGCCCCAACCACAACCCAACGCCGCGGGCCCACATTGCTATATAAAACATGACCTAGCAATAATAACTAAATGCCAGCTACAACTCAATGAGGAAAATACAATAAAAACAACTTTAAATTCAATAATCAAATTGCAATATAAAATGGAAACAAATTTAAGTAACTATGTTAATTTAGGTATAAACATCTAAGGCCATATAAAACTGTGGATGAATTGTTACTTACGCTTTGATATATTCTTAACTGGTTGCCGAAGGGATCATCCTTGATGCCTCCATGGAATAATTGGGGAAATTGTACAAAGCCACACTCTCTTTCGGACTTACAGCCAAGGAAAAAGCACATAGCCTGTTGTATAACCTTGGAGTTGCTCACAAACATATCGCAGTCGAGATTGACTATAAATGGTGCGTTTGTCATCAGTCCGGATACTCTTGCCTGAAATATATATTAATGATATTAGAGATACTCCGAGTGAGTTAGAGAGTTGAGTAGTCAAGATAGTGTTTTTTAACGTAATTTTGTTATTTTTTCGAAATCAAAAAGTACAAAACAACTTGTCTAATTTATAAACAATTCTGCAAGTTTCCCAAAAGAAACTAAACTTGTTATTACAATTACTTAACTTGCCACTTATTGGACAGCAAAAAACCTAGAAAGAACCTCCATAGCTCACAAGCTGAACCTAAAGCTTTGACAAGAAACTACAAAACTTGATCTTATAGATAACAACAAAATACTAGTATAGTTCTGAAAAAAAGACACATATGTGCTAGAGATGAGACAAGGTGATCCTCCTCCCATTCTTCCCACATGAATGGTAAGAGACTGAATATTCATATAGGATTAAGGATTAATAAAAAAAATGTATAGATTTAATTTTTTTGTATGTTCAAAATTTATGCTTTAGAAATTTGATTTGTGTGGGTTGGTTTTATTTTTTAATTTTATGTTATATAATATTTTTAATTATTTTTTCTTTATTTTTTAGATAATGTGTTGTAAAGTACATTGTCATTCTAGATATAATAATCCAATAACCAATAGAAATTAATTTATTATTAAATTTACTTAATTTTAGAATTTGGGGTGGATTATTATCTGTGTTTTTCCTAAATTAAAGGAAAATGAGACAAGTCTACTATCCACATTAATTTTATTTTATGGTAGTTATTCAAAATTTTAAATAAACAATTATATATATATAATAGGTAGTGAGAGACAACCCATTTAACTAAAAAAGATAACAGACAACGAGTAATTACAATTAAGTATGGAGAATAAATTAATTAGTTGTACAAATTTTGATATCTTAATTATATTAAGAAATAAAAACTTTTATGATTATCAAATTTAACCAAAAAAAATTGAAAAAAACATTAAAATACTTATTAAAAATTTACAAATTATTTCATATAATTGTTAAAATTAAAAACATAAATTATATAAATTTATAACATAGGTTTTCAAAATAAAATATATGAACCTAACAAATTATGATATTAAAAATTTACAATTCAAAACAAAGTTTGATATCTAAATAAAATAAATTAAAAAAATGGAGAATTAAAGAAAAATGTATTCAACAAGTTTTAAATGTTTATATTGATTAAGTTTTAAATGTTTATTTAAAACTTTTTAAATATTTATTTGTTAAGTTTTAAATGTTTATTTGTTACATTAAAAACATAAATTATTTTAATTTATAACATAGGTTTGTAAAATAAGATATATGAACCTAACAAATTGTTATATTAAAAAAAAATTACTAATCAAATTAAAGTTTGATATTTAAATAAAATAAAGAATTAAAAAAAAAATTAAAAATTATTCAACAAGTTAAAAAATCTTTCTTAAGATGGATCTATATCACGGCTTTAATAAAAACAATTAATCTATGATATCAAAAGAAGAATGAGATGACAGATTTAATCCATAATATCAAAAGAAGAATGAAGAATGAGATGACAGGTAACTGGTTAGCAATATAATTACCATAACATTCATTGCTCCAGCTTTGTAATGGTGATTGATCTTAGGCCGCTTTTCTCTAGCAACATAAACTACATGAGGCAGAATATCGTCCTTATCTCCTTTGTTTTCATATATAACCTGTAATATAAACATTGACTCCATGAAAATGAGGATTAAACAAATCATAGCAGACCATTTCCATTAACATCCTAAACTTATGATTAACAACTGTTCTTCCTTTGGTATCATTTTAATCACCTTGACAACACTGGAGTGGTTGCGAACATCTGAGCTTACATGAGCGAAACCATCAACATGACCATCCACACATATCGAGTCTAATGGGACTTCCTGCGTCTCCGATGCTTTTATAATCCTCCTCTTCAAATCCTCATATTCATCCTAGAAAACGTTCATAAATGTCAAAACACATCACAATTACACAAATCAAGTACCTTCATGAACACGCCATACCTTCATCAACTGCCATTGTTGGACAAAGTTCGTATCAAAACTCTTGCTATGTTGCGGACATTCTTTGGAAAAATACAGAAATGGTGCCCTTGTCTCTATACCGAATTTCCTGCAAAACGGTACCCATTTTTTTGCAAAGCTTACAGTTTCTACGAGAGAGTAGAATGTGATGGGAGAAGCACCGTCGTCTGAGACATAGCATGCCAATTTTTGGACTGGATAGTCGATTGCAAGTACTGAAAGAACGGTGTTGGCAGTGGTTATAGCAGGCTCCAGTAAATGATCTGTTGTAGTGATAATTATGTCCACTGGAGGAAGCTTTGAAGTAGATTCTCCACTATATCTGGAACATAAAAGAAAAGGTGAAAAACACATAAAAAACCACATCTAAACAAACCATATCAGACTATACAAAGGCTCCAGGTTTTTATCTCTTAGAGATAAGATTCAATAGATTAAGACGGGCAATGGTATTCACCTGTATGCAAGTCTCTCTGGGTACGTTTTATAGTGAACGAGCAGCCATCTCAAGTTACACTCAAGAATCCACTGGAAAGCAAACCAGAGCTCACAGGCAAAGGCTACAATCCAAACTCCATAAGATTCATCAAGGGGATTCAATAGACGATAGCCCAAAAAGTATAGCATAAACACCAAGTGAAGGCAAGCATAAGTTCGATATAGTTTCGGCTTATCCACAATTTTTTCATACAGAGGAGGATTAGCGACATTTAATCCGTTCTCCATTCTCAGATCTAAACTGCAGCAACCAGCCACTGTAAGCTAATGCATATGATTTGAATATGAATATGGACATGGTCATCCATTGATTTATATAGGAATATCCATTGAGTTGTAGCCTTCTATCCACTTGCATCGTTGGATTTTATACAAATTTTCAAAGCTATTAATGAGGTTTAATTTAATTAGTTCAATTGGTTTATGGTAATTAGTTTGTATGGGGTTTATTATTATCAGTTTTGGGGTTCAAATATTGTACAAACTTGATGTGTTCAACTTCGACCAGATTCAACTGAGGTTATACAAACCTGGTGGAAGCATCTACTTATGGGCAGAGAAGCAGATTGTTCTCTTGCTCGTTCTCAAATAAATAAGAAAAAAGATTTGGAGAAGAGTTGGTAGCAGCCAGTCCACATGACACGGATGTGAATTAATATGTGAAACAGCCAGAAAAACCATGGCTGGTACGAGGACTACCGGAAAGATTCCGTGGAAGATTTTTATATATTTTTGTTTTTATATAGATTCGTTGCAAGTGGTTCGCTGGCAGGTTTCCGAAAAAGAAAGATGGTACGAATTGCTTTTTAGTTTGATTTAGACGGTGCAGCGAATGAGACGCTAAAATATGTTGAAATGGTGGCAGATATGACAGCAATGACTTCGTGAATCGTGATGATGGCCGGTCAATTTGCCAGTTTCCAGTACCCGACATGCTATATAACAATGCAAACTATTTTAACTTTCTCGTTGTTTACAGAAAATGGCCAAATCATAATTTAATTTTTTATTGGTTAGAATCTTGTTTTTTTAATTGTAAAAATGGATGCAGAATCATAAAAAACGTCGATTGGGAAAATAATGAAAATCAATTTAGAAAAAACAAAATTATTTAATCTATAAATTATCATCAATTTAAAATTTATTATTTAAAAAGAAAAATATACACTTCACAATAATACATTTAATATTTTACATTATTATCAAAATATAAACAATGTTAATGGATGTATAGATATAAATAATTTTAACTTTTTAACAATTTTAATGGATGTATAGATATAAACAATTTTAACTTTTTAACAATGTTAATGGATGTATACTATTTAAGTGAGAAAAAAAAGACAAATCCATTTCATTAATTCAAAAAAGATAATAGACAAAATCATTGGACTACCTCCAATTCTAAAAAGACAAAATCATTTAATTTTTAAATTACTTTCAATTAAAAAAAAATTACACCTTTTTTTCAACTAAAAAAAATTCTTTTGCTATTCATAAGTGTGAATGAATTCAAAAAAGTCTTATTGCTCCCTTAGCTTCAGTTTGAGTCACCCGCTAGCGTGAAAGCCGCTCTAGAAATATGCCACTACATATTAATTATATGATCTCGCCATAGATAAGTGGTCATAGCAGTCCTCAAACAAATTACCTCGGCTCCGGGTATACCCCTTTTGAAAAGCTATTCACGCTCACCTTACTATTGAACGAAACGCTATTCATTATTTCTCTCACAAGTGGGTAAACGAATAATAGGTCAGGCATTCTATGATAAAATGTAATGTAACGAATAATAGTTCAGGCATTCTATGGCCCTCACCCCTGCGATGCTCTCTGATCTGGCCGTCTGAGTGTTTGGAGTTGGGGCGGCGCCTCTGCGCAGTGACCCATTGGGCTCTCCTTCCCAATGGCGGCGATGGCGATATACTGTGCTGCGGGAACCTGCTCCAAGGTGGAACGATTTTGGCTCTTTGGCATCGACGGCATGGCGGTTGAGGGGGTCATTAGTGCAACCTTGCTCTACTTTCCACTGCTGGCGGCAATCTTTGGCATGGATGACGGCAAGGGTTCTGCGGAGTATGGGCTCCCTCAGCACGGGCGGCGGCGGCGGCAGCATCACGGCCGATCTTTGGATGGCGGTGGCAGCTTGAAGACAACGGCCTTTCCTGCTGCTGGCGGCGATCTTTGGCATGGATGACGGCAAGGGCTCTGCGGAGTATGGGCTCCCTCAGCACGGGCGGCGGCGGCGGCAGCTTGACGGCCGATCTTTGGATGGCGGTGGCAGCTTGACGACGACGGCCTTTCCTGCTATCTTTTGCCTAGTGCCTGGGGCGTTTTCCCTTTGTTTGTGGTTGTCTGTGGTTACAGAAGTCGGGATGCTCGGCTTGCTACGGCGGTCTGCTCCATACAAAATGGGGTTAGTCTGGCTGCTTCTTCATCAGGGGTTTGCTTGCTGGCTGTTTTTGCCGGTTTGGGAGGTCTACAGTGTCTGCTGCTCAGTCCACAGACATGGATCTTCTACTTCCTCCGATGAGGGATTTGGTTTTGACGGATCTATCTTTTCTGTGGAGGGTCTGCTACAAAGTGAGCTGTGGATGGTCATGGCTTCTAGTTCTTGTGTGGCTATGGTGGATTTGAGCGAGTTTCTGCTCACACATTCTGTAGTATGTTCAAGATTTATCTGTTCTTCTCTCTGGGTTTCTCTTTTTTTTGGTTCAGCTCTTTATAAGTTGTTGTTTCTGCTTATATGGGACAGAAATAAGTGAAAATGTAGGAATCCTTGTTGATTCTACTACATGTGCAATATGTAATTTTGATCATCTTTTTGAAATAAAATTACGGACTTTTTCCAAGGAAAAAAAAAAAGGTCAGACATTCTATGATAAAATGTAAAGTAAAAAAAATGTTCCTAAATGTGAATGAATTCAAAAAAAGAAAAAGTGCACTTTATAACAATGCATTTAATGTTGTCTGAATATATAAACACTTAAATTTAAAATTACTTTAAATTAAAAAAATTAATATTGTATTTTTTAAATATTATAATTCATTATTGATATTACAAAATGAATAAAGATTTTTTTCATTTGTCATTTTTTTTAATAATTATAGATATTAAAATTGACAATTCAAATTTTACTAGCTAGCCCTTCAATATCAATGTATCTATTTGCAATGGTGTGAATCTTGTTAATAATTAAGATCGCAATAGTTGATTTAAAATTAGGTCAATATCCTTTACTTATGGCTTTTCTTAGCCCACTTTGATTGGGATTTCAAGTTAATTAAGTTGGTGCTGTCATTTTTAAGTATCATATAATATATAAAATGTTATAATCTATGGATGATATGACAAAATGATTAAGAATTTTTTCATGTGTCATTTTATTCAATAATTATGGATATTAGAATAAATTGACAATTCAAATTTGATTATGCCTTCAATATCAATGTATCAATTCGCGAGATCTTAGTTTTTCAAAGCACGTGGACATTATCACCTTGCCAAACTCTTTAATATGAAAATCTTAAATTACCAATTTAACCATTAGTCCATCATTGATAACATATCTTTTTCAGTTAATAGGATCTTTAAATTGCCAATGCACTTCTCAATGTTATGTGATTAGCTTTATTTAACTAAACACGTATGCTTATGAAAATCAATTTGCATAATCCATTCTTCATAAGTGAAATGTGAGACATCGAGAAGAAATCAAAAGAGAACAATACCAACAAAATCACATCAAAACTTGAAAATGAAGTTCACTAGACATCTTGGCTACATCTCCAGGTCCACTCCCAAATAGTGAGACCACTCTAATTAATCTCAAAATGATGAAATTGACACAAAGAGAGGCTTACAATGCAAATATTGAAAACACCTTTCAATTCTACAACTCAAAGACAGAAACAAAACCACCACTGGCTTCTATAGGAAATTATGAGACTTCAGAGTATAGACTTTGTTATACTTGGGTCAACAACAAAGGCTCTAGAAACACCTTTCAAATCGGCTGCTCAAACTTAGAAATAGAGGCCATGGCTGCGTTACTCTCAAAATTATGAATTTCTTTTGAGTATAAACTCAACCTCCTTTGGCTCTCGCACTAGGACTTCTCCTCTTGGCACAAACTTTGAGGTCACATTGTACCTTCTCTACACACTGACAATCCATATTACATTAATTTATGTGCCCATTGTACCCTGCATTGAACTGTGTTCCAGGCATATAAAGGACGAGGTTGTCCAAACCATGGCTTGAACCCCACTAATGATGCGACTAAAACTTAAATAGTTTGATTCTAATATACCTTAACACACGACACTCATGGCACATTGGTTAAGGCATTGGCTTGGTTGTGGGGAGGTCACGAGTTCAAATCTCATGAACCCCTCCCATGTATACATATTGTTAACAATATATGTGTGTGTGTGTGTGTGTGTGTGTGTCTATGTGTGTGTTATATTTGGAATTTGATGGAACAATATAATGTGTTGGCCCGGCCCTTTCGGGCTAAATTTTTGTATACCTCGGCATCCTTGTGCTTCTCGAAGATGCCATGTGTCACCTCTTGATTTGACCACGTGTTCCCTATCACCACCAAGTCACTGTACGGATGCCACCTATTTTCCTAGTCATCATACGGTCACCACATCACCTGCCACTTGGCCACCATGTGTCGTCGACTGAATGGGAAACATGATGTACGATCCTACCATGTCAACCCTGACTATACCTACCATATCACGCCACATTATCCTGTTTGTACATGTCATGTCATCGTATGGATTCCATGTCATCCATATGGATGACACATGGCACTTCTAAACTAGTCCAAATATGTGCCAAAACAACCAAATATGGGTGACACATGGAAACATGTCATGCTTCCATGTCATCTTACAAATGCCACATCAACATCTATGCAGCGCCACATGGAACTCTCTGCTGCTGCCATGTGGTAGTCTCGCGGGCCATTTTTTTACTATTTTGCTGAAACTTCATAGTGCAATATATTCCTCATATGATGCCTGTTTGAGGTGATTTAAGTGTCGTTGGAAAGCTCGTTCCAAGCCCTACACAATTCCATTACTCCCATCATCATTTGAGACTATTAATATTTTTAGCGTTCACAGATCCTTTTGGATCATTCCTCCCCATTGGGAATCTTTTAAACCTCCAAAATTATTTATACATCAATCAAGTGAGTACATTGCCTCCCCACATTGACCATAATCCACCCATCATGAATGGATAGTGAATACTTGGTATATCACAACAAATTTTCCAACCATGATAAAAACTACAATCAAAATGTTGACATAAACAGTCATTTCCCTACTCCCACAATCTCTTGCATTCATTGGGATGCATATTAACCATAAACAATTGATTAGCAATAGTAAGGAATACATGGTTACCAAAGGAAATGAATCAACAAATTGCTTCATCTTCTGAATAGTTTTACCAAATGAATTCATCAATTCATGCTTATGACCCGGACCATAATATGGGAAAGCATCTGATACATCTTGCTCCCTTTGTTTCTCAAGCATGAGAATTACATATTTTCCAACATTGACAAGTTTCTTTATTTGTCTTGTACTCACTAGAGATTCATTAGTTTTAATTTGGTGAGATCTAACAATATATTCAACCTTGTCCTTGAAAAGATGATACTTATTTTCCTCATGAAAAAATAATGCTTTTCGGTCATATAGATATGGGATACCCAAGACTATTTTGCATATGTCAAGAGGGACAACATCTAATACAACCTCATTAGTAAACTTGGAATAAATTGCAAACTTAAGTGTACATTGTCTAGTTACTTGGAATTGAGTATCCTTTAGTGCCCAAACCAAAGGGTAAGGCTTCACATGAGGTTCTGTCTTTAATACCTACTTCTTAATAATTGCTTATGAAATTAAATTAACTTGAGACCCACTATCAAACAAGTATCTACCTTTGTATACTTCACTATTAACCTTATATGGAAAAGCTCATTTCCTTTCTTATCATCATTTTCAAACATAGAATATTTAATAGAATAACTTGAGCTATGAGGTGATATACCTTTACTTCCCATTGCATTGATCCTTGTCTCATCACCTGAATCTGACCTAAGGTCTTGTTGCACTATAGCAGCAGTCTTTTGCTTCCCCTTATCTTGAAACTTCTTTGGTAGTAACTCGGGATGCAATTTCAAACATGTTTCCTCCACATTCCCTTTCTTACTACAATGGGGACAAGTAGGCTTCTCTAGATCTTCATGATTCTACTTGGGACGAAGTGATGGGTGAAGTCTCCAACACTAGTTAATCCAGTGACCACTCATACTATAATGAGTGCAAAAATTCTGGTTCATATTCTTGAACTGCACTCTTTGCTTGTCGTTCTCCCTATTCGACTTTGGAAAATAACCTTTGCCTATTGCCTCCTTCTTGGATGACATGATCAGTCCCTACAAGGATTGTCTCCTATAACATTTTTCCATACTAAATCCACATAAAACACATGGATATACATTTCACAAGTATGGTGATAATTGGCCTTTCTCTTCATAATCAAAAGAAACATTGGAGTACTTACCATTGTTTTTAGGACTCGCCATTATACCATCTTTGTGAGGAGAGATTGTATTCATTCCTCCTTTGGAATGTCCATACCTTTTCAGAGATGATGATGAAGAGGTGAAGAAGGTCTTGAAGGTCCACCACCATTACCTCCTCCTTTATCTCTTACTGAGGATTCACCTTCTTCAAATTTTCGATCTCTTTGATACAAATCTTCCACAAAGTCCTTCATCTTGAGGAGTGTAGAAATAACTTCCTCGGGGCTCATGGTAGGATCTTCTCCTTCATTTCCTATGGATTCATCTCATGTTTACGAAATCCCCTTTGTATTTCCATATTGAAACTTGCAATATTTCCGTCAACTCGATTAAGTTTATCTCTTGTAAGAAATCACCTGTCAAACCTTGATCTAATACCACTTGATATGAAAATCTTAAGTTACCACTTTAACCATTAGCCCATCATTGATAACAATGTCTTTGTAGTTATCGGGATATTAAAATTGACAGTTCACTTTGCAATGTTATGTGATTAGCTTCACTTAACTAATCGCATGTGCTTATGAAAATCAACTTGCATAATCCATTCTTCATAAGTGAAATGTGAGATATGAAGAAGAGATCAAAAGAGAACAATACTAACGAAATCACACCAAAACTTGATAACATATTTCACCAAACATCTTGGATACATATTTAGGTTCACTGCCAAATGGTGAGACTGCTCTCATTAATCTCAAAATGTCGAAATGTACACAAAGAAAGGTTTAGAATGAAAATTCCCAAAACACCTTTCAGTTCTACAACTATGAGATAGAAATAGAAATCACCACTAGATTCTAGGAAATTCTAATACTTTAGAGTATAGACTTTGTTATACTTGGCTCGGAAACAAAGGCTCTAGAAACACCTTTTATATCAGCTGCTCAAACTCGAAAACAAAGGCCATGGCTACATTCCTCTAAAAATTTTGAATCTTTTGATTATAAACTCGACCACCTTTGGATCTAGCACTCCCTCTTGGCACAAAATTTGAGGTCACTATGTAACTTCTCTACACACTATCAGTTTGTACCGCGTCAATTTATGTTCCCACTATACAATGGATCGAACTACGTACCAAGATTAGAAAGGGTGAGGTCAACCAAACCGTGTCCCAACCCCCATGGATAACGTGGCTACAACTTAAATAGTTTCATTCATGTCTACCTTAACAAACGTCACCCATGGCACGTTGGTTAAGGTGTTGGCTTGGTTGTGGGGACGTTATAGGTTCAAATTCCATGAACCCCTCTTGTGTATACATATTGTTAACAATATATATGTTATATTTGGAATTCAGTGGAACAATATAGTGTGTTAGCCTGACCCTTTGGGGGGGGGGATTTTTCGATCCCTAGGTGTCTTTGTGCTTCTTGAAGGTGCCACATGGAGCCTCCCCGTTGGCCCACGTGTTCCCTGTCACCACCAATTCATTGTACACATGCCACATGTATGCTTAGTCATCGTATGTTTGCCACATCACCTGCCACTTGGCCGTCGCATATGTCACCACCTAATTGGGGCACATGTTATATGATCGTGCCATGTCAACTCTGATTGTACCTACCATGTCATGCCACGTCAGCTTGATTGTACCTTCCATGTCATCATACGGATTCCATGTCATCATACGGATTCCATGTCATCCATACGGATGACACATGGAACTTCCAGTGTTGGAACCTTTGTTTCTTGTGTAACCTCACCATGTTAGTTCAAGGGTGTTGACCATTAAAGGGAGCTGACTGCCGAGGGAGTTGACCGTTGGAGGGTGCCAACCACCGACTAAAATTTAAATTAACTATGCCCACTTTGGGTCCTCTAACCCACAATTTATGGATGGTTATGGTTAGTTGTAACTAACTTGGTCCAGGTATTGTTGGGTTGGGCTTCTACCTGGACCTATTTATAGATGATCCTATGATCGATCTATCATCACATTTTTTGGGATCATTGCTCTTGTTGAGCTTGGGTCATTATGCTTAAGTGAAAACGTGTCTTTAGACATCACCACTCTTTGTTGGGCATATTTTCTCTTATGTTGATCTATCACCTGTCCCAACATGGTATCAGAGCTCGATGGTGTTCATGATCTATTATTGCAAAGAATAAGAAAAGTTTTGTCTGTGGTTTGATGAGGTGCATTTATTGGGTCGAGAAGGATGCTTAATCATTGAATTCGACCATCATACCCTAACTTTGGCATGTTCTGAATTCTTTGGGTACTTCAGGTTCGACACATTGCTTACTGATCAAGTAAGCCAACTTATATGGGCATGAAGATGCAACTAACGGGTGGATGGTGAAGAGTGGTGTACCCTAGATGATGAGTTCCATAAATGTATTAAGTGTTATTGTTTCTAGAATTTTGGTAGCCTAGCTTTAATTTTTGCAGAGCATTGTTATTTGCTTGAGTGCTTGACTTGTAGTCATACCAACTTTTTTTGGGGTTCATTTTGTATTGGCCGACAGAATATTGACCGATGTCAATTTGTTCAACCAGTTACCTTTGGAGCCATCGACTGGAGGATTCAATTGGATACTTGCATCTCGAAGCTCTCAGCTTAATTAACTTGTAAATTTCATCGAATGAGGATCGTTTAACATATGCTCAACTTGGTATAAGTCAACTAATGAAAATTGATACAGTCGTTCCTTGATTTTGGATTGAAATCTTATTGAAGATGGGTGGCTTTGATGAATATGAAGCATTGATTTTGTAAAAATTGCAAGTGGTTCATGAGTAGAAAGTTGTTACTCTACAAGAATCTCATAATCAGCTTCGTTAAGAAGTAGAAGACTTGTGGAATGTCATTGCACAATTGTAGACTGAGAATCAATGACTAAAAAATGAATCCCATACCTGATTTAAAGATGAGGCTACCCTCTTGAAAACTCACTTTTTGCAATAGTTTGATGAGAAATCTCGAACGATTTTTGTGCTGGAAAGTACCATGGAAATAATTTTCCAAAATTTAGCAGACAAAATTGAAGATACATATGAATTGGTCGATGACTTGGAAGAAGAGGTGAAATCCCTCTCTTGTGAAGATATTGATAGCTTGAAGAGGAAAATTGGTAGACTGGAAGCAAATAATGTCCAGTTGACTAATGAGGCTGCTCACTTGCAGGCTTATGTTGATGAGCTTCGTGAAGAAGTTGTACCTCTTCAAGAAGACAATGCTCGATTGTTTGATGCATATCAAACCTTAAAAGAATATTATGATGCTTTGTTGTTGTAGCTGACCAAAAGGGATGAGGCTATCAAGGGATTGCAGGATTTCAAGCTTAGTCTTGAACAGGAGGTTTGTAGACTACAGATTGTTGAGCAGAAAATATTGAGAAATGAGATGATGAGAAGAATACCATCGAGGTACACACTGTTGAGTGGAAGCATTGTCGAGTTGATAGGCTCAACCATTACTTCTTCCACCTTTGATTCTCTTGCTTGTATCCCATTTATTTGTGAACTAATTGATTGTAAGAAAGATGTTGATGATGTTGTTGTTTCATCACATGATATGTTGGCTACCAATGATGTTGTTTCTCCTAGCTTTGAAAAGCATACTACAGGTTTTGGGTCCCGACTGTCGAGAAAAATGGGATATACCGAATGAGGACTTGGGAAGAATGGACATGATATTGTTGTTCATATTACCCCTGAATTGATGCCACCAAGAGTGGGTATTTGATATGTTGGTGCTACACCTAGTTTTGCTAACAGTAGGAAAGTGTTAGTTGTTGCTGGAGGAATTCAGAATGAAAAGCAACCTATTGTTGAATGTATTGTTGAGTTAACTATCCCCGATAAGCCAGAAATCAAGAATGTTGTTGCAGATTAAATTAGTGTTGATGTGCAGGGTTGTTATGCTTATGTCAGTGAACTAGAACCTAGGCATTCATCCCGTGTTCCATCAGAATAGAAATGTGTGCCATGTAGACATCATCATCAAAAGAATCGGAGGAATTTTCCTAGGAATCATAATCCTTGGAAAGATGGAAACTGTTCTCTCCGAACTTTATAGAAAATACATGAAAGACATCATCATGGGATAGTACCGACTATGCATTTAAATTGTGGTTGGATTGATGAATAGTCATGGAAAAATATGAACACATGCCTGAGGACATCATATAGATGTATATATTCCACTGTACTGTTGTACACTCCTCCTCTTGCATGATTTTGATTGCTCCAGAACATTCAACTGAGACTCAACCAAAGATGGTTGTCACCTAATGGCTTGACTTGTTATGTTCATTTTCTGTCATATCGACTAACATGGTTGTGGTTGACTAACCTTCGACTAGTCATGCCCACCAACTGAAGTGTCTGATTGCTTTGACCAATGGTCACTGACAACTACAGTTTTTTTTATCTGGATTTGTGTGTTGACCAAGTCTCTACTACTATTATTGTGATGACTATTTTCTTATCCCTAAGTTGTGTTTAAGGGGGGGAGATCCCATAAATTGATATGAGGTAAGCCTAACTATTGGACCGAATGAACTATGTTCGACTACATTATTTATTGGGAGATTTGATTCATGGATAGAGATTGTATTTCTTGACAAAGACTTCCTACTTGTTTTTCTATTAGCTAGTCATATACTCGATTGATTTGTGTTGCTTTGTTGTCTAGTCGTTTGACCGACTGGGACTATATTCGAACATCAATATTGCAAGCTATTTTTGGATGACTACATTAAGTTTGATGACAGAGGTGAAATTGTTCCAAAGTCCTTCCATAAGTGTTACTACACCATGGTTTATCAGTGTTTGCATTTCAGATCAAATTAAGGGGGGAGTATTATATTATTTGTTCTTTTCTCCAAGCTAAGTTTACGGGGGGATGTTGGAACCTTTGGTTCTTGTGTAACCTCATCTCGTCGAAGGAAGGGTGTCGACCATTGAAGGGAGGAGAATGATGAGGGATTTGAACATTGAAGGGTGCCAACCACCGACTAAAATATGAATTAACTATGTCTCTTTTGGTTCCTACAACCCATGATTTATGGATGGTTATGGTTAGTTGTAATTAACTTGGTCCCGTGATTGTTGGGTTGGGATTCTACCCGAACCTATTTATAAATGATCTTATGATTAGTCTATCATCACATTTTTTGGGATCATTGCTCTTGTTGAGCATATCTTATTATGCTTAAGTGAAAAGGTTTCATTAGACACCACCACTCTTTGTTGGAAATATTTTCTCTTATGTTGATCTATCACCTGTCCCAACATCCGAATTGGTCCAATCGGGTTCCAAAATGGCCAAATCTAGGTGACATGTGATAGCCTTTCATGTTGCCACAACATCATACATCCGCCACATCAACATTCGTAAAGTGCCACATGGGACTCTGGTGTTGCCACATGGTAGTCCTTCACGCCTTCTTTTTACTATTTTGTTGAAACTTCATAGTGCAATATCTTCCTCATACGACATCCATTTGAGGTGATTCAAGCGTCTTTGGAAAGCTATCACCGATCCATACGCAATTATTCTATTCTCATTGGGATTTTAGACTATTTATTTTTGAGAAATCACAGATCCTTTTGGGTCACTCTTGTTAATAATTAAGGCCATACTCATTGATTTGAAGTTATGTCACTATCCTTCTAGTCATGAATTCTCCTTGCTCACTTTGATTGAGATGACCAAAGAAACCATGATTTCCCAAGTAGCATGGGATATTCCAATATAGTAGAACACGACCAATTATTATGAATATCATATGTAGTCATGGAATTTCAAGTTAATCAAGCTTGTCAAAAAAAAATTGATGATTTTTTCTTAACGCTATCCTTTTAACTATCATATAATATATACAATTTTATAATCCATGGGTGATATGACAAAATGACTAAGATTATTTTTCATGTGCCATTTTTTTCAATAATTAATATATCACCAAATGTATAGCGTTGCTTAAGACGAGTCTTTTTACATTGTTTGTGCTTGCCACTCTCTCATTGTGGTTTTTGATGTTATGATAGTTCAATTATAATAATGGTGGTCACCATATATTTTACAATGATGGTGTGGGAATAGCCTATGCACTTGTAATGGATCTTAGAGATGGCCTTTTGTTTGAGAAATCATAACTTGGATATGAGAAAAGATATTTAGCACAATTTCTCTTGCATTGCAATTTGAACTTCAATCGATGGGCTAGGTGAGAATGTATATGGCCAATCTCAGGGTCTGGCTCTGCCTCTCTGCTTCCTCAATATGTGCCACCTAGGAATCCAAATGCAAAATCATTCAAATTGGGGAAGAATTCCAAGTATGTACCGGTACTTCCTGCGATAGTGAAAGGTGTCATTATTCAAGGGGATATGATGGATAAGATTGTGAAGTTATCCTATACAGAACATGACCTTTGAAAATTCCTACCTCCAACAAAGTATATGCAAATGATATTACTACCAAGAACTCAAACAAGTTTTCTCGAGCCTATGCCATGGGCTCTAAGATTGTCCCAATTGGGTGTTATGTTGCTTCTTGATATACCCCATTTCGGAAGGACTTCTGAAGTGAATGCATGACTTAAGCAGCTGTTACTCTATGTGCATGGTGTATTTTTATGGTTGGACAAGAAAATTTCCATTGAATCCGACTTGATTGTACAAATAACGGGCTTGTCGAAAGCAAGGGTCAACCCTGCCACATTCATAGAAAGGCAGATAGCTTGCGAACAAGATTAAGGCCAAGTAGAACTTGACGAAGGATAAAATGGGTTATGAGATGGATTCTATCAATGACCAAGGTGTGCGCTCCGTAGTGAAAGCATTATCCATCAAAGTGATGAGGAAGTGTCATCCTAACCAGGCACCTATGAAGGTCATTACAATAATGGAGCAACTGTCAAGATGTGTTGGAAAAAGGTAATCCATTTCATTATTCATGGCTTATCATTTTAATTTCATTTTTCACTTGGGAAGAACCATAGGATTATTAAGAAATGGGCAGTTGAAGTGCTCAATGTTTGTCCACGAGGTATTCCAATCTATGGTACAATGATGAATCCAAGAGGCATATCAACAACAACATCAAATTCTACTTACATAAAGAAGTACTCTAATGCAATGTTCCAATTATCCCACACATAGAGGCACACGCCGTTGCTAGACTCAGAGGGGTTATAAGGTTCAAAGAAATACCTCCTCATATGTATGTGCAGCCAAGGCATGACCCGTACAATCAGTGGTTTGTGACTAGGTACACATTTTCTGAACAAGATGTCCTTGACATAACTAATGAAAGGACCTTGGAGTGGAAAGTTCCTATTGAAGCTGAGTAGATATCAACAGACATGTTGTAGAAGGATCTAGGATAGGGAGGGACCTCATGTCAAAATCAGAATTGATCTCATGGTGAATATAGGGACTGCCATCCCGCAGGAAACACTAGGGGTAACAACCATGACCAAGAAAAGTAGTAGGACGAAAGCAAAGAATCAAGTGCAACAGAGACAAACCTGGGACATGGTGAAAAAAGGAAAGCATCAATTGCAACGTAGGGGCAAAGAAATAAGTCAAAATCAGAAAAGCATAAAGTTGTAATGGTGCCAACTGAGGATGATATCAATATCCTGTATGATATAATGACAAAAATAGCAAAGGAGACATCAAAATTGGATGAAGAAAAGACTTTGTAGTTGTTTGGAGGAGTGACGAATCAGCTTATTGGACTCCAGTAGGCTATTCAAGGACTCCAAATTGCTCCAATTTAGTCTGGATCTATGAAGCAAAAGGATGGAAGTTCATATAAGGACGAGGTGCCCTAGGAATCCACTGCTACGACATGCAAGGGTGTGTAATTGCTTCCTTAAGCACATAATTTTGGTGAATCGGGATTGCAGAAGCATGCTCATAAATTGAGATATATAGATTTGAAGTTATCTATGTTACTTATGTTTATGCTACAGAATATTCAACAAAATGTTGTAGAGGATATAAAGGTGCACGAAGAAAACACATATGGTGAAATGACTTCTAAAGAAAAGGAGCAGTTGCAAAATGTTGTAGCGGTATCTTGTCATGCAGTACTAGAAGTAGAGGTAGTTGAAGACATGGCTACCGAGGAAAAAATGATGCAGTTAAGCGAAGCCATTTTGGGATTTTGAGAGAAGATTGTGAAATTGGAGGTGAAGTTAGTACCTAGTACCCTACCATAAGTTACTACATAGCACAATGAGGATGTAACCAAAACTATCAAATCAATCAAGGGTTTAGAAGGAGAATGTGTAAATATATTTGAGGATTCTACATAGGCATGGGTCATTGGGTATCACTATTTGGTGATGTGTAGCTGCAAGATATTAATAGCGGGTTGGAAGAAACTCATAATAATCTATTGAGTTTAAAGAGTCAGCTCAATACTTTATCACTTGCTGAGAAGATGGTAAAGTTGCAGAAAACAAAGCGTTGCAAAATGCATTCAATCAATTGAGGGTTGAGCAACAAAAGAGGAATGAGAAGGTTGAAGAACTTCAGAGTGAAGCAAAACATGTGTTAGAATTCATTAGTTATGCAAATAGTGAAGTTTATAAAATAATAGAAAGGAGTGAGAAACAAGTGCAAGCACATATGACTAGCGAATTTGTACAAGAAGAGTTCCAATATAAAGACAAGATGCAACAAACTATCGAAGATGTAAAGCAAAAGTATGCAGATTTCCTGTCGAAGTCAAAGATACCTACAATGAAACCTTGAAGTGGCTTGGGATGATCCACATGTGAGTGTTGGGGTCATTTTGGTCCAGGAAAAGTTTTGGTACATTTTGGAAGTAGCTTCGGTGCAAACAAGGTCAAAGCAAAGTGGCTCATGAACGAGGAAACTACAATGATAAACCTGCCAGAAGTTGAGGAAAAGTGACATTTTAATATTTTAAGGGGGGAGTTGGTTAAGTTAGTTAGGATTTTTTGTCCACATACATTAATGAGTTGAGTAGTTGATTAGTTAAGTAGTGGGAGTAGGGTAGACTGTGTGCACCCTATAAATATGTAATGGGTTGGGATTTTGGGGGGATTTTTTAGTCTTTTTGGTAGCTAAAAGGGAATCTCAAGAGTTTTCAGGCTCTTATGACGAAGATAATATTGTATGTTGTAAAAGAGAGAGTCGTGTGAGAAGGATATCTGCAGGTTGTGTGTGCAAATCCATTGTAATAAAGGAAGAAGAGCTATGTAAGTTGTATATGCAGAAATGAAGTGCTTATTCACTGCGAATCATGAATAAAATAAAAATGTTTCTGTGGTTTTCTCCCAGTTGGGTTTGCACGTAAAATCGTGTTTTCAATATGTGTGAATGATGCTATGATGTGTTGTATTATGTTGTTGCATTCTGCATAATAATGAATAAATGTTCTTTAATATGGAATTCTATGAATGATGTGGATACTGCATAGTTAACAAATATATGGTGTGGTTAGTTAAGTGCTATGTATGGAATCTGTATGATCTGTCGAAGCTCTAAGATGTTATGTTTGGTATATTTCTATCGCACACCTTCGCTACTGTAGAAGTCATGTTCCTGTATTTCCCATAGGTACCTCGGGTGAGACTTCACCTTCTTCATAGGTGATGCCAAAAGGGTTGGTCTCTTGGGGTTTGTTGGTGATTAGTTGAGTGAAACTAGGTCGAAGTAGATCTGTGCCAACACAACCATGGGTATTTGTACAATATCTCTACTTAATTAAATTTTAACCATTTATTTTTATTTTTAATTATGAAAAAAATGAAAATCGCAATTGTGTGGTGTTGTAAGGACCCTACAGGACCCTTACAACGTAAATGCATGAAATATGAGAACTAAGAACATACAAAAAGAAAATTTTCAATTTTCAACATAAACATCAAGAATAATTTAAAACTCTTTAGATTGAAAATTCACAACATCAAACTAACCTCGACCTTGCACTGTCGATCAATGTTGGGTGTTGTAGTTCCCTTGTGAATCCACTTCCTTCAACTTCCAATTAATGCACATCCAAAAAATACTATCGAACCAACTCCTGAAGGGTACTCTTCTTCCTTAGGGACCCCCTAGCTGTAATGGGGTTGAATGAGAAGAATACCGCTAGCACAATTAGAGTGTGTAGATTGCACTAAGGAGCTCCTAACTCCATTTGTACAATAATGAACCAAACTCTCAATAGCCACCAAAATTAATCGACATCATCTATGTCGTCTAATCTTAGTGGAAGAAGTCCTCCCTAGCTTCGTTCTATCCTCCTCCCTTTATATCCTTGAGAACTTATCCAAGTGTCACATTCATGCAAAATTAGGATTTATTAATTACCTTTTGTTTTAATATTCACCCACCCATGTGTCACTTTGCACAATTGATTATTATTTTCCATTTATTTATTAAGGATTTATCCTCACCTACTTTTCTATATTCTTTCTTTGATGTTTCCTTGATTTCTCCTTTTCTCATATATTTGTGTGTGTGTGTGATTTGGGTTCACTAATTCTTTTAATAATTTATTTCTTTTTATTTATGCACAAGTTATGTCCAATTTCCAATTTATATTTTATGCATTTCTTATTTGTTCATAATTATTTAAAAACCCTTTTCTTTTCTTTTTAAATAACCATTTCTACCCCATAGTGTTTATTTTCTTAAGTCGTTTCTTATGGTGGGAATATCAAGGGTGCCATGACTTCCTTCATGCCCTTCAAATCAATTAGATGAAATTTGGGGTCTAAAATGGGCCTCCTAAGGAAAATAATAAAAAAAAGCCACATCACACTACACATATGCCATGTCACACTAAGTTAAAGGTGTTATCTAGTGAAGGTCAACCTATAATATATCATTAATGGTAGTGGACAAGTATGTTGGGTTTGTGTAGAGTTAAGAGATGATGGTTGAAAATAATAATGAAATGTTTAAATTATTGTGCATAGACAATAAATGATATGGTGGCAAAAATTTTAAATTTATATTATATATTTTTTTTTTAATAAATGTACCACTACTTCTTTTTATATATTTAATAAAATTAGTCAATGATACGATGGTTTGTTGGTGGGGATTGATGGATTTCATTCCATCCACCTAGGTTCAATTCCATTGATATCTTCTAACTTGGATGACCCTTAAACAAATTTAGTTGGAAAACCTTTTTCGTTGAAAAATATATTTAATAAAATTTAAAACTAAAAAAAGAACTAAAATTATAATGAAAAAATATAATTATAATAATACTAAAAATAAACAATCACTATTTTTATTTTATATTATCACTACTTCGAAGTCTTTTAAATGCTAGTGGAGTAATCTTAAAATAATAAAAGAATTTATATAACTAATCTCTTAACAATAACAATAAATCAATTAAAAAAAGTGTCATAAATAAAAGAAAAATAGAAGAGAGATAAAATAATATTTCACTATTTTTGTGATGACGTTTTTCTCTAAACTTGGAATTTGACGTTTTTTGTACCATTAGAAAGGCCTCATCGAGACCTTTCCAATGGTACCAAAAATGTCAAATTCTGAGTTCGGAGGAGAAAGTTATCGCAAAAATAGAAAAATATTATTGCACCGAGTGAAACGAGGTGCTCTACAGCCCAGTATGGGAGAGATCCTCTAACGTGATACAACGTTTCAACGTTAGTAACAAAATAATTAAAAAAATTTATGTCGGCTCATAAAATAAAAAATTATGGAAAATATTTATAAAAAAAAATCCTTGTTGGTTCATAAAATAAAATATTATAAAAAGTAATTAAAAATAGATGTTCGTTTATAAAATAAAAACTTAAAACTTAAACCTCGATCTATCAATCAAGAAAGATCAAATTTCTTGAGTTCAATTTTTTTTTTTTAAATACACCTCAAGAAATTGGATCCCTCTCGGTGCTTGATAGATACGAGTTTAAGATGGATCTATGCTAATTTTATCTCTCTCCTATTTTTCATTTTTATTTTATATGATCACTACTTCGAAGTCTTTTAAATGCTAGTGGAGTATTCTTGAAATAATAAAAGCATTTATATAACTAATCTCTTAAAAATAAAAATAAATAAATTTTAGAAAGTGTCATAAATAAAAGAAAAATAGGAGAGAGATAAAATAATATTTCGCTATTTTTGCGATAACTTTCTCCTCCGAACTCGGAATTTGACGTTTTTGGTGCCATTGAAAAGGTCTCGTCGAGACCTTTCCAATGGTATCAAAAACGTCAAATTCCGAGTTCGAAGGATAAAGTTATCGCAAAAACAAAGAAATATTATTTTATCTCTCTCCTATTTTTCTTTTATTTATGACATTTTTTTTAATTTATTTATTTTTATTTTAAGAGATTAGTTATATAAATGTTTCTATTATTTCAAGATTACTCCACTATCTTATTAATTAATGTGAGATTTATATTTTAAAGAATTTAGAAGTACTGATAATATAAAATACTCTATATTTATTATTTTAAAATTATTCCACTATCATTTTAACTAATGTGAGATTTATATTTAAATAAATTAGAAGTAGTGATAATATAAAATACTCTATATTTATTATTTCAAGTATATTTATCATATTTCGAGATGAACTTTTCAAAATCTTAACCAAGGTGAGTGTTATATGAAGTTAATTCTTGTCTAACTCAACCGTGATGGTTGACCAGAATACTAAAATTCTATTGGTTTAAAATATCTTACTCATCGCACGCTCATCCATGACACATTTTCTTATAAGGCCCATTTTAGACCCCAAATTTCCTCTAATTGATTCATTTTTTCTGATAGTGGGGATTCATACAATGGATGAGACCACATTAACTCGGTCTTGTCAGCCCTACTCAGAGACTCATGGTTCGTGAGGAATAAGGTTGTGTCCTTATTGTGCACCCCCTAGTGGATCCTTGTGAGTGACCAAGTCTGCAGCCTACCCTCATGGAAACATGCACTTTGCGGGTAAAATCCTCTCTTTCTTTCAACCCACCACATGGAATAAATTTCTATTCATTATGGTATATCTTCCCCATTCAACCCCATTACCTTCATGTGGACTGACTGGCAATCACAATCATGCACCTGTTGGTTGTGGAGCCTAATCTCTAGATTCAGAGATATTATTATTTAGCCGTATTCGTACCCCAGGTTTGGTTATGATCCCGACCCGATCCTCAGCGGGTCCAGGGGGGTAACCCATGGTATTTTCCCATTGTATTTACCTTATAAAAGAAAGGCATTGTAACACGGCTAGGGTTGATGTATTAGGTTTTATGCATTGTAAATATCTCTGAGATTGTGAAGAGAGACTGTGAGACAGTGAAGAGGAAGTGCAGCAGTTGTGCTGCAGGTTGTATCCCTTCACTTTGCTGGACAGAATAATAATAAGGACTGACAACTTTAGTGTGGACATAGCCCATCTTGGGTGAACCACAATATATCTGTGTCTCTCTTATAATGTGTTTGTGTGATCATATTTGCATTTCTGTTTATTGTTATTGCTCTGTGATCCTGTTTTTTCAAACAATTGGTATCAGAGGCAAAGGTCTATTTGGTAGATACACCTACAGGAAGCTAGGGTTTTTGGTTCGAGTTGGAGCAATGGTAGAAGAAGGAAAGTTTAAGGTCGAGAAGTTTAATGGCCAAAACTTCTTGTTATGGAAGATGCAAATGGAGGACTATCTGTACCCGAAGGATCTATTCCTGCCGTTGGGAGGAAGAGAAAAGCAGCCGCCGGCCATGAAGGACAAAGAATGGGAGGTTCTTGACAGAAAGGATCTGGGAACAATACGACTGAGCCTGGCTTCATCGGTGGCTTTCAATATCTCAAAAGAAATGACAATGGAGGGGTCGATGAGCGCATTGGGTAAGCTGTATGAAAAACCCTTGGCCTCCAACAAGGTATTTCTAATGAAGCGTTTATTTAATATGAATATGTCTGAAGGTGGATTTGTTACTGATCATTTAAATGAGTTTAATACGGTTACAAATTAACTAAGTTTTGTAAGTGTGAATTTTGATGATAAGGTTAGGGCTCTTCTAATCCTATGTTCACTACCAGAAAACTAGAAAAGCTTGGTCATGGCTGTAAGCAACTTTGTCTCTGGGTCAAACACCTTAAAATTTGATAATATTATTGGTGTTATTCTTAGTGAGAAAATGCGAAGAAAAAGAACAGGTGAGACATCAGGTAATGCATTGACCATGGAGAGCAAGGGAAGACAAAAGGAGAGAGGAAAGAGAGAAGGTAATCGTGGCAAGTCTAAAACGAGCAGATCCAAGTCTAGAGTGGGAAAGATATAGTGTTGGAACTGTGGAAAGAAAGGACATCTGAAAAAAGATTGCAGATCTTTAATGAAGAAAGGAGATGCATAGAAGGAAACTACGGCAGGAAGCAAATGTAGCAGGTGATGTGTTACAAGATGCTTTGATTCTTGTATTAGATAATACTAGTGATTATTGGGTAGTAGCTTCAGGGGCTTCATGTCATGCTACACCCCATAGGAAATATTTTCATGATTATGTTCTAGGCGATTTTGGACATGTTTTAATGGGTGATGATGAGCCATGTAAAATTGTTGGAATGGGAAAGGTATGGATAAAAGTTAAGAATGGAACTGATTGGCTGTTAAAATATGTTAGGCATATTCCTGCTATGAAAATAAATCTGATCTCAATGGGGAAGTTGGGAGATGGTGACTGTCTATCTACATTTGGAGAAAAGTGGTGGAAGATCACTAAAGGGTCAATGGTGATAGCAAAAGGAGACAAGGTAGGTACATTGTATTTATGTCCTCATAATACTGACCAGTCTATCTCTTTAGCTTCCACAGGAACAGATACAGCATTGTGGCATCATAGGCTTGGCCACATGAGTGAGAAGGAGATGCAGATTCTCCACTCAAGGAACTTGCTGCTAGATTTGAAGCAGGTAAGTTTGGAATTTTGTGAGAACTGTGTTTATGGAAAATAGAAGAGAGTCAGATTTCTCAGGGTTGGGAAACAGAAGAAGAATGAAAAGTTAGAGCTAGTGCATACAGATGTATGGGGACCATCTCAGGTACAATCTCTTGGTGGCTCTCATTATTATGTTACATTTATTGATGATACAACTAGGAAAACTTGGGTTTATTGTATTAGATAGAAATCTGATGTGTTTGCTACTTTTAAGAAGTGGAAAGCTTTGGTTGAGAATGAGACAGGAAAAAGGTTGAAGTGTCTCAAATCTGATAATGGAGGTGAGTACTGTGGCAAGGAGTTTGATGGTTACTGTTCATACCATGGGATTCGTAGAGAGAAGACAGTCCCAGGAACACCACAAGAAAATGGTGTGTCAGAAAGGATGAACAAAACAATCATGGAGCGTGCAAGGTGTATGAGACTACATGTAGGGTTGCTCTTACAGTTTTGGGCAGATGTTGTAAATACTGATGTTTATTTAATAAACAGAGGACCTTCAAGTGCTTTGGATGGTGGTATTTCAGAGGAGGCATGGACAGATAAAAAAGTAAACTACTCATTTCTGAGAACATTTGGTTGTGAAACATTTGTCCATATTGATAAAGAAAATAGAACAAAGCTTGAAGCTAAATCCAAGAAATGTACCTTTATTGGATATGGGGTTGATGAATTTGGTTATCACTTATGGGATTATGAAAATAAAAAAAAAATAATCATCAGGAGTAGAGATGTGATATTCAATGAAAAGGTCATGTATAAAGATCAGTTGCAGGGAAAGAAACAGAAAAAGAAAACCACAAAGTACACAATACTTGATGAAATTCAAGAAAATGAAGTTCCAAAGGTGCCAGAAAATCAAGAACAGTAGCAAATATCTGAAACTCCTGCAACTGCAAGAAGATCTACTAGGTTAAGTAGACTCCTTGAACGATACTCGCCTTCAATGTATTATTTATTGATGACTGATGCTGGTGAACCATAATGTTATGAAGAAGCAATGCAGGTGGAAACTAGAAAGAAGTGGGAGCAATGCATGAATGAGGAGATGGACTCATTAGTAGGAAACCAGACTTGGGATCTAGTTCACTTGCCTGTTGGTAAAAGAGCATTGCAGAACAAATGGATTTACAGGTTGAAGGAAGAAGAAGGAGGCAAGAAGCAGTACAAATCCAGACTTGTTGTAAAGGGGTTTGCACAGAAGAAAGGTATAGATTTTAATGAAATATTTTTCTGCTATTGTTAAGATGATTTCAATTAGGTCTATCTTAAGTCTAGTGGCAGTAGACTATTTGCATCTTGAATAGTTAGATGTAAAAACAACCTTTCTCCATGGTGATTTGGAGGAAGAAATATATATGTAGCAGCCACAAGGGTATGAGGTCAAAGGTAAGGAGAATTTGGTGTGCAGGTTGAAAAAGAGCTTGTATGGATTGAAACAAGCTACAAGGCAATGGTATTTAAAATTTGAAAGGTTTATGACAAAACAAGGTTATAGTAGATGTCATTCTGACCACTGTGTTTATTTCAAGAAGCTAGACAATGAAAGATATATTATCTTGTTATTGTATGTGGATGACATGCTTGTTGCAAGGTCTAATATGCAGGATATAAATGTACTCAAAAGGAAGCTAGCTAATTCATTTACGATTAAGGATTTGGGTGCTGCAAAGCAAATCCTTGGTATGAGAATAACAAGAGACAAAAAAAACACAAATTGACATTGTCTCAGGGTGAGTAAATACAAAAGGTGTTGGAGAGGTTCAAAATGCCGAATGCAAAACCAGTTAGTACACCTTTGGATAGCCATTTCAGTCTAAGAAAGGAAATGTGTCCCAAGACACAGGAAGAGACAGATCACTAGTCCAAGATTGCATATCAATCAACAGTTGGCAGCTTGATGTATGCCATGGTGTGCACAAGACTAGATATTGCACATGTAGTGGGAGTTGTGAGCATATATATGAATAATCCAGGTAAAGAACATTGGAAGGCAGTACAGTGGATTCTTAGGTATTTGAGAGGTACTACTACTCAGGCATTATGTTTTGGAGGTTCAGACACTGTTCTACAGAGATATGTTGATGCAGATATGGCAGGTGATAAGGATAGTAGGAGGAGCACCACAGGGTATGTGTTTACTGTAGGTGGAACAACAGTAGTTGGATTTGGAGATTGCAACAAGTTGTTGCACTTTCAATAATGGAAGCAGAGTATGTTGTTATTATAGAGGCTGGTAAAGAGATGATTTGGTTGCAGACGTTTATGGAGGAAGTGGGTAAGAAGCAGAAGGATAGCAGATTGTATAGTGACAGCCAGACTGCCATTGATCTTGCAAAGATCTCAACATTCCATTTCAGGACTAAACATATACAGCTCAAGTACCATTTCATACGCTCTGTTCTGGAAGATGAACTGTTGAAGCTGGAAAAGATACATACTAGCCAAAATCTTGCAGACATGTTCACAAAGGTAGTGACCAGAGAGAAACTGATTTCCTGCTCGGTTTCAGTTGACCTTTTAGCATGAAGGTGAAGATGAGAAAGTTGCCAAGTCCAAGGTCCAGCAAGTATAGCAGCAGTGGAGTTGTTGTGATCAGTCTCCAAGTGGGAGATTGTTGGTTGTGGAGCCCGATCTCCAAATTCAAAGATATTATTATTCAGTCGTGTCCGTACCCCAGGTTTTGTCATGATCGCGGCCCGATCCTCAGGGGATCCGGGGGGTAACCCGTGGTATTATCCCATTATATTTCCCTTATAAAAGAAATACATTGTAACACGGCTAGGGTTGATGTATTAGGTTTTATGCATTGTAAAGATCTCTGAGATCGTGAAGAGAGACCGTGAGACAGTGAAGAGGAAGTGCAGCGGTTGTGTTGCAGGTTGTATCCCTTCACTTTGCTAGACAGAATAATAATAAGGACTGGCAACTTCAGTGTGAACATAGCCCATATTGGGTGAACCACGATATATCAGTGTCTCTCTTGTACTATGTTTGTGTGATTATATTTGTATTTATGTTTATTGTTATAGCTCTGCGATCCTGTTTTTCAAACAACACCTACATGTGAAAACACCATGTACATCAAACCATTCTAAGCATAAAATATATTACATAAAATTACATCATATTAACATTATCTAACGTGGATACCCAACTCAATTCAAAGTTTGCATGGTATCGATGCAACCTTGCGTCAATTGCACCTATCTTTCCTTGTTACAGTTGACAACCCGTCAAAACACATGTTATATAATGCATAAAATTGCATTTATTAATCATTATTTCATAAATTTCATGGCAACATAACATCTATTTATCATAATTCACCTTATTCATGAGTAATAAATTGAGTCATTCAATTTATGCATAAATGTATTACTTCTAAAGTTCCAATGCCAAGGCGTTTCAACACATAACTGGATGATTCCTAATCGAATTTCCTCAAATAATACCATATTAGAATAGTCAAAATACAATAGATTTCACATGCGTTATGCTTCAACAGATTCATGAAATTAATGTAATGTACCAAATGTAAAATGTAATACCCTTCCTACTATGATCCATTTTATTTTTATTTTTTTTCAAAAAAAAATCTTAACTTTGTATCTAGTCACTTTCTTCAATATCGATTACAATCATAGGGAATATATCTATTTCATTTTATTTTATTTTTATGCACGAATTCCATTCACAACTAATATTTAAATAAAACAATATAAACTTTACGTAAAGAATATAGTTTTACTAAGCTGCATCAAATCCATCTTCCAAGAGAATTGAACAAATAATCTTTCAATAAAGATAGATAGAAAGCAATTTGTTTTCTCGGAGGGAGCGGAGCAGGCGAACATGGAGGACTAGGGTTTTATGGATGGACTAGGTTTATGTGCGAACAGAGGATCCTGATATGGCGTAAGATATTTACGAGGTGACACACTACATTTGAAAGCAATTGTTAATACACATTCTAGGGTTGGAACACGGGGCAGCCGTCGTCGGAGAAATCGTTAAAGCGACTGTTGGATCTCTACCTGGTCAGGCTGCAGAATTTTATCATATAAAAAATTGGTTTTTCTTGTTTTATTTGAAATGGTGGAAATATCAAGGGCAGTGTCATCACAATTCTCGGTTTTCCGTGTAGTGGGTTGTCTCATCGATTTTACCCGGTTTTGTCCTCCTAACAAGGTTGTATCGGCGGCCGTTTTCTCGTGATACTATCAAACCCTGTGTTTTGTGGTTTTCAGGGGTATTAACCGGTTCCAGGCTAATGGTCCCCGTGCTTCTCGTTTTCTCCCTGGTTAGTTGGGGTTTTTTGGTTTTTCGTGAGCAAAATCGGTCCAAAGGTTGCCGGATTACTCTCCCGGAGAGAATCATATTCCGGGATATTTTCTACCTGCAACTTGGTTAATAACGCAATCCCTGTTACCTGGGGCCTTTCCACTGTCGGAAATGGGTGAGAACGTGCCACAAGCTACCGTTCCAGTGGATAATAACCTTAATATCTCTACTTCATGATTGAAGAGGTCGGTTTATTCAATCCGGACAATTACTTCAAAAATCAACCAAAGGGGAAATAGGCTCATAGCTCTGGTATGAGATAGGTGGCGCCGCGTGCAAAGGAGGAAAAGGGACAACTGACCCTTGGGGGGCCATCTGTTGAGGCGGTTTCCTCGGACCCATCTATTGGCAGCACTCAGGTGGTGCCGCGTCCAGAAAACAAGGGAAGACCTAGGCCAACATCCCACTCGGATCGGTGGTTGAATGAAAAATATTTTTGCAGACCAGGAGAATTCTAGTTGATGGTGGGCAGAGATATTGGACTGGAGGAAATTGTGGAGTTCAACATGATGGTTTTGGTGGGTAAGTTTTCATATCATGCTATGAACCGCAGGGACATTGTTAAATGGGTAAATGGAAAATGGATACCCATTTTAAACTATTCTCCTCAGGTTATTGCCATGGCATGTGGCTGGTATGGCTTCAAGTTTAAACAGGAAGCTCACTGTAACACCATTCTTAATAATTTGTGGCTCTATGGTGTCAGTAGCTTGATGCTCCAAAAATGGCATACTGATTTTGACCCGAAAACTGCGACTGTTCGCCTGCAACATCTATGGGTCCTCCTTCCAGGTCTTCCGTTGGCTCTATGGAATCGGGGGGCATATGAGGCCATGGGTAACAGCATTGGACGTTTTCTTCATGTGGAGGAGGAACATATTTCTAGTTTTGACCGTCGTATTGGTCGTATGCTTGTTGAGGTGGATATATCTTTGGGCCTCATTGATATTCTTCACGTCAATTGGCGCAGCCGTAAGCTCAAGCAGATCATTGACTATTGGGGCATCCCTTTCTATTGTTCAAACTGTAAGCAAGTGGTTCATTTATGGCATCAATGTAAGGAGAATTCATTTTCTGGTCGTTCTTATGAGGGGGGATCATACTGGTCCTCGGATGATGGTAGTGATAGGGAGCTTGATGCGGCGGGCCCACTGGATGGCTTCTCCAACCGGGTATCTTTCACTTCAGCTCCAAACACTGCAATAATCCGTAAGTTGGAAAAACAGGACCCTAATTTCTTCCGTTCGTTAAATGATTTGGACATTTCTTTTATAAATGCATTAGACTTGAATAATGGAAATAAGGGAAACTATATGGGACATCGACTATACACTCCCCTACTATCAAACTCCTCTGGGTCTGAGAATGTGTGCAAACATTCGTCGAAAAATGAGGGTCCTGTCTCTAAAAATGAAATTCCATATGAGAGGGAAACACAAAATTACCCTTCTGACTCATCACCGACCGTGTCTGTCTCCCCTGAATTTCCCCATTCTCCCTCCCCGACTATCCTCATTTCCACTGACTCTGTGGTTCCTACCCATGGCACTAAATTTTTTTTTGGGGGGGGGTCACATGATTCCGGATCCTGGGCAGTCCTCTTCCGTCCATGACATTCTGTCGGCGGGTGTGAACAAATATATTCCTGTGGATCCATCAGGCTCATAGTGCCCCCTTATGAGGCCCACGGGGGTCTTGGAACCATTAGATAAGATTATACATATTCCATCATGTTCAGAAATGGTGAAAAAGACGCCCATCCCAACTTTTTTCAAGAATCGGGAGGTTATTGAAAACAATCCACCTGAAGAAAACTTGGGGGAGTCTCTGAAGCCAATTGTGGAAGTTGGTAAAAATCCATCTGAGAATCAGCAAAAAACACTGGGTGAATGCTGTGTACTAAAAGGGGCTCAACGGGGTGGTTTGGCTCCGGATTTCTCTCCATTAAAGATGCACAGTGCTAGAAAGAATAAGAAGGTATCCCATGTGGGGGTGGTGGAGGACCGTTGTGATGTGGACAGCCCTATCTCTCCTGATACCCGAGCTCTTAGAGGAATTAAAGCCCTTGCCAGGGTTTGGAAATGATTTTTTTCTCTCAAAATATCTGGGGTGTGGGGGGCCTGCCTAAACAATTGGCCCTCAAGCGTGTTTTACATGTTATCAATCCTGATTTGGTTCTTCTCCAGGAAACAATGGTATGTGGGGAGAAGGCGCGTGTTTTCTTTAACAAAATTAAGCCTGGTTGGATGATGTGCACTGTGGATGCAGATGGACTGTTTGGTGGTCTGTTAGCGGCTTGGAACCCAATGGTCCTGAGACTAAATCCATCTATTATCTCTCTGGGTATACTACTGTCAGGCAAATAGAGGGGATCGGAAAAAAACATAAATATTATAAATTGTTATGGCCCATATTGTGATAGGGTCACTTTCTGGGACCTATTGGTTTCGGGTCATCTTCTGGAATTGGAAAATTTGGTTCTTGCTGGGGATTTGAATTTCACGTGGGGGGATGAGGAATCTTGGGGAAACTCTGCAAGGAGGGATCCCCTTGGCATTTATTTCAGGAACCTTTTCACAAAATTTTCACTGATTGATGTTGCTCCGCGGCCAATGGCCCCGACATGGACTAATGGTAGGAAGGATGGGAATCTGATCCAAAAACGCCTTGATCGATTCCTAATATCATAAACACTACTTATCTGTTTTCAAAACTACAGGTCATGGATCCAGCAGATTCATATTAGTGATCACCTCCCTATTATATTACAAATTGATACTGAGGTCACTCATCGCTATTTCCCATTCAAATTCAACTCCACTTGGTTAACTGATGATGAGTACACTATGGGTGTGAGAACAGATTGGTTACACATTGATGTATCTGGGGAAAGATCTGCTATGGACAGGTTGGCGGTGAAATTAAAGTCCATTAAGGACTTTACTATTGGGTGGGAGAAGAAGAAAAAAGAGATGCTGAATGCAAAACTCTCAGAAATTGAAAAGGAAATTGGTATATTGATGCATCGTTCTGTGAATCCTGGTCTTACAATGATGGATCGTGAAAAACTCTCAACAATGGAGTGTAGGAAACTAAATATTCTCCTTATTCATGAGGAAACTTGGCATTTAAAAATATGTGCTATTTGGCTTAAGGTCGGGGACATGAACACAAAGTTTTTTCACCAATTTGCGGATTCTCGAAGGATTCAGAACACTATTTGGGATCTAAATGATCACTCTGGCCGGCGAATCAGGGGGGATGAGAATCTAATGGAAGAGGCAACTCGTCATTTTCAGGAATACTATTGTGACCCAAAGAATACATCATTGGCGGAGCAATTCAATATTATCAAGGAATACCCCCGGATGTTTAATGAGATGGAGGGAGACAACATTTTTGAAGATATCTCATTAACGGATGTGGAGAACACATTGCGGGGATTTTCAAAGGATAAATCTCCTAGACCGGATGGGTGGACTGTGGAACTATTTCTCTATTTCTTTGACATCATGGGGGAAGACCTTCGGGATGTTGTGGATGAATCTCAGAAATTGGGACATGTCTCTGGAGCATTAAATTCTACATATCTGGCTCTCATCCTGAAATCTTCGCACCCGGAGAATTTCAATGAGTTCAGTCCTATTGCCCTCTGTAAATTAGTATACAAGATTATCTCCGAAATCATTGCAGAGCGTATCAAACCAGTTCTATCAAGACACATCTCTATGGAGTAGTATGCTTTTCTGCAGGGTCGCCAGATTCACGATGCTGTGGGGGTGACTCAAGAAATTTTTCACAGTATAAAACTGAAGAGACTTGATGCACTTATACTTCAATTGGACTTAGTGAAGGCTTATGATCAAGTTGATTGGAATCTACTTAGGTTAATTCTGATACAGATTGGCCTGCCTTGGAAGGTGATGAAATGGATTATGGCATGTGTCTCGTCGGTAAATTATGCTGTAATAATAAATGGGCAACCAACGGATTATTTTAAGGCCTCTCGGGATTTTCTACAGGGGTGTCCCCTCTCTCCTCTTCTCTTCCTACTGGTCATTGAAGGTTTGAGCCTTTCTATACATAAAGCCAAAAGGGAGGGCCGTATTGTTGGCATCAAGATTACAAATGATATTTCTGTCACACATTCCTTTTTTGTGGACGATGTTATGCTTTTTGGCCTGGGAACCCTGGAGGAATGGATTCAGTATAAGCAGATTTTGGATTTTTTCTACTCCGTAACTGGTATGACCATCAGCTATAACAAGTCACATTTTTTGAAACATTCCCTGTAGGCGGATGTGGAACAGGCGATTAGTTCAATTTTTCCACTTAACTTCAAAGAGTTGGCTGATGGAACGAAATATCTGGGTTTTTTCATTAAACCTTCGAATTATCATACTAATGACTGATCCTGGCTTGTTAGACACTTTGAAAACCGTATTGGTCACTGGAGTCTATGACACTTATCCATAGGTGGCAGACTCACGCTTGCAAAAGTGGTCCTTCAGAATCTGGGGGTTTACTGGTTTTCTCTATGTAAAACTCCTAGATCCATCCTCTGTCTTATTCGAAGGAAGATTTTCTGTTTCTTATGGTCTAGTGGGGGGATGCAAAAAAAATTTCACCTCATAAAATGGTCCATGCTGGCTCGACCCTGGAGTTTGGGGGGATGGAATATTAAGGACCTAGACCACTTTGTCATGGCATTGCATGCAAAAAGTTTATGGAGTGTTCTTTTTGACAAATCTGTCTGGGGGATGATTATCAAAGCTAAATACCTCAGGAATTCTTCTGTTGCAAATTGGTTTCGCAAGGGTCTTCCGAATACTACTGGTGTTTCAAATTTTTGGAATGGTTTGATGGGCTCTTTTAAGGTGATTGCGCAATGGATATCCTGGATCCCAGGTAATGGTCATGATATAAGGTTGGGACTAGATCCTATTCTAGGGGGATCCAAGACACATATTTTATCCCTGGAATTGAGGACGCTCCTCAGGGAAAAAGGTTTTTGCACCCTTGCACATGCGACTAGTCTATATAGGAATGGGCACTCAAAGTGGATCTCGGATACATAACTGGGACTTGTTGGAAATATGGGTAATGAATGGACAGAATACATCAGACCTTTATGCCAATCCAATATTCAATATTTGAGATGCCTGACCGATTAGCCTGGTCATGGGATGTGGCCCGTGGAACAGTCACTGCCAAAATGGCATATGATTCATTATTTGCTGATATTCAACCTGAGAATTATTGGTGGCAAAATGTTGTTTGGAAACTGGTTATTTGCTTAAAATAAAATGTTTTATTTCGCTGGATCTCAGCAACAGAATACTTACATGGGACAATTTATGTCATAGGGGTTTCAATGGCCTTGGACGGTGCCCTCTTTGTTGCTCTCAAGAAGAAACTGTTGACCATCTCTTCTCCTCATGTACTTTCGTACAAGGTCTTTGGAAACAAATTACTTCACTCTTTGGTAATCAAAGCGTCTGGAGAATTTCCACTCTTAACATTTGTCTTGAGTCATGGCTTCGTCAAACAAATATGTGTGATGAAATTTCGTGTTTCATGATTTGGGAGATCTGGAAGGCCCGGAATGCTCATATTTTTGAGGGATCTATGCCTCACCGGGATTGGATCTGTTGTCGAACTCTGGCTGCTTTCAAGGAATATACCACAATTCATGGTCAGAGGAACAGAAGGAAAGTTTTGGGCACAGATAGACGTTTGGCCCCTCCTGTCTTGATGTTCCCATGCAGTTTCTTTAACGGGGCTGCTTTGGGGGGGCCTAGTGTATGTAGAGTTGCGATAGTTTTACACATATCCAACTCATGTTACTTCCATATTTGGCTCAATCTGGGAATTGGATCCAATACTCGCGGGGAGTTATGTGCCTTGTGGCTTTTGCTATATTTTTCTCGCACATGACAGATATCTTCTCTTGTGGTGATGGGTGATTCTATGTCTATTATTTCTTGGGAAAAGGGCAACTCTCCTCTTAATGTACTGCTGCTCTCACACTGGAAGGATGCGGCACAGAGTCTGATTCTCGAATTTGAACACACTCATTTTTCTCATATCTTTAGAGAGGTGAATACTAAGGCCAATATGCTATCCAAGCGGGCCTTGACCTCTCTAGAGGGACACATCTTTTGGTAGGAATGGTGGGAGGATATTCTCTTTTCCCATGGTTCTTATCACTTACACTGGTCATGAATTATGTCTTTTTAGTATGACAGCTTTTTTGGTTTTTATTGATGATTAGCGGTTTTAATATAAGTTTTGGCGACTGGTATTACTATTTGCAGGTCCTTAAAATGCTGTTGACCCCCAACTTCTCGTTGGGCTTCCAGATTATAAACTTTTTTGCGTCTATATCTATACATAACATATTTTCTGTTATGGCACATCTTTTTGTAACTATGGAATATGTTTAATATTTTGTTTCTGTGGAATGTACGAACTGAAATCGTTGCCAGTTTCCGTCTATGGCAATGGATGGGCCATTGATAAGTTCGAATGGTTTCGATCCTAGACTTCTATATTTTTTTTTTTATGATGAACGTTATTCTTGTAATCTATGGTGGCAGATTGGATGATAGACTTATGGATCTCCCCCTGTTACTGCCATTTGATATGTGGCCTTGGGGATCTGTTTTTTTATTTGGTTCAGTTTATGGGCTACTAGGATGGCTCCTCCTTTGCGATCTTTGATGGCCATGGACCGGCACCCTGGTATTGTTTGGTCTGATATTTCTATGTACTCTTATGACAATTGGACATATCTACTATTTCGTATATTAATAATAAGTTAAATTTTTCTATGGAAAAAAAAATCATTTTCTAACTATCTGCTAATATTAAACAAAATTAGCTTTTCCTAAGGATATCCCCCAATAAACTGTTAGACTCGTTATTCAACTTTTAATGTATACAAGGAATCACAACAATATTAAAATCACATCCCAAGTATATAAATAACGTAAGTAAGACACGTTACATTACTGGTATAACAATTAATTCTAGAGGTTAGATAAATGGAATGAAACTATGGAAAATAAGAATATTAAGATCATTCTAGCTTACAATAAAAGAACCCATAAAACAATTAACACATTCAAAATAATACCAGTGCTATCGTCACTTTTGCATACCAATTTTAACCAAAAATTCAACTCTAATCTCCATATCTAGATTCATAATAATCTATTCCAAAACATATTTATTTGCTCAATCTTTTACATGTGTTGTGATGGCCAATTAGCTTCTAGATATCATTTTTCGAATTTAAAGTATGATTTAAAATGTTTTATACACCCACACACAAATTGCTAGTGAAGGGTCAAGTACACTTCTCTGTCTTGGAGATTTACAAACCTATTTGGGAGAATCCTTCACATTGACATAGTCGACATCATAATTAACGTATATATAATTGTTATGTATTCCATTGTTGGAATACCTTCGGAGTTTGATTTTATTTAGATCTATATTCCATAGATTAAGTTAATATTTGTATGAGTAGTTCCATATGGAACTCATCCAAAATAGACAATTGCAACCGTCGCTCTGTGACAAATAGCAATGCCAAATTTTACAAACTTTACAATATTCAACCAAAACTTATTGAAGTGTAAAAGTTTTCCTTGGAAAGATTTTTTTTTAAATGCCTGGAAATATTGTTCTATACATCGATTCTTCAATTTATGTGTGTTTTATTAGTTCACCTAATCATTCTACAGGTATATGCGATTAAGTCATTGATGCATGTTTCTATTGAGATGGAGATTTACCTTCTCTCCACCCAATACAGGTTTGCAACCATGATACCAGGGCCTACCACCCTGCCATGATTCAAGCCTCCATGGACCAAGGTATTGAATTTGCTTTTCCTTGTGATAGAATTTGATAAGAGAGGAAAGAATCCCTTAGGTGTCTGACTGCATATGGACTCTTTTGAGGATTGGGAGTACCTTAGCCAAAATATGTCAATCATTAGAATTCCCAAATGACTAGATTGAATGATTCCAAGAGAAACCAAATGTGAGTGTTAAGAATCGTGGAGAGGGATTGCTCACATTGAGATTACAGTCTGAGGATACATTGGGACAAATTGCTCAGATTGTGATCACGATGTTGTTAATGATTCTCGTTGAAGGGTATCATTGTTGCTACTTGTAATACCCCGGTTGTTAAGCCCTGGACTTATGATCTTTTATTTGTTAATGTGACTATGGAATTATTATCTTTTATTTGTTAATGTGACTATGGACTTTGGCATTATTGTTATTGTTGTTATCATTGATGGTTGTTGCTATTAAATAAACAACTGGCTCAATAAAGGAAACTAAAAGAGTATGGAATACCATGGATTCTACAAATTAAGGGGGGATAGGGACATCCCTAGCACCTTAGAAATTGTTGTTGGCTTGAGTTTGTCCATCCTAGTTCATATTTGCATCTTGGTGGCATTAATAATGTTGGTCACCCAAACATTGTACGACAAACCCTATTTTTGCTTTTATGGACTATCGAGTTACTATTTCACCTTATGCATACCTTAGTAGGACCATCTTTCCTAGTGCACCGTCCCTGAGTGAAATATGCTCTTTATGGACCCCACTTGCACTAAGGCGCCTTCTCCCTAGATTCTAGGAGTTGTAAACTAGAATTCAACTTCCACCTCCTTGATTTGTGCCTCCACCTCGACAAGTGCACCCCGCTGCTCCATTCATCCCTATTTTTTTGGTTCTGAGATATTTATGACCCTATTGGATCCTCTCTCTCACCTAATGCACCCTCCATTTTTTTAACCCCCTTATACATTTGTGCACCTCCTTATGCTCTTCATGGCTCCACTCCTTATTTTTTGGTAACTCCTCCTCTTGGTGCTAATCCGGGAAGGGGAATCTCCCAAACTAAGCCACCATACCACCAATTTGATTTAAGTCTCCATGATGAAGCCTAACCTTACCTCTCTCTAATTCGAGTTGATTCCCTTGGGTTAGGATTGGCCTCCTTGTGCTATAAAATTCATGTGCTCTCTCCTTGTTGAAGCTAATCCTAATCTCTGGATCACTTGCCTTGTGCTATCTCACTGTCTTATGAGTGTTGATAGTATTGATATTGTGTTGAGGTTGTGTTGAGACTAAGTGTTCGTTACAGCACCCTTTCAGAGGAGTACTCTGTTTTTCCATTCTAGAGAGTTAGTCTAGTGAATTGCTACCCTTTGATTTAGTTATATCACTCTACTAGTACATGTTCTTGCACAGGATTCCAGCATATGGGATGGTGATATCCTAAGGGATGAGTTAGGTGAAGTGTAACATACCCAATACTTGAGACATTTTATGTTTGAGGAAAAACATTGTCTTAACTTTTATTGTAAAGTTTTATATTTGACCAAGTGGTCAAGGATGAATGTAAATGCATAATATCATTATTTAATAAAATAAAATAGGAGACACTCACCCAAAGAGACTGTTGAAAGAGTGTTTACTGACCCACTAGGAGGAATGGAATCTGGAGTAGAAGGCAATGGACAAGTGGCAACATCATGAACTCAGTAACTAGCTGTTGTTATGTGACAACTCCATTAAATTGTGGTCAAGTTCCGTGGAATGTGGAACTGGAGCTTGAGGCTCATTTATTGAAAACTGACCACTAAAATACCTAGGCATCTTTTATAAGCCATCGAATTGAGCAGATGCTCACACTTTTTCTAACAAGAAAATTTACCTTGTGGTTCTGTTGTATGCACACAAGAGATTCGATGAGGGGAAGCTATGTTTTGAGTTGCAGTGTAAGTCTGTTTTATTTCTGCTGAGTGCAGAGTTTTCCTGCTGAGTGTAGAGTTTTCTGATTGAGTGTAGAGTTTTCCGATTGAGTGTAGAGTTTTCCTGTTGAGTGCAAAGGTTTTGAGATGTATGCAAGTCTCCATTGATTGCCAAAGTACAACCTAAGTGCCTTGCTTCTACACAGAGTCTTCTTCCTAGTGGTTCAGTAAATAGGCTCGGGGGTCCAAGGGAGAAAGTGATTTGGATGCTTCTTCTGGAGAAGGTTGGGAGGAACAAGCCTCTTTGGGTGTTTGTCCACCCTATCAAGTTATCAGGTTTTTACTTGTTATGTTTTTTTTTTTCTGCACTAGTTAAACTATGTTGTTAAAATTGTTTAAAAATGTTATTTTCTGGTTATATGTTAGCTAAACTAATGAATGATCTTCTGGATAAGTTAAATTAGTTTTCTACAAATTTATTGAGTGAATGAGATGATAAAAGTGAATGAACAAAATATCTTCCTGTATTTTTCCTTTCGTCATAGATGATGTACTCTAGTATAGGAAGTGTTTAATTAACTTTGAGGATGAGATTGGAAAATAGCAGTAAGTTTATACTTCAAATAGAATAAGTCTTTTATGACATACTACTCCTACAGCATAGAAAAATCTATACTATATATTATATCAGTTCCAGGTTTTTGTTTATCAATATAAAAGAATTTAGAATTTTATGCTTATTTCTATAAAATAAATAGCAGATTTATACAGGGTTTTATCTCAGAATGCAAACTAAAATATCTAGTTATTTATTTACTATTCTTCTCATAAGATAAATATAATGTTTTAAAAACAGAAATTGAAAGCTTCATATTACAGAGCTATCACCATAAACTCATAGCTTATACAAAAGATGTAATTTCCTTTTTAAAACAAAATTCCATCATCATTACAGTAATACCTATATTCCATTCTTCATTATACATAAATTATGCATGTGATACAATAAACATTATAATATTTTAAACATATGAATCAGACCTTACAATACGGGATTGTAACCCTTTAGTATATATAAAAGTAGGTCGAATTCGCCAAGGATGAAAACCCCAAAGTCATAATAGATAATAATTACTGAAATTATTGTACAACAATTACTATGGTTATTAAACCCCTTTTTAGTATACAGACATAATTACTATATACTATAACAACAAACGTATTATGGGGTTCTCCGAGGAAAAAAAAAAAAAAAAACGTATTATGGGATAAACCCTAAACTTTCACCTCTCAATATTATCGTAGGGTTCTGGCAAACATATAAATATTATAAATACAAGTAATGGAAGGCCATGGGTTCAAGCCTTGTCGAGGATGCATGCCCAGATCGGTCGGTTTATACATTACAATCACAACATGGTTTGGGTTCGAGACTTATGAGCTCACCCAAGATTCCTTGCAAGATTTTGAAATAGTACAATTTAACCTACAATATCAAATTAAAATTTCAGAGAACTACGTATTAATAACTTTATAAATTACATTTATGAATTAGCACGATGGCAATCCCTTGCATCGTAGCATCCAATCCTTATACATATGTTAACAAATATCTCTGCACATGTCTGAAACCCCATTGAGGGCACACCCAGGATGGTTTCCATCTTTTAACCTTTGGAAAGAGAAGTTTAAGATACCAGATTGAGACCTATAATGGCTTGTTCGAAGGACTCAAACAACCTTAATATTAAAACTAATAGTTACATATGATAACATTACGTAGGTTCAAAACAAAGGTTTAAGGGTTCGAGCTCCCATTGGAAAAATTTTCATTACACAGTGATATAAACCAAAGCCGAGGGTTCGAATCTCATTTGGAGAGTTCGCCTGGTATATATATATATAAACAATCAATTTCAAAACCTAGTATTACGAAAGCTCCAGGTTTCAAACCCTGTGACATGAAAGTAATAGTACCCAACCACCATAATTTTTAATACAATATTCAAAGTCTATCACTACTGAAACCAACAAGAAACCAAAGTATTACACAATGCTTATACAACATTTAAAGGTAAAAAACAAAGAACAAATTGAGAAGCCAGTATCCTTTATTTTCATAAGTCTTTTACAAAAACGCAGTAACACTGCCGAGGATTCTCTATCCAGAGACCTCATTCCTTAAAAACCCAACATAAAAAATGGACGAAGGTCCAAGCAAGGCTTTAATCCTAACAAAACCCTAACTCTACCCATGTCCTTCGTTTAAAAAACAAACAACATTTTAGATGAATAACCTAAAAACTGAAACGACCTCCCTTTGCTGACAGAGGTGACTTCTGGGTATTGAAACCGAGGCTTACCATGGTTTCTACACCACTGGAGGCAAAGTTCCACACCCTCACACAGGACCAAACACTGTAAGCGTTGACAGTAGTCACTGTCATTAAAATGCACCGAGGTTAAACACTGATAAGTATAAAAGTAGAAATTGTAACTGTACACAACAAAGGGTAACCTTTTTAACTTACCATAACAAGAATCGAACCCTGGCCGAGAAGAAAATCCTGAGTAGTTGTTGCATTCGCACGACTGCCCTAAATTAAAGAACCACCGTTACTGACTGTAACAAACTGTTTGATAACGTGCATAAGGCATAACCATGGCAACCGAGAAGGCTTGCGTTCCTCCATCCATGACGAAAATAACAAATGCAAAGAGACCAAACCCTAGAGAATAGCAGTAGGGTTTTGTTCAACCCAAGACACATTAATTTCCAAACCACGTGAAATTCTTAAATGCTCCAGCTACCACCAAGATAAATAAGAAAACCCACTTTGCATAGTTTCCAACATATATTCTTGGTTACATATTAATATAGCGTCGGGTGGATATCAAGACCCACTCCTCCCATAGCTTGGATATAAACACGCTCGTCATAATTCATAAAACTTACCATTAACACAAGCTACCATTGTATGTTTAAAATACTTTTAATCATGCACATAGTATAGGATAGGAATACCATCACTTAGCTTAACCTAGAACAAGCATGGGATTCTCATTATGTTGGAACTATTGGCCATATGAGCCTGTATTACAAGAAACATGATTTTGACTCTACTAGGGTATAAATAACCTGTGACCTAGACAAACAAACATGGCATGCATTAGCAAAAGCTAAGTAAGCCCCGGTTTGTCACCAAAATCCTCTTTTCAACTTTAAACACATCCCACTTTCCTAGGAGTAACATACCAAGTTAAAATAAACACGCTTACAACGGGAAATAGTAGCAAAGGATTATCAATGTCAACATAATTATCGACTAATGGACCTTAATAAATGTTACAACTGAGTTGTAAAGTAGATACAACTACTTTTAAGCTTACAAGCTAATATAGTACTATGAATATTAAAAGATGACACTTCCATAATACATCTATGGTGTCACTAAGATATGGGTCCCTTGAAGATGTTGTTTTTCTGCAGAAATTAACAACTATAAATAAGTATTACATTGTTACACGAAGATATAGGAATGCTTGTATGTTTAATTATTATAAGTTTATGATATTAAAATAGACAATATAGAATTGTAGTAATTAACTGAATGTATTGCTACAAGTTTTAAATGACATATATATATACTCATGTGTGACGACACTTTCTATTTAATGGCCAACTAGCTATTTTAATAATCAATGATTATGTAGGTAGAATTTACAATGTCCCTTTTATTACAAACATAAATATTAAATGCTGGCATTTAGACCGCGTAGATTTTTTTTAAAATTTTACGAAATTTTGGGGATGTTACATGTGGTATCAGAGCGCGAGTTCAAACTCTAGGCCTGAAAAAGGCTCACACGCGCAAATAGAAAATGAAAACAGAAAAACTTAGTTACTAACTTTTGTTTTAATTTGTTTATGTACAAAATAGTTTTGATATTAAATTGCAGGTATGGAAATATCGAAAGAATCCGCAGAGGACAGATCTTATTGTAGTGAATGTAATAATAACGAACATGAGAATATTAACGAAGAAATCTACGTAGGATTGAATGATCAATCATCAGAACTTTTACGTACGGTTAAATATTTAAAAACTGAGATAAGAAATGTTAAAGAAGAAAACGAAAGGATTTTAAGAGCAAAGGAAGAGCCGAACCAGATTTTACTGGAAAATATCATAATGATGAAATAGATAAGAGAACAGAAGTAAAATCGGAGTCTAGAACTATGTCCTATAAACAAAGAGATGAGAAAGTAAAATATTATAAAAGTGACAGTGATTCATCTTCTGAATCTGATGATAAAACTTATAACATAAAGCATAAGTATGATCGGGATAGCAGTGACAATGACTGCAGTCTTAAGAAAAGAAACCATAAGCCTTATGAACAAATTTCAGGGGAATTTAAGAAGATAAAACCCCCAACATTTAATGGTGAAAATGAAAAGGGTGAGGGAGCCGAAGCATGGCTGTCTAGTATGAAGAACTATTTTCATATTTACGATTATTCAACAGTTAAAAGCCAAGATGGCCACATATAATTTGACCGAAAAATCAGACATTTGGTGGCAGGATATTAAGATGGTTAAAAGCATTAAAGAAAGAACTATAAAATGGAGTGCATTTAAGAAATTATTTAAGAATTTTTTTTTGTCCAAACAGTATTATGAATATAAGGCAAAAGAGTTTTATGACTTAAAGTTGTGTTCTATGAGTATGAAGGAGTTAAATTGCAAATTTATGAGTCTGTTAAGGTATGTACCTTACTTAGTTAAAGAGAAACCTAAGGTTCAAAGGTTTCTGAGCTGCTTACCCTTTAACATAAAATATAGAATTGAATACAATAATCCTACAACTCTTGAAGAAGCCATGAGAGAGGCCAATTTCTGTTTTGAACAGAATAAGAAAAGAGAAGGTGTATCGAGTTGGAGGAATAATAAACCAAGTAAATTTGAGCATAAAAATAAAACTTTTAATTTCAAGAATTCTGGAAATAATAAAAGTTTCAATAAAAGAAATTTTCAAGGCAATAATTACATAGGTAATGCACCACAGAATTACACAACTGCAAGAAATGTGCCTAATAACAATAATAATGATAACAATAATGCCAGGATTAATTAACAAAGACCACCTTTAAAATGTTATGAATGTAATGGACCACATACTAGAGAAAACTGCCCACTCAAAAGAAAGACAGTCAACAACATTCATACGATCCAGACATAACCAACAGTTGGTGATTTAGCAAGGGAGATGCCCAGAATCAATGCAGCGCTGGAAAACCGACAAGCAGACCATCAAACTTCCATGGTCAAGATCGAAGGTATGATACAAAACAAACCTATCTCTATTCTAATTGATCCAGGTGCAAGCTTGAGTTACATATAACTTGATTTAGTGAAGAGTTGCAAGTTAAAAGTAGAAAAATTTGATAAATCGTGGTTGATTCAGTTAGCAACATGGACCAAAAGAAAAGTTGTAGAATTTGTTAAAAGTTGTGATTTGCTTATCAGTCAATTAAAGATGTAAGTTAAGTTGAATATTTTACCGTTAGGGTCTTATGATGTGCTGATAGGTATGGACTGCCTTGAACAACATAGAGTAATACTGAACTGTTTTGAAAAGTCTTTTACTTGTTTAAATAAAGAAGGGGAAACTGAAACTGTAAAAGGAATCCCTATAAAAACTTCTGTTAGACAAATTTATGCTTTACAAGTGAAAAAGGCTGTAAGAAAAGGGTGTAAATTGTTTGCTGCAAATGTGATTAATGACAAACATTCATCTAAGGAAGATAAGTTAAAATTGGAAGACATACCTATTTTGAAGGACTTTTCTGATGTATTCCCGGAAGAAATTCCAGGACTACCTTCGAAAAGGGAACTAGATTTCACCATTGAGTTAGTATCGTGTGTGGTACCGAACTCAAAGGCTCCTTACAGAATGAATATTTTGGAACTTAATGAATTAAAATCACAATTGAAGGAACTAGTCGATAAAAAATACATAAGGCTAAGTGTGTATCCTTAGGGAGCACCGGTTATCTTTGTTAAAAAGAAGGACGATACTCTGCGTTTATGCATCGATTACCGTCAACTTAATAAAGTGACTATTAAAAACCGATATACTTTGCCCCGCATTGATGATCTATTCGATCAAGTACACGGAGAAACGATATTTTTTAAGATAGACTTGAGGTCTGGATACCATCAAGTCAAGATAAAGGATGAAGACATTTTTAAAACCGCTTTCAGGACCCGTTATGGGCATTATGAGTTCGTGGTTATGCCTTTTGGGCTAACTAACGCACCGACAGTCTTCATGTGTTTAATGAATAACGTTCTACATAAGTACCTAGATAAGTTTGTAATTGTTTTCATTGATGATATCTTAATTTATTCAAAAACTAAAGAAGAACACGACGAACACTTAAGAATAATTCTGCAAGTTTTAAGAGAACATCATCTTTATGCTAAGTTCAGTAAATGTGACTTCTACAAAGATAAAATACAGTACTTAGGTCACGTAATATCTAAAGATGGAATTTCTATCAACCTAGATAAAATAAAAGCAATTAATGAGTGGCTTGTCCCTAAAGATGTAACTAATGTACGGTCATTTATGGGAATAACAAGTTACTACAAAAAAATTATTGAAGGATTATCCAAAATTGCAAATCCCATAACTTCCTTGCAGAAGAAGGGAAAGAAATCCATCTCAGATCAAAAATGCGAAGAAAGCTTTAAGAAATTGAAAGAATTATTAACAACAACACCTATATTAAAAATTGCAGATCCAAATAAGGACTTCGTTGTATGCACTGACGCATGCAACGATGGACTTGGTGGGGTCTTAAGTCAAGAAGGTCATGTAATAGTCTACGAGTCAAGGAAGTTAAAAATTCACGAAAAGAACTATGCAACCTACGATCTAGAGATGGAAGCCATGATACATGCATTAAAAATGCGGCGCCATCACTTGATTGGAAGGAAGTTTTCACTAATGACAGATAATAAAGGTTTAAAATATTTGTTGGATCAAACAAATCTGAACGCAAGGCAAGCTAGGTGGCTAGCTTTCCTTAGTGAATACGATTTTGAGGTTTGGCACATTAAGGGTAAACAAAACAAAGTTGTTGATGCCTTAAGAAGAAATGCTAAATTAAATTCTGTGGCAATAATCATTACTTATAAAACAGATCTGGAAAATCAGATTGAAGAAGGAATTAAGGAAGGTGAAAATTATCAGAAATTATGAGAAAAAGTTGCTAAAAATTTATCTGAAAATTTAATAACAGATTACAACATTAATGAAAAAGGATTAATGACTTATAAAAACAGAATTTATGTGCCTAATGTGTCAACAGTTAAGTTGTTGATTTTTTATGAAATTCATAAAAGTCCTTATTCGGGACATCCTGGTTATCAAAAAATGATAACTATGCTGAGAAAGGATTACTTTTGACCAAACATGAAAAATGATGTGGCTGAATACATAGCTAGGTGCTTTGAATATCAACAAATTAAAGCTGAGCATCAACACCCAGCTGGCCTATTACAGGCATTTCCAATTCCGGAATGGAAGTGGGAAATTGTGAGTATTGATTTTATAACTGGTTTGCCTAAGAATAAAAAACATAATGACTTGATAATGGTGGTTGTGGATAAACTTAGTAAAGCTGCTCATTTTATTCCTGTTAAAACTACTTTCAAAGCTCCTAACATTGTTGATTTATTTATGAAGCAAATCTTTCATTTACACGGAATCCCAAAGGTAATTATTTCTGATCGAGATTCTAAGTTTACTGGAAATTTCTGGACAACATTGTTTAAAGGTTTAAATACTAAGTTAAATTTTAGTACTTCTTTTCACCCACAAACTAAAGGGAAAACTGAAAGAGTAAATCAGATTTTAGAAGGCATGTTAAGAATGTATGTTAATTATCATCCAACTAAATGGGAAGATTATTTACATTTAGTTGAATTTGCTTACAATAACCATTATCAAGCTTCTGCTAAGGCTTAGTCCATTTGAGATTTTGTATGGAAGAAAATGAAATACTCATATTTCTTAGGGAAATCCTGTTGACAGAATGATGCTAGGACCAAATCTGTTAAGAGAGATGGAACTAACTGTGAAACAGGTACAAGGAAATTTAAAAATTGCACAAGATAGACCAAAAAGTTACGCGTATCTGAAACGGACTGAAAAGGAGTTTCGGGTTGGAGATCATGTTTTTGTAAAGGTAAAACCCAAGAAAAGTTATTTTAAGCTTGGGAGTTGTGCTAAACTAGTACCAAGGTATTGTGGACCATTCGAAGTCCTATCAAGGATCGGACCAGTTGCATATTGGTTGGATTTACCATCTAATTTGAGAATACATAACGTTTTCCATATTTCTATTTTGAAAAAGTATGTGCATGATGCTACTCATGTGCTAAATTGGAATGACATACAGGTGGAACCCGAAGGAGATATTTAGGTGGAACCAGACTGTATCCTCGACAGGAGGGAGATTATGCTCCGGAATCTTACCATAGGGCAGGTAAAGGTGCAATGGAAGCACCTTATCCCGGATGAAGCTACCTGGGAATTGGAAAGTAATCTGCGGGAAGCATATCCAATTCTGTTCTAGGGAGGCTCTGATGAAAAATAAGAAACATCGAGGACGATGTTGAGCTTAAGTGGGGGTGTTTGTAACATACCCAATACTTGAGACATTTTATGTTTGATGAAAAACATTGTCTTAATTTTTATTGTAAAGTTTTATATTTGACCAAGTGGTCAAGGATGACTATAAATGCATAATATCATTATTTAATAAAATAAAATAGGAGACACTCACCCAAAGAGACTGTTGAAAGAGTGTTTACTGACCCACTAGGAGGAATGGAATCTGGGGTAGAAGGCAATGGACAAGTGGCAGCATCATGAACTCAGTAACTAGATGTTGTTATGAGACAACTCCCTTAAATTGTGGTCAAGTTCCCTGGAATGCAGAACTGGAACTTGAGGCTCATTTATTGAAAACTGACCACTAAAAGACCTAGGCATCTTTTATAAACCATCGAATTGAGCATAGGCTCACACTTTTTCTGACGAGAAATTTTATTTTGTGGTTTTGTTGTATGCACATAAGAGATTCGATGAGGGGAAGCTATGTTTTGAGTTGCAGTATAAGTCTGTCTTATTTCTGCTAAGTGCAAAGTTTTCCTGCCGAGTGCAGAGGTTTTGAGATGTATACAAGTCTCCATTGATTGCTGAAGTACAACCTGAGTGCCTTGATTCTACACATAGTCTTCTTCCTAGTGGTTCAATAAACAGGCTCGGGGGTCCAAGGGAGCAAGTGATTTGGATGCTTCTTCTGGAGAAGGTTGGGAGGAACATGCCTCTTTGGGTGTTTGTCCACCCTATCAAGTTATCAGGTTTTTACTTATTATGTTTTTCTTTCTGCACTCGTTAAACTATGTCGTTAAGTTTAAAAATGTTATTTTCTGGTTATCACTTAGCTAAGCTAATGAATGATCTTCTAAATAAGTTAAATTAGTTTTCTACAGGTTTATTGAGTGAATGAGATGATAAAAGTGAATGAAAAAAATATCTTCCTGTATTTTTCCTTTCGTCATAGACGATGTACTCTAGTACAGAAAGTGTTTAATTAACTTTGAGGATGAGATTGGAAAATAGCAATAAGTTTATACTTCACATAGAATAAGTCTTTTGTGATATACTACTCCTGCGGCATAGAAAAATCTATACTATATATTATATCAATTCCAGGTTTTTGTTTATCAATATAGAAGAATTTAGACTTTTATGCTTATGTCTATAAAATAAATAGCATATTTATACAGGGTTTTATCTCAGAATGCAAACTAAAATATCTAGTTATTTATTTACTATTCTTCTCATAAGATAAATATAATGTTTTAAAAATAGAAATCGAAAGCTTCATATTACATAGCCATCAACAGAAACTCATAGCTTATAGAGAATATGTAATTTCCTTTTTAAAACAAAATTCCATCATCATTACAGTAGTACCTATATTCCATTCTTCATTAGACATAAATTATGCATGTGATACAATAAACATTATAATCTTTTAAACATAAGAATCAGACCTTACAATACAGGATTGTAATCCCTTTAGTATATATAAAAGTAGCTCGAATTCACCAAGGATGAAAACCCCAAAGTCATAATAGATAATAATTACTGAAATTATTGTACAACAATTACTATGGTTATTAAACCCCTTTTTAGTATACAGACATAATTACTATATACTATAACAACAAATGTATTATGGGATAAACCCTAAACTTTCACCTTTCAATATTATCGTAAGTTTCTTGCAAACATATAAATATTATAAATACAAGTAATGGAAGGCCACAGGTTCAATCCTCGTTGAGGATGCATGCCTTGATCAGCTGGTTTATACATTACAATCACAACATGGTTCGGGTTCGAAACTTATGAGCTCACCCGGGCTTCCTTGCAAGATTTTGAAATAGTACAATTTAACCTACAGTTATCAAATTAACATTTCAGAGCTGGACTCAAATAGCCTTAACATTAAAACTAATAGTTACATATGATAACATTACGCAGGTTCAAAACAAAGGTTTAAGGGTTCGAGCTCCCATTCGAAAAAATTTCATTACACAGTGATATAACCCAAAGCTGAGGGTTCGAATCTCATTTGGAGAGTTCGCTCGGTATATATATATATATATATATATATATATATATATATATATAATCAATTTACAAAACCTAGTGTTACGAAAGCTCCAGGTTTCAAACCCTGTGACATGAAAGTAATAGTACCCAACCACCATAATTTTTAATACAATATTCAAATTCTATCACTACTGAAACCGACGAGAAACCAAAGTATTACACAGTGCTTATACAACATTTAAAGGTCAAAAACGAAGAACAAAATGAAAAGCCAATATCCTTATTTTCATAAGTCTTTTACAAAAACGCAGTAACACTGCTGAGGATTCTCAATCCAGAGACCTCATTCCTTAAAAAACCAACATAAAAAATGGACGAAGGTACAAGCAAGGCTTTAAGCCTAAAAAAAACCTAACTCTGCCCGCGTCCTTCATTTTAAAAACAAACAACATTTCAAATGAATAACCTAAAAACTGAAACGACCTCCCTTCGCTCACAGAGGTGACTTCTGGGTATTGAAACTGAGTCTTACCATGGTTTCTACACTACTAGAGGCAAATTTCCACACCCTCGCACAGGACCAAACATCGTAAGCATTGACAGTAGTCCCTATCATTAAAATGCACCGAGATTAAATGCTGATAAGTATAAAAGTAGAAATTGCAACTGTATACAACGAAGGGTAACCTTTTTAACTTACCATAACAAGAATCGAACCCTGGCCGAGAAGAAAAGCCTGATTAGTTGCCGCATTCACACGACTACCCCACATTAAAGAACCACCATATTGACTATAACAAACTGTTTGATAATGTGCAAAAGGCGAAACCCTGGTAGCCGAGAAGGCCTGCCTTCCTCCATCCACGACGAAAATAAGAAATGCAAAGAGACCAAACCCTGGAGAATAACGGTAGGGTTTTGTTAAAACCAAGACACATTAATTGCCAAACCACGTGAAATTCTTAAATGCTCCAGCTACCACCAAAATAAATACGAAAACCCACTTCGCATAGTTTCCAACATATATTCTTGGTTACATATTAATATAGCGTTGGGTGGATATCAAGACCCACTCCTCCCATAGTTTGGATATAAACATGCTTGTCATAATTCCTAAAACTTACCATTAGCACAAGCTACCATTGTATGTTTAAAATACTTTTAATCTTTCACATAGTATAGGATAGGAATACCATCACTTAGCTTAACCTAGAACAAGCATGTTATTCTCATTATGTTGGAATTATTGACCATATGAGCCCGTATTACAAGAAACATGATTTTGACCCTACTAGGGTATAAATAACCTGTGACTTGGACAAACAAACATAGCATGCATTAGCGAAAGCTAAGTAAGCCCCGGTTTGTCACCAGAATCCTCTTGTCAACTTTAAACACATCCTAGTTTCCTAGGAGTAACATACCAAGTTAAAATAAACGCGCTTACAACGAGAAATAGTAGCAAAGGATTATCAATGTCAACATAATTATCGACTAATGGACCTTAATAAATGTTACAACTGAGTTGTAAAGTAGATACAACTACTTTTAAGCTTACAAGCTAATATAGTACTGTGAATATTAAAAGATGACACTTCCATAATACATCTATGGTGTCACTAAGATATGGGTCCCTTGAACATGTTGTTTTTCCGCAGAAATTAACAACTATAAATAAGTATTACATTGTTACACGTAGATATAGGAATGCTTATATGTTTAATTATTATAAGTTTATGATATTAAAATAGACAATATAGAATTGTAGTAATTAACAGAATGTATTGCTACAAGTTTTAAATGACATATATATATACTCCGGTGTGATGACACTTTCTATTTAATGGTCAACTAGCTATTTTAATAATCAATGATTATGTAGGTAGAATTTATAATGTCCCTTTTATTACAAACATAAATATTAAATGTTGAAAACTTTTTATCTGCACAACATTTATTGGCATTTAGACCACGTGGAAATTTTTTTAAATTTTACGAAATTTTTGGGATGTTACATGAAGGGACTCACATCCCATAAGCAGTGGAGACAAAAAGGAATGTAGTAGTGGGAAGCATTGTGGTTCTCAGAGTGGTTAGTTCTTAGATTTGTTAGACTGAGTGTGTCTATTCCTATGGATCCATGGTCTGAACTCAGGGGTGACATTTTCAAGTGAGTTGGGATTGATTGTGTCCATGGCTAGGAGGAAAGTTGTCATGTTGAATCCAGTTTCCTTTTGAAGATAAGTATTTGTCCATATGCTTATTTATGTTATTTGATCATGTTTATGTGCCTTGGAGGCTAAATTGTTTCATGCTTATGTTTATGGTTTATGTGCTAGGAATTGTATGCAAGATTGATGGATTTCATACATTGAAAATATGAATTGATATGAACCTCCTCTATCATCTAATATTTCTCTTTTCCTTCGTGATATTCAATTGTGGCTCTCGTGGTGTTGAGAGGGGCACAACCATATGTTATGGTTTTCCTACTTACGCTCATTTATGGGTTGTGATACCTATCCTATTGTGTCTGGAATGATGTATCCAATAAGGAACACCTTTTGTTTCACTAGAAAATCTTTTCATATGACCAAGTTATGACCGTTTTGGATTAGCAATGTTTCTGGTGTTGAAAGCAGCACACCCTGTCCTTTGATTGAGAATACCTTTGTAAGAAGATTTGTTCTATTGTTGCAAATCGGATTTTATTATTGTATATCTGTTATATTGTTTCAGAACTAATTATATTATTGTAGATATGATATGTATTGGTGATTGATGGCTGGAGGGAAGGCGGCCATACAATCTAAATCATACTAGTGATTGTTGGTTGTAGGGTACAACCATGGGATCTTATTTTTTGAAGGCTACAGATGGAAGCCTGTGTCTTTATTCTACTATGGTTGTGTGGCTTGATACTTTATTTACTTACTATTTAATCACACCAATCAACACACATGCTGTCATGTCCCAAATTTGTAATTGGGTCACAATGGCCTAATCACATTAGCCATATTCATTAGAGTTTGTAAAATTGATGTTAAGGGTCAAATAATTGCCAAGGAGGAAAATTACTAGTTTCCTAGGTTTGGGGTGGAAGCTTTGGGATTTGGAATAAGGGGGATAATAAATGATGTTTAGACATTGGAAGGGTTCAAGTATTTAATAAATAGAGTGAATAAGAAATTCAAGAGAAATCCTAGGTGACAAATGGTTTTGGAGACATATGGAGGATGTGGGACCCACACTAGCTTGATTTTTCATAATACATGGTATATCTCTTTTGCAAATTCGAATTAATGGGAATGTGAACACTCTTGGGTGAGTTGGTAAGTCATAACACATGTCATTGAGCATCTTAGGTCGAATTGGGAAGGATTGGTAACCTCCATGGAAGATAAAGAGTCAAAGTGGAAGTTTGTGGACACTTGGGCTAGATTCCCTAGCCCCTATGACACCAATGATGGAGCATCTATGACAACTATGACAAATTGCAGACCTGACCTCTGACATCTGACCACTATGACATGTCAGCCCCAAAAATAGGCTCAAGGAAGTCGAATTTGGGATTTGGAGAAGCCAAAGAGACCCAAAATCGAATTTGGGAGAAGATGGAAGGTTGGAACTAGGAGACAAGTGGCAAATGTGGAATATTTCCTAAATGGAAATCTATTGAATCTATTGAGAGGATTTCGACCCTTAAAAGGATAATGTTGGTTATAAAATGTAGAAATGAAGTATGAGAATGGCTTTTGATCATTTGTAGAATTTGCAATTGCATTTGTGAAGAGGGAGAGCTAGTGGATGACTAGTTTCTTGCCTTAGCCAATTTCGAGGGTGAAAGATTCCCATCCAAGTTGGCAATTGGAAAGGCCATTCAGACCTTTCATTTGGAGCTTTAATGGATTCTTTATTTGCAGGTGTAAGCTACAGGGCAGCTCATGGTTTCTTCTATTGCAGCTCGCTCCTTCAACCATTTCCAGTTTTGATGGCATATTCTTGATCCTTGAGGGAGGGCGTTTTTGGTGAGCTATTGTACTCTTTGGGGGAGCTTCTAATGCCCCATTTCTTTTGTAATATGAAGTAAATACTCTGTTCTTCATCTCCAGAAAGTTTCAGGTCGAAATTCCAAGTATAAATGTATAAATCTCATTTTTAATGGAAGAACGATGCCATTTCCCCATTACCTTGTTGTGAACCAATGTATTGATGATGATTTCGAATGAATGGATGATTCTCTGATATATTTGTGATCAATATACTGCCATGGATTTATTCTACAAGTTTCATGTACTGTACTTGAGCATTTGAAGCATTTTTACTCCGTTTAGTTGTATTGGGAGGTGAAATAGTGCCATTTCCCCAAGGGTCGAATTGGGAATTTTTGCAGTTGAATGGGAGAGGGTGAGAACAGTTGTAATAAACCATTAATGGTGCATATGAGACCTTAATAACATACTTAACACATTACATACCTTTGTTCATAAATTTGAGTGGGTTTGGAGGCATTTGGGAAGCCATTTTCAGTACTTACCTCAGGGGGATTCGAACCCCAAATTACTAGTAAAATTGCATACTTGGTCCAGAATCTTGAGAGAATTTGCAGAGGTCTTTTGGTGGCCATATGTTATCCCTGAACATCATATTCAATTCCTAATATCATTCATAAACCTTCCTTGAATATTTGAAGGCATTTGGAGTCAATTTGAGACCTAGAGACCAATACTAGTCAAATGGAAATCACTAGTAAAAGTTACCTACATTGACCAGAATTGAAAGAGTATTTGCATAAGTGTTTTAAAGGTACAAAGGCATCCCTGAAACACATATTTATGTTCTAATATCATCCATATACCTTCTCAGAAGATTTGGGATCATTTGGGGCAAATTTGGGACCTAGAGATCGAAATTAGTCCAAGGTCGAACCAAGGAAAAAAGTGGAAAATTGCAATTTTAATAAAATTCCTAACAAGGGACATTACAGTGGTATCAGAGCATGATCTTGGCACCTGATGTGGTATAATATTCATGAGGACAATAATTCAGGTACCACCATTAGATATTGAAACCAAAAGTGCTTTTGTTGAAGAAAAAAAAAAAGTAGGAGAAGAAGAGCAATTTTTTTGAGGAAACTATGACTAGGGATGAAAAGGGAGCCTCATATGATGGTGAGGAGCATATAAAAATTATGAAAACAATATTCGAAGATATGACCAAGCAAATTAAGGAAGGATTCGAATTGTTTTCTATCGAACTTGTGGAAAAAATTATTGATTTTAAGGAAACCAAGGGGCAAAATGCATCAGCTTGCTTGAAGGAGCAAAAGGAAGAGACATCACAAGATCATGAAGAAGATTCTATTGAAAATATGGAAGATCATTTCAAGACACCTTCTAGCTTAGACATGAACCAAAGAGCATCTACTGATGGATGCTTAAACTATGAAGGAGTACCTACTGATGGGTGCTCACACCTCTATGTTGGTGACATAGAGATCACGTTTGAAAGTGTTTCTACAAGTACAAGTTTCATTAAGCATGATAATGAAGACCTTGTAGCGGTTGAAAAAGAACCAAGATCAACTTCCCCATCACCACTTGAGCTTCATGAAGTTGGTCCAAGCAAAATTGAAGAAGATGAGGAGGTTCATTTGCAAGAGCCTCATTTTCTTGAAGGGTCCTTAAAGATGAATGAAAATAATATCCAAGAGTCCCTCAGCATTCTCCATGACACTCAAGAATTGGTGTCAAATTCTTGTTGGAGAGCTACTTCATTGGAGGAAACATCCTTCCTTGAAGACATGGAGAAGATTCAAAGAGCAATGTGCCACATCAAAGGTAATTTCATGTCTTTGCTTTTTGATAGAAACCATTTGTTTGAGCTTAATGAATTGTTACATGATGCATACTTGAAGAATAATGAGGATATTCATAAGATCACAATTCAAAATGAGCAACTTCTTGAAAAGTTGCAAGATACTTGTTTTTCCTCCTATGTTTCAGATTGTCAAATGGTAGATTGTTTGGAGGATTCTCATGACATGGTGGATCATGAGAAATGTGAAAATTTGAATGTTCTTGATGTGTTTGAAGATGAACTTGAAGAGATCCAAACACTTGATGTGGTGGAAGAGGAATTTGAATTGCCTCTTGATGAAGGTTATGCAATTTTTAAAGAAGAGCATGATTCCTCTACATTGGAACCAAACTATGACAAAGAGTTCACACTTTTGAAGGAGCTGCATGATACTACCCACATGGATCCTTCCCATGATGAAACTCCTGAACTTTTTGATCATTTGGGTGAGTTAGTACATTCTCCTACATCCTACAATTCCATGTTTTGCAGTATTAGTCTCAATGAAGTATGGGTGAAAGGGTTCTTTTTGATGGTGCCACATGAGGAGTATGGAACTCCTATATTTAACCTTTATGATGACATGGTTGGAGCACATTCTTATTCACATTTGCAGCAGCATAATTTGTCACTTTATGATGATTCACATCTACATGGATGCACCTATGATATGGATTTGAGTCACTTGAATACTCATGGTTTTTCTTGCTCAACACTGGGTTCATTTGATGTTAGAGGAACTTCATCCAACACTTGGATGAATAGATTTATGATGGGAGAACATTTTTGTTGGCAGCCACATACTTTGTTACATCTTTATGATTCTCACATTCATGGATGTATGGGTGAGACTTCTTCGAGTCATTTGAAGTCTCCTTGTTTTTTTTGCTCATTATTTGGTTCAGATTCTAGTGGTGATTCTTCATTCACTTCTTGGATGAAAGAATACATGGCTGAATATTTTGATGCATATCACATCCTTTTGGAGCAGCATTATAGGACATGGGATCCTCACCTATGTCATTGGAGCAGATTTGATTGGTCACTTGAAGCTTGTATGCACTTGGAAAATGGTGGTCTACTTGCTTGGAGGTATAAGCACTTTCATGACTCTTTGATGAAGCATATCCTAGATGTACATTTTCATTATGTTGTTATGTACTTTGATGATATATATTTGGTACTCATGATGTTTGGAAGAATGCATACAAGAAAATGGGATCCAGGAATCTTATTATCTAATGGTGTAGGTTGGAGAGCACTCTTAATTGTTGGGGTGCAATACAAGCAATGGGACCCTGGAATAATTTTTGTCTCATTGGTTTCATTTTTTGGGGGGAAGCAAGCAGTATGGGAGATGTATTCCCCACTTAATAAAGTGATTTTAATCAGAGTAGTGCAGCAGCAAGCATGGTGGTTCCTCTCTAAAATATTCATGGAAACTCAAAGACTCAAGGTTTGGCAATTCAATGGCAACTTCAAAGAATTATACAGAAAGCAAGTTCTTCAACACCCATGTTTGAAATTGCTTGAGGACAAGCAATATTGGGAAGGGAGGATTTGTCATGTCCCAAATTTGTAATTGGGTCACAATGGCCTAATCACATTAGCCATATTCATTAGAGTTTGTAAAATTGATGTTAAGGGTCAAATAATTGCCAAGGAGGAAAATTACTAGTTTCCTAGGTTTGGGGTGGAAGCTTTGGGATTTGGAATAAGGGGGATAATAAATGATGTTTAGACATTGGAAGGGTTCAAGTATTTAATAAATAGAGTGAATAAGAAATTCAAGAGAAATCCTAGGTGACAAATGGTTTTGGAGACATATGGAGGATGTGGGACCCACACTAGCTTGATTTTTCATAATACATGGTATATCTCTTTTGCAAATTCGAATTAATGGGAATGTGAACACTCTTGGGTGAGTTGGTAAGTCATAACACATGTCATTGAGCATCTTAGGTCGAATTGGGAAGGATTGGTAACCTCCATGGAAGATAAAGAGTCAAAGTGGAAGTTTGTGGACACTTGGGCTAGATTCCCTAGCCCCTATGACACCAATGATGGAGCATCTATGACAACTATGACAAATTGCAGACCTGACCTCTGACATCTGACCACTATGACATGTCAGCCCCAAAAATAGGCTCAAGGAAGTCGAATTTGGGATTTGGAGAAGCCAAAGAGACCCAAAATCGAATTTGGGAGAAGATGGAAGGTTGGAACTAGGAGACAAGTGGCAAATGTGGAATATTTCCTAAATGGAAATCTATTGAATCTATTGAGAGGATTTCGACCCTTAAAAGGCTAATGTTGGTTATAAAATGTAGAAATGAAGTATGAGAATGGCTTTTGATCATTTGTAGAATTTGCAATTGCATTTGTGAAGAGGGAGAGCTAGTGGATGACTAGTTTCTTGCCTTAGCCAATTTCGAGGGTGAAAGATTCCCATCCAAGTTGGCAATTGGAAAGGCCATTCAGACCTTTCATTTGGAGCTTTAATGGATTCTTTATTTGCAGGTGTAAGCTACAGGGCAGCTCATGGTTTCTTCTATTGCAGCTCGCTCCTTCAACCATTTCCAGTTTTGATGGCATATTCTTGATCCTTGAGGGAGGGCGTTTTTGGTGAGCTATTGTACTCTTTGGGGGAGCTTCTAATGCCCCATTTCTTTTGTAATATGAAGTAAATACTCTGTTCTTCATCTCCAGAAAGTTTCAGGTCGAAATTCCAAGTATAAATGTATAAATCTCATTTTTAATGGAAGAACGATGCCATTTCCCCATTACCTTGTTGTGAACCAATGTATTGATGATGATTTCGAATGAATGGATGATTCTCTGATATATTTGTGATCAATATACTGCCATGGATTTATTCTACAAGTTTCATGTACTGTACTTGAGCATTTGAAGCATTTTTACTCCGTTTAGTTGTATTGGGAGGTGAAATAGTGCCATTTCCCCAAGGGTCGAATTGGGAATTTTTGCAGTTGAATGGGAGAGGGTGAGAACAGTTGTAATAAACCATTAATGGTGCATATGAGACCTTAATAACATACTTAACACATTACATACCTTTGTTCATAAATTTGAGTGGGTTTGGAGGCATTTGGGAAGCCATTTTCAGTACTTACCTCAGGGGGATTCGAACCCCAAATTACTAGTAAAATTGCATACTTGGTCCAGAATCTTGAGAGAATTTGCAGAGGTCTTTTGGTGGCCATATGTTATCCCTGAACATCATATTCAATTCCTAATATCATTCATAAACCTTCCTTGAATATTTGAAGGCATTTGGAGTCAATTTGAGACCTAGAGACCAATACTAGTCAAATGGAAATCACTAGTAAAAGTTACCTACATTGACCAGAATTGAAAGAGTATTTGCATAAGTGTTTTAAAGGTACAAAGGCATCCCTGAAACACATATTTATGTTCTAATATCATCCATATACCTTCTCAGAAGATTTGGGATCATTTGGGGCAAATTTGGGACCTAGAGATCGAAATTAGTCCAAGGTCGAACCAAGGAAAAAAGTGGAAAATTGCAATTTTAATAAAATTCCTAACAAGGGACATTACAGTGGTATCAGAGCATGATCTTGGCACCTGATGTGGTATAATATTCATGAGGACAATAATTCAGGTACCACCATTAGATATTGAAACCAAAAGTGCTTTTGTTGAAGAAAAAAAAAAAGTAGGAGAAGAAGAGCAATTTTTTTGAGGAAACTATGACTAGGGATGAAAAGGGAGCCTCATATGATGGTGAGGAGCATATAAAAATTATGAAAACAATATTCGAAGATATGACCAAGCAAATTAAGGAAGGATTCGAATTGTTTTCTATCGAACTTGTGGAAAAAATTATTGATTTTAAGGAAACCAAGGGGCAAAATGCATCAGCTTGCTTGAAGGAGCAAAAGGAAGAGACATCACAAGATCATGAAGAAGATTCTATTGAAAATATGGAAGATCATTTCAAGACACCTTCTAGCTTAGACATGAACCAAAGAGCATCTACTGATGGATGCTTAAACTATGAAGGAGTACCTACTGATGGGTGCTCACACCTCTATGTTGGTGACATAGAGATCACGTTTGAAAGTGTTTCTACAAGTACAAGTTTCATTAAGCATGATAATGAAGACCTTGTAGCGGTTGAAAAAGAACCAAGATCAACTTCCCCATCACCACTTGAGCTTCATGAAGTTGGTCCAAGCAAAATTGAAGAAGATGAGGAGGTTCATTTGCAAGAGCCTCATTTTCTTGAAGGGTCCTTAAAGATGAATGAAAATAATATCCAAGAGTCCCTCAGCATTCTCCATGACACTCAAGAATTGGTGTCAAATTCTTGTTGGAGAGCTACTTCATTGGAGGAAACATCCTTCCTTGAAGACATGGAGAAGATTCAAAGAGCAATGTGCCACATCAAAGGTAATTTCATGTCTTTGCTTTTTGATAGAAACCATTTGTTTGAGCTTAATGAATTGTTACATGATGCATACTTGAAGAATAATGAGGATATTCATAAGATCACAATTCAAAATGAGCAACTTCTTGAAAAGTTGCAAGATACTTGTTTTTCCTCCTATGTTTCAGATTGTCAAATGGTAGATTGTTTGGAGGATTCTCATGACATGGTGGATCATGAGAAATGTGAAAATTTGAATGTTCTTGATGTGTTTGAAGATGAACTTGAAGAGATCCAAACACTTGATGTGGTGGAAGAGGAATTTGAATTGCCTCTTGATGAAGGTTATGCAATTTTTAAAGAAGAGCATGATTCCTCTACATTGGAACCAAACTATGACAAAGAGTTCACACTTTTGAAGGAGCTGCATGATACTACCCACATGGATCCTTCCCATGATGAAACTCCTGAACTTTTTGATCATTTGGGTGAGTTAGTACATTCTCCTACATCCTACAATTCCATGTTTTGCAGTATTAGTCTCAATGAAGTATGGGTGAAAGGGTTCTTTTTGATGGTGCCACATGAGGAGTATGGAACTCCTATATTTAACCTTTATGATGACATGGTTGGAGCACATTCTTATTCACATTTGCAGCAGCATAATTTGTCACTTTATGATGATTCACATCTACATGGATGCACCTATGATATGGATTTGAGTCACTTGAATACTCATGGTTTTTCTTGCTCAACACTGGGTTCATTTGATGTTAGAGGAACTTCATCCAACACTTGGATGAATAGATTTATGATGGGAGAACATTTTTGTTGGCAGCCACATACTTTGTTACATCTTTATGATTCTCACATTCATGGATGTATGGGTGAGACTTCTTCGAGTCATTTGAAGTCTCCTTGTTTTTTTTGCTCATTATTTGGTTCAGATTCTAGTGGTGATTCTTCATTCACTTCTTGGATGAAAGAATACATGGCTGAATATTTTGATGCATATCACATCCTTTTGGAGCAGCATTATAGGACATGGGATCCTCACCTATGTCATTGGAGCAGATTTGATTGGTCACTTGAAGCTTGTATGCACTTGGAAAATGGTGGTCTACTTGCTTGGAGGTATAAGCACTTTCATGACTCTTTGATGAAGCATATCCTAGATGTACATTTTCATTATGTTGTTATGTACTTTGATGATATATATTTGGTACTCATGATGTTTGGAAGAATGCATACAAGAAAATGGGATCCAGGAATCTTATTATCTAATGGTGTAGGTTGGAGAGCACTCTTAATTGTTGGGGTGCAATACAAGCAATGGGACCCTGGAATAATTTTTGTCTCATTGGTTTCATTTTTTGGGGGGAAGCAAGCAGTATGGGAGATGTATTCCCCACTTAATAAAGTGATTTTAATCAGAGTAGTGCAGCAGCAAGCATGGTGGTTCCTCTCTAAAATATTCATGGAAACTCAAAGACTCAAGGTTTGGCAATTCAATGGCAACTTCAAAGAATTATACAGAAAGCAAGTTCTTCAACACCCATGTTTGAAATTGCTTGAGGACAAGCAATATTGGGAAGGGAGGATTTGTCATGTCCCAAATTTGTAATTGGGTCACAATGGCCTAATCACATTAGCCATATTCATTAGAGTTTGTAAAATTGATGTTAAGGGTCAAATAATTGCCAAGGAGGAAAATTACTAGTTTCCTAGGTTTGGGGTGGAAGCTTTGGGATTTGGAATAAGGGGGATAATAAATGATGTTTAGACATTGGAAGGGTTCAAGTATTTAATAAATAGAGTGAATAAGAAATTCAAGAGAAATCCTAGGTGACAAATGGTTTTGGAGACATATGGAGGATGTGGGACCCACACTAGCTTGATTTTTCATAATACATGGTATATCTCTTTTGCAAATTCGAATTAATGGGAATGTGAACACTCTTGGGTGAGTTGGTAAGTCATAACACATGTCATTGAGCATCTTAGGTCGAATTGGGAAGGATTGGTAACCTCCATGGAAGATAAAGAGTCAAAGTGGAAGTTTGTGGACACTTGGGCTAGATTCCCTAGCCCCTATGACACCAATGATGGAGCATCTATGACAACTATGACAAATTGCAGACCTGACCTCTGACATCTGACCACTATGACATGTCAGCCCCAAAAATAGGCTCAAGGAAGTCGAATTTGGGATTTGGAGAAGCCAAAGAGACCCAAAATCGAATTTGGGAGAAGATGGAAGGTTGGAACTAGGAGACAAGTGGCAAATGTGGAATATTTCCTAAATGGAAATCTATTGAATCTATTGAGAGGATTTCGACCCTTAAAAGGCTAATGTTGGTTATAAAATGTAGAAATGAAGTATGAGAATGGCTTTTGATCATTTGTAGAATTTGCAATTGCATTTGTGAAGAGGGAGAGCTAGTGGATGACTAGTTTCTTGCCTTAGCCAATTTCGAGGGTGAAAGATTCCCATCCAAGTTGGCAATTGGAAAGGCCATTCAGACCTTTCATTTGGAGCTTTAATGGATTCTTTATTTGCAGGTGTAAGCTACAGGGCAGCTCATGGTTTCTTCTATTGCAGCTCGCTCCTTCAACCATTTCCAGTTTTGATGGCATATTCTTGATCCTTGAGGGAGGGCGTTTTTGGTGAGCTATTGTACTCTTTGGGGGAGCTTCTAATGCCCCATTTCTTTTGTAATATGAAGTAAATACTCTGTTCTTCATCTCCAGAAAGTTTCAGGTCGAAATTCCAAGTATAAATGTATAAATCTCATTTTTAATGGAAGAACGATGCCATTTCCCCATTACCTTGTTGTGAACCAATGTATTGATGATGATTTCGAATGAATGGATGATTCTCTGATATATTTGTGATCAATATACTGCCATGGATTTATTCTACAAGTTTCATGTACTGTACTTGAGCATTTGAAGCATTTTTACTCCGTTTAGTTGTATTGGGAGGTGAAATAGTGCCATTTCCCCAAGGGTCGAATTGGGAATTTTTGCAGTTGAATGGGAGAGGGTGAGAACAGTTGTAATAAACCATTAATGGTGCATATGAGACCTTAATAACATACTTAACACATTACATACCTTTGTTCATAAATTTGAGTGGGTTTGGAGGCATTTGGGAAGCCATTTTCAGTACTTACCTCAGGGGGATTCGAACCCCAAATTACTAGTAAAATTGCATACTTGGTCCAGAATCTTGAGAGAATTTGCAGAGGTCTTTTGGTGGCCATATGTTATCCCTGAACATCATATTCAATTCCTAATATCATTCATAAACCTTCCTTGAATATTTGAAGGCATTTGGAGTCAATTTGAGACCTAGAGACCAATACTAGTCAAATGGAAATCACTAGTAAAAGTTACCTACATTGACCAGAATTGAAAGAGTATTTGCATAAGTGTTTTAAAGGTACAAAGGCATCCCTGAAACACATATTTATGTTCTAATATCATCCATATACCTTCTCAGAAGATTTGGGATCATTTGGGGCAAATTTGGGACCTAGAGATCGAAATTAGTCCAAGGTCGAACCAAGGAAAAAAGTGGAAAATTGCAATTTTAATAAAATTCCTAACAAGGGACATTACAGTGGTATCAGAGCATGATCTTGGCACCTGATGTGGTATAATATTCATGAGGACAATAATTCAGGTACCACCATTAGATATTGAAACCAAAAGTGCTTTTGTTGAAGAAAAAAAAAAAGTAGGAGAAGAAGAGCAATTTTTTTGAGGAAACTATGACTAGGGATGAAAAGGGAGCCTCATATGATGGTGAGGAGCATATAAAAATTATGAAAACAATATTCGAAGATATGACCAAGCAAATTAAGGAAGGATTCGAATTGTTTTCTATCGAACTTGTGGAAAAAATTATTGATTTTAAGGAAACCAAGGGGCAAAATGCATCAGCTTGCTTGAAGGAGCAAAAGGAAGAGACATCACAAGATCATGAAGAAGATTCTATTGAAAATATGGAAGATCATTTCAAGACACCTTCTAGCTTAGACATGAACCAAAGAGCATCTACTGATGGATGCTTAAACTATGAAGGAGTACCTACTGATGGGTGCTCACACCTCTATGTTGGTGACATAGAGATCACGTTTGAAAGTGTTTCTACAAGTACAAGTTTCATTAAGCATGATAATGAAGACCTTGTAGCGGTTGAAAAAGAACCAAGATCAACTTCCCCATCACCACTTGAGCTTCATGAAGTTGGTCCAAGCAAAATTGAAGAAGATGAGGAGGTTCATTTGCAAGAGCCTCATTTTCTTGAAGGGTCCTTAAAGATGAATGAAAATAATATCCAAGAGTCCCTCAGCATTCTCCATGACACTCAAGAATTGGTGTCAAATTCTTGTTGGAGAGCTACTTCATTGGAGGAAACATCCTTCCTTGAAGACATGGAGAAGATTCAAAGAGCAATGTGCCACATCAAAGGTAATTTCATGTCTTTGCTTTTTGATAGAAACCATTTGTTTGAGCTTAATGAATTGTTACATGATGCATACTTGAAGAATAATGAGGATATTCATAAGATCACAATTCAAAATGAGCAACTTCTTGAAAAGTTGCAAGATACTTGTTTTTCCTCCTATGTTTCAGATTGTCAAATGGTAGATTGTTTGGAGGATTCTCATGACATGGTGGATCATGAGAAATGTGAAAATTTGAATGTTCTTGATGTGTTTGAAGATGAACTTGAAGAGATCCAAACACTTGATGTGGTGGAAGAGGAATTTGAATTGCCTCTTGATGAAGGTTATGCAATTTTTAAAGAAGAGCATGATTCCTCTACATTGGAACCAAACTATGACAAAGAGTTCACACTTTTGAAGGAGCTGCATGATACTACCCACATGGATCCTTCCCATGATGAAACTCCTGAACTTTTTGATCATTTGGGTGAGTTAGTACATTCTCCTACATCCTACAATTCCATGTTTTGCAGTATTAGTCTCAATGAAGTATGGGTGAAAGGGTTCTTTTTGATGGTGCCACATGAGGAGTATGGAACTCCTATATTTAACCTTTATGATGACATGGTTGGAGCACATTCTTATTCACATTTGCAGCAGCATAATTTGTCACTTTATGATGATTCACATCTACATGGATGCACCTATGATATGGATTTGAGTCACTTGAATACTCATGGTTTTTCTTGCTCAACACTGGGTTCATTTGATGTTAGAGGAACTTCATCCAACACTTGGATGAATAGATTTATGATGGGAGAACATTTTTGTTGGCAGCCACATACTTTGTTACATCTTTATGATTCTCACATTCATGGATGTATGGGTGAGACTTCTTCGAGTCATTTGAAGTCTCCTTGTTTTTTTTGCTCATTATTTGGTTCAGATTCTAGTGGTGATTCTTCATTCACTTCTTGGATGAAAGAATACATGGCTGAATATTTTGATGCATATCACATCCTTTTGGAGCAGCATTATAGGACATGGGATCCTCACCTATGTCATTGGAGCAGATTTGATTGGTCACTTGAAGCTTGTATGCACTTGGAAAATGGTGGTCTACTTGCTTGGAGGTATAAGCACTTTCATGACTCTTTGATGAAGCATATCCTAGATGTACATTTTCATTATGTTGTTATGTACTTTGATGATATATATTTGGTACTCATGATGTTTGGAAGAATGCATACAAGAAAATGGGATCCAGGAATCTTATTATCTAATGGTGTAGGTTGGAGAGCACTCTTAATTGTTGGGGTGCAATACAAGCAATGGGACCCTGGAATAATTTTTGTCTCATTGGTTTCATTTTTTGGGGGGAAGCAAGCAGTATGGGAGATGTATTCCCCACTTAATAAAGTGATTTTAATCAGAGTAGTGCAGCAGCAAGCATGGTGGTTCCTCTCTAAAATATTCATGGAAACTCAAAGACTCAAGGTTTGGCAATTCAATGGCAACTTCAAAGAATTATACAGAAAGCAAGTTCTTCAACACCCATGTTTGAAATTGCTTGAGGACAAGCAATATTGGGAAGGGAGGATTTGTCATGTCCCAAATTTGTAATTGGGTCACAATGGCCTAATCACATTAGCCATATTCATTAGAGTTTGTAAAATTGATGTTAAGGGTCAAATAATTGCCAAGGAGGAAAATTACTAGTTTCCTAGGTTTGGGGTGGAAGCTTTGGGATTTGGAATAAGGGGGATAATAAATGATGTTTAGACATTGGAAGGGTTCAAGTATTTAATAAATAGAGTGAATAAGAAATTCAAGAGAAATCCTAGGTGACAAATGGTTTTGGAGACATATGGAGGATGTGGGACCCACACTAGCTTGATTTTTCATAATACATGGTATATCTCTTTTGCAAATTCGAATTAATGGGAATGTGAACACTCTTGGGTGAGTTGGTAAGTCATAACACATGTCATTGAGCATCTTAGGTCGAATTGGGAAGGATTGGTAACCTCCATGGAAGATAAAGAGTCAAAGTGGAAGTTTGTGGACACTTGGGCTAGATTCCCTAGCCCCTATGACACCAATGATGGAGCATCTATGACAACTATGACAAATTGCAGACCTGACCTCTGACATCTGACCACTATGACATGTCAGCCCCAAAAATAGGCTCAAGGAAGTCGAATTTGGGATTTGGAGAAGCCAAAGAGACCCAAAATCGAATTTGGGAGAAGATGGAAGGTTGGAACTAGGAGACAAGTGGCAAATGTGGAATATTTCCTAAATGGAAATCTATTGAATCTATTGAGAGGATTTCGACCCTTAAAAGGCTAATGTTGGTTATAAAATGTAGAAATGAAGTATGAGAATGGCTTTTGATCATTTGTAGAATTTGCAATTGCATTTGTGAAGAGGGAGAGCTAGTGGATGACTAGTTTCTTGCCTTAGCCAATTTCGAGGGTGAAAGATTCCCATCCAAGTTGGCAATTGGAAAGGCCATTCAGACCTTTCATTTGGAGCTTTAATGGATTCTTTATTTGCAGGTGTAAGCTACAGGGCAGCTCATGGTTTCTTCTATTGCAGCTCGCTCCTTCAACCATTTCCAGTTTTGATGGCATATTCTTGATCCTTGAGGGAGGGCGTTTTTGGTGAGCTATTGTACTCTTTGGGGGAGCTTCTAATGCCCCATTTCTTTTGTAATATGAAGTAAATACTCTGTTCTTCATCTCCAGAAAGTTTCAGGTCGAAATTCCAAGTATAAATGTATAAATCTCATTTTTAATGGAAGAACGATGCCATTTCCCCATTACCTTGTTGTGAACCAATGTATTGATGATGATTTCGAATGAATGGATGATTCTCTGATATATTTGTGATCAATATACTGCCATGGATTTATTCTACAAGTTTCATGTACTGTACTTGAGCATTTGAAGCATTTTTACTCCGTTTAGTTGTATTGGGAGGTGAAATAGTGCCATTTCCCCAAGGGTCGAATTGGGAATTTTTGCAGTTGAATGGGAGAGGGTGAGAACAGTTGTAATAAACCATTAATGGTGCATATGAGACCTTAATAACATACTTAACACATTACATACCTTTGTTCATAAATTTGAGTGGGTTTGGAGGCATTTGGGAAGCCATTTTCAGTACTTACCTCAGGGGGATTCGAACCCCAAATTACTAGTAAAATTGCATACTTGGTCCAGAATCTTGAGAGAATTTGCAGAGGTCTTTTGGTGGCCATATGTTATCCCTGAACATCATATTCAATTCCTAATATCATTCATAAACCTTCCTTGAATATTTGAAGGCATTTGGAGTCAATTTGAGACCTAGAGACCAATACTAGTCAAATGGAAATCACTAGTAAAAGTTACCTACATTGACCAGAATTGAAAGAGTATTTGCATAAGTGTTTTAAAGGTACAAAGGCATCCCTGAAACACATATTTATGTTCTAATATCATCCATATACCTTCTCAGAAGATTTGGGATCATTTGGGGCAAATTTGGGACCTAGAGATCGAAATTAGTCCAAGGTCGAACCAAGGAAAAAAGTGGAAAATTGCAATTTTAATAAAATTCCTAACAAGGGACATTACACATGCACAGAAGTACTAATATCCTTGTATCAATACACGAGCAACCGGATGATAATCACAACAATTGAGTATTTACAATCACGTTTTCAATAATTGTACAATCCAATAACTATTATAGAGTACATGGCTAATTATATATTTTAAATTATGGTTACTGTAGATTCCAATTATCGCATCTTACTCACGTACCTTTAATGTTTATTTCCACAACAATTTTGCATTCAATAATATGCACATTGGGGAAAATTTTGTGCTTGGGTTTTATGCATTTTATTTTTAAAGAGGCTGTAACTTTATTTTAATTTCTTGGTTGTATGGATTGTTGGCCAAACCTTATATCACCTTAATCCACTATGCTATATTGATCTTAGCCCCTTTTCCCTAGGTTTTCTAATGTTCCTTTGGCCTTAGTTGGGTTGGGGACACTACACTACTATACACAAGATCTCATATGTGCTCTAGAATGCACCAAATCATAGGGAATTTTCACCAAATTGTATTGTATGAATTTTAATATAGGCATAACAAGGTATGCATAAATTACCTGCATGGTAAAAATGAGTGGTAAGAGGCACCAAAAATAGCTCTTGGAAGCATCACACCCAATAAAAATAGAGATGGCATTCGACATTCCTCATCCCTTTGCTCAAGACCTACCACCAGCATAGATCCATCTTAAACCCGGATCTATCAAGCACCGAGAGGGATCCAATTTCTTGAGGTGTAATTTTTTTAAAAAAATTATAGATCCGGGTTTAAGTTTAAAGTTTTTATTTTATAGACAAACATCGATTTTTTTAATTACTTTTCATAATTTTTTATTTTATGAAATTACTTTTCATAATTTTTTATTTTATGAGCCAACATGGATTTTTTTTAAATACTTTCTATAATTTTTTATTTTATGAGCACACATGAATTTTTTATTTTTTATTTTAATAGGAAGGAATGTTACAACATCTCCCCCATACTAGATTGTAGAGCACCTCGCTCCTAGGTGCGATGAATTAAAATCTTTGAATGGGTATCCCTAGCTAAGAAAAAAAACGGTTTATAAACCCAACATTTTAGGATGACCGAGTTTGGGGAAAATCTTTCCCTTTCAAATTACTTTGGCACAATGACAGACTTTGAATTCTATGAGATGAAGAAAAAAGAAAAAAATATTGATAAACATTCAGGGACCACTCAGGTCGGATGGAAAGCAAGATGGTTAAGAAACCCGATATCAACTACTATGATTTGAACTGGAATCACTATGTAGATCTGCAATTGCCTTCAACAAGGTAGATGACTCTCGTTGCTAATTTTTTTGTACAACTTTAGGAACTGATACTCCATGATAATGATCACTCAAAATGTAATTCCCTATCTACTTTTACTCTTAAGAAGATCATATGCATTTATTCCAATAAATGCAAGGTATAAACATGGCTCCTTAATTTATTGGAAACAATTTAAAGATGAAGGGCACCTTTAATGTTTAGATTCTAACTTCATAGGCATCGAGCTAGGGTATGCCTATTTCCAGTTAATAAGATTATATCTTGCTCTATATTTATTATATAGTATTGGATCCACCTTGTCACTCTTAAGCACTTGATAGTACCCTGAAACAACGGAGTATCAAAACTTCAAAATAAGAGGTAAAAAAGGGCGAAGGTGAAATTGTTGGCTTTAAGGTTTATCGATTCCAATTAGCAATGATGTATGGATCCCACGAAAGAAAATGATGGGACACTACAATCAATGGGCCAAGACAAAACATGAGGAATCAAAATCATTGACTAATGGCACCAATGTCGAAATTATAAAAATTATATTTTCTTTATGTATTGGACAACTTCCGTGGAAGATGAAAATGAGAGGGTGCACTCGAAATGTCATTTGATCAATTGATACTCAAAAAATTCTTCTTTTAATAAAAATTGATGGAAATAATAAATAAAATGTCATTTAATATTTTGAGCTCTTAGACACCAGCATTTGAACGTTGCTCTAATACAAAATCTAGGGACCCTTGAGATTCTTGTAACGTAAATGCATGAACTATGAAAACTACGAACATACAAAACGAAAATTTCCAATTTTCAACATAAACATCAAGAATAATTTAAAACTCTTTAGATTGAGAATTCACAACATAATACTGACCTCAATCTTATGTCGTCGATTGGTTTTGGGTGTCGTATTTCCCTCGTGAATCTGCTTCCTTCAATTTCCAATCATTATGCATCCACCATATACCACCCTACCAACTCTTGAAGGGTACTCTTCTTCCCCAAGGACTCCCAAGATGTAGTGAGGCTGAATAAGAAGAATACTGCTAGCATAATTAGAGTGTGTAGATTGCACCAAGGATTTCCCAACTCTGTTCACACACCAATCAACAAAACCCTCAACAGTCAAAAAAATAAATGGGCATCATCTATGTCGTCTAATCTTAGGGAAAGAAGTCATCCCTAGCTTCATGCTCTCCTCCTCTCTCTTTATAGCCTTGAGAACTTATCCAAGTGTCACATTCATGCAAAATTAGGATTTATTTAATTACCTTTTGTTTTGATATTCACCCACCCATGTGTCACTTTGCACAACAAATTCTTATTTTCCATTTATTTATAAGGATTTATCCTCACCTAGTTTCATATATTCAATGTTAGATGTTTCCTTGATTTCTCCTTTTCTCCTATCTGTGTGTGCACTTTGAGATCACTAATTCTTTATTTAATAACTCATTTATTTTTCTTTATGCACAAGTTATTTCCAATTTCCGATTTATATTTTATGCATTTCCTATTTGGTCATAATTATTTAAAAATGCTTTTCATTTATTTTTATATAAACATTTTTACCCCATAATGGCTATTTTATTAAACCATTGCTTACGATGGGCGTATCAAGGGTGCCATGACTTTCTTCATGCCCTTCAAATATCCTTTTTTTCGGTGTTGGGGATTGGTACAAAGATTGAAACCACGCTAACTCATTCCTATCGACCCTGCTGAGAGACTCATGGTTCCCGAGGAATAATAATGTGTCTTTATTGCACACCCCCTAGTGGATCCTTGTGAGTGATTGAGTATATGGCATACCCTCATGGAAACATGCACTTCTTGGGTAAAAGCCTCTCTTTATTTTCAACCCATTGCATGGAATAAATTGTTGGTCATTTTGGTATCTCTTCCCCATTCAACCCCATTACCTTTATGTGGACCAATTAGTAATTGGGATCTTGTGCTTGCACGTGAAAACACCACATGCATAAAACCATTCTAAGCATAAAATATATTGCATCAAATTAAACCATATTATCATCATCTGACGTGGATACCTTACTCAATCAAGAGTTTGCACAATATCGATGCAACCTTGCATCATTTGCACTTGTCTTTCCATGTTACACTTGAAAATTCGCCAAAACACATGATATATAATGCATAACATAACATGTATTTATTTCATAAATTTTATGGCAACATAACATGTATTTATTGGCATTCATCTTATACATGAGCAATAACTTGAGATTAAATTTATATCTAAATATATTAGTTCTCAAAATCCAACCAACACGTTTCAACACATAACAGGGTCATTCCTAATCAAATTCCCTCAAATAATAACATAACATAATAGTCAAGTTCCAAATAGAAACAGGGCACCACATATGCTTTTTCATTTTTTCTTTCAAAACTATCCCAAACAAAAGATATGAAAAATGATGTTACTCCTTATATCAATGCTCAAATTATCTTACAACTACTCCATGGTCCACTTAATGAAATCTCAAATCATATAGACAAAGTTATTAACTATTTTGTATAACATCTTGCCTTTAAATTTTAATAGCAGATAACTTTCTACATTTCTATTAAAAAATAATTATCAAATATGTCATAAAATATTATTTATGGCAAGATCAATTTTCCCATAGAAGGAATTCAAAATAAAATAGTTAAAATAGATCAATTATTGTAATTGTGTGTTAAAGAGAAGTTATGAAATAAAAAAAATTGTATAAAAGTTAAAAGTAATTAGTTATGATGTAGTTGGGTAGTAACCAAAAAAAATTATGATATAAAATAAAGGGGTTTTGCCTTTGGTAACATAACAAGAAACCAAAGTTAATGTAAATATATATATATATATGAATGCTGAAAAAAAGAAGATATTGTAAAGAATGTTTAAAAATTATAAACGATAATCTTGAATTGGTAAATAATGGAGTTGAATTATATTTTTAAAGAGTCTTGAATAACATCATAAATATTTAAAACAGAGCTATTTATTGAGTGTATTAAGGCATTCGTACATACTTAAATGAAATGAAAGGAAGATAGTGAATCTAAAAGGGTATTAAATCATGGAACCTCGAAGGAACTCTAGCATGTAGTACTAGGATATAAGGGAAATTAATACATAAATGGTATATGCATATTTTTAATACTTGTATGGTACATGTATATTTTTAGTAAAGTACAAGTCATTTAGATCTTGTATATGTGGAATGGTTCTATACATTTTTACACTTTTGTGTTATAATGGTGCATATATTTAATATAATATGGTAGTGATGATATTTGTGTGTTAAAACTTATAAAGATTTATGAAATCCACATATCATTTTACATTGGTGAAAGGACCTCTAGCAGGATGTGAGGAAAATTAATACATGTGCATATTTTTAGTAAATTACAAGTCACTTAAATCATGCATATGTGGAATAGTTATATACATTTTCACACTTTTATTTCATAATGGTGCATGTATTTAATATAATATGTTAGGATGTGAGGGAAATTAATATATGCATATACCATGCATATTTTTAAGTAAATTACAAGTCACTTAGATCATGTATATGTGGAATAGTTATATACATTTTCACATTTTTATTTCATAATGATGTATGTATTTAATATAATACGATAGTGGTGGTATTTGTATGTTAAACTTTATAAAGATTTATGAAATTTATATATCATTTTACATTGGTGTAAACAAAGTTAAAAAGATAAGGATTTAGATATTCAATAAAAATAGTGAATAAATAAGATAACTATTTATATTTTATTTTATTTTTTAGTGTTTATTAATATTAACTTTGGTTTATCGTACATTTAAAAATGTAAGGAATCAATTGCATTTAAAAATGTATTTATGTGCTTAAAATGGTTTAAGAGAAGTAATCCTAAGTCAACTTAGTTATGATGAGTTAACTAATTAAGAAGGTCATAGTTTTTTCGAGGATAAATAAAATTTGAGAGTACATGTGGGTAATCTGTGACACAATCAATTGATTTCACAATAGTTAATTTGAAAATAATAATTAGATGTCCATTTTTTATAATGACAAACAACAAGTCTCATTATGTGGAAATGAAAAACATTTGAAGTGAGATTTTATAAAATAATATTTTATTAATTTGAATAGATCTCATAGCAAAACAAATACATGTGTGGTACATTCAGTACCTAGTCATAGCCATGCTCTCAATGAGGAAATACTTGCACATGTTGTATTTCCTTAAATTTTGAGGTGATTAGTTATAAAACTATTTTGTATGTACACTTTCTTTTTACATTATTCTTTAGAGATTCTACAATCTCAAACTTCACATATTATATACGATAATATGAGTGACCAAGGTCTCAAAGAAGAGTTTCTTCTTACCCTAGAGCCAAATTTTCATGGGTTTGCAATTGTTTCCAAGTTCATAATACATTTTCAACTCTCAATTTATCATTGTTTAATGTTGTAGTGCTTGTGGAGATGAGAGAGTCTTCACCATAAAGACAATATCATCAATGTAAAGAAAAATAATTTTACTATATTAACTTTTTATGTTTTAATGTTTTAATTTAATTGATTGATATTAGATAAAAAGAGAGAAAAAAAGGATATCTAAGATGAGACATGGAGAAAAGATATGGGGAATGATGACAATGAAAAGAAAGACAAGAGGCCAAGGCTATATTTTGGATGGAGACCATTGGACGATAATCCAAATATAGACCCTTTTAGGATGAAGAGCGTTGGATGAGATATGTGGCTCGTATCTATGTGATAGTCACCGAAGTCATTCCCCCAAAGTTCAGAAGATATTATAAAGAGATAAGTTCATAAAAACCATTTGCATATTTTAAAAATGTTAATAAAGAAATTCTTTCAAAAGTGAAAGTCTATTTTTTTTTAGAATTATTAGGAGTTAAAATATGCGAAATAAATTATCACTTTATGTTACATATATTAATACATTAAAAATTTTAAATAATAAATATTTTCTCCAATAATATGTGAAATAAATTATCACTTTATGTTGCATATATTCATAAATTAGAATATTAAAGTTTTTCTCCATTCACATAAAGTGATAATATGCTAAATAAATTATCACTTTATGTTGTGTATATTCATACATTAGAAATTTTAAACAATTATCTTCACCCATTTGAAATTTATATGATTTAGTACAAATTTTTTAGAGTTTGTACTGTATGAATATATGCAACATAGTATTATGGTTATATTTTACTAGTTAAATGGTCTATGCTTTGTTTCCTATGTATTCATAATAGTAAAGGAAGTATAAGTTTTGAGTTGTGTGTATCAATAGTAGTGGAAGCAACAATGACTTGCATTTAGTGATGTAACCTAAAAATACTCAAGCTTATTTTCACTCATATTTCATGTGAATAACAATAACAATAGCCTAGGTTAGGTTAGGTTTTATTCCTTCCTTTGTAAAAGAGTAGATCACTCTCATCTTTGGAAGAGGTAGAACTAGCATAGATCCAAATCCTAGGTTCTATCAAGTGCGGAGAGGGATCAAATCCTAAGCTCTAAAGTCTCTAATTTAAGTCTCATATTTACTTTTTACTTTGTATTGTTCTTTTTTTTTATGGCGGACATAATATTTATTACGTTTTACTTTGTATTATTCTTTTTTTTACTTTGTATTATTTTGTTACTCGATAAACACTCTAAAATCTCATATTTACTTTTTACTTTCTATTAAAAGTAAAAATTAAAGTATCTAGTTTAAGTATCATATTTACATTTTACTTTGTATCATTCTTTTTTGTTTATGATCGACATAATATTTATCACCTAATACTAAGCTCTAAAGTCTCTAGTTTAAGTTTCATATTTACTTTTTACTTTGTATTATTATTTTTTGTTTATGGCCGACATAATATTTATTACTTTTTACTTTGTATTATTATTTTTTGTTTACTTTGTATTATTTTGTTTATGGCCAACAATATCGACAAACACTCGACTAACAAGATCTCCCTGGCTGTAAAGCACCTCTTGGCGCAATAATTGAGATTCATGTGAATATGTTGTTTAAAAAAAATGTATTGGTATGTGAAAGTCACGAAGATTATGCTAAGATTATGCTAAGGTTATCCAACAACTTGATAGATTTTTTAATGTCTTGGTTGATAAAATTATAATAGTCGTGCCACTACTCAATGGTCTATTAGTGATATCATATCCAAGCTCCTCCTCTATGAATATAAAATAATTTTATGAGAGATCATAATATTAGAGAGATCTATCTTATCGTGACTGAAAGAATAGATAAGAGAGGGTTGTGTGGAATGAGTGATGGAGGTATTTGGAAAGTTAAATACAATTTGCATTTAAAAGTGGGTTTCATCTTAGTACTCTTTCTTACGTGGATGTTTTTCAATTATTTATTAACTCTTTTTATCTGTGGTTTGATGTATTTCATTAAGATAATTGTGTGATGATAGACACATTTAAATCGTGGAATTAATAACATGATTATGTTGGTATTAATTGTTGAGTCCGCAAAATACTCATTGAGGGTATGCTCAAATCCTAAAAGGAAGTATCTAGGTAGATCATAGAGTATTCTATTCTAGTCACGCTACAATAAATGGTGATGTGATAATGGTAGTAGCATATTATGGTAAAGGGTGGAACGCTCATTTTTTGAAATTTCTATGTAATTGTAATGATACATTATATGTGATTGATTTATTTAAAGTAACAAGTAATTATCAATATTTCTTTTAGGATTGTATGAAATTCACAAGACATGTGCTTTATCATTAGTAACTTAATACATGGTGTTTGATATGAAGTGAAGTCTTATGAAATTTAGGTGAAGTGTATATTCACTAAGATTTAAGATATATATTTAAACAAAAAACTTATAAACAGAAAATTATATCAAAGTATTTCAAGTAATTACAAGCTAGCAACATTCAAAATAAGAGGCATATAGTGTTTGATACCTCTAGTATTCATATTCGGAATATAACTTGTATTAATTATGTTATCATAAGATTATGTTTGATGTTATACTAAACTTATCGATGTTTGTTGATTTATGAATTTTATGAAGATATCTCATACTGAATTTTAATGCAGATAGGATCAAGGATGATGAGTACATCATCAATTCAATGAGGGGAGAATGTCACGAACCAATTTTCCCTTGTCATAAATGGAGAAAAAATTCATAATAAAAGAGTTAAAATAGATCAATTATTGTAATCATGTGTTAAAGAGAAGTTATGAAATAAGAAAAATATGTAAAAATTAAAAGTAATTATTTATATTATGGTTAGGTAATAACCAACAAATTATGATGTAAAAATAAAGGGGTGTTGCTTTTGGTAACATAACCCTTGGTTTTATATTTAATTGGAATTTGTACATTGAATTGGACATGGAGATTTGACAGTGAAAAGGAAGCAAGACAAAGGCTCTTGTATGAGCATTAGTCACCGAAGCCACCCCTCCAAAGATGAGAAGGAACTGTAAATAGATAAGTACCGTAAAACTTATATTTTTATGATGGAATAAAGTTACTCTATTTCTTGTTATATATATATATATATTGAAAAAAAGATGATACGGTAAAGAATGTTTATGTTTCATGTTTCTTTTAAAATTGTTCTAAAATGAATTACACTTAAATAATAATGAATAAATAAACCTATTTACCTTCACAATTTACATCAAAGTCCAAGCCCAATGTTATACTTAACCACCAAAGTTAACAACTTAATTTATTAGAGATTGATTATGATAGAGATTACTTAATAATATCATTTAATCCACCATGACTCACCTAGAGTCTGCCAATAAAATCTTAAACTACCAATTAGACATTTAGATTTTTTCAAAATAATATTAAATTACCATTATTATTAAGAGATTTCAAAAATATGTCAAAATAATATCACATTTTGAATTATTATGGCTATTATATAATTGGCGGTGATGATGATGATGGTTAACGTCCACTGAGACCAAATTTGGTCTATCAAACCTTAATAGACTTCCAAATTTGGTCTATCAAACCTCAATAGACTGAGAAAAGAAAGAAAATATTTGGTTTGCTTTAAAATTTTATTCCTATGCTTGAAAATATTATAGAGAAGCATTCCTAACTTACCATAGTTTTGAGGAGTTACAAGGTTATAAAAGCATGTATTGTATAAATATTTTGAAGCTAAGATCTAATGTGGGTGTACACAGGGAGTTCTAGGAGAAATTTATTTTCATCATCAATATTCATTGTCTCGCGGAGATGGAAAATCCTTTCAACCCACGGTGTTTTAAGAATTTTCCAATGCCCTATTTTACTATGGAGCTCATGAGATTTTATTCTTACCTTGGAAATATAATTTTCTTCTTTGAACCAGTTAAAACAGAGAGATAATTTTGATCATCTAGATTAGGGTTAATGATCTCCTTATAGTATCTCAAATTCATTTTAACCTCTCAATCTTTATCGCACCACTTTTTCTCTTTAAACTTAGATGTATTAATATTTTTAATTTTATCGATATTTTGCAAAGTGGCATTTTTGTCAATCACCCAATGGTTTAACCACACCATGGAATATTTATGCCACCCCCTCTTGAGACATAAGAGGTTTTGGTTGGAATTTAAAGCAATTTTAAGAAGTCTAAGGTCTCCCATGTTGTTGTTCTTGTTCATCAAGTACCTAGTCATATCCATGCTCTCTATGGGGTGAGATCTAATTATATGAGGAGAATAGGATAGGGTGTATTGCTTTTAATTTTAAGTTTATAAGTTATCAAATGCTTATATATTTGCTCAATTTCTCCCCAAGATACTTTGAATATATTTCAACTCCAATATTCACAGCCATACAAGATAACGAGATTGATGAACGTTTCAAACATAAACTTGTTTTTATCCCACATCACAAAGTTTTCCAATTTATAATTGTTTTCATGACCAAATAAATCTTTCCACCCTCCGTTAATCATTTTCTCAATGTCATAGTTCCAATTGAGCTGGTGATGGATATCAATTCTAAGATATTTGTAAGTATTCACTTCCATGTTTCTATTGTCATACACAAAATTAACGTAGGTGACCTTCTTGGATCTAATAATCATAACTTTTGTTTTGTCGGTGTTAACAGTCATGCCCATATCAGAACATAAATACTTGAGAATTCTTAATTGATTATGAAGATCAGAGGGACACATTTCCATAAGAACAATATCATCTTCATAAAGAAGAAGGATGTTGACTATTCCTACTAAGGTTGTGCCAATGCAACCTTCTTACACTAAACAAATTTCTAGCTTACCATGACATCTAGGAATTTGTAAATATTTTTAAGATAGGAGTTCGAATCCTTCAAAGAAATCCTTTTTTTTTGCAAGTTGGAATTTTCCTCCAAAATTTCTTAGGAGCCATCTTAGAGAAGTGTAAAATATTTTCCTGTCTTTCATTTATATATTACATTTTTTTTCTTTTAATTAGGGCTTTGTACCTATTTATCTTGTCAACTTTTAGGGTCTCGTCAATAGATTCCTTAATTTCTCTTCGTGCATTCCTACACCCTTTATCATACCTGACAAAGTGTCCTCAGACACGTAACTTTATTAATATGGAGGAAAAAAGTTACATAACAAACATGAGGGCTAAGAACATCTCAACTTCATGTGATATGGGTTTAAATAACCCAAAAGAAGTAACTATAAAACCATTACCTAAAACTAACTAAGGACACCTCACATAATCACGTGAGTGCCTAGGTATCCTCTTACAACAAATTTTACTAAAGTTAAAACTAAAAATATGTTTTGGATCATAATTTCTAACAATCCCTCCTTTGATCCAAAACTTCTTTAGAAAAAATACCAATTTCTTTTATGAACTTAGTAAATTTAACCCTTCTAAGAGATTTGGTGAAGATATCTGCAGTTTGATCTTCCGATGGACAGAACTTTGGCTTGATGATTTCCTTGATGACAAGAGTTCGAATGTAATGATACTTAGTATCAACATTCCTTTTATTTGAATGAAAAAATGGATTTTTGGCTAACTTGATGGCTGACTGACTATCGAAAAATAATCAAGTAGCTTCTTTTTGAACAACTTTAAGATCATGTAAAATTCTTCATAGCCAAACTATTTCACAAGCTGCTTCCCAATATGAGATATATTCATCTTTTAATGTAGAATTTGCAATTTTATCTTGCTTTTTACAACTCCATGACACAATAACCGATCCTAAATTCATTAAGTAACCTAAAGTAGATGCTCTATCATCAATATCTCTAGCAAAACTTGCATCTTAAAAACCAACAAGTCTAAAGTTTTTGTTCCTTTTAAACTCAAGTCCAAAATATTTTATTCCTTGAAGATACCTTAGTACCCTTTTTGTTGCATTCCAAAGACTTTCCATGGGTTCTTTCATATACCTTGAAAGAATAATGACTGAAAAAGATAAGTCTGGCCAAGTATTAGTCAAGTAGATCAAACTTTCAATTAACTGTCGATACATGGTACTACTAACAAGTTCCCCCCTTCTTGCTTAAAAAGTTTTAATTTTTTCTCCATGGGGGTAATAGCTAGCTTACACTCTTTCATTCCAAACATCTTCAACAATTCAAAAATATACTTAGATTGAGAAATGAATATGCTTCTTTCCCTTTGAACAACTTCAATTCCAATATAGCAATGAAGTAAACCCAAGTCTGTCATTTCAAAACATGTTTGAAGTTCTTGCTTAACCTAAAAAATATCATAATCATTATTACATGTTATCAGCAAACCATCAACATACATAACCAAAATGATTAACTTGTTTTCCTGAATTCGAGCATACAAAGTGTCATCAAACTCACTGCTAATAAATCCAACATTTTATAGATAGGAATCCATTTTAGCATACCAAGCTCTGGGAGCTTATGCATTAACCAATTCACAAACTTTCCTTTCTTCTCCTAGAACCTAAAAACTAGGAGGTTGAGTCATATAAAAATCCTCCTACAAATCACCATTCAAAAATCCACTCTTTACATCCATTTGGTGAAATTTCCAACCATTTTGCGTAGCCGAAGCTAGCACAACCGTGATAGTATTCCACTTTTCTATTGGAGCAAACGTTTCTTCATAATCAATCCCTTCTTTTTGAGAAAATCCATTTGCTACCAATCTTTTCTTATACTTATCAATTTCTCCATTTTCCTTGTACTTAATTATGTAAACCCACTTCCAACTTATGGGTTTAACTTCCTTTGGACACTCAGCAATATTCCAAGTCTGATTTTTCATCACTGCATCATATTCATTCTGCATAGCTTCTCTCCATTCATCATATTCAACATCCTCAGCAAAAGAAGATGGCTCATTAGCAAAAAGACAAAAATTATGTGAACCCAAATTCCACTGATTCATTTGAGAACTCCTTGTACATGTTGTTAACACCAAAATTTGACCACCTAGCTCATCCCCCGAGTCACATAACCCATTTATCCCCTTTTCCTACATTTTTGGCCTCCAAAAATACCAAAATCCATAAGTTGGTAACCAAATGGGAAAAAAATCATTATTTCCCTCGTAAATTAATGAAAATCCTCCCAAAAAGGTTAAAATCCCACAAACAATGGTCAAAATCCCCAAAAAAGAAAAAGAAAAAGGGGAAATAGTCAAAATAAAATAAAAAGGAGGGAAACCATCGAATACTAGTGGCTACCCAATACCACGAGAGAATAAACCACCATCCAAAATTACTATAAAAGGGTGGTGGAGGCCCCCCATTCTAGAGAACATACATTCTTCCCTACCCTTATGCTGTTGAAATTCCCACTCAAATTCTAGATTCCCTTTAAGCTTGTGTTTCCCCTTCTTGGTTGAGTTTTGGCCACCATTAGAGCATTTGGAGAAGAGCAAGGAACCTTGGAGACCTAAAGAACCACTCTTTGTACAGTTGCGAGGACCCCCACCTACTCACCTTTCGAGGTAAACATCCATTGTCTCATTTTTTAAAACATAATAAAAAATCAACATTTGATTCATGGATTCCAATTTACTTCTTGTTTTACTGCAGTAAGCATTTAGTTTAATTGTTTTTATTTTATTTGCACTCACACACTACCCTTTCACGAACTGCTACTAAGGGTTCTATAACCCTTAGTAGGTGTCCTTTTGCACTAGCTAGTGGGAAAACACTAGCTACACCTGTTTTATGTTTCTCATCAGACTAAACCTCTTGAAGTAACTTAGTTTCCTACTTTGGTGCCTTGTGTGCAACTTGAGATGAAGTACCCTCCATAAAATTTTCATCAATGTTAACTTAATTGGAATCCTCTAAGTTAAATTGTGAAGAATGTTTTGTATCTTTATCTTCAATCTACTCATTTGAAGTCTAAGTCATATCAAACCATTGATCATCTCTTGATTTGTTTAAGTGTTGCATTCGTTGAGGTTCCTTAGATACTTTTTGTTCTAAGTGACTAAGCTGATTTTCAATTTCTTCCACACTTAGACTTTTTGTTTCATCAAAAATAAAATCTCTGCTAACGATAAAATTTACATCTGATAAATGTCTATGTGCCCCTTCTTTTGTTCTAAATATCCAATTAGAATTCATTTCATACTTCTAGAATCTAACTTAGTTTGCTTTTCTTTTGGAACAAGGGCATCAAAATTTGAACCAAAAACTCTAATATGTTTAATCATATGTTTGAATCCATACCAAGCCTCATAAGGAGTAATTCCATCCAAAGATTAAGAAGGAGACTGGTTTCTCAAATAAATTGTTGTATGTACTTCCTCAGTCCAATAACTTGAACTTAATCCTTTGAAAGATAACATTGCTCTAGCCATTCACAATAATGTTTGATTCATTCGTTATGTTACTCCATGTTATTGTGGAGTATAGAAGTTAGTGAATTGTCTCCTTATTCCTTTTTCCTGGAAATATGTTAAGAATTCATTTGATGTATACTCACCACCATTATCAGTTCTCAATGTGGCCATATTTTCCTAGTTGCAATTTCAACCAAATTTTGAAAAGATTGAAACTTAGCAAAAGCTTATGGTTTCTCCTTCAAAAAAATACACCCAAACCATCCTGCTAAAATCATCAATAAAGAGAAAACAAGACTTGCATCCACCAAGTGAAGTGTCCAAAGGTCCACAAATATCATCGTGTATAAGTTGTAATATCCTAGTTTCCCTCCAAGTGCTTTTGGGAAAAGGTAACCTTCTATGTTTTCCAAAAATACAAGCTTGACATCTTGCATTTTCCTTCTGAAAAGTAGGTAAACCCTTTACCATTCCTTGTTGTTGAAGTTGAACAAGACTATCTTCATCCAAGTGGCCAAAACAAATGTGCCACAACTTCATGGGTGTAATACCGGCCTCAACTAATACTGCAAATTCCTTTATTCTTGGAATGACGGTGCCCTTCATTCTAAGAAGTCTTACATCCTCATAACCTATCATCGTTGTTTTGTATCCATCCTTAACTGAGTTGATTTTAAGTATTCCATCATCCATCACAATTTGATGTCCTAGCTGACGAATGTAAACCAACGACAACAAATATTTCTTAAAAGTGGGAACAAACCAAAGATTAGAAATCAAACTTTCACCAATTCCTGGTAAAAATACCTTAACCGATCATTTTCCTTGTGGTATATGTGGAGTATCATTTGCTAAAAAACTGAATTCAAATGGAAATCATTTTTAAAAGAGTAAGTGGATTGAACTAAGCTTGCTTCTTCTGACTGTTGAACTGTTGTAAAAAAATATTCACAATCCTCACTATTCTCTACATATGCATATTGTGCTGATGAAGACTCTTTCATCCTTTACAATATTATCAAAAGAAACTCTACAATTGGAGGTATAATGTCCAATTTTATTACATCGAAAGCAAGCTACCCGTTTTTTACCTCTTCCTTTACCATTGAATTGTGTATATTGAGTACATGTACCTTCTTCTTTTGAATTGAACTTATTCCAAGTCATATCACCTCTACCTCTGCCTCTTCCTCTACCACGACCTTGACCACGACCCCGATTTGAATACTAAAAATCATTTCTTGGATTTTCATTTCCTTTCTGACCATTACTTTTGGTAGGATTAACATTTTTTCTTGTGGAAAATTTACTTGTGCTAGCAACCAATGCATCTCCTTCTGATTGTTTTGATTTGCCAAAAAATTTATCATGGTTTTCTAGTAGCTCACTAAACTTATCAAAAGTAATGTTATCCAATTTATCTGTAAGTTGTAAAGTATCCAAAAAATATTTCTATAATTCAGGAAGATCATTAATCAAAATTATGACCATTAGACTATCTTCAATTTTACCAAAACTTGCTTTAGTGATTTCCTGTTTAATATTCTTCAACCTTGAGATGTATTCCATAACATCACCACCTTGAGTCAATTTCTGCTTAAATAACTTTAATTGAAGATCAATTTTCTTGGCTTCCGGTTGTGAATCAAACAAATCTTTACAAGTTTTCCAAGTTGACCAAGTAGAAGCAGAATTTTCTATGTGAACATAAACATCACCACATACAGTACTCTAAATGAGTGCTAAAGGTTTCTTATCTTTAAGTTCCCACTTAGCTAATTGACCCTTCAACAACTCATTATAAATTAAAGTGCTTTGAATATGACGACTCCATACTTTATAATTTTTGGACCCTTCCAACTTGTCAGAGTCATTGAATAAACAAACTACTTTAAACATAGTGAAACACTTAAACAAATGACCAGCTTGAAAAAACTTAAAACACCTTATTACTCCAAAGAAGTAAAAAACAATTATAACTCTAAGAAAACAATAAAATACTTATAACTCCAATAAAAAATATCTCCCTATGCCACCAAAAAAATCCTTATATCATCACAAAATATTTAAACATTTGCAAGCACTACCATCGTGAAGAGAAACCATATACCAAAGACCGCAAAATAAGATAATTATAGGGGCTTGGCCTTGACCCTCATATAATCTCATAAAAAGAAGTTATGTGCTCTAATCAATTCTTGAAAAATCAGCTTTTATCAAGTGGGAAAGATACAGGAAATGTATAATTACTTGATTTTTAAAAGACTTCTTATATCTCCAATATATCAACTTTGTTTTTAAAGAAATCCTCACAATTGGTTTTTACAAATTAATAGACTTCTTATATCTCCAAAAACATATCAACTTTCCTCTTTTTAAGAAATTATCACAAAATAAAAGTTAAATCTTTTTAAATATAAATATCCAAAAACTTCTTATTTTTATAAAAAATAAGATAGGTTTCTCTATAACTTTGAACTTCTCTTATTTATGAAGAGACCATGGTAAAAAACAGGCATATCTTCTCTTCTTTTGCTGCACAATGCGACTTCAAGATCTGAACAATCTCCTCGCAACAGTGACTAGCAGCGTGACAATCTCACGAACAGCGATGAAGAAGCAAGTCTGCCTTCTTTATCTTCTGCAAACTTCTAGCAGCGTGAGCTCCCATTGAAATGAAAGTGTAGAGAGTTTGTTGCAGATTTTAGGTTACATCTCTTCATGTGATAGCAACTACAAGTGAGAGTACAGTAGCATAATTCGAGTAAGAATATGATTCGATAGGAAAAAAATAAAGAATGAAAATATCTAGTGCTAATAAAATAAGGAAGTAGTTTGCTTATATATAATATTTTTAATCAAATATCCACAAATATATCATAAATATACAGACATTTATATAATAAAATTTAACATATATTTAAAAAACGAAAATATAAAATTTCAAACTTTGGATATGGAAGTGTGAGAGAGGACAACTACTTAGTTATTTTAATAAGTAACTATGAAATTGAATGGTATTTTTGTTTTAGAGTGTTCAAATAATTAATGTTTTTTTTTTCTTTCTTTAAATTGGTTTTTCAAAAAATTTCCAAATTGTCATACACGAAGTACCAATGAAATACCCATACGACCAAATTATGCTACTATCCCTTCATAAGCAATATGTTCTCTTCAACAGCTTTTCACAAGCAATGTGCACCCTTCAACATGTTCTTCAACATGTTTTCAGTTAAGACGGAAAGAAACAAGCAGCAACTCAAGTGAGGCGTGTTCTTCACTATGCATTTCTGTGTGTTCTCTTCATCAGGCTCAATCTAGGCATGTTCTTCACTATGCAACTCTGCGTGTGTTCTTCGATCAATTGACTCAATCATCTTCACTATGTGCAACTCCTTCAAACTTTCTTTGGTTTTTTTATTAACTAGATTCACAAAATATTAGAAAAATATGCAAGCACTTAGATCATTTCACAACAAGAGAAACTCAGACCAAATTCTGAACGGGCCACTCTTTGACGGGTATCTTTACAGTTTAGAATTTCAGAAATGTTGAGTATGGCGCACATATGCAATCTCTTCACAACTTTAAAAACCTCATCGCAGAGTACCATAGAATTATTAGTGTAAGTGCGAAAAAGATAAAAACCTTCAAGATTTCAGTGCTATTTCACTGCTATCTTTCTTCATTCAATAAAAAAACATCACATAAAAACTTTCTTCTAAAAAAAATGTAAAAATAATTACTTTTCAACGCAACCTTTAATTAACCCAATAAATCTTTATTTTCCAAAATCTTGAAAAAAAAACCACCGAGAATTCATTTACCTTCTTCACGGGGAGATGCCAATTCCAACCCTAACTGTAGCTCGCTCTCATACCACTTTGACAAAGTGTCCTCACACACTTAACTTTATTAATATGGAGGAAAAAAGTTACATAACAAACATAAGGGTTAAAAACATCTCAACCTCATGCAATATGGATTCAAATAACCTAAAAGAAATAACTAAGGACACCTCACATAATCACATAAGTGTGTAGGTATCCTCTTACAACAAAGTTTACTAAGTTAAAACTAAAAATATGTTTTGGATCATAGTTTCTAACAATACCAAGGGTTGGTTCATCTATTACCCTTTTTACTCAAAAGATTGGTAGAGAACTTGTTAATGGTAGATGAGAGGGCTATAGTAAAATTATCTTAGAGGGCTTCTATATTGTCCTTACTTGATATAGGAAACAAATCATTTAAAAAAGACCATTTTTTATTTCTATTGGAGATCAAATGCTTCTCGATTTGAGAATTATCTTCTATGAGATTGCTATGCATGACAAAACTAAGAGTAACAATTAAAGGTCTATGATTCAAGACACATTCATGGTCGTTTAAGATGTCAAAAAAATATTATTTCGTTGTATAAATGGATGTTACTACTGCCAAGGCCATGAATACAATTCATTTGGCTAGAATTTGGCCACTTCATTAGATCGTTGCCTATTATAAGATCTTGAGCACTACACGGTTTGACTAGCCAAGAACAAAAAAAGTTTACCTAGATATTTAGAACTTCTTTTGTACCTTCTAGCTGAAACAATGTCTTCATCTAACCAAATAGGATTGGGATTGGAATAGTTTTTTAAAAGAATAGCTTGGTCACTTTAAGTTCATACATTAAAGTAGCTTATTAAGAGGATGTTGCCTACATTCCTTAGGCTATAAATATCATGCTCTAAGCCATTGTAAGAACAATTTCTATCTAAATTGAATTTCTTATAAAAGTTAGAATTAACACGGGAAAAATAACATATTTATATGTAGGGTTTTTTAAGCATTAATGTGTATAATCTCCATCCAAATATATTGGTTGAAAGGGTCTTTCTCATGGTATTTTTAAGGATTATAAATGTATACTTAAGTATAGTATTCTAGGTGATTATTTTGGATTGAAAAAAAACATATATATAGATTGGTAGGAGAATATTAAATATGAAACATACAATTTACTACTGAAACTTGTAAAATTTGCCAAATATTATTATAAAAAACATATTTTATGTAAACATATGCGATATTAGAGACTTAAAAAGACCAAATAGCGAATTTATTTTTTGAAAAAAAGCCCAAAAAATAGCCAATTGGTGAAATTTCACCCCTAAAAATTTCCATGAGTCTTACTTATCAAGTCTAACATACGGAGAGATGTTTTTCCTAATGTATCAATCTATACCTCCAATGGCTATGATAGGATCATTTGTTCCATATTGACAATAGGACAAATACTTCTACGTTAGGGACCTTAACTTGGGGCTTTTGTTCCATGGAAATCCCCAACAGTTCCAAGAGAGGGTCCAAAGTGTGCCAAATTTCTATTTATTAATATATTTTAGTCTCTATCCCAAATGACAACTTTCCTATTTCTAATTAATGGCCATTTTCATTCCTTCCCAACTTCTTTTACCTTTTGAACCTCCTTTCTTAATTCGGCTTGATCTTTTGCAATGAGATCTTCATTATAAATATTCTCAATCCTTTTAGACCTGAGGTTTTGTTGAGTATTCCATATTTATGGTTAGTTTACCTAATGTTAACCTAGATTAGTCTATCTTATTTCTCTATTATTTTTCCCAAACTCTTTGCTTCTATGAGACAGGTACTTTCAATTTGTAAGTTCTTATTATGTAGCTCTACCTTGATTACATCTAACATATCCTCTTTGGCCTCTTCCTTCAAACCAAAAATTATAGGTTTCAAGGATGTTTTGTTATGCTCATGGTCTAATTCTATAAGGTTATTCGTTTCCTCTTTAAAGGTTTTAATGCCTAATTTACCTTCCAGGGTGATGTTGTTATTCAAATTTTCATCTATCTCTAAAATCTTGTCCTTCATCTTAATATTTTCTGAAGTATAAAAACCTCCTTATTGGGTTGATTTCGTTTCTTGGCTTTTTTTTTGCATTACCTATAATCTAATCTCCATTGACTCCAACTTATTCTCCAACATTTTTATCTTATTTTCTATCTATTTTTTAATCCTGTCTTCTAAAGATGTAAATTTATTATCAAGCATGGCTTCTAACTCTTTTTTATATTTAGCATCTCTTACTTCCCTACTCTACTATGATGACTGTATATGACCATAAATTCTTTGTAAGGTAATTATGCTAGGTCTCCCTTTGACAATATTTGGTAACTGCTGTGAATTGTTCATACTCGTGAAATATATATATATATATATGAGCAATAGAGGTGGACTAGGAGAAAGAGAAATGAACTTGTACACTTGGATTAGCTTCCACGAGCTTCAAACATACCGTGAAAATGCTCAGTGAAGATTCCCTAGATTGTGTTGCAGTGAAAAAAACCCAAATATTGAAAGTATTGTGCAACAATGAAAAAGCCCAATCTTAAAAATATTGTGCCATAGTGAAAACCCCCAATCTTGAAAATGGCCCATTGAAATGCCCCCATGAAAGTGTCTCTATAAAAACAAGTGCTAAATAAATTAAATAAAATTATAAACAAAGTTGGGAGAAGCAACTTGCACACCCGATTAAGTCAAAAATTTAAAAATATATTAAATAAAATTTAATTTTTATTTTTTACTTTGAAATATAAAAATATTAATTTTATGATCCAAAATCCTTAAAATAGCATAATATTGCAAAATTACACACCATGTACATCAATGTAAATGTGGAGCACAACTCCAATATTGATAAGAAATACAAGTCACACAAGAAATCCTTAAATAGTAGGAGAGCCCTCTCCATTTACCCCTAGAAATTCACCTAATCCATTCACATGTTCTCAACAATGAAGTACAATACCTCTATATATACATATTCACTCATTGCACATGTGATCCCTTCATTACGGTCGACCACTATTACATATACATTTACGTCACTACATATGCATTTATCCCTATATAGATGATCCGGATTTATGTGAGAAAGAAATGAACTAGCATATATATATTCACATACACAGATATATGGAAAGAAACAGAGTGATACAGTAAACACATATTCTATTAAATAGTGGAAATAGAATAGACTGTAAAATAAAATAGCTAGAATGGTGGTAGCTATATATCTCTGGGAAGAGATGTGGCCGCTATGCTTATTCGTGCCAAGATGAATACAAAAAGAGGTCGAAAGGGCCTATTTATCATAAGCACGAGGGAAATAATCCCAAACATCCAAAAACCTAACCCTAGAAGATGAACCGTCATAAATTTTGCGGCCCCAAGGTGGTTAGTTGAATAGTCAACTTCCCGGAGTCATAACTTTTGCATACGATCTCCATTTGGGGCGCTCGATATCATGTTTGAAAGGTCTATTCAATATTTACAACTTTCAATTGAGGGAAAATGCATGATGTTGGAAACCATTCCCCCCCCCCCTGAATCGTCAAAAAACGTCATTTAGGGCCTCGAAACGGCCCCAGAAGTTTACGACCTAGAAAAATTACTCGAAATTTTCCAAAATGGGAAACTATTTTGAGCTAGTGGAATAGGTGGGTGGCCACCGATATCCATCTGGATCATTCCTCCCCCCTTAGGAAACAATGGTATCCATTGCGTCAAATCCATTATCATATATCGAACTACGTGTTGAGTTGAGCTCCTGGTGCGACATTTGCTGAAGTGAAAAGGTTGTCTTTCTTTGATATCTTAAAAGGGTTCTAATAGTTGTTGATGGATGCACTGGAGTTGTTCAAAAATTTTGGTTGTTGTGTTATCCTTGGTCTGCACTGGCGTGGGTGATGAATTTTTGTAGGAGCACCTTGAATGCGTGGCCTTGCACTGTAGAGGTACCCTGATAGGTGATGCTGCACTGACTTTATGTTCTTCTTTTTTCTGTTGAGTAGAGGGATAATGTGAAAAGGTTGTGGATCTCTCTACGATATGATGTTGTGCAATTGCAAATAGGGAAAATTTCCCGGTGTGGGAGATTATCGTCCTACCCTGCTTGGTTGGGGTAGGTGCAACTATCTATGGTATCTGATAGAGTTGTCCTCCCAACGTGATAATGACACTGGGAGGTCGTGATTCATATACAACATGATGCTTCCACATATATGGCTTCCATAAAAGAACATCACATACTTCAAGTGGGACCATATCACACAATACCTCATCTTTGAAGGGCTTGATGGCATATGGTAGGATACATTGATGATTGACGCGGATCACTCGTCCTTGGCTTAGCCAACCAATGGTGTATGGTTGCAGGTGTGGTGTTATTGGTAGCTCTAATCTCTTGATGACTTCTGCCGAGATCAGGTTCTTTTGGTTGCCATTGTCCAAAACAAAATGTATGGGAATTCCCTTCACCCAGATATGTGAGTGGAAGAGGCGCTCCTCTGCCTCCGACTCTTCAGGTTCCTCTGGTTGAATCTGTGTGGTAGCAACAGTGACACTGAGTTCTGCATCAATGGTCCGCTTCCCTTTGTCTCTGGTTGTGACACTGGGTTCTGAATCAGAAATCAAAACTAGGATCTGATTCTGAAGCTTTGATCTCAGCCACCAATGACTGTTTTGAGCGACATTCATCAGTGTTGTGCCAGGGGCTTTTGTGGAACTCACACCACTTCCTGGTATCCTTCTTTGTCTTTTCGTTCCCCTTTTTCGCTTGTGGTTGGGACTAGTTATCCTTTCCATGTCCTTTGTTCTGGGAGCCAGAGTTTCCCTTGCCCTACTTTTACACAAGTCCGAAGTCGCGCTTGTTCTTTTGCTAAACTTTATGCTCAATTTTGATAGCATACCGATAGGCAGATCCAAGTGAAGAGATTTCCAGAAATTACATCTTTGTTCGTATGTACTGGTGTAGGCCACTGCGATATTTAAGTACTAGGTGCCGCTCGGATTCCTTGACACCCAGCTTTGTGCGCAAGGTATGAAAGTTGTTGGTGTACTCCGACACCGTTTGGTCCCTCTCTTGACAAAGAATGGTCCATTTTGTGTAACGGTCATCATAGTTTCCCACAGGGTAATATTGTTCCTTAACGAAATCTATAAAAGAGGCCCAAGTGGGATTGGCCTCAAACAATCTAGACTCGTCTAATGAGTTTTTCTCACAATAAGTTTCCCACCAATTTTTGACATGGGGGATAGCCTTGAGGAGCGCAAAGGTGAAATTTTCCCTGTCGAAAAAATTGTGGACAGAGAAATACCCTTATAGTAGATTCAACCATTTATCTAGGGCATCAGCATCGATCTAGCCTTCAAATAAAGGGATATCAAAGTTAACTTGTACCTTGAAGGGAGTTGCATCTCCGAAACGACTGCTTGTTGAAGGTGTATCTGCCATCGTCAAAGGATCTGGGTGAAATTATCCATCATCTCATTCCTTTGTCGCGTGAGAGATTTCTCAAGCAACAACTTGATAGGATATCCTACTCCGTTGTCTCTCTTTTATTTCGCCATGAGAGTCCATTTGGGGCGGCGAGAGTGATCTTCCCCAAGTGAAACTAGTTCGAGAACCAACTCTCTATATCTTGACCTCGTCAGGGACATGCACCAAGAAACAATCAAAGAGTAGATTGCTCTGATACCATTGATCCAGATTTATGTGAGAACGAAATGAAAGAGAATATATGTATTCACATACATAGATATATGGCAAGAAACACAGTGATACAGTAAACACATATTCTATTAAATAGCAGAAATAAAACAGACTGTAAAATAAAATAGCAAGAATGGTGGTAGCTATCTCTTAGAAGGGATGTGGCCACTATGCTCATTCGTGCCAAGATGAATACAAAAAGAGGCTGAAAGGGCCTATTTATCATAAGCACGAGGGAAAGAATCCCAAACATCCAAAAACCTAACCCTAGAAGATGAACCATCATAAAGTTTGTGGCCTCAAGGTGTTTAGTTGAACAGTCAACTTCCCGAGGTCATAACTTTTGCATACGATATCCGTTTGGGGCTCTCGATAACCCATTCGAAAGGTCTATCCGATATTTACAACTTTCGCATGGGGGTAAATGTATGTGTTTGAAAACCATTCCCCCCCTCCCCCTGATCGCCAAAAAACACCGCTTAGGGCCTCAAAACAACCCCGGAAGTTTAGGACCTGAAAAACCGTAGAAAAATTACTAGAAAATTGCCAAAATGGGAAACTGTTTTGAGGCATTGGAATAGGTGGGTGGCCACCAATATCCATTGGATCACTAGATCTATATATGCCCCCACTGGGGTCATATCATGTACCTTTAACCCCATATATGACCCCCCTTGGGTATTATCACTTAACTATAATTCCATGATCATGAAGAAGATTTTTATGATTTTAATATTAAAATACTAAAACTACTAGATAAAGCGAGGATTTAGAAAATGTTGATTCGCATAAAATTCAAAATATAATAAATTTTATTTAGCATGAATGTCAATTTGAGGGCTTGTTAATGGATAAGTCTACGAGTGCGGACACAAGTGGACCTCCCTAGTTCGAATGAGTTGAATCTAGAACAAAACAAGACAATGCATACACACCTTTCCCTAAATTAATTAAGTACTGATGAGAAACAAAGAAAATAAAACTCACCTCTTGAATGAAGTTTGTCCTCGATGTCTTTGAGTTGCTACAACCTGACTTATTGGACAAAGAACCTGTAAGAGATTCACCACAAACAAAGACCAAGTGTATTGCGATAGAAACAACTTGACTAATATAAGTAAATGACCAAGGAAATTCACTTTAAATGATATAAACAATCGGATATGGGAAAGCAAATGCATCATTTTATTATCAAAGTAGAAATAATTACAACCATAGCCTTGGTGTCATAGATCCCTTTCGATGGATTCCTCTTACTCCAACTTTTCACACTTGTCTTGGAATAATGAGTCTAAAAAAGATAACACTCTGGTACTATTCGTCCAGCATCTACTTACTATCAATTATTCTTCCCCTCACCCATGGCCAAGAGCTTCATTTATAAGACAATGAGGACAAGGGGGAGTTGAGAGGATTAGGGAAATAGGGTGAGAGAGTATCCACACAGATGTGGAACTCGAGCAAGATCCAATTAAATAGGATGGAAAACTAATCCCACAAGATTCTGCTCTAGAAACCTCTCGAAAACCTAATTTTCTGCATGTACAAAGGTCGACGCGATTTGCAGTAGAGCAAGATGCGCCTATCATGGTCGACGTGGTTTGATATAAATGTAAGGCATGCCAGTGACGCATGTTGCAATGAGACACACTGCATTGAGCGGGTTTTGGCGCAGGTTTCTAGGAGAGCAAAGCGCGTCGAGGTTGCAAAATAAGGTGATTTTCAAGCCAAAGAAAACAGGGTTCATCTTCCATGATAATATCTTTAGAGATTGTGACAATGCTAGGTTACAAGATTCATAATACTAAAAAAAAATCCGTGTAACAGATTTCCCCCCAAAGTACGAAGGTACAGAGAAGCAATATGTGATGTACTTTGATGTGACTAGGAACAAACGAGGAACCATCGATTGGAGAATTGTCGACAAAAACCAATGACTTTACAACGTCAACGTGGATCAATATCTGAATGACTATAAACAAAATCATGGCTACTAGAATACAAGCGTATATCCATGAAGAAAAGTAACACAGGCACAACCAATACAAGAGTGGATCTGAGAAACAAATATAACATAACCACCGACCTGTTAGTTTTTCAGAATTTCAATCTGATCTAGGATCTTAACTGAGAGAATAACATGTACAGCATATCAATCATGGACACAATAATGCAAGCACACGAGAGACATAGAGTTTACTTGGGGAAAACCATAAAGGTGAAAAACCCCAATAACTTCCTCAGAGATAGATAGAGCAATGATACAACCCAAGCATAAGAGATAGACATCTCCTAGCAGCAGCTTCTCCTCCTCCACAAGTGCGCCACTATCCAAAGAGTGTGAGAGAGAATAGAACGATTAAATAGAGTGCCTCCCACACTCTATTTATACTTGACTTGACTTGCCTAATAACCTTTACTAGGTCGGCCTTAACTTAACCACATAACATAATGCTGAATGGGCCGACACCCAATAGGGTGGTCTAATAACCCTTCGACCCACATGGCCGACCCCCAATAGGGTGGTCTAATAACCCTTCGACCCACATGACTTATACAGGGCCGACTCCAACGAGGTGGTCTAATAACCCATCAAGTATAAGTTACGACACTTACAATATAAATGACGACACTTACGTATAAAGGAATAATAACATCTCTATAGGAATACAAACACTTCCGTATAGAGGAATAATAACATCCCTATAGGAATACATATATGAAATACATTCCGAAGTTACATATACATCAACACTCCCTCTTAACTAGGAAGGTATTTCTCGACACAGGTATTCTAGCACAAGTCTTCTTCTCTGGATCATCATCAGCGAATCATCGTCATCGTCACTACTGTTGCTATCTCAATCAATACCCGATCTACTCGTCATAGGAATTTCTACAAAGCCAATCCTTTTTCATACTGGATGTAGGCCCACCACCTGCAGATCTTCATCATCACTGGCCATACTGTGAAATCCTCAGGACTTATTACGTGAGTCAACAAAACCTCGAAAGAGTATCCCAGGGCTAATTTCGAGCACACAGCTCAACCTATCGGATCTCCCGGGACCTTTTACATGCTACTGCACAACCTGTCCATGACCACAAAATATCATCTGATACTCATGATCATAGTTCACGAAGCACAACCCAGATGCACATCACATAGCACTTACATCTACGCCATGGGAGAACACATCTACAACCATGTGAGAATGGCACAACAATTATATTACAGCCATGGGATAACACATCTACAACCATGCGAGAATGGCCCAGCACTTATATCGCAGCCATGGGAGAACACATCTACAACCATGCTCGAACGGACCCAACACTTATATCGCATCCATGGGAGAACACATCTACAACCATGCTCGAATGGCCCCAACACTTATATCGCAGCCATGGGAGAACACATCTACAACCATGCTCAAATGGCCCCCGCACTTATATCGCAGCCATGGGAGAACACATCTACAACCATGTTCGAAAATCTCATGTGCATCTGTGTCTTTGGAACTCATCACACATAATCCGACTGATTATGTAATGTATCCACTTGATACATGTTATCACATATGATCATCCTGATCATCATCATAGCATCATCCTGATGCATATCATCCAGAGTATTGTCCCGATACTCATCACACATAATCATCCTGATCATCGTCACTGCATCATCCTAATGCATGTCATCTGGAGCAACATCCTGAAGTTTGTCATCTATGATCATCCTGATCATACAATGAATCCACCTGATGCATACCAAGTATCTACCTAATACATATCATCATACATGATCCACCTGATCATACAATGTATCCACCTGATGCATATACAGGTACATGGTCCAAGCATCCAACATGATGCATATACATATACATGATCCAACTGATCATAACAAGCATCCAACATGATGCATATACAGAGCAGTAACTAGAGCATCGTCCCGATGCTCATCATCCAGCGCTTACATCCACAGCCATGGGAAGGATCCTCCTCTCGCCATTCTTGGAATGGATTCCAACAAATATGTCCATCACTTCTTCCTCAAAGTGTTGTCAATCTGAAGAACACCAAGCCTCTCTCTAAAGTGCTCAAACTTCACTCTGGCTAGTGGTTTCGTCAACACATCTGCAATCTGCTCATCCATCGCAACATACAGGAGCTTCACTGCTCCTCTCTGCACCATATCCCTGATATAGTGATATTTGATCTCTATGTGTTTCGACCTGTCTTGGAACACTGGGTTCTTTGACAGCTTCACATAACTCTGGCTGTCACAAAGATACCAGTAGCCTCCAGCGGTAGATCAAATAACTCAGATAGTAGCTTCCGAAGCCATACTGCCTCACAACTAGCCGAACAGAATACAACATACTCTGCTTCATTTGTACTCAGTGATACGCAGGACTGCTTCCTGCTAAACCAAGAGATCACACCTGATCCCATACTGAAGCAACACCCAGAAGTGCTCTTCCTATCTGCAGCACTGCCTGCCCAATCTGAATCAGCATAACCCTACAGGTTAAACTTTTGATTCACATCATACTTGAGCCCATAGTCAACTGTACCCTTCAGGTACCTCAGAATATGCTTTACAGCAACCAGGTGAACACTCCTCAGATCCGTCAGGAACTGGCTCAATGTGTTCACCGCAAAGCAAATATTTGGTCTCGTGTTTGTCAGGTACATCAAGGACCCAATCATCTGACGATACATAGTGACATCAACCGGCTCAGATGAAGCATCACACGGAAGCTTCAGGTTCGATGCCATAGGTGTAGCCATGTCCTTGCAGTCCATCATCCCGAACCTCTTCAGGATCTTTACTGCATACTTCCCTTGTCCAAGGAAGATTCCATCTGCACTCTGCCACACCTCCATGCCAAAAACAAATACTGCATCATCCCCAAGTTCTTCATCTTGAAATTGGCAGCAAGCTTCCGCTGTGTGTCGGCAATCAATATATCTTCACCTGTAATAAACAGGTCATCCACATACAAAATTAGTATCACTGGATTGCCTTCCTCAACCTTGTAGTAAAGGTTGGAATTCGCTTTACTCTTGGTAAAGCCCAAACTGGATAGAAACCTGTCTATCCTACCATACCAAGTTCTGCACATATATGACTCCTTGTCATGTGTCTCAGAACCAAGTGGCTGCTCCACATACACTTCTTCTTCAACTACACCATTTAAGGAAGCTGTCTTGAAATCCATCTGGTGTATCTTCCACTTCATCACTGCAGCCAGAGCAAGTACTGATCTAATGGAAGTGTATCTGGCTACAGGAGCAAAAGTCTCTATGCTACCACCTGCAGCATGCTTGATCTTGTAGATCCTCTTGGAAGTCACTACAGACTCCCCTTCAGGTCTTGGGACTGCATCCCAAACATCTTCATGATCAACTGGTACTCCTCGATCATGGCATTCTTCCCAGATCCTAGGAACTTCAATATCTACAATATTTTCAATAGTTAACTTTGTTGCTGAACAAATGTTGTAGTCCTTCTTTTGTAGGTGATGGTATACGATATTTCCTACACAACAAGTTAAATTGCATGATTAGAAAACATCTCATAGTTTTCATAACAAATTCTTACACATAAAGAAATATGTCATGCAGTCATGCAATTATCTTAGCCAATGCTTCAATACAACAATTATCCATATCCCATAACTTTCTAGATGCCTTCCAATCTCCACCAGAACATTGTTAAGAGTGTGCACAACTCCCAACATGTCAACAAAGAGGTTTCATTCTAGATAAGTAGCAATGGAATGTTGTACAATGCCATAGGCCACTTACCCATGTATATTAGTAGTATATGGTTCATCAATGCAACTATTCTAATATGCATAATACACAACCTAATTCTAGGAACATCAGTATATACGTTATTGAACAGTATTATTTAAACAATAAAATATGCAATGAATGATAATTCAAATACTTATCTTTGTTTGTTTGTTGGGTTGACCGCCTCTGAATATCTGCATCCTTGCAGAAACTACTGAAGTGTGCTCCTTCTTGATCTTTGCTTCCTTGCAGGAACAACTGGAGTGTGCTCCCTCTTGATCTTTGCTTCTTGGATTACCTATCCTTGAACTTATATCCATCCTTAATCACTATGCATGCTTATTAGTATCATCATTGTGTTATCCTCGAGGTCTCATACATAATCACACATTCATTAGTATAATCTTAATACTATCAAAACACAATAATCTTAAACATGTATAGTCATGATCATTTCAAACACAAGTAATAAACATTAGTATTCAAGGTTTCAAGGAAGTCTTCTTTTACTCATGCATATTCTTATTTGATCATATGACTCTTCTGGTTAGTTAAATCATCAATCAAGATAAGAGACATAATATGCATAAACCCTTGATTACTTACATTTCTAACTTTATGAATAAACATAACCAATCATACCAAGTATACTTATATAAGGGATCCTAACACAAGGTAAGATTCTAACTTGATATAGGAAAAACATACCTGGATTACTATGTTAGCTAGTTATGTCTAACATACCCGCATGATGTCTTATGGTTCTGTTCAATGACTTGTGCTAGTAACCTGCATGTCTCATAAGTTAACCATTGTAGAACCTAGTTATACATACCTCATAAGTAGATCTTCTATGTGATCCATGAAAATGGATGAATCTTTGTCTTCATGTCACCATGATCATATGTTCTTGAAGTAGAACATGATTTGTCTTTCTTGGTGTACCTTTTATGTTAGCGAACAACATAAACCTCATACAACATCACAATGCATTAGTACAATCATAAGTGTCAAAACCTTAATCAATGAATATCTTCTATTAAGGTGATATGACAAGTCTAGTAATTAATCAAGATTGTACTAACTGTACTGATATGAAGACAAACATGTCATAAACTTAACCATGAAAAGAATTTGAAACATACATGTAAGCCATACATGTCGAGATTGCTTGTAATCTTCTTATGTAAGGCCTTAGCCTCATCTCCCTCTGAAACAGGACTTCTTTACTTATGCAGGTGACCAATCCATTCTCTTCTAGGATTAACCCAATGTACTTGATTTGCAGAAATTAGATATGGAGCTAGATTAGGGTTTTTCAGAGAAACCCTAAAAATTCAAACTTTGAATTTCAAACTTCTAAAAAAAGATGTGCCTTTCTAAGCTGGTCAAGTTGGTATACTCAGAATTTGAAAACTGCAAAGTTTCACCCCTCAAAATTGCCTTTTAGATTTTCGGATTCACTAGGGAGGACCCTGAATTAGGGTTTGAGTTTCCCAGAGCTTCAACCAACCAAAAGATTTGATTCAAAGCTCTAAGCTTCGATTTTTATGAGGAGCTTCCAGCCGTGGTCATAGATTTCCAAAATTCCAATTTTTGTAGAAGCCCTAATTTTCCATCTTTCTGATCAAAGTCCCGAACTGGGGTTTGATCAAGCCCAACCTTCTAACCAACCAAAAAATCTGATCTTGGTCTCTAAATTTTTATTTTGATGAGTAGCTTCCAGTCGTGGTCTCCGATTACAAAAATTCCAACTTTCTCTGAATCCCTAAATTCTGGAAGCCATGAATGAAAGTGATCAAAAATAGTTATGTTTTGACAGAAATATGTACCTGATTGTTTATGGCGCAACTCCAAACTTTTTTATCCACGGGGTCTAAAAATGTTTCCTATGATAGCCTGACCTGTCATCTTTCCAACCCCATAGGTCTGACCTCAAATGGATTCTCTGAGAGAGAGTTATGCCAAGTGTCGCAAGGTGACCTGTTTATGGGGTAAAACAGGAGAGCAAACTTGTACGACGTGCCACGTGTCACTAGTTCCGTTTCGGCCTCTAAAAAAATTACCTGAGCAAGTACGATCTGTGCACTACCTGTCACGTTTTACTAAATTTGATTTGGAGCTTCCTAGCCCATGTTATGACCTTTTTTCCTAGGTCACCTGTTTATGACTTAGATCTGGAAGAGGCAGAAACCCTAGATTGTACAGATCATACAACACAAAGTACAATGAATTCGAAGTTGTCCTTTGGAAAAAAGGTACATGTGGATCTGATCTTTGACCTGTAAAAGTTTTAGATCCAAAAACTTCGCCAGAATGGATTTATAGCGAAAGTGCTACGATGACTGATTTTTGCTATATCAAGCCCTAGCATTGCATGTGCAACAAGTGTCATACATGCCATACCATGCCTTCTTTCAGGATAGCTTTGATACCATGTTATTTTTTCAGAATTTCAATCTGATCTAGGATCTTAACCGAGAGAATAACATGTACAACATATCATATCTACAGTATATCAATCATGGACACAATAATGCAAGCACACAAGAGACACAGAGTTTACTTGGGGAAAACCATAAAGGTGAAAAACCCCAATAACTTCCTCAGAGATAGATAGAGAAATGATACAACCCAAGCATAAGAGATAGACATCTCCTAGAAGCAGCTTCTCCTCCTCCACAAGTGCGCCACTCTCCAAAGAGTGTGAGAGAGAATAGAATGACCAAATAGAGTGCCTCCCGCACTCTATTTATACTTGACTTGACTTGCCTGATAACCTTTACTAGGTCAGCCTTAACTTAACCACATAACATAATGCTAACTGGGCCGACCCCCAATAGGGTGGTCTAATAACCCTTTGACCCACATGGCCGACCCCCAATAGGGTGGTCTAATAACCCTTCAACCCACATGACTTATACAGGGCTGACCCCAACAAGGTGGTCTAATAACCCATCAAGTATAAGTTACGACACTTACAATATAAATAACGACACTTCCATATAGAGGAATAATAACATCTCTATAGGAATACATATCTAAAATACAATCCGAAGTTACATATACATCAACACGACCAATACTGTGTGGATCTATGTGACAGAGTGCCTACATGATGTCAATGTAGAAAGCTATTCAAACAATATCCATCGCAACCCGGGTAAGATATGCAACAAAGGTATCCTAGGGTCTTCAAACTGATCCCCAAATCGATATGATCCTAACGATGTGAATAAAAGAGTTGAATTCGAACATGGAAGGAACCACTCAATTACCGATCAATGATGTGAACCCTTAACAAGTGCAGGGGAAATCACCAGTAATGACAAAGAAATGTACATAGATGATCGTGTTCCTGAGCAATGAGAAATGTGAAATGATGATGAGTGAAGGTATAGTACTGGGACACCATATATCTTCTCAGGGAATCCGAGTGGACCAAGTGAAACTCGAGGTTATCAAAAATTTACCCCCACCTATAAAAAATAGAGATGTTAGAACCTTCTTTGGCCAAATAGGCTACTACAGAAGATTCATAGAAGGCTTGAGCAAGATGGAAGCTCCCATGTTTTCCCTATCCAAAGATACATAATTTGAGAGGGTATAAAATTGTATGGAAACATTTGAGCAGATTAAGGAGAAGACTATCATTGCACCTGTACTTCAATGGAAAACTAGAACCTACCATTTTACATTCACTTGGATGCCTCTGACAAAGAATCTGAGACAGTACTAGGGAAGTTGGAATACAAACAACCCTACGCAATTTATTATATCAGTAAAAGTTTGGTCGGGGATGGGCTCAAATACATAGTGATAAAAAAAGAATCCTTAGCTATCGTTCAATCCATTAACAAATTTCACCACTACATCACAAACTATTTGGTATATGTCCACATTGACCACTCAACTATCAGGTATTTGATGAATAAACCCAATACCAGTTTCAGGATCATTAGGTGGTTACTACTTTTGCAAGAATATGATATTACAATATTAGATAAACTAGGGAAGCATAACGTTGTTGTATATTTTTTTTCAAAACTAACACATGATGTAGACAATGAGTTAGTTGATGATGTTTTCCCAGATGAACATCTCTTTTCCATCTCAATTGAAATCCCATGGTATGTTGATATAGCTAATTTACTAGTATCTGGGATATTTCCACAACACTTTGATTACAAACAAAGATGTAAAGTCATCAGAATGAGTGCAACTTATACTTGGATCCAAGGATTTTTGTTCAATAAAGGACCATATCAAATTATAAGAAAGTGCATAAGGGAAGATGAGGTACATGATGTACTTCATGCTTGTCACAATGAACCATGTGGGGGACACTATGCATCCAAAAGAACAACCTATAAGATACTGTAAATGGGATATTATTGGCCTACACTACATAAATATGCCCCAGACTATGTGTAAAGGTGTGATGACTGCCAATGAATGCGGAAGCCCACAAGAAAGGATGAGATTCCCACACAACCCCAAATATCACTAGAACCTTTTGGCAAGTGGGGGTTTGAATTTTTAGGGCCAGTAAACCTACCATCCAATCATAAGAGTTTCATCCTGGTATGCACTAATTATCTCAAAAAGTGGGTCGAGGTCAAAGCATTAACTACAATAGATGAGGAAAGTGTGGCCAAATTCTTTATAGAAAAAATATTCACAATTTTTGGGGTTCCTATGGAATTGGTATATGATCAAGGGACATAGTTCGCGTCTAATTTGATTGAAGAGTTCCCCATCAAGAATAAAGTTAATCACAGACAATCCTCATCCTACCACCCACAAGAAAATGTGAAGTTAGAGGTGACAAATAGAGATCTTGAAAGAATACTCACCAAAATAGTCCAAATACATAGAAAGGATTAGGCAGACAGATTAAACGAGTCTATTTGGGCCTTCAATACAACTTAGAATGCCACTACAAGATTTACACCATATTAGCTGGTCTATGGAAAAAATGTGATGCTTCCTATTGAATTTGAGATAAAAACCCTTCAAACAGTTTTCAGTCTCAATTTAGATATGTCACTAGCACAACAAGATAGGATTCAACATTTGAATGCACTAGATGAGTGCATACAACAATCCCTATCCCATAATGATATAGTACAGCAATGAAGAACGCAATGCCATGATAAGCATATCAGCACTAAGAAGTTTGAAGAGGGAGATTGGGCATTGTTATACGACTCAAGGTTCCAAAAATTCAAAGGGAAATTGATGACAAGGTGGTTAGGGCCATACCAAATTGACACCTTCTATGAAAATGGATCAATCAGAATAAGAACCATTGATGACACAAAGACCCCATTGTTGATGTAATTGTAACTTTGGAATGTATTTCACATATATGTATATTGTATTCCTATAGAGATGTTATTATTCCTCTATACGGAAGTGTCGTCATTTGTATTGTAAGTGTTGTAACTTATACTTGATGGGTTATTAGACCACCTTGATGGGGTCGGACCTGTATAAGTCATGTGGGTTAAAGGGTTATTAGACCACCCTATTGGGGGTCGGCCCTGTCAGCATTATGCTATGTGGTTAAGTTGAGGCCGACCTAGTAAAAGTTATTGGGCAAGTCAAGTCATGTATAAATAGAGTGCGGGAGGCACTCTATTTGATCATTCTATTCTTCACTCACACACTCATTGGAGAGTGGCGCACTAGTGGAGGAGGAGAAGTTGCTGCTAGGAGGACTGTCTCTTGTACTTGGGTTGTATCATTGCTCTATCTATCTATGAGGAAGTTGCAGGGTGTTTCACCTTCTTGGTTTTCCCCGGTGAAACTCTGTGTCTCTTGTGAGCTTGAATTATTGTGTCCATGATTGATATGCTGTAGATATGCTGTACATGTTATTCTCTCAGTTAAGATCCTAGATCAGTTTGAAATTTCTGAAAAACTAACATGGTATCATAGCTAGCCTGAAAGAAGGCATGGTATGGCATTTATGACACTTGTTGCACTTGCGAAGCTAGGGCTTGATATAGAAAAAACCCGTCATCGTAGAACTTTCGCTATAAATTCATTTTGGCGAAGTTTCAGGATTTGAAAATATTACAGGTCGAAGATAAGATCTCCATGTACCTTGTGTCCGAAGGAGAGCCTCTAATTCGCTGTACTTTCATATTTATGATCTGTACAATATAGGGTTTCTGCCTCTTCCATATCTCAGTCATAAACAAGTGACCTAGGAAAAAAGGTCACAACTTGGGATAGGAAGCTCCAAATGAAATTTTGTAAAAATTGGCAGGTAGGGAACGGACTGTACTTTTACAGGTCCAATTTTCAGAGGCCGAAATTGAACCAGTGACACGTGGCACGCCGTACAAGTTCTCTCTCCTGTTTTATCACATAAACAGGTCATGTTGCGACATTGGCACATCTCTCTCTCAGAGAATCCATTTGAGGTCAGACCTATGGGGTTGGAAATATAATAGGTCAAGCTACCACAGGCCTAATTTTTAGACCCTGTATATCTTAAATGTCAAAGTTACACCAGAAACAATCAAGTGCATATTTCTGTCAAAACAGAATTGGATTTTGAGCACCTTCATTCATGGCTCCGAGAATTTAGGGTTTCGGAGAATGTTGGAATTTTTGTATCGGATACCATGGCTGGATGCTCCTCATCAAAATCAAAATTTAGAGACCAAGATCGAATTTTTTGGTTGGACAGAAGGCCGGGCTTGATCAAACCTTAGTTCGGGACTTTGATCGGAAAAGTGGAAAATTAGGGTTTCTACAAAAGTTGGAATTTTTGAATTATGTGACCATGGCTGGAAGCTCCTCAAGAAAATCGAATTTTAAAGCTTTGGATCAAACCTTTTGGTTGGGTGAAGCTCCGAGAATCTCAAACCCTAATTCAGGGTCCTCCCTAGTGAATCCGAAAATCTAAAAGGCAATTTTGAGGGGTGAAACTTTGTAGTTTTCAAATTCTAAGTATACCAGCTTGACCAGCTCAGAAAGGCGCATATTTCTATCCTTTCAGAAGTTTGAAATTCAAAGTTTGAATTTTTAGGGTTTCTCTAACAAACCCCAATCCAGCTGCAGATCCAGTTTCAGAAAATTAATGTGGATTGGGTTAATCCTAGAAGAGAATGGGTTGGTCACCTGCATAAGTGAAGAAGTTCCTGTTTCCAAAGGGAGATGAGGCTAAGGCCTTACATAAGAAGATTACAAGCAATGTCGACAGGTATGACTTATCCAAGTATGTTTCCAGATCTGTTCATGATTAAGTTTATGGTATGTTTGTCTTCATTAAGGTTAGTACAATCTTGATTAACTTTAGACTTGTCGTATCACCTTAATAAAATTATGAATGCAGATATTCATTGATTAGGGTTTTGACACTTATGATTGTACTAATGCACTGTGGTGTTGTATGAGGATAATGTTATCTGCTAACATGAAAGGTACAAATCAAGTTCTAGATCAAGACCATGATGACATGAAGACAACGACTCATCCATAGTCATGGATCACATAGTGGTATGTATAATTTGGTTCTATAATGGTTAACTTATGAGTTATGTAGGTCATTGAAGAGAACAAGAAAACATTGCTAGACATAACTAGCAAATATGATGGCCAGGTATGTTTTTTCCTATATCAAATTAGAATCCTACTCTATGTAAGGATCTCATACTTTTGTATGATTGATAATGATTACTCATTAAGTTACAAGTTTGAGTAATGTAGGGTTTATGCATATTATGTCTCTTACCTTGATTGATGATATGACTAACCAAAAGAGTTCTATGGTCAAATATGAATATGCATGAGTAAGAGAAGTCTTCCCTGAACTTTGAATGCTAATGCTTATTATCTGTGTTTGAAATGATCATGACTATACATGTTTAATATTATTGTGTTTTGATAGTATTAAGATTATACTAATGAATGTATGATTATGTATGAGATCTCGAGGATAACACAATGATGATACTAGTAAGCATGCATAGTGATCGAGGATGGATATAAGTTCAAGGACAGGTAATCCAGGAAGGAAAGATCAAGAGGGAGCACACTCCAGTAGTTCCTACAAGGAAGCAAAGATTGAGAGGGAGTCCATCCGACAAACAAACAAAGATAAGTATTTGAATTGTCATTCTTGTATTGTTCAATGATGTATATACTTATGTTCCTAGACTTAGGTTGTGTATTATGCATATTAGAATAATTGCATTAATGAACAGTATACTACTAATATGCATATAATGAGTAAGTGGCCTATGGCACTATACAACATTCCATTGCTACTTATCTAGAATGAAACCTCTTTGCTGACATGTTGGGAGTAGTGCAAACTCTTAACAATGTTCTTGTAGAGATGGAAGGCATCTAGAAAGTTACAGAATATGGATAAATGTTGTATTGAAGAATTGGCTAAGATAATTGCATGACTGTATGACATATGTTTTTATGCGTAATATTTTGTTATGAAAACTATGAGAAGTTTCTAATCATGCAATTGAATTTGACTTGTAGGAAAGATCGTGTATAATCACCTACAAAAGAAGGACTACAACATTTGTTCAGCAACAAATCTATCTATTGAAGAATCTAAAGTTCCCAGGATTCGGGATGCAGTAATGGAAGAATGCCATGATCGACGAATACTAATCGATCATGAAGAATGATGTTTGGGATGCGGTCCCAAGACCTGAAGGGAAGTCCGTTGTGACTTCCAAGTGGATTTATAAGATCAAGCATGCTGTAGATGGTAGCATAGAGAAATACAAAGCGAGGTTTATAGCTTGTGGCTTCTCCCAAAAAGAAGGATTGATTATGAAGAGACTTTTGCACCTGTAATCAGATACACTTCCATCAAAATAGTACTTGCTCTGGCTGCAGTGATAAAGTGGAAGATACACCAAATGGATATCAAGATAGCTTTCTTGAATGGTGTAGTCGAAGAGGAAGTGTATGTGGAGCATCCACTCGGTTTTGAGACACATGACGGGGAGTCAAATGTGTGCAGATGGAATCTTCCTTGGACAAGGGAAGTATGCAGTAGAGATCCTGAAGAGGTTCAGGATGATGGACTGCAAGGCCATGGCCACACCTATGGAATCGAACTTGAAGCTTCTGTGTGATGCTTCATCTGAGCCGGTTGATGCCACGATGTATCATCAGATGATTGGGTCCTTGATGTACCTGACGAACACGAGACCAGATATTTGCTTTGCGGTGAACACATTGAGCTAGTTCTTGACGGATCCTAGAGGTGTTCACCTGGTTGCTGTAAAGCATATTCTGAGGTACCTGAAGGGTACAATTGATTATGGGCACAAGTATGATGCGAATCAAAAGTTTAACCTGCAGGATTATGTTGATTCAATTTGGGCAGGTAGTGCTGCAGATAGGAAGAGCACTTCTAGGTGTTGCTTCAGTATGGGATCAGGTGTGATCTCTTGGTTTAGCAGGAAGCATCCCTGTGTAGCACTGAGTACAACTGAAGTTGAGTATGTTGCAGCTTGTTCGGCTAGTTGTGAGGCAGTATGGCTGAGGAAGCTACTGTTTGAGCTATTTGATCTCCCGTTGGATGCTACTGGTATTTTTTGTGACAACTAGAGTTGTGTGAAGCTATCTGAGAACCTGGTGTTCCATGACAGATCGAATCACATTGAGATCAAATATCACTGTATCAGGGATATGGTGCAGAGAGTAGCAATGAAGCTCCTGTATGTTGCGACAGATGAGCAGGTTGCATATGTGTTGACGAAACCACTAGCCAGAGTGAAGTTTGAGTACTTCAAAGAGAGGCTTGGTGTTCTTCAGATAGAAGATACTTCGAGGAAGAAGTGATGGGACACATCTGCAGGAGACATTCCAAGCATGGTGAGAGGAGGATCCTTCCCATTGCCGTGGATGTAAGCAATGTGTGATGAGCATCAGGACGATGCTCCAGTTATTGCTTTGTATGATCATTTGGATCATATATTTGTATATGCATCATGTTGGATGCTTTGTATGATCAGTTGGATCATGTATTTGTATATGCATCATGTTGGATGCTTGATATGATCAGTTGGATCATGTATTTGTATATGCATCATGTTGAATGCTTGATATGATCAATTGGATCATGTATTTGTATATGTATCAGGTGGATACATTGTATGATCAGGTGGATCATGTATGATGATATGTATCAGGTAGATACTTGGTATGCATCAGGTGGATGCATTGTATGATCAGGATGATCATGGATGACAAGCTCCAGGATGTTGCTCCAGATGATATGCATCAGGATGATGCTATGATGATGATCAGGATGATCATATGTGATGATATGTATCAGGTGTATACATTGCATAATCAGTTGGATTATGTATGATGAGTTCCGAAGACATAGATGCACATGGGCTTTTCGGACATGGTTGTAGATGTGTTCTCCCACGGTCGTGATGTAATTGTCGGGCTTTTCCAACATGGTGGCAGATGTGTTATCCCATGGTCATGATGTAATTTCCAGATCCATTCTCACATGGTGGTAGATGTGTTCTCCCATGGTGCAAATATAAGGGCTTGGTCCATTCCAACATGGTTGAAGTGTGTCTTCCCATGGTCATTGATGTAAGAGCTGTGCCATTCTCTCATGGTTGAAGTGTGTCTTCCCATGACTATGATATAAGTGTTGTGCCATTCGAGCATGGTTGAAGTGTGTCTTCACATGGTTGCGATATAAGTGTTGTGTCATTCGAGCATGGTTGAAGTGTGTCTTCCCATGGCTATGGATGTAAGTGCGATGCCATTCTCGCATGGTTGAAGTGTGTCTTCCCATGGCATAGATATAAGTGCCGATCCTTTCACAGATGGTTGAATTGTGTCTTCCCATGTCAATGATTGTAAGTGCTGTGTGATGTGCATCTGGGTTGTGCTTCGTGAACGTTGTTATGATCAGCATGATCATGAGTATCAGGATGATACTCTGTGACCGTGGACAGGTTGTGCAGTGGCATGTAAAAGGTCCTGGGAGATCCTATAGGTTGAGCTGTGTGCTTGTAATCAGTCCTGGGATGCTCTTGCGAGGTTTTGTGACGCACATAATAAGTCCCGAGGATTCCACAGTATGGCCAGTGATGATGAAGACCTGCAGGTGGTGGGCCTACATCCAACATGAAAAAGGGTTGGCTCTGTAGAACTTCCTATGACAAGTAGTTCAGAGATTGATTGAGATAGCAGCAACAGTGATGATGATGATGATTCAATGTCGATGATCCAGTGATGATGATCCAGAGAAGAAGACTTGTGCTAGCAGATCTGTGTCGAGAAATACCTTCCTAGTTAAGAAGGAGTGTTGATGTAATTGTAACTTCGGAATGTATTTCACATATGTGTATATTGTATTCCTATAGAGATGTTATTATTCCTCTATATGGAAGTGTCATCATTTATATTGTAAGTGTTGTAACTTATACTTGATGGGTTATTAGACCACCTTGATGGGGTCAGCCCTGTATAAGTCATGTGGGTTAAAGGGTTATTAGACCACCCTATTGGGGGTCGGCCCTGTCAACATTATGTTATGTGGTTAAGTTGAGGCCGACCTAGTAAAGGTTATTAAGGAAGTCAAGTCATGTATAAATATAGTGCAGGAGGCACTCTATTTGATCATTCTATTCTTCACTCACACACTCATTGGAGAGTGGCGCCCTAGTGGAGGAGGAGAAACTGCTACTAGGAGGACTATCTCTTGTACTTGGGTTGTATCATTGCTCTATCTATCTCTGAGGAAGTTGCGGGGTTTTTCGCATTCTTGGTTTTCCCCGGTGAAACTTTGTGTCTCTTGTGTGCTTGCATTATTGTGTCCATGATTGATATGTTGTAGATATGTTGTACATGTTATTCTCTCAGTTAAGATCCTAGATCAGATTGAAAGTTCTGGAAAACTAACACCCACTGTTGGTAAATGGTCATCGGCTAAATCTATACAAAAGGCCACTATCTAGCGATGAGGTCACCCAGAGTCTCTACAAGAGATATCTCATGGTAATTGAGAACACATATGTTCTCAAAACAAGTTAAATAAATAGAAAAAAGAAGCAGAAAACATTAAAAAAAAAGCAGAAGAAAAAAAAGAGATAAAAACAAAAAGAGAAAAACGGAGAAAAAAAAGAAAAAAAATCTATCAACAACTCTGCTCTAGGTGAAAACCACTATGTGGCACCTTCAACATCATATAATTTTCATTGAAAGAGAGCATGAAAATCTTATCAAGAGAGCCTACTAATTTTTAGCAAACGATCCTATCTATTTTAGTAAGCGATCCTATCTATTTTAGTAAGCGAGCTTTTCTATTATAGCAAGCGAGCTGGTCTAATGTACCAAATGAGCATATCAATTTTAGCAAGCAACACTCTCTAGTTTGGAAAGCAATTCAGTCTATCTCAACAACGAACAACCAATTAAGCAACTAACCTTGACACTTACAACACACAAACCAAAACACTACATCAAATATGTCTACCAACTACAACACGAGGACCTACAAAGAGCAATCCAACTACTGACAAAGAATCTAAAAAGAAAATTCTACCACACCTAAAATCCACCCGCATGCCAACTCAAAAGAGAAAAATTATAAAGAGTTATCAAATGAAGGTATGCATTTTTGTCTTAGTCATATCTATCTTCTAAATATCTAGCCGGCCTCTAAAAACACACCAATCAAGAGAATAATTGTGTTGAGGTCAGCACACCATAGTTCTGGTGGGAAAACTCATGTCATCATGAGGCACGATCTTAGAATTACCAATGGAATAACGATTTCCATAAAAGGATATGAATGACATGAGTTCAAATCTACGAAAAAATCTAGTGAAGTACAATGGTGTGTCATTTTGAGGAAATTTTCCACCCTCCATACAAATAATTGGTAAGAGAGCATGTGCAAAAGGAATCATGATGTGTGAAGGAAAGGATGTTAAAATAAGAAGGTTGGAAAGTTCAGAATTTCGAAGTTGTGTGTATGGTTTGGAAAGCATAGACATAAGAAGGTCAACTTGCATTGCAATGGAAGTAACAAGTGAGGTTTTGTATCAGTTCTTGAATAATTTCGAAGCCTCCCCCTATTTTTCTCTGCCTAGAACTATAAGTCTATGCATCAATCTGGTATTTTGTGGAAGCCACAATTACTAAGTATGAGAAGATGATGGTTGGGTTCAAACTGAGTGAGCTGATAGATACATATGATATTCAGAAAAGTCCAGAGATGTTGGATATATTCCAAAATGCTGGATGGATGACCTATTTTGTTAAGTTGGATGGTTATGACCTAGAAAATTCCATTGAATTTGATAGAAATATAAAGCAGTTAAATGATAATAATTTTTTTACTGGGTTAAAGGGATTAAGGATTTACCTTGATGAATCCCAAATGGTAAGGTACATTGGATCTCCTCCAGGACAACCATGAATTAAATATGAGAGGGAGCCAGCGAATATTTCCAAGAAGAATTTCTTCAAAGAGGAGGAGATGTATGAGGAATAAAGGAATGGAGTGAAAAGGGAAACTATGCCTAGTCCCTGGAAAGACGTAGCTTAGGTCCTTATATACATCACTTGCATTGGTCTCCTGAGTCAAATTTATGTGTTTCACTTTAGATTGTTAACTTTGTTAAGCTACAAATCCCACCTCAAGCCAACCCAGGCCAAATTCTAGGGTTCCTTTTAAATAGCGAAGTATTCTCTTTACTAACTGAATATGAGTTTCTTTTGGCTCAGATTGAAATCTAGACACTACACTAACTATTTGTATGATGCCAGGCCTGGTCACAATTACATATAGTAAAATACCTATCATAGATATGTACAACTTTTTATTTACTTTTGCATATCCATCATCCTCACTCAGTTTGGAGCCTGTGACCATTAGAGTGCTTATTGGCTTGGAGTCCTCCATCTGGAAACTTTTGAGCATATCTTGAGCTTACTTGGCGTTGTCCCTAAGGTCTACACTAGACTTCTACAGGGAATTTGAGTTCAAATTGAAATTAAGAATATATTTTAGGTTTTAAAAGGTTAAATATTTATTAGTATTCAAATACTTGAGTAAAGGAAAATAAAGAAAACAATAATATATCATATAAACAAAGGATTTACAAATACCAATATAGAGGACTTAGCATTCAACTAACTGCTAGAATTTAAACATATAGGAAATTCATACATTCATGATCTTCATTTTATAACAATGTTACAATTTGAAGAAATAGAAGAAAGCGGAACAATTTCAGTTTAATGAACAAATAAAGCTTAAAGTCATTAAAACTAGAAATGAACAATTATGCATCGCATAAAAATATTCACTTTCAATAGAAAACTAGCAGCAAAGTTGACAAGGGGCACAACATATTCATTTGCAAATGATCTCTGAACATTATATCTATGTTACTGTATGTAAAACTTATAGTTTCTACCCATATTTTGACATGCTAATGCCAAAATTTGAACCCCCTCTAAAACATTAGTTTTCCTATATATAAATTCCTCTTCATTCCTTTCTTTAGGGTTTCAAAACTTCTTTCATACCTAATAATCATCTTTCAAAAATCAAAATTAATATGTATAAAACCATATCGATATTGATTCTAGACTTTAGGAATGTTTCAACTGCTTGATAACATTTTTTAACAAAACTTATCTACGTATAACAATTCTCCTGTTACAAATATGCAAAATAAACTTAAGTTTAAAACTTCAAAATTCAGAAAATAATAAAGATGACTCGGCATGATTCATAATAGAGATAAAACTGGTCTTCGATCAGCTGGAGGTTGCACTTTGATCTTGGTGGCATCAAGGGTACATTTATTTTGCTTCAGCTTCTTGATTATGGGAAGCATCAACTCCTCAACTCTGTAGCATATCTAGAATAATATGAGTTCCCAATTCAATTAACATACGTAATTTATCATTATTGATCTAGTGCTTCTTCCTTTCAAGCAAGCATTCCTTTTTCCAGTATTTTTTTCCGCCTGAGAAGTTTCTCACTATTTTTCTTTAACCCTTGAGAGAATTTACACAATTTGTTGTATTTCATGAAAAAATTATTCCATTCTGTATTTGTCTCATTCAACTTGTCTTGTACATGTTTATTCTTTAGTTGCAACTCTTCAATCAAGACTTTAGAATTTTTCAATTTCTTTTCGAGCCTTTGATTAACTTGGCATTTATTACCTTCATGTTGTAGTAGGTTTTCATCAACCAGATTTTCCACCTTAGCAGTTGAGACTTCTATCCTTGGCTGAGAAACATTGTTAAATTTTATAGGCTGTAAGTCTTGTTCTTGTTCAGAAGCCATAGGCATACAAGGATGATCCAAAGGTGAACAAGGGACTGCATTGATGGTTTTCTCCAAATTAGTCAACAATTCTGCTACTTTCTTTTCCACCTCCATAGATGAATCTGAACCTTCATTAACATCTTCTTGAAATTATTTAAGTTCCTAAAATTGCTCATTTGTTCTTGATTCCACAAATTTAGGTTTTTCAATAGGAACTGAATCCATTACTCCTTTATCCTTGTTAATTCTAGGACTAGCTCTTGTCTATGTAGGTTTTAAAATCTAAGATTTAATTCTTGGCATTTTTTGCATCTCTTATTTTTCGCCCAACAGATGTCTAAATCTATAAATTTATTCTCTTTCAGAGAAGGGTCAAAAATATATTGGGAATTATACCTTAACTTGTTTGTAGCTATGGTGTGTAGTCCCTTGAGGTAATAAGTATTTGAGGCTTCAAGATTTCTCTTTCGATTCTTAGTTCTTTTCTCATCATCTAAGGAATTTTGAATATGCTATGTTTTATGCAGCTTAACGTCTTTAGGGTTTGGAGGTGATCTCACAGCTCCCCTCATTCTTAGTTTCATTTTTCCTTGTTCCCTTTCAAAACTCTGTTCTGCATGCATTTCAACCCTTTACAATTTTCAAAATTTTTCAAACTGGTTGAAAAATTACTAATACCCTCTGGTAGGGACTTATCTCCTAGGGTTCCAAATTCAGAATGTGTTGGAATATTCTCACCATCTTATTTTGGTCTTGCATGCTTCACATGCATTTTGCATGTTGTTGACACAACGACTGTCGACAGGGGTTCACTTCGCATTGTCATCAACTAAACTCCCTTACACACCGGACCAGAAAGGTTTTACCCTTTCTAGAAATACTCGCAGAGCGAGTGAGGTCTCACCCGAGATTCACAAGGGGATTGCAGGAACCAAGTTTCCGCAGTGGATTTAGGACATGCATTAAACACATATTTCACTCGGAGAAACCAAAGATTATGTCTTCCGCACTATACTAGCATTTCATCATTTGCATATTCATCAATCATAGCATAAACACATAATAAACATTCACATCAACATGATCTAACTACTCATTAGCATGAAAAATAATTACCAAACCCATAGAGCATTAAACATCTCACAAACATTTGCATTCATCATCTCACAGAAACAAAGACAAAGATAGAACCATAATCGAACATCTTCATGCATTCATTAAAACCTACGGAATGACCTTCGCAGAAACAGTCAATACATCATATCGCAGATACAAAATATATCAACAGGTCGATTGTTCTATTCATCCATGGATGCCCTTAGGCTTACAATCATACTCTTATTTATACAAAACTAAGTGGTTACAAAATGGTCCACATGACCCTTATCTAACTAACTATCAACTTCCGCGCTTCCGCATTCTTCGTGAATTACTCTTTCTTCCGCGGATCATCCCTTTCATAGTTGTCGGTTTCCGCACTTCCTGCGGACTAATTCCATTCCAACAGGCCCCCAACACAAACTTGTGGCTCGCCCTCGAGCCACCTTAGCTGGACACCGCAGGTACTGGTTTCGTCAGTCACTATGGTAAACTTATGAAGTTATTCTTGACATCTAGAGCTCGTTGTCATGTACTTCTTGAACTCATCCTCCAGTCTCTTGAAACCTTGGTCATTGACCTCAAACACATACTCTAGTCTCTTGAAACCTTGATCATCTACCTCGTCTGCGCTTACTCAGGTGCTTCAAGATTGCTGCGACCTGGGGATAAGTTCGTCGTCGTCACCAAATTGTGAAATAGGCCAGCTGCTCTGGCACATCTGTTTCGCACCTTTGATAGTCCACTGCTCGAGCCAGTGGGCCTCCGCCCCTAGTGTTCTAGTGGTCGGGGAAACCCCGACCCTTCTAACTACTATCGTACGCTTAGACATCTTGGGTGAGACCTCATCTCTATTCCTCCCAAGTGTCTGCACTGCTTCCTTCGCTGGTTGTTCATGCACGGTCGTGGTTATTGCTCTGACCGGACCTGGAGTGATCCCACTCGAAATGAAGTGCACCATTGCAACTATCTCACTTCCCTTTTCCACAGCTTCATTGGGCTTGTTCACCCAACTTCCTAACTCTCTGCATCTATCGTATTGACTCGCATCATGCAACCCACTAATCCTCCTCTTCGGATTCTTTCCACTTCGACTTGCGTTCTGCCATCCTTACCCTGGTATTTATGCCACATTTATGCTTGCTTCATGACTCTTGCTCATCATTTGCAAAATCTTATCCAAACTAGACGAATCTGTCATCATACTCCTCCTCCATCTTCTGGTGATTCCAATCCACAGTGCTCATACTCGGATGTGACTCCTACGTGCTAAACTGTGCGAAGCCTCAACGAGTGACCTGGCTGGCCATGCTTTCCACCTTTTGTCATAATTGGTTTTTTTTTTTTAACTTCATTTCTAAAACGCTATGCTCCTGATCATGGCGATAGGGTTTCAACCGATTCATGTTTACTAATTTTGGCAACAATACACCGTCTAGACTTTTCAACTGCACCGCACCTCCATCAGTAACAAAATCTATTATGTATGGGCCCGACCAATGCATTTGTAACTTACCTGGGTGCTTAGAAAACTTACTGTCATATAGCAGAACTGTATCCCCACGCTGAAAGTGATTTTGTTTAACATGGTGATCGTGCCAAGCCTTCTGTCATTCCCTTTCCACCTTCTGATGAAATCCTGGGATGAACCGGTCCTCACCGAGTTGTAGCAATTGGGCCAATCGTTCCTCCAGTTCTCTAGCATCGCTCATGCCAGTGACAACTACAATTCGCAGACTGGGGATGATATACTCCATCGGCATTACGGCTTCCTACCCATAGACGAGTTTGAACGGTGTCTAGCCAGTCAAATGTTTGCAAGTTGTGCGATACGCCCAAAGTATCGTAGGGATATTCAAATCCCAATCATCCCGATTTGTGTCGCATACCTTCATGAGCGCATGCTCCAGGATTTTGTTAAATGACTCCACTGTTCCGTTTTCTTACGGATGGTAAGGGGTGCTCTTTCTGTGTTGTATTTGAAATTCCTCCATCATGGCTGCGATTTTTTGATTAACAAAATGAGTCCCTTGGTCGCTCATTAGTATTTTTGGGCACTAGAACCTAGTTACCACATTGTTGAAGAGGAATCTTGTTGCCGTCGCAGCTGATAAATCCTTCACCGGTGCTGCTTCTTCCCATCGCGTCAAGTAGTCCATCGCAGTAATGATGTAGAACAACCCTGTTCTTTTTCCTGGTGGGTTGATGGGTTCCACGAAGTCAACTTCCCACTTGTCGAAATCCTGTAGTGTTAATTGAGGTACTAGTGTCATTTCATCCCTTCTTAACGACTTCCCTGTCCATTAAGATACATCACAACTTTTAGCGTAGTCTGCGGCATCTCCATGCATTGTTGTCCACCATAGTCCTGCTCGCAGGATTTTCCTCACAATGGCGCATCCTGCTAGTGTCCTCCAGCGATCTCGTCATGAGCTTCCGCAAGAATCCTCTCCTGTTCATGCGGAAGGACGTATTGTCGAAGTAGCTCGTCTGGCTCCATTTTATACAATTGTCCTGCAATCAATTGAAAGTCGGAAGCTCTAACGACTAGCTGCTTCTTTTGATTGGTAGTGAATCATTCTAGCGCCTCCCCTATTGCCAAAAACTAAATGACTTGTTTGTAATGGTCGTTGACCATTCCAACCCTGAACAACTGAGCATCTGGAATCCTTCGTCAATGCTCCTTGGCACTTCTCTTGACTCAATCCATGACAGGTGGTATGGTCCTGCATTTAGTCGTCTCGGCTTTACGATGATTTCGAAATCAAATTATTGGAATAGTAACAACCATTGACAGATCTCCCCCCCCAACACAGGCTTGTTCACCAGGTATTTCAATGCTGAGTGATCGGTGAACATTTTAAAGTGGCCCCCTAATAGGTAGAATCGAAATTTCTGTAAGGCGTAGACCATCTCCAACCCTTCTCGCTTCGTGGTGGTATAATTCTTCTCCGTAGTAGACAACTTCATACTTCCGAAGGCTATCGGGTGTTCGATGTCACCTTCTCCTGGTTGGGCCAAGAGGACTCCTAATGGGATTGATGATGCATCGACGTGAATGTGAAACTCCTTTGTCCAATCTGGAAATGCCAATATGGTTGCAACAACCATCTTTCTTTTTAATATGTCCATAATCTTCTAGCACTCTTGATTCTACTCAAACTTGGCGTCTTTTTTCAATAACTTCTCCATTGGTGTTGTGATGGCTACATATCCTCTAATAAAATTCCTGTAGTAGAATGTGTGGACTAGCGTCGCTCTCAATTGTTTGACTGTCGTCGACAGTGGGAGGTCAAAAATAATGGCAATCTTCGTCGGGTCTACCAGCATTCCTTCCCTGCAGACAATGTGCCCCAGTAAAATCCCAAACGGAGCACAGAAGATGCACTTTTTCAAGTTCAAATAAATCTGGTACTGCCAACATTGTTCCAGCATTATCCTTAGGTTTGTGACGTGATATTTGACCAACCCATACACTGTCCAATCGTCCATATAGATGGCAAGAAATTTATGAATGTAGTCTTTGAACGCTGAAACTACTAATCTTGAAAAAATTGTTGGATCATTCTTCAATCCAAATGGCATCACTGTATACTGAAAGCAACCCCATTATGTGATGAATGTAGTCTTATGTCGGTCTTCCTTCACAATTTTTATCTGGTGATAGCCTGAAAACCCATCTGTAAATGAGTAGATCTCCTAACCTCCAACTCCTTCGAGCACCTCATCTGTGAATGGTGTCGGGAACGGATCATGCAAACATGCATCATTTAATTTCCACAAGTCGACAAAGATTCGGACTTCGCCTATTTTCTTGTCATGGACCACCATCGGGATGATCCACTCATATTCTTCTACTGGTTCTATGATGCCTGCTTCCAGCATCCTTTCAATTTCAGCCTGCACTCTCTCCTTGTGCCTTGGATTCAACCTATAGGGCCGCTGCTTGACTGGCTTCGCATCGGGTTTAAGGGGGATCTTCATTTCGCCTAGGTCCCCGGAAATTCCTTTCATCTCTGAGAATTTCATTAGGAACAGATCCTGAAACTCATGCAACAGATCAGTCATCCTCGCAATGGTCGAATCATCCCAATAATCCGCAATGCTTGAAAACTTCGGGTTCTCCTCCAACCCAATGTTTACTTTCTTGATATTCAACAGTTGTTTGAATCTGTAAGAAGGTATTTCTGGTGCCTCGACACTGCGACTTCCTTCCGACTCCGGTACATGTGTAGCCCTCGGATCATCCTCGTCATCCAATTCTCCTGTGACGTTAGAGCACTCCATCATCATTTCTGGTGTCGTAGTCCACCAAAGTTCTAATCGTTGCTCTATCAGTACTGCTTCAAATATCTTCTCGCAGATCACCTTTAGCGCACTATGGATGAAGAGGTTCTCATCTGAGAAACAAAACGTTTGGCTGAAGCCAAGTGTTATATGCTCCCAGGAAGTCGTTCCACGTCGCAGTTCTGCTGCGACATACCAACTCCACGGTACGTCATCCAATGTGTGAACAAATGCATGGACCCATTCTTCTTTTGCTCGTAATCGCCATTTTCTTTGGACCCATTCTTCTTATATTCTTTTTCATCTTTAAGTTAAGAGATGTACCTAATTGGGAGCTCTGGTGTTGAACAATTGTATTGTATTTTTTGTAGGCATTCGAGCAAAATATCTAGCTCTTCATTTTTTAGGTTGGGGTTTAGGTGGGTATTGAGATTCAATCTAACCTTGTTCCATGACAACCAAGAAAAGTGAGATCAATCTTTCTTGGCTCACTGGAACCAAGAAACGTTAGATCAATCTTTCTTGACTAATTATTTCTTTCAACTTTTGTATTCTTCTTTAACATTTTCACATTGCCAGTTAGGAATGGTTGTTAGATTGAGTTATATTTGTCACATTCATAATTATAATTTCAATTCTTATCAGGGATAATTTTAAGGACACATACTTATTTAAAAGTGTATAAACCTTGGCGAATCTTACCAATTCTTAAAATGTCAACTATAAAATATTTGACGATATTTTTCTAAAATTATTTCAATTTTTAAGGATTTTATATAGTTTATATAATAATTTGGCGAATTTTAGAGTGAAAAATGTGTACCCCATCAAAATTAGGCGAAATGGGGCTTCAAAAAATGCAAATTGGCGAATTTGTTTTTGGAAAAAAACATGGAAAAATAGCCCATGGGCTAAATTTCTCCCCTAAAATCATCCTTGATTCTTATATGCAAGGCATCGTCTTAGTATTGTGTTGGAATTTACATGAACATAGGTGAAAATCTAAATCCTTATTTACATACCCTATGTGTTATCGTTACCATGAAATGGTATCATATAAGTTTCACCATCTATGTATATTTATAACTATTGCATGCTTGAAACCTAACGATGGAGATTTTTCCCTCTCCTGTAAAGATAAAAAAAAATAGATATAACCTAATAAAAGGTAACTAAATGTTGTTAAAGTGGAGGAAATTCATTGCATCTTGTGAATGACCCAAATCCAAGATATGCACATGATCATATGGTGTTATTGGAAAGTAGGAGAAATTTTTCTATGTTTATTTGGGTTCAAACATAATTGATGTTTGTTTTGATAGGAAGGTATGGGAGTCCATCCATGAAAGGGTTTAAATTTTGAATTTTTATAGAGTTTAATTTATTAAGCTTATAGAAAGCATGAGCTGTGTATCACTATACTTATATTTACATGATATAAAATTGGTAGATTAACAGGTTGTAGTGTGAAAGATCTGCAATTCAGATATTTTCTAAGCATTGCACTAACTATTAAACTATCAGCCTTTTAAATTCTTTGTTATGTTGATCTCTTGATTGGGTTTCCTTTTATGCATTTTTCCTTCCCCAATACTATTTCATTGGGCCTTCCAATATCCAACGCTACAAATTAATCAATTACCCCTGCAATCCTAGTGGAATCATTATTATCATTATACTATTATTTTATTTAGCATCGTGTTTGTTTATACTAATATGTGTTAGGGATCCTATTTGTTATAACTTGATAATATGATATAAAGAAGGTATTAAAAATGGGTTGATAAAAATGGATACATACAATATCTGGTGAAACTAGGGGTTTTATTAATTGGAAAGGCATATTGAGAGGGGGGTTCAACAATAAAGTTTTAGGACGAATTTTCCAATATTTAGTGAAATTAGGGATATTGTTTAATATCATGCGAACAATCGTGTTGTGTAACAAGTTCACTAAGTGAACCCCCCACGGATGCAGATGGTGCAGAAGATGTTCCATTTGACGAACTTGTTTCATTTGGTTGAAAATGCCATTACAGTGAGTTATTGCCATTTTTCCAAAGGTAAATTCAAATGTTTGAGCCTCATACTAGTTGAAAATTTTTATATGCATTTACTCCTTTTTTAGTCCTTTTGTTTACTTATTTGAAGTTATTTCATTTTGAGGATGATAAATAGGTGGGTCAAAGCTAGTAACCTTTAAAAGTAAATTGTTAACATTTTTATTAAATAATATAAGAATATTTTCCACAGCTGGGAAAACCAATATGAGTTCATGTTATATCTAGAAAAAATAAAATTTGTTAACTAAATATCACATGTCATGAGCAAAGAGGTCATTCTCTTTGTTATTTCTCTCTTCTACTATTCTATTCATGTGGGTGTAGATAGTGCATTGCAATACAATATAGGTTTTGGTTCATATTGCACATGTGCAAGAATTAATCATTTTGATCTTATGTTACTATTTTATAACACATGCATTTAATAAGTTAGATTTCTTCTAGGTTCTAACTAGCAATGCATTTTTTCTCAGTGTTGTGATTTTCCTTCCTTTCACATTAGGGCAGATAGTCCTTTTCATACTCTCGATATTTGTGGTAACAAATACTAGTGTAATACTTACATCATGCATTTCTCCCTTGGACTCAGCTTTGGATTTAGCTAATATTACATTGAAGAGTGCATTGAACTCTAATGTAAATTTCTCAACATAAACTCAAGCAAATTTTGTATTCAGTCGGGCCCAAGAGGCACTTGCAGAGCATCTAATACCAAATGTGGCCCAGCCAAATGCAATTTCAACTATTCTTATAAATGAATGTCCTATAGATCTGTTAACAATGGAAGATGTTGTTTCCTTGCGACTTTTTGATGTGGCTACTCTTGTTGTAGGTTACATGGTTATATTTGATATGGTTTTTTGTTATTTTGGACTTATATCATTGATCCACTATAACAAGGGAGAACCTTTGATAGAGGGTCAGATCTATGGAATTGCCTCTATAGCAGAATCTATTCCTTCTCTTGCCAAACCATGTTTGTCTAGTGTAAACTATTTCATGACAATGGTGAAGATTGATTTCCTTTTAGTGATTGAGCAGAGTGTTTTCCCTTTATTGTGTAGATGGTGGTTGGATTTTTGTACTGTTAGTATGCTTAAAACAACAATTGTTCAACGGGTGGATTTATTCTGGACTTCGCCACTAACAATCTCTTTGTTACATTGTCTTGTGAGCATTGTATACATGTTACATATAAGCATCTTTGTTATCCTCTTACGACGGGTAGGATTCCTCCTCCTTGTCAAGTTTTACTTTTTGTAACATGTTTTACAATGGTGATGTTTGGATAACTTTACTAGGTGTGATTGATGTTATTATTGTTTAATACCTTCTCAAAAATTTCCCTTATATGTTGTCACAGTATGTAAAAATTAAACACTGCAATGCCTTGAGTATCAGGTTCTTCGTCTTGGAGTTTTGTACATTCTTAGGGACCCTGCAGATCCAAATTATAATCACTTTCATGATCTCATTGATGACCTAATAAATAAGCATGCATGACGTGTCCAAATCTATTGTTGTTTATTGAATCTTGATTGTAATGATACTATTATTTCCAGTTAAGGTTGAAATGTATTTTGCACTGTCAATTTTCCCTCTAGATATATCGTAAGTTACATTTTTTTGTTATGCTTTTATGCTGGCTTGTTATAAATAGTTTCTTCAATGATTTCTCCAAGTGACCTTAGAATCTCCTCTACACTGCAGAGTTTCAGATCCATTTACTAATATTCCTGTAGACATGCTTCTATTTCAAATTTTCATTACATTTGCTAGTGATCATTTTAGGCCACAGGAAACAATCAAGAAAATATTGTTCCACTGGTTTACAGTAGTTGGGTGGGCACTTGGTTTTGCTGAATTTTTATTGCCAAACCCTGAGGATAACAATGGACAAGGCACTTAGATTGTTGAGCATGGAAGACAAGAATGATTGCATGATATTCTTTGTGGTGGTTACCAAGAGACGAACCAAAACAGGTTAGCACTTCAAGTATTTGGGAATGACAGTAGGATTGTACGTAAAAATTCTGCATCAAGTGTGGAAGGTGTTGAAGAGTTTGATGGGGACAATTCGACAGATTATGAAGAGTATGCATTTTTATATTCATTTTTGACAAACTCTCATCAGATTATTTAACTAACATTTTCTTGAAATATGTGACTATGTCTTGATCCTTAAAACACTTTTCAAGTCCTTTAGTTGTCAATTGTGTCATTTTATTCATCTTTTGCAATGTTGTTATGGATTTCTTTGTTTTTACTACACAAATGCAAACTTTGTATCCTTGAAGATCTTTGCTAGGAAGCTCTCTACATGTTAAATAGTATTTTCTCCTTGGAAAAATTGTAATTTTATTATAAGAAACAAAATTACATTCTCTAAATGCATAATCCCAGTTCATAAACCCACAGTGGGAAAACCAACATTAAGCATCTTGTTAAGATCTTTCCTAGAGATATACTCCAACAGTGCTTTAGAGATGTACCACTGGGAATCATATATCATTACATAATAAGTTTGTTCTATAGTATCCCAAAAAGACAAAAAAACATAAAAAATAAAAATATGTATCAATAATCAATTGAAAGTTCAATATATAGAGAGAGAGAATTTTGTGGACAGACCATCACTACTCTGAGTAAATTTTAAAGAAAAGGTGCATGACAATATTGGGTGGAATGTCCCTCCAACACCTCTAAATATGACAAACACCCGGATCCAATAGAAAACCAGCTTTAGAATGACCATCAACTTCTTCATTCATTTCTCTGACCACATGATGAAATGAAATACAGTTAAATGATGATCTAGAAAATTGAATCTCCTCATAGATGGGTCTCAAGAAATAACTATCCCGAGTTTTTTATCCCCTTCATCAAGTTAACCACTACTAATGAATCACAAAAAATATGAATATTTATAACACCTTTTCCAGTAAGGAAAACATTAATAGATAGGGTTATTGGTTGTTAGTCAGTGCCATTAGAATGATCTGCCTGAAGGCTACATCAACAATATTCTACTTGAATGCTACAATCATTTATTGGCACAAGGACCAAGATCAATAGCCACATTCATTAAACCCCATATAGGGGAGGATCTGTCACGTCCCCATTTTGACCCCCTTTTTCACTAAATCGTAAATGATGTAATTATTGTAACTTAATCATGGTGAGGAGCTCAAGGCCAAGGCCCCGCCATTGATTTTTCGTTTTATGTACCGAAAATTAAGAGATAGATTCCTATGGTTCTTGTGCTAGAAGGGCACAATGTAAATAAGACATCATGTAAATCCGAATTTAATGAAAAAGAACCCACAACCGGCTACGCAATGCAACAAAGAGATGGGGGCATGATCTTTACAAGGAATAGGGAGGGAAATTATTCAAACCCTTGAACCAATGGTATTAATCCATGTGTCAATGGGGAAACCCATAAACCACCAACTACCCATTTTGTTTCATGCACCCAATCATTTACTTCTTCCAAAGATTGGTTGAGACAATGAATGCCTTGGGATGGGAGAGGTATGGCTGTCAATTTTCGTGCATGGGCAAGCCATCAACTTGGAAAATCGTGTTTTTGCTTGTGGGGCAAGAAAACCCCCACGAAATTGGCCCAAAGCCATTCTTCACCCATGGCCATTCTTCCTCTCACGCAGTCGGAGCTCCCTGAAGTTTATCCTCACGTTTTTTGGCCATAACCCTGCGTTTTTCCATGCCCAGCAACTCGTTTTGGTATTTTGGAGCAGCTGGGGAAGGAGGGATGTGATTTTGGACTGAGGGAGAGGTCGTTTTTGCCCTTGGGGCATTTTTCTGAAATGGGTTGCTCTCCTAGTCGATTTTCCTAGTTACAAATTCGTTTTGAGTCTACCCATGTTTTTCTGGAACTGGTAGAAACCCACTGTTGGAAACTTCACTGTATAGGCGTTTTTCTCATGCCCAACACTTATGCTTTTGATGATGCATGCACCCATCTCTTAACAGCCTGAGAAACCCAATTGTTGATTGGCTTGGCTGATTTTGATATACCTTTGGCTATGTGAAAGCCTGTTTTCCCCTTTTCCTTGTGGAGATCATGCCCAGCTCGGGGGTGGCAGTGGTGCTGAGAGATTGAGGAGCACACTGGCCTACGGTTGGGTGGAACGTTGCAGAAGTGTAGCTGGTTGCTCGGGGATTACTTTCGCATAAGATAAGTATTCTCTTGTTTGTAACTTTGCAATTGTTCCTTTGATGAATATTTTCCATGTGTGAATATTGTGTAATTCATAAATAAATTCCGCTGTGTTTTTTACGAGTTTATGCAATTCCATATGACCTTTTATAATTCTGCCAAGGTCCCTATTTAATGGCTGTTACAGAATAGCTTGAATGTATGTTAGATATAAACAAGATTTATTTAAATTCCATTGTGTTCTACAGCCTGCACACATACATGTCTTGTGTCAATAAGTTTAATGAATGGATATGGGGCTAATTGCCCAGATTGAGCACCACGTCCTTCATCTTCTTTTAAATTGAATGTTTATTGACTGATTTATGGGGCTAGATGCCCGGTTTAACCTCACGATCCTCTCCATCTAGCTGGTAGGATGGGAGGGGACGTGACAGGATCATGCTTGCCCGGATGTGAACTTGGGCCATTGTTACAGTGACTTCTCCAATTTTCTGTTGGACCACATCCTGACAGACAACTCATTTTCCTAAGTTGGAATATGCTCCTTTCTCTTGAGTCTTGGCTGCTAGCTGATTGTAATTTTTTTTTTTTGTTTTACACATGCTACCTCCTGGGTTTGCTTCCATCTTAACGTCATACATTTTACCTCATTTGATAGACATGTTTTTTTAAACATAACAACAATAATGGATCATTTTGTATTAGAAAGAGGTTGCAATCAAACCATTCTCATTGTAATACAATAATATAAAAACGGATCCTCAGCCCACATCAAATTTTTCAGTTCCAGTTCCAAACAAACTTCTATACTACCTTGAATAGTATTGACAATACAAAATTGCCATGTGAATTTCCTTACAAACTGACCCAACAAAATAATTTTTTTTCAAAACATTATATAATCACTGGAAATTTAAAAGGCTGGTCCATAGAGGACCCCCTCCAAAATATAGGATTCAGTGAGAATTGTTGGATTCTCTACTGGTACTGTTGCATCTTGATTGCTCTCCCTCTTGACTTATGGAAATTCTATAGGTTGGTCAGTTGGACGAGGGATATAGTTTTGAGTGCCTTCTAGGGGAGAAAATAAAACCCTTTCTATGTTCTTCACCATGGAAACCATACTGCCCCATCTCTTCTCCAATATCCTATATTTGATGTTCTGAGCATGCACTTGGTATTTCATACTTTTTTCTATCAGGCAGTACCCAATTTGGAACTTTCATCTCAACCCTGAGCCTACTTCTCTCTCGAGCTTCAATTTGTAAATTATTCTCATATAGAATGCCAATCACTCTTTAGCACTTCATCCATTACTTGATTCGGGGCTTCAAAGATTTCCTTCTCAAACCCCTTGATGTGTTGCTAAATCTCTAATAGTGAGGTCAAGGGATTGGAACCATGGTTTGTCCCTTGAAACCCAAGAAATTTTTCCAATCCTTCAAATTTGCTCTCATAGTCTAATAGACTTGAAAGTTAAGATGTTGGATGCTTGAAATATTTTCCTAAACAATTATGCATATCTTTTGTTGAAAGTGGATACTTTACCAATCAAATATAGGTCCCTGGCAGAGAGACCATTGGATCCCTATGGGGATGAATATCTATATCCAGTTTTTCCTCCATTTTCCTTCCAAAATTACATGCACTTAGGATGAATTCTCATTGATTTGTAATATGAATGAATTATTTTCTCTGATGCTCGAGAATTTTGAAGATGATATCTAGATGATATTGTGTAAATCTCAGATACAAATGAAACAATTTTAACTATAGTAAGAGTTGAATTTCGAGAACAAATTTTGTTGAACTTTCATATTGTCATTGATGTCAAACAAGTCAACATATTAATGGAGCATTAATATTTGATGTCAAAGAGGTTGTTGGACTTGCTGTTTATGTGCTGAACTTGGTGACTATGTGCCAGTTTGAAGAAGTATATGAAAATATGTGCACAAAACCCACTAAGTAGTGGTACACTAGTGCAATAGACCCACCAAGCAATGGTTCTCTAACACACAAACATAACGAGTCAACAAGGGTAAAAAATCACACGCCGACAAAAGAATAAGAATCTGAAGTAAGGAGGAAGGGGTGTCACCGAATTAGAGGAACCCCAACATGAGTGTGAAGCAACCAAACAATAATAGAGGGAATAATACAAATAAGAGAGAGGTTGTAATGATGAAGCAAGCATGAACAAGTGCAAGATGTAATATTCTGAATTTGAAAGCTTCGAATTATTGGGGTATCAATGGCTCATTGATACAGAATAAGTATGATATAGCTGAGAGACAAGTGCGCAAGAACATATGAGAATTATAGTAGATGTGGTGCAGTTTGATATAGTAGAGAGCCAAGTGTACAAGAACAGATGAGAATAATAGTAGACAATGCGTAGAATCAGATAAGTGGGAAAGTCCACAAAAACATAGCATGATGTTGAACAATGCGCATAATTACATAAGTGTATGAAGAATAAGAACCAGTGTGCAATAATGAATTAGAGCTTAAAGTAAGTGAAGCTGAGCAGAACTATTAATAATGTACACCAATTACATAGAGCAGAACATAAAACAATTGCACACAAAGGAAAGTAAAGAAACAAGTCTGAAGTTATTCGCATAGATCAGTAGACAACATGGATAATTTTAAGGGATAAATTTACCCATGGGCCATTTTTCCATTTTTTTTCCAAAAAAAGATTCGCCAATTTGCATTTTTTGAAGCCCCATTTCGCCCAATTTTGATGGGGTAAAATTTTTTCACTCTAAAAATCTCCAAATTATTATATAAACTATATAAAATCCTTTGAAATTGAAATAATTTTAGACAAATATCACCAAATATTTTATAGTTGACATTTTAAGAATTGGTAAGATTCGCCAAGGTTTATACACTTTTAAATAAGTATGGGCGTTAAAATTATCCCCGATAGATAGAAAAAGAATAACTTCTCTTATATATCAGGGTGGCAGGATGAGGGAAGGATAGGGAGTTGTAGATTTATTCCAGTTGGTGTTGGTAAATCAAGGAGTTGGAGATTCCTTTAGGTTGGAGCCTATAAATCAGGGAATTGGAGCTTCCTTCAGGTTGGAGCCTGTAAATCGGGGAGTAGCTGCTTCCTTCAAGTTGAAGCCTGTAAATGAGGGGGTTGGACCCTCCTTCCAGTTGGTGCTGGAGAATATTGGAAGTTGGTGCTTCCTATGAATGCAATCTTTATTATATAAGAAAGCATTCTATGGTTTTCTCCCATTTGGGTTTCCATGTTAAATCTCTTGTGCACTGTATTTCGTTTATGTGATGATGAATGACATTGTTTATGGTTAGTGCTTATATAATATAATTACTATTTGAAATTGGTAAAAGTGAAAAATTGTGAAAAATGCACTTAATATTGGTTCACCCCCCTCTCACTATTAATAAGATTTTCAACAATTGGTATCATTGCGGGTGAATTCAGTAACAATCTAGAAACTGGAAGATATATCTTTGCGAAGATATGGACAAACAGGAAGGACTTTCTACCAACAAAGCACCTAGGTTTGACGTTTCATACTATAGTTTCTCGAGAATAAGAATGGAGGTATATCTGTAGTCTCTTGGTGTTGATGTTTGGCATTTGGTTGAAATTGGCTACGTTGTTCCCATAATTGTACCAATTGATCCAGCTAAAAAAAGGGAGAATGAATATAATGTAAGAGTGAGAAATGCGTTATTATGTGGATTAGCAGACTCAGAATTTACAAAGGTCATCCAATGTACCTCAACAAAATAAGTATGAGACAAACTCAAAAATATCTACGAAGGAGATGAAAAAGTCAAGAAGGAAAAACCACAAAGCTATTCTGGACAATTTGAAAACCTGAGGATGAAAGAAGAATAAAATATCGCATCATATCTTCTTCAATTTGATGATATAGTCAATGCCATCAGAGGACTTGGAGTTCAGATAGATGAAGAAGTTGTTGTACAAAAGGTGCTAAGAACTCTACCACCGAGATTTGATTCCATGGTGTTAGTCCTAGAAGATAGAACTGATCTAGATAAATTGACAAAAGACGAGTTTCATGGGATCCTTATGGCATATGAGGTGAGGACCGAAAAGGAGAATCCATCTAGGAAGGAAGTATCCTTCAAATCCACCAAGAAAACAATATGCAACAAGATCAAGCACAACAAGAACTAATATGATGAATAAGACGAAGAAGAAGCCAACTTGTAAGGAAGTTAAAAATAGTTCGTGGAAAATACAAAGGTAATTTACCCTTCAAGTGTTTTGAATGTGGTAGAGTAGGTCATTTTGAATGAAAATGTCCTTACAAGGAAATTAGAAGCAGTGATAGTGAAGAAGATGTCAATTATAAAGAAAGAAGGGTGACACACCAACATGAAAAGTCTGAAAACAAAAAGAAGTTCCTTAAATAGAGAAAAAGTTTGTACACTAGGGAAGATAGTAGTTCATCTGAAGAAAATGATTGTGATGATATTCCAAGAGAAGTGCTTTTCATGGCATTCCTTGAAGATGAAGACTCATAAGAAAAGGACAATCACTATTCTTCTATCAAGAAAGAATCATTAGATGAAGAGACACATGAAAGTCAATCGGGTTCATTAAGCAAGTATTTTTACAATGGTATCTATATTTCACCTTCAAAATTCAATGCAAAAATTAGCTCATACAGTGATTAGTTTGAAGATGAAGAAATTAGAGAACTCGACTAGGAAGATCAGTTGATTAGTGCCTTGGAAGAATTGAAGAAATCAAGAAAGAAAATAAATGTTTGAGGGAATAGCTATCAAAATGTGAAGAACATGTCAAGAAGGCTAAGAGTATTCAAGAATCATTAGCAAATCAGGTGAGTAAAAAGGAAAATGATCTTGAGAATCAATTAGATTGTGCAATAGATAAAATCGGGAAGCTTGAAGAGAAGAATTATGTGTTGAACGTATCACTGGAATAAACAAGAAAGAAAAATAAGCTCCTAGCATAAAATCTTGCACAAACCTATATAGAGATTTCCCACCTAAAGGGTGAACTGGATGAACTAAGAAGAGGATATCATTCTTTGGAAAATCAAAGACAATTGGAGGATGAAATCCTAGACTGCGCAAATAAAAAAGGAGACAAGGTTCGTTCTAACGCGGAATTTAAAGGAAAATTAAACAATAGCGTGTTAATACTGTATAAGATACCGAGTTGTCAGAGGTCACCAACAAACAAATCAGGGCTTGGATATGATAATACAACTGAAAAGGTCCGTGACATCAAACATGTTCCAATCACAAGTCAACATGTTGGGTTATCCAAGATAGTTCAATCCAAGTATGATAATGTTTGCAATGTTCCTTATTATAAGAGAAGGCTTAATTCATAGATATGATTAAGGTGCAAATATTATGGCCACACTAGGAAATATTGTTACACTATAAGATGTTATCCTTGTGATAGTTTGGGGCATAAGGATCAATATTTTCTAATATTAGAAGGAAATATTTCATATAACATCAACAACAAGATATGGTTGAAAAAAGAGAGCAGTCACGCACAATATCAAAAAGGGTGTGTGCACATTAAGAAATTGGTAAATAAAACCCCTCAAGAATTTACAGTTGAAAGTACTTCTCAAGCAGCAAATGATTGTTTCCCATCTTGATGACCTCCAAAAGTTTTGAGTAAGATCCTTGAATTCAACACGTTATCTATCAGGAATTTGAGGAAAGCATTAGTAGACACTGCAACCAGAGCATGTTTGAGATGTCACACAAGAATTCATATATAGTCAATCAAAATAGGAGCTGCTACAAAGAAGTAAGCACTTCTCTGTATTACTCATGAACACAAAAAAGCCTTAGTTTGATTTGTGCAAAAGTAAAATTGTCTAGCAAAAGGAAAAACATAGAATTAGATACATCTAGTTCAAAACACAATTGCGTGTACATTCATATATTGGGAACTCAAGGAAAGTATCAATCGATATTGCAATCATAGGACATCTGAAGATTGTCACACAAATTTGCATTCATACGAAGATACACATATATTTTTTATTTACTACCACATCATCATTAGTTAATAGTCAATTATTTATTTAGAAGAAAAGATGTTTTGAAGAATATTAATCATAATTGCAAGAAATCTGACACATGTGAAAATCTAAATTTGTATTACGAAGAACCGTGTTACATAAGAAATAGCACAATCACAAAAGTCAAAATTGATGTATGCCAGTGTAAAAAAGAAGCTATTGCCACATAAGAAGTGTGTCGCAAAGGCCTAACAACAACTAAAGTACATTTGAGTTTGTATTCATGTCATAGAAAAGAAAAACGTATAAGTATAGTGCATAAATTGATTTGTATTATATAAAAGTAGTGTTGTTACAAAAGAGAAGTATATACAAAATATGCCATTATGTATTGGGAAGATTTAACAATTACAAAATCAAGTCAAAGCCAAAGCTCGAGGTCTAGCTCCGCGACATGGCTTGATGGATGCAAAAAAAATGAAGCTCAAGGTCCATTGAAGGATGCTCAGTGAACTCAGGAGCTTGCAGAAATTGGCAAAGCTATAACATTGAAGAATACTGGTCAGCATTACATTCCTCCACCCAAATTGAATTTAAAAAACTCGAGAATTTGCTTATGTTGTCTCTCCAAGCATTTAATTTGTCTCTTTAGAACTAATATCTCCCCCGAGTTGCCTTGAGTAATTTGAGACTGTGTATACCACTTCATGACATCTGACTCTTCATTTGGGACTGCCAAATTCCCATCTCTATCTTCATCTTTGCAAAATTAGTCTACTACAACCAAAGCATTGAATCAAGACTTCCTAATGAACTGTTGAATATTAGACATTACAGACGAAGTCACAATGATCAAAATTGGAAACTAAAATTAAGCTAGATATGGAAGTATCAATGAACTAGGATGAATGACCAAGACACACACAGATCATAAATAAGGCAGGTTGCAATTTGATTTAATCATAACTGAATTTGTAAAGACGTTGAAATAAATTGTATTCATGCCCATGCAAATTGAAGGGACATTGAAGTGAAGTGCATTCAGGGCAACTCATGTTGACATAAATTAAGTAGATTGGGATAAATGAAAAAAGGGAAAATCAAACTCATTGCTTTGTATGATTGAATTGATATCTTCTTAAAGGATAAATTACGTCAACAAGATGCCATATAATAATCATGAGTTATCAATCACATCAAGTTGTTACAAAGTTGGTTGATGGGTGAAGATATGTGCGACAACGAAAATTCTATGTCTTGCATCAAAGAAGAATTTTTGGAAGATGTGACAAGATGCGCGAAGTTAGAAAGAATGTGGTTGTCATTAATATCAGCATCAATGGAGATATATTCAATAAATGGTTTGGATTTTGTTTCACAGCAGAATCCTAGACATGACACAAACCTGGTAGAAGAAAGGAATGAAAGCAAGAAATCAGGAGAAAACAAAGTAGTAACGTGGAAAGTTAGATGAGGTTAGCATGAAAGATAGCGTGAAGTTAGAATATGAGTTCAGAAGAGAACTTGCAATTGCATGGGGGGAGAACTGTATTGTATACAAGCAAAAGCAATAGGAAGAAGAATAAAAAAGCATGAATTTAGGAGAATGTGATACTTAATAGAAGATAGGAAAAGCATCATGAATTCAAGGGGAGAACCTGAAACTATACATGAAACCATCTCACGGTGCTTATACAGGTCTGTAGAGTATCCCTTTTCCATTGATGTCAAAGGGGGATAAATTCTAAGAAGGAGTGATATCAGGAAACATGCGTACAAAGAGGATCAGACAACATGAAGGCATGGAAAGCATGTTGCGTGAAAAGATGAGCCTCATACTTAGGGGGAGTCTCATATTTAGGGGGAGCTTAGTTTTTATTGGTGCTGACATCAATTCCAAAGTGGGATATTGTTGAACTTTGGTATTGTCATTGATGTAAAACAAGTTAACATGTTGATGGAGCATTAATCATTAATGTCAAAGAGGTTATTGGAAAGCTTGTTGGACATGGTGTATATGTGTGCGGACTTGGTGTCTATGTGCTAGTTTTAAGAAGTATATGAAAATATGTGCGCTATACCCATCAAGTAGTGGTACACCAGTGTGCTAGACCCACCAAGCAATGGTTCTCTAACACCCAAACATCATGAGTCAAAAAGGGTACAAAAGCACACGATGATGAAATAATATGAAGCTTAATCATGAATTAAGGAGGAAGGGGTGTCTGTAAGTTTTAAACCTTAACAGTGAAGTAAAAAATCATACAGATTCTTAAGCATTAACAAAAAATACACAATGGCACACGCATAACACAGATATTTTCACCTAGAAACCCTTAACCGGGAAAAAACTAGCAAAACTTAGAGCCGCACAACTCTTTTCATTATATGTTTACTCAACCATTTACAATACAATATATGGTATTTCGCAGCATCTAAAACCCTAATTCGTTTACCCGAAATTAGGTTACAACCCTAATCCCTTTACCGGGATTGGATAGAATACAATGGGCTGAAATCGCAAAAAAGAAAAAAACAACCCAAAAAAAATTTGCGCTCCGTGCGGACACTGGGGGCCTAACAGCCTCCTCCGTGTCATTTCAGAACCTAACGGTCCGAAATGAAGGGGGGGGGGGGGCTTGGCGAGCTACCCCCCCCTCTGGCTGCACCCGGCGCAACCGAATCACTACTGTGGAGGGGATCGTGTTGTACACGCAGCCACCATGTGAAGAGATATAACACACCCAATAGTGTCACCAATGTTGGTGCACTTTTGCTTCGACCAGGGTTAAAGTATTCAACATCACACCAACAAGCATCACTACCACAGATACCGACATGAAAGGGAGATTAATCCCTTTCGGAAAAACCTACAGAGCATATGAAGTCTCACCCGAAGTACCTATGGAAGTTGTAGGAACTAGGTTTTGCAGTACAGAAAGGGAAAAGATCAACATGTGATGCATTCATCATATAACCCATAACATTAACTATTCTAGAACATTGATAGAATCAGAGCTTCGACACATTCATCACTTCGACATAACCCATAGCATCCCCATATTGATATAACTTAGATTATATTTCACATTCATAATAGTCACAATTATCTTAATCATGCATTCATCTAAATATTCAATTAGAGGACATAAACACATATCACATCACACATCACAACACATAAAGACACCATGTTTCACGTGGAAACCCATCCCGGGAAAAACCACAAAATTGTCTTTTATTATGAGTCACATCCAAATAATCAATTCAGTTATGACTTACATATTTCTTCATGACTTACAAAGGATATGCACACACAACCTACAGATCAACGACTCGACTTATCCAAAATAACTCTAGCAAATATAACATAACACTTCATTACAGACTCAAAAATATGCTCTTACAGCACTGACTGACAGTATCAAAATTAGCAACCAACCCAAAACTTCTCCCTTATTACATATTTATAGGACGCACTTAGCTTTCCCCGCTCCCACTAATCCACTAACGTACTCACTAACCTACTCATTAATACAATGTGGACCAATTCTAACTAACTGTCTCAACTCTAACCGTTTGACTTAATCAACATAACTGGGTTTTTTTTTATGAATTCTTGGTTGCTTCGTCGGAGTTGATCGCTTTGTTGAACCACTTTCACCTTTCCTTTGTCCACACCAACTGTTTCCTCAAAAATGATACCTCCAAAAATATAGGCCCAACAACCAACTTAGAGCAAATACGACATGAGCGTGAAGCAACCAAAGAAGAATAGAAGGAATTGTATAAATAAGAGAGAGGTTATAATGATGAAGCAAGCTTGAAGAAGTGGAATATGTAATATTATGAATTGGCAAGATTCGAATAGTTGGGGTATCAATGGCTCATTGATCCAAAATAAGTATGATATAGCTGAGATCCAAGTGCGCAAGAATAGATGAGAAGTACAACAGATGATGCACAATATGATATATGAGAGAGCCAAGTGCAAAAGAACATATGAGTAGAACAACATACGATTCGTAGAATCATATAAGTGGGAAAGTGTGCAGAAACAGAGCATGATGCCGAACACTGCGTAGAATTCTAGAAGTGAATGAAGAATAAGAATCAGTGTCCAATACTGAAGTAGAACGTAAAGTAAGTGAAGCTGAGAAGAACTGATAATAATGTACATCAATTACATAGATCAGAACATACAACAATTGCGTGAAAGGAAACTAAAGCAACAAGTTGAACAAGTCTCAATTTATGCGCACACATTAGTAGATAGAAACATAAGAACTTATATTTTATATCAGGGTGGAAAGATGGGGAAAGGATAGGGAGTTATAGCTTCCTTCCAGTCGGTGCTGGTAAATCAGGGAGTTGGAGCTTCCTTTAGGTTGGAGCCTGTAAATCGGGGAGTTGGTCTTGTTATCACACAACTTGTAGTTGTCCCTAAAGGTATCCCATCTAGGATGGTAGAGGTGTTGGATAACTAAAGAGGTGACCCAAGAGATGCCAAGGTTCCCAATGCAAGTTGGGTGTCACGATAATCGAGGCACTCTTCACTTTAGATCAAGACTAATCAAGATCAAGGGGGAGACCCTATCCAATCAAGGAAGACTAGCTAACCCAAAGGTTCCTAGGGAAATGTGTAAAGTAAATCGAGGAGACCAATGGTGAGTTAGATTAAGTGGACCCAAGGGTTTAAGTGTGGTTGAAGAGGCTTAAGAGGTGACAATTGTTTCAACCAATGAATGACTAGGGCCACTTATGAGGCTCAATTGGATAGATCTAGTACCATGAAAATTACACAAGTGGGGCCCACTCCGTAAAAAGTGTAAAATGGTTCAAATGGGGCCCACTGGGTCAAATTAGGGGTAAAATGGTACCAAGGGGTATGCAATGATGTAGATATATGGATATAATATTAAAGAGGCAACACCCACATATGGGATCTAGCAAAAGACCACTAACCCAAGGAGTGTGAATTACCCAAGGGAGACTAGTGCCTTAATTTGAGGGGGAAAATGGAGTCCAAATTCCATCAAATTGTAGATCGAGGTAGTTAAGGAAATTAACAAGGTGGGTTTTAATTATTAATTCCAAATTCTTCCTAGATCTCCATTGATCTAAGATTGAAAATACATCACCCAATGACCCAAGTGGGGCTCAACCCTCAAAATGAGGAATGGGGCCCACAAAAAAAAAATCAAAGAGGTGAAGCACTAGAGGTAGGTTATCAAGGTTGATCTATCCAAATCAAGTGGGATCTCACCTACCCATGTCAAGGAACTAGCCAAACTAGCCTTCCTCAAGGAATGTGAATTGCCTCAAGGAGGGCTAGGTGCCTTGGGAAGGGGGTCAAATGGAGGCCAATCAACACCAAACTATAGATCCAAATTGTCATGGATGCTATAGAGGTGGGTTTTAAATATTATCCCAAAATCCAAGCTAGATCCAAGTAGATCTAGAAAAATGTAAAATGAGGGTTTTGATTTTAATGGTTTATGTGACCAATAGGATGGAGAACAAGCGAAATTGATACATACCTTGTAGATCTTACCTCAAAAGCTTGCGGCTACTTTTCATATGGATGATTCTTGCCCTTAGTTACAATTCCAAGCTTAATCCAAGTCTCTTCAACCCAAATTGTCCAAGCCCTAGGAAGAGAGATGTCCCATTCAACCTGTAAATCAAACTACAAGATGTTAGATTTGATCCACAAATCAATGAGATCTAAGCATGTTATCTCAAAGAAGCAATCAATGGACAAAGCACAATTGAAAAACTCCCTCAAGATGAATATGTCTTGCCCATGGGGGATGTGATCAACCCCTACAATCTTCCCATCAAGCAAGTCGCACTCTAGCTCCAAAGCAATTCGGTCTCCCTCTATAGTAGTCGATTTCACCTGTGACAAGCAAGGATGTCTAAAAGTAGAGTTGCATAATCATGTACAAGAGCAACCCAATCAAAGCCAACAAGTAGACCTACAAAATAGTATTTTTATTCCAAGTTTTCCAAATCCCAAAGGTGCTTTACAAATGAGGGGGTCTTCTATTTTTATAAGAGAGGAAGACCAAAACCCTAAACCACAAAACCACTTTTCAAAACTAGTGGTTGAGATCAAAATATAAAACAATCTAATCAATGGCTAAAATGAGCCAATACAATATATCACATGGTTCACTCACTAAGTGATGATATCATAGCTAAAAGAGACTCAATGAGGGTGACGTCATACATGAGGGGTGGCTAATAATACATGTGCCACACAATAAGCCCAAGACAAGTCACTAGGAGCTCATGGTGGAGCTAGGAGGTATTAATCCCCTTCACTAGCATGTCCTTATGCCACAATAATATAAAAAATGAGTCTATGATATGTCAAATATACAAATGATCAAATCCTGTCTCCAAAATCTAAGAGAGACATGTAGTAAAAGACCTCCTGTAACCACTGTGGACCCCATTAACTGATGCCAACTGATCTGGAAGATGGGGGGTTCACCATGGAAGACCTCAAAGCAGACCAAGTGCCAAAACCTTGCCTCAATTGCTCAAATCGAATTCCTCAATGACCTTTTTATTCCATTTTTTAATCCTCGTGAAAACCCTAAAAGTGCCAAAAACTGCCTCCAAGGTGCTTGCACTGTCAAATTGAAGGTGCCACCATGTCCGGAAGGGGGGTATAATGGTAAAAACAAGTTGTTGGACCGCCTACTTCCTATGTAGCGTCCTAGGCAACAACTTGCATCCAATGCTACTACTAGGAAGGCTGGATCAACATGCCCAAACTGGTCAACAAGTGGATAATTGTTGCTATCATGCCCGGGAGTTCCCATAACTGAAAGATAAGTGTCTCAATGGATCCATAAGACCCAAATCCACTATAGATGAGTACTCATACACCATGGGATGACCTGTGGGGTCATCTATAGGGTCCACCATACCCAAATAGTGTAAAATATGATGATCTGGAAATAATAATAAAATTGACCAGCTACATCAATCATCATCTGAAGCATATATCCAACATATGGAATCATCAATAAGTGTATGTGGGACAATAAATCAACATCAATAAGGGCATGTGGTCCATCTCATCACGGATCCCAAGAATGACCATGGTCAAACTATGTTTGACTAGGTCAAAATGCAACCAAAGACTACATTATAACATAAGGTCAAGACATGTTCCTTTAATCATTTAACAACTTAAATTAAAGTATAAACATCATTCAGTGGTAGTTAATACATATATATATTTCAACATTGTTTATATTTTACTTGCACAAAAGCTTTAAAGACATACTCATTCAATGGACATGGACTAACTGCTAGCAAAGGGTGAAGGCTAAGAAGAGGGCTAGGTAAGAGCACCTAAGTGGGCCTAATGGTTAAGAACATGTGTTATCTCCGAGGAGGTCACAGGTTCAAAGATGGTGGGGGGTAGGGTTGCTCATTGACCCGTTGTGACAAGGCTCGAAGGGTAGGCGACCCCTGGGATAGAGGCTCTCCCCTGCGATAAAGGGTCTCGAGACAACTCGAGACGTCTCGGCCTGCTGAGTCATACGTTTCTAGTATATCTAGATTCTGGGCCATTAGATATATCCTTGGGAGGTTGTTGTTCCCATGGTTAAAAAAAAAAAAGAGGGCTAGGTAAAAGTGATGACTTACTCAACTCAACTAAGTGACACTTTGGACCGGGAAAGGGGAAGCTACACTCTGTGCTGGAAAAAATGACAAAGGGAATGGGAGTGCCTAACAAATGGATAAGTTGTTTAGAGAGTGTTTATTCAACTTAGGCATCATGTCTACATCAAGTTGATCCAGGTTCATTAGGATCATTCATTACATTTCCATGGCCTTTTTTGCTTATATGACCCCTATGGGATTTCACATGCGCTAAGAAGCACAACTAATCGCAGCTTACATCTGGGGCATATTTACAATCATGATTTCAACAATATTTAGATATAGCATTTTTTTAACCATTTCTTTTTAGACCTTTCTATACCCTTTGCGGGCTATTTTAGCAGTTCATTGCTATAGCCTTTATTCACGTGTGTTGAAAAACACATTCTAGAATTTTTAAGTTCAGAGGCTTTCATAATAGATTTCCAATATAAGTAGTACGTGTGCTTTCATTTTTATCCAACAACAACTCATGTGACTAGAGGGAGTTTCGCGCTAATACAAACATCGAGGCAACTGACTAGAGTGATCTAGGCATAAAATCCAACTCACCAAAGGCAAGTTCTGTCACCAATTCAGAGCCGAGACACAAAACAAACGTGGATGTGGATCCAACACAGAGGTAGAAATGGAAAAGTCCTCCATATCAAGCAGTCAAGAAGGCAAGTCAAGGTGAAAGCCAAATAAGGAAGATCATGGATGGATGGAGTCAATTGGATGTGGTGCCTAGGCTAGCAAACAAAGATGTCATGAAAAACCATGTCCATGCTCACAAGAGGGTAATGAAACCAATGAGTATTGTCAGAAAACCTTAGAGTGCAAGTAATGCATCCAGTTTTATTTTTTTATAAAATCATCCCAGATATTTCATTTTATTATTTAGATAGTACCGCCACATCATGAATCATATACCAAGTCAATGCTATGAAGATGACTAAAACAACAAGATAATAATCCATGATAACAATCACAAGTCCATAGGTCACATCATATCATATCAATAATCATCATCCATAAACAACTGAAACACTGTTGCAATAATAACATCTGGAACTCTAGGTACTGAAATGAAACTGTATGAAACAAAAGGTCACATCGGTCATCAAATCTAAGCTCTTAAGGCTCAACCTTGGCACAAGGTCTACTCAATGTCTCATATATGCTGCTCTGATCTGTGAGTGATCCCAAAAAACACTGCTCATCATAATTGATCTCTGTAAAAGCAGAGCTCTGGAAAGTGCAGATATCTGCTTAGCAAGAATAGTAGCCAAGCTACTATGGTGTGATAACAGATCCTTCCTTCAGCTTGAAGCCTATAATCAGGGGGTTGGAACCTCCTTCCAATCAGTGCTGGAGAATCTTTGAAGTTGGTGCTTCCTATTAATGTAATCTTTATTATATAAGAAAGCATTATGTGGTTTTATCCCGTTTGGGTTTCCACATTAAATCTCTTGTTCACTTTGTTTGGTTTAAATGATGATGAATTGCATTGTTTATGGTTAATGCTTATTTAATATAATCACTGTTTGAAATTGGTATAAGTGAAAAATTGTGAAAACTACGCTTAATATTGATTCACTCCCACCTCTCAATATTAATATGATTTCCAACAGCTTTATGCTAAATTGTTTATAAATGTAGAAATCCATAGAGAAAATATGTCCTTTTATGCCCCCATTAACTGCATTATGGATTTCAATTGAAAGGATGATAAATATGAAAAATTTGTACAAAACAATTCCTTATACTTGAATTAGCCAATAGATAAGGAAGTTGTACTGTTGGGATTTGTGATGTTGGATAGCTTTTGAATATTGATTTAATTTGAGAAAGTTTTGTGTTTTTCTTAGTTTATTTGATGGCTTATTGAACAATTTTCAAAATTTGAGTTCATCCGAGTTAGAACATTTAGGTACTCTTAAAAGGGTTCAAAAAAGGTTTCAAAATGGGTTGATCTCTAGGTTTTGTTTTGTCCTATTGGATTTCAAAGTCTTATGGCATTTCCATATCCATGTGCATGGTTTTCATAACATGCTTTATCATGTCTTATGAACTTATACAATCTATCATCCTTGTCCAACCATTAGATACTCAAAGGCATGTATTGATCCTTTTTTACCATTATAGAGGAATCTGTAAGTTAGGTTCCCAAATTCTTAAAGGGTTCTAGCTCAATGGAAGAGTGCCTACCTTACAAGCAAGAGGTTGGTGGTTCGATTCCAATGTGCCCTAATGTTATTGCAATATCAATATTTACACTATTACAAAATGAGAGATAAGTGACCAAAAAAACAATCAAAATACACATATAAATTACCACTTTTGAGTTGGCGACCATTGGTAGCAAATTAGTGATCGTTTATCATGCGACCAACAATGTGGTCATATTTAGCTTGGTCATTTATAGCTTATATTGTGGTCATATATTTGGTCGTTAATTTGGTCGTATATTTTATCATTAATTAAATGTGGTCATATTTAGCTTTGTCGTTTATAGCTTATATTGTGGTCATATATTTGGTCGTTAATTTGGTTGTATATTTGATCATTAATTGTGACAATTAATGACCAAATTAATGACAAAATATATGACCCCAAGATAAGCTATAAATTACCAAGCTAAATATGACCACTTTTTTGGTCGCGTGATAAATTAGCGCTAATTTTCTACTAGTGGTCACCAACTCAAAAGTTGTCATTTATATGTGGATTTTTGTAGTTTTTTTGGTCATTTTTAATAATAATTATCATGATCATTATTTAAAAAAAAAATTGATAAAATTCCTTGGAAATGGAAATGTTGTCCCCTTGGGACAATTTTTTTGACAGAACATTAGAAGTAAATGAAAGTTGGAAAACATGTGAAGAAAAATTCACACTTCTCGAGGAAATGATAAAACACCATTTCAAATAGAAACATGAAAAAGTAAGCAAAAATGAAGACATGATTGATGAATATGGAACCAAGGAGGATGAAACTAAGGACGAACATGTAGCAAGATCAGACCCCAAACAATTTATTGCTAATAAATAGATCCAATGATGAGAGAAAATGATGAAGAATCCTATGAAGAAGAAGGGGACTATGTCGCAAATGAGGCAGTGGCTAGAGACACCACCTTGGTTTTTTTTAAGGAACAATTTTCTCATGAACCCACTACACTAGCCATGGGTAAATGCCAATATGTTCATAATGTATGGTCAAGTTCAACACCCAACAACAAAATGGTGACTGGATTGTTGAAGGGTCCTCAGCTCGATGTTGTAGAAGACGGGAAGCCATAAGACAATCCATATCAATCGTCTCCCTATATCCCTCCTCACAAAAGGATTGCCACTATGAACAGGACAAAAGAAAAATAAAAATCATACCGACCAACTCATTATATTCCCCCTCGCCAAATAATCGTGCCATCATATACAATGAAGAACAATAACTGATGTCCCAAATGTGATGCTCCAACAAAGATGCCAAGTCATAAATATGTAGATGCACTGGAAATTAATAGAGATCATATCACTCTTGTGTGCAACTTCTTTTAATGAACAAAAATGAGTTGCATAAATAACCACACAAGTGTAATATCTATAAAAATTTCTAGTGGAAATCCAATGCAAAGAAAAGCTAGGATCCTTGTCAGGAGACCAAACTGTAGCCAATGCCATTATGAGGAATATAATAGCAATGTTGACGAAAAGAATGAGGTCCAAAGGTGAAATATGAAGGTGAATTTGGAGAATAAATTGATAATAATGACAATAATGAAACCAAATATATTGATGCTTTGAACATTGTTGGACACAATGTTAGTATCAATTGTAAACAAGATGATGATCTCAAGGATCACAATAATGAAGCACACAATATTGATAAAGTTGTAGAACGGTACAATGATGTAAATAAAGGCAATGAAGATGTTGTTAATTGTGATAATGTAGAAAATGAAAAACTAGAAGATTATGTGACACATGAATATATAAGCGATCTACATGATATCGCAACTCAATATGATAAAGAATCATAAGAACAAAAGGAGACCATGACAACTAAAATTAAAGATTCAACAATGTTTGAAGATCCCTCAATCATAACTAAGGAAGACATGCATCATCCTGAGAATAGTGCATACCAAAGCATGCAAAAATATCAAATATCAACATGATTATGCAATTTCATCTTGATAATTCCAAATTGGAAAGTTAGAAGGGTATCCCTTGCAAGCATCCTTGCGAGAATGGTTGGTCACATAGTTGTTGCATTTTTATCAATGGGATCTTCTGTTGGACCTAGTGTCTCCATTGATGTTAAATAGTATTAGAATGAATGCATATGCGAACTTTTGAATCTAGTTTGAAGAAGTATATAGAACAAGGTTGTCAAAGAGAATACGTGGGAAAGTCCCACCAAGTCATGGGAAATTGCCCGCATAGATTAAGGATATGAAGTGGGAATTGTGGCTCTATGAATGGTCTATAACCCATATAGCAATGTAATTCAAATAAATACAAATAATGATCCAAGTTGGCTTAAAGGATAGGTAATTGAAAATGTTCAGGTTGGTCCTACCGAAACATTGTCCAACACTTGTATAAATAAGTGAAGTGCCCTCCTCAATTGGGTAAGGAAGGGAAGAGTGAAAACGATCTGTAAAGGAATACAATCGGGAGGAGAAAAGAAGATTTGAAAGATGCAATAACGAATATATGGGGATTTGAGGAGATCAATAACTAGTTGATTAGGAGAAGAGATTTTCATGAAGTCACAACTTGAATAAGTCGTAGTTTTGAAGAGAAAAGGGGTGCATGCTTACAGTATCGTAAGGAAGCGAGAAGTCATAGTTTTGAAGACAAAATGGTTGCATAGTTGGAGTACTTTGAACAAAGGAAGCACAAAGTTGCAACTAGAATAAGTTGTAGTTTGAATACAAAGGGGATGCATGGTTGTATTACCATGAACAAAGGAAAAATGAAGTTGCAGTTGGAATAATTTGCATTTTTGAAGACAAAAGGGGTGCATTGTCGCAGTACTGTAAATGAAGGAGGCGCGAAGTTGCAGTCACTATTGTAAAGACAAAGGGGGTGCATGGTCGTTGTACTGTGAGATATAAATGAAGGAAGTGAAAAGTTGTAGTTGTGAGATAATACAAAGGCTAAAGCAGACTCTAGTATGAAGTTGGGAGAAATCGTAGTTAAAAACTTGAAGACATAGGATGGAGCATATCAATGTGCAAAGTCACAGTGCTTGATTGACTAAAAGAAATCTGACATAAGTGTGACAAAACCAACAAGAATCATCAGGGATGAAATAATGGGAAAGGAGTGTGATTCGATGCTCATAGGAGGTTGGTGCCTCCACCCAATTCGTGCTAGAAAACACAGGGAGTTGGTACTTCCTTCAGATCGATGTCTGAGAAATTTGTGAGTCAGTGCTCATAAGAGTTTGGAGCCTCCACCCAATTGGTGTTGGAAAACATAAGAAGATAGTACTTCCTTCAGATCAGTGTCTGTCAAATTTGTGATTCGGTACTCACAACAGGTTGTAGCCTCCACTCAGTTTGTGTTGGAAAACATGGGGAGTTGGAGCTTCCTTCAGGTTGGTTGGTGCCTCCTTCCAATTAGTGTTGGATAATTGGAAATTTGGTGCTTCCTATGAATGTAATATTGATATATATATATATATAAGAATTCATTATGTGGTTTTCAACCATTTAGGTTTCCACGTAAATTCTGGTGTATTGTGTATCTATTGTTGATGTGTTGCATTTTTTATTAGTACTGCTGATGATATGTATTGATTTCAATCATAAATGATGAATTGTTGAATGGTAATTGATAGGGTTAATGGTTATTGTGTTTAAAAGTGGTTTAAAGTGCAAATATTGATTCACCCCGCCCCTCTAAGTATTGTTTGTAAAGTTTTCTCTCCTGCCAACAGGTAAGTACTATCTTGGATCTATTCCCTGATCGAAGATAGACTATAGGGTAGATATATATGAATTTCCCCACTATATCTAAATATCTAAGCAATAGATACAACCATTCATTCAATTACACATATGAGATGTGAGAAGAGGGGAGAAGGAATGACATACCTCAACTTATGTAAGGTCCTTTGGTGAAGACAATCTCTAACTATTACAGACCTGATAAACTTGGCTCCAGTTCTTCTCAACCAATCTCAAACACAAAGAAACATACAACAATTCTCAAAAAACCCCTTAGCATATATAATCATGTATAAATGAACATAACCATGTAGAACTAAGCTAACACCAACTAGATCTAGTATGATCTACATAAGGAAGAACATATCCATCATACACATATCATGAATTATATAGATATGAAACATTCAAAATCATAGATAACCATACACATCATGATGTGGGGAAATATCATATATCGGTATAAGTCAATAACAAGAGATACACAATCATAAGTTACCTTGAGTTGATGGTGCATATCTCTTCCAATGTTCCTGATCCAAGACCTTCCAAGACTTAATACAATGAGATGATCACAATGATTGAGGAAATTAGAAGAATTCCACTAGCATAACATTGCATAAGAAGAGTATCCCCTTCCTCATGAAAATGGCCTCAATAAATAGGTGAATGGAGGGTGAATAGAGGATGAATCTAGACTCCAAATGATGGATGGTCTCGAGTTGGTTTGTGAGTTCCCATACTAGGTGATTTGGATCCTTTCATGTTCGTGATCCATTTGAAATAATGACCAAACTCCAAGAATGGGTGGATCATCACCTCACCCCCCGAAGGCATGCAAGTAGTGATGGTGTCACCCCCTTGCAGGCATGAAAGGAGTGATCAAAAAACTGACCATCATCCCCCAGAGGCATACAGAGGGTGATGGTGGAAAAAAAATGAGAAACAATGGGTAAAATATGCTAGATAAAGGTACAAGATAAGTGTCTTAGCTAGCCAATGACGTGGTGTATCCAATGAGTCTCTAAGGTGGCAAATAAGGGTATAATAAATGCCCTCTAAAGTGTGAGTTCAGAAGAGAAGATGATGGCCTAAACAATTTACAAATAAGATGTCAAGGTAAGGTCTAGGAAGCAAGAACGTCAGAGAACCTACAATCATACATCAACTAGGAATATATATATCATCCCCGAGATGTGCATACCCATGATCGATAAAAGAGAAGTACAAAGCATAGATGCAAAAAATAGTACATTGTAGATCCATGTGATAGCAAAAGTATCATGGCCATGGAAAATACAAAGTGGAACCATGTAATAAAAAGGATCATAGCCACAAATAAATACAATGTGGATCTATGTCACAATATACAATATACATGTCAGGAGGATAGATAAAACCACTGATAGTACACAGATGGTCCTCATAAAATTTCATAACTGGTGATATAAACTCCAATGCAGCTTGGGAGGGGAACCAAGGCCGAGTGATGAAACCCCTAAATACAAGGTCTTCATCTCAACCCCAAATGGTGTGATTCTATAGTTGCGAATAGAGGTGTTGATGTCAAACATATGAGAAACTATATAATTACTAGTCAATTATAGTTACCGTTAACAAACACGAGGGGATCCACCAATGATGATAATCGACCCCAATGAACCTAGTACAATCTAGCGAGTGTGAATAGATGAGATGACGTCGAAAACTCGTAGAATCGCTCGATTAGGAGTCAATAATGTATACCCCTTCTCCAATGCAAGGAATGATGCCACTAATGTCTACAAGGTCCAGGGTACTAATGTTTCTAGATCAACTTCCTAGATAGGGAGTTGGTGTTGATAGGAAGGAATCTGTTGAAGGAGGGCCTTAATGTATCCCCCATCAATCGACATGAAAATGACATTGAGAGATGCGATAAAGATATAGGATCACCAAGTATAATATATTGACAAATGGATGGCCGAAACACAAGGATGATGAGAAAAAAATGGACGATTCAAGGTAAATTCCCTTGAACATATGGAAGTACAACTGTTATTGGACAATCTACTCGCGCGGACGCAAGCTATATCTCCCTAGTTCAATGTGAATCTAGAACAAATAAGGATAGAATAGAAAGTTACTTTCCTAGATCTAGTTAGAGATCGAGTACTTAGACATCTTACCTTCAGATTGTAGATATTTGTCCTCGTTGTTGCTCCAAGTCTCGCGTGTTAGAAAAACAGGATCGCAGAGCAATAACAATAAATAGAAATGCAAATATAATCACACACACATTACAAGAGAGACACAGATATATCGTGGTTCACCCCAACTTGGGCTACGTCCACACTGAAGTTGCCAGCCCTTATTATTATTTCATCCAGCAAATTTGAAGGGATACAACCTACAACACAACCATTGCACTTCCTCTTCACTGTCTCACAGTCTCTCTTCACAAATATCAGAGATCTTTACAATGCATAAAACCTAATACATCATTTTTTCCAACCCTGAGCGTCGGGCCGAGATCATAACCAAACCTGGGGTATGGACACGGCTGAATCATCATCTATGAGACTGGAAGATCTGGCTCCACAACCAACATCGCGGTCGTCAAATATTTAGTTGCAAGACCTGTAAAGACATATGGTAACAATACAAGAAGTAAAATATGTCTAAACAATAAATGGTCTAGGTAAACAGTTAAGGAAGTAAACTACAAAACATTATCAACACAATAACATTTGTGGAAAGAGTTTATATTACTGTATTAAAAAGGGAAATACAAAGTAGAGAGATTATTACAACCCAAGCCTTAATGCTGCAATCCTCCTCCAACAAGCGAAGCCAATGCCTCCAAAGGAAGTGTGAGTCTCCCAATAGATGGATAGGGATCTCCTAAGCTAATTTCACCAACATGTAAGTGCTATAGACTTCCCCCCTTTGGAATGGCGAGGGGGATTTTATTTATAGGACCAAGTGGATAGAGTAGGTTGAGGATCATGGGGAGAGGGATAAGGGTCCTCCCTTGAGGTTAGGGAATCGTAGGAAAACTCACCTAGGAGTTAGGGATAGGGATCCACCTCATCCAACTTCTAGAAATCACTCGAAAGCTACCTTTATCCCAATTAAACAACTCCAGCGCAAGTTACATGAGGGAAACCTGCATCAGGGAAGGGAAGCGCAGGACAAACAAAGACAATCTGTGCTGCCGGCGCAGTCTGGCAGAATACATTCTACGCTGTCCTTAGTTGGGTGCTTCTCGATCAAGGACAATGTACGTCATCCCAACTAGAAATGTGGACAAAGGACATCAACTTTCTCTAACTAACTTGCTTGATCATAGGGACTTCAGGGAATCATGGCATTGAGTTAACAAGGGACTCATGATGAGGAGATTTAGGTGTAACAGAATTCCCCCCAAAGCATGAAGCTGACAAAACAAGGTAGGTGAAGTGCTTTGGAAGATAAATTGAAAGGACTTGCTGGCTGGAGGATGCTGTTGCAGTACAACGGACTCTAAGATACCAATCTCACACAACTCACAACATGGCTGCCGACCAATACATTGCATATCCATGGTAGTAAAGACCGACTGAACACAATCATGGCTACTAAACATAATCATAGATCCACGATGACATGATAACGCAACCACGACTAATACAAAGTGGATCCGTGTAATATGACTCAAACAATCTCCATTGCAACCTGTGTATAATATGACATCCCCAGGGTCTTCAAGCCGAACCCGCAATGATACAAATATATCCATGTGATTACAATGTTTTGGAGTCGAACATGGTAGAAACCACTTGATTACCAGTCATTAATGTATACCGTTAACAAGCGTGAGGAAAATCACCATTAATGTCGATGATCCCCAAGGTATCATAGTACATATCACCAAGCATGAATAAATGAGTTGAGGTCGAATGCTCGATGAAATATTTCAATCAAGAGTCAATGGTCTAAACTCATGATGAAAGCGAGGTAACCTATCATTGAGGCATGCAGGCCTAATGTACTCAATTGGTTTCTAGATTCAATCCTAGGATGATGTGCTGAAGTCGACAAGGATGACTCCATTGAAGGAGGGACATAATGTATCCCCCATCAATTGACACGAAACTCGATAATAGATGTTTGGAGTAGATCGGACGGTAGAGTAATGTGCAAGACTGACTCAAGGTAGAACGACATGGTGGAAGGCGTGTACTAACTGCAGATGATGAGCAATGAACATCTCTTGAACATGGGCATGGCATGACTTGGAATTATTGACATGACAAGAATGGTACTGAACCCTAATGAAACTGATAGTGGAAACATTCTTTGGATGACCCAAAGGAGTGACATGTCTCATGGAATCAGTATGAATCGGAGATTGTTAATTTTTGAGCATTAATTCAACATACTCTAGGATCTTTACTGATAGAATAACATGTACAGCATATCAATCATAACAATGCATATCAATCACACCAAGCAATCACATGAGACAATAGACACATAGAGTTTCACTGGGGAAAACCATAAAGGTGAAAAACCCCACAACTTCCTCAGAGATAGAAAGAGCAATGATACAACCCAAGTACAAGAGATAGTCTTCTCTAGCAACTACTCCTCCTTCCTCACTTGTGCGCCACTTTCCGATTAGTGTAGAAATGAATAATGAGATGATCAAATAGAGTGCCTCCCACACTCTATCTATACATGACCTGACCTGCCTAATAAACTAGCAGGTCAAACTTGTCTAACTTAGTCTAATAACCCATGGTAATACTAATCCGGGTTGACCCCACACTTGGTGGTCTAATAAGCCATCACATGCAAGTTACGACACTTGTCAATACAAATGACGACACTTCCGTATAAAAGAATAATAACATCTCTATAGGAGTACAATATACATAGGTGAAATACATTCCGAAGTTACATATACATCAACACTCCCTCTTAACTAGGAATGTATTTCTCGACACAGATCTGCTAGCGCAAGTCTTCTTCTCTGGATCATCGTCACTGGGTCATCGTCATCGTCACTGCTGTTGCTATCTCAATCAATCTCCAATATACTCGGCATAGGAAGTTCTACAAAGCCAGTCCTTTTTCATACTAGATATAGGCCCACCACCTATAGGTCTTCATCATCACTGACCATACTTTGGAATCCTCGGGACTTATTACGTGCATGACAATGCCTCTAAAGAGTATCCCAAGACAATTTATGTGTCGCAGCATGACCGGAAACATCTCCCAGGTCTACTTATATGTGACCCCCACCACAATGCCTTAAAAGAGCATCCCAAGACTTATTACGAGCACACAGCGCAACCTATCATAGCTCCCATGTCTACTTACATGTGGTCACCACAATGCCTCAAAAGAGCATCCTAGGACTTATTACGGGAAAACAACCCAACCTATCGGATCTCCCAGGTCTACTTATATTTGGTCATGGCAATGCCTCGAAAGAGAATCCCAGGACTTATTACGGGCACACAGCCCAACCTATCGGATCTCCCAAGTCTACTTATATGCCATAGGAAAATGCCTCGAAAGAGCATCCCAAGAATTATTATAGGCACACATCCCAACCTATCGGATCTCCGAGGTCTACTTATATGTCCTCCCAGAGGAATGCCTCGAAAGAGAATCCCAGGACTGATTATAGGCACACATCCCAACCTATTGGATCTCCCAGGTCTACTTATATGCTCATTTGCACAACCTATCCACGACCACAGAGTATCAACCTGATACTCACCATACATCATCCTGATGTACATCATCACATGATCATCCTGATCATCATCACATCATCATCCTGATACATATCATCTAGAGCAACATCCTGAAGCTCATCATCCATGATCATCCTAATCATACAGTGCATCCACCTGATGCATACCAGGTATCTACCTGATGCATATCATCATACATGATCTACCTAATCATACAATGTACCTACCTAATACATATCATCATACATGATCTACCTGATCATACAATGTATCCACCTGATACATATACAAACACACGATCCAACTGATCATATCCAACATCCAACATGATGCATATACATATACATGATCCAACCGATCATAACAAGCATCCAACATGATGCATATACATATACATGATCCAACTGATCATATCCAACATCCAACATGATGCATATACATATACATGCTCCAACTGATCATAACAAGCATCCAACATGATGCATATACATATACATGATCCAACTGATCATAACAAGCATCCAACATGATGCATATACAGAGCAGTAACTAAAGCATCATCCTGATGCTCATCATCCAGCGCTTACATCCACAGCCATGGGAAGGATCCTCCTCTCACCATGCTTGGAATGGATTCAGCAAATGTGTCCATCACTTCTTCCTCGAAGTGTCATCAATCTGAAGAACACCAAGCCTCTCTCTGAAGTACTCAAACTTCACTCTAGCTAGTGGTTTCATCAACACATCTGCAACCTGCTCAGCCATCACAACATACAAGAGCTTCACTGCTCCTCTCTGTACCATATCCATGATATAGTGATATTTGATCTCAATGTGCTTCAACCTGTCATGGAACACCGGGTTCTCAGACAGCTTCACACAACTCTGGTTGTCACAAAATATACCAGTAGCATCCAACGAGAGATCAAATAACTCAGATAGTAGCTTCCTTAGCCATACTACCTCACAACTAGCCGAACAAGCTGCAACATACTCTGCTTTGGCTGTACTCAGTGCTACGCAGGACTGCTTCCTGCTAAACCAAGAGATCACACCTGATCCCATACTGAAGCAGCACCCAGAAGTGCTCTTCCTATCTACAGCACTGCCTGACTAGTCCAAATCAACATAACCCTTCAGGTTAAACTTTTGATTCACATCATACTTGAGCCCATAATCAATTGTACCCTTCAGGTGCCTCAAAACATGCTTTACAGCAACCAGGTGAACACCTCTGGGATCCGTCAGGTACTGGCTCAATGTGTTCGCCACAAAGCAAATATCTGGTCTTGTGTTCGTTAGGTACATCAATGACCCAATCATCTGACGATACACAGTGACATCAACCGGATCATATGAAGCATCACACAGAAGCTTCAGGTTCGATACCATAGGTGTGGTCATGGCCTTGCAGTCCATCATCTCGAACCTCTTCAGGATCTCTACTGCATACTTCCCTTGTCCAAGGAATATTCCATCTGCACTCTGCCACACCTCCATGCCTAGGAAATAGTGCATCATCCCCAAGTCCTTCATCTCAAACTTGGCAGCAAGATTCCTCTTGGTGTCGGAAATCAACCCATCCTTGCCTGTTACAAACAGGTCATCCACATACAATAGTAGTATCACATGATTGCCTTCCTCAACCTTGTAGTAAAGGTTGGAATCTGCTTTACTCTTGGTAAAGCCCAAAATGGATAGAAAGTTGTCTATCCTACCATACCAAGTCCTAGGAGCTTGCTTCAATCCATACAAGGCTTTCTTCAACCTGCACACATATGACTCCCTATCATGTGTCTCAAAACCAAGTGGCTTCTCCACATACACTTCCTCCTCGACTACACCATTCAAGAAAGTTGTCTTGACATCCATCTGGTGTATCTTCCATTTCATCACTGCAGCCAGGGCAAGTACTGATCTGATGGAAGTGTACCTAGCTACAGAAGCAAAAGTCTCTTCATAATCTATTCTCTCTTTCTGGGAGAAGCCACGAATTACAAATCTTGCTTTGTACTTTTCTATGCTACCATCTGCAGCATGCTTGATCTTGTATATCCATTTGGAAGTCACAACAGACTTCCCTTCAGGTCTTGGGACCACATCCCAAACATCATTCTTCATTATCGACTGGTATTCCTCAACCATTGCATCCTTCCATTCTTTCTTTTCCGTTGCTTCTTCATAACTGGAAGGTTCTTTGTTCATAATGTCATAGATTAAGGCAACATAACTGGTGTGTGATCTAGTCCTCTTCCTTTCTCTGTGTTCTTCTTCTGGAATGCCATATCTTTCTGCATCTTGAATGAGCTCTCTAGCCCATGCAGGTTTCCTCTTGTGAGAGATCTTCTCACGGGGTGGATCTACAGGTTCTTGCGGATCTTCCATTTCATGATCTGCATCTAGAATTGCTTCAGTCATAGTAGTGTCTTGAAATCTATTTTCCTTGCGTTCTTCACAATCTTCAACAGGTGTCTTCTTTGATTTTATGTATGCTGAGTTTTCATCAAATGTCACATCCCTGTTGACATCAATCTTCTTGAACCCTGGAAAGTATATTCTGTAAGCCTTCGAGCTTTCACTGTACCCCACAAAGATGCCCTTCTTTCCTGAAGGATCTAGCTTTGTCCTCTTTTCCGACCTCTTCTGGTGTCTTGTTGTCCAATATCTTGTGAGGTGTTCTGTTCTGCACATATACAGCTGTCCTAGTTGCTTCTACCCAAAGATGCATAGGTAGATCATGGTCATGCAGCATTTCCCGTGCTGCTTCCATGATTGTTCTATTCTTCCTTTCTGCAAATCCATTCTGTTGTGGATTGTAGGGAGCAGTCAACTCCCTGTTAATCCCTGAATCATTGCATAGCTTCTTGAAATCACCTGAAGTGAATTCTCCGCCATTGTCGGATCTGAATGTCTTGATCTTCTTATCAATTTGATTTTCCATCAAGGTTTTGAATTCCTTGAACTTATCGAACACTTCATCCTTATTCTTCAAGAAATAAACCCAAGTCTTCCTAGAGAAATCATCAATGAAAGAGACATAGTATACATACCCACTCAGAAAACTGGATGACATCGGACCACATACATCAGAGTGGATAATCTCCAAGATTCCTTTTGCTTTGCTTTCACTGCTTGGAAATTCCTTCCTAATGTTCTTTCCTTTTGCAAATCCTTTGCAAACACCTTCATGCTTTGTCTTGATTTTAGGAAGACCCTCTACAGCTTTGCTTGCAATTGGTAGTTCCCTGTAGTGCACATGTGCAAGCCTTCTATGCCAAAGTTCACTTGGCTCCATGGATTCATGTACCATGGCATGTTTAGGTTGTCCCTTCAATTTGTACAATCCTCCCTCTTACTCTCCAATCGCAACTGCATCATCTATAGTTTTACCCTTTGGCCACATTAGGACTTGGCCATCTACAAATGCAACCCTCATGCCTTTTACATCCAATGCAGATATGGAGAGTAGGTTCTTCTTGATCCCATGTACATATAGTACATCTTTCATTTTCAAATACTTTCCAGAGTCTAGGTTGTAGGAGGCTTCACCATTTCCCTTGATGGGATATTGATAGTCATCCCCAAGTTTTACTTTATGGGGTGACTCATGTTCAGATAGATTTACAAAAGATTCTTTAAACCCAGTCATGTGTTTGGAAGCCCCACTATCAATAAGCCAATCATTACATCCATGAGACATAGTACCTGTGAGAGCAGATATTGGAACATATTCATCTTCACTTGATGAATCATCACTTTCTGCTCTAGCCTTCTTCTTGGGAGGTTCATCATCCTCAGCAGCATGAGCATGATATCTCTTCTTATTGTTCTTCTTCTTGTTGTTGAAGTTGTTGTTGTTGTCTTTCTTATTCTTAGGACAATATGCAGCAAAGTGTCCCTTCTCATTGCAAGTGAAGCATCTGAAATCTTTCTTATGATGGTGGTGTGAAGATCTTCTGTTATAAGATGACTCCTTCTTGAACTTACCTTTCCTGGTATGTGCTGTGAGAGCTTGATCTTCATTCCCCATCTTTTCTTCTTGGGCCACAAGCCTAGCCTCTTCTTGTGAACATTCCTCCCACAGTCTACTGAAGGAGATCAACTTCCTTCTTGCACATATTCCTTGAATGAAGGAATCCCATGACCTAGGTAGGCCATTCAAAGTGGTCATGACAACTTCACCATTATCCACCACTTCATCCATAGCTTCAAGTTGTTCCTTGATCTGAGAGACCTTAGAGAAATAAGATTGAATGGTCTCTCCATTCTGAAGCTTTACCCCTTTCAATTGGTTCCTCAGAGTCATCTTCCGATTTATGTTCTTCCCTTCAAATAGCTTGGTCTAGGAGTCAAACATCTCCTTGGGTGTCTTTAGAGAGGACACATGTGGTATGAGATGGTCTTTAATAGAATTAGCAATGATTCTATTTGCCTTGACCAAGTTCTTCTTATGTAAGGCCTTAGCCTCTTATTCCTCTGGGACAGGGACCTCGAAACTTATGTAGGTGTCCAATTCATTTTCTTCCAGGATTAACCCAATCCTATACTTCCATGCTCGGAAGTTATCAGCCCCTTCAAGCTTATCCTCAAGCTTGGTGTGGTGAGACATCTTAAAGAGTACTTCAAATGGAAATAGAAAAGATTTAGGTCTTACCACTTGATTTGCAGAAATCTGGATCTGGTGTCGAATTAGGGTTTGTCAGAGAAACCCTAAAAATTCAAAATGTGAATTTCAACTTTCTAAAAGGATAGAAGGATGCGCCTTGATGAGATGATCAACCTGGTATACTCAGAATTTGAAAACTGCAAAGTTTCACCCTTCATAAATGCTTTTCAATCTTTCGGATTCACTAAGGAGGACCCTGAATTAGGGTTTGAGTTTCCTGAAGCTTCACCCAACCACAAAGTTCGATCCAGATCTCTAAACTTCGATTTTTCCAAGGAGCTTCCAACTATGTCCTCAGATTTCAGAAATTCCTATTTTTGTGGAAACCCTAATTTTTAGGGCAAAAATGAAAGTGCCCAAAATTGAATTCTGATTGGACAGAAAGATGTGCCTTGCTAAGGAGAGTCAAAATACCCTACTGCCTTTCAAGATCTGTGGAGAGAAACCCAATAAATAGGAAACCCTAGTTTTCGCAACTGCATAGTGTCTTCTTCTCAGGTTAGCTCTGATACCATGTTAATTTTTTAGCATTAATTCAACATACTCTAGGATCTTTATTGAGAGAATAACATGTACAACATATCAATCACACCAAGCAATCACATGAGATGACACACAGAGTTTCACCGAGGAAAACCATTAAGGTGAAAAACCCCACAACTTCCTCAAAGATAGAAAGAGCAATGATACAACCCGATTACAAGAGATAATATTCTCTAGCAGCCACTCCTCCTTCCTCACTTGTGCGCCACTTTCCGATTAGTGTAGAAGCGAATAATGAGATGATCAAATAGAGTGCCTCCCGCACTCTATTTATACATGACCTGACCTGCTTAATAAAATAGCAGGGCCGACTTGTCTAACTTGGTATAATAACCCATGGTAATACTAATCAGGGTCGACCCCACACTTGGTGGTCTAATAACCCATCACATGCAAGTTGTGATACTTGCGACACTTGTCAATACAAATGACGACACTTCTGTATAGAGGAATAATAACATCTCTATAGGAGTACAATATACATAGGTGAAATACATTCCGAAGTTACATATACATCAACAAAGACAAACAGATGACCCAAGTGTTGTATGCAAATGCAAATTAGTGCCATCTTCAAGAGCGACGATGCAGTTCCGTGAACAAAGTGTAACACAAAATCTTTCATTTTTCCCCATCATGACTGATGAGTGCCTCATGTGTTTTTTAACGAGCTTGAGGAGGGTAGCCAAATGCTCGGTATAACTCATCTCATAGATGAGTCCAATCCCAAATTTTTTATGAACCTAGGAAAGGAGGGGTTCATCCCATGACGGGCCCTTCAATGTTGAATTTTAACGAGTCCATAGAAGGTAAAATCGGCGTCATTTCATGTTTAGAGAATCCGAAAAGAGCTAAAGAAGACTCCAAAGGTCCTTTTTCGTAAAGTTAGCCTCTTCGCCCAAAAAAGGGTAAAACAACGTGAGAGAGGACTCTTCTAGTCATGATTGGCTAGAGTATTCCTTTTTCGTAAGTAGAGCCCCCTCGTCCGGAAAAGGGGTAAACTATCACCAGGAAGACGATCATTCAAATACTTTTACAAGCGTGAATGCATCAAGTTTTCTTGGCAATCTTTTCGTATTTAGAGAGCCTGAAAAGAGCTTAAAGAAAAGACTCCAGGGAGTTCCTTTTTCGTGGGATTTTAACGAGCCCGAAAAAGTGATAAACTATAACTCGATGACTTATTCTCATTGTTTTACAAGCACGAGAAAGAACAGAGTTAGCTCGGCGTCATTAATAACTGAATTTAATGAGCGAAATAATGACAAAAAGATGCTCTATGAGTTGTTCATACCTGAGAATACGCGCGAAAATACCACAACCACAAAAAACAGGATCAAAGTGGTACTTAACTTCACCTGCAAGCTTCAAAACTAGGTCAAAAATGATTAACCGGGTATAAATGAATTCAACTATAGCAAAATAACCCACATTATAATAAATTAAAAAAGGAATATGCTCATTTTCAATGTAAATAGGGGTAAATAGTAAAAAGAATTACTATTTGTTTTTTACCAAGTTGGAGAGGTGAAAAGTGTCATTTGGAGCCGTTCTTATTTTGCTGATTCCGAGAGCTGTGATTCATCATTTCAGGTGCCGTCAGCGACAGGTAACCCTAAACTTGTCTCTTTAACTTTCTAGTGGATTAGAATTTTCATTTTCTTTCATTTAGGTAGTTCTTTGGGCATGTTGGGTTGGGGGATTTGCGCTCACGGGTCGGTGTAGGTCACCCTTTCAGGATCTGCACTGGCGCACAACCCGAAAGGGAGTTCTACGTCGACGGCGCACTGTCCAAAAGGATGTTCTGCGCCGAAGCAAACCGGCAACTCAACCCCAAAACCTACCCAAATGAAAACTCTTTTGAGGATTGAGCAAAGTTCTAAAGGTGTTAAAATGTCTTTCTTGATAGGTTTGGAGTGAGCACGATGGTTCTTGAGTGGAGAGAACACGAGCATGATCTCGATGATGCACAAGCGGAAAATGATTCGCAATGTGTCCCTGCGTTGAGAAACTGTGGGTTACTCAAGTAATTTCAAGTGCCAAGGATGAGTTCCCAAGTATCTTTGTTGACATACCTGGTCCAATGTTGGGACCCAATACAACAACATTCTCGGATTGGTGAGCACACGCAAACCATAGATGTTGAGGACATCTATTTTTTGGTGGGGTTATCCCAGTGAGGAAATCCTGTGTCCTTAACTGGGTCACGAGGTGGTGATCGCTTAGTAGAGGACATGATCAAGCAGTGGTGTACTCCAGGTACGTCGATGACTGGTGGGAAAATTCCCATCAAGGATGTCCGGGACCGAGCCCTCCAAACGGTACTCTTTACTATTGTACAGGCATCTAGTAGCCGATCTGCTCATCTAGCGAGCAAACAGCAGATGATGTATGCCGAGGAGTGCATGGCTCCTACCATGTTCAACTGGTGCGAGGGGATTCTCACCAGTCTTCGAGATCAGTTGACCAAATGCCAGTGCGGGGCGCTGAAGTAGTTTGGGTATGGATCGGTGGTGGTGTCCTTCATGCTGGAGCAGGTACCACACTTGCACCCACAAGTAGACCTCGAGGATCGGGATGCACGCGATCCTCACATGAATAGGTGGTAAGAGGTGATGGCTCACCATGGTGGCGGGGTTCCCATCATCAGTTTTGGTATAGGGTCCTTCACGTGGTTTCAGGGACAGATCCTCATGGTGGAGGAATACCCATACCACGGTACAGACTTCCGAGGAGACCCAAACTTGGTGCTTCCCGAGGGAGTGTAGTGGGATGATATCGGTAAGAACAATTTCTTGTGTTTTCTCATTTTATGAATTTTATGATTTTTTGGAGTAGTGTTGATGACTTTTACATGTTTTTTGCAGATGTGGGTACAGGGCGACCACTTGGAGTCTCTCTCCTTGTGCAGAGAGGAGCAGCACCAGAGGTGGGTCTTGCAGTCCGCGATGCTCTCAAGGACCTAGAGAAGGTTGAGGAGAACCTCCAAAGGATGACCTTGGACATTCCAGATCCTGGTGTCCATGACCTACCCTGTCACTATCAGAAGCTGACGGTTGGAGTATCAGTTTGTTTCGGCATGCTGCTACGGAAGGTGGCGAGGATCGTAGTCTGCTTCCATGCGCATCCTAGTCGTAGTCTGCTTCCATGCGCATCCTGGGGCTGTGCGGATTGGGGATTAGGCGCATGTAGTACTTATGTATATACTGAAAGCTTGTGAGCTTCATATTTTTGTATAGATGACCCTTACTGAAAGCTAGCATTGTTTAGACTTTTGTATCAACACTACCATTATGTATCTTGTACCGATTTCTATATATACAGATACTATTGGCGGTTTTATACATATTTTGTTCTATTGGTGATTAATGAGATCTTTTTTACATGTTTGATTATACAATGGATGATTTACATGTTATGTCTATCTTTATTTTATGAATATGTTATGTGTGTGCAATGTACCAATCCAAAATGAAGTTGGCCATCGATTCAGCAACTGTATTCATGTCTCGTGGAATGTGCAGGCATTGAATAGATTCAAAGGACCTTTCCAGAAGATGAACTCATCGGAAGGGACAGAGTAGAGTAGGGTCGCAGATAGCATAGATACAGTTAATATGAGAAACCACTAGTTGTGAAACCAGATGGATGAAAACATGGCTCATACCCAAGGAAAGAGCGTCGGTTAGGGTTCCAATCACCGCCTGGTATTCTGCGGCGTTATTGGTTGCGTATCCTATACAACTTCCTCCTGAGCTGATAAACTTTCCGGTGGGAGAATAAAGTACCCAGGCTGCCGAAGCAAGGTTACGGGTAAGCTAGTTGGCACCGTCTGCGAATCCATATCCATTTTCCATCTGCACATGCAAACAGAACATGGTATAAGTAGCGAAACAAGATCTAGACACACTAAAACAAAGCATCAAACCACACAAAACACACGCCATGTATAGTATATACAAGGTACCTACGTGTGAAAAACTCAGGCATAGTACCTCTTCAAGTAGATCCCATTGCGGGGCTCACCCAAAGATATCGCATCATATTCCTCTAGTTCGTTGGCTCCCTTCTCCAAAACACGTTTCACTATGTGCGGTCCGTGCCACATGGACTCGAACTTACATGCCCCCAGCTTATCATGTTTTTGGTCATATGTGAGGACCAAATCGCCCTCGTTAACGACACGAGTTTTAACTGACCTATCATACTATACTTTGATGTGTTTCTTATGTGCCTCGTTGGCGAGAGCAGCATCGCGGCGGGTCTCGTTAAGGTTCATTAGTTAAAGGAAGAGTTCTTCCTCGGCAGTGGTGTTCAGAAGAAGTTCAACTGTGAGTTTGAGAGATGGAATCTACACTCTATAGGTAGGACTTCCTCCAATCCATAAACTAATTGGAATGGTGTGAATCAGGTGGTAGTCTTAACGGAGGTCCGGTATGCCCATAGTGCGGAAAAGAGCATGTTATGCCAGTTCGACTTGTGTGTACCCACCATGCATTGAATCATGGTTTTCAAGACCATGTAGATGGCCTATACTTTTCCATTGGACCGTGGGTAGTAAGGGGTTGAGTTTTCATGACGAAAACCCAGTCTGGCGCTCAATTCGTCTACCATATGGTTTTTTCATCTTCATGTACGTAGGCATAGCCTCGGCCCATTTAGTAAAATAATCCATGGCTACTATGATGTAACCATGCCCCCCGGCTGAGGTAGGCTTACAGTGCATGAAATTTATGCCCCATTTTGCAAAGGGTCCCACGGCAATAACCAGGTGTAACGGGGCTAGGTGGGAGCGCTTTTTCGTTTGAAAATGTTGGCATGGGGGACATTTTTTTACGGCCTCAATGAAATCTTTAAAGATGGATGACCAATAATATCCCGCGCGTAGTATCTTCTGGGCTGTAGCCATCCCAGAGAGATGACCGCCACAAGCCCCAGAGTGATAGTCATTCAAGAGGTGTTCAGCCTCCTCGTGTGTCAGACAACATCGAAGAACAGAATCCACACCATGACGATACAGGGTATCGCTAATGATCAAGTAATACTTGGCGTGGTGACGTATATGATGACGATCGTCACGAGACAGTTGGGGATTGAACCATTGGGTCTGAAGATATAAGGTAATATCTCCATAGCATGGATCTGTTGTGCTGATGAGGAACGACGACTCATCTGAAAGAGAATCGTTGGGCTCAGATCCTAAATCAACATTGGGAAGATCACGAATGAGCTCGGAAAACACCAAAGACTTCTTAGACTTGTCCTTCTCGAAGAGGAGATCGAATTCCTGAAATATCACAATCCAGCGTGAATACTTTCCCATGAGTACTTGGCGTGTCAAAACGTGGTACATGGCGTTCAAGTCGGTGATAATGGTGGTGGTGCGGAGCAGTATGTAATGACAGAACTTTTGGACGGCAATGACTGCCGCGAGAGCGAGTTTCTCGACATGCGAGTAACGAGTTTCGGAGTCAATAAGACCCTTACTAAGGTAATAAATCACATGTTCCTGGTCATTGTTGTCATCCTCGACGAAGACCATGGCGATCGTGGTGGCAGAAGCGGCAAGACAAAAGATGTAATCTTTGTAGTAATTGGGCGGTTGGAGCACAAGGGCATGGGTAATGGCATGCTTCAAACTATCGAAGGATTGTTGCGCTTGGTTGTCCTTCTTTAGTAATCTCATATAGCCCTGTGTCTTATGAGCAAAATTACAGAAAAAACATCGTAGGTAAGTTGCCTTCCCTTGCAAACTTTGTGGTTCCGTAACGTCAGTAGGAGGTGGGAGAGAGACAATGGCTTCCACCTTCAAGGGATCAATGCAGATCCCATATTTTGAAACAATAAAACCTAGGAGGCATCCAGACTCGATGCAGAAAATACACTTGTGACTCTGTGAGGGTTCAGACGGATGTTATACCATCTGCATCTTAGGAATATAGCCATCAGAGATCGATGTGGAACTCACGCTGCTGTGAATGAGCAAGGAGATCATCAAGATAGGGTTCCACAAAGTCCTTAACATCATGAAAAGCATACGACATGGCCCACTGGAATGTGGCACCAACATTTTTTAGACCAAAAGGGAGTTTGTGATATGCAAACATGCCCCAAGGGAAGATGAAATCCGTCTTATGTTGTTCGGATCGGGTGGATCTCAATCTGGTTGTAAACAGAAAATCCATCCATGAATGAGAAGGTGACACTCCCGGCACAATTGTCTATGATATGATCGATGAAGGGAGTAGGGTAGTTGTCCTTAGTGTTGGAATATTCACACCATCATTTTTGTATTGTGCATGCTGCATGCAACTGCATGCATCCAATCATCATCATGGTGGTCTCCCCAGCACCTAGAGCTTGCTTCTAGCTCTCCAGAGCCTATCTACATCCCCCATTTGCCTCCTACCTACCTGATGTTCCCTTCTTGACTATTGTGCATGGGAAGTGCGCCCTTTTCGCCTACCACTGTCAGTTAGAGCGCCTTTACTCACCTACCTTCAGTTATCACTCAGTTAGGGCGCCTTATCTCACCTACCAAGAGTTATCATTCAGTTAGTGCATTGATTGAGTAGAATATCCACAAGATATCCACACAATATTTTCCATGATATCCACATCATATAAAAGAAAAAGATGTATAAATGTGGTAGTGAATATGCACAATATATGTAGATTGTAGGAATCTCTTCAGAAAAAGGTGCATATGGACACAAAAGTGGAAAAGATGGATATGAAGAAAGAAGGAAAATTGTTATTTCATAGACCATGACAATGATCGATGAGGATGAGGGGTGTCTTTAACTTTGTTATCTCTTTAATCATCTTTGTAAATTGAATAGCCTATAGGTGTGGTTTTAACTAAAAATATACCTTTATCCTTTGCCAAATTGTTGACCAAATCCTACATCGGTTCCTGACTTGAGGTGTCCTTGAGATACAAAGCAGCTGCAGCTACCTCTTCTCGAGTTACCTTTCGATCATAATCTTTGCCAAAACATACTCATCAGATTTCTTGTCAAACAAAGTTGTGTGCACATAACCTTCTACAAAGAGATGTGTAACCTAGAAATTAACTATTCAAAAAAATGGAGAAAAGACTTTAAAATTTCAATAGTGAGCATCCCCAAAAATGAAAGCAGTGCACCTGGGTGCCATAGAACACTTGAAGAATGGGAATAATTAGAATGACAAATAGATTTGTTTCAACTTCATAACTACAAAGACTGCATAGTTAGCTTGAAGCATCATTAAAATAAAATGGCATATCATATAGTCTTTACTATTCAAACAACTGAATATCCTGATTTTAATATGGGATATCTTGTAGATCAATAATTTGTTGCCAAGGTGATTTAGATTATGTTATTTCTGGTGGTCCATTGAATTCATTTTTATTAGAATCCTTCAACTTTCATTATCATGTGTAATGGACTCAAATTACACAATTATCACATCATATTGAACGACAATTTTTGAAATATATCCATTAATATTGTATCATGTTTAGAAAACATAGAACTAGATTGATTTGGTCCTTGTGTTCTATGTACATGGACTTAAATTTTCTAATATCAATGTATAATTTGAGTGTTCTGCATAACCTTATCGAGATTTCATGGAGGGGATCAATCTTTATGTTTACCCAAGAGACCGATTGACGTGATAAGGTACTAGTAAATAAGTTCCATAAAGATATGAACAAGCATCTCCTATCTTCCAAAAAATATAAGATAGATTAATAACTCATAATTCATAAAAATAGAACACTCATATAAAAATACTCATTCTTCAAAATAGGAATGGTCAACTTAACCATTAAGTATAACATGTAGCATAGGAACATGCTAAACTATACACAAAAGATTTGTGTTGTACAGAAGGGCAAATCAACTCGGGAAAGGAGAAAAAGTGAGGTTGACCTCTTTCCAAACTAAATTAATATTTACATCACATAAGCAAAATACATTTCCACAATTTTCAAAGGCATTTTTCCCTCTAAATTTGATCCACCCCTCAAAGGCATTTTACATTCCTGAAATAAGCCAAATGAGAAGGCTATCAGTATTACTTTATCCACACAATGAATCCCTGGAGTGTTGTAGTAGATGTTGGAAGATTCAAATAGTGGGATATTAAATATGTTGTAGATAACCACTGTAAATATATCCACTAAATCTTGTAGAATCTTATGCAATTGGTTTAGTCTTCTAGTAACTCCTGTAGCATCTTTTGCAAGTATATTTGTCTTCTATATTGCCTTGTCACTAAGTCATGAAAACACACTCCAAAAATGCACGGACTTGGGAAAATACAAGAGTAAACACACTTCCATGCTTATAGGGTATATCTTGACACTAAGTCATAGTTTAAACATCAATAATAGTGTAAAGAGAAATAGCATACCTCTATAATAACTATTGGACACAATTCTGACTTTAGAAAAACTAATGGACATCAGTCACACCAAAGAAAAAATTACCTAGCAAATCAAGCCTCAAAACAACTACTGCGCAAAAAACGCACCACAATAACACTAAGTCATAGTTTAAACATCAATAATAGTGTAAAGAGAAATAGCATACCTCTATAATAACTATTGGACACAATTCTGACTTATAGGGTATATCTTGACACTAAGTCATAGTTTAAACATCAATAATAGTGTAAAGAGAAATAGCATACCTCTATAATAACTATTGGACACAATTCTGACTTTAGAAAAACTAATGGACATCAGTCACACCAAAGAAAAACTTACCTAGCAAATCAAGCCTCAAAACAACTACTGCGCAAAAAACGCACCACAATAACAACCTTTTGTCTTTTTCCAGATTGTCTTTTTCCACAATATCAAAATTCATTTTGTTGTTCATTCAACAACTATTTTCCACATGGTTTGATCATATGCTTGATCTTACCATCAAGTTTGATAGATTGACCATGCTTTCTTTATTAATAAGGCCCTTGGTTCTCATGTTCATTCTACAACCATTTTTCAAACTTAAATGGTGTGGTGGAACTTTATCGTAATGCTTGATATAATTAACCATACTTTTGTCATGTTCATTCTACAACCATGTTTGTTCTCACTTCTATTCTCAAACTCATCTCTCAAAATGTCCAACAATCTTGAATGTAAAGACTCTCTCTTTGAGCCATTTGAACATTCACCCTAATAACCTCAACTCAATTGTCTAATCTACTTGTCAACTCACCAATGTCTATTCCAAATAAGTTTTCTTCAATGGTCGGATTGACTTCATATTGTCAAATAGAATTTAGAAGCATTTGTATAGATTCCAAAGATGTTGCTTCTGAATATACATTTATAGAACTTAAAAGACTGCTTGATTTATATGCGTTTGCACTACTCGAACTGAAACTATATTGTGTGAAGTTGTCCTAGTCCCCAATGCATTATCTTTCCTACAGAATCATGAACTCCAATGATCCTCACATCGGTCACTTTCACCAAGTAGAATGTGTGTGTCATCAAAACCATCAAACTTCAAATGCACTTCCATATTTTCCTCTACATCAAATCTTGTGAGTCCTGCTTGTCGGATCTCTGTATATAAGTGGAAGTTTCCCTTGTTGACTTCATAAGCATAATCATTCATAAATTTAATATATTCATACTCCATCAATGCACTCATGTGTTCAGGTAAGTAAGAGGTGAAAAAAACCTCTAGTGGAGCCAACAAGTGCATCTTTATTATACTGTCAACTATCAAAAGATATTTGCAACAAAAAGGGGTAGAAATGACCTTGATGCCCATGTGCAAAAGTTGGATACAAACTGAATGGTATGGAGGGTTACCAATTCCTTAAAAATAGGAAAATCTAGCACTTCCAGTGTATAGTATAGGCATTTCTAAGTAAAAGATACTAAAATTCGAATCTATCAGCATCCCAGTTTCATACACAAAAGTTTATCGACATAAAAAAGACAATAACATAGACATGTGAATCAAACAATGTGATAAAAGAACAACTCCCACAATGCTAAAATTTCAAATTCTAACAAAAGTACTAAACTCACCCATCACGGGTCCAAGCTTCAACATGATCTCCCATGGACCATACATGACTACCTATAGCTTCTCTTTGTTGCTTTCATGTAGCTTCAAATTTCAAAGCAATCATGTGATGAGCCATAAACATTATAGGGGCTTTCTCAGGATCCTCCTTAAGTGGTATCCACTCCTAAAGAGGGACAGAACTGTCATCTGAAAGACGTTCATCATAATGGAACAAATATTTCCTGGCCTATTGGATCAGTACTTTAGCTGAAAACTAGACCACCTAAAGGTTCTCATCATCATTCTAGACAAAATGAATCTTCTTGCTCATGGGTATCAAGTTCATCTTCAAGTCTCACATCTTTATTTCTTGTACCATCCTAAATATCAACAACAAACATGCCAATATGAATTGAATTAGGAAACAAATTATCCTTTTGAACTTCACAATCCTCTCTAATGGGAAAAGTATCAAGCTAAAAATCATCCAACAACCATTTAGAAGAATCTGTTTTACTCTCTTGAACTTTTGTAATGACCCTTTTTCAAAATTCTATTAAAATGCCAATTTTTCAACTTTTTCCCCAATTTCGACCTTTGACTAGTTTAACTGTTTTGACCTCCAAATCAACCCAAATGCTCCCAAATCTTCTGTATGAGTGTATGAATGGTATTTAGACTTGAATATCAGGTTCAGGGATGTTTTATGGCCCTCAAAATACTTCTGCAAACTTGATTTGTATTCTGATCAATATAGGTAATTTTGACTAGTAATTTGTGCATCAAATCCCCCCCGGGTAACACTGAAAATGGCCTTCCAAATGCCTCCAAACTCCCACAAATTTATGAACAGAGGTATATAATGTGTTAAGTATGTTATTGAGGTCTCATATGCACCATTAATTGATTTTTACTACTGTTATAACTCTCTCACATTCAACAGCAAAAACCCCTAATTCGACCCTTGGGGAAATGGCACTATTTCACCTCCCAATACAACTAAACTGAGTAAAAATGCTTCAAATGCTCAAGTACAGTACATGAAACTTGTAGAAGAAATCCATGGCAGTATATTGATCACAAATATATCAAAGAATCATCCATCCATTCGAAATAATCAACATTATAGTGTCATACATCAATGCATTGGGGAAATGGACATTGTTTGCTCATTAATCAATAGTTTTGCATACAACCAGTGGGTATTTCGACCTGAGACTTTCTGAATATTAATAACATAGGATATGAATCTATTACAATCAAAAATATATAATGAGAAGCTCTCTCAATAAGCACAAGTGCTCACCAAAAACGCCCTCCCTCAAGGAGCGTGAATATGCCTTCAAAACTGGAAACGGTGGAGAGAAAGTGCTGCACTAAACCAAACCATGAAACTTCCTGTAGCTGCTACCTGCAAATAAAAACTCCATTAAAGCACCATGAAATACCTGAGTGGCCTCTCCAAACACCAACTTGGATGGGAATCTTTCACCCTCGAAATTGGCTAAGGCAAGAAACTAGTCATCCACTAGCTCTCTCTTCACAAATGCAATTTTTCTCAAATCATCAAAAGCCATTCTCATTCTTAATTTATAAATTTTATAACCAACATTATCCTTCTAAGGGTCAAAATCCTCTCAATAGATTCAATAGATTTCCATTTAGGAAATATTCCACATTTGCCACTTGTCTCCTAGTTCCAACCTTCCATCTTCTCCCAAATTCGATTTTGAGTCTCTTTGGCTTCTCCAACTCCCAAATTCGTCTTCCTTGAGCCTATTTTTGGTGCTGACATGTCATAGTGGTCAGATGTCAGAGGTCAAGTCTGCAATTTGTTATAGTTGTCATAGATGCTCCATCATTGGTGTCATAGGGGCTAGGGAATCTAGCCCAAGTGTCCACAAACTTCTACTTTGACTCTTTATCTTCCATGGAGGTTACCAATCCTTCCCAATTAGACCTAATATGCTCAATGACATGTGTTATGACTTACCAAATCACTCAAGAGTGTTCACATTCCCATTAATTCGAATTTGCAAAAGAGAGATACCATGTATTATGAAAAATCAAGCTAGTGTGGGTCCCACCACCTCCATATGTCTCCAAAACCACTTGCCACTTAGAATTTATTTGAATTTATTTATTCACCATATTTATTAAATGCTTGAACCCCTCTAATGTCTAAATATCATTTATTAGCTTCCTTATTACCATCCCACATGTGCCCATGCAACCTAGGAAACTAGTAGGATTGATGGGATTGTCTTACTATGCACTTATTTGAATGGGGACATTACAGTCCTCCCCACCCAAGATTGCTTGTCCTCAAGCAATTTCAGATTTGGATGCTGCAAAATATTCTCCTCTTCCCATGTGGCATCTTCATTTGGTAAGTCCTTCCATTGCACTAAATATTCTTTGATGATTCTACTCCTCAACCTTCTTTCCCGTGTCTTCAAAATCTTTTCCGGAACAAGTGTGAGCTGACCTTCATCATACAAAGGAGGAAGTATTTCTGAAGTGATGATTTGCTGACCAAGAGCTTTCTTGAGACAAGAAACATGAAATACATTGTGGACTTTACTCCCTTCCGGAAGTTCTAGTTCATATGCTACTTCTCCAACCTTCCGCACTACCTTATATGGCCCATAGTACCTTGGTTTTAATTTTTCTGCTCCATTCTTTTTTAGAGATGTTTGTTTATAAGGCTGCAACCTTAAATATACTAAATCATTGACTTGAAAGGTTCTTTCTTCTCTATGCCTATCAGCATATTGTTTTTGATGATTTTGAGCAACCTGCAAATTGTCTTTCAAGAGCTTTAAAATTTCTTGGCTCTCTTCCACCCAATCTTTAGCCTTTGGGGCTCTACTATCACCAAATATAATGTCAACAAATGTAAGTGCATCATAACCATATAATGCTTTGAAAGGAGACATTCCTATTGACATATGATAAGTGGTGTTGTAGCAAAACTCACCCAAGTGTAGCCATTTTGCCCATGCTTTTTGCTGCCCTCCCACATAGTTTCTTAGGTATCCTTCCAACCATTGGTTTACCCTCTCTGTTTGTCCATCAGTTTGTGGATGATAGCTGGTACTTGGAGTCAATTGAGTGCCTACCAATCTAAAAATTTCTTGCCAAAAAGCACCCATGAATCTACTATCTCTATCACTGACAATGCTCTTGGGGAGCCCATGCAATCTGAAGATTTATTTGAAAAAAATATCAGCCACTTGTGCAGCACTAAAAGATGATGTAACAGCAAAGAAATGAGCAAATTTTGTCAACCTATCAACTACCACATAGATGCAATCCTTACCCAATGATTTAGGCAATCCGGTGATGAAATCCATGGAAATACTGTCCCATTTTTGCTCCGAAATGGGCAATGGTTGTAATAGGCCGGTTGGACATGTAAGTTCTGATTTGTTTTGTTGACATGCTTTACATTCATTCACATACTTCTGAACATCTTCCTTCAGCCCCTTCCAAAAAAATCTTTGCCTCAACTGTCTATAAGTTTTGAAGATCCCCGGATGGCCCGCTAGTGGGGAATCATGTGCTTCTTGCAAAATTCGGTACTTGAGATTGGAGTTATGAACTAAATAAATTCTTCCCTTATAATATATCAGCCCATTCAAAATCCTATAATTATCATCCCCTTTGATTCCATCCAACACATCACAAGCAAATTTGTCTTTGAACTAGTAGCATGTTTTTCCAATCCTTGGCAATATCCATGAGAGAAAAAGAAGGCCTTCTTGACAAAGCATCTGCTACTATATTATTCTTTCCTTTGACATATTCAATATCAAAATCATAAGCTTGAATCTTGCTTACCCACTTTGGTTTCCTTTCATTTAGATCTTTTTGGGTGAGAAAGTGTCTTAGACTATTGTGGTCAGTTTTCACCACAAACTTGCTTCCCACCAAGTATTGTCTGAATTTGGCCAATGCATGCATAATGGCCAGCATTTCTTTATCATAGATGGAGTAAAGTTTTTCATGAGGCTGCAACTTTCTGCTCTCAAAGGCTATGGGGTGTTGGCCTTGCTTTAGGACAGCCCCTATTCCTCCACCTGAAGCATCACATTCCACAACAAAATGTTTAGTAAAATCAAGAAGTGCAAGTATGGGACAACTACTCATTACCTCTTTCATTTTTTGGAAGGCCTTTTCAGCCTCTTCATCCCACTTGAAAGCATCCTTCTTAGTCAAATCAGTGAGTGGAGAAGTCAACTTGGAGAACCCTTTCACAAATTTTCTGTAGTAGGTGCATATGCCAATAAAGCCTCTCAATTCGGTAATATTTTTGGTGATGGCCATTCCAAGATAGCCCTGATTTTTTCCATGTGTACCTTCACTCCTTCTTGCCCAATAATGTGCCCAAGATACAGTAGTTCCAAACTCACATTTTGATAATTTAGCAAATAAGGACTCTTCTTGCAAGATTTTCAACACAATCTCTAACTGTTGTAAATGCTCTTCCCATGTTTTACTGTAAATGAGAATATCATCAAAGAAAACCAAAACAAACCTTCTTAGTTGCTTGCAAAATATCCTATTCATACATGCTTGAAAGGTGGCTGGAGCATTAGTTAACCCAAAAGGCATGACAAGAAATTCAAAGTGGCCAAAATGACATCGAAAAGCGGTCTTTTGCACATCTTCATCTTTCATTCGAATTTGGTGATACCCTGATCTAAGGTCAATTTTTGAGAAGTATTTGGCCCCATGTATCTCATCCATGAGCTCATCAATCCTAGGAATAGGATACCTATTCTTGACAGTCTTTTTGTTCAAGGCTCTAAAATCTATGCACATTCTCAATGTTCCATCTTTTTTCTTCACTAGCACTACTGAAGAAGCATAAGGGCTAGAGCTTGGTCTAATGATTCCCAACTCTAGGATTTCTTCGATAGATTTTTCAATCTCATCTCTGAACTTTTTAGGATGTCTATAAGGTGGTATCTGAATGGGTGAAGTGCCCTCCTCCAAAATAATACTGTGCTCAACCCCCCTATCCGGTGGCCTACCATGTGGAAGGTCTCTAAAAACCTTTTCATATTTTTGCAAAAGTCTCTCTATCTCCTTTGGGTGTTTGACAATAAGCACAAGTGCTCACCAAAAACGCCCTCCCTCAAGGAGCGTGAATATGCCTTCAAAACTGGAAACGGTGGAGAGAAAGTGCTGCACTAAACCAAACCATGAAACTTCCTGTAGCTGATACCTGCAAATACAAACTCCATTAAAGCACCATGAAAGACCTGAGTGGCCTCTCCAAACACCAACTTGGATGGGAATCTTTCACCCTCGAAATTGGCTAAGGCAAGAAACCAGTCATCCACTAGCTCTCTCTTCACAAATGCAATTTTTCTCAAATCATCAAAAGCCATTCTCATTCTTCATTTCTACATTTTATAACCAACATTAGCCTTCTAAGGGTCGAAATCCTCTCAATAGATTCAATAGATTTCCATTTAGGAAATATTCCACATTTGCCACTTGTCTCCTAGTTCCAACCTTCCATCTTCTCCCAAATTCGATTTTGAGTCTCTTTGGCTTCTCCAACTCCCAAATACGTCTTCCTTGAGCCTATTTTTGGTGCTGACATGTCATAGTGGTCATATGTCATAGGTCAGGTCTGCAATTTGTCATAGTTGTCATAGATGCTCCATCATTGGTGTCATAGGGGCTAGGGAATCTAGCCCAAGTGTCCACAAACTTCTACTTTGACTCTTTATCTTCCATGGAGGTTACCAATCCTTCCCAATTCGACCTAAGATGCTCAATGACATGTGTTATGACTTACCAAATCACCCAAGAGTGTTCACATTCCCATTAATTCGAATTTGCAAAAGAGAGATACCATGTATTATGAAAAATCAAGCTAGTGTGGGTCCCACCACCTCCATATGTCTCCAAAACCACTTGCCACTTAGAATTTATTTGAATTTATTTATTCACCATATTTATTAAATGCTTGAACCCCTCTAATGTCTAAATATCATTTACTAGCTTCCTTATTACCATCCCACATGTGCCCATCCAACCTAGGAAACTAGTAGGATTGATGGGATTATCTTACTATGCACTTATTTGAATGGGGACATTACAACTTTCCTCGGTGTTTCCTTTCTTAACACCTCCTTGTTCTCCTTTTGCAATCCCAAATATTTTTTAGAATTGTCAACGCCATCTTTTTTACTCAATTGAACTCCATCCTAGAGACCATCATGTCTTTCAAGGACTCTTGCTCCATGAGTCCCAAGTTTCCAATAGCCATATGGACTGGCTTTTAAAAGAGTATTCAGTGATAATAGAATAGGATCACTTGTGGTTATTACAACACCTTCTTGTCATATTTCTTCAAAGACTATTCTAACAACTAATTCAATTGCATCCAAAATATGTGCACATTTTGCAGTAGCTGAACCAACTTCATAATTGATGTCTTTGGAATGAAAACCATTTGACATTAGCAAGTAGGGAGTAGCATCCAATTGTCTCTCTTGTTTGATTGATGAAAGATTATGGATTGCTTGCCCCCAATGCCCTTAGTTACCACCTTCACCTTCAGCTACGCCACATTGAACACCATGCAATGCATCTTTACCCTTCCATGCCTCTGCAACCATGAGTCTCACTTGAAGAGCATATTCGTGTGCAAACTTTGTTGCTGCTACAGCCACATTTGCAACACAAGCAACTACATATGTTTCTGCAGCAACATATATAAGCTTTTCTTTACAGTTAGGAACCAATCCAGATTCTTCTTGAACAACTAACTGGCTCCAAATGAACTGACAATGCTTGAGGGGTTATTACTGCCAGGAGATAGTAGTAAGAAACCTAGGATCAAAACCCTGTAGTGCAGTGGCCCGACCACCATATGACCATGGCCCAATCCGGAAACACCCACACCCATGGGCATGAGGGGCACCACCATGTCGTCCCTGTGATGGAAATGACTGGGCAGAATGAGTGTGGAGGACAAGAGTTAGTTGCAGAGAATCATGAAATTCAATTTGTTCCTCCACACGTCGGTTTTCACGTTAAAACCCTTGCACCATCGAAGTGGCTTGAGATCCAAAGTTAAGAGCCCATTTCAAGACCTGAGTTCCTTTGATTGCTTGTTCTGCAAGAATAATTCATTGGGTACAAATTCCAATAAACGCTCGATTCTAAATATGTATGCTTTCATTCACTCTCCGAAAATGCTTCCTTTTCAATGGCTTATCTCGGCTCAGTCTCCCTTTGGGGGTATTCAAAGGGATCCTTCAGATGTTGGATGCATGAAAACCAATATATTCCCCACATTTCTTCTGGTCTCTGAAATATCCATGTTGGATAATCGCACCTAAACTATTGGAGAATTACACTTTAAATGTGAATTACACTATCTGTCTGATCAAGATCGAAACGTCCATTATGATGAAAGGGAAGATTCTCCAACCAAGCAAAGAGGAACAAAAAAAAATTCAGCTATTCTCCAACCAAGCAAAGAGGAACAAAAAAAATTTCAGCTTGGATGTGGCTTTGCCCAATCAACTTGATATTAAGGAGATCACTTTTCACAGAATCTTATTGTTTCTATTTGTTCTCAAAAGAAACCTGCAACATGTTTCCATCATGTCCATCGTCAATCAGACTCGTGTGCAGGAAGAAACCTTTTTCAACTTAAAATATGTTACACGGAAAGGACGAGGGCATCTTTCCTTTTCATAATCTGTCAATTCTCTTGGAGAGTCAACATAGTAATTAAAAGAATATAATCAAATACGGTTTCTTGATCTCCCCAACGATGGGAAGGAAAGAAAGTAACTGACCTCTAAACCCCCCTTGTCCATTGATGAACTCACCTGCCCCTTCAATTCATTAATCAAGCCGAGACCAATATGTTGTTGGTTTTATTGACTAAGGGGATTGATGTTGCTTACCGGAATAGGGAGATGTGGGATGGAAAGAAATGTCAAAGCATGAAATAACTTTACTTTATTTTTTATCTTCAAATAGGCAGCTACATGGGTTAGACATTGGCATCATGTGGAGCAGGGTATTTTTTAGGTATTAAAATAATATATTTAAGTATAGTATTCTAGGTGATTATTTTGGATTCAAAAAAACATATATATAGATAGGTAGGTGAATATTAAAAATAAAACATACAATTTATTGTTGAAAATTGTAAATTTTGGCGAATATTATGATAAGAAAACATATTTTATGTAAATATACGCGATATTCGAGACTAAAAATGACCAATTAGCGATTTTTTTAAAGCCCCAAAAAATAGCCAATTGGAGAAATTTTGCCCCTAAAACTTTCGTTGGTATGGACGCGGGCTAGCCATACATAGGTCGCGTACCTCTTGGAAAACCTAATTTTTTAGAGGTGTTTCCAAGGATAGTTTTTGTTTACAGATCATTGAATATTAGGGAAGTTTGCAAAAGAGGAGAAGGGGTAAGATCGTCCATTGTAACGTATATGACAATGTGACAAATGAATCTATAACAGTGCCCATAAGGGCAGATACGAAATTAAACATAATAAAGACACGGAGATAGGCATGAAGCACATTCATTCTCATTAATTAAATGTGTATTTATACAATGAGAATGCATCTTGGGTTCGTATTCCCAATAGGTCTCTTCGACCCCTGAATGAATCTTCCCATTCACTTATGACTTTTAGTCTTATCCTCACATGAATAGGGAAATTACATAATAATAATCCTAACACCAAGGATTGTGTTCCCAACAATGCCCCCCATAATCCAAAGGGTTGTATGTGAGTCCAAGAAAAGAGAGCTAAATAAATGGAAGTGGACATCTACCACTTGTTGAACATTTCCAACTGGACAATTTGAATTGCCAAGTAAGTTAAAGAAAGCTAACTTCTCCTGCTAAATACAAGTGCTCTCTGAAGAAGTGGTTTTGGCTGGCCACTAACCAAAGGGGCTAGCAAAAGTTGAAATATTCTACTAAGGCTAACCACAAACTCTCGAACTTGGCACGAAGGCTCATAGGTTCTATCTAGAACTTGGAACGAAAGCTCATAGGTTCTTTGGAAAGTAATGGTTTGAAGACCACCATTTGATGTCTAGTAGAAGCTGAAGTATTCAACTAAATGTGTGGTTTTAGGATGACCAAAAACTCTGGAGATCAATCGAACATGGCATTTCAGGCTCACTTGTTCTTGTTCTCCTGTTCTCGCTCGCTTGTTTCTAACACTCTTCATTCCCCCCTGTTAGGAACAACGTGAGGAGTGGAGAATATCATGGTGTCAAAACTTAACAAATAACATATGAGTGCTCTAGAGCATGTCTCGCTTCTATATCCTTGCTACATCTCTGGATTTGGCCTTTGAAATTGGTTGTGACTCATGCACGCTTAATCTAGATTAGCTAAAGAAGGCCCTGATTGCTTGTTATAAAAATGACTAAGGCTTTGAAAATTGAATCGTGACATCATGTTCCCCCTGTCAAATACAAGATAAGAAGCAATACAATATTCTACTACAAGTATGACTCTCTGGTAAGTTTCTTTAGCTTTACACATCTATCTGAAGAATGCTTATGCTTCTTGCAATGTTGACAAGGATGAAAACAAAAAAACTAATATTTCACATGGCCAACTTGGTCACAAAATTGGAATTTGGAACTTTGAACAGTTTGTACATATTCTGACATTGTTTCACTATGTCTTGGTAGCTGATAGGAATCATCTTGATCTTCAATTAAATGAATTTTTTGAACAAACACTAGTTCAGAATGTTGATTCCTTTTGTACATCGTCATCTTTTGATTTTGAATCTTGCAAATGATTGATAGTATTTTGGAGGGTTTCTTTATTGATTGTGATTGAATCATGTACATCAATAAGCATTAGAGTGTTCAACAAATCTAATATTTCTTCATATTAATACATTATGAGGATTGTTTGAAGCCTCCTTGTGTAGGAAGTACCCAATAGACTCAATCAAATTGAGGGATTATTGTAATTCCTCTCTTTACAAACAAGGCTCAACAGACTTAAATTTAAATGTGAAGGGTGTTGGTCTCAGCTGAGAATGCACCCACATACAATGCAATTCAACTTTTCCTTCCATTTGATACTGTACAAAAAAAAAATGCAAGTACCGAAAAATGCACTAGAACTCACAAAAACAATTGTTTGCAAGTTACACTTCTAAATGTTGAATTGATTAATATGATATACTTGAGTTCTTGAGTGATCTCCAAATGCAACTTTTCTTCACAACGCCTTATCACTCCACAGTTTGTTGATTCAACAACATTCACATGATCCAAAGAATGGATGATTTCCAGCTCTTGACAAGTAACCTCTCTTGTAGGTATAGGAAAACATGTCCTTGGAAATAAACCTGTAGCTTTAAGGCTTATAGAAATTGCACGAAGGCGATCTGGACAATTTGGATGAGGACATCTCTCTATCTGAATCTCTGTATGAAAAATAATACGCTCATCAAACCCAACTGATGTTTGTCTCTGTAACTATGACATTGATGAACATGACACCCCAATCATGAGTGATATGGAAGGCGTGAGAGTAACCATAACACATTTTTTTCTGCTAGGCTCGTAATTGCTTGGCATTTTTGTAGGTAGATAGGGTGATGCTAAGAATCCCTGCCTGAGCAAGTCTGAATTGCGATGTTATCCACATGAATCACAGTGGACCGAATCATCAGAATTGGCCATCATGCATTTAGGGCAATACCATGGCACCTTCAAAAGGGTCCTAGTCTGTGTCGTCGTCATCATTGACATCTTTCAATATCCCTTCCAGCTCATACAAAGCAAGCAATTTCTATGAACCTTTCCTATTACAACCTTGTTCTATTATATTTCCTATGTATACAACCCATATCTTCAGAAATTGTAACCTTTTCACTTCCTTCCATGCCATTCTTGGCACAAACAATTGCATTACCATGCTCGGTGCCTTCAACTGTAGTGTGCGTTCCTTTGAGGAATAGAGCCCATATCATCGATAGCTACATGAATTTTCTTCCTCGTAATCAATGATTCTTTCATAATATTCCTCTCCCATGTCATTATTGTCCATCTCTTTCTCAAATTTTCTTTGCCAGCATTTTTTATTAGTTCTTAGTTGACCCTTTTCTTGTTGTACAGACTCTGGTGCATCTGCCATTGGAAGATTTACTTTTTCATACGATACAAGTTTTAGGTTCCCACAATGTCCAACAAAATTACCACAAATAAAAATACTGGTTCAGGTAGGCTATTGAGTTCTCTATTTGACCTTGTACTATAAACTCACCTCAAGAGAGAGCTCTAGGCAGGCTATTGAGAGAACTGATCATGAAAATTTCAATTAATCCTCTTGGCAATTAATTAATCACCAACCCTTTCCCCACATAATAAATAGGTAAATGTGAATTCACCAAGAAAGAGGGCATTCACATTCACCTTCAAGAGAGAGCTCCACGCTCCTCTTATGCAGCTCTTCACGACGTGGTAGATAGAAGAGCCAGTCTTCAATGATATTCATTTTGAATGATATGCACAGGCGCTAGGGTGCACACAGAGGAGCTGAGAGCTAGAGGTCACGCACCATTCCAGGTGAATTCTGTTGTTGAAGTTTGATCGCAGAGGAGACTAGTTGGAAGCTCCACACTCCAACATTCTAGAGGATATTAATGTAACATTAACACAACTCACTTTCTCATCATTGAAATCAGCTCCACATAGTTAATAAGTGGCAGCTCCACGCTGCCTTCGAAGGTAATCTTCATTTTGGATAGTAGACAGCACCAACGCTTCCCTCTCTCGAGTTGTCTTCACACTGCACAACAAAAGAGTGAAACACGTGAGAGGGGAGATAACTTGTTAGTATTACAGACCTGAGGAGAAATGGTTGACTGTAGCAGGAAAAATGGCAAAGAACGGGACTGAGAAGGGAGCAGAAGTCATAAGGGCAGAATGAATGAGCATAGTGCAGGAACGCAGGACTAGCAAAACTTTTTCCATACATAGTTTTTTTTTCCAGGACTGAGCAAGCACAGGAAATTTCAGGGAATATGGTAGATCTGAAAAAATATAGGCAAAAATGGCACAAGCCATAGGCTCATAATGCGATCTGATATCACTGTTAGGTGCTGATTAGGGAAGATAAGCAATTAAACACAATAAATACATAAAGATAGGCGTTAATCACATTCATTCTCATTAATTAAATGTGTATTTATACAATGTGAATTCCTCTCGGGTTCGTATTCCCATGAAGTCTCTTGGAATCTCGAATGACTCTTCCCATTCAACCTCTTTTCAGCATGTGTAATATAATCAGGTAACAGATTATCTAAAGGGGTTCTTTGCAAGGAGGAGGGAGTCCTTAATTGGGAAGAATGGTTGAATTATTCTTTAGTGAACAAGGGCTCTTCTTTTTCTTCAATGAGCGAGTGAAGTATGGTTTATGATAAACTTTTGTATCGGTTTCTCTAAGTTTATGTGGTCATATTGTTTGTTGTTACTTAGTACTATTAAGAAGTCGAATTGTAGTGTTTGTAGGGAGTTTTGTTCTTGAACTACTCTATTTTTTAGAAGGAACTCTATGTCTAATGTAATTTATCTTTATTTTAATAGAATAATATATAAATGTTTTTTTCCATGAGAGAAAACACTATCATTATATGTGAAAAAGCCATTATATGTCAAAAATATTGTTTATAAATTTTATATCAAATTTTTTTTCCAGGGAAATAAATTTTATATCAAATTTACATGAATTTATACTAATTTATAATTATTTAAATATAACAAAAAGAAATTATCATTATATATGAAAAATTCATTATATGTCATTATAAAATAAAATTTACAATTTAAAATTATTATTGAGATTAAATTTACATGAATTTATACTAATTTATAATTATTTAAATATAACAAAATAAAATGTCATTATATGTGAAAAAGTCATTAAAGTTATTATATGTCATTATATAATTTATAATTTACAATTTACAATTCATGTTTTAGATTCAATTTACATGAATTTATACTAATTTATAATTATTTAAATATAATAAAATAAAATGTCATTATATATGAAAAAAATCATTAAAATTAGTATATATTATTATATAATTTGTTACTAGATTTTGCAAACCAACATGTGTCAAAAGGAACTTACTACAGTTTATAAAAAGTTTAATAGCATTTCAAAAAGAAAAAAATTAACAACTAACAAACAAAAATTAAGAACTAATATAAGCATGCAGATATATGAAAACAAAATTAATTAAGAAAATCTAAATTAATGTTGAACACATTCTCTCACATATATTGAACAAATCAAAGAATGGTCTTTTCTTTCATTAAAAATGAGTTATACATGAACCAAAGGTTACCTTAGAGTAGCACTGACGAGGGCCCCTCCAACTTTCTAAAGAAGGATGCTCTTGGTCTCCTAAGTTACAGCCCGATGTTCTCTAGCCACTCGTCACAAGGTGCAGATGTTTGGCAAGGGTGAAGTATGAACACTCAAGGGAGTTTCAAGTATTGACGATAGATTTTGGTAGAGTAACGACATAGGCAAAGGGTGGAGACGTTCTATCTAAATGGGGGACCTCCATGGTCAATATATAGGCACCGTATATAGGATGGAGAGATAAGAATCAAGTTTAGATTTTCTATTTTTTTTTTAAGTTTCTTTTCTCTCCTTGTTTTTTTTGGATCCTTATCTATCTTTTGGGAAAGTGCCAAGTTTCTATTTTGGGCAATATGACTCATAAATTTGGATATTTAAAAGACCCATTTATGCTTAACTTAGGTATTATAATAAATGAAGGTCCACATGACGGAAATGAAAACTGTGGTTAATGGCATATAAGTTTGATAAGGCTAGGTCACATGCAAGGTGGACAATTTTGTGTGTTAACATAATTTATAGGTTATAATTTGAAAAACCCATTATATATGAAAAGTGAAAAAACAAGAGAGCCCAAAATATTATATAGTCCTTTTTCAAATATCTTGTTTAATGTTTGTGTGGGGAATTCCCTCATGGTTATGTAGGAAATTTAGTTCATACATAAGCTACACACTCAATAAAACAAAACAAAATTATTGATTTTTAAATGCTCATTCCATTAAAACCATTCATGAATATATTTATTTCGCATATAAACTACACTCAATAAAACAAAACTAAATTCATTTTTGAGTCCCCATTCCATTAAAACAAGATGGTTCCCTAGCTTTCTATTATTATATCTTTACTGTTATTTCTTACTATTTCATATTGTTCTTTTTAACATGGATTCCTCATTTATATATTAAATTTATTTTGTACATTTCACTATATTGTTGCATGCACATATTTTCTAAAATTCTTATATGCTTTCTATTTAGACATTAAATCCAATGATAACTTACTTGAAGAAGCTAAACTGCCTATCTTAATTTTTCTTCTTTTCAAGGACATAAAACAAATAATAGTTTAGGCTAGGATTGTTTGGTTAGGAATCCAATGATCATGCCCCTCATTCTTTTTCATATGAAATTATAGTTCTTTTTTCCTTTTAGGAAACTTTAAATCATGCAATACCAAATGTGAAAAAGATTAAACAAGGAGGTTCAGTTCATGTTAGTACTTAGGCCTGCACTCTAGATTGTCTACTTCCTAGCCTCAAAACCTTTTCATTTAAATCCTTTTCCCTCATGGTTATTCCCTCCTACAATTAAATCAAAGCAATGTTTTATCGACTTGTGCTAGGATGTTGTGATGTTAAGCTTCTTTACTTTCAAATTTCAATTATTAGTTTGTAATGCGATAAGGTGGCACAAGTTTTTCCTTGTTGTATTCTAATTTTGCAGGTAGGTTCCTCAATCAAATGGCTTAATATTGTTTAAGTCAAATGTGTTGGTCAATCAAATATAAATTTTAATAGAGCTACAAAACTTCCAAGGGTCGCTACCAAACCGCCCACTAAGCGATGCAGAACTGACATGATTGTTGTTGACACAACTTTGTCAACTAGGGTTCACTTCGCACTGTTGTCAACAAATATCAACAGAACTCCCATAAACATTGGCCCAGAAAGTTTTTACCCTTTCTAGCAACACCCGCGAAGCGAGTGAAGTCTCACGCGATATATCTAAGGGGGGTTGCAGGAACCACGTTTCCGTAGATCGCAGAGGAAATGTATTCATTCACAATCATAAACCATAGATTTGCATCCACATCAAAGCATCATATTGTCGAATTAACAACTAGATCTACTTCAACCATAGATCGACATAACCCTCATTCACACCAAACATAATTATTTTGCAATCAACAAGTTAACTAGATTGACAAAATGATAGTTTATCAAAGAATAATCAAGAGATCTAAGATACATTATATAACTGTGACTTCAGTCATACAACACATTGAGCCATCAAATACTGCAATAATTCACATTCAATCGTACTGCAACACAAAATAGAGAGACAGAGATATGGCACAATCTATCATTTTTTTTTCATCAACTCACCTCATACATTGCGGAATACATCTCGCAGAACTAGTTCAAAACTCAAACAAAAGATGTGATTCAACTCAAGTTGCAGAGCTCCAAAATAGTCGAGAAAGACAAAAGATAACCAAAAACATATCTTCCCTTAGGCTTAAAAACATACTAATATTTATAGACACACATGGTCGTTACAAAATGGTCCAACTGACCCATTGCTAACTAACTTAACTAGATATTTTGCTTTTGCTGGCTCTTTAATCCTTCGCGACCGGTCCTTTGCTTTCATCGATGACCCTTCGTCGTTGTCGGTTCCGCACTTTATGCGCTCTAAACCTATGCTAACAATTGTCAGGGTCATAATTCTAACAATTCCTTATGTCATGTCATTTTGGGAGACCCACAACTTCAATAAATGAAATCAATGGTTGATCATGGGTTCGAATGTTTGAGGATTCCTTGATTTTATAGATTTATTCAAGCTAATTTTCTCATGATTTTCTCATATGCCAGTGTAGTCGTTTGGAGAAATTATCCACAAATCTTTGCAAAGCATTGCTTATTGCTTTGTAATTCTAGGTATCATACGTAGGCTTAATCTTTATTGGCACGGGATAAGTCCGCGGGAAGTGCGGAAGCCGACAGGTGCGAAGGGGACAATCTGCGGAAGAAGGAGCATTCGTGGAGGTTGAGAAAGCGCAAGAATAGTTAAATTAGTTAGAATTGGTCATGTGGACCATTTTGTAACCGCATAGTAGCATATAAATAGAAGTATATTTGTAAGCCTAAGGGAATCGAAGAGAGAGATAAGAAGTGGATCCATCTTCTGATCTATTTTGTATCCATGACATAGTGTATTGACTGTTTCTGCGAAGTTCATTCCGCAGGTTTTAATGAATGCATGAATATGTTCGATTATGATTCCATTTCTGTCTCTGACTCTATGCGATGATAAATGTGAATGTTTGCAACATGTTTAATACTCTGTGGGCTGAATGATTACTGTTGATGCGAACAAGTAGGTTAAATATGTTGTTGCAAATGTTTATTATATGTTGAACTTGCGAATGGTCTAATGTGTGAATGATGAGTTAATAGTTTACTGCAGAAGCACTAATATCTGGTTTCTACAAAGGTAATGTGTGTTGAATGCATGTCCTCAACTCCACTGCGGAAACTTGGTTCCTGCAGCCCCCTTGTGCATCTCGGGTGAGACTTCATTCGCTCTACGAGTGTTGCTGGAAAGGGTAACACCTTTTCTTGTCCAATTTGTAAGGGAGTTTGGTAGTTGGTTTGTTGACAACAGTGTGCAATGAACCCTTGTCGACAGTCACTGTGTCAACAAATGGTTCCGTTGTCGAGAGGATGAGTTCGAGGTAGATGATCAAGGTTGCAAGATATTGGAGGATGAGTTCGATAATTACATGACAGCAAGCTCCAGACGTCAAGAACAGATTCAAAAGTTTACCACAGCAACAGACAAGATGCACCAGCAGTGTCAAGCCGAGGTGGCTCGAGGCCAAGACACAAGTTTGTGTTGGGGTCCTGTTGGCATGGGATAAGTCCGCAGGAAGTGCGGAAGCCGACAGGTGCAAAAGGGACAATCCGCGGAAGAAGGAGCATTCGTGGAGTTCGAGAAAGCGCAAGAATAGTTAAATTAGTTAGAATTGGTCATGTGTACCATTTTGTAACCGCATAGTAGCATATAAATAAAAGTAGATTTGTAAGCCTAAGGGCATCGAAGAGAGAGATAAGAAGTGGATCCATCTTTTGATCTGTTTTGTATCCACGACATGGTGTATTGACTGTTTCTGCGAAGTTCATTCCTCAGGTTTTAATGAATGCATGAAGATGTTTGGTTATGATTCCATTTCTGTCTCTATCTCTATGCGATGATAAATGTGAATGTTTGCAACATGTTTAATACTCTGTGGGTTGAATGATTACTGTTGATGCGAACAAGTACGTCAAATATGTTGTTGCGAATGTTTATTATCTATTGAACCTGCGAATGGTCTAATGTGCGAAAGATGAGTTAATAGTTTACTGCGGAAGCACTAATCTCTGGTTTCTACAAAGGTAATGTGTGTTGAATGCATGTCCTAAACTCCACTACAGAAACTTGGTTCCTGCAACCCCTTGTGCATCTCGGGTGAGACTTCATTCACTGTGCAAGTTTTGCCGGAAAGGGTAACACCTTTCTGGGCCGGTGCGTAAGGGATTTTGGTAGTTGGTTTGTTGACGACAGTGTGCAATGAACTCCTGTCGAAAGTCGCTATGTCAACAATCTTATTTTTCAGAGAAATTGAAAGATTCCATTATGTATGTGCATCAAAGAGGTCATGTGATGAGGTATGAGCCCATACGGGATGATATTATTGAATTAGACCCAGAGTTCGGTATCAAATTTAAAAGGGTTGGATGGTTTCATTATTATGAAAAATTATAGGGCCATCATGCAGAGGTGTTAAGGGCATTTGCAGAAGGGTTTGATGGAAAAATTGTTACTATGGGATATCTAAATTTCCCTTTTTTAGAGAACTCAATTTCCATAGCAGGGAAACTCCCATGGGATGGCGAGTAGTGGTTTAAGCTTCAAGTTGTTGACATTACGTAGTGTAACCTTTTCCTCCTTGATAAGTATAGAGATCCATACTAGCACAAAGGAATTTTGCGAGCTTGGCTCAAGCAAGAATATAACGACCTACTGAAGATGGTACAGAGGTATATCACGAGAGAGGGAAGGTATGAAATTGTCCACCTCTATCACATGTGTTTTCTGCTACATTTGGATGGTATTGCAAGGATAAATCTCTCGTTTTATTTCTTAAGGAGCCTGTCCAAAATGGCCTCTAGATTTAGGAATTTTCCTACAAGCCAACACAGTATATTCCATCATGGTTTAATCAAGCTACTAATTATTCAATAATTGAACAAGTTCAATAAGACTTGGGATCATTTTGTATTACAATCTGAGTTTAGAATCCTAGAAAACCATTGTTTGCTAGGAGATACTAACAATGCTTGTGCCAGTTACAAAACCCCTGAAGGTTGTGGTGGTGCTAGAATTGATGAGAAATAGACTTTTGAAAGGGAGGAAATAAAAATGAGGTCAAGGATGAGAGGGGATGTAAAGCCATGGCCAAAAACTAATAACATTGAGTCTCACGGAGCCAAACATTCAAATAAGTCTTTAAATGATATAAAAGATACTAAAGCTCAAAAGGGAAAGCCTGATATTTCAAAACCTTATTATCTTAGGGGACTGCATACTCGAGCAATGAATAATCTAAGGCTAAATTCTCGGGCAATATTTGACCCTTCCCTAAAAGAAAAAAGGGTCATAGATTTAGACAGTTCATTAGATCAAGAACCAAACAAAATCAAGAGGCCAAGAGTTAAGGATTCAACTTCAAAGCCTGTGAAAATGAGGACAAGTGCTAGAATTAATAAAGACAAATATGTTATGATTAAAAAGAAAGAGTCTGTGGAGGCTAAAATTAATAAACAGTTCCAAGAAACCGAATAAACTCATAAGAGAGTCGATGAGGAATCATACTCATCCATGGAGGTGGAGAAAAAATTGGTCGAGATGTTAACCAATGAATATTTTTAATTAATGAATGCCTATCTTATTTTATGTTTAAATGTTAAATACTAAATCAGCGAATGAGTTACATGTTTGATTCTATAAAATCCTGAATGTATGTTATATTGTTGTTATTTTTCCGTTTCTTTTCTTCAAGTCTTTCAAACCAACAAAATATCCTACCCTCAGAAAACTAAAATATGTTTCCAATCCAAACCTCAACTAAATTGCCCTAGCTTTTCCCTATAGCAGTCCAGTGCAGACCTTAGGGACAGTAGTTCCCAAGGACATTAAAGCTAAGGTTAGGTTGTTTTTGTTCTATACGTCGAACCACCTAGCTCTTTGTAGAGGCGACACTTAACCATTCGAGGTCGAACCAATTATCCACATTTGAGGCTAGTCTCTTACTGTCTTAAACATAGGGTTACTACCAGGTGGCATTTGTGGGATACATTTACACTTGATTCATATTTTTTGGTTTTTTGTAAATGTTGTTGGTATATTCATAACATTACCCCAACAAGCCTCATTATATATGATTTGTTCACACCTTCACTAGCCGTCTTTGATGGTTTCACAACCATCAAACAAGAGAGCTATTGGAAGGCCCAGTTACTACACTTATATAAATAAATTCATGTCGAATAGGTTGATATACATAACTTCACATCACACATCAAATGTAAATGATTCATATTTTTTTATATAACTACTAATATCTCGATCTTTATCTTTCAATCCTGTTATTTTGTTTTTCATGCAAAAGATGTCCACCCAATAGCATGTACCTGGATAGGCTTTTGAAACCATTATTTTTTTGCTTCTCCACTTCAATTCACATTCCACTTCTAGATTTGTTTTAGTTTGTGGAAACATATTTATTGACACAAACACACACATGTTGGTAATAAACATCCTTCACATATCACTATTTTGTATTTCTCTTGTTTCTTGTCGTCACTGCTTTTAAGTTACACAAAAGAAAACTAACACAAAAAGCATCTATATATTTTGTTGTTTTTGAGATATATTATTTTGTTGTGCATTTAAGATATGCAAACAAAAACAAAAAAATCACTTGGAGTTCTTGTTGTTAGCTCATTCATTTCATTTGGCACCCTTGTTCACACTTCATGATCGTTTGACATGTCTACTCTTGTTAGCCTTGCTTTTCATGAGTTGTAAACCATATGTTCAAGAGTTGTTCAAAACACCTTCTACCTTGAATAATCAGGATTTACCTGTTATCTCTCCTTTAAAAGGAAGAGGGATCCCCAAAAAGGTTCCCTTTGATTATATTTTCATTATCTACATATGTACATTATTGAAAATAACCATTATCCTAATATGTACACTTTTTCCTTAAAAAATAAACAAATCTAAAAACATTCATATGAAAGTTCAATACAATCTTATGGAGTGAAAAAAATACAACTTATAATTAACAATCATTCACCTAAAATATATGTTAGTATGTTAATATGTAAGCATAAAATTTACCATTAGTCATCTCAAACCAACTTATATGTGTTTTCATATCAATATATAACAATATTATTATTCTTCCATTTTAGGTATGACAAGAGTATAACTATACCTTCTATGTTATTTTTGCCACCCTTTTCCATAGAAACTACAGTTGTTAGGAAATTACAACCTTCTAGATAGGAACTGGCCAATCCGTGAGTATACCATGAACTCGCTTTGATCACCAAGAAAATTATGCAGGGGAATTTCACCGATTTGGAGAGCGTTTCTCAATGTGTATAAATGGATCACTTTGGATATATGCTGGCAGGTTGGAAATGGGAAAGAAGAGTTGATCAGGTATTATTGGACTAGAAGACAGTGTTGTACTTTCTGCAAGTCTAAGAGAGTTACTGAATGATGTGGATTACTACACTTTAGATAGTGTGAGAAATGGGAGACCAGGCAACTACTGGTACAGGGGGGCTGATTTTGGATTAACTGGTGAGCTGGAAGATGAATGGGACAAATATATAAAATCTTTAAATAATGTTGGTTGTAGGTTGATACAAGAGGAGGATAAGTTGATATGGAAGAGTAATGGAAGTCTTGGTACGGTGACCGCAAAGACTGCATATAAATCCATTATAAAAAGGAAATGTCTTTTTCCAAATTAGTGATGGTACAAAATCATTTAGACTTGGAATATGCCATTAAAACACAAATGTTTTATGTGGTTTGTACTTATGGACAGAGTGAAAACTTGGGAGAACCTGGTGAAAAGGGTTTGGATTGGTCCAAGCAGATGTTCACTCTGCAAAAACTGTTCTGAAACCACTACACATATATTTATGGATTGCCCTTTTACACTGAATATTTGGGGAAATTTCTGCAAAGCTTTAAATATTTGCACGGCTTGGTGTCATGGCAATTTTGAACAAAGTTTAAAATTCAGGATCAGAAACTGTGTTGAACATCCTACACTCCCAGTCCTTATTTCTTGGTCTATTTGGAGGATTAGAAACAGGAACATATTTGAACAATGGTATTCTACTATTGAGGTTGTTTTCATTTAGACCGTGAGACTTTATATGCCCTATAAACATATGGAGAGCCACACAGTACAGAGAAAGGTAAGAAATTTTATTATGTCCATTGATGACCCAGTTATTTTCTTTGATGGAGCAGCATCCTTGGGTCTTTGTGCTGCAGGGGGTATGATCATTTTAAATCAAGATCATTATTTTACTTTCAGACTTAGATGTGGAAAAGGTACAAGCATGAAGGTAGAACTTCTTTCTCTATGGTGCTCAGTAAGGTTAGCAACTCAATTTGGTTTTCTAAGACTCGGGATCTTTGGAGATTCAAGAGTAACTATAAAATGGGAAAAGGGTGAATATAAATTGAGCATTATTGCTTTAACACATTGGTGTAACAGGATAAGAGATGAGATTGATCAAATCAAGAACATTATATTTGAGCACATCTACAGATAACACAATCAGATGGAAGATAAAATGTCCAAGCTGGCACTTATAGGTATTGATGGCTATCTTCACTGGGAAGAATACTTTGAGGAGGAGATCCAAGATCATGGATCTTTATATTTCTTAGATTAGATAGCTTGGCCAGAGAAATATACTACTTGAACTAGTTGATAGTTATGTTTTTCCGAAATGGATAGTTTTGAATTTTTGGACAAAATGAATGTAATAATGAGATGGAACTGTCTGGGAGTTTTGAATAGGATCTAGTTCATATCATATGATCGATCTATCATTGTACTGTTTAATTTCAATTTTTGAATATAAATAGTATGCTTTTTTCGCTGGAAAAAAAAAAGAGTATACCATGAACTCACAAAGGTTGTACCCATGGGAATCTAGGAATAAGTAAATTCAACTGACAATTTATTACCAATTCTTCTCGCCCCTAATGGGTTAGCATGAGCAATTTTAGTGATGGATAAGTCAGGTTGTAGCTCTTGGTACCTTTTTTCATATACATGTTCACCATGCCCTTTGACAATATATTTCTTCAAATTCTAGGAAAAAATAACTCCATACATATTGAGAATGTTTGATCCATTCAAATGCACACTTGCGTTACTTACTTGCACTTTCTATCTTTTCTTTTTTTGTTTGTTTTAGAATAAAGTGGTGGAAACACCTTTCTCTAAAAACAATACATATGGTATGAAGAAACACCCCTCACCTATCACAAATTATTTATTGCATTTTTTTCTCATTAGCATACCTTTTAAGTCACCAAAAAAATACAAGTAAACAAAGAAAAAAAATATATTGGGTATATATTTGTACCTTGTAAGTATACTATTTTTATTTTCATTTAAAACATCCAATCAATGGAGTGGACTTGCAACATTTGTTAAATATTCCTTTTTTCCTTCCCCTCCTTTACTCAAATCCACCCTTGCTTAGATGTCTTCTCTTTCTAGATTGTCTTTTGGCCACATGCTGTTGTGATTAGTTGACTCACTCACCGTCTTCACAATAACAAATAGTATTTCCTCAAACATGTGGAGAATCTTAACTAATCAAAAAAAGAATCTTTTGACAAAGAAAGCATCTTTTGGAATTATTCCTAATGAAATAAAATACATGCTAGTTATGGATAGAATGTTATGGAAGAAGACCATCGAGGTACATACTATTGAGCAGAAGCATTTCGTTGTTAAGTCGATAGGCTCAACCATTACTTCTTCCACCTTTAATGCTCTTGCTTGTAGCCCAATTATTTGTGAACTAATTGATTGTAAGAAATATGTTGATGATGTTGTTGTTTCATCACATGATATGTTGGCTACTAATGATGTTGTTTCTCCTAGCTTTGAAAAGCATACTAGAGGTATTGGGTCCTGACTGCCGATCAAAATGGGAGATACCAAATGAGGACTTAGGAAGAATGGACATGATATTGTTGTTCTTATTGCCCCTGAATGGATGCCACCAAGAGTGGGTCTTCGATATGATGGTGTTACACCTAGTTTTGATAACACTAGGAAAGTGTTATTTGTTGCTGGAGGAATTCAGAGTGAAGAGAAACCTATTGTTGAATGTGTTGATGAGTTAGTTAACCCTAATAAGACAGAAGTCGAGAATGTTGCTGCAGATGACATTATTATTGATGTGCAAGGTTTTTATGCTTCGGTCGGTGAACCAAAACCTAATCCTTCATCCCTTGTTGCATCAGAATAGAAATGTGTGCCATGTAGACATCCTCATCAAAAGAATCGAAGGAATTTTCCTAGGAATTAGAATCCTTGGAAAGATGGCAACTGTTCTTTCCGAATTTTACAGAAAATACGTGAAAGACATAATCATGGACCATTACTTAATATGAAGTTAAACTGTGGTTGGATTGATGAATGGTCATGGAACAATCTAAACAGATGCCTGAGGACATCATATAGATGTATACATTCCACTATATTGTTGTACACTGCTCTTGCATGATTTTGATTGCTCCAGAACATTCAACTGAGACTCAACCAAAGATGGTTGTCACCTAATGGATTGACTTGTGATGTTCATTGTCTTTCGTATCGATTAGCATGGTTGTGGTCGACTAACCTTTGACTAGTCATGCCCACCTACTGAAGTGTCTAATTGCTTTGACCAATGGTGACTGAAGACTAGATTTGTTTGTTGACCAAGTCTCTACTACTATTATTGTGATGACTATTTTCTTGTCCCTAAGTTGTGTTTAAGGGGGGGGAGATCCCATAAATTGATATGAGGTAAACCTAACTATTGGACCGAATGAACTATGTTCGACTAGATTATTTATTGGGAGATTTGATTGATGGATAGAGATTGTATTGCTTGACAAAGACTTCCTACTTGTTTTGCTATTAGCTAGTCAAATACTCAATTGATTTGTGTTGCTTTGTTGTCTAGTCATTTGATCGACTAGGACTGTATTCAAACATCAATATTGCAAACTATTTTTGGATGATTGTTGGGAAAATTAATTGTCTAATTAAATAAACAGCTGAAACTCCCAGAACATAATTGTCAACCCGAGGAAGTCTTTTATTTCAAATCTATCATGCAATATCTATGTAAGCACAATTTCTACTTGACATTGTTGAGAAAACGAGAGCCCTATATCCACAAAGAAGAGAGTGTATCATGGTGGGTTATGCATTGAATGCAAAGGCCTACAAGCTTCTTGATCCTTATACTATGACCACATTCCTTGATAGGAGTGTACAATTTGAGGAATGGCCTCTTCATGATGCTCACCCTGTTGAGAAAGAGAGCTTTCCTACCACACCTCCACTGCTTGATGAGCTCCAAGAGAGCGAATCTTCATCACATGATCGTTCAGATTCAGAGTATGAGAGTGAAGATGATGAAGAGCGAATGCTAGATACAGATCCACAAGAACCTGGAGATCTAGCACCTATCAGTGAAGATGAGCTAATGGAAGATCCAGATCCACAAGAACCTGATGATCTTGCACTTGATGATCCTCCTCTTCCTAGATGGGCAGCCACTACACTTAGATCTATCAAAGATCTTGTTGGAGATTCACTTGATCCAAGGAGGACCATATCTGATTTTCAGAATGGAAGGTTTCATCCTTCTCACATTACTGATCCATTTACTGCCAACAGATCCTTCTTCAGTGGAGAATTCCACTTACCATTTGGGGTGAGTGATGTACATGATTGATCATCCTATCACAGTCTATATTGAGGGGGGGATTTCTTCCCACTTGATTTTCCCCCTTTCCTCACTTTTTTTAATTAGATTGTTGTATGGGGTGACCTTTCGTCTCAGTTACCAGGGCCCTACCATTTCAATTGTTCCTCATAGTATAGCTTGCGGGGGGTGTTGGAATATTCTCACCATCATTTTTGTATTTTGCATGCCTGCATGCAATTCTGAATACATTCAATCATCTGCATGCATCCAGTCATCAATATGGCAGTCTCCCAGCACCTAGTCCTTATTTTGCAGCCCCCAAGAGCCTGTTTCTGCTCAGTTTTATCCCTCCTAGCCACTGATGCACCCTTGTTTTCATCACTGGAGAACATGTGCACCTTATTCAACCTATTTAGGAGTTACTTCAGTTAGTTAGTTGGTTGATGACTCGGTTCCTTGATTCAGGGGATGATTGATCAGTTAACTGACTGAAGCACTTAGATAGGAACCTACTGAGATTAGTTGACCTCTACTTACTACTGATAGCTCCTCATGCGCCCACATTGGAGTCTCCTCCCCTACAGCAGTGCCCATGCACTCAGTTAGACTCATTTGACTGACTAGTTGACTTTTATGACCACTGCCACTGGTTTGGATGATGTCTCCAATGCTATCCAAGCTACACACTGAGGATAATTCGAATGACCTTAGAAGCATTCGAATCTCATTCATTGTATTCAGTTATTATTCACATTACAGAGTGCCAGCTTACAGCTGATGTATGATACAATAGTTTTTCTCCATTTTCTGTGTAATGAGTGATTATTGATTAAGCATTTCTTCTTCTTCTTTCTGCACTACATGAGTAAATTCTAGTGAGGTCTGCTACTGCTGAGTGATCCTGATTCTGAAATATTACAGCATTCCACTCTACACATGCATGAGCCTACAAATTACTGGAAGAAGAAAGTTGGTAAGAAAAGATGCTTTTCTACCACATAAATACCAACAGTAAGAAGAAATCAAGTAATTGATACACATGGTAGGGAAACTATTGGAAGAAAGGAATAGGCTGTCCAGTACAAGAACCTATAGCACAAGAAGTTATTGTAGAAGCCTAGGCTGCCATACAACATAGGATACATGCAGAGGTGTGAGTTTATTCACATCTTGAAAGGCTGCTATGAATATAAATCAAGCTGATATTTATTACACTATCATATAATAAGAAAGATGCATTTTGAGCCTATATACATGTGGTGGCAATATATTTCTAGGTATGGTATTTTTAGAAGCATTGAGAAGAGTCAATTATAGAGGTTTGAGCATTTTAAAGCATTGTCATTCTTCTACCTACAGTTCTTAAAGGAAAATCTTTCCATCTTTTAGCAATTTGTGGCAGCACTCTCTTGTACACTGAAATCTTCAAATCGAAGGAATTGCATGGGTAAGAGAAGTGTTTTGAAAGTGTTTAACATTTGGTTCAAGGTGTCATTTTGGAGCTCCAAACTTAGATTCAATGTATGCTCTCTCAACAAATTGAAGAATTTTCCTTGCTAAAGTTGTGAACTGTTGATTTAACAATTACATTACAGTCATGGCTTACAAAAACTAAGAGTTCAGAGTCTTATTGGGAATCAAATTAAAGCTCGCTTTGAAGAATGTTGGATGGGCCCTTTTGTTGTACACTTTGGTTTGTCTCTTACCAACCATGAGGATCAACAAAAATGAAGTGGTTTCAACCTGTTATAATAGATCTATAACAACTTTTCAAGATTTGATCTGAAGTTTACTCCAGCAATCATGTAACAACCTCTTGATCTCCACTTTATATTTAGATTTGGGCGCACAGTCTTTGACATGATTCGGGCCTTTTTTTGTGCAACAAGCACATACTTCCATATATCAAGGTATCAAGCAGAGGATTCACTGCTCAGGCCTTTCATATGTCATTTCATGTTTATCATTTTGAAGATTCGATTTGGGGGAGGATTGATGTGTAGATCAAAACTTGTTTTCTGCCTTGAAGAGTCTCATCACATCATGAGTACATGATGTATCATTAGTTTGGGGAAGATGGCTATTTTTAACTTAACTGAAAACTCTTATCTTCCATGAGGACATGGAAATTATTCAGTTTGGGGGAGAAGGGGTTATTATGTTTGCTGGTTTGCTCTCTAATTTTCCATTCATATTTTTTTTTCTCATATATATAAAGTGCAGAAATTGAAAAAAGCATATCTTCCAAACCATGAACTGGATTTTCATGAAACTTGGACAAGAGAAGCATTGCAATAGAAATAACAAACTTGGTAAGTTTCAGCTCAATCCACTGTACATTTTTCAAGAAAATGCCCATCATCACCTACATCCATTTTGCCTATATCTCAAGATCCACGCATAAGATAGATTTAGTTTTTGGTGAGCAGAAGCATTGTGGTAAGGGGAATATACTCACCAATTTTCAAAAGAAAAAAATGTTTCACGGATTTCAAAAAAATGGCCATCATCACCTACATCCAATTTGAATTTTTCTCGAAATCCATGATGTGTGTATCTTTGATATTTGATATGGATATGCATTGGACTAGTAAAAATGTGCTTGCAAAATTTCAGCCAAACCCAATTTGTATTTTGTGAGAAAATGGTTCAAGAATCTTGCTGAAACACCTGCAAAAAATTGCTAATATAGAACTTTAGTGACTTATTTGCTCATTTCTCGAAATCTGTGAACTAGGTATTGTCCAAATTTAGTGTGGAGATGTACTAGACTAATAAGAACTTGCATGAAAATTTTGCGCCATATCCATTTTGTACTTTGAGAGAAATTCAACTGTTTCAACACTATTTTAGCAATGTTTCAACAGTGTCTTAGTAGAGTTTCAACAACGATTTTGAGCAGTAGGATATCGTGAGATCCGTGCATCATATAACATTGATTTTTGGTATGGAGAAGCATGAGAACAATATAAAAATGAGAAAATGGTTCATAAAGTTTGTTGAAACAGTTGATGAAACTCCATTAGAATTGCTAGAAATCACTTGAGGGCTACTTTTGAAGGTATGATGGCTATGAACAAGAAGCATAAAGCTGCTAAGATGATCTAGATGACCTTATATTGAGAAATCATCACTTGTTGTGTTCATGATTTGCTAACGATGACATGTTTTAAGATTTTCCTTTCATGAGAAATGCAACAATAACTGTTTGAAGAAGTTTCGTGTATTATTTGGAAAGAAGCATCATATTCCATTAGCATCATCAGTGGGCAAGCAGAGTGGTTTTGGTTACTATGCATGGTAAAATGAAAGCAACAGTCAAATGAGTCCTTCTAGTTTGGATGTTACACAGGTATTGGGTTGCATGAGGACATTCAACAATTTTAGTTTGGGGGAGATGTTGGGTCATGGATTTGTCCCTATTTTCATCACTTATCGACACTTATTTCATCCATCTTCTTCCTATCATTGCTCATTTATCATCCCATTTTCCATCTATTTGTTGTAACTGCTCGTAAAATACCATATTACTCCCATTGATGCTTTAGTGGTTAATAATGATTATTTTCCTTTAAGTTTTATGAATTGAAGACTACTATGCATAATTTTACTGATGATGGTTTGTGAAGTGATTTTTTTTTATATTAGCAGCAGCAACACTCATGGTTCAAGCCTCCAAAGTTGGCATGCTAGCACATGTCCACATGGAAATATACAACATGGTTTTTTTATTAGGTTTGATGACATGGATTTGTAATCTTTAATTCGTACCCAGGTCCAACATGGAAGCCTCCAGCTCATGATCAAACGGTCCCAACCAAAAACGCGTGCCAGATAAGAAAACATTGATTTTCTTTGCCATTTTTGGGCTGATGAAGAAGAATATCGAAAATCCGAGACATGGGTTTTGTGCAAAACGGCCTCAATTACTTGACTCTTGAGAAAATATCCCAAAAAAGCTGTGGTTTGAGAGATACGAGTGGTTCTTTAAAGGGGATTTTTCCAGATTTACTATTGTGACCCGTGTTTCAAATTAGCAATTTGTTAAAACAGGTTCCAAGTTGGGAATTCGGTTCCTCATCCTCATGAGGGATTTTTATGTATAAATATGTAATCAATCTCATGTATGGGGGCAGAACAATTAGTATTCAAATTCATTATTCTCTTCGGATACAACTTTGTAACAATTCAAGCTTGGTTAATAGATGCTTGTGGTTTCTTAAAGCAGATTTGTAGACTTTTCATTGTGGAGATTTGGTTCTACTCAGTGGAGGAAGGGCCCACTTCACTGAGCAGATGCTGGTAATGTTGATTGTAAGTGTGTTATTGTGTGAATTTGTTTATTATTTAGTTCCTGCTTTCATTCATTGTTAGATTTATCGTTGTTGTTATTCATGTTAATTCGTTTTGATAGATCGATGGCCAACATAGCACTTCTTTCGGATTTATGTAATTAGATCTTGCTTTGTAAGATTTGATTTTTATTGCAATGTTTGAAGTGTGATTATATTTACAGTGTGTTTTTATGAATAGGTTTGGGGTTTTATTTATTTTCAAGAAGGTGTGATCTAGTTTACAATGAATTTCGAATTCATGTATCTAAACCAATATGACAAAGGAAATTTCAATTCCATGCAATGCTTGTATGGACAGTACACGATGCCCTAGGGTTAACCCATTTTATAGATTTTTAATTATAAGTTCCACTTTAATTGTATTTAATTTTATGAACTAGTTGATATATTATGCATGCATGTTTTTTTAAATAATCCATTCATTTTATATAATTATAATTGACATAGTTAATCCATCTCTTTATGTAGATCTTCAAACAAAGGAAAAATTTGCATGTCCAGTTTGTGGTCCTAAGATCAAATCTCGTCGTTCAAAAAGTTTAGGAAAGGAGGTGTTTGATGAGTATAGGCACTTCCTCTCTAAGAATCATAGGTATCGAACTATTGAAAAACATCTATTCAATGGGAAGCAAGAGACTGCATTAAAACCGTAGAGAATGACACCTCACCTATGGAAGTTGCAATATAATATAAATCGTCAAGCTACGTACAGATCAAATTGTCTATCTATCATCGTATATGAAATGTTTTGAATTTTTTTATTGTATGTTTTTATTGTAATTGGCATTGATTTGTGTAATTTCTTTATAAATTATGATTCAATATGGTTGTCGTGATCATGAAGGCATTAATGGGCTTCCACGAGGAATTGAAATTTATCCTAAACAATTAAGTAGGTTTCCCTACTATGAGCACCTACAAATTGCTCATATGTTTGATACAATGCATATCAGAAAGAATGTGACTAAAACATTATGGCTAATATTGGATGGAAGGAGTGACAAAGAAAAAATTGTCAAAAATTTCCATGACATTCATGAATCTAACCATGCAATGAAAGATGTCATTCAATTCACTTCCATGGTTGTTAACGGAGCAACAAAGTAATGTTGTAAAAGAAGTCATGCGAAAAAATAAATTTCCCACCGGATTTTGTTCGAACATGAAGAATATCATAACAAAGAAATATGACTTTGTGGGGGTGAAAACGCATGATTGGCTTATCTTCATCAAGGTAATTATTATGGTATGTATATTGCTATATTTTTTATTCTAGTGCATATTGTTGGTATTTTTTTGTCTACCTTTCGTAAAAAAAACTGAAATGATTTTTATATTGTTATAGTATGTTCTACCTCTATCTCTCCCAGACAACTTCGACAACAATGTCAAACAAGTTATATATAATCTTGGAAAATACATGAGGTAATTAGCGATATTTTGCATGCATAAAGTGTTTGTTTAATTCATTGTGGAACTTATATTTGACATTTGTTTTACTAATTGTTATGTAATATAATGTTTATTTATGTTAAATCTTGTGATTGGTTTGAATCACTTGTAGATGGTTGTCATCTAAAGAAATCCATAAAGAAGATATAAAGTATTGGAGGAGAGAAATTCATCGTCTCATGTGTGAAATGCAAAAGCATCTACTTTCGGCATTTTTCAATGCACAAGAACACTACCTCATACACCAAGTTGAAGAGATTGAATTGTGTGGACCTGCACACTCAAGGTCCATGTGGATGGTTGAGAGGTGTTGGCATAGTATTTTTCAAATTTGAAAGAGAAATGGATAATGCAAATTTGTTTTGGTATAACCCAAGCTTTGTGGGGAAAGCACCCAGTCCTTCAACAAAAACACACCACGTGACCGTCAGCTGAAGTCAAAGGAACTAAGAAAAATTCACAATATGGTTTGGGAGACCATGTAATAAGATTGATGATCCAGATTGCAGTAAGAAAAGGTCGATGGCGGAAAAGATGTTTCGTTGGAGGAGAAGCGAGGTGGATAACGGAGATAAAATCCGTTGAAATATCAAGCGAGGCAAGGTTAAAAGGAGGAATAGATCAATGGTCGTTTGATCGGGTGTCAGATAGATCAACGGCCTACATCCATTTCACACTCCCAAATGTATGACAAAGCAGTTTGATTGATGGTTGTGAAATACCATACCGCTTGCCATTCGTCAAGACAACAACATTTCATTGGTTGAAAGGTGGTATGGGAAAACTACCTTGATCGGATGTGAATCCGCTTTCTGGGGTATTATAAAAGGAAAATAGGTTAAATCGAAGCATCCATAAAGTCATATTATAACCCTCATATTCCCAAGTGTTTAACAAAAATGAAAAAGGTTTATTTTTAATATAAAATATTTATATTAATTTTTAAATAAAAAATCCATATCATATTATAACCTTAGCACAAATCTCGAAAATTTATGAGAAAGTCAAAAGGGAGAATGAACGAGTATTATTTATTTCGTTGTCCAAATAGCAAGAAAAATAACACTACAAGAGCGGTGCAAAACGTTTTACCGTGGTTTTGGGTTTTACCACGTGTCAATTGTATATTATTTCGCTGATGGGAGAGGTGGTAAGGTAAACCACTCCCTTCAAGTTGCGAAATTCCTCTCCGCAACACAAAAAATAATACTGTTTCCAAAGTTTTAACCTTATGTTATAATATTGGATCTCCGTAATTTATTTGGAAAGATCACGTGAAAATAGAATGCTAAATATTGGAAATCTTTAAAATGAAAATATTTTCCAAGTTTTGAAATTTAAAACCATGGGAAGCACCAATGGATGATTTTTGCAGAGTTGGTTTTTGGATTGGGAAAAATGAGACATGGTTTTTAGAAACAGTGAATGGTTTTTTAATTCCATTTATGAAATTCATAAACAATTGCAAAATAGATGGAGAGGTGATGTGGGAGATAGTTTTATGGATGGAAAATCAAGACATGGTTTTCAAAACCACGTGCATTTCCTATTTCAAAGGAAATGTAAAAAATAATGATTTACAGGTTAAGAGAAATATTTGGGAAATATTTTTTATCAAAATATATTTATTCCCAAATGTTTGAAATTGGTATTTCTAAAAATTAATAAATGGAAATAAATAAATGATTTCAAAATCATTTACAAAGTTCAGTAGGGAGAATATTATTTCAGATTTTAAAGTGAACACTTGAGGATTGAAATTCACACTTGGCAGGCAAAAAAATGTTTCCAGATTTGAAGGCAAAAAATCAACAGGTAGCAGAGATCAGTTATCAACAAACTCCAACAACTGTCAACATTTTTTACATTTTGCAGCATGTTCCATCTTTTTTTGAAGATTATGAAGATTTAATTTTTGACAATATAGTCTAAAAATGTAATAACTAGTTATAGATTTCTATTTTTAGAAAGCAAGTAGTTAGGTTTAGCTCAATGAGCTTTGATGTATAAATACATGCTTTTGCATTGTAATAAAGGTTGGAACCCGTAAACTAATACACATTTTGTATTGAGAATTTCAGTTTTGGAATAAAGATGATCGAGCAGAATTGAGCAAATTTTAAAGAGTAAAGATTCTTGTGTTGTCCAGTTTATAGTCTGCAATTTCCCTCTCTTTTTGTGAATTGTTATTTCCAGTAAATCTTTTCCATTATGTTTTCATTCATACTTAGATGAAAGTTTAATTAAATCAGAATTCATATGATTATGCTCTGGTTTATCGCATCCAAGTATTCACAGATTTTCTGCTAAAGTTGATATTGGATTCATTCATGATCAATGCCCAATATTGATGGATTGTTCCTTTTTCTTCATTATCACCCTGCAAACTAAGAACTTGACTGTAAGAAGATAACTACCCTACCTTTGCAAAAAACACTCATTGTTGAATTCTGTTGATTTCTTGCAGATTTTGATTTTTGACTCCATGCCCAATGTTATTCATATGTTTCAGCCTCTTACAAATTTTAAAAGAAAATCAGTTCTGAAAATATCTCTAGCATTATACCTATTTATTGAGAGAGGCCTCTCTGGTAGGAAAAATGCTAGTTTTTCCTCCTAAATATTGGTTTGAAAGGGTTACCTTAGGATTATCCCTTCCACAACTAGAGGGTAAATTATGAGTGCTAACAAGAGGCACTTGAAATTTTTGAAGGGTTTGGTTAGACAACGAGCACGTCCCGAGGGTTCTATGGTGGAGGGATATATGGCATACCAGACCATGATGTATATTAGTGAATATCTTCCTAAATTAGCGTCAAATCTCAATTTAGGTCGCATTGTTTATCCAGACTCCAATAACAATTCCAAAGGGGAGTGCCTGAAGGGGAAAGGTAGATCGAGGAAGGTGAAATGTAATTATTAGCTAGTGGATATTAATTATAGCACATTTGAATGCTTATTTTTATGTATATATCATACTTATTTTATTTTTAATATTCAATATGCATAAATTAAAAGTGTATATCATGTTAAGTGAATATACATTTGTACTGAATTTTAATTTTATTTTCATCAAGCAGTTGGTCGAGAGTGGGATGCACTTATTTATACATCGCAAAAAATCTTGATTGGATGAAGATATGGATTGAACAATGTGAACAATCTGGTCATGGAATATCATGGGAAAGTGTGGCTTCATTAGTTAAAGTAACTCATCACAATGGAGATACCAGTATTACACAAAGGGAAATCGATTTAGCATATGGTTTAAAAGATAAGCAAGCGAGCATATTAATTAGCCATACTATTTATTTTTTTTGCAAATATATTGATGTACACGTTGATTTGTTTCCTTGCAGAGCATAAACATGCACTTAATTGTAACGTCCCCTCCTATCATACCAGCATGATAGAGAGGATGTGGTGCTAAAACCGGGCATCTAGCCCCATATCCATTAAATAAGCATTCACATAATTGAAAGAACATATGGAAATGTAAAACTATAAGAAAACACAGCGGAAGTAAATTCAATAACACATCTATCATACATTCATAATATTCATCAAATAATAATTGCAAAGTTAACACAAGAGAACACTTATCTTAACTAAGTAGTCCCAAGCAACTGGCTATGCAACTACAACATTCCACCCAACCATAGGCCAGTTGTGCTTATCAACCTCTTGATACAACTGCCACCCCCGAGTTGGACATGATTTCTACAAGGAACCAAGGAACAGCAAACTCACACATAGCCAAGTATACACCAAGATGAGCCAAACCAATATACAATTGGATTTATCAGGCTGCTAGGAAATGGAAAGGAAGAATTGCTAAGCTAGTGAGCTCAACCATAGAGCTATGGATACCCCTCCCAGATCTATTCAACTTGGTACTCACAATGCCTACACACCCAACACAAGGAAGTATTCTCTTCACTGCCACACAGTTCCTCAAGCCATACCTTCCTTTCTAGTGCTCTCAGGGTGTGCATAGAAAAGTAGCCAAAGCCCTCTTGATCTTCCTGAGAGGTTACTCCCTTCACTAGGTTTATCAAGCCAATTCTGTCCACTACCACTCCAAGTTTCTTGCTCACAGGTTCAAATCAAAACTGGAATGCACATAACAGCAAAGCCACACTTATTGGCATGATTAAAACGCTTTTACATTGAGATGCCCAAAGATGGAGTTTTCAATGGCTTCAGAAAAACGTGGAATACCCAAAAACGAAACTAGAAGATGGGAAACAACCCTAGGAAACCAAATCCATTTTTAGAAAAACGTCCATGGACATTCTGGGGCAAAAACGGCCTCCATAACAGTCCCAAATCGTGGCCCTTCTCTCCTAGTTGTTGTACAATGCAAAAACGAGCTCCCAGGCATGGAAAAATGCAGGGAAAATGGTAAAAACGTGATGAGGAAAGACCCAGTAGTCTAGACTACGTGAGAGATGAAAGACTGTTTGTTTAGCATGGCTTTGGGCACCATTTCGTGGGTGTTTTCTTGCCCAAGGAGACAAAATACGATTTCTCAGGTTGATGGCTTGCCCATACACGAAATTGGCTGCCATACGTCTTCATTCCCAAGGCATTAACTTCCTCAACCAATTCTTGGAAGAATTAAATGATTGGGTGCATAACCCAAAATGGGTAGTTGGTGGTTATGGGTTTTTCTCATTGACACATGGATTAACACCATTGGCTCAAGGGTTTGAATAATTTCCCTCCCTATTCCTTGTAGAATCATGCCCCCATCTCTTTGTTGCATTGCATAGCTAGTTGTGGGTTGTCATGTACCCACCTGCTGACCACTGCAAGGCAAGGAACATACTACCAATCGATGGGGATTTTAATCAAAATTCAGCCCACTCATTTGATTAAAAGGAATAAAATATGAATGTGCAGATGTAACAAAAGAAAATTATGCACAACGGAACTAAAACAACATTCTCACACTCTTCATATGCATTCAACATATCAATAATCAGTCATTAATTAAACATTGCAGGAGTAAATACATAGACAGAAACACTTATCTTCATTGCAATTGTCCCAAGCAACTAGCTATGTCGCTGCAACGTTCCACCCAGCCATAGGCTCTTCGACAGCTTATACTGAGTCCATCCGAAGGCCACCCCCGAGCTGGGCATGATTCTCGCAAGGAAAAAGGGGACATTCATGCTCACACACAGTCCATTAACTGATTCATTTTAGCCAAGCCAGTCCAACTGGATTTATCAGGCTACAATTGAACCCTGGAGGCTTACACTCAAGCTCAAGCCATGGATACCCATACCCAACACACTCTTCATTCACACAGTAAGCACAAACAGGGGCAGGGATACACCTTTTAGACAATGGGAATTACAAATAAGATGGCCATGGGTTTTCCCAAAAACGTTCCCCAACAAAAACGGATTGTGGGATGGGGCAAACAACCCCTGGGAGGAAAAACGATTTCTTCCCCAATATCTCAGCCTTCAACCGCCCAAAACGGTCTCTATTGAACCCCCATTCGTTTTCCCCTCTTCCCCACTGGTATACAACACAAAAAAAATGCCCTTCTCTGCTGGGGAAATGAAGAAAACGTTTTCCCCCTGCCTGGAAAATGCCCAGGTAGTTCTAAACTCATGGGGGAGGAAGAATGGTCATGGATAATGGCTTGGAGAGCAATTTCGTGGCTCTCTTCTTGCCCAAGGAGACCAACACGATTTTCCATGAAGGGTGGCTTTCCCATACCCGAATTTGGACAGCCATACCTCTCCCTTCCTAAGGCATTAACTACCCCAACCAACTCTTGGGAGAAATCAATGGTTTGGTACAAAAGTCAACATGGGTAGTTGAGGGTTTGATGGGTTCCCTCATTGACACTTGGTTTGACTCTATTGGCTCAAGGGTTTGAATGTTTTCCCTCCCAATTCCTTGTGAAATCATGCCCCCATCTCTTTGTTGCATTGCATAGCTAGTTGTGGGTATTTTTATTAAAATGCATATTACATGATATTTGAATTTCCAATGTGCATTGCTAGCACGCAACCCATATGCATCACTAAATCGATGGCGGGGCCTTGGCCTTGAGCTCCTCGCCATGATTTCATAACAATATTACATCATTTATAATGTTAATTCCATGGGGTCAAACTGGGGACATTACATTCCCCTCCCCTTGGAATAACACCGTCCTCGGTGTTCCAACACTTAGGTATAAATACTCACTTTACACATGATTCAAAATTCACAAAATGTGACAGGTATGTCCTGCGTTTTACCCCTTTACTTTGAACTTTCAGGATCAATTCCTCTAGCTTCCACCAGCGTCTCCTGCCAGCTTTGGTCTTCCAGCTTTTACAGGTGGGCATTGCTCCAGAGCAATCCCTTTCCTTTATTCACCTTTTTGCTGATCCACAAATCTAGAATTTCATGAATGCCCTCCTTCTTGTTGTCCCAGCAACTATCTGAGGAAGACTTCCAACCAAAACAAATAGCTTTTGTTCTGCTGCCATGATCATGGTGCACGAATGGCTCTCTCTTTTCTCACCAGCAACACTTGGCTAGTAATAGCTGTAATCAATGGCTTTCACCGTCTCTCCTGTGAGACTTATCATGGCAATTCCTGTTAGGACAGCATAACACAATAATAAAATTAGTCAATTATTTTTCCTAATTGACTTGGAACGTCCATGCTTTATTCATGGGACTTCCATACTTTCATGATTTCCCAACATACACATGAATTCATTCATGTTCATCCTTTCACAGGAAAATTTACTATTTCAGCATTCACATTTCATCTTAAGCAATTCAGCACAATCTATTTTCAGCCATGATATGCACTCAACAATCTTTTGTTTCTGAGATGCATTAGTCAAAAAGGAAAGAGAAGAGTAAGAGTTTCCCCCTCTTAATCTTGTTCCAATCCGGAGCCACACCATCACTGGTGGTTCCATGCTCCTTAGCCTCTTTCACTTCAATGTGAATGCTTGACTTGCCCTTTATTGGCTATGACACTTTAGTGTCTAAAGTCTATCTAATAGCTTTCAACTAGGGAACCCTTCCCCATTGTCCCTTACAGAACCTTTGGCTGCTAGGACCCACACAGTTCCACTAGCACCATCTTTCATTACTGCTCATACTGAGCTCCTTAGGACAGTCATATGTCCACATGCATCCTCCAGATGCTCTCATAGTCCTTGCTTCCAGCAATACCTACACTCAAACATTGAGTCAATTCACATGTTTAATGTATTTTCATAGTGTTTATCTCCAAATGTAAATTTAAGAAATCATAATTAAATCATATACACATGTATATTCATAAGCAAGAGTTGCAAGATAACCAAATACTTATCTTTATTGGATGTCTTCACTTTACTCCACAGGATCCTTCTTCGCTTTCCAAGCATTGGATTTCCCGTGGATACAACAATGAATGTTGGGCCAGCACGCAGGCTACTCCACAACCATTCAAATAGGAAATGCCAGGGCAGTACGCTGACTGGTTTTTATCAATTGTTTAAGGGAATGTTTGGCCAGCACGCTGGCTGCCCCACAACATCAAGTGGTTAATGTTCCCACCAACTATTCCCTGAATTTACCAAGAAATTTATGGCGCCCAACTAGTTACTCTCTGGCCTTACCAAGAATTTATAGCGCCCAACCAGTTACTCTCTGGCTTTACCAAGAATTTATAGTTCTTTCAGGGTCTTGCCTTCCTGCAATGACCAAAGTTTCCAACAAAGAACAACAGTGTATTAGCTTGGTTGTCATAAGACTTATACCTGAAGTCTTTATTATTCCAAATAAGAAATAAATGAAAATGAATACTTATCTGTATTGTGCATCTTCCTCGCTACTCCACAGGTTTCCTTCTCTGCTTTACAAGCCTTGGATCACCTGTGGGGTGGATGCTTGGCCAGCACACGTGCTGCTCCACAACATCATCCAAATAGGCAATGCCAAGCCAGTACGCCCACTGGGTTTATCAGGCATCCCTAAAATCAGTATGCTAAGCCAGTACGCCGACTGGGTTTATCAAGCATTTCAAGAATCAGTATGCTAAGCCAGTACGTCGACTGGGTTTATCAAGCATTTCAAAAATCAGTATGCTAATCCAGTACGTCGACTGGGTTTATCAAGCATATGACAATCATTTCCAAGCCAGTTCTTCGACTGGGTTTGTCAGGAAATAACACCCAAATAACCAATACCTCCATAACCAATGCCAATCCAGTACACCGACTGGGTTTGTTAGGCATCCAGCAACCTTTCGCCACAATTCCCAAATAACCAATGCCAAGCCAGTACACCGACTGGGTTTATCAGGCATACAACAACCATTTCCAAGCCAGTACATCGACTGGGTTTATCAGGCAATATGAACAACATAATATGATTACGTGGCTCCTTCTCTTATGCAACCAGTGGTTCCCTCCAGGAACTTCATAGTTGACTCACTTGACTGTAGGCTAGCATGGCCCCACAATACCCACTCACACTACACAAGGATGATACCCCTTTTCTACAACACATCTCCCCAGGCCTATCCATCCCTTCTAGTGTCCTTTAGTGTGAGCGTAGAAAGGTTACCACTACCCATACAGTCCTCTTGAGCACCCTTTCTTCACTTTGCCTCTTACGTGCAAAACCAAGTTGCATTTGTGTAAGCTGTTAGCACAAGAAGGATAGCAGGCTCATCAGTATTGTTGCCCAAAAATTGTAATCATATTTCATATCATTCACTATCAAGTATTGAAACACCAGGAATGCGTCCATTCCCTTAGGGTGTAGTCAATATTGAAAACCCTACCATGACCCAGCACCAGAAAAGGTGTGCACCCCCTTTCCGATGTGCGCCATGTAGGCCCTAATCATACTCAAGCAATCTGCAATGATATAAATAAGATAGAGCATGCTCTGCATATCAACCCTAATAGTTTAAACATGAATGTTCTTGTCTAGGGTCACAGAATACTCATTCATTTTGCATATGTGTCTCACATGCCTTCTGAGCATAGCTTTACCATCTCACTTTCATGGTTTACCGACATGCGGTTTGGCTGAGACATTATCAATGGCGTTTCACCCGAAACCCATTTCCAGAGCATGGGATCTTTCCCATATGGTTTGGCTTCTGCAGGCCATCGCACATGGTCTTCCTGCAATGTGTCATCCTGGCACACTTTATCAAATAGCCAAACAGTCAGCAACATTTAGCAATAAGCTTCAAATATGATTGTTCCATAACCAATCAATAGCATTAATAATTAAATTCAATATGAATTTACAATTCTGTCTCCTACAGAAATTGATTTGCTTAGCAATGAGTCTCTCCTCATATTGTTTGGCCCTTGTAAGTGGTATCACACCCTTGCTACCATACCTGAACATCCACCTACAGCATGTCTTCCTGACACAATTCTATATGAGCCAAACAATCATTAGCAATTATAAGCAAATCCTCAAATCTGAAATTTGTAACTCTGTTTTCCTACAGAAATTAGATTTGCAACTATGAGACTATTCTCATAAACTTAAACCAGACAATTTTCAGATTCGTTTCACGCGTAAATTTACAACCATGAGAACCTTCTCACAACCTTTGGATTTTGCACATGGTAGATCCCGGTCTTTACTATGGACTTATCCTCATTGCCATACGCAAGACTTTTCTACCTTGAAACTGAAACTTCAAACAGCCAAACATGTTGTGAGTGTCTATGCACATAATCATTCATTGCCATAACAGTCACTGAAGTGATCTCAGAATTATAATACTCAATAATTCAAACACCTTCAGCTGTTTAACATATGAAATGCAATTAAATATATATATATTTCTATATATGCATCATTATCACAATAGAATTTCAAGACATAGTCACACTATCCATGCAACTTAAATAAATCGTAAATACTCATTATTTCACAGTCATATCATTCATACAACTCTGTCCTTCCACAGAACATTCTAGCAGCCCATCGATCATGATTTGGCTCTTCATGTATTTACTAGCCTGCATTACCATAATCAGGACCACCAGCCCTCACTTGCTTTGGTTATTAGGCACATAACCAACATACACATGGCATGATATAATTCATATGAATGCATTGAGATTTCTAACAGTCATAGGGTGTAAGGGTCGTTTCCTTCACTTACCCACACCTCACCAAGCTTGGTAGGTCAACAGCCCCAATCAGCATTCAATACCACATGCAAACTAAATCAACATAGCTCAAATATAGTTGAAGGAATCTTACTAAATCCCCTTTCGACATTCATGCAATTAGGCTCCAATAATCATTACCTGCATGGTTACCATTAACATCGCCTGATGTTACCTGATTGGTTGGCCTCTTACCAAGGTTGTTCAGTCATCTTTCCAACTTTATGATCATAGATTTGTTGCACCATCCTTTCTGCATAAGGTTGTTGGCTTCATGTAACAACATCCTCAGCACATTTAGCCATGCTCTTTGTTATCTTTGGTCCTACAACCAATACCAACAGCAAGAGTGATTATCGACCACAATATTCTCCATTAGTGGTTCATTGCATATGTAGACTTCATTATTTTACCAATATGCAATATCCATTCATGCACAAGCATTTCCATATGCATTATGCAATGTTTGTTAAGATGCCATCTAGTGCACATACATCTATGTAATCCCTTACATTTTTAACATTCTTATGCCATATGACAATTTCATAATTATAAGTATGATAACAAATAGGGATTTAAAGAATTCTTCCCTTTTCGATCCCTCATTGCAACATGGAATTCCTCTTCCATATCATGCAATTGTAAAAATTGCCCATATTGACAACAAAATTTGTTTGTCAAAACAGCCGCTGGCACTCTTCTTCACTAAATATCTATGATATATGTAAACCTCATTCAAACTCTGGTCATGCATCATTGTTCCCTGCTGGACAAGCTTTCCAATGCCTGTCTTCATGCTCCATTCCGACATCGGGTGCGGAAACTGCATCTCTTCAAAAATGACAACTTTCACTCCAATTCTGCACATCTTGCACAGTTGCATTTTGGTCCAGAATGCCAACTTTAGCCATCTGTGGGAGGAAATCCATGAAGAATCACAAAAACTTATCTATCGGGCGAAGTTAGTCCATATAACAAGGAACACTCAGAAATTCACGGATTTTAATTCCGATGCACCATTCATCTTCTATGAATTTCTGGGTTTTACTACTTCTCACTTTTCACATTTTTCCAAAATTCCAAATTTTGGGCCAAAAATGGCTATCTCCCAAACGGTGCATTTCTGGAAAATGTGCGTCTAACGGAAACTGTCCGTCTTAATGAGAATATGAAATGTCTAGTTCAGTAAAAATTTTGATTCCCACATCTAGGGTCACTTTTACTGTCCGCCAGCTTTTCAAAATCCCGAAAAAAGTGGCCCGAAACAGTGCTTTTTGGCCTTCTTGATCACCCCGACTCCACATCCTTTGGAGTTTGGCTCCAAGATTCTGAACTTAATATTGTGCCTGCTTCATGACTGCGCCTGATCAATTTCAGCTCAAACCGACCTTCCGTCAAGCCTCGGGCTCCGTCCTTCAAAAGTCACTATTATCCATTTTCTGTCAAATCGGAGTGTAATGGGCCCGGGGTCTTCACTGGTACTTTCATGGCCCTCGTCAATGGCCTCCGATCCCCACAGGAATCATTCCATTCTGAGTCCGGATGTTCCTGCTATCCAAAAATCAATTTTTCGTCACTTTACTCTTTTTTTTTCTTTTTCTTTTTTTTTTCGGGACAGTTCCCTGAACGCTCCCGCAATTGCCGGGAGATTGGCTGAAGCCTTCCGCAATTGCGGGCCAGTTGGATGTAGCCTTCCACAATTGCGGAACAGTTGGCGGAATGCTTCCGCAATTGCGGAACGACTCGGCGAAGTCTTCCGCAATTGCGGAACGATTCGGCGAAGTCTTCCGCAGTTGCGGAATGATTCGGCGAAGTCTTCCGCAGTTGCGGAATGATCCGCGGAATCCTTCCGCACTTTCGGAAAAGATTTCCTTCCGAAATTTCGGAAGAGAATTCCTTCCGAAATTTTCCTTTCGACGCCGAACACTTTGAATTTTTTTCTGCTTTTTCAGAGCAGTTCGCCGAATTTTTCCGCGTTGCGGGACAACTCGCGGAATCCTTCCGCAAATTTCGGAAGAGAATTCCTTCCGCGAATTTCGGGGCGACTTCCCAAACTCCTCCGCGTTGCAGAAAAACTCGCGGAATGCTTCCGCAGTTTCGGAGCAATTCGCCGAATGCTTCCGCAGTTTCGGAAGCCATTCGCGAATTCTCTCCGAAACAGACTTAAACGAATTTTTTCAAAAAAAACACACTTAGGAAAAATTTTGAAACAATTGGACTTGGCCCATAAAGGCCCAATGCTGCAACCAGCAGCTCTGATACCAAATGTCATGTACCCACCTGCTGACCACTGCAAGGCAAGGAACATACAACCAATCGATGGGGCTTTTAATCAAAATTCGGCCACTCATTTGATTAAAAGGAATAAAATATGAATGTGCAGATGTAACACAAGAAAATTATGCACAACGGAATTAAAACAACATTCTCACACTCTTCATATGCATTCAACATATCAATAATCAGTCATTAATTAAACATTGCAGGAGTAAATACATAGACAGAAACACTTATCTTCATTGCAATTGTTCCAAGCAACTAGCTATGTCACTGCAACGTTCCACCCATCCATAGGCTCTTCGACAGCTTATACTGAGTCCATCCGAAGGCCACCCCCGAGCTGGGCATGATTCTCACAAGAAAAAAGGGGACATTCACGCTCACACACAGTCCATTAACCGATTCATTTTAGCCAAGCCAGTCCAACTGGATTTATCAGGCTACAATTGAACCCTAGAGGCTTACACTCAAGCTCAAGCCATGGATACCCATACCCAACACACTCTTCATTCACACAGTAAGCACAAACAGGGGCAGGGATACACCTTTTAGACAATGGAAATTACAAATAAGATGGCCATGGGTTTTCCCAAAAACGTTCCCCAACAAAACGGATTGTGGGATGGGGCAAACAACCCCCGGGAGGAAAAACAATTTCTTCCCCAATATCTCAGCCTTCAACCGCCCAAAACGGTCTCTATTGAACCCCCATTCGTTTTCCCCTCTTCCCCACTGGTATACAACACAGAAAAACGCCCTTCTCTTCTGGGGAAATGAAGAAAACGTTTTTCCCCCTGCCTGGAAAACGCCCAGGTAGTTCTAAACTCGTGGGGGAGGAAGAATGGTCATGGATAATGGCTTGGAGAGCAATTTCGTGGCTCTCTTCTTGCCCAAGGAGACCAACATGATTTTCCATGAAGGGTGGCTTGCCCATACCCGAATTTGGACAGCCATACCTCTCCCTTCCTAAGGCATTAACTACCCCAACCAACTCTTGGGAGAAATCAATGGTTTGGTACAAAAGTCAACATGGGTAGTTGAGGGTTGGGTTCCCTCATTGACACTTGGCTTGACTCTATTGGCTCAAGGGTTTGAATGTTTTTCCTCCCAATTCCTTGTGAAATCATGCCCCCATCTCTTTGTTGCATTGCATAGCTAGTTGTGGGTATTTTTATTAAAATGCATATTACATGATATTTGAATTTCCAATGTGCATTGCTAGCACGCAACCCATATGCATCACTAAATCGATGGAGGAGCCTTGGCCTTGAGCTCCTCACCATGATTTCATAACAATATTACATCATTTATAATGTTAATGCCATGGAGTCAAACTAGAGACATTACATGGGTATTTTCATTAAAATTCGTAATTGCATGATGTCTTATTTACATTGTGCCTATCTAGCACAAGAACCATAGGAATCTATTTCTTTAATTGCCGATACATAAAACGCTAAATCAATGGTGGGGCCTTGGCCTTGAGCTCCTCACCATGATTAAATTACAATATTTACATCATTTACGATTTAATACAAAGGGGGTCAGAATGGGGACATTACATTCCCCTCCCCTTACATTAGCACTGTCCTCAGTGCTCATCAAAATTGAACAAAAATGGATATGCCACCCTCATGGCATCCTCTAGCTCCCATGTAGCCTCATCGGGACCATAGTGCTTCCATTGCACCTTTACCTGTCCGATGGCTCGGTTTCGGAGCAATGTTACCTTCTTGTCTAGGATGTACAACGGATCGGTTTGAAATTATCCCTCGGGTTCCACCTGGATCACATCCCAATTAATCACATGGTTAGGATCATGTACATATTTCTTAAGCAAAGAGACATGAAAAACATTATGAGCTTTAGTGCTAGCAGGAAATGCAAGTCTATATGCAACTGGCCCTATTCTTTCAAGCACTTCAAATGGCCCACAATATCTAGGTGATAGCTTGGCACAACTTCCAAGATTCAAGGAACTCTTTCTTGATCTCACTCTAAGATACACATGATCCCCAACACTGAATTCCCTATGGATCCTATGTTTATCTGCATAGCTTTTTTGTCTATCCTGGGCTATTTTTAAATTCTGTCTGATCTTTGCAACCTCTTGTTCCATTTCCTTAAGCAATTCTGGCCCAAGTACAATTCTGTTCACTGGATTGTCCCAAGTCACTGGTGTCCTACACCTTCTGTTGTACAAAGCCTCATAAGGACTCATTCCCAATGATGCTTGTTGCCCATTGTTATATGCAAATTCTACCAAGTGTAGATAATCCTCCCACTTGGATGGTTTGTCCATTACATACATGCGGAGCATGTCTTCAAGCACCCGATTTACTCTTTCGGTTTGCCCATCTGTTTGAGGATGGTACGCGGTACTAAAGCTTAGTTGTGTACCCAAATATGCAAAGATACCTTTCCAAAAATTGGAAGTGAACTTGGTATCCCTGTCAAAAATTATTGCCTTAGGCAACCCATTTAATCTGAAAATTTCCTTCATGAAAATATTTGCAATGGCATCGGCTTTATGTGTGGACTTAACCGGTATAAAATGTGTTGCATTTGTTAACTTTTCCACCACAACCATGATGGAATCATGTTGTCTCTTAGTCATTGGCAATCCTGTAATAAAGTCCATGGATATTACTTCCCATTTCCATTCTGGAATTGGCACTGGGAGCAATAAACCTGCTGGATGTTGGTGTTCACTCTTCACTTGCTGACATTCCATGCACTTAGAAATGTATTCAGCGATGTCCTTCTTCATGCCTGGCCATAAATAATATTTTCTTGCTGTAGCAATTGTTTTCTAATATCCTGGGTGACCAGAGTATGGAGCTTTATGGATTTCATCCATAACCATTCTCCTTAAATCTATCGCATTTGGAACATAGACTCTATTCTTATAAGTAAGAAGTCCGCCTTCTTCCAAATGATAGCCTTCATACTTCTTGCCAAGGTCTTGTTGTTGTAATTTGTCCTTTATCTGCATGTACACCTCATCCTCAACATTATGGTTAACAATCTGCTGCTTCAAATCTGGTTGGCAAGCACTAAGTGCTGCCACATGCATTTCCTGTACCTTCCTGCTGAGTGCATCAGCCACCTTGTTTTCTTTTCTTTTTATGTGTTTGATTTCAAAATCAAATTCACACAAAAATTCCAATCATATAGCTTGCCTAGCATTTAAAGTTGGCTGATCAAACAAGTATTTCAGACCGCAATGGTCTGTCCTTAACTCAAATTTTATTCCCATTAAGTAATGCCTCCACATCTTTAAGGCATGTACTATGGCTACAAGTTCTATATCATGACTAGCATAGTTCTTTTCATGCTCCTTCAATTTTCTTGACTCATAGCATATTACGTGGTTGTCTTGCATAAGAATTCCTCCAAGTCCTTGATTGCATGCATCGGTACACACCACAAAGTCTTTTTCTGGGTCTGCAATCTTCAGAATAGGTGCACTTGTAAGAAGATTCTTCAACTGTTGAAAACTTTCCTCACATCTTGGTGACCTTTCAAACTTTATCCCCTTCTTTTGCAAAGAAGTGATCGGGTTTGCAACCTTGGAGAATCCTTCAATAAACCTCCTGTAGTAACCAGCAAGGCCCATAAAAGATCTCACATCGGTCACATTCCTAGGAGTTGGCCAATTCATAATGGCTTCAATCTTCTCAGGGTCCACAGATATTCCTTCGTCGGAGATGATGTGACCCAAATAATGAATTCTATCTTTATAAAAGTCACATTTGCTCAACTTGGCATATAGCTTATGTTCCCTTAGTAATTGCATTGTCATTCTCAAATGTTCTTCATGCTCTTCTTCATTCTTAGAATAGATGAGAATGTCGTCTAGGAATACAAGAACAAACTCGTCCAAATATTTGTTAAAAACATTATGCATGAGACACATGAATGTAGCTGGTGCATTTGTGAGACCGAATGGTACCACTACAAACTCATAGTGTCCATACCTTGTTCTAAAGGTTGTCTTATGAATATCTTCTTCTTTGATTCTTACCTGATGGTAACCAGACCTCAAGTCAATCTTTGAAAATACCTTTGTTCCTCTCATTTGGTCAAAAAGGTCATCAATTCGGGGCAATGGGTATTTGTTCTTCACAATGACTTTGTTCAACTTCCTGTAGTCAATACATAACCTGAGTGTTCCATCTTTCTTTTTCACAAATAGAACAGGTGCTCCCCACGGGGACACACTTGGCCTAATATATTTCTTTTCCAGCAACTCTTGTAATTGTATTTTCAATTCTAGCAATTCCGTTGTACTCATCCTATAGGGTGTCTTAGATACTGGTGTCGCTCCTGGCACAAGTTAAATTGTAAAGTCAATGTCTCTCTTTGGAGGGAGTCCTGGGATCTCATCAGGAAAAACATCCCTGAATTCTTGCAATACATGATAGTCCTCCAATTTCAGAGTTTCATTCTCTGCTGCCTCTACAATGTGGGCTGCATACAATTGACATCCCTTCCTACAGAACTTCTTCAACTGCATGGCTGAAACCTGTCTAACAGAAGTCACCTTTGGAATGCCTTTTACAACCCTCGGTTTTCCTTCTTCGTCCATGCATTCAAATGTCTTATTGTAGCAGTCAAGTTTAACCCTGTGTGCTTCTAACCAATCCATTCCAATGAGAATATCATAGGAATCCAGTGGTAAAATATTCAGATCTGCATAAGTGAATAGCCCATCCATCTCTAATGGACATTTCTCTACTATTTCACTAACTTTCCTCTTGGTTTCAGTGGCTAGTTGAACTAACCATGATTTACTATGCTTTAATTTCTTGAAAGCACAAATCTCAACAATTCTAGGAGTGACATAACTGTGAGTAGATCCAGGATCAATCAAAATAGAAACAGATTGCTTAGCAATCTTACCTTCAACTTCAACCACAGTTGACCGATGATCTGCCTGGCAGTCGTCTAGAGCTGCATAGATTTCTAGGGATTGTCCTTGCCACTTGACCCACAGTTCCAGCTCCCTGGATGTTGTGAACTTGATTTGGATTCCCATTCCGATGTGGACAGTTCCTAAGCATGTGGTCTCCCCCACAACCCCAACATTGAAGTGGTTCTCTTAGCTCCTTTGGATCTCTTGGCTTGTCTCCCATCGTCCTAGTTGTCTTAGTCACAACCTGTGATGGTTGCCTTTGCTGATTCTGGAATTGAGGAGGCTTGAACCCCTTCTTCCTTTGATCAAATTTTTTGTTTTTCCTATCCTTCCATGCCTTATGGAATTCTAGTGTGCTTCTGTTTTGATCAAAGCAATACTTGGCCTTTCTTATGGCCTCCTCTAGAGTTCGAGGTTCATCAAACTCAATTATATCTTTATATGACTGGGGCAGTCCACTCAGGAAACGCTGAATTTTCACCTTATCGTCTCGAATGTACTTGACATATCTTAGCAGTTCCAAGAATTTGTTTGCATATTCCTCCATGGTCAATTGTCCCAATCTCAGCTCATGGAACTCTTTGATCTTATCATCATAGTACCTATCGGAGAGGTACTTCTGCTTGAAGTATTTCTTGAACTGCTTCCACACGATCTTCCTTTCATTGATCTTCTTCACTTGCCTGGTGTGTTCCCACCATATAGATGCTCTTCCATTCAAGTTGAAAATGGCTACCCTTGCCTTCATATTCCCAGAGTAGTCTTGGACTTGGAAATATTTTCTCATCCCAATAAACCAAGCTTCAGCTTCTTGACCAGACTTTATCTCTCCATCAAATGTAGGAGGTTTTTCCTTCTTAAATTCCCCGTGTGAATTGTTCTTGTAGTGATTCTTCCTCTTAATCATGCGAGATGAAGAGCTTGAATCCTCAATGGATTTTTCAGAGTCAGTTGATTCATTAGAAGAGGTTTCTGGAGTATATGTTATGTCTGTAGAAACTCTTCTTGGGCTACTGGCCCTCTTACGGGAATTCCTTCTAGAACTACTCCCACCCCTTTCTAGATTTGATGTCTGATGCCCAGAGTTTATCTGCCTTTGGATGTCTGTTAAACTCTGCAGCATGGCTGCATTCAACTGATTTTGTTCTTCCTGAGCTTTAATCATCCTTTCATTATCTTCTCTGCAACTTTGCAATTCCACCCTTAGGCTTCTCATGGTGGCTGCAATACTTAGAGGAGTTTCTTGATTTCTTCTCCCATTAGATTCTGTTTCAGCATTTTCAACATGTATGTTCTCCCCCATGGCATCTGTCTCAGGCTCATAGGGATCCTGTGCATCATCCATAATGTTGATTTTCTTGGCCCAACCAAAATCCAAAACTTTCCAACTGTACTATCTAGAGTGGTGCCCTGATGTAACTGTAATTCTGCAAAATGTGTTCATCTACACAATTGTTAGCTGAATTATATTCTCAGAATTCATAACTTACCTTCATGCTCATGGGAAAAGGTTATATTGACAATTTGTCAAATCATAGAATTCTCTTACAATCAACGACATACGAGGGGGATAAACAAAAAGGGGGTCAAGGGGGCTTGCCCCCTTGTGGCTTCTGCCACTGCAGGGCGGGTCGAGGGCAGCGCCCTCGTCTTTTTTTTTTTTTTTTTTTTAACAAATTTTTGCCGCCGTTGCAGGGCAGTTCGCCGAACACTTCCGCAATTGCGGAGCGATTCGGCGAATGCTTCAGCAATTGCGGAACGATTCGGTGAATGCTCCCGCAATTGCGGAGCCATTCGCGGAATGCTCCCGCAGTTGCAGAGCGATTCAGCGAATGCTCCCACAGTTGCGGAGCCATTCGCGGAATGCTTCCGCAGTTTCGGATGACACTCAGAAATTCTTTCCGCAGTTTCGGAACGGTTTGCCGAACTTTTCCACAAATTTCGGAACGATTTCCCGAACTCTTCCACGTTGCGGAACGATTCGCGGAATCCTTCCGCAAATTTCGGGGAACTCTTCCACGTTGCGGAATGGTTCGCGGAACTCTTCCGCAATTGCGGGAAGATTCGCGGAACTCTTCTGCAATTGCGGGAAGGTTCGTCGAACTCTTCCGCAGTTGCGGGAAGATTCGTGGAACTCTTCCGCAATTGCAGGAAGGTTCGCCGAACTCTTCCACAATTTCGGAAGAGAATTCCTTCCGCAAACTTTGGAAGAGAATTCCTTCCGAAAATTTCCTTTCGACGCTGAAGACTTAGAAACTTTTTCTGCTTTTTCGGAGCAGTTCGCCGAATTCTTCCGCGTTGCGGGACAACTCACGGAATCCTTCCGCAAATTTCGGAAGAGAATTCCTTCCGCAAATTTCGTAAGGGAATTCCTTCCGCAGTTTCAGGGCGACTTCCCGAACTCTTCAGCGTTGCGGAAAAACTTGCGGAATGCTTCCGCAGTTTCGGAGCAATTCGCCGAATGCTTCCGCAGTTTCGGAAGACATTCGGGAATTCTTTCCGAAACAGTCTTAAACAAAAAAAATGCAAAAACACTAAGGAAAATTTTTGAAATCTTTCTTTCTTTCAGTGATAAATGCTGCTCAGTAGGAGGTTACTTTACCCCTGCAAACTATCCAACTCAGCCAGTTTAGGCCCTATGCTGCTATCTGTGGTGATTAGGAAGGGACCTTCCCATGTGGGTGTGATTGGATTTGGCCCATATAGGTCCAATGTTGCAACCAGCAACTCTGATACCAAAATGTAACGTCCCCTCCTCTTATACCAGCATGATAGAGAGGACGTGGTGCTAAAACCGGGCATCTAGCCCCATATCCATTAAATAAGCATTCACATAATTAAAAGAACATATGGAAATGTAAAAATATAAGAGAACACAGCGGAAGTAAATTCAATAACACATCTATCATACATTCATAATATTCATCAAATAATAATTGCAAAGTTAACACAAGAGAACACTTATCTTAACAAAGTAGTCAACTGGCTATGCAACTGCAACGTTCCACCCAACCATAGGCCAGTTGTGCTTATCAACCTCTTGATACAACTGCCACCCCCGAGCTGGGCATGATTTCTACAAGGAACCAGGGAACAATAGACTCACACATGGCCAAGCATACACCAAGATGAGCCAAGCCAATCTACAATTGGGTTTATTAGGCTGCTAGGAAATGGAAAGGAAGAATTGCTAAGCTAGTGAGCTCAACCACAGAGCTATGGATACCCCTCCCAAATCTATTCAACTTGGTACTCAGAATACCTACACACCCAACACAAGGAAGTATTCTCTTCACTGCCACACAGTTCCTCAAGCCATACCTTCCTTTCTAGTGCTCTCAGGGTGTGCATAGAAAAGTAGCCAAAGCCCTCTTGATCTTCCTGAGAGGTTACTCCCTTCACTAGGTTTATCAAGCCAATTCTGTCCACTACCACTCCAAGTTTCTTGCTCACAGGTTCAAATCAAAACCGGAATGCACATAACAGCAGAGCCACACTTATTGGCATGATTAAAACGTTTTTAAATTGAGATGCCCAAAGATGGGGTTTTCAATGGCTTCAGAAAAACGTGGAAAACCCACAAACGAAACTAGAAGATAGGGAACAACCCTGGGAAGCCAAATCCATTTTTAGAAAAACGTCCATGGACATTCTGGGGCAAAAACGGCCTCCATAACAGTCCCAAATCGTGGCCCTTCTCTCCCAGCTGTTGTACAATGCAAAAACGAGCTCCCAAGCATGGAAAAATGCAGGGAAAATGGTAAAAACGTGATGAGGAAAGACCCAGTAGTCCAGACTGCGTGAGAGATGAAAGATTGTTTGTTTAGCATGGCTTTGGGCACCATTTCGTGGGTGTTTTCTTGCCCGAGGAAACAAAATATGATTTCCCAGGTTGATGGCTTGCCCATACACGAAATTGGCTGCCATACCTCTTCATTCCCAAGGCATTAACTTCCTCAACCAATTCTTGGAAGAATTAAATGATTGGGTGCATAACCCAAAATGGGTAGTTGGTGGTTATGGGTTTTCTCATTGACACATGGATTAACACCATTGGCTCAAGGGTTTGAATAATTTCCCTCCCTATTCCTTGTAGAATCATGCCCCCATCTCTTTGTTGCATTGCATAGCTAGTTGTGGGTATTTTCATTAAAATTTGTAATTACATGATGTCTTATTTACATTGTGCCTATCTAGCACAAGAACCATAGGCATCTATTTCTTTAATTGCCGATACATAAAACGCTAAATCAATGGTGGGGCCTTGGCCTTGAGCTCCTCACCATGATTAAATTACAATATTTACATCATTTACGATTTAATACAAAGGGGGTCAAAATGGGGACATTACATTAATCATCAATTCATGATGTAATATTTACGTGTATGGCTTGTTGTAGGTAAAACACCATAAGGCTATGTGGTGCAATGGTTGTAAATTTCGTATCAAAAACTTGGATGAAACAAAGAAAACATCATATTGTGGGATAAATGCAGTCTTTGAGGTGACCAATGTTTCCTCTAAAAGTGACAAACATTCATAACTATCAGAAAATTGATACTATGGGTATTTGGAAGATATTATTCAGTGTAACTTTAACTCCGTCAAAGTAATTATGTTCATTGTCAAATGGTACAGGTTACGATTGAATCAACGTGATCCCGATAAAACTATTAGTGAACATGATAATGGATTTACCATGGTTAATACAAGGTTGTTTGAGCCAGGAACAGAGCCCTATGTTCTTCCAAGCCAATGTGAACATGTATTTACTCTGAGGTTCCAGGTAGAGGGGGTTGGTCATTTGTTGTGAGGCACGAGCCAAGGGGAAGGTCGGTGAAGTATAATGTAGAGGGTATTGAAGAAGAAGATGACGTTGAAGATGATCAACATGAGTTTGGTGATCATTTTCCTGAGGAAGATGTCGAATAATTAGTTGAATCAGATGATGTAGAAGATAATGTCCATGGAGATGATATCGACGATGACATGATGATCGAAACTGACATCGATGACGATGATGATATGGCCAATCCTTACAATGTTGAATCTGGATCGGATGATACAGATGATGACTTGGATGAATAAGATGATGAAATCCATTGAAGTGTATGAGGTATGCCTTAATATATCTACTCTATATATTTTGAATTAATAATGCAATAGAATTATTGACTTGTATTGGTACATATAAATTAATTGTTTTTAAGTTTTTTTGCCATTTTCTTGTATGTTGGCATATGTTACAAAAGACATTGCTTCTTAAGTATGACAAAAAACACAATAAATTATTTTTTTGTACATAGATTTTGTCAAGTTATGGGGGATTCAGAGAGACGTGAGTGGGGGGGGGTGTCAGATGAGCTTCCACCTTCACGTGGTTGGCTCTGTTTAGTAGAGAATATTAAATTATTCTCGAAACAAAGAGAAGCTTGGTAAGGCAATGCACAATTATCATGCTAATCCAAAAGGTGTGTTTGCTCGCGTACTTGACCACACATATTATAACTATCATGCAATTAAACAAAGTTGGCATGGTTAGACTAGACGTCAACGTTTAAACTGTAACTCCCTCTTGTGTTACATTGACTAAACTAAACACACGCCATTTTTTTAAACATATTTATAAATTAATCACATGCATAAATACATTAGGCACACTTTTGTGAAATCATAAGTCAATTATGGGACCCATAAAATAACTATAACATGTACTTAACATGTCTGTGTTAGTTTCAACTACAACTAGTGAGTTTCATCTATTGTTGACAAGTTTCAGCAACATGCTACAAAAGTTCCAACAACCTGCTACAGAAGTTTCAGCAAAATGGTATAGGAGTTTCAACAACATGCTACAGGAGTTTCAACAGCATGCTACAGGAGTTTCAGCAGTCCATTATTTAGTTCAAAACTTTTAATTAATCTAAAACTCAATTTGAAACAAGCTTACTAACTTACTTAACAAACTTCATAATTTTTTTTCTCTTTAGAATAATTCATTCTTAAAAATGGAAAACATCCTTCCAAGTTATCATATTCTTTCATTATTCTAACTACCAAAGCACATTCTTAAATAAACAAATTATAACAATAGTTTACGTTTCTTAAATAACCAATCCACGGTTTTTGTAAACCATACAACCAATTCATGGTTTTGCTTTAGTTAACTAAATCATCTTTTTAAACTACAACAAACCAATTCAAAACAATCATGGAAATTATAACCCAGCTCATGGTATTTGTAAACCATGCAACTAATTCAGGCCATGATTTACATTTGAACATTTATTCCTCCTTATAAATTGTCAACATAGGGAAGTCTGGTCACGTCAAATGCAATCAAGCAAAATATATGCATAAACACTCAGTAACTAATTCAATAAACTCTAAGTCACCCAATTCATTCAAGAAATAACTTGAAACTTACTTACTAATTATGTACTTTGATCACCGATCAATCAACTTCAAATGCTAATTGAATCCTCAAGAATCAAAAGATTTCATCATCATAAACAATCATTCAAATTATATCAATTCTGGAAATGACTCCTTCAAGAGAAAAATAACTATTTTACTTTTGCAAGAAGTTAAATCCTAATTTCCCAGTGCAAGAAATAAAAGATTCTATTCTACAATTGCAACATACAATAATAAGGATCGAGCCTCTGACTCAGACAGAGCCACGCATAGTTCTACCAATTTCAGCAATTCATAAAAGAAACAAACATAAATGAAATTCAATCACCGAGCACATGTGTAACATCAATCATTCTGCGTTTCACTAACAAACTTCAAAAAGGGGAATCACACACCATACAGTCGACTATTTCAACAAACCACACTTCTATCTAATCAACTGTTCAGCAAAATGTTAGGAGCTGTGAATGAATAATCAAACCCCGATTAATCACATTGTTCAGAAACTTGAAGTTAAATCAAATCACAATTCCACACCAAAAAAAATTTGGACAACCATGAGGATCCAATATCCTCAGTTTGTCAATTCAATGCTGGAAATAGAAACAGTTACATACATTATTACAAAATAGAAACCATTCCATAAACGTCTCTGATCTCAACAGATTGAACTGATTCATCACCAAATGAGTTTCATCCAGCCACGTAAATGAGTAACTTAAGATGCCTCTGCAACAGCCTTGGACGGAGTCCTGAGAAGGTGGAACTGCTTGCTACATACTCTTCCATCTATGTGTATCAGCAAGCTGACACACCCGAAATCCTTGTGGGCTCGTTTGCTTCAATGAATCCATCACAAGTTAGCTTAATTAAGACACAAAATCCATAAACACGGATAGACTTCCCCAACAAAACCCTAAACCCTCATGCAAACCTCTAATGAATCTGAATCTAAATCTGGATCAAAACTTCTTCTGTGGAAGTTGGTGAGATTGAAGGAGGATTCAGGCTTATCTCCCATGTTCACGTATCCCTTGCAATCAACTAGTTCTTCCCAACACTTCTTCTCTGCCTTTTTAGTCAACTTATATATGCTCTTGTACTTCTTTTCAGGCAACCATATAAGAGGAAACCTAAATCTCAATCCCATCCAGTTCGGCCCACAGGTATGAATGCACTTAACATACTCAAGAACTCGAGATAAGGCATAATTGATATTTTCAATACAATAAAGATCCCTTGTTCTCATAGGCTCAGAATAAGCTTCCCATCTGGACTTACTGCCTTCTAATGTATAAGATTGTTGTTGTGATATGATCCCTGCACATTTATCTATAACCTCTTCTAAAGTACTGCCATTTGGTTAGCCCTTCGTGGAGAATAGAGATATTCGTTATGTCCATCAATAATAGCAGGAGGGGATTGTGGTTCACCTCGGATCCACATAGTATAACTATCATCATTTCTTTGAATGGTCTGAGAGGCTTTCCACCAATTCATCTAGTTAGTGACAAAAGAAGTAAATGCCATTAGGTGTACATCCCCTATGAAAGGAACATGATTAGACTTAACATTCATGAAGTAGGATAACTCATGTAAATACAATTCACATAATAGATTTTGTTTAGAAAAATCGCTCTGAGCAAAAGTCTCCAAGAATTGAGGAGTTGTAACCAACTGATGGGGCCTTCCTTCCTTAAGAGCCTTCATCTTAAAAATGGTCAATTTCTCATATAGGAAAACTGAATAAGAAGGTGATGGGCCCCTACAACTTAGTAACTCCTAGACAAGTGCATACATCAGCTCCTTTTCTTGCTTCGTGACTTTAAACTTATTTAGTTCCTTCAACTCTTCTTGCAATTTCTCCCAGCAAAACCTTTGGAAATTCAATTCTTCAGCCCATTTTTATATGATTCCTTAATTACCTTCCTATGTGTAAGCAGAGGAACCATCCCATACCCATACAACGTAACCTGATGTTTCCAGTTATTTATATCAGCCTTCAACAGAGAAATGTCTTATGCTATCACTTGAGCCTTTTCATCTTCTTCATCCAATTCAATAACCTCCAGGGGCTTCTGAACCTCCTTATCATCACCGACCTCCCTGGATAGAACTTGATCCTGAGTTGTTGGTTCTTGTGTTACATCAACTAAACTTTGTGTTTCAGCAGGTTCTTTATGTGACACAAGCTTGGGAATCTCAACAACTTCTTTTGGTGCCTCTGGTTCTTGTGTTTCAGTGGCTTCTTTCTCTTTTTGTGTCACTAATTCTTGTTTCATGGTGGCATTCTGAACCTTTGTACAATCATTGACCTCCCTGGATAGAGCTTGATCCCGAGTTGTTGGTTCTTGTGTTACCGTAACTAAACTTTGTGTTTCAGCAGATTCTTTCTATGCCACAAGCTCAGGAATCTCAACAACTTCTTTTGGTGCCTCTGGTTCTTGTGTTTCAGTGGCTTCTTTCTCTTTTTGTGTCACTGCTTATTGTTTCATGGTGGAATTATCTTGAGTTACTGGTTCTTGCATTACAGTATCTCCTTCCTGTGTCACTGGTTCTTGTCTTTCAGCGACCCTTATCTGTTGAGGTAACTCTTTCTTCATAAAAATATCCTCAAGCTCCTTACCCGCTAGTTCTTGTTAGTTAGTGGTTAAAGGAGCTATTTCCATCTTTGGATTCTGAACATAACCCACCACTGGTGCATGTGGGTCATTGGAAATGTCTACTTGTACTGCTCTAGCCCCATCTTGTTTCAACTGTGCGAGTCTCCATGCTAAGGGTTCCATGAGAGTAACCATGTACCCTGCTTGTTGGGTGCCAGAAATGACCCTTTTTGCTCACTTCCATTGAGATCCCTTTCCGTTGTTTTTCCTTATTATTGTAACCAAGTCATTATCTTTCCTTAGAAAAAGCATGATCTTGAACATGTATAATTTATTATTGCTTTGTTATATTGATGCCTAAAGTTTGTCTGTGTTTATGAATTTTGTTCCTAATTGTGCTAACTTGTGATGGATTGATGAAAGTAATTTGATACCACAGGGAATTTGGGTGTATCAGCTTGATGATACATGTGGATAAAGAATTATGTGGCTAGCAGTCATGCTTTTCAGGGCTCCAGCTCAGGTTGTTACAGAAGCAGCTCAAGTTATCCTCCCACGCGACCAGCTGAAACTCACTTGGCATTGAATCAGTTCGAGCTGTGAGAGTGTGAATGTTTATGAAACAAATTTTATCTTAATGTAATAATGATTGTAATTGTTTCTATTATGGGATATTGACTCGATAGCATGAAGATATTTGATCTTCATGGCTACCCGAATTAAGAGGACCTAAATTGTCTTGTCTAGTATTTATGGGAAGACAAGATGGTTCAAAAGGTTAGGCTTATTTTTGAAGAGAAATTGTAACAGAAGTGGAAGAACTATGTAATTGAATTTCATTCTATCAATGAAAGAGGCAGTATTTTCCCGATCCATTGTGTACTGAGTTCTGGTAGTCTTTAGTGGCATCTCTATTAGAAAGCAAGGGCCCACCTTCTCACAGGGTTGCCGAGTTCAGTAGCTGCTTATTTCCTTTACTTTGTTTGGTGTGGAATTGTGTTTAGATTTTCTTTTGGTTTGCTTAAATAGTTTGAATATTAAGTGTAGGAATATTCAATTATAATTTCTCTTGGTTTGCTTAACAGTGTAAGCATTAAGTGTAGGATTTTCCATTCATAGCTTTTTCCTGATTTATTGAAACAGTTGACTTAGTCATGCATAGTTTCTTCTTGCAAGTGTGTTATTGATTACTATTGTTCCACCTGTGCTATGCTGCTGGATATTACTGTTGTTTAATTACTTTCATGAATTGCTAAAACTGATAGATGGTACACAAGGATATCTCTGTACCACACATCATCTGACGATATGGTGAACAAATGTTCGTCTGGCAGTTTAATCATGATCGGAGGTAACACCGACGAAGAGGGTAGGTCGGTCATGAGTTGTGGCAAAGCGAGTGCCTTGGTGCTTTTGGGGGTAATGAATTCAAGGTCGTACTCTTGAAGGATGATGATCCACTTGGCCACTCTGCCTTGAATGAATCCTAATAACCGTCCAACAGGAACACAAAACACACACTTTCTGGGAGATGATACCTTTCTGGGAGACGATGAATCCCAATAACCGGCTAGCAGGAATGCAAAACACACACTTGAGGGGGGTCAACCGAATTTTGTATTTAAGACATTGGAGGAAGACTTGCTGAAGGTATTCTAGGTGTTCTGATCGTTTCTCGGATCACTCGGTGAGATCATCCAAGTAGACAAGGATGATGTGAACCAAGTAGTGGAAATATAAGGTCATGGCCCACTGGAAAGTAGTTCCGACATTTTTAAGGTCAAATGACATAACGTGATGAGTGAAAGTGCCCCATAGGGTGGTGAATGCAGTCTTGTACTGGTCCTATTTGCGGATTTGAATATGATTGTATCCCGAGAAACCATCCATGAGGGATAGAACCTCGTGGCCCGCGCATGCATCAATGAGTTAATCAATAAAAGGCATTGGAAAGTTGGCTTTGGAGCATGCTAAATTCAAATTGTGGAAGTCCGTACAAACACGAATAGTGCCTTGATTTTTTATGAAAAACACAGGGTTGGACACCCACATGGTGTATGAGATGGAATAAATGAACCCGACTTGGCGCAACTTTTCAAGTTCGGCTTTTACCGTTGGCGTTTTGGATGGGTGAATTGACCATTGCTTTTGGAAGATAGGTGTGACATCACGCCAGGGTTAATGCGGTTCCTGATGATGGTAGAGTCAATGCTAGGCATCTCACTATATGACCATACAAAAACATTGTGGAACTCTTAAAATATCTTCTTGTAGGGAGCGACTTCTTCGAGAGTCCAAGACATGCCTAACGTGATGTTCTCCATGACACCGGGTTTAATAGATATATCCACTTGGATAGTGGGAAATATATTGGCCATGTTACCTTCCTCGAAGGCATCTGGGGATGGGATCGGGTACTTGAACCAATCCACATTGCCATGAATAAAATCCTTTGACTCGACCGAGAATTGCTCGGCCGAAGTGTTGGTAGACTCCTCGGGAATAAAATAGGCACGATGATGCATTTCATCCCAAGGAAATTTCGGCTCAGTTAGTGCTTTGAGTATTTCTTCGTCACTTCGAAAGCACCAAGTGGCAATATCGGAAGGGTTAGGTGGAGGGGGTGACGGGACGAATGGGTCACCGGTTAAAATGACATAAATGGTGTTTACTTCGGCCGACTAGGATTCCAGTTGGTGGATCTCCTCAACAATAGTGACTGACGAATCCAAAGAAAGCTGACGCAACTCAGCTAGCACCAATCAGTATTCCGGTAGGTCGTGGAAATGGTGGGAGTAATGGCCATAGATTCCACAACCCGTGCATGACTTATTGGAATGCAAGAATGTGTTACGTGTCTGAGGAAGGGATGGAACTTAAACAACTTGGATGTTCTCATCCTCATCCAGTGTCTATATGTGGGTGCGAAGGGTGGGAAAGTGGGGAGAATTATGGGTAGTGTGACCCAAGACATCGCACAAATTGCAAGGAGAAGATGCTCGAGTTGAGGCAGGGGGAGGAGGATACATGGCTTTGTTTACAATTGTCAAGGCTTGGGTCTTCGTGGCTTTGCCCCGGTCTTCTTGGGAAAAGTGGGAGCATGGTTGGAAGAAGTCGCTATAGACACACTCGGATGCAGATGATTGGCGGTGTCAATTGGTTGGACCGTTTGAAGCACGACCTAAGGGGTCAGGGCATGGTTTGGTGTAGGTAAGTACCATACAGGGATCCCTAATCTTAATCCCGAGAGGTTCAGTGTTTCCATTACAGTCATGCTTACAAATCCTGATGGTGGAAACAAGAAGGGGATTGTGTGTATCAAGGTGGCTCCCATGTGGTTGGTACCAATGGAAATTAGGTTGTGGTGGCCTCTGAGGTTGCGGTTGAGGTGTCAATTAAGAGGTGGGTTGTGATTCAAAGGCTGATTTTCTTGATGATATGGTGCACAATTCCAATATTTTTCCATCCAAGGAAGGTGGGGGTAAGGATGTAAATGTGGATTTCATTGGGGCCTCAGAGTAAAGACCTGACCCCATTGTGGAAATCAAAGGGGCGGACGCACCAAGTGTAGGTTTGTCGACCATGGGGAGGAAATTCTCTGGCATAACAGGCACATTGGGGTCATAGTAAGTAAGTTGGTCGAGTTTGACGACTCATCCATCATGGGGAAACATCACAAGCCGAAACGCGGATGATGCAACAACCTTCATCACATACATGTAGCTTCGTCCTAAAAGAAGGTTGTAGTCAATTTGGGAATTCACGACTTCAATGTCAATCACGACGGTTTTGTTGGATAACTAGACGAGGACATTTGCGAGAAGGACTTGTATCGAAGCAGCGCATCCATCATAAGCTCGGAGGGCCATCATGGATGATTGCAGAGGAGGGGATATGAGTTTCTGCCACATGAATGTGGACATGATGCATGTAGAGGCGCCCTCATCGACTATGCATTGATGTATAACTAAGTTTCGGATCGAAACTAAGATCTGAAACGTGATGGACGAAGGCATGCGAGGTTCATACTAATCTAAGTCAAATGGCATCAATCGTGAGTTGGAAGGGTTAATCACACCTAAGGAAGAAAAAAATGCTTTGCGTTGCATTGATAAGTTCTTCAAAACTTATATGGCTGACATAGCAACGGGGGACAAGGCCAAGTCATCCACAATATTATTATTGGGAGCAGCGTGAGCATTGGGGTTATTGGCGATGCGATGCAAAGGGAATTTAGAAGCTTCAAGGGGCCCCATCAACTGACTGTGGGGGGAGCCATAATCGACTGGTCTACAGGGGTAGCTATTGTATCCTTGTCCATGGGAAGGGTCTCAGTAGCTGAACCATACTAATTATGGCGTGTCTGAAGGTTTACTTTAGAAGAGGACATCATTAACAGATGATGGACTCCTGAGTCAAGGACTTGACTGGAAGAAGCAACATAGGTGACTGGTGTTTGTGTGGCGACAACACCTTGCATGGGTAAGGGATTTTGTAATACCATGAGTTGGGTGGTAACAACCTATTGGCCAGAAAAACAGTCCTAGGCCAACTAACGGAAAGATAGCCCACACACTCAACTTAATGAAATCTTGTATGTGTTTAAGGTAACTGTCTTTCACAGGATCAAGGCCCTGCTGCCTATATGATGTGCTCTTCAAAGTAAAGATTCTCTCTAAGGTGAGTGTGTGTCAAGTTTACTTAAACCAATCTGCTAACAAACCAAAGAAATTTAACCTAATGACTAAATAAGATTGTTTTATGCTAAATGCAGAAAATTAGTAGCTCCTAATTCTATTATGTGATAACCTAAATGCTGACTATCTATCTTGGCCAAGAGCATGAAGTAGAATATTGATCTAAGGTTCAAAAGAGGAAAATAATTGACACTTATCAATTGGTAGAAAAAGTCCCCAGATGTAGAAGTAATCCTAATTGTTTCACATTAGATAAAAATCTCCTGCAAAATAATTGTAAAAGAATTTCAAACCTGAAACCAACAATGCTAACTTAAATATACAATTCTGGAAACAGTAGAAATATATAATTATGTATCAACTTGCAAATGAACACAACCATCATACAAGTTAACAAATAATGAGAATCAATTTATCAAAGATTAAAATAACAAAATAGTTCATTGATTTCAACCTTGAATAAACCATTCATGTTCCAGATTAGCATATAAATTCGAAATCACCAAACATTAACTTCATATATCATAGCAAGGTATACATATATGTAAGTGAATGAAAGACAAAAGAGAATTAACCAGTAAAATGATACAGCATATAAAATGTGATGATTAAAGACTTAACCAAAGCCTTCAAAAAATTCTGCTAAAACTTAGATCTTCAGAAGAAGTTCAAGAAAAATCTAACATAATGCAGAATATAATATGATATTGTATAGAATGTTATTACTCTCGGATGTCAAGGAAATCGAACCATAGGAGAAAACAGTAGAGATTATAGGAAAACAGTTTCTTGTATTCTTTACAGCGCCTCCTCCAACAGCAGAGAGACATATAGAAAAAGATGAAAGAATAAATTCGTCAAGTTTTCTGGAGTGTTCTCCCCCTCAATGGATGAAGTACTGCCATTGTTTAAATAAGCAATACAACCAACAGAAACTTAACTCAGTTTCATTGTTGGCCGCAACTGGAGAAAACATGTCCAGAGAACCTAGCAAATCTCTCGACTGGTTCACTCTTTTCAGGCAATTCCACACGAGTCTGATAAATGGGTCTATCCTGCAAAAAACCCATGTTTCGGAATTCATTAGTCCGCAGTTTGCTGCCAAAATTCGCTACCTGAATATTGACGGGAATCTGATATTCGTATTCATGTTTTCTAATGGGTCGACTTTCCAGTAATTTCATGGCATCCTTTTCACGATTTAACCTTTTATGAAATGGTACAATCTTGTTTCCTCTGGCGATCAAATTGTTTCATGGTTCTGCGATTCAAAGTAATTAAGGAGTCTGCAAGGTTATTATGACTCTTCGTAGTTGTTGTTCATATCAATCACATAATAAACCAATGATCATAAATAAAATATAAAAGTAAAATTGATAGATGGTGGTATCTTCTCAGTATCAGATCTTAAGCTTCTGGCGTTTCTGTCAACCATCCCGGTGGTTATTTCTTACACCAATTTTGCAATCGGATTAATGTACATTGATGAGTCTCAATTAATGGAACTCTAAAATTGATGAAGGAATCTCGGAATCAATTACAAACCCTAACAACAATCCCGAGAACTCGTAGATGCAATCTATGATCTGGAAATTTGTTGAGAAGAAAGAATCTCCCTGGTGATGGCATTAGATTGGTGAACTGGCGATGTGAATCGAGTGACCGTTTCCCTTTTAGGTGAAAGATTCAGTTACAAAGTTGATTAAATTCTTGTTACACAGTTGATGGATTTGCCCTTTCATACTCACGACATTGAAGGCGCATCTTACTTGAAGAAGATATCTCATTATAAAACAGACTCCCAACAACCTCAGGAATCCGCAATCTTTGGGAATTGACACGTTGTTTCTACATCGAGATCTTCTGATTGTCTGGCTGGCCATAATTCCCTCTCTGGCGATCTGGAGTTTCATGTGGCATGATGGCGAACATCAAAACTTCCTCGAGATTCTCTTCCATATTGAAATTACATGGTGAATTGATAGAGCATTTCAATGAACATAATTTCCATCTTCTTACTAAGTGTCATAAAGCTGCGTACAAAGAAAAAAGTCACCGGCCTAAATTAAAACATATGCTTTTATTCCTTTTCAAACGCTTATTGACGGAAAACAAAGAAGCACGATAATTTTTATGCATATCCGAGCGTAAGGAAAAGAGATAGCATAAATAAAGAAATGATAGGAGACCAAGTGAGTTTCAATGATTTCTTTTAATTGAGTCACTTACGTTTGAATAGGCTAAGAATCTTTTATAATTGAATAGGCTAAGAAGCATAAAGCATTATCTTCTCAAATCTCTACAAAGAAGCATAATTGAATAGGCTAAGAACCTTTTATAATTGAATATATCCACCAGCCTAGATCAAAATTCTAGGCTTTATTAAGCGCTCAGAGGGATCAAATCTCCCGAGATGCAAACCTCTCCTTGAATAGCTCCTTGAGTGTAATTCTCGAGCCACCTAATCCTAAAATTCTAAAGTCTCTAGTTTAAGTCTCATATTTACTTTTTGCTTTGTAGTATTCTTTTTTGTCTATGGTCGACATAATATTTATTACTTTTTACTTTGTATTATTATTTTTTGTTTACTTTGTATTATTTTGTTACTGGACAAACACTCGACAAATACTCTAAAGTCTCATATTTACTTTTTACTTTGTATTAAAAGTAAAAAGTAAAGTCTCTAGTTTAAGTCTCATATTTACTTTTTTGTTTATGGCGGACATAATATTTACCACCTAATCCTAAGCTCTAAAGTCTCTAGTTTAAGTCTCATATTTATTTTTTACTTTGTATTATTCTTTTTTGTTTATGGCCGACATAATATTTATTACCTTTTACTTTGTATTATTCTTTTTTTGTTTACCTTGTATTATTTTGTTACTAGACAAACACTCGACTCACAAGATCTCCTCCATACTGGGTTGTAGAGTGCCTCTCAGCACAAAAACACTTTGATAATAATAATGGATAGGTTTCAACGTGTTTTTAATATAAGTTTCAAAACATTTATTTATCACACAAAGCTTCTTTCACTTCATTGATTTTGATAAAGGGAAGAAGTCATAAATATTAATTTATGAATACATGCCCTTAATCAGAGACAAAATGAGTTCAAACTTAAAAAAGTTTTGGGTTACCTTTTCATAAATCACATTCTAACCATGATTTAACCAATAATTGTTTGAGAAATAAAGAAATCTCAATATAAAGTCTTTTCTAAAGTAAGATTTTAATTATTTATTAATGATAAATTGAAATTAAAATAAATCAATTTTACTATGAATATGAAAAGATAATTTTGAGCAAATTAATATGGTTAGATACATTATAGCCCACACTTAATAATCAATCAATGTATATAGACTAGAAGCTTTTGAATGATTTGATTTTATATCTATATATTATTTTGATCATAAATGTTTCTCATCAATTCATATGGAAATTCAAAAATGTGATTTTTTTAAAGGTGTAACTTGAAAGTCATAAAATTAAACTTTTATTAAGATTTGTCAAAATGCCCTCTCAGCTAACTAAAGTGTCAAAGACTGAAACTTTGTGAAAATGCCGCAAGATCAAAATAACTCATTCTTTTCAAACTAAAGCACATAGTCAACTTGGATAACCTCAATTAAGTGCATGCAATCGTTGTTAAACGTCAAGGAAGCTAAAAAGGTTTAAGCGACTGATATCGGTGAGACCATCAAAGCCTTGTGAAATGAAAATCAAGCCAAGAAACCAACATCATCAAGAGTGAAGGACCCAAGAAAGAAAACTGTGAAATTGCCAATATCCAAATCTAGTAAGAAAAACTAAAAGAAAACTAAAGGCTAAATATTTACAAAATTTACATGAGGGGGGCCCTTTATTTTGCCAAAATCAAGGGGAGTTGTTGGGGTGCCAACACAACCCCTTGCGTGGGTAAGGGGTTTTGTAACACCATGGGTTGTGTGGTGGGCTGCAGCAGGTTCGATGGTGTCGGAGGTGCGGTGGTCCCTTGATGTTGGTTGTCCTCATTCTAAAGTTGTTTGGCTCTATACAAATGGGGAAAATTGTGCGTGTAATGGCCATAAACCCCACAGAAAGAGCATGGGTGGTTTGTGCATAACTGAGGATTCTTTCCTTGTCAAGGATGTTGATTGGGGTTCTAATTGGTCGGCATGGTGCCATTATTATTTGGGGGATTATAAGATTGTCCACCCCCACCAGGTTGTTGATTTTTTCCATGGTTCCTACCTTGTCTCCTGTTAGGTTGGCCTTGCTGGTTTTGCTGGGCGAGTTGGTGTTGAACCTGGTTTTGCTAGGCGTAAACCTGCCCTTGTGGAATATGAGGAGCTTGAGGTTGGGTGGGTGCCGGTGCGGCCGGTGGTGGGCCAGGTGAAGGGTAGTAAGTGGGAGGTGCAGGAGGGGGGCGCATAATCTTTCAAGTTGTGACCGTAACTAGGTGTTGCATAAGTGGGTCCATGGCATTGGGGAGTCTGGGCTAGTGGAACGTACGAAGGTGTTGCTCCGGAGTGAGCCATTGCGCATGAAATATAGGGGCCACAGCTCATGGTAGACTATGCAGGACTAGGCGTGGGGTTATATAAAGGGGTTGGTATAGGAGGAATAGGAACATAGGGCCTATTGGTGGATGCAATGTGACCAATGATTCCATCGGCAACATGAGATGCCCCTGGCGCATCCTTACGAGAGGAATCGCCGCAAGGGGCATCGAGTAAGATTGTGTAAAGGTAACTGGATTAGGTGTAAATGAGGTCAATCTACTGGGATTTTAATATATCCTCTTCCTCTGTATGGTTATGCTCAGATGCCACATACTTGGTAATCGTTGGAATTAGAGACTTTAGAAACCAATCTAGAACTATGTGGTAGTCCAATTTGATCTTGCATAAACTATGGTGTCTATGTCATTCATGGATATGGTCCGTGATATGGGTGGTTTTATTTTGTCTGTAAAAGAGGAGAATCTCAACACCAGCATCATAAGAAACTGGCAGCCGGAATAACTGCAATAAATTCAATGTGAGGGATGCCAAAGTGGAATGTGTCCCATGGGGTTGATCAATATGCCACTTGTCTGCAGTGCTAGTGAAATTTTGTTACAATAGGTGTAGTCGAATATAGTCATCCATTGTGGAGTTAGAGGAACACCACAAGTGGTAGGACATGATATGGTTCTAGGGGTCCCCACCTCCTTTCCCCTCAAACTTAAGGATGTCTGAAGGAAGCTCTGATGATCCTGCAATAATTAATTAATGAAAACACACGAGATAGCAGAAATAACAAAACTCAAAATCACTTTTATATTGATCGCAGGCCACTTCGAGGGGGAAACCTCCTTTGAGAAAGCTCAATACAAATAACTTCACGGTGCCTTCATGTAATGTCCCTTGTTAAGAATTTTATTAAAATGGCAATTTTTCACTTTTTCCCCTAGTTTGACCTTTGACTAGTTTTGAGCTCTAGGTCCCCAAATTGCTCCAATTGCTCCCAAATATTCTGAGAAGGTATATGGATGATGTTAGAACATAAATATGTATTTCAGGGATGCTTTTGGACCTTTAAAATACTTCTGCAAATCCTCTTTTAATTATGGCCAATGTAGGGAACTTTACTAGTAATTTCCCTTTGACTAGTATTGGTCTATAGGTCTCGAATTGACTCCAAATGCCTTCAAATATTCAAGGAAGGTGTACAAATGATATTAGGACTTGAATATGATGTTCATAGATGATATATGACCACCAAAATACCTCTGCAAACTCTCTTAAGATTCTGGACCAAGTATGCAATTTTACTAGTAATTTGGGGTTCAAATCCCCCTGGGGTTAGTACTGAAAATGGCTTCCCAAATGCTTCCAAACCCACTCAAATTTCTGAACAGAGGTAGGGAATTTATTAAGGATGTTATTAAGGTCTCATGTGCACCATTAATTGATTATTATATCTATTCCAACCCTCTCCCATTCAACTGCAAAAATCACCAATTCGACCCTTAGGGAAATGGCACTATTTCTTCTCCCAATGCAATTAAACTGAGTACAAATACTTCAAATGCTCAAGTACAGTACATGAAAATTGTAAAATACATCCATGGCAGTACATTAATCACAAATGCATCAGAGAATCATCCATTCATTCGAAATCATCATCAATACATTGGTTCACAACAAGGTAGTGGGGAAATGGCATTGTTCTTCCATTAAAAATGAGATTTATACATTTCTACTTGGAATTTCGACCTGAAACTTTCTGGAGATGAAGAAAAGAGTATTTAATTCATATTACAAAATAAATGGGGCATGATAAGCTCCCCCAAAGAGTACAATAGCTCACCAAAAACGCCCTCCCTCAAGGATCAAGAATATGCCATCAGAACTGGAAATGGTTGAGAGAATGTGCTGCAATAGAAGAAACCATGAGCTTCCCTATATATTACACCTAAAAATAAAGACTCCATTAAAGCTCCAAATGAAAGGTCTGAATGGCCTTTCCAATTACCAACTTGGATGGGAATCTTTCACCCTCGAAATTGGCTAAGGCAAGAAACTAGTCATCCACTAGCTCTCCCTCTACACAAATGCAATTGCAAATTCTACAAATGATCAAAAGCTGGTTTCATTCTTTGTTATTGACATTTATAAAGTTCTAATGTCCTCCATGGGTCGAATTCCTTCCAAGAGACTCATGCCAACTCAAGTTGGGAAGAGATTCCAAAGAACGCCACTTGTACAACAATTCCTAGTCTCCCACTTCCACTAAATCACATGTGGAAGCATCTTAGCTGCCCTAACACCCTTGAGCGCCCTCTTGGAGTCTATTTTTAACCCTGACATGTCATATGTCAGCCTTCAGGTCTGATTTGTGTCATAGGTGTCATAGCATCTTCATCATTGTTGTCATAGAGCTAGGGAATCTAGCCAAATTGTCTCACTAGCTCCAAATTGCCTCTTCCTCTTCCATGGGAGTTACTCTTCCTCTATATTTCGACCTTGGATGAGTCATTCCATGAATAATACCTTTTGGACTCCCCCAAGTATGTTACCATTCACCTTGAATTCGAATTGGTGAGAGAATGATGCCAAGTGTAGTGGGGAAATCTAACCATATGTGGGTCCCACTTCCTCCATGTGTCTTCATCATCAAATGCCACTTTGATTTTCACTTGTATATATTTATTTAGGTCCTTTATTAAATATTTATTCCATTCTAATGTTCAAACACCATTTATTATCCCCATTATTCCAAACCCCAAAGCTTCCACCCTAAACCTAGGTTTTCCTCCTTGGCAATTATTTCAACTTTAGCATCAATTTGACAAACTCTACTGAATAGGGACAATGTGATTAGGCCATTGTGAACCAATTCCAAATTTGGGACATTACACTTCATAGGCCTCAACACACACTTATATACTAAGTCTAGGCGCCAATACTATGGGTCAAAACCATGGGCCAATACAAACTAGGGATCAACAATACTATGGGCGACTTACAAAGCAATTGCGCCAAACAACAATAACACAAACTATGGATCAACAAATACTACGAGACGACTTACAAAGCATATGCGTCCAACAACAATACACTAATAAAGTAAATACATGGGTTCCTAACATCCCCTCCCCCTTAGAAAAAGCTTTGTCCTCAAAGTTTGAGATGTGGAAATTGATGCAGAATATGAAGGAGTGGTTCCCCTGTAGCATCCTCGGGTTGCATGTCAGGCCACTGATGCCTTTTGAGTTTCAGGGAGGGTTGAGTGGAAGGATGTAGACGAAGAAGAACCATATAAACTGCGTGAAAAGTGTGCTCAGAACGGTGCTGATCGGTTTGTTGTTTCAGTCGAATTCTTGCCATGTGAAGATTGTCCTGCAGAATGAGAAGAATTTGATCACGGTTTCGAAGAATCGAGTCAATTGCCTGAACTGGGGAGTTGTTTAAGGTGTATGGAAGAAGAACTGGCGGTGCCTGTCCAGAGACTGCTTCATATGGTGTCCTTTTATATGTGGTATTGTACCACTGGAGCGCTTCTAGGAAATCCGTAGAAATAGTTGTCCAAATCTGTGTAGGGATGGGCAAGGGTTCGAGTAGTCCTGAAAGGAGTGTCGTTTCACCCTTGTTGACCTGGAAAGTATCGCAGTCAGCCACCATCCGTTGAATTGTCATTTTCAGTTCCTGCCAAAAAAAGTTGCACTGTTCCCGGTCATACGTTTGGAGGAACCCAGAGTGCCCTGCCGATGAAGAAGCATGGAGTTCATAGAAGAGATATCCCCGTTGAACAGATTGCAAAAAAATTGGACCAAGTAGAGAAATAGCTGTAAGAGAAACTGGGTCATCAAATGTGCGAGAAGGAACATCTGCCACCATATTGTCCTTACCCTTCTGGTAAGTGATCGCATAGTCATAACCCATGAGTTGGATAACCCATTTTAGGTGTGCTGGGGAGGAGACCCGTTGTTCCAAGAAATTTTCCAAACTCTGGAGATCAGTCTTGATGCAGAAATAATTCCCCAATAGGGATGGATGCCACTTCTGTACTGCATGCAAAATAGACAGCATGTCCTGCTGAGATGTAGATGCAGCTAAATGCTTACCGGAAAGGTCTCATGAAGGAGGCAAGCCCACTGGTGCAACAAGGACACCCGCATATCTATCCAAGGAAGTAGTGGAGGGCATTGGTGGGTGCATATGAATGGAAAGGAGCTAAGCGATGACACCATGTGAATTCCTCTTAAGGATCTTTTCCAGGCGATGTGAACTGATGATGCAGAGAGACCCTGGTTATAAGCCGGTAAATTTGTGTGTTGTGTCCCATTGACGGAAAACTGCATCCAAAGTTCATCAAAAATCCATAAGATGGGGCCAAGTGTGCGTAACCATTGAACGCCCAAAACCACATCACATCCGCCTAAAGACAAGGAAAACATGTCCGAGTGCAGGTTATAATCTTCCAGAGAGATACACACATTGTGACACTTTCCCTTGCAAGGTAAGGTGCCCCCATTGGCAACCATGACTTCAAAGTTGGAGCAAAGATGGATAAAACAATCAGCCTGTTTGGCAATCCGAGGGTCAATGAAGTTATGTGTGCTGCCAGAGTCAATGAGTATTGTAAGAGGAAGCTTCTTGAAGTAACCCCTGACCCGCATTGTTTGGGGGGTGGTGACGTCGGATAAAGCATTGAAAGATATCTCTGGTTGGTCGTCCTGAGATGGGGGGTCAAAAGGAAACTCTTGAATGTCGACCTGATCATCCATGGTATCTGGAGCTTCTTCACCAATTTTAGAGGCGGGCGGAGAATCCATATCCAACAGATAGAGCTTTTGTTGAACACATTTATGTCTCCAAGTGAATTTCTCATCACAATTATAACAGAGCCCTTTTTCTCTGCGTGCCTGCATCTCTGTTTCGAACAATTCCTTGATAGGAGTTGGTCGAGAAGTGGGCGGAATGGGAGGTCGTTGAGAACCCATATTTTGGAAGGGAACAAAAGTGGGTTTGGAGCGCTGTTGGGATGCAATATTGTCTTCTGCCAACTTAGCCAACCCTAGGGATTCCATCATTGTGTTGGGACAGAACATTTTAACCTCTGAGCGGATTTCATCCTTAAGATCACTGATAAAACAACTCCTATAGAATTCATCAAACAATCCTTCTGTGTGATTGGCTAGTTTCTCAAATTTTGTCTGATACTCTCACACAGTGCCAATTTGGCGAAGTTTAGTGAGGGCTCCGGTGAAGTCATCAAAAGAACTAGGACCAAATCGTTGCAAAAGGAGCTGACAAAAATCTGGCCATTTGGGCTCTTCATGAGCCTTGATGTACCAACGGTACCATTGAAGAGCTTCCTGTTCCAAATGAAAGGATGCTAGCGGAACTTTGTTGACATCAAAAGTATTATGCAGACTGAAATACTGTTCTGCACGATATATCCATCCAGTTGGATCGGTACCATTGAAGCAAGGAAAATCAAGCTTCGGACCACGGAAATTGCTGGAAGAATAGAACCCATTGTCTGATGAAGACTCGGACTGCCGTTTGTTGTTCATAGCTGAATGTTCAAGATGGAGGCCGAGAAATTTTTCATCCAGATCTTGGAGTTTGGCTTGGATGGCTGCAAGTGCGTCTTCCATGGTTTTTGCTCTTGCACGGGTGACAACCATAACCAGGAGTTTTTTTTTTTTTGGTTGACTGGGTAGGAAAACAAAAACAAAAACTACTTCAGTAAAGGAAAATCTGGACTTGGGAAAAAATATGAAGGGTAAGTGGGGTTTGACTAGGTTTTGGACACTGTCGAATAGACAGGGAAGCAAAAATGAGGGTTTCAGAAGCAGGGTGAAAGAATGGGAAAATTTGGCAGAGGGGAACAAAGAAACAGAATTCAGAAAGGAACTTTGTGGTAAAATTTGAAGGTGATTGGGTGAAATCTGAGGAAGTTATGGAAAACCCTAAAAATAGACAAATGTGGGATTTCGGGCTTTGGGAAAGGGAATTGGGGATAGGGTGCTCAGGAATGAAATATGCAGAATGGGATGACAGGGGTTCCCCGAAAATTTCAAGGGAAACAGAGTGAAAACAATGGAGATATGGAGGTTTTTTTTTTTTTTTTGGGACGGCTACCGCTCGGAAGGGATCTGGAACAGATAAATCTGCAACGGCCCAGAAGTGAGCAGAAATAGAGGGATCTGAAATGGCGCCGAATAGATTGAAAACGGCTGGATCTGAAACGGTTTTTTTGTTTTTTGTTTTGTTTTGGACGGCTACGGCTCGGAAGGGATCTAGAACAGATAAATCTGCAATGGCCTAGAAGTGAGCAGAAATAGAGGGATCTGAAACGGCGCCGAATGGATTGAAAACGGCTGGATCTGGAACGGTTTTTTTTTCCCCAGACTGGAGCGGCTACGGCTCGGAAGGGATCTGGAACAGATAAATCTGCAATGGCCCAGAAGTGAGCAGAAATAGAGGGATCTGAAACGGCGTCAAATGGATTGAAAACGGCTGGATCTAGAACGGCTTGCAGAATGGATCTGAACGGCTGGATCTGAAACGGCGCAGCAATGATCAACAACAGTTCAGCTGAAAATAGATATGGACCCTAGGTATGTGCGGCTTCCTAATAGTTCAGGGTTTTCACTCGGCCACCAATGCTGTCTGACGGCTTGCATATTGGGGCAGTACCCCTCACTCCACGGCTCAGGTAAAACTGATAACCGCTTTGCCACAAACGACAGCTCTTGGTTTACCTCATGGGTGGGAACTAGTCAATCAGGTAGGGGTCGTTGCCCTTTTCGCTGGCAGGTCCTCTCAATGGGCCAGCTACTTCGGGGTTCCTGTGGTACTCCTCACAATGAGTTTTAGGGCTTATGCCCAAGTACTTCCCACAGTTAAGTGGATAGGGATTATTCCCAAATCCGAACCTGCAACAGATGCGAAAAAAAATTTTGGCAGAAATTTCACCCAGCGAGCCCAAGAAAGTGCTCTGATACCAGATGTGATGCACCTGCAACAATTAATTAATAAGAATATGCGAAATAGCAGAAATGACAGAACTCAGAATCACTTTTATATTGATCACGGGCCACTTCGAGGGGGCAACCTCCTATGAGCAAGCTCAATACAAATAACTTCACGGTGCCTTTATAGGTCTCAACACACACTTATATACTAAGTCTAGGCGCCAATACTATGGTTCAAAACCATGGGCCACTACAAACTATGGATCAGCAATACTATGGGCGACTTACAAAGCATATGCGCCAACAACAATAACATAAACTATTGATCAACAAATACTATGGGACGACTTACAAATCATATGCGTCCAACAACAATATACTAACAAAGTAAAGACATGGGTTCCTAACAGAGTGTGAATCGGTATGGTCAGATCCATTGGCATGATGGGTGGGCCCGAGAAGCAACATAAGTGTCAGATCCAAGGTTCACAAAAGAAACATTGAGTGCGGGTGTATAGATTTGTGTCCCACTGGAAAATCAGAGCATGTATGTTTTTGGGTATTCTCATTTTTTATAAGATAGATTCAAATCAAAGGATACATGGTCAAATCAAGAAAAGGGGGGTTTCGATGTTTGTGGGGGGGGATAACCGGCCTAAAGGTTTCAAGGGTTCAGGGGCGGGAGTCTCTGAGAATTTTCTTTTGTCTGTTTTTGGTTTGTGTTGTGTTTTCGTCCATTGAAACAAGGTTTGAATACAACGATTGGAAGACGTAAAATGTGGTATGCATGATCCATTGAGGTCACATGGGATGCTTGAAGGAAGTGATATGCGGTTGAATATTTCAAGTTCGACAAAAGTCGCAGATGATTGACTTGGTGCAGTCGAAGTCATGGTCTGCAATCAGAGTCAATTGATCAACTAAGGGTGAATGAGAATGCATATTGATTGGTGGTTGATAGCTCAACAAGAATGTGGATCAACTGGTTGTAGACATCTCGATGGAAGGTCAATGGGAACGAGACCAACTATTGGTTGAAAACTTGAAAAAATGGTCGATGGGAACACATATCGACTAGTGATTGACAAATCGACATATGGTCAACGGTAAAGTGGTCGATTGAATTAGTCAACTTGTTGACTAGGTTGACTGAGCATATGGTTAACTAGTTGACTGGGTCGACTGAGGATATGGTTGATTGGTCGATTGGATCAATTGAGGATATGGTCGACAGGGTCGATTGAGTATTGTGGATCAACCAAGGTTAATATATGCTTCAACAACAAGATAATCGAGGTCAATATCGATTTAGGAATCACAAAAGGTCCACTGGGTGGACAAGCTTAGGTTGACTAAACAGTCGCAGTTAAGATCGACTAGGTAGTGGACTGTTCGACTACACAATGGAGTTGTTATGACTTTAGAGGGACGCTTGTGTCATTGAGGGTTATACTATGTTGGAAACTATTATGATTCTTGATGCATATGCAAACACGATCGAGGAGGATGTGCTAGTGATAACCAAGGAAATAATTGGAGCAACATGAAGACAGATCGATTGGAGCAGACGGTGGAGTCTATAGGCAATTGTGCAAAAAAATTGATTGTAGTATACGATGGATTCTGTAGTCGACTAGGAAGAGAGATCGACTGGAGCAGACGGTGGAGTATTAAGTCGACTGAGGAAGACGGTGGAGTCTGTAGTCAATTGGGTAGAGAGATTGACTATATAAAATAGTGGAGTTTCTAGTTGATTGTGCATACAGGTTAACTATGTAGTTGATTAAGCAACATAATTTGAGTACTCGGTTCAAGAGTGCTTGGTTATTATTGTATGAGTAGGTCGATGCTCAATTAGCTACTTTTGTAAAGAATGTTTCATTAATGGAGTTGTAATCACTATAAATGGGAATATGGTTGTAAGACCAATAAAGGCATGCGTAACCATGTGTTAAATCTGAAGGGTAGGGAACATGTAATATTATTTGTTACTTGAGGCGAGGGAGGTCTTCTTTCCCAAGTCAAGTTTAAGGGGGTGATGTTGGGCTAATCTTGACTCAGTCGTATATCAAGTTAATCAAATTTGGTTATTGTTGTTATGGACCCATGGTATTGGGAGATCTACCCATGTAATTCATGTAATTTAAACCTATAAAGAGGTTGTTCGAACTCCATTATATAATATTTGGAACTCTCATTGATGGTCGAGGCTACTCGTGGCGTAGAGCCATGCTTGACCATGCATTGGTTGGATTTGGACAAGAGGCACAATGAATATCTTTTGTTCATTTTACCCGATCAAGGGGTTTATAGGATGAATCATGTTTAGATGTGCATAATATTGTTTGTTGTGTTCATAGAACCAACATGCTATAGGTAATGAAGTTGTTGATGACAAGCTTCCAAACAATCACCTCTTTAAAGTCTCTATAGAGACCCCATTATTTACTAATATAGAAAACTACTTAGCTACATGCAGATTTCATTAATGATTTCCTAAACACTTTCCTTATAGAGAATGCTACAAAATTGTTAGAAAGAGGGTCACCTAAATACTACATAAAAGGCTACACATTTAAGCTTGAACCATACCAAATACTAGAAAAGGTGTATAAGACAAGATGAGGTACATGATATTCTACATTCTTGTATTAATGTGCCTTATGGAGGTCACTATGCTACAAAAAAAATTGCCTATTAAGTCCTACAAGCTGGATACTATTGGTTTACATTATAGAATGATAATAAGGAGTATGTCTCTCACTCCAATGAATGTCAAACAATAAGGAAATCAACAAAAAGAGATGAAATGTCATTGCATCCCTAGGTATCATTTGAACATTTTGACTTTGTGGGACCCATTGAACCTCCTTCAAATCAAAAGCAACACATCTTTGTCTACATTAATTATTTAACCAAATGGGTAGAGGTAGAAGCCAAGAAAACTGCAAAATAAGAAAAGGTACCAGAGTTCCTACATGATAATATTTTCACTAAGTTTAGAGAATTCTCTAAAACTTAATAAACACATTTACTTACTTTTCACTCCACATCTGCTTAAATACCCATTCAACCAAACAATCAAACCATGCTTATATACCTACAGGAACTTGCGAGAGTCTGTCTATCCAGATTTTTGATGGAACTTATAGGAGTTTGCTTTCCCATAGTTCTACAAGAACCTACAAGAGTGTATGCGCCCGTATTTCTCCAAAAGTGTAGGATCCCCTACTTTATATAAACAACCTGTATTCTACCACTACAAAATGCTCTATCTCTACACTTCACTCTACAAGATCCTACAATAAGAAAATTTCACAACCATATAAGATCGATTAAAGGAAAAACTTTGGGCAACTATTATAATCATACAATCATCATGTACAACAATAAAAAACTTCAAATGTGACATCGTGTTGCATGCAAATCGAATCTTGTGACCCGTCAAACTAAGGTATGCCACATCTCCTCGAAAATCTCCCATTCATTCTAGTTTTGCATGAAATGAACCCAATTTACTAATTACTGTAACTTGCAACTAGACCCTATTAATCAATTGAAGTATTAACTTATCTAACATATGCATTAACCACTGAATAACAATCATATTAGTCAATTTTTTCCTCCATTTGAAATATTAGGAAGGATAATGGTGCTAAAAACAATCAACGCAGAGCATGGACCATGAGTAAAAGAGAGAGTCGAGTTGTGAGAGGGGATGTAACTATTAATTTTAATCTATTTTCAGATCTTGACAATTATTTCACAATGATTTCAAGCATTTATTTCATCTCACAGTTTTTTTCATTGAATAATTGCACACTGAAATTATCAACTTAAATTGCAGCAGAAACAAAGGATCATAGAAAGATAGCCATGCACAAGAGACACAAATATTTTTATCTTGGGAAACCCAATAGGGAGAAAACCTAGGCAACTTTTCATAGAATAAATCAATCTAATTCAAGTACAATACCATTCATGAAGAGAAACCTTATCACATAAGAGGTTTTCCCTCCTTCACAAGAAACCCTAGCAAGGGTAGCGAAATTCTAGAAGATGTTAATAACCCAAAATATTTGCTCCCTGCCTTTTTCTAGGCCTTCCTTGAAAATTGCACACAAGGGGAGAAGAAGAGATGTTGTTGTGATGATGAAACTGAAGTGTGTGAGCACTTATTTATATTCTTTTGTTCACTTGAATTTTTCTTCTTGGGGATGACTTGTACATTTGATGGGGCTAACTTATCTTCTTTTCTAGGGCAATCTTGTTCTTTCTTATAGGTTGTCTTGTCTTCTTGACTTCAAAATTCTCTAGAACTTCTTCAATGCTATCTAGGACTTCTTCAATGGTTGACTTGATTTCTTGGTTATTTCTTCATCATAGAAAATTTGTCCTTGTTGATGTTCATATCCTGACAGGCACATTTATTCACGGATAGAGCTCTAATGTTGATTTGACCCTACTCTAAGAAATCTTGGACACTTCTTAAATACTTTGTCAAATTCAACATTAGATTAGACTTGTATATTCCACAAGGGGATGGAATCCCCTATCAAATAAACAAGTCAACTCACTCTAATATAGAATAGATCATTATGTCATGGAGCAGGCAATGTGAGAGCACCTTGGGGCCAATCTCCCCACATCATATGTGAGATTGCCTGACTGCTCTTTCCAGGGCCATTCACCACTAGCATAGCCCCGTGAGTGAATGTATCATTCCCCTTTGGCAAGTCAGCAAGATCAATCCAGGAGAATGTTTGCCCGATGCTACAAACTGGAGAAACATCAACAATAACAAGAATCGCTGCCAAATTTGTGAGATTGGAGATAAGGCAAAGTGTTGTCCAAAATTTAATTGAAGACTATTATACTCCCAAAATCACCAAAAACAAACAAAGAGGATACTCTAGCCACATAGTTCACAAATCTCATTGAGCTTTCTCATTACCACGAAGATCACTATAAATGAGAACTTCAAGACATGGTTTCTCAAGTGCTCGGTCAATGGGTTAGGGGCCTCTCTTCCACCCTATTATCAAGGAACTGAAGGAATTTGAAACATAAAATTGGTGATTTTCTTTTAACATATTTGTTAATAGCAAAAACAAAAGTAACACTAGCCAAGCAAAATTATTCACTTTTCATAGAATTTGCTCTTAGAATTCACTCATCATTTTCTTGGGTTCTCTCACAACTTCTTAGGATTTTCCTAGGTTTTACTAAACAAGAAAAACTTATTCACTTTCCACGAAATTCACTCTTAGAATCTACTCATGTTTACTCATAATACGGGCACGGTTCAATAGAAGAGAACCCATAAAAACTTCTAAGATTTATAACAACCTAGAAGTAGTAGAAATATTCCAACAATCAAATTGGATGGGTTATTTTGATAAGTTGAAGTGGCATGATGACAACATCGCAATGAATTTTTCCTTTAATCTCCAACATGTAAGAGCCCAAGAATACTTCAATGAGGTGAGGGATTTAAAGATCCAAGTAACTGAGCCCGTGACTATTAGGGTTTTAGGGTTACTAAAAGGATGACCTTGGGACAAGGAGGATAGACAACCTGATATGGATTCTAAAAAATTCTTCCTCCCCGGCTATGAAGATGTAGAAGAAAATAAAAATGGGGTGAATTGGGACAATTTTCCTGCACCATAGGATGAGGTAGCATATCACCTACTTAAATACATTTCTTGTGAAGGGAGATTAAGTATGGTGTATGCCTATCACTTTAGGCTTCTCCTACAATTAAGACACATATTTAATCAAAAGCCTAAAGAGAACCTTAATGTACCCTACATCCTATTACAATCCTTGAAGGTAATGAGTGTTAGAGTCCAAAAGGGAAAGGAAGAGGCATTAGTTCATCATGGGCCAATAAAACTAATTGTGTGTGAAGCCTTGGAAAGGAAGCTCCCAAAATTTGCATGGGATGATTTCATCATAATGAGAAAGGATGATGTCATAGCACTATGGGTTGCAGCCAAAAAACAAGAAACAACCAAGGAATCTACTTCGATAAGAGACTATGGGAGGAAGCAAAAAGCAACGGGTAAGGTAGAAACTAGTAGGAAGAAGAGGGATCAAAAGATAACCAAGGTAGATTATGAATGTAAGGAGGTAGCTACCACATTACAAGATGGGAATCCCTGACATTAGTTGTCTAAATATTAAGGCAAGGACCCACTCCTTAGAAAAAAGGGAATAATCCACTAGTAAAATAATTAGGACTAGATCTCAAGCAACCAAAAAAATGGAAATCACTCATGTACGCACCACCAAAGTGAGTATCGAGGAAGATACCCACCCTAGGACAACAAAATATCTAATATAGACATAAGGAACGTAATTCACCGAGAAGAATAAGGAAAGGGTATATAATCTCATGACTGAGTTAGAAGAGGCCAAGGCTAAGGCCCTCAGATAGAGAACTCCTGCAAAAACTAGGATAGACATGGAGGGTACCGGTGAAGTACTTAACTAGTTTTATCTTGAACAACAATTGCCAAACTTACAAGAGAAGTTCCATCTTATGAAAATGTAGCACATGGACAATAAGAGGTGATTAGATGAAGAAAATGAGAGCTTAAAGAAAGAGCTGGAAAAGCATAAACAATAATTGACCATAAAAAGTAAAAGGATTGACATCTTGGAAGACTCCGTCTCCAAGATGGCGGGGTTGTCTAAGGAAATTTTGACTTGCAGAGCTTTAGCCATGGTTTATACTGTTTTTCTTAAGGAATAATGGCACAAATTTCATATGGGAAGAATAGTTAATCAACTCCTTATTAAGTCAATACACATAGGGAGTTCGTATATGCATGTCAACCAGAAAATGGGAGTGAAAAAAAACAGCTAAGTAAATTTTACCTCCACAATTATGTACTTCCTCACCCCTGCAAGAGGTAGCCAAATACTTATGTAAGTGAGGTGCAACTAAAAATATTATGCTGTTGGATCAATAATGGGGAGTTTGAGAGCCACTAAGATGAAAAAGTATAATGAGGAAGAAACCAACAACCATTTATGGGTCAAGGCTGAAGTAGTAAAGCCTAATGAAGTGATAAATAGTCACAAAACTTTAACCTCATATACAAAGTTGATGCCTATTCTAGAAGAAAAACAAAAGGGTGAAATTTCCCATTATGAGGTCAAGATCAAGGGTTCTAGAGAAAAGGAACTTTATCTTACCATAGTAGATGGGATGGGCTTACCATTGGCCTCCAACGAATGGAGCCACACTCTCCACAAAATCTACAAGCCTTCTTCTTTTAGGCACAATTGTGCAAGGAACAAAGATGAAACTCAATTGGATTGGACTTAAGTTCAAACATACTCTCCTACTACATCGCATACCTACAGGGGAATTGGATGAAGAGAAAGAAAGGAAGAGATGAAGAGAAGAAGAGCATACGACATGCTCTCATGGCAAGGGTCCCATTACATAATTTGTGGCACATGACTTAAAAAATACTACAGGAAAAAACATGGTGGACTAGCAAAGAAAGTAGAGTGAAGGTTCAATTTTTAAGGGATATTTTAGGTCGCACAAGGATGTGTAGAGCCCCTAAATTGGGGGGTAATGATGGGTCATTGTATTGTAGGATTTCAAGGTCCATCCTGCAATTTATGTGATATGTTTTATGCCCTAAAGGACTAAAATGCTACATCAAACTCTAAATATTACGATAAATATGAGACATTAGGTCATGTGTGTTTGTATTTTATGATTTTTTGAGTTTTTAGAGTAAATGTGTTATGGTTTATCTTAGTTGACTTTTTAAATGAGTTGTGCATTTTTTGAGACTATGGAGTGATGATGAAGTGAGCAAGTGGAATCTTGGGCACATTAGTGGACTAATCTTAATGAATCGACAACCATCTCCACATGAGATAAATGTGGGATCATATTCCCTTTCAAATACAAGAAGTTGTCAAAGTACTTAAGGAAACCAACCACGTCATGATCCTCATTCAATTTGTTGATCAAGGTATTCAAAGCGTAGGGAAAAAAACAAGATCCTTGAAACAAGGGTGCATGATTGTAGGGATCAATGAGACAATCATTTTTCTAATTGAAGGTCTAGTTAGAGTCTTTTAGTGTAAATAAGAATAGAATAAAGATAAGTAGTCTCAACTATTTCTGATTTGTGATGAAATAATTCCTATTGTCCATTCAAATTGTAGTTGAGACCTTATTGTTGTTATGTTCGGAGTTTTTGAATAAAGAATACTAGTTATCCAATATTTGAGTATTTGTTGATTTACTCAGGGTTCTTGTGATTACCTTGATCAAGGGCCATATTCAAGGCAAATCAAGGAACCCTTGTAACCAAATAGTGTTTCATTATTTGCACTTTAATTCCATGATTCAATTTCCTATAATATGGTTTTATGCGCTTTATTATTATGAATCCATTTTCTTGTAGTACCATGCTTTGTGACTTTAATTCAACAATCTTATCATTTATTGTGCGCATTTATTTTATCATTTCACTAAACAATTGCAACATTCAAAATTACAATGTCTAGTACTCTGGTTTACATCCTTTGGGTTGAATATAATCATTGCAGGGCTATAGTCCATTGATTGATTGACCTTATCATGTTTGTTTCTTGCTTATGAGAAAAGTGATAACCACCTCTTGGATCCTGTGTTTCTTGACTTTGATATGGAGGTAAAGTCACTAGACCTTTAGTTAAATGGTCAGTGGATGAGAAACTAAGGTTGGGATTTTCTTTTAATATAGAAGTTTGTACTTTTCATCTTTAGATTAGTAGTTTCATTTATTCTTTTACTTCAAGCATAATTTCCTAAAAATATGCATCACTTGGATATGTTCTACAGTCAAGCTATGATGTATGATGATGGAAATTATTGTTGAACCTATGATACACCCTCCCATTTGATTGTAAAACTTCCTTGATTTCATCCAACCCTATACCAAAAACCAATAACACAAAAATTTATTGTTTCCTCTCTTGGAATATCAGTGAAGATGATGAATTAATTGTTAAGGAAAGAAGCCAATAGGTTGTTCAAGCTTAAGCATCAATTTTCATTCATTTCATCAATTCATAATTCAAGTTATAGTTATTTAGTTGCATAAACATTACACAATACCTCATAAAGATAACAAGTTATTAGATTGATAAATAAAAGTAAGGTTGGGGAGTTCAACATTATTGTTGTAATTATTTGGTCCATCACGCATTTCAAACATTTGTGGGACAACCATTGTCAACAAGTTGGCATAGAAGAATAGGAGGACATCACTATGTTCAAAGACATGCAACCCACTTGGGAGGACTTTGTGGATGTCCCTAGGGAGGAATATTACTTGATGAGAAACTGCTAGGAATGATACATCAATTGCTTACGACTCTCCTAGTGTCAAGATCAATTCATGCATGACTATGCTTATTTATTTGATATCCTATTACAAAACTAGGTATTGGGACCTTGAGAGGCATAGAGTCCTTATATACCACTATAGTCTCTGTATTTATGTCTATATTGATGGAGTTCTTTGGAATCTCATCCCTAGGAGTGGATTATAGAGATGTAGCTAAAATTGAGAAGCTCAAACAAAAAGGCAAGAAATAATTTGGTTCTAAATTTAAGCCATGAACAAAGAAGGAGGATAAGGGTAAGAATTTCCAACATCCATATCACTAGTAAAATCCAAACAAAGGTACATGTATATAGTGTGACATCTGTAGGAGCAAGTGGCACTCAAGGAATGAGTGTTGCACTCAACAAGTCTTGATTATCAAGATACATACCTAGATCCATGAATTGTTACATAAGATTAGATGATCTATAAATCGCCTTAGATATTCCACTATTTGACTCACCAAAACAAATCTTAACTTAAAATGTCTACAATGAGCATATGCTTGATTTTGTGACTATCTTTTTGTATTTTTAACATCTAGCAGAAATAAAAACACAATTCGGATTCTTGAACTATTAAGACATATGAAATAAACTATAATCGCTAAAGCAAATAACGAGACATAACTGTTTACTTATAAATCCATATGGGAAAACCTACATTCAATGAAGGACCGTGCCTTTTGTCCTATATTATGGAGATTGCAATACATATTATAAAGCTTTCCAATCTAACATGTTAGAGGCTTTTTAGGAAAATTCGATGGATGGAGAGTTAATTGAATATGGAGAGGAGGATCACATCATTCCCTAGGTGGCTATTCACTCAAAGAAGGAGTTGTTGGAATTATGGACCACCAAAGTCTTTAATGTTGGGGTTAATTTTGATTAGAAAGAGAGGATCGAGATTGTACGAGACTCTCTTAGAATTGCCACGTCCTCTCATCCCTCGATGGCTACATAGCCTAGAACCTATGGTTTTCCCATTGAAGTTACGAGAGTTGTTATTTCTCCATTTCTTGACCCAGTATCGGTGACTGTGTCTTTAAACCAGAATAAGTTAATCACCGTAATAAGTTAAACCCTAATACCAGGTGACGAAAGACTAGATGTATTAGGGACAAACTGGAAAGACCAAAGATGGTGCTGGGTATTGATGCAGGGATTGACAGAGTGGAAGTTTTAATTAATCAAGCACTGGTTGGGAACTTTATGGGGAAACTTGTGGCAAAGGTGGCTTTGCGGAGTTGGTTAGAAGAAAAATGGAAGTCGATTATTGGCTATCTACCACAATTTCATCTACTTGTAAATGGATGGCTCTGTTTTGAATTTAAAACATCTTAATATTTGGAGGAGATATTGAAGTATGGATGGCTTCGGGGGTGATCCAACCCTGTTTTGAAGCAATGGAAACTAGGATAACAACTTCACTTGGAACCTTTCGTAGGCAACACATTTGGGTCCTACTTACATGTCTCCCTATCAAACTTTGGTTTGAGGATGTTTTTAGGTTTCTTGCAAATTTGATTGTAAAATTCGTGCTAAGAGGAAGATTAATTGTGTAGAAGACAAGAGGGTTGCTTAGGTACTAGTCAAGGGAACACAAGAGGGTTGCTTGGGTACTGGTTGAGTTGAATTTTAGTAAGGGTCTTAATGTAGAGGTGGAAGTGGAATGGGGAGGTAGTATTTACATTGAAGTTTTAGATTATTCGAGAATACATTTCATTAATCCTCTTGTCATTTTTCCTGGACATCTTTGGCGATAATGTTCACATCTAGTAAAAAAGTTATTGAAAAACGAATGGTAGAATAAAGTTTTGCATAGGATTGTTAGGGTTCTAAATGAGGTCACCGATGGTGTGTTTACTGAAGGGCTTGACCCGCCACTGGAAGGAGGAGATATGATGAATGTGGCGACCATGTCTGTGGAAAGGATGCCGAAGTCAAAGGATATGTTGCCAGACATTGACATGGTTGTTATTAATTCATGTAAGAATTCACTTTCAAAACCCTCTTTCTTCGAGAATAGTCCTTCCGATTCTACGACGTGTTATCGTGAGATGAAATTTATGCCACTGATCATTAGTACTTCGTCCTGTATTACATGTAATGAAGAATTAGTATCAGTTCCTCCCGATTATAACATTGATTCATTAGCATGGGAATACCTTCCTCTCTTTAAGGATAGGCTCTCACCTCAAGAAGACAAATCAATAGCCTCTTTTTCCTATAATCTCTACCCTAGAAAACCTTTAGATCTTGAGGAACTAGGAGGGGTATAGGAGGGATTGGTCACGGTCGAGGAAACACTTTCTCAGGCTGGTAGGTAGTCTGTTATTTCTAAAGCAATGTTGAAAGCTTCTCAAGAAGTCAAAGAAGGAAAAAAAAACCTATATGGGGCACTTAGAGAAAATACTCCCTGATCGAAGGTTATTAAATGATTATTCTCTCCTTAAACATGATAGGGGTGGGGGTGCCCATAATAGATGAGACCTCAAAAGATTGTTGAAGATTTATAGTTCATATGCAGTTCTCTTCCAGGAAATAATGTGTTCTAGCTCAAAATTGATTGAAGTTGTGTCACCTAGTTTATTAAAAAGTTGGACTTCTGCACTCTTGATGCAATTTGATTATTATGAGGTTTTGTCATGGCTTGGAATTATAGTTTTCATGCAGTTATGTGTTCAATTATCTCTGTAGGTGTCACCATGGAAGGGGTTTCCAAAGATATGTGGATGTCCTTCAAAACCATAAACTTCTATGGTCCTTATGGGTATAGATGAACTTTTTGGGAGACATTGAAATATAAGGATTCTCTATGGGTTGAAAACATCATATTGGGGGGGGGAGATTTCAATTTCACTTTGTCCCATTAGGAGGTATGGGGGATTCGGTGAGGCCGAACTCTTTATTAGAATATTCATTCACTTTTTTGAAGAATTGAAACTGATTGACGTCGAACCGATTCATATAAGCCCGACTTGGAGGACTCCCCAAACAGGTAGGAATGGAATATCAAAAAGGGTTGATCAATTCTTTATGGATGAGAATTCAGTTGAGGATGTTGGCCACTATCGCTCATGGGTTGGAAACATAGGTTGATAAGATCACAATCTGATATTGTTGCAATTGTCAAAGGAAGACCCCAAGCCGCTAGGTCCTTTCAAGTTTAATCACACTTGGTTAGAGGATAAGGTTTTTCACTCCATTTTCACTTCGAACGGGAAGCTCTATGACCCTCTTGACAATGGATTTGCAATATTTTTGTTTTCAAACAATCCAAAGAGAACAAAAAAGCTAGTAGCAGAATGAGACAAGAAGAATAGAGTTGATAAAAAAGTGGAACTCGCCTTGGTTGAATGGGAAATTGCATTTCTTTTTTATCATAATATTGTTGTAGTCTTTACTGATGAGGAGATGGCAATATTGAAACAATTGGAGGACTAAAAGAGGAAACTCTTCGAACTAGAGGAAACTGCCTAGAGTTTAAAAAGTATAGCGATCTGGTTGGATGAAGGAGATAACAATTCAAATTTTTTTCATAAGTTCGATTCTCATAGGAAGTATGTGAATACTATTTGGGAAGTGGATACAACTAATGGAACTAAAACTTTTTTATTCAAATATTTGGCTAAAGTTGGGATGTCTCACTTTTGAAACTTATTCAAGGAATCTAATGTCTCACACATTGTGGAAGAGTTGAGTCATTCGACACTTTCCCAGGTTAATTGTTGAGGAAATGAATGATAGTTTGGAGGCTATTGTCACAAAGGAGGAGTTGCGGGGTGTCATGCCATCTTTTAAAAAGTCAAAGAGTCTAGGACCTGGTTGTTGGATAGTGGAATTTTATCTTGGTTTTTATGATTTGTTAGAGGATGAGATCTTAAGGGTGGTTAACGGAAGCTAGGTCTTTTGGTAAAGTGTTGGGTGCCATTAACACAACATTTATAGCATTGATCCCAGAGCAAGATAACACGTCCATTTTGCATAATTATAGACCCATTTCCCTCTACAAGTTGATTTATAAAGTCATATTGAAGGTTATAGCGAATAAGATCAATGGTATGTTGTCTTCCTACCTTTTTGAAGAGTAATTTGGGTTTTTATCTAATAGATAGATACATGATGATGTTGGATCGACTCAGGAGGTCATCCATTCCATCAACATAAACAAAATTCCTGCTATTGTATTAAAAATTGACTTGTCAAAAGCTTATGCCAAAGTTAACTGGAATTTCCTCAGAATAGTTTTCCTTTAGATGGGGATGGGATAGAAAGTAGTTAATTGGATTTTGGGATGTGTCTCCTCATCCTCTTTTGTTGTGCTTATAAATGGAACACGCTCGAGTTTTTTTGAAGCCACCAGAGGGATTCAACAAGGCTACCCTCTTTCCTCATTTTTGTTTATGTTGATTGCAGAAGGGTTAAGTAGATTAATTGCTTCGTTCAAGTGTGCAAGTAGACTAAAAGGAATAAAAGTGGCAGACCATATCATCTTGACTCATCTATAGTTTGTTGATGATATCCTGCTATTTGGTGAGGGATATGCTCATGAATGGAACTCATAAAGGAGATCGTGGATACTAACTATCTTGCAATAGGTATGGAGGTGAATCAAACAAAGTCTCAACTATTTTTTAATGTTATTTCCCCAAAAATAGAGAAGGACATTTTCTAGCTATTTCCATTTACAATAGAGTAGCTTGATAAGGGTTTCGAATATCTTGGTTGTTATCTAAAACCAAATGACTATAGAGTCTTTGACTGTATGTGGCTTTACAAAAACATTGAGGCAAAAATTTCTTGTTGGTGCTTCTGGTGGCTTTCCCGTGTGATCCAGGATCTTTTATTGAATGGCTATCACATGAATTGCATTAAAGAGAATGAACAAAGCTAATGTGCAATATACATCAAAGAACACATACACATGGATAAATGGAAAGAGAACATAATTACACACAACCTTGATAACGAAGTTCATCCCAATGATGGACTATGTCTCTGGGTCCACTTCTCATTGGAGAGGCCTTTATATTATCTCAGCAAAATCATGTCAAAATACATGGTAATACCTCAATTATGATGATGGAGAATATCCATTGCTCGGATCCAAATTCACCATTGAACCCAACTTGAAAAACCCTGTGAAGAATGACTATATACTTCTGCCACCTTTACTTCAGGACCAATCGAGCCACAACAGTCTCCCTCTCTCTCTACACATTAATGTAGGCCTTGTAGAGACGTTGTGCCCCTAGGCATATGGGTTCTCCCCCCTCTGCAAAATAATGCATACTTCATGCCCATGGCATGTGGATTCCCCCCTTTGGAAATGAAAGGAAATAGCTTAAATAGTCTTGTGTTGGGTGAACTTACCAACATAGTCTATTGGTGGCATGGTTGGCATATGTTATATCCCTCGTTGGTTGGAGGGAGACCCGGGGTCAAGTCTGCAGACTCCCCCCTTTGGCATACGTTATAACAGTTTCATTATATATAAAAATATTTGTTGGCAAGCTCCCATATGGTTGTAGCTATATCTATGTAACATTGTTTGTTGAGCAGGAGACTTAGGGTCAAACCCGTGGGCTCCTGCCTCCCTTTTTTTTGTTAAATCTGCTACCTTTCAAAATAAATAATATATCTTCCAACTCTATTACAATAGATATGTGGTGGCCCAACAATAAAACGTGGTGTTAGTTCCAATGAGGTTAAGGGTTCGAACCTGCTGGTCACCATAATTTTGGTAAATGGTTCAAACATTAGGCCAACTGGGGATTTCCACATGGTGGCCTCAGATTGGACCACTTCACATGCCAATTAGATGCCACATATGCTAGTCGAGTGCCACATCACTTTCCTACTCAAATGCCAAGTCACCTACAACCTACCATGTGGCATCCTGGGAGGATGCCATGTTAGCACCATACATGTATGGATTCCACTTTGTCACCCTTTCAGTGGTGCCACGTGGCACCACTTTTTTTCCATTTCTGCACAATTAAAACATTGTTTTTCCGAAACTTCAGAGGGTTGTATCTTCTACATCTGGAGTCCGTTCGACGTGATTCAAGTGGAATCATCTCGACGAGATCTTTGACATGGTATCCTCCTTGCTAATATTTGAGGGATTTACATTTTTAGGCCTTTATGGATCCTCTTGGATCATTCCTCCCCATTGAGAAGCTTTTGCGCCTCCACAATCCTGATCAGTCAATGGATAGGTGAGGGAATTGCTCCCTCACTTTCCCATTCTCGATCCTTTGTGATTTTCTTGGATGTGTTCCTTTAATACCTACTTGAAGATATTCAACATCACCCTTGTGTGAATTCCTTGTTCTTCTGTCCAAGATGAAATCTTCTTCAAACTTGTCCAAGTACTCATGATCAAACTCATCAACTGATGGTAGTAAAACACTCTCCCTTTAATCCATGATCAATGGAAGCTCATAATGTTTAAGGTTCTCTACATTCACAGTTGAGTATATCTGCATATATGGTGGTAGATCTAGACGAAAAGCATTTGTGCCAATCTTCTCCAAGATGGTGAAGGGTACATATCGGATGGGATTGAGCTTCTTGCTTTCACCCTTTAACCTATATTTGTTTATTTGAAGCCACACTTGATCTCCAACCTGGAACTAATGATCAACTCTATGCTCGTCATGGTCGGCTTGTATTGTGCTTGACTCTTCTCCAATTGTTCTTGGACTGTCTGGTGTACCCGTTGAATCCTCTAGATGAACTTGCATGCTTTGCCTTCATCTCTTTGTTCTCTTGAGTCGACATATTTCCCATATGTCAATTCCAAATGGGTTTTAGTTAGATGCCCAAAACATGTCTCAAATGGTGAACTTTGAGTGGAAGAATGCAAGGATCGATTGTCTGCAAGTTGAACATACTATATCTGTTCATCCCACAACTTAGGATGTTTGTTGCAGTACCCTCGGAGCAAATGAACCACTTTTCTGTTGACTACCTCTGTATGTCCATTGGTTTGTGGATGGAAAGCAATATTCCCCTTCAGTTTGGTGTCCATCATTCTCCACAAGCTTGTCCAAAACTCTCCAAGGAATTGAGAATCTCGATATGAGATAATGGATGTGGCTAGTCTGAAGTGGACCCATACACACCGAAAGAATAAATGAGTAGTTTTCTAATCATTGATCTGCTTTTTACATGTCATCGAGATACACATCTTGCTAAACCTATCCACTACTACATACAAGTAGTGATGACCCCTTTTCGACATAGTCAACCCTCCTACAAAATCCATGGAGATACTCTCCCAAGGATGAGAAGGAATAGGGAGTGATGTGTATAGCCCCAATTTTCTATTAGTGGGCTTACAAATGCACAACACACACCCCTTTACATTCATGGTTACAATTACTTTAATCAAATATACAACTAGGGAAAATTGATTGTCATAGAGAACATTATTTTTCTCGTTCCTTGACTTGCTATCCATTCTGAGGAAAATGCAAGCTATAAATTCCTCATGATTATCAATGATTAAAGAAAATTCAACAACTCAATTATCTTGGACAAGAATATGATCCATCATCCTTCAAGCAACATCGATAAAACCTTATAGATTCAACCAAATCCTGTGATGACAAGGATCATGTATATCTGATTGAACAGAGTCAATATTTCCTTTAGTTATTTCAATATTTTTTATCCAATTTAATCTCCAGAACAGGGATGAGAAAGAGCCAGTTTCATAAGTATAAAGTCTCCAAACCATGCTCAAGGAAAACCCCAAAATATGGTGCAGAACCTTTTCAGAGTACAAATTCGAGAAGCTCATGCAATTACGACAACCAATAGGTTGAGGTTTTACCATTTCTACAATGCACCCTTTGAAGAGAAGAGAGGCTTGGTTAGCAAGGACGTCCGCAATAGTATTGTGCTCTCTACAGGCATGAAAAATTTGAGTGTTAGGAACTTACGAGAGAAGACTAATTATTCTCTTATGAAGACGATAAAAAATTGGGTCTTTTAATTGTTGGCGATACTTGGCTTGATAAATTATGAGAAGTGAGTCTCCAATAATCACTGACGTTTGAAGTCCAAGAATAATTGCTCGCTCCAGGCCAAGATAAAGAGTATAACACTGAGTCTGATTATTTGAGTCTATCCCAAGATCACATGCAAAAGTAGCTTCTATCTTTCCTCTAGGGTAAAAAATGACCCCCCCCCGCACCAGCAACCCCAGGATTTCCCTTTGAAGATCCATCGAAGAAAAGGACATGAGACTGGACACCCTGAAACCATTTTTGAAATTCATCCTATGTCATATCCAATTGTGAAGAATGAACCTGAACATGCATTCCATTTCTTTGATTTTGGAACCAGTTTTGAGAAATAACTTGACTTTAACCACGAATCTTCTTCTAGATTTGAAAGGTTCGGGCTTAAAATTCTTGAAAGAAAACCTTTGGACAACTTCATCCAATATATAATGGGAAGAGATGACTGTATTAGCTGCAACAATCATCTTGTTTTTAAAAATTTCATGATATCTTGCCACCCAAAATTTCCAAAAAACATACTTTGGAAGGGCAGACCAAATTCGAAAGAAAAAAGGCTTCTTCAACAAACTACCAGGATATTTATCATTCCAATTAATAAAATTCCCATTCTATGTTTCTGGTAGATCTAGGGCCTTGAGTAATTCCTTCATGATATTGTACCAAACCTGCTTAATATAGTTGCAATGGAAGAAAAGGTGAGGAATTGTCTCATCTGAATCTTTACACATGATACATATCGAAGGCCCTTCTATATGTCTTTTTTTTTAAATTCTTAGCAGTTCAAATTTTCTCATGAACAAGAGTCCAGCAGAAAATGTTGACCTTAGGGATTCCATCTTGATGCCAAACCTTATACCACAATCTCAAAAAGGGGGGATGCGACTGCTGCATATATAAATTTCCATACCCTTCTTTAATAGAATAAGTACCTTTCTTACCCCAACCTCTAGAATCTTTACTGTCAATGTTGATCGGGGAAACACCATGTAGATGATGAAGAACTTTATTGAGAGAGAAATGAACGGGAGATGGATGTTCTACATTTATCCAACTATGCCAATTTCCATTCATATCCCAAGTCGAAAGATCAAACAGATTATTGATTCCAATTTCACAGAACCAATTTTATATCCAAAAGAGTAGCATTTTGAGATAGAGGATCAACACCTAAGATGGAATCACTTTAGATGCTTATATTTTTCCCATTGCTCGGGATCCAATAAAGACCATCTTGAATAATTTTTCTAGTTGTCTTGAAGAGACTCCATATGTTTGAAACATCTTGATCCCAATTACAATTATCAAGACATCTTAATCTAGAACCTGAGAGGTATTTTTTGCTGAATATGCTTTTCCACCAGGCTGGTTCTCTAGAGACCAAATTCCATGCAAGTTTAGCACCCATCGCTACATTAATCACAGTTGGGTCTCTAATTCCAAGTCCATCGTGGCCTTTGGAAGCTTTGACTGAGATCCACTATACTAAATGGAATTTTTTGTATTGAGTTCTCCTCCTTGCCATAAAAAATTCCTTAAATATTTATCATGTTTTTGTATTATTCCTTTTGGAGCTAGAATAGAAGAACATTGATAAAAAGGTAAAGAAGAGAGAACGGATCTGATTAGGACCACTTTACCAAAATATTTTAACCATCGCATACCCCAGCTATGAATTTTATCTTTTCTTTTCTGCAAAATTGCCTCCCAATATGTTTTTTTTTGCTCTTGGGATATTGGAATGCCAAGGTACTTGAAGGATGTCCAATTGGAGTGACCAACAAATCCTAATTCATGTGAGAGAGTTTGCATAATATGAATGGAAACATTCCAGCCAAAGATGTTACACTTTCGCTTATTTACCTCTCCTCCTGAAGCATGTAGGAAGTGATCCAGAGTTTGTTTGAATCTGCTAGCATTAATTATTGAAGCACCACCTAACAAGACCGTGTCATCAACAAACTGAGCATTAATTACAGATTCGATCCCTCTTGATATTCATATTCCACTTAGCCTGCCTTTGTCCCTTTCCTTTAGGAGATTTCTTCCCAAATTTTTTGCCATAAGGATATAAAGAAAAGGAGAAAGAGGACATCCCTGATGAAGTCCTCTAGGCCTGCTATTTATCAGTGGATCAATCTAAGGTCGACTAATACAAGATTTTATCCATTTAATTAATAAAGGGGAGAAGCCAAATCTTTCAAGGACCTCAAAGAGAAAACAATGCCGAACTCTATCAAACACATTGGCCATGTCTAGTTTGATAGCCATTCCCTGCTCTTTTTTAACACACTAGAATGAATTGATTCTTGAATTAGGACAATGTTGTCCACAATATGTCGTTTTTCAACAAAGCCACCTTGTCCTTTTGAAATTAATCGAGGGAGAAGGGGCTTTATATGATTAGCTAAGATTTTCGTCAAGATTTTATAAGACGAGTTGCAAAGAGAAATAGGTCCAAAGTGAGAGATATATGTAGGATGAGCTTCTTTAGGGATTAAGGCTAAAAAAGAGGAGTTTGTTGCTCCTCCTATTTTCTCCCTACCTTTTGTCCAATTCAACATTTTGCAAAGATATGACTCAATTATAGGCTAGTAAGCATTGTAGAAATGAATTGTAAACCATCCGGTCCAGGGGACTTGTCCAATCCTAGTCCACGAACCGCTGCAAAAGTCTCTGTATCTGAAATATAATTATTTAGCAATTTATCCTTAGCATTAGAGATCAAGAAAGGCACATTTTCTAATAATTATTCTTTGGAAATGGAGTATTCTGCCCCCTGTTTTGTGTATAGATTTTTAAAATGAATGAATGCCTCATGCTGAATTTTAGAGAGACAAGAGATACTCACTTCCTCTTCTATCTGTATTTCACGAATAACATTTTTGTTTAGTCTATTTCGCTTGATTATGATTTTTTTTTGTGTTTTTGTCTCCCGCTTCCAACCAGAGAGCTCGATATTTAAGGCACCAACTCTCTTCTCCTTGTTGAAAAGCTTCATTTAATTTCAAACTTACAAGTTTTTCTTGTTGTAACAGCTCCAAGGTAACATCTGTCGTTTCCATATAATCCTGGAGATTACTTAATTCACTTTGATATTTAATTTTGTCTTGTTGTGGAGACCTGTAATATAACTTTGCCCACTTTTTGAGTTTGACTTCCACTGCCTAGAGCTTAGATTCCTAGATATAGGAAGGGGATCCTTTAACATACATATTCCAAGTTTTTTTAATTATTTGAAGCGCTTTTGATCCCTATAGCCACTAAGGGTTAAACCAAAAGGGGATAGGACCTTGTTTTTCCATTTCTTCAATAGATAAACAGATTGGTCTATGGTCAGAGGCAACAAAGGAAGAATATGAACTTGCAAAAGAAATCCTGAATACAAAAGAGAGCTACTTGCAAGAAACCTATCAAGGCAAGAAACAATATGCCCAGGGCCAATTCTACGATTAGTCCAACTAAAATTACCTTTTGTTGGATTTACATCAACCAGGTCTAGGTCCCCCATTAAATATTCAAGAATCTCACCAAATGGATCTCTTACAAGGGTATCTTCTCTCCTTTCTTTGTGTGAGATGTTGACATTAAAGTCACCAACAATAATGCTACAATGGATTTCTCTCAGTGAATTCAAGGAATTCCAGAATGTAGGCTTTAAAGAGTAATGTACTAGACCATATACATTGCAGATTTTAAAGACCTCGTGACTGTCGAGATTCTCCAATTATGCCATTATCTAGTGCCTTTCCTCTCTTTGATGCCTTAGAGCAAATTTATTTTTTTCCCAAAAGAGAGCTAAACCTACGGAAGTTCCAACAAAACTTTTAGCAATTCCTGTTCAATTTTCCCGAATATTTTGAAAAACTTGAATTACTTAGATGGATTCCATTTTAGTCTCTTGGATTAGGAGGAGAGAGAGACGGTCTTTGTGTATCATATTCTTCATGTATCAACCTTTGGTTTCCCTCCTAATCCTCTATAGTTCCAAGACACAATGCTCATTATTTTTTTACTTGAAAGCCAGATTTTCCTCCGGCATCCCCTTTTTCCCTTTCTTACTTGATGTTGACCCCTTAATAAGCGAGTCTAGAGAAGTCTACTTGCCCAATTGCTTTTATCAATCAACTTCTTCTTCCCTTAATGTTTTCTTAGATCTACTGCCAGATTTTTTTCCTATCGAGCTATCCTCTTCCATTTCATCTGAGGAATATTTTTGAGTTAAATTGACTGCCCGTCTTTCTTCACAATGCTATCCTTATTCCTCCTCTACCCCTTCTTGCTGCTCCTGAGTAGTCTGGGTATTTATTTTAATCATTGGATTCTTAGACAAGACTGATACAACTTTTTCGTTACCTATTTCTTTTAAAACATAATGAGAGAACGTCTATATTATTTTAGGGTCATTCTGATCTATCTTCATTTCTTGAACTATAGGGTTCTCCACATTGACAAGAGACTGGAATTTGTTCGATATTGAATTTTCTAGATGGATTCCATCACTCACATTTATCTTCCCTTTTCCCTTACGCTAAACAATCTGCCATTCCTTAGCAAGCTCTTTTTTGCTTCTTTTACCTTAGATTTTGTGCAATTCCTAGCAAAGTGGTCGTATTCGTGACACTTTTTACATTTGAAAGGTAATTGATCATAGTCAAATTTTTGTTCATGAGACCAGCTATCCATGACCATATTTACTACCTTAGGAAGGCCCTTTCCTAAGTCCACTTCGACACAGATTCGAGCAGATGAGAACAAAGAGGATCTAGGTTCAAATTTGTTAATGTATTGAACTAAAGAGTTCCCAATGGCTACCAGAACTTCGTCAGACGAGAAATGAAGAGGGAGATGAGGTAATTTGACCCAGACTGGAATGACCATGGGAATATATTTTTCAGGATCAAAAGATAAACTCCAGTTGTTAAGATACATGCCACGAGGGCCCATAAAATAACGACCACTGTGGAAAATTAGATCATGATCCTATTTAAATTTAAAATGGAAAACATAGTAGCGTCTGACATAGAAATAACATTGCATCCTACCAGTTAGGAGGGGTTTCCGGTTTATATTTATCCACAACTCCATATCCCTAGGAGAAGGTAAAATTCCAGTGAATAATCCAACCACTCCTCTTTCTGTTAGTCCAATGACTTTATTCTTCATTGAAATGCAGTTGATATTGATCTCTGGAGCTATAGTTTGTTTTACAAATCGAGCTGTTGGTTGGGAGGGAGCGTTCATCTGGTAGGAATCCACCAAAATTTTGAAAGCTTCATTCAATGGGTCCGGATCATGGGGTTCCTCCTGATCCAAGGTAGCCATAGTTGCACGCTCAATCTCAGATCTACATAACTTTCATATTTTTCAAAAATGTAGAGCTTCGCGGTTCTTGACAGATCTTGCCGAGATCTCTATCATATCTATAAACGACTATATACTTCTTCTTCTTTCATTATCAAGAGATGGAATTGTAGAACTTGATCTAGCATGTGAGGAAAATTTACCTTGTAACCCAACTGCTGTGATTTTATCTTCATCACCTAAATCAAAACCCAAGTTTTATTGCATTGTAGCAACAATTCTCTGCTTCCCTTTGCCACCGAATTTCTTCGGTCTTGACTCTGGATGTAGCTTCCAACTGTGCTCATCATCATTCCCATATGTCTTGCAATGAGTGCAAGAGGATTTTCCTTCCTCTTTATTTGTTGTACCTGTCCTCTTATCCTTTCCTTTGAAATGGTTTTTTGAATGATTGGATGGTATTTCTTCTTGTACATTCTTTCCCCTGCTTTCAAGATGAGTTGCTTGCACACACATTTTATATAAATTAGTGTAGTTTAATAACAACAATGTGTGATGAATGTAACTATGAAGTGCACCAATATAATTCATCAAAGTCTCTGGAGAATCTAAAGGAACATTCAATGCAAGTGCCTTCTTCCTAAACTCTTTTGTGAAACTTTTAACACTTTGAACTTTATCCTGTTGCAAATTTTGCCATTCCATCATGGATTTTTGAACATGACCCAATGGGTAGAATTGTTTTTGTAATGCAAAAGTAAATTCAGACCATGAAGAAAGGAGTTTACCATCATGCTTTCTACCTTTCTGAAGTTTGCTCTCCCACCATACCAAGGTTGTGCCTTCCATCCAAAGAGAAGACAACTGGATCTTCATCTCTTCCTATTGATCTACTGTACACGATAGTGAACTTCGATCTGTCTAATCCAATTGTTCAACTTATCTACATTAGTTTCTCCATTAAACATGGGCAAATCAAATTTTACATCTAGTTTCAATCATGGATTTTTAAAAGCATTTTTATGATGGAAACTAGATTGATGAGAATGAGAGGAAGAAGAAGAGCTTGAACTTGAACACGGATATGGGGGTTTAGGAGGGTCTCCTCCATTTCCATTGTTCATTGAAGCATTATCCTCTGCTTTCAACTTCTTCTTTTCCTTCTTTTCCAATCTCTCTTGATAATCTGCAAACAATTTTTCTACCATGTCTGACATCCGGTAAAAATCCTTGTGGAAAGCCTTCTCGTTCTTTGTTCGAGTGTCTTCATCTTCCATTTTCTTTCTTCAAGTTGCATGTCCAATATCTATGCTAAAAGGGTCGAGTTTTCCTTCATATACTTTGAGCTCGGCCCTAGTAAGCATCCGCACTCATAATTCAAGCCAAAGAATACCGCTCTGATACCAACATGATCCAGGATATTTTATTCGATGACTATCACATGAATTGTATTAAAGATCATGAACAAAGCTTATGTGCAACATAAATCAAAGAAAACATACATATGGAGAAATGGCAACACCACACAGCTACGCACATGCCTTGATAACGGAGTTCGTCCCAATGATGGACTACGTCTCTGATCCCACTTATCAGTGGAGAGGACTTTATATTATCTCAACAAAATCATGGCAAAATACATGGCAATACCTCAATTATGATGATGGAGAAAATCTGTTGCTCGAATCCAAATTATGACTTCACCAGTGAACTTAGCTCGAAAAACCATGTGAAGATTGATTATATACTTCTACCACATTCACTTCAAGACCAATCGAGCTACAACAATGTCCGTCTCTCTCTACACATTAATGCAGGCCTTGTATATAGGTTGTGCCCCTAGGCATATGGGTTCTCCCCCGCTTTGCAAAATAATGCAGGCTTCATGCCCATGGCATGTGGATTTTCCCCTTTGGAAATGAAAGGTTCTAGCTTAAATATTTTTATGTTGGGAGGACTTACCAACATATTTCGTTGGTGACATGGTTGGCTTATGTTATATTAGTTGTTGGTTGGAGGGAGACCCTTTGGCATACGTTATAACAATTTCATTATGTATAAAATATATTTGTTGGTGGGATCCCATATGGTTGTAACTATATATATCTTACTCTGTTTGTTGGGTGGGAGACCTGGGGTCAAACCTGTGGGTTCCCGCCTCCCCTTTTTTTGTTATATCCACTATCTTTTAACATAAATAATATATCTACCAACTTTATTACAACGAATATGTGGTGGCCCAATGGTAAAACATGGTGTTAGCTTTGATGAGGTCGAGTGTTCGAACCTGCTGGCCACCATAATTTGGGTAAATGGTTCAAACATTCAACCAATTGGGGATTGCCATGTGGTGACCTCGGATTGGAGCACTTCACATGCCAACTGGATGCCACACATGCTAACCGAGTGCCACATCACCTGCCAAATTAGATGCCAAGTCACCTACAACCTGCCATGTGTGATCCCGGGAAGTTGCCATGTCAGCACCATACACATACGGATTCCACATGTCACCCTTTCAATGGTTCCACATGGCACCCCTTTTTTCCATTTCTTCACAATGAAAACAATGTTTTGTTGAAACTTTAGAGGGCGATATCTTCCTCTTCGACGTGATTCAAGTGGAATTGCAATCGTCTCGACAACATTTTCGACATGGTACCCTCCTTGATGAGATTTGAGGACTTTGAATTTTTAGGCCTTTATGGATCCTCCCAGATCATCATGGAGGAAGATTTGTACTCATAAAATTTGTCGTCGAGAGTATACTTGTCTATGGGTTATCTCTTACTCATGTACCTAAGGGAATTCTTAATGAAATATGGAGAAAGTGCTATAGTTTTCTATGGATTGGCAAAAAACAAAAAGAAGGTATACCTCTAGTTAAATTGTCCATCTTGTCAATACCAAAGGGATGTGGGGGTTGGGGATTTAAAAACATCTTTTTATTTGGCAGGTAAGAATTTATGGAGACTTATTTTTCATGTTGGTTTGTGGGGAAATATCATGAGGGCAAAATATTTTAAGGATTTATCTGTAGAGGAATGGATGAGACTAGAACACAAATCTGTCAAAAATGTTTCTAATGTCTAGAAGGGAGTGTTACAAGCCTTCCCTCTATTAGGTGGGTGGGTGGCCTAGAAAATAGGCAGAGGAAATAGAGTGAAGATCGGGGAGGATCCATGGATCGACCTCCCTGAAAAATAAAAATTGTTGGAGGGGATATTGACAGTTTTACATGAGAGTGTAATTTACTTTATGGTACATGCATGATCATACTTAAATCTGAGAAGTTGGGTCCAAAGACGAGTTTCTTCTGAAGAATTAAATTTGCATGTTGATATGGCTATTGAATGGAACAATTACATTTATGCTCTTTCACATAATGCAATATATTTGGATGATAATGATGATGAATTGAGGTGGACTTGGAATAGGGCTACTGGTGTTTTAACTGCTAAGCTGGGCTATGAGGCTCTTGATTTTGAAGATATTCTTTGGGAAGGTTTATGGCGGTGTTTGCATATTTGGAGATATCAATCTCCATTAAATACTAAAATTTTCTTATGGTTAGCGCTGTTTAAAAGGATTCTCACCTGGAACAATGACCACAAAAGGAGTTGGATTTTCCCAAACTAGTGTATTCTAAGTAAAGAAAATGTTGAGTTGGTTGATCATTGTTTGGTTTCGTGTCCTTTTTCTTAACATGTATGTCAAGGTGTTTTACAGTCCCTGCATAGTTTTGGCTCCTAGAATAAATCAACTCTTATACAATGTTTGGAATCCTGGGAAGTAGACTCAACGAATAAAAGTTACAAAGCTCTTCCATGCTATGTATTGTGGATTTTATGGTACACCATGAACAAGCGGAACTTTGAAGATAAATCATGGGAACCAATTTTAGTGGCTCACAAAAATCAAATGTCTATTCAGGTAGGGACAAAAGCTTATGCCTCAGAAGAAATGCATAATTATAAAAGAACCTGCCATAAATCGAAATATGTCCTGGGCATATTTTGATGGTGGCTGCCAAGGTTATCCAACTAAGTGTGGTGTATGAGAAATCATTTAGCTTACAAACAATCGTTTCTATACTTAATTTGGTGCAGGAAAGGGGTACTAACAACATATCAAAGCTCTGTGCATTGTGGATTTTATTAATATTTGCATTGGATATTAATTCGAATGCCCTTCAAGTGTTTGTTGATTCAATATTGTTGATGGATTGGTGTAATGGTGTGTCACAAATTACAAATATGTTGTTTTTTCCCCTTCTCTAGTGCATTTTTTTTAACAGAAATAGGGAAAAATATATATATTAAAAGGGCTGTGCACAGCCATACAGTACAAAAAATATGAGAAGTTTTTCTGAAAGAGATAGTTCTAGAGGGACTATAATGTCCGCAATCATTCTTTTAAAGGCTCTGTTTCTTTCCTTCCTGAAATTATCCAAAATGGTGTTGGAATAAACCCTAACAAACTGATTGTTTAGGAAAATACAAAAATACATTTAGCAAAACATTTGCAAAAGGTGGAACCTGCCCTAGAAAGAGAACTAGCCATAATTCTTGTACTGGACAGATGCTGCGTCCATCATTTCCTGGTTAATTTCCTGATTAATGGTGGGGGATTCTTGCACCTGGCTGCCTTGTGTCTTTCCTGTCAGAACTGAAATATCTTCCTAAAGAACATCTACCTTTCCAATAAGCTTGAAGATATTTCTTTCCAAGTCATCGATTCTTGAATCCTGACAGGAGAGCTGAGTGACGTTATACCTGATCTCCAAAGCCAATTCTTCGTTCTGCTTCACGCTGGTGTAGACGGCGTCATAGGTCCTGCGAAGAGAAAGCTTGATGTCCACAACGGTGCGGCTCAGGGAAGCTATGGCTGCCATTACATTCTCCATAGTGTAGAGACTGTTTCGAGGAGCGAACGAAGGTATGAGAGGAGTGCTGGTAATGGATGCAGGGGGAGGGGTCTAAATCGCAGAGAGAGAGCCGGCTTAGAGCATAGCAAAAGGAATGTGGAGGTTGAGCCATTGCGAAGGGTGGGAAGAATGACATGAGAGGAGGAGTTAAGGCCGGCTCGTGGGAGCTGACAGCGGGGGAGGGAGCCATGTGACGAGCGCGTGGAGCTCGAGAATGGCGTGTGGCTGAAGCTAGGTAAGTCGAGGAGCAAAAGGGGGGGAGCCCAGGGTGAGCCAAGAAGTCCATGCAGGGAGCAAAAATTGAAAGGGTAGTCCTAAGCATTGTTTAGGGTATGAAGTGGAAGTCCTTGACTCCATTGTGGTAAAGGATTTGCCCTATATCCAAAGTTGTTCCTTTGTTAGCTTCAAAGTCGGCTAAAGAGTTATTTTCTCTTAGAATTTGGAAGAAAGAGACGTCAGAGGGAAGTGAGTGAGATCTTATTCTTTGAAGGAATCTATAAGCTTTAGTGCCTTGGGGAGCTGAGCCTTTCCTCGTGGTTTGTATGACATGCCTGGAGTCTCCGAATATATTAAGTTTATCAATGTTGAAAGAGGAGGCTAATTCTAATGAGCGAAGAAGAGCTATCCATTCTGCCTCATTATTTGTTTTCTTGCTGAGTCCCCAAGAGAACGCTGCAACTTTGTTTCCTCTGGGATAAAAAAGAATCCCACCCGCACCTGCCACCCCACCTTCTCTAGTGCATTGAAGAAGCAAGAACAAACTATTTTCATCTGACATTTGGGCACATATACATGGAATTAAACCAGAAGGCATATGGACTTTCAAAGGAGGCTATTTTGCTACATGATGGAATATTGGTAACACATGAATTTAGAGGGGAAGAGGAGCTTGCACCAATTACCTTGTCCATATATTAAATTTTGGAAAACTTTTTTATTTTATGTGCATTAAGTAAAAGTTTTGCAGGTCTATTATATGGTTGGATATGTTATTTTCTATGAACTCAAGCAAATTTTTTTTTCCAAAGAAAAAAATCCTTTTATTCATAGAGAATAATCATGAACTTCTCTTGTCGAGCTTACATCAGATATATTACCTTTAAGGTTACAATATTTTCATTTGGCATATTTCCTTGATTACATACAAAAACCCTGCATCTTGATTTCTACCCGACTGGCTCCCATACATATTACTGTAGTATACACAAAAAGCTTATCTTTCCTGTTCTGCTATAAAATTTTGAATCCTCTTTAGATCATTATGAAATTGTCCATAGGTTTTCCATTTCTGTGTTCCTCAACTTCGATGACCCTTGGTTGAAGCGCCAATGCCATTTTGGATAGCAAATCTGCTTCAATATTTAATTGTCTGTATATGTGTGCATAGGATATAGTTTCAAAGGAGAACACCAAGGTTTGAATTTCAGTCAGCAAATATTGTAGGTGTGGTGCTCCAATGTGGCTCTTCCATTTAGCCCAATATATCACCATTTTTGAATCACCATATAGTTGTATCCTTGTCACTTGCTTACTTTGTGCAACCTTGAGGACTTCCCATAATGCCGCAAGCTCAGCTTTGCTATTTGAAGCTTGTCCCGACCCATATTTTAAACACATTTTTGTAGATTTTGATAAGTGAAGTACACCTCCCGTGCCACCAAGTGGTGGCTCACCTTGACTTGCATTATCAAAATATTCCTAGGGGAAGCTTTTATCAATTTCCAGTTTTACATTCACTCGTTGCTTGCTTGGCTTAGGAACAGTTCTATGCTCCTGCACTTTTAGCAATAACTTAGAAACTTTTATGTCTGGTGGAACCCATATGTTTTAAAAAATGGCTTTATTACGAGCTTCCCATATGCTGAATACAAATAGAGCAGGGAAAGTGTCATAACAAGGTACCCCTACGTCCTGCCACCATTTCTGAGTGAGTTGTTCCAGCGAGAAATTACTTCTCATAAAAATCCTGTTGTTATTGAGGGTCTTTAAGGCTGAGTCACATACGTATCTCGGATAAGGTCAAGAGATAAACAAGTGAGAGGACAATTCTTCGAAGGATTTACATAGCACGCAAACACCTGGTCCTTGGAAACCTCGTTTTTTCAAATTTTCCCATGTTAACAACTTATTGTTCAAGGCCAACCATAAGGTTACGATGGTTTTCAAAGGACTATGGATACTCCAGACCTTTTCCCACCACCATCTTTTTTCTCCTTCAAAGGATTCAACAATTGCAACTTCATATCCTATTTTTGCTGAGAAATTCCCATTAGTTGCATTCTTTGTCCATTTCAACTTGTCATGATCATCTTCTTCTAGATGGACATAATTAGAGACCAATTTGCTCACATACATGTTCAATTCCACCGCTTCTCCACCTACTAACCCTAGGTCTTGCAACGTTTTCCATCCAACTCTTCCCCTTTGTTGTGGTTGTTAAGCTTGTGCATCTACTAGGATGAAAATCTTTTGTGCTCTCAGCTGTGTAATTACGGCTTCCGACAACCTGTAATCTTCTCCTGCTCTTTCCCAAGGATCCTCGCCAAGTCTTATACTTTTCCCATCACCAATTTTCCATGTGGACCAATTCCCGACCAGAGGGAAGGCTAAAACCAAGGATAGCAACCAAGAATCTAAACATCCCGAAGAAGGAAGAAGCATAATCTAAGGAATTGGCAACAACTTTCACGAGTCAGTTAAAAGAAGTGAATGAGACCTGTCAAAATGAAGGATTGAGGAATAATGCCTTGGATACCAAACTAAATAAGTTGATTTCAAATAATCAAAGACTTGAAAATGAGATTGATCTTCTAAAGGAGAAGTTGGGAAATATCTCAGAAGGAAAGGAAGGAAAGACCAAGGAAGTTCTGTCATTAAAGGATCAACTATAGAGACAATGTGATTGTCAAGTTCATCTTCAATCAAGACAACTAGAGGTGATATCTCTCAAAGAAAAGAATTCAGAGTATGAAAAAAGGCTCGACGAGCAAAGAATCAAATTATAGGAAAATGAAGAAGAAATGAAAAGAATGCAAGATCAAATTATGGTGACAATTTTTTTCTTTAAAAGCACAGAGGTACTAATTGATATTCTCAGCAAGCAAATACATCCTTATGATAAAAATGGTATAGGTTTTAAGGATGAATGCAAAAAGGATTGAGAGGAGGTTGCACAAATAAAGAATACAAACTTGCGCAAATCAGTTCAATGTTGCAAATGCATGATGACTGGACATATTGAGAGTGATGCTTGCGACAATGGACTTGGTGCTGTTCTCCTTCAAGATGAACACCCCATTGTGTTCCCCAGCAAAGCCCTTTCAGGTAAGAATTTAGCTGCCTCTACCTATGAGAAGGAAATGATGGCTATTTTGCATGCAGTACAGAAGTGGCGCCCATACCTATTAGGGAATCATTTATGCATCAAGACTGATCACCAGAGTCTGAAATATTTCTTGGAACAGCGTGTCTCCTCCCCGGCACAACAGAAATGGGTTAGCAAACTCATGGGTTATGACTATGAGATCACTTACAAGAAGGGTAAAGACAATATTGTGGCAGATTCTCTTTCTCGCACATTTGATGCCCAAGGTTCTCTTTCAGCTATTTCTATGCCTGTTCCAAATTGGTTGCAATCTGTTCAACAGGGTTATGTCGATGACTCTTCCTTATCTCAAATCATCCAACGCTTGACCAACAACCCTTCTGCTGTACCACATTACTCTTGGGATGGTGCTTCTCTGAGATACAAGGGTCGTTTGGTGCTTCCCCAGAGCACAGATCTTCAACAGGCTGTCTTCTATGAACTCCATGCTTCTCCATCGGCAGGGCACTCTGGGTTCCTCAAAACGTATGAATGGGCACGGTGTAACTTCTTTTGGCAGGGCATGAAAAGGACAATTCAACAGATGGTGGCCGAATGTGATACCTGCCAGCGCAATAAGGGTGAAACAACACTCCTTCCAGGATTGCTCGAACCCTTGCCCATACCTACACGGATTTGGACAGATATTTCTATGGATTTCATTGAAGGGCTCCCTAAATATGGCGGGAAGACAGTGATTCTCGTTGTGGTTGATCGCCTCTCCAAATATAGTCATTTTTGTGCTCTCAGCCATCCCTATACAGCCTCCTCAGTCGCTCAAATTTTCCTGGACTAGATCTTTCATCTTCATGGCATCCCTTCTTCCATTGTCTCGGATCGTGATGCGACTTTCACCAGTCATTTTTGGACAGAACTATTTCGCCACACTGGCACCAAACTGAAGATGAGTTCAGGGTATCACCCACAAACAGATGGTCAGACTGAAATTATCAATAAATGCTTGGAAACTTATCTTCGTTGCTTCACCTCTGAACAACAACATCAGTGGGTAAAGTGTCTCCCTCTCTCTGAATGGTGGTACAATACCTCTTACCACACTGCCTCTAAAATGACCCCATATGAAGCAGTCTATGGTCAGGCACCTCTAGTTCTTCTTCCATACACCCCCACCAGTTCACCAGTTCAGGAAGTTGACACGGTCCTTCAAAACCGCGATCAGATTCTTCGCATTTTGCGGGACAATCTTCACATGGCAAGAAATCGCATGAAGCAACAAGTTGATCAGCACCGTTTTGAGCGCACTTTTCAAGTCGGCAATATGGTTTTTCTTCGTCTCCAGCCGTACAAGCAATCCTCCCTGAAACTCAAAGGGCGTCATAAGCTCGCTCCAAAGTTCTATGGGCCATATCGGATTCTTCAGAAGAATGGGTCCGTTGCTTATAAATTGGAACTTCCTCCTTTTTCCCGTATTCATCCAGTCTTTCATGTCTCTTGCCTGAAGAAAGTTCTTGGCACCAACATCAGTGGACAAATGATTTTACCCGAACTGGATAATGAAGGATCCATCCTTTTGGAGCCGGAGGCCATCCTCAATCGGCGCACTCGTCAGCTTCTCTCTCGCTCTATCACAGAGGTCTTAATTCAGTGGCACGACATGCAACCAGAGGATGCTACATGGGAACCACTCCTTCAGATTCAACAACAATTTCCACATCTAAAGCTTTGAGGACAAAGCTTTTTTTTAAGGGGGAGGGGATGTTAGGAACCCATGTCTTTACTTTGTTAGTATATTGTTGTTGGGCGCATATGCTTTGTAAGTCGTCCCGTAGTATTTGTTGATCAATAGTTTATGTTATTGTTGTTGGCGCATATGCTTTGTAAGTCGCCCGTAGTATTGTTGATCCATAGTTTGTAGTGGCCCATGGTTTTAACCCATAGTATTGGCGCCTAGACTTAGTATATAAGTGTGTGTTGAGACCTATGAAGGCACCGTGAAGTTATTTGTATTGAGCTTGCTCATAGGAGGTTGCCCCCTCGAAGTGGCCTGTGATCAATATAAAAGTGATTCTGAGTTCTGTCATTTCTGCTATTTCGCATATTCTTATTAATTAATTGTTGCAGGTGCATCACACACTCCACCATGAAAATCTAAGCGACCGAAAAAAAATTCTCCAACAGATCTCTCATCATATCATCTCAATCTACATTCTACCTTGTAGATCTAGGTAACCCGAACTTGATCATACCGCTCTCGTTGGAGAGTGAGAGTCTACCATGCTCTAATACCAGATGTTTGTTCTATGAACTCAACAAACACTACTATGCATAGCAAAATATAGAACAATAAAGTAAACCATAACATCATGCACATCTAGACACCGTGATTTATCCTGTAAACCCCTTAACTGAGTAAAACCAATAGGAGATCTTCATTATGCCCCTTGTCCAAATCTAGCGAAGGCATTGTTGAGCGTGGCTCTACTGCATGGGTACCCTCGACCAACAGTGAGAGTTCCAGACACTATACAATGGAGTTCAACTAACCTCTTTATAGGCTTACATCATAAGAATACCATGGGTGGATCTCCCAATACCATGGGTCCACAACAACAATAACCAAAGTCTGTTAACTTGCTCTATGACCGAGTCAAAATTAACCCAACATAATATTTGTCAATCTTAAGAGAAAAATGCAACAACACTTTGCTTACTTGGTTCGTTAAGTATTGTCAGATTGAATTCTTCGAGTAGCGACGACCATCTTATATCCTGCCATTAACATCTATTTTGTTCACTAAGTATCTAATGGAAATAGGGTGGCGAGAGTGATCCTATATGGACCTGAAGGAAAATAAGAAATAAGCTATGCCCGGTGCTTGAGAACTATGACCAATAACCAAGAATAAGTACATGCTTTGTATTGTGGGATTGGTATCATTTACTCTCAACAAATTGGGTCTGTAATGGTCCTTGGAGATTGATCTTTGATCATCAATTTGGTTATAAAAAGGAGTCTTATTAAGGATTCAATTTTGTCTGGCATCTTGTTGGGAGATCCTATATCTTTTATCCTTCTTTGACTCTATTTTTTTTACCATGTCCAAAGGGAAAATAATAGTAAAATAGACTCATTAGTGAATTCAGCTACTAGGCTTGACAAAGGAACATTTTGCAAAATGGGAGATCCCCTAAGTAACTATGGATCCCATAAGATAATTGTTTCATATATGAAACTTGATTCATATCATAATCCAACCTCAAGTATACATTGGAATGGGATTGAATTAATCCTCACATATGATTACAAGCATGTTTCACAAGTGGTGAGGCACATTATAGCTAGATAAATGATCGAGGGCGGAGTCATAACACTCTTGTGCCTTTGGTGATAACCCTCAAATGAATTCACTCTGGCACGATTGGGAATTTATGTGAGGAGTAATGGAGAAGTAGAGTAAAGGTGGGATATATATATCGGCGTGAGTGATGAAATGCAACGATATTGGTTGGAATATGCACTTTCCCATCGGTTCTTCGGCTTCGATGGATGGTGGGAAGGAGACATTGACGTTTCTCTGCATGTTGTAGGTGTTTCTCTATGTATATGGAAAGGTCACAATGGTGTTTCATTGCATAGTTGGAGCACAATTTGTATACGTAAGAAATTTCCCAGCTTTCTATTAGTATTTCTCATAGTTTCAAAATTATTTTTTGTTTGCAATAGACAAACAATCCATCGGATACAAGTTTGCAATAGACAAACAATCCATCGGATACAAGTTTGCATAGGATTGTTGTGAGTTGCATCACAACTGATTTAATGCTTTTTAATAGATGCAATGGCCAATGGTTTCAACGAAAACTCTGGTGATGGTTTGAGTGATATAAAGAAAATTCTAAGGCAACTCTCTGGTCAGTTAGAGGGCATGCATAAGGGAGCTAGATACCTTAATATCCACATGGAGAAACATGTAGCAAAAGATGAAGAACTGGAGATGCACCTTGAACAACAAGGCACTAAATTCGAAAAGTTGGAAAATGATCCTGATATGCATTATAATATGTTTTATATTGTTCAAGGAGCTTGTAGTCAATCGTTGCTCTTCCTCTGGTGTTAACAGGGTGATCCAAGGAGCTTGGGATTAATGAGGACACATTGTAGTAGGTGGAAGCAACATTAGAAGGGAAACAAAGAATCCCATGGGACTATGGACTTGGGATGTAGGATATTTCTATGGAAGAGGCTCACAATGGGCATTCTTTTTTGCCCAAAACTAGTATGGTTGTCCATGTTTTCTTGTATTTTATTATATGACACTTTTGTTAAGTAGTATAGTTTTAGATGTTTTAAGATAGAGTTACTTTTGGCCTGTAATAAGGACTTTTTTGAACAATTTTTAGTCAATAGGTTCTACCTTGTAAAACACCACTTACATATACACAAATCCCTATATGTTTCTGTAAATAAATAAATAAAAAGTATATGCTGGCAACATGATCTGTGTGCACAAAAACTAGACATCCAATGATATAGTGTCTAAACTTGTTTATGGTATACACACCAATAACAAATTCTTTTTCAGTGAAAATATAATTTAGTTATGGTCCAAACAAATTCGTGCCAATAAAGTAAACTGTAAATGGTTCCTTTGAGTTTTTGACATAAAACTACCTCTAATGCTTTATTAGTTACATCAATGTGTTTATGGAATGGGATTCCCCAATTGGGAACTTGTAGTACAAGGGTTGTGGTCAGTTTTTCCTTGATGTTGTCAAAGGCCTTTTAACAATCTTCTGTCCAGTAGAAATCTATGTCCTTGGATAAGAGAATGAAAAATGGGGAAGCTAATTTTTTGAAGTCTTTGATAAATCTTTTGTAGTGCCCTTCATGGCCTATAAAGCTTCTCATATATTTCTATTTTCCAGGGGTTTGGAAGTATTGGATTATGCTAATTTTTGTTATATCTACTTTAATCCCCCTCGGATATATGTGGTGGATTAAGACAATCCCCTCATTCACAAGCATGTTGAATTTTCATTACTAAGTGATAAATTCATCTCTTGGCATCTATTTAATAAATGTTCCAAATTGGCTAAGGCCTCTTGAAATGAATTTCCATATGGAGTGAAATCATCCATATAGATTTCTACATTGTCATGCACTAAATATGTAAATATGTTAAGGACAACTCGTTGGAAAGTTGTTGGAGCATTAATAAGCCAAATAGGATGGCTTTAAAGGAAAACACATCCTAGAGGGAAGTGAATGTGGTATTGTCTAGATTCTCAAGGCTTATCTATAATCGATTATATCCACTAAACCCATCTAAAAATGAAAAGTATTTTTTACATGTTAAGGCATCTAACACCTGATCAATGAAAGGTAAGGGAAAGTGGTCTTTCCTCATGCTTTGTTAAGATCCATGTAGTCTACACATACTCTATGTTTTCAATTTTTCTTGGGAGTTATAACCAAAGGTGAGATTTGTTCACTATTAGAGATAGGATAGATAAATCGTACATATAGGGGTTCTTGTAATTCTGCTTTGATTATATCCTTCAAGGTAGGCCTCACTCTTCTTTGGGGTTCCTGGTGTGGTGTTTATAGATGTTTGAATGAATGCATTTCATATCTTTGTAATCCCAAGCAAGGTTGATATATGTCTCTTGAGAACATCTAGTAATTGCTATTCTTGGACAACATTCAAATTATCATTGATTTTGAGAGTTTTGTTTGGAGAAATTTCTATAGTTTTAATTGCAAATGGGTCAATTTTAGTAGTGAGTAATTCCTACTAAGAAGTCCTTTTTGGGTCAATGGAATTTTCAAATTGTCCAATCTCTTCTTGGTTGGAATATCCTTCAATTTTCACAAATCTTGGGTATAGATTTTGCATGTAATTTGAGATAAAGGAGTCCTCATCTATATATTTTATTGGTAGGTTTGTTTCAATTATGAGGAGATAATGTACTATGTCCTCAAAGGTATCTTCTCATTATTCTTGTCCTACCCAAATATGTTTTTTAGCATCAAGGAATGGTGTGGTTGGAGGGAGGAGTGTAAGTTTCTTTTGTGTTTAACCATTTATAATGGTCATGTTCCCTACTCTACAAATGCTATATGCATTAGTTGCTAACCAAGGTCTCCCTGGGATGAGGGGATCCCCAATGAGTCTTTATTTGGTCTAGAGTAATATGAAATATATTGGGTACTCCCATGAATCAATAGAGACTATCAGATCCTCTAAAACTCCCGCAGGATTTACAGTTGATCCATCTGCTAACTAGAGGATAGTAAGTGTATGTCTCATAAGTCATCTTATGTTTAGTTTAAGCACAATATCCTTTGTCATGATATTGATAGTTGCTCCTAGGTCTAATAGGGTGTTACGAATTAAACTTTTGTTAATGTGAACATCGACAATACTAATGTATGGATCTAAGTGTTAGGGAGTGAAAAATTTCTGTAACATTAGGTTTGCAAGTTGGCCTACCACATTGACTGTAGGAAAGTCTTTTTTTTTTCGAGTCTCTTAATGCATACTTCCTTAAAAAAATTGTTATAGATGGGAACATCTTTAGTAGCTTGGAGGATAAGTATTTTGACACATAAGTTCATAATTTCACCTAAAAGGTTGTTTTTTTTTCATGTGTAAAAGTTGTTTTTGTTTCTAACCTTTCAAGAAAAGGAGGTGCTTGTTGAGAAACATGTTGTTGTTCTCGTGGTTGAGATTCCTCTTCTTTAGATTTATTATTCTCTATGGGTTCAATAATGAGAGGAGGATTTGTCAAAACCTTCCTTGATCTTTGATTGATCCCTTGAAGATCCATATAGTAGGTTTGGTAGGTTGTCTCATTATTGTAAATTGGTTGGACCTGCCTATTATTTAGGTTTATAGTAGGTTGGGTAGGTAGTTGAGGTTTCTATGGAAATGGTTGATTATTGCTTGTTTGGGAAGTGGTTTTTTGAGGTGGAGGTGGAAAAAAAACTTGTTGCTTTTGATTTTGAGGTCTCCAACCTCGTGATGGATCAAACCATTGCTTTCCATTTGAGGCTCAAATTGAGATTGGAATGATTAAGGATGATTTTTGTATGGCCATTGTTGATTTTCCATCAATCCTCTAGGTTGATTTGGCAGATACCAGGGTGGAGTATTAATTTGTGTGTTGTATTCAATAACATATCGAGGATGAATATAAGGCATATATGATTGAAATGGTTGCATTAATCATTGCCTCCTTTGGTTAATGAAACATATCTACTCCATATTTTCTTTAGCTCCCTAGTATGCAACTTTAAGACTTAGCAAAAACAAACATTTGCTAATTTGGTGTTATTGTTCAATGTTCCACAAATTCACACAATAATAAGTGGACATTCATTCATAGCATGTTTTGTGTACATCTAGGACAAAAAACAACGAGAGATTTATCTGCCTCTTCTTGCTTTCTCTTGATTTGCAATGTGTCCATCTGCATGGCCCATGAATGTAAGACATCATTTTTTATGTCCTCTAACAAAGCACCTATTTCATTCTTGGTGAGAGTTGTGGTTGTAGATATGGATGATTATGAAGTAACACCTTTTCTGCCTCTTTTATTGCTTCTAACTCTCGAGTAATTTTTTAATATTTGCATGATGCCATCATAGTCAAGATGGAAGATGTCTCCATTTGCAAGATTATTGAGTTTCCCCATTAGCTCTTCTTTTACTATATGGAGTAGCACAATTTTGAGAGAATCCTCATCCAATGTACAAGTATGAGCCCTCTTGTAGTTGAGTTGAAATATTTCCTCATAGTCTTCTAAGGACTCATTCTCTCCTCGTAACATTCTAAAATTTTAATATCTTGTATCCCTTGCTTTATGATAGTCTTAATACTTTTCGATGAAAGTCTGCTTCATTTGCTCCCATATTTTAATGTTGTTTCCTTCTAGGCTCCTAAACCATCTTCAAAGTTGATTCCTTCAATGTGGAGGGAAAAAGTTTGTCTCGAGAGCAATTAATCCATAGTGGTGGGAAGTCATTGTGAAACTCGAGTAAACCGATTTTGATTATTTATTTCCTTTGCTTGTCATGGGCTTCTTGAAATAATAACTTGATGATATCTCATGTTGCAATTTCTTTTTCCAGTTTAGGTCATTTGAATCAACAAAAAATACAGTCATAGGTCTCACATATGTAGATTGAGCTCCCTATATCTTGATCTTATGAGAGGGGACATGCACCAGGGAGTAGAAGGATTTGATACCATCTAGATTATTGGGGAAATACCACTAATACACACTGATTTGCAAACAATAATTTGTATAATAGATGTGCAACTAATGATAATTCATATAAGTAACAAACAAAATCAAAACTGACATAATTGCAACAAGAAGCTGGGTTTATTTATTTATGATTGAAATATGGCGGTAGATATTTTCATGAGAGAAGAGATGTATGCTACAATCATATGCAAACGTCTCTTATAAAAAGGAAATCTCTTATTTATTTCTATAAAATAGGAAATGAAAACACAGAGAAAAAATATACAATGTACATAGAGAACCAAAAGTCAAATGTTCAACCTCTTGCAAGGTTATCTAATACAAGTTCCATGCATGATAGATTAATGCCCCTAGGTTTTTTCCCCAATTATGAATGGACCCGGTGTGTTGAAAATTTGATTAGAGTTTTATATCAATGAGAATTACAATTCCATGTATCATTGGATTCCAATAACTTGAGGGAAGTTTGCTACAATATTAGGCACATCCTCTTCCATTGATTAATCTAATTATATAGCAAAAGGACCATTTTTTAATCACAATTTTGATAAGAATTTGACATTGATGTCATGTATCAACAGAGTTCTACCATTAGGAAAATTCCATGCATGATGGAACTATGCTCTTAAGGGTTTTGCCAAGTTCTAAATCAACACAAATCGTTGAAATTTTGATCAGAGTTATAGACCAATTAGAACTCTAACTTCATGTATCACCAAATTCCAACAACTCCATGGAAGTTTGGTACATATTAGAAGACTCCATGGAGTAAGCTAATTTTGTAGCAAAAATAACTTGTTTCTGTCACAAATCTAATAATAATATGGCAAAAATTCCATGTATGAGCATAGTTCACCATGACACAAGTTTATGTAACGTGGAACAACACTGCTATGGGTTTTTCCCAATTATGATCAACCTAGGTTGTTAAAAATCTAATCAAAGTTATAGATTGATAGGAACTCAACTCCCTGAATTGTCAAATTCCAACGATCAAAGGGAAATTTGCTACAAGATTAGATGACTCCATGAAGTAAGCTAATTTTGTAACGAAAAGACCCTCTCACTGCTCACAAATTTGATAAGAATCCTATAGAAAATTTATCTACGAGTAGAGTTCCAAAGTAATCCAAGTTATGTGCATGGTGGAATGATGATCCCAGGGTTTTGGCTAATTCTCAATCGATCTAGATCGTTGAAATTTCAGTGAGATTTCTATATTGATGGGAAATCTAACTGCCTATATCACTAAATTATGACAACCATATTGAAGTTTGCTACAAGATTAGATGGCTCCCTTCCACATGATAAGCTAATGTTGTAGCATAAAGACCCTTCCATTGATCACAAATTTGATAAGAATTCAACACAAAATTAGGTACGAAGAGAGTTCCAACAAGATCCAAGACCCACTTTGGTCGCAAATTTGATAAAATTTCGATAGAAATTTCATGTATGAGTAGAGTTTCACCATGATCCAAGTTCCATGCATGGTGAAACAATGTTGCTAGGTTTTTTTTTTCCCAATTCCACAACGACCCATATCGTATAAAATTTTAATATAATTGTAAATTGAAGGGAACTCTAGCTAAATTTTGGCAATCAGAGGGAATTTTGCTACAAGATTAGATGATCCCTTTCCAAATAGCAAGCTAATTTTGTAGCAAACCTTTCCAGTCACAGATTTGACAAGGATCTAGTAGAAATTTCATGTATGAGCAAAGTTCCACCATGATCCAAGTTCCATGCAAGGTTGAACACTGCTTCTAATGGTTTTGCCCAATTCTGAATCAATCCAAATCGTCGAAAACACAATTAGAGTTCTAGATCGATGGAGCTCTAACTCCATGTATTGTGGAATTTCGACCACTGGGAGAAGTTTGCAATAAGATTAGACAATGCCTTTCCATGGAGTAAGCTAATTTTGTTGCAAAAAGACCTTTTATTTATCACAAATTTGATGAGAATCTGATAGAAATTTCAAGCATGAACATAGTTTCATGATGATCCAAATTTTGTGTTTGGTGAAATAATACTCCTAAAAATTATGCCCAATTTTAAATAAATGAAGATTATTAAAATTCTAAATCGATAAAAACTCTAACTTCATACATCATCAAATTTCAACCACCCAAATTTTTTATTACATAACTAAAAATTAAACTACTAGCTCGTCCACCACCCCATACTGCCGCTTGTTCAAACAATCCTCTTTATTACATACCAATTCTAGCTCGTCCACCACCCCCATACCGCCGCTTGTTCAAACAATCCTCTTTATTACATACCAATTACCACTCTCATCTCTTCGACTCTTTCTTCTCTTCCTATTACGAGACTACATAATTCCAAATCCCAGACTTAACAATCGAATAGACCGCTTCATAGACTTCAAAATCTCCCCCATCTCCGAGTAACTTGCTCACCGCGAATCTAACAACAAAAATTTTAATAGTTCACCAAGCATCACATTCGTCGCAGGGAAAACATAAGGTAAACATCTATGTTTGTCGGAGCACCTTCACCATAAATTGTCTCTCATTACAGGTTCCAATCCGGCGTAATTTTGCCATTGATCGTAACAAGTTCCACTCCGGGCAACCTCGAAAAACAGGGTTTTATTTTTCCATCAATGGCAACCGTTGTCTTGGGCAGCAAGGGCTCGGCTCTGTCTGCAGAAGCGATTTACAATGTCGCACACGAACTCTCTAGGCTACAGTTAGATTCGTCGGCCTTGCAAAGGCTTTTTCAACTATCAGGTAAGTCTTCTCCTGCTCAAGCAAACGTTCCTGCAAATGTAAATTCATACGAAAATGCGAACGGAAACGGACCGTATTTAACCCGCGTGGAAGCCAGAGCTGCACTCGTGGTACTTGTAAACAAGCTGCTGCAATCGAAGGCTCGAATCCGTCCTGTTATTCCACTCTTTATTGAATATACTTTGAATAATAAAGATAATAGAGCTTTGGATTTGCCCCAGTCGGATTCTGAAATTGTACGCGCGGTTGTGGGAGCAATTTACAGGTTTAAAGATGATTTCAGGGCCGAGTCTTTTACAAGAATTTCAAGGGATGATTTCTTTGTTACGGCAGAGGAAATTGAGGTCATGGAGGCTTGTTTTCCGGCCACTATCGGAATTAGTGCGCTCGCCATTTATACTTCGTCAGCTTTGTCTGTGACTGTAGACGCTGTTGCCGCTTTGTCCTGCGAAGCTGTCCAAATTAACACGCAGGCTTTTGATCTAGAGATTTCAAGCGAGGGGTTTTCAAATAAGGCCGACAACGACGTTGCCAGTGATATGCGCACGCTTTTGTTCTGTTCGAAACTAGCAAACCCTAAGAATTTAGGGTTTGATGGAGATTGTGCGTTTTTTGCTATCCCTTACAATCACGGATGCCTTAGAGAAAATGTTAAAATGTCTCAGAACAAGATTAGGATTGAAGTTAACAGCACAGTTTACGGTAAGAATAAATCCAGCGCTAAGCAGGGTTCAGGCGAAGCAGTGCAGCTTCAGGATTTAAAGCAGGCTGTTTTGTCACTTGCCGTTTCGTTGCAGGCGGTCGGAGCGAATAGCTTCCGCAGAGCTGAGCGCAGTGTTAGCGTTTTTAACAGCCTCGACAGTGTTGTGAAGCTGGATGAGCATTTTCTGCGGCAGCACGATTACTCAAAGGCCTCAAACGATAAAGTGCAATCGATATTTTCCAAGGTTGTTTCTAAATGTGATTCGGACGGAGTTCTAGTGGCCAGCGATGTTCTTGCCTTGTTGCAAGAGACGAGAAGAATTCTGGCCTGTGAAGCAGTTTGTGCACTCTCTTTGCTCAGTTTGCGGGAAAAGCTTGTTGCAGGTGGAACTGCAGAGAAAAACCGCCCCGATGAAATTGTGGCCCAGGATGTGCCTGTTAAAGAGTGCGGCAATGCAGGGGGGAACGTAGAGGAAAATAATACGAAGGCACATGAAAGAAAGGGGAAGCCAAAAGGCGAGAAGAAGAAGAAGGGGAACCAGGAAATTGGTTTGGGAAAGGGAACTGCTACTGTCAGGGAGCTGATTGTTCAAATTATTCAAAAGAGATTACACCTTGGTACTACACCAACTCAAGTTTATGTGTCTCCGGATGAATGGGCCAAGGAACTGGATTCGTTCTTCGATCAGAATGACTCAGAACTTCAGATGCTCTTAGAGACTATGAAGACAATTTTAGAAAGCAATGAAACTAGAAGGTTACCTAAAATTCCCAAGGTTAGTGATTGCTGTATCTTTTTGATAAGTAAATATTTTTGTATTAACACAATATACAGAGCAGTAGATGAAGCTTTCCTCAGAAACCTTGATATCTGTTCTTCATAGTCTCTGTCATTATTATTAAGACCTATAATTACATGTAAGCATTGAATCATTTAGTTTTAGTTCATAGCAGATCTTGAACATATTTTATCATCAAATCAAAATGCTGGCTTTCCACCATCTTTCCACCAGTAAGGAGGAGATTCTTGAAATGCCAGCCAGACTTTCACTGTTTTTAAAACCAAAGTTTTGAGATATAAAACTACACTACTTATATAGATCGATTATGAAGGCATTCTATCTGGTGGACACGCCCAGTGACATTGATGTGCTGCTCGTTGGTCTCCATTGCTTTGTTGTGGTCCATCTCCATATGCTTCTTAATTCCAAGCCTTTGGAGGGTGAAATCTGGCATTAGACCATGAACTTCTAGCTGTTGCTTCAGCTTAGCTACTTGTTCTTTCAGTCTTTGTTCTTCTGCTGCAAACCCCTCAAGATAACTTTCTGCTATAACAACATTGACTTCTTTAACATGCAATTGCTTTCCCACTGCTGCCTTATATAGATGCTTCTTTTGGCCCTTGTGTTTCCCTGTGTTTTTGCAAAGAGCCATGTCTAGGTTTAGTCAAGTGGTAGCCTTTTCTACTTGAATACTTAAGTTCAATCTTATAGTACTTAAGTACTAGAAGCTTGACTCTGCTAGTTGTCTAGCTACATGCTTGGTAAATTGTCTTTTATGATGCTTGCAAACACATATGAATTCATGCAAGGAAATCTCCCTCTCTAAATCTCTTGAGGTTCAGGGTTCTCACATTGGCCCCATTTTTATTTTCATTTCTCAATCTCGCAGAAAAGTACTTAAGAGTTTTTTTGTCTAGTAGTTTGATTTTGCATGAAGGTTATTAATTCAATGATTTGTACTGTTTGCTTTTTAGATGCTTGTGAAACTTGTTTGAACTGTTTGCAGTAGCTATTTTCTTTATTGCAGCTTCAGTTTTTTCAGCCTGATAATATGAGTATTCTTATGCAAAGGGTTTTTCCATGAGTTATGTAATGCTTTTGTCTCTCAATGGTGTACTAGTTATGGGACATATCAATGTTCTTCTCATTACTGCTATATGCTTCCACATGCTTATTTTGATAGCTTTCAATTGATATGTTTATTATACGTTATAGAATGTAAGTCCTTGGGAAATTGTCTTTATGATGCTAGCGAACATGATTTGAATATTTGACCATTCATGCAATGGAAATTCACTCTTTAAACCACTTTCAGTTTCTTGGGTTCTCATATTGATCCCATTTTCAGTTATCATTTCTAATTCCTATAAAATGAACTAGAGTTATTTGTCTAGTAGTTTGAACTTAAAGGAAGGTTTATAAACTCTATTATTTGCACTGTTTGCTTTTTAGATGCTTGTGAAACTTAGTTGCAGCTGTTTGCAGTAGATATTTTCTTTATTGCAGCTTCAGTTCTCATTTTTGAAATTATTGTTTTGCCATTGAGTAGTATAATAGTATTCTTATGCAGAGTGGCTTCTCTTAATGGCATACATGTTGTGGGGAATATCATTGCTCTTTTCTTTGCTGCTATATGCCTCCACATGCTTATTTTGCTAGCTTTGAATTGATAAATGTTGCAGGGTACCCGTGATTTCACACCAGAACAGATGGCCATAAGAGAGAGAGCATTTTCCATAATAGTAGGTGTGTTCAAGCGTCATGGTGCTGTGTCCCTTGATACTCCGGTTTTTGAATTGAGAGAAACTCTGATGGGAAAGTACGGTGAAGATTCTAAGCTAATCTATGACCTTGCTGATCAGGTATTTAGAAAACATGGACTCGATGTGAAGCTTGAAAATGTTCCATCATGTATATGTATTTGTTGATATGTTTGAGATATGGAATTTAACCTGGTAATCCTGAAGAAGGTTTGTTAGTGATGAGATGCAATAAATTCTTTGAACTGGATACGAGCACTTCCTGTTGACTATGCGAGAGATGAATGTTTTGGTGAACAAATTGATAAATAATGACCAGGAAGCACCCGAATCAGATGAGAAAATGTTACGTCCCTTATCTTAGTGCACGATAATAAAGCTAATACCATAAAAATTAAGATTGTGGTCATAAACTTACACAGTGAGAAATGCACCAGGGATAATGCAGCAGAATATGATGGTGTTGGCATAGATTTTCCATGAAGAATATAATTGTGTTACAGCAGGAAAAAATATGAATACGCTGAATGAGTATTAGAATGCCAGGAAACACCCTTGCCCTTAGGCATCTTCTTAAATAAATATTCTATTTCCTTATCCAAGATGATCATATCGATATCTCTATTCACTGTTAAATAATGTATTAGATTCTCCTACAAAGCTACGATACTATATTATAAATGTGGGATGTACAACCTCACCAATACCTTGGTACAGACTGTCCTTTAAACTCCCAGTACCTAACATTTTCCAAATTAGTTATGGATATCAAAGGTATTGTTGGATTAGATATGGTTGTGGAAACTTTAATGTAGCTTCACATGTAGGGTACAAGTTTATAAAATATAAAATATCCCAGCTACCTAGCATGATTTGAGCTGAATCATATATATTGGCAAATAACAGACAATACTTTCAGGTTGTGCTACAATTTTTTGTTGTTTTTTAACAGGATTCCTGTCTCAGTGTTCTTCAAAACTTCGCAGTATTGTATCTTTTTTGGTTGCTTGTTGCCAGTGTCAATTCATATTTGGAAAAGGTCAACAAATTTAGGGTTAGGGTTTCTCAATTAGATTAGTTATGTTCTGGTAAAGAATGGATTTTCATAAGGGGCAGACTGGAACCTTTAAGGAATCACTTATCATAAATTATCATACAGGGCTAATCATTCTTAATATTCGACTGATAATGTATAGTTTTAGTGCAGGCAAACTTCTGCCCTACTTTCTGGAGATCCATGATACTGGAATATTTGCAATGGCCATTTAATAAAGAACAAGAAATCAGTTCTCAGGCACATTTGATTTAGTTTCTTAGTTTATGGGCTTTGATAGGGGCTTAGTGCACTAATTTCGACCTCAGTGCTCAGAAATGATCATACGAGGGCTAAGCATTCTTAATATTCAACGTCTAATATATGGTTTCAGTGCAGGCAAATTTCTGCTGTACATTCTCGAGATCCATTATTCTAGAATATTTGCTATGCCCATTTGATAAAGAACCAGAAACTCAATTCTCACTTCTCAGGCACATTCAATTCATGTTCTTAGTTTATGGGCTTTAACAGGGGTGTAGTGGTCCAATTTTGACCTCTACGCTATGGTGTCAACATCCTTTGATTATGGCACAATGTTTCATATATGAGACATGGCCTTCCTTCGAGTCAACAATATCTCCATTATCAGTACATATATATTTAGGCACAGTTCATAAGTTATTTTATTTGTTTTATTTATATTTTCATGATTCTGAGGTGGCGTTTTGAGGGTTATCCATATTGATTATTTTGATGATTAATGGGTGTAGTTGCTGTCCACTTTGTTGAAATTCTATATTGTTTATTTCCAGGGTGGTGAAATATGCTCTTTGAGATATGATTTGACTGTGCCTTTTGCGCGGTATTTAGCTATGCATGGCATCAGCAATCTGAAAAGATATCACATTGCAAGGGTCTACAGGAGGGATAACCCTTCTAAGGGACGTTACCGCGAATTCTATCAGTGTGATTTTGATATTGCTGGGCAGTATTCCCCAATGGTACCTGATTTTGAAGTGATGAAAGTCTTGACTGAGATCTTAGATGAACTTAACATTGGGCACTACGAGGTAATTGTTGAAGGTTGATATGTGATTTGTTCAATTTTAGGGTGAAGGATCATATCTGTTGTATCCACGTTTTAAATGTTTTTTGTGCAGTAACATCTTGTCAATATGTGCAGAGATTGATCAAGTTTTAATCTTACAGGTGAAGATGAACCATCGAAAATTGTTGGATGGAATGTTAGAGATATGTGGAGTACCTCAGGGAAAATTCAGAAGTATATGCTCTGCAATTGATAAGCTGGATAAGCAGCCATGGGAGCAAGTTCGAAAAGAAATGGTAAGCAGCTGTCAAATTTGAAGGACTGGTCCTAATTTCCATTTGAAAGGATTTTCTATAGCTTTGCCTTCCACATTAAAATTTAAAATTAAACTTACCTTCCCTTTGCCCTCTAAAAGAAAACATACATTTATAATGTGTACATGCCATATTATGTGATTTGGTAATGTTAGAACTTAGAACAATTCCAAAATTTGCATGCATAATTTTTATATGCTTATTTTAAATATACTTGGGTGGCCCTAACGGTCAAGAGCATGTGTTTTCTTCTAGGAGGTCACATGTTCAAATCTGGATGGGGGTAGGGAATGTACGCCTCCGTAGACTTTAGTAGTGAAATCACTATGTGGAGGGGATCCCTTGCCCCACAAACGAGGGAGTCTCATACACAAATTTGGTGTCTCGCTTGGCCGTGACCTTAAAATTAGATTATTATTATTATTATTACTATCTCAACTTTATTGTATTTACACATAAGTACATGATGCTAATTTTAAAATAACCTTGGAAGCAATTTTGATATTGTAGTTATTTGTTTGTGCCATGTGGTACATATGAGGTGTTTAAAATATACCTAAGACCTTGTTTAGGTATTAGTTCTTTGATGTTATATATGCTATAAGCATTGAAAGTAATTTGAAACACTAAGAAAATGATTTTTGTTAGTTTTTCATACAATTATAGCAGTATAATTCAATTGCATAAGATCAATACGATCACTAGAAGAAAGACGAAGCACAGAAACACAGTACACACAAATTTATCTTGGGAAACCCAATAGGGAGAAAACCCAACAACCTTTGTATAGAGATGAACACTTATGAGAACAAAGTACAATGATGAAAGAGAGAAAGTATAAGAACACTCCAAGTAGAAACCCCAAAATATGCTTCTCCTAGCTGCAGATGCGAATCTCTCTCCAATTGATGCGAGAAAACCCTAAACCCTAAACCCTAAACCCTAAAACCCTAAACCCTAAACCCTTGATTCTTTCAAGGGTTTACATGATTAAATACATCAATATAATCTCCCTTAGGAGGTACAAATCAATGCAATAAAATATAATAAGAATAACTTTCGAAGTTGCACAAATTCCAACAATTTTAATGCAAGATACTATTACAATAGGAGTTGGATCTTTAATGTTAGATATACCAAGCATGGAAGCACCAAGAGAGTGATTTTAATGTAAGATACTATTATTAGAATGGGATATGAACACCAACCCTAGAATAGGAAATAATTATGTACAAATTCTTTTTTGGATATTGATTCAAAGCCACATTTTATCCATATCAGGAAACTACGAAGGATTCAAATGTATATTATATTTGCCGTAGTTGTATCATAACTGCTCTTTGGTATGGGGTAACTCGTTTACGTGATTTCCCCCTTTTTTGGGAGAAGTTCTTGGAGCATCAAGAATGTTTCCGAAGATCCTTGCCTAAACCTATTGTTATCACACCATAGTAGCAGGGCTACTATTCTTGCTTAGCAGATATCTGCACATTCCAGAGCTTGGATTATTCAGAGCTTGGCTATGATGACTTTATATTTTGAGATCACTCATGATCAGAGCAGTATATTATTCAGACTTATGTTGGACCTTGTGTCAAGGCTGAGCCTTGAGAGTTCAGATTTGATGACCAATGTGACTCTTTATTCCATATAGTTTCAGTTCAGTGCCTAGAGATGTATTGCAGCATTGTTTTAGATGATATATGATGATTATTCTTATGATGATGTTGTATGACCTATGGATTTCTGATCATTGACTGTGGATTATTATCTTGTTGCTTTAGTCATGTTCACAACATTAGCTTGGTATATGATTCATGATGTGGCAAACTTTGTAAACTTAAAATGGACTATCTTGATGATGAATTATAAAATGGACATTTGACTTGCACATTTAGGTTGTATGACAAAGCTCATTGGTTTACCACCTTGCATAGATATGGTCTTTCTTGACACTATTTGTCTGCTAGCTTAGGCTCCACTTTCACTTGACTCCATCCATCCATGACTTTCCTTATTTGGCCTTAACCCTTGACTTGTCTTACTTGACTTTCTGATATTGAGGACTTCCCTTTTTACTACCTCCGTGTTTGGACTGCATCCCTGTTTGTTTAGTGTCTTGGCTCTAAGTTGGTGACAAAACTTGCCTTTGGTAAGTTGGATTGTAGGCCTAAATCATTCCGGTCGGTTGTCTCGATGTTTGGCATTGACTCGAACTCCCCCTGGTCACTTGAAATGTTGTTGGCTAAAACTGAAAGCTCATGTACTACTTATGGAAACTTATATAGATTCGCCCATGGAAACTAAAAAAGAGCAAGAGCGATGAACTGCCAAAAAAATACTCCTCGAAGAGTATAAGAAAGGTCCAAAAAGTAATGGTTCTTAAATTCTATATCTAAACGATTGCTGACCTTATATATGTATACAAACATGCCCTGGATGCAAGCTGCAATTAGTTGTGATTATCAGCACACCTGAGATCCGAAGGGTTATGTAGGCCAAAAATGCCATGAAATGAAATCAATGGATCCTAATGAAACTGGATCATTTTTTATAAAAGTAGACATGATGCCTAAGTTGAATAAGCACTCTCTAAGCAACTTACCCATTTGTGAGACACAACCATTCCCCGTGTTTTATTTGTCCAGCACAGAGTTTGTAGCTTCCCCTTTCTCTCACTCCAAAGTGTCTTTTAGTTGAGTTTAGACAAGTCACCCCCTTTGCCTAGCCTTGTTCCTAGCTTTCATCCTTAGCTAGCAGTTAGACCATGTCCAATGGGTGAGTTTGTCATTTAAGCTATTGTGCAAGTGAATATAAATAACAATGGAATATGCTAACATGATTAATGCCACTAAATGATGTTATACTTTAAGTTAAGCTGTGAGTATGATTAGAGGAACATGTCTTAATCGATTGATATGATTTATCCTTGGTTGTATATGGACCTAGTCAAACCCAGTTTGACTATGGGCATTTCTTGGGATCCATGATGATGTGGGCCATGAAGGCTTATTGATGATGATGTATGGGCTCACATACTCTTGATGATGATACTATATGATGGACATATGATTCAGATGGTGATTGATGCAGTTCAACATGTTTTATTATTACTTCATATCATCAGATTATGCACTGCCCATATATGGTGGGCCATACAGTTAGCCCTTCAGGGCAACCCATGGTGTATGAGTACACATTCTTAGTAGATTTGGGTCTTCTGGATTCGATGAGACACTTATCATTCAGTTCCGGGCACTTCTGACAGTGATAGATGTAGTTTTCCACTTGTTGACCAGATTTGGGGCTGATTTCCCAGCCTGAGCAGCAGGGGCCATGAGAGGCCAGTTCACCTAGGGCACTGTATGATTAGGGGGTGGTCCAACCACTTGTTATTACCATTTACCCCCCCTTCTGTAGAGCCTGGTGGGCTCAGTTTGACAACGCAGATGCCCTAGGAGGTAGTTTCAGCACTTCCACAGTTACCGAGGCAGGATGAAAATGGAATAAAAGGGTCACCGAAAAATTCGATTTGGGCAATTGAGGCAAGGTTTTGGCACTTTGTTTTCACAGAGGTCTTTCGGGGTGAACCCCCCATCTTCCAACCAGGTTTCATCAGTCAGTGGGGTCCACAGAGGCCACAGGAGGTCATTTACTACATTTCTGTCACAGATTTTGAGGACAAATTTGATCATTTGTATTATTTTGGACATATTATATTGTTTTATTGTGCCATGGGGATGAGCTAGCAAGGATTGATGCCTCCTAGCCCCACCATGAGCTTCACTTGTCATGTCCTAGTCATATGACGTGGGCCCATGTACTTTTGCCCCCTCTAGTGGATGATGTCACCCTCTTTAGTCACTTCTAGCTATGACGTCATCACTATTTTGAGTGATCCATGTGTTATGTTGTTATGATTCATCTTAGCAATTGATTATGTATTGAGATCTTTTAATCTCAACCACTCATCTTGTTGTAAAGTGGTTTTGAGATCTAGGGTTTTGGTCTTTATTATCCTATATAAGGAGGAGACCCCCTATTGTGTAGCTCACCTTTGGGCTCTGGAAAACTTGGAATGAAAAGAATATTTTGGAGATCTACTTCTTGGCTTTGATTGGGTTACTCTTGCATATGTTCTTGGATCTTTTGCTTCTAGACATTGTTCGCTTTTCAGGTGAAATCGACATCAATTGAAGGGAGGCCGAATTGCTTGAAGTTAGCTACGATTTGCTTGATGGAAAGATTGTAGGGGTTGCTCACATCCCCCATGGGCAAGACGTTTTCATCTTGAGGGAGTTTTTCAATTGTGCTTTGTCCATTGATTGCTTTCTTGATATGACATGCTTAGATATTATGGATTCGTGGATCAAATCTAACTTGATGTAGTTTGATTTACAGGTTTTCATGGGACATCTCTCCTCCTTGAGCTTGGACGTTTTTGGTTGAAGACACTTGGATCAAGCTTGGAATTGTAACTAGGGCAAGAATTCTCCATAGGCTAAGAGGTCGCAAGCTTTTGAGGTAAGATCTACAAGGTACGTATTGATTTCGCTTGCAATCCACCCCATTGGTCAAAAACTCCATTAAAATCAAAACCCTCATTTTTGTTTTTCTTAGATCTACTTGGATCTAGCTGGGCTTTTGGAAAGATATTGAAAACCCACCTCTATAGTATCCACGACAATTCGGATCTATAGTTTGGTGGTGATTGGGTTCCATTTGACACACTTTCCAAGGCACCTAGCCCTCTTGAAGGCAATTCGCACCCCTTGGGAGAAGCTAGTTGGGTTAGTTCCAAGCCATGGGTAGGTGAGATCCCACTTGATTCATGATCCTCACACTTGATAACCTACCCCTAGTGCCTCACTTCATTGATTTTTGCCTTGTGGGCCCCATTCCTCATTTTGAGGGTTGTGCCCCACTTGGGTCAATTTGGTGATGCATTTTCAATCTCAGATCTATGGATCTAGCCATTGGATGCCTTTGATTTTCAAGATCCATTGATAACTGCCTAGACTACCCGGATCTAAAGTTTCGTGGCTTTTGGACTTGATTTGACACACACTTTTCCATGCATTTAGCCCTCCTTGGGCAAAGTTGCACTTCTTGGGGGTTGAAGTTATCCCAGTTAGAGAAACTGGGTGGTTGAGATCTCACTTGTTTTGAAAAGAGCATACCTTGAAACCTACGTCTAGTGTGTCACTTTGTGGATTTTTGCCTTGGGGGTATCATTCCTCATTTTGGGGAATTGTTGTCCACTTGGGTCACTTAGTGAAACATTAGATCTAGTAAGATCTAACCATCACATTCACTTGATCTTGAGTAACACCCTTGATTTGCATCTTAAGTGTCTCGACCTACATTTTGACATCCTTTTGACTCCATTTGCCCATCCATTTCAAGGCACTAGTCCACCTAAGGCAATTCGCACTCCTTGGGATTAGTGTCAAGTGCTAGATCCCATATGTGGGTATCTCTAATTCCTTCTTAGATCCATAGATCTACTCTTTGCATACCCCTTGGTACCATTTGCACTCTTAACTTCACCTTGTGGGTCCCATTTGAACCATTTCCATATCCCAAGGAAGTGGGCCCCACTTGTGTATTTCATGGTACTAGATCTTGTCATTTGATATCATCATGTGGCCTAAATCATTCGTTGGTTGAAACACTAGTCATCCATTAAGCCTCTTTCAACCATACTTAAACTTCTAGGTCCACCTAACCTTGCATTGGTTTCCGTAACTCATCTCTCACACTTCCCTAGAAACCTTTGCTTTGGGTCCAATCACCTTTGATTGGCTATAGGGTCTCCCCCTTGGTCTTGATTCGTCTTGATCTAAAGTGAAGAGTGCCTCGGTTGACGTGACTCCCAACTTGCATTGGGAACCGTGGCATCTCTTGGGTCACCTCTTTAGTTGTCCATCTCCTCGACCATCCCGGATGGGATACATTAGGGGCAACTACAAGTTGTGTGATAACACCTACATTGCTTCAAGCGGCTCTCCCTACCAATTCTTAGCTCTCCCTACCAATTCTCAGCTGTTGGGAGATCCTAGATAAGATAGATAATTTTATTAATGTTAATAAATGACCAAAAAATTAGGTGAATGGAACTCAAAAGTATATGGTAATACTGAATGGTAATATTAAGTTGTTAAAGTAAAAGTGACATTCTCCTTATCTTTCATTTTCTATCCTTTTACCTAAATTTTTAACATTATCATTAATTGTTTCATGATGTTTGAGAGTGGTTCCAACCTCATTGGACTTCATATGCAAAGATTAGAATTTTAGATCCCACTCAGAATTCAACAGACTTAATAGTTTTCAGGATTGCAAAGTTTCCACCAAATGCTATCATGTACAAGGGTACGTGATTGACATTTAATTAAGCACACCAACCCCTCTATATACCTTGATGTTGGTGGTGTTGATTGGTGAACTCCTCTGTCATGGGCTTAATAAAAATGTATTCTTCACTCAAGCAAATTCACTTAATAAGCATGGGAAGCTTTTTCTACCTTATTTTAACGATTGAATTAGGAACTTTCAGTGTGTTGAGTTGTTGACTAATGTCCTTGGAGGATCAACTTTGAGATTCAAGGTAGAGGCAAGGGCTAGAGCCTAGAGGAGGAAGGCATAGGGTGCTATTGATGAATAGGATTCCAATATAGGCAATGATTCGTTGACATGTATGATTTATGATTTATGTTTCAAATTCATTTTTTAAAATGTCCTTGCTCATTTATTAATTTAAAATACACACACACACACACATATATCGTGTTTCCAAAATTTTGGGGAGTCACGTTTCTAAATCGTCCATGTTTCCTCGTTTCGTGCAACTTAGTATCTAATCCTAACCCTAAAGCTATAAGATGAAACCTAACCTCGTGCTTTTGGGCGTTCAACTAGTACTACTACTATATTGCAGTTGTAGATGACCTTGAGGAGTCCGAGCTTGAGCCATATGAAGATGCCATTGCTAGTTCTAATTCTAGTCCTACTTCTAGTTTTAGCAGTTGTGATGAGTTTGATTATTCATCATTTTGATCAATAACATGTATGATGTATGATGTATGTAGCGGCATCATAGCATGTTGTTTTTTGGACTCTACAGGCCATTTAGGCCTCATTGATTATGTATTTTGTTCTAGATATGTATTGCATAGTACACTTCGTGCCATTTTGATATATTCACCTTTATACGGTATATACATGAGCAAACTTTGTATATTTTTTCTCTATTGCTTTGGAATCATGGATTAGAATCTTTATAATATTGTTTTTCTTTAAAATTTAAATATTTTATGTATTTTTGAGTAAACTGAGTCATTAAATTCAAAACGGCCGAGTCATTACCGATTCCGAGTCTGAGTTCGAGTTAACCCACGATCAATTTCGAGTCCGAGTCCGAGTTCGAGTCCGTGTTGTAAAACATTGACTCAACGACACAACCACAGGTAAGATTTTGTTGAAGAATGTAGCTTGGATAGGGAGACTGACCATCATATACCACAGTTTGATAGAATCTGCTAGATGTGTCACCTATAGGAGCTAGAGAGGGAAGTGCACCTCATCTTTAGGTGCCCCATATACTATGAGATCAGAGGACTGTACCACTGCCTCTATAGAGGCTCAAGGGGTTCCCTTTCTACTTTCTTCTGATATCAGGACCAGAGATGCCAAGCCCTCTTTATCAAAGAGATGTTTAGTCACAGATCTTAGTTTCTACATACCCCACGTCGCCTTGAGATCTCTAGGAGGATCACCTGTTACTTTCATGTTGATCCGTCTGACTAGAGCAACAAGCGGTGAGCTGAGGTTCAGAGTACTTCAGGTAGTAGGGTGGTGGTCTCCCCTTAGCTCCCCTCTTTGGAAGATCAATTGATTTCTTTGAGACAGGCTCGGAGGAGCCAAGATGCACATCAACCCACACAGCCCCAGAGCATCAGAGGATCCAGTTCCCGATAGGTTCGATTCAGGGCGCCTCCCGCCCATCGGATTTCTTCACATCCCCACTGGAGCAGTCATAGATCTATCCGGAGTTTCTTCCCTTCGTCCTTGGATGCTAGGAGTATCTCTTGTTCCTACATCCCCCCTAGGATCGTACAACCAGACACCTAGGACATCCTAGAGGACTCCAATACTGAGCCAGTGCCTCATTCGCCCCCCATGCCATCGACTATCAGACTTAGGCATTCTTGACATCATCAGTCTCTCGTGTTCATCTACATCACGGTGCCTTTGCTATGGTTTTATACATGATTATAAGGCCATCCCATTGATTGTACCTTTCTTTATTGTTACTTTATTGTTATTTTCTCTTAGTTTTGAATCTTGATCCCAGCATTATATAGGAGTTGCCTCTGTACTCCCACATTGTATATATACTGGTTGTAACATTTTAGTCCCATTGACCTACTTTTGTGGTCATTCATCAGACATTAATAAAATTATCTTATCTTGTCTTTTAGGTTTAGTTTGAATGTGTTGGAAGTAGTTTGAGTTATTTCTATTTTGTATATCACTTTAGAAATAAAGTGATATCATTTTAGAAGTAATGTGAAAGTCTTATATTTAGCTGATTGAGTTTAATAAAGTATTTTTGCACCTAAGTGATTTAGATTAATGATTTAATCTCAATCGTACATCTCACTGTGAGATCAGAGTTTTGTTAGATTAGGGTTTCAGCTCAAGTTTAAAGGCAGGTCAAGATAGAGTGTTTAGACAAGTTTTGTTGGACCAGAACAGTGACCAAATTAAGAACATAGCGGCATAGGCTGTTGTAAATTGTAATTCAGAAGGTTAGTTCTGTCAAAATTCCTCTTTTGTGGGCAGTGATCTCTCTTTTTTGGAGTTTGCTGCCTTTTGGAATCGTGTGGCTCCACTATTGGAAAACAAAAACAAAGAAATGACAATTCACCCTCCTAAACCATGCTGCTGCTTTTCCAAGTAAGGCTGCTACATTAAAATGGTACAATCCTGACCATATGCTACTAAAACTGGCAAAAGTCTCCTACTTAACTAGCCTGCTGCACCATCTAATCAGGCTGCGGCCTTGTATGCAGGAAAATGCTGCCATGACAGATGAACTGAGAATGTTGAGGGAAAAATTTAAAACTACAGTTGTGGGTATTTATACAACTTTTTGCATTGCCATAATGTGCTATGGCAGATGTACAGGGGTGTTTAAATCAGTGTTACAAATATCGGCCGATTTTTCGCGCTACGCCGAAAAATCGCGATTTTTTGGAGGCCCCGATTTGTCAAGGAAAAATCGGCCAAAAAATCGCGCCGATATTTGTCCGAAAAATCGCCGATTTTTGCCCGAGATATCGCAGTCGACTCGCGATTTTTGGGACAGGGTTTAAAAAGGTCCGTTTTTTACTTTTAAACTAAGTCACCGGGTTCGCCGTTTTTTTGCCTTGGAAATCGAAAATCGGCGAATTTTTTAGTCAGCCGCATTAATTCGTTCAAGTTCGGCACTGTGTATTCTCCATTGAAGAGTCGCCGTGTATTCTCCATTGTGAAGGTCGAGGTGTATTCTCCTTTGTGAAGCCGCCGATTCTTTAAGTCCGCGTGAGTGAAATCCGTGATTGGCTTTTCAGACTGCGCAGAGGGCTGACGCTGGCTGTAGCTGAACGCTGTTGTGAACTGCTGCAGACTCCTCACTGGCCGACTCGACTGAAAGGTGAATGAAGTCTCGATAGGCCGACTCCAGCGGACTGGCAGTGAATGGAGCCGCCACTCGCAGCACTAGGTTTTTTTATATATTCGACTGTTTTATTATTTTCAGGTTCTATTATTTTCACATTCCTAGGTTCATATGTTTATTGTTTACAATTACATTATTATTCTTAATGTTATTATTATTAATATTAAAACACCTAATTAATATTATCACTCATGTTAATTTTAATATTAATGTTATATGTTATTATTAATACTATGATTAGACATCTTATATATCTTATAAATGGGTTTTTTTTCCATATTCATGTGGCAATGTGTTTATTTGATGTTATTGTTGCTTTAGATGTTTAAAAAATTGAAAAAAAATAAATATTTTTGTGTTTTTTAAGTTTGCCGATTTTTGCCGATTTTTGCCGATATTCTGCCGAGATATCCCGAAACGATGTTTCCTGGACCCTGCCGATTTCCGCGCCGCGCCGAGATTTGTAACTATGGTTTAAATGTACCTTTTGGCTACACCTCCTGCTAATCTGATGTCCATATTTTTAACAGCTTAGGTTTGAAACTTTGAATACCGTTTTGGTGACTGATATCCAATACTCTTTCTGGGTAAGGGTTCCTTTATAAGGATTATTTCATCTTTGATTTATGTCCCAACCCATTTTAAATCTTATCAAGCACCACAAAGGTCTCTCGACATTAAGGTCTCTCGACATTTATTATTGGTTTTCTGTGGAGAATTCTTTGGTTGTAACAAAACTGGATTCATCTGCCCACCAAAAAAACTATTGAGTAGCAACTACTTGCACTGTGGCATATGCAATTTGCCCCTTTTCTGTTCAGGGATCAAATCTGAACTTATTCGTTAGATCGTCATTCAGATTGAGAGAAATAGAAATTGAACTATTCTGATTGTAATTCTCTGTGTTAGAATTTTTTATGATAAGTTGTCAAAAACTAGGTCCCAAATTTTATCCGGTTTTATTCTGATAAGAAGCTGAAAAAGTAACCTTTGAAAAACAACACAAAAGGACTGAATAATATCTGTTGAAATCCAAACCATTGGTGAAATCTGACTGGAAATTTGAAAGATCAGAAGAGTTGCCCTATTCATATTGCGTCCTATATTTGTCAGAAAATTAATTGGAATATGCATTGCAAAATGTAATAAAACAGGACAAATTTTCTAGCATTTATTGGAAACATATTTTCCACTCCGTGCTGTTAAGTTTCTGATAATATGAACTCTGAATGAGTTCTTTTAGTTCCACCAACCTAATTATTGTGGTCATTGTTGGACATTGATAAAATTATCTTATCTTATCTAGTAGTTTCTATGTATTCCAAGATTCGATTTGTGCTGAATTGCTACCATGAGTTGGACCTAGCATTTATTTAAGATATATATTGTATTATGAATTTATGTGTGATGGCTTATCATAATGCATTGATTTGTTGTAACATGTAATGTGCTATCATGCCATCATTTGATGGCACTCTTGTACTATGAATGATATCACCTTCATCTCTATGACCCCAGATTTGTGAGATGTTAATGCATTTTTGTATGGAATTGTGTGGAAGAATTAATGCTTACTGTTTTCATTTTCTTAATATGTTAAAATGGAATTGTTTACCTGAACTGATATTCTGCATTATTTCTCTTTAACTTTGCAGGTGGAAGAGAAAGGTTTAACTCCAGAAATGGCTGATAGCATTGGATCTCTTGTACTAAAGAGAGGAATGCCACTGCAGATGCTGGCTGAGCTTAAACAGGAAGGCAGCTGTTTTTTGCAGCATGATGGCTCTGTACATGCACTTAATGAACTGGAAATTTTGTTTCAGTATCTAGAGCGTTCAGGTTGTCTGAACAAGATAGTATTTGATCTTAGTCTTGCAAGAGGTCTTGACTACTACACTGGAGTGATATATGAAGCTGTTTTCAAGGGCAGCACACAGGTTTATTGATGTGCTCTTCTTTACTTGTATTTATTAAAATAATTTTCCTTCTTGATGTCGATTCTTGTTGATTATTTCCCTAGTCTCACTTGGTCTCCGTGGAAGTCACCCAGTATTCACAATTGGCCCCAACCACTGTTGTGTGTGTGGGTGAGCATCCACAAGCATGAGCACAAGCACTAGTGTCTCACTTAATAGGACTTGAACCTTAGTGGGCACTATATTAGCTACCTGCTTTCACTGACCTGGCAAGTCATTGTTGACTCTTCCTAGATTTTAGATTATAAGGTAATTGATTGTATACTTCATATCTATTTTTCCTTTACATTGATAAAACACTATGAATGATACATAGAATTTATTAGCTTTTCTAAATGACTGCTAATTATTTGCTAATAGCAAACAAACAAGTCTGATGGTAATGGAGATGTTTGATTAAGTCAAATATGCTATTTTCTTAGGTGTGAGTGAACTCTGAAGCAGTAAACTATTTGATTCTAAAGCTATTTTCACTGAAGAAAGTCTATGTAAACAACATAAATTAGCAAATTTAGTAGATTAGTCAAATTATGTTGGAGTTTATCAGAGGTCTCAGCAAACCCATCCCTCCCTTGTGATTCTTATGTGAATGTCCTCAATACCTACAAGCTAGACTCATAGAGAGATTGCAGTTTAAGTTTTTTGGTAGGTAACAAAAAAATATTTTATAAATTTATAATATATATGATATTGCTACCAAATTTACAAAATTAGTCTGCTTGTTGCTAGCCGCTGAAGTGTTTGGACTTGACTATTTGAAAACACCAATTCTTTTGCCAGTCTTGTCATAGAAAATCTGAGTACTGACATCATATCTTTGATTCAATCCTATACGTATTTGGATTAACATTTGAAGCTTAAATCAAATATCTATGACAGATCTCATTCCAGGACCGACCCCTCAATGATTTTGGATTTGCAGGTTCCTTCAAAACAGATTGGACTAGCGGTAGCCTGCCTTTTCTTGTTGATTTTTCAAAGAAACCATACAGCCAGAAATAACACTCCCCTTGCAACTGCTACCTAGATTGCTATTGATATTAGCCAATATTGGACCTTGTATGGAGCCTAGAAGATGCAGTATGTTAGATTATGACAACTGAGGAAGGTCTTCTGTGCATGCATGTGTCCTTGCATGCAGAAGACGTTAATTGAATAAGCCAATAAAATGTATTTAATTAATTTTTCCAAAGTTTACTTTGGAAAATTAATTAAAGTGATCTATCTAATTATTGACTTAATGAAATTACTTTTATAAAGGATGAGCGAAAAATTAAAGTAAATGGCAATATCTAATCTTGGCCATTGACCTCACCGGAGGATCTCATCCATTGATCCATAGTGAGATTATGTTATTCACTTAGCATTGAGTTATAAAGGAAAAGTCATTTGGTTGAGAGGACACACATTCACTCCGACAGAGATTGAGAGAGCAGATTTGGGGGAGAGAGAGTTTTACGAAGAAGACGGAGGAGTAAGATTCGGAGAAGACACTCGAATCAGCAGAGAGAGAGACAGGGCAGAAAGAGGCGGAGGTGTTCGCAGCAACAGGGCCGTACAGCAGCCGTATAGCAGGCTGTTGATTCCGTACAGGCCATACAGCAGCTTTAGCTGCCTCGGTTACCGTGCCAACCCCACAGGTTTTTCTCAGTTGTTTTATGTGTTTCGATTTTGCCATTGTTGGCTGAAAATTGAATTTCTGATTTGTAAAAGAGCTCCATATTTTCTAATAAAATATTTTTCCTACTGGTGCACCGGTTTTCTCATCTTGGGTTTTTCCGGGGGTTTATACCCGAAAATTAGTGTGTTATTTCTGTTGGTGTGATTGATTGGTATATCTCTCAGTGTTTTAATTCCGTTGCAAATTTTATGAGTAAAGAAATCCATGTGTGGTTATTTGGTTGCAATTACACTAGCATGCATTTGGCCCTAGTTGGATTTTAAAGGAAAATTTACATGGTATCAGAGCTCTTCTGAGCAGACTGAGAGATAGCAGCAGAGTGCTTGGATAGATCACTGCATATCTATCCAAGGGTTTATTGGCACTATTCACTATGGTTGTACAATTGACAGTTGAGGATAGACTCCAGGGGCCACAAAATTTTCCTACTTGGAAAGAGAGGATCACTAGGATCCTGGACGTTAGTGATGCTAAAGAGCACATTGACAGTACCAAGGCTGCTCCCACAGATCCGACAGATTTAGCTGCTTGGAAGAAGATTGATTCCAGGGTAATGTTGATCATCTTAGGTGGTGTGAAGGACCACATAGTCCCTCACTTATCTGGGAAGAAAACCGCATCAGAGATGTGGAAGGCTTTGGAGAGTCTCTACCAGAGTAAGAATGAAAACCGGAAGATGGTGCTGCAGGAGAGATTGCGCAGTACCAAGATGGCCAAGGGTGAAGGAGTGGTGCCTTATCTTACAAGGCTCACATAGATTAGGGATGAGCTTGGAGCAGTGGGCTCTAAGATTGAGGATGAGGAGCTTGTTAGTATAGATCTCAATGGCTTCTCTAAGCCATGGGACGTCTTTGTTAAAGGCGTTGTGGATCGGGAGAATCTCCCTGACTGGCAAAGATTGTGGGATGACTTCGCACAAGAAGAGACCCGGATGGGTCAAGGTTCAGCTTCATCAAATGGTACTACACAGATCGTGGATGAAGAGGCTCTAGCCCTAACAAGCAAAGGTAAGGGGAAGGAAAAGAAGAAGAAGGGTGGCAAGAAGAACTTGGACATGGCAAAAGTCAAGTGCTTCATTTGTCACAAGTAGGGTCACTTTGCTTCCCAGTGCCCAGAGAAAAAGAAGAAGAAGAACAACACTCAAATGGCAGGATCTGTAGAGGTGGATGATTTCAGCAAGAGTTTTGAGGAGGACTTTTGTTTGGTAGCGTAAATGGCAAGCTCCGTCAGCAACAGTATCTGGTATGTTGATAGCGATGCATCTTGTCACATGACGGGACACAGAGGGTTCTTCAAGAGCTTGCAGGAGGGTGGAGTGAATCTCCACATTGAGTTAGGAGATGATGCGCGGTATTAGGCGCAGGGTGTTGGCACTGTATCGTTTCAGAGGGAGTCTGGAAAGCCTATCAGTTTTGCTGATGTGCTATATGTCCCAGGGATGACCAAGAATCTCATATCAGTATCCACACTAGAAGACAAGGGTTTTCTAGTGACTTTCCGTGACAGGAAAGTATATATTAGACCTAATGGGTCAGATCAGAGATTGGATAGAGTGATTGGGGTTAAGAGCGGGAAGGTTTACAGACTTCAATTTGAGCCTGCAAAGGCTCTGGTCAGCAGTAGCAGTAGTGATTGTGAGTTGTGGCATAGGAGGATGGCACACTTCACCATGGTGCACTGAGGCATCTGAGACATGCAGTCATTGGAGTTCCTTCAGTTCAGGAGGACAAGCACAACCACTGCAAGGGTTGTGCGTTGGGGAAGAACATCAGGAGACCTTTCCCACATAGTGAGCAGAAGTCTGAGGGAGCCTTAGACTTGGTGCATTCGGATTTATGTGGACCGATGAGTGTACATTCATTCAGTGGTTACAGTTACTGCGTCACATTCATTGATGACTATTCCAGGAAAACCTGGATCTATTTTCTGAAGGCCAAGTCAGAGGTCTTCGATTGGTTCCGAGAGTTCAAAACTCTCTTGGAGAACCAAACAGGGAGAAAGATTCGGATATTGAGGACAGACAACGGTGGTGAGTACACCGACAGAGAGTTTGTGGAGTACTGTGCATCAGAGGGGATCAGGAAGGAATACACTGTTCCTCATACCCCACAATAGAATGGAGTGGCGGAGAGGAAGAACCAGACACTGGTGAGTGCATCTAAGGCCATGTTATTTGATCAGGGATTACCTTTAATCCTACGGGCCGAGGCATTTCAGACTGCAGTATATGTCCAGAACTGGTGTCCCCACACTGCATTGGGGAGGAAGACACCTGAGGAGCTATTTACAGGTACTAGACCAAACGTGAGTCATTTGCGTATATTTGGGAGTATCTGCTATTGTCACATTCATGCTGACACTAGGAAGAAGCTGGATCCCTCTGGAGAGAAGGGGCTTCTAGTTGGGTATAGTGAGACTTCCAAGGCTTATAGAGTATATATCCCAGCTCGCAAGAGGATCATTGTGAGCAAGGATGTCCTGTTTGACGAGGACAAAGCCTTGAGAAGATCTATGGACTTACCAGCACAGGAGCAGCCAACACAAGACTCGGGAGGAGTCAAGTTGGAGGAGTCACAGGTACAGATTCCGACACAGGGCACTGGCTCTGGTAGTCAGAGGGAGTCAGGTGGACAGGATCCTCCTATCTTTGATGGGGAGGATGAGCAACAACAGGAGGAGGACATCCAGCAGCCGCAACAGGCAAACACTAGGCCAGGGCCTAAGTGGTATAGGTCCACAGTTCAGGATTCCAGACAGGTGAGCCTTCCACAAAGATCTTTCAGACGTAGCGTACCACCAGATAGATTGAGTTATATGGCATTGATGACAGAGTTGATTGACTTTGAACCTTCTAGTTTTGAGGAGGCTGCACAACATGATGTGTGGCAAGAGGCCATGGTTGAGGAGTATGACTCAATCATGAAGAATCAGGTATGGGAGGTTGTTCAGAGGCCACAGGATAAGAAGGTGGTGGGTTCGAGATGGATCTACAAGGTAAAGCATGCATCAGACGGAAGTGTGGAGAAGTACAAGGCACGCTTCATGGCGAAGGGGTATTCGCAGAAGGAAGGTATTGACTATGAGGAAACCTTCGCCCCTGTTGCAAGGTATTCTTCTATTTGGACTATCCTATCATTGATAGCAGAGATGGGTTGGCACGTTCATCAGATGGACGTGAAGACAACCTTCCTCAATGGAGTGATTGAACAAGAGGTTTATATTGAGCAGCCAGAGGGGTTTGAGGTGGAGAGTAGAGAGTCTCATGTATGCAGACTACAGAGAGCTCTTTATGGGCTCAAGCAGGCACCTCGAGCATGGTACTCGAGGATTGACAACTATCTACGAGAGATGGGGTTCCAACAGAGTGAGGTAGACCATAACTTGTACTTCTTGTCAGGTGAGGTACCTCTCATACTGGTCCTATATGTAGATGATCTCTTTCTTACAGGAGATGAGAGGCTGATTGGGGACTGCAAGTCCAACCTTGCAGTAGAGTTTGAGATGAAAGACCTTGGGTTGATGCATTACTTTTTGGGTCTGGAGGTTTGGCTGAGAGATGGGTGCTTCTTCATTGGACAGGGGAAGTATGTAGGTGAGATCTTGAAGAGATTCAGGATGGAGGACTGCAAGTCCATGGCTATACCTGTAGTTTCCAACTAGAGGAAGATTGATGCATCAGGATTAGAGGAGTTTGATCCTACTCTGTATAGGCAGCTTATCAGGTTGCTTATGTATCTGGTCAACACTCGACCAGACATCAACTTTGCAGTCAACTCTTTGAGTCAGTTCATGGTGAACCCTTGAAGAGTACATTGGACAGCTGCGAAGCATATACTTCGGTACATCAGAGGTACAGTGGAGTATGGATTGGTTTATGAGCGCAGTGGGAGTATACAGTTGGCAGGTTTCACGGATGTTGACTGGGCAGGATGTGTAGAGGATCGGAAAAGCACTTCAGGTTGCTGCTTCAGCATTGGTTTAGGAGTTGTCTCTTGGTTCAGCAGGAAGCAGAAGTCAGTTGCATTGAGCTCAGCTGAGGCTGAGTACATGGCAGCCAACATGGCTGCATGTGAGGGGATGTGGCTGAGGAAGTTGCTCTCAGGATTATTCGAGAGTGAGCTAGAGACTACTATTGACACAGCCATACTTAGCGAACGCTTCAAGGTTCCTAAATATGACGTGCGGCACTGCTTGGGAACGCATGAGGGCGTGACCAACTCACACATTACACCAATAGACTACGCCTAAACCACCATGCGGAAACCATACTCCTATCTCTTATGCGTTTTCATACTTAGTTAATTTTTACAGTTTGCCCATACAAACAAACAACCAAGACACAAGAGACAGCTTTTTATATGTGGGCGGCACTCCAAACCGGAACGTGCCTAACACCCAAGAGATGACTTGTTTTAACGACGGAGGATGCCACATACTTGGCAACTCATCCGCGAGTGAGCCCAACTAGCAACACTTTGAATACAATCAAGACACAACTCAACTGTCACCGCTGCGCATGTCTGCCTGCTGCAAAACACATGCCAAGTCTCTCCGCTGCATCGCTGCCTAAACTCGCAACTCTGTGGAAGCCTGCACCGTCGCACTGTCGTCTGCACTACGTCTAGGGCTTAGGCCTGCCTACACCATGTGCTCCTTGAAACAGCTGATATGTGTGCGAAGCCTCTTCCAAGCATCCTGCCTGAAACGTGCCGAAGCCTTCCTTCGCGAAGCTCTCCGACTTGCCTACTTAGGCCTGCTACTGAGATGTCCAACTGCCATCCGTTCGCTGGTTGCCACCTCCGCGGTCGCACAACCAAATGCGAAGTCAAGTATCCACAACAACACCCCATCCTGGTCCACACTTCTGAACGCACCTGCCTGGACGCCCTGCTGGGTGCATGTGCCAAACGCAACCCAAATGCCTCCCTGCGGAAGGAACATCAGTCACACCAATCCGGGTACACTGCGGATGCACCTGTCTGAGCGCACCTCTGGGCACACTCCTGAACACTGCGGAACCGTCCCCTGCCGAATGCGGACCGAGTGCACTTCTGGGCGCCATCTTCCTGGACGCACCTCTGCGGACCGCGTCACAACTAGCCGCGGACCAAATCTGCCTTGTGCACCATTCTGGGCGCACGCCTGCGGAACGCATCGCAACACTCCGCGAACCGGGCGCACTGTCAAAACTGCCAAGACATGCGGAAGTTCCCCACCACCTGGGCGCACTTCGCTAACCTGTTGAAACCCCAACAAGTTTAAACCAAACGCCTTCTGCAAAGCTCGCATCCGCAGCCGTCTGCCGAATGCCTCGTCTGGTGGGCGCTGTCATTAGCGCACTTCTGCGGAACGCGAAACGCTCATCTGCGGAATGTCAACCCAGAACACTCATCTGCGGAACGTCAACCCAGAACACTCATCTGCGGAGCGCGTCCAACCTGAACGCCTGCGGAAGCCAAGTGCGGATCCTGTGCTACTACTGCGGACGAAATCCCAGCACTTAGCCAAATTTCCACTCTTGCTGTCATCCGTCTCCGCAACCGCGCATCTGCGTTTTTGAGCGAACTTAGCCAAACTGTCGCGCGCCTGCCAAGCCTGCTTGCCGCACTGCCTGGCAGGGCGCCTCCGCGTTTAGCCACAGTCGTTTTCCTACTCCGCGTCCGCTACCTTTTTGGCTAGGCTTCCTTAGCCTTTTTATACACTTGGGTGTGCGTCGCGTCTATCCCAGCCGACACACCAAGTGGGCGCATGGTCCAAGTGAGTTGGGCGTTTTCCAACCAACGCCCCACCCAACCGCCCATCGCACCGTTTGAGTGGTGCCCATGACCCTTGCGGAGCGCTCGTCGCGTGGGTGTCTTTCCCACACTTAGCCATTTTCACGACCAAGTGCCCATCCGCAATGGTCCAATGACCCACTTCGCTAAGCTGGAGGAACCCCAAGTTATTCCAAATACTTGGGTCGTGACAACTATAGTTTATTGTGACAATCAAAGTGGTATCAACCTTTTTGAGAATCCAATGTTCCATGATAGGAGCAAGCACATTGACATTCGGTATCACTTCCTTAGAGATTGTGTTCAGAGAGGAACCATTTGGTTGGAGTACATACAGACAGATGAGTAGGTGGCAGACATATTCACCATGGCACTTTGCAAACTCAAGTTTGTGAAGTTCAGAGACAAGTTGGGGTTGTTACCGAATCCCTTCCTCGTTCAGAGGGAGTGTTAGATTATGACAACTGAGGAAGGTCTTCTATGCATGCATGTGTCCTTGCATGCAGAATACGTTAATTGAATAAGCCAATAAAATGTATTTAATTAATTTTTCCTAAGTTTACTTTGGAAAATTAATTATAGTGATCTATTTAATTATTGACTTAATGAAATTACCTTTTATAAAGTATGAGCGAAAAATTAAAGTAAATGGCAAGATCTAATCTTGGGCATTGATCTCACTGGAGGATCTCATCCATTGATCCATAGTGAGATTAGGTTATTCGCTTAGCATTGAGTTATAAAGGAAAACTCAATCGGTTGAGAGGACACACATTCATTCTGACGGAGATTGAGAGATCAGATTTGGGGGAGAGAGAGTTTTACGAAGAAGATAGAGGAGTAAGATTTGGAGAAGACACTCGAATCAGCAGAGAGAGAGACAAGGCAGAAAGAGGCGGAGGTGTTCGCAGCAGCAGGGTCGTACAGCAGGCTGTATGGATTCTGTACAGGCCGTACAATAGCAGGCCGTACAACAGCTTCAGTTGCCTCGGTTATTGTGCCAACCCCACCAGTTTTTCTCAGTTGTTTTATGTGTTTCGATTTTGCCATTGTTGGCTGAAAATCGAATTTCTGATTTGTAAAAGAGCTCCATATTTTCTAATAAAATATTTCTCCTACTGTTGCACCGATTTTCCCATCTCGGGTTTTTCCGGGGGTTTATACCCGAAAATTATTGTGTTATTTCTATTGGTGTGATTGATTGGTATATCTCTTAGTGTTTTAATTCCGCTGCAAATTTTATGAGTGAAGAAATCCATGTGTGGTTATTTGGTTGCAATTACACTAGCATGCATTTGGCCCTAGTTGGATTTTAAAGGAAAATTTACATAGTACATATGCAAGAGAGAAGACAAGAAATTCAAACCGAATGGCCTCCATGCTATTCATCATTTGAAATTATAATGAAGACAACTTTTCCACTCCCAGCCCTTGATTACACTCCTGAACATCAGACTTTATCTCCATGTTTTGCATGAAGGAATTGAAGGCATTGTGGACTCCTTCCATTATCCTCTAGTAAAGTGTCTCATGCCTCATTAATGGAGGAGCACGTGTTAGATGTGAATTTTCGGTAGTAGTCCAACATAGCATCTAACAAAAAAATTCAGCCTCCAAAGAAGACTGGTAGAGGGTATGCTTGTCTCTTGTATGTCATTCTTCTATTGGATTTCTATGGGCAGCCCTTCACGCCCTATAATGATTTGCAGCATTTTTCCTTCCCTTTTCTTCTCCCCTCCGAAATATCTTTCCTTTTTTCTACCAAAGAGGAGTTGAGGGACTCTCCTGGTTCATATCGTGATTCCTTCTTGTCCCTCTCCTAGCAATGGAGAAATCTTTGGGTAGGAGACCAAGTGAGACTAGGGAAATAATCGACAAGAATCAACATCAACAAAAAATTGTTGAGCGTCTGAAATATAACTTATTGGCAACATCGACGAAAAATCGGCAAACTACGGCAGGCATTAAAGAAAACAAAGTAATTTTTTTCAATTTTTTAAACATATAAACCAACAACAACCTCAAATAAACACATTGAGACATAAGTATGGGAAAAACACTGATATATAGATGATGTAGTGTATGGCAAATAAATAGTGATACAACTAAGTTGATACTGAATTTTGAACCCTGATAGCTATTCAATCAAGGACTCAAAAGTGGACAACCAATACAAACTGACAACAAATATATAAATGTATCTCATCACGATGAGTCATCTACAGTGACAAATCTACCAGCTAGATATCTAGTATCAATTCCCTCTCCCCGTTTTATGGGAAAAGGTCATGGTCCATTTGCCACTAAAAGGCCCTACATCATCTTTCTGATGCCAATTGGTTGGTGTAGGTGTATTGATATGTGTAGGTGGTGTTGATGTTTCCACATCACCCTCCATTAGCAACTTGCTAGTAGCCGCATAATTAGCTACGTTATCTGTATCATTTTCCATGTTACAAATCAATCTCCTGGATAAACCCATCCAACAATTTACACAACAATGTCACATCTTTAACATGTGCTAATATATTAACTGGTCTTATAAAATTTTTGCCCCTAGGACAATGTACTATGAAATGAACAAGGGTCCTACCCTTCCCATATCAAACCATTGGACATCATAGTCCATCTAGTGGCCTCCCATGACATTTTAGGTCCTCCTATCTAATATTGATGTCATTCTTTTCCACTTGAAGAATTGGCCCCTACAACTCCTTATACCTAGGTCAACAATAGGATAGCATCACACATTGATTGGAAAACTGGATTGTTGTTTCAAATGCTCAAACTTATGTCACTACATAAAAGCCACCATCCCACAACCTTGTTTGCTTCTTGATTCTCCCTTTTTTAAACTATTCACAAGATGGAAGGTTGTGCCCATCTATGGCTTTTGGAACAAAGAAAGGTGAGGTTCTCATGGAAGTTGAATTTGTGGAGTCCCTCTCATTGCCTTGAGTCCTAGATATGCTTGTGGTTCTTGAGGATCTAGCGACTCCATTGGTAAGTTTAGCTTTGGTAGAGACTACCTCTTCATAAATAACATCGTCTGCAACTTGCATAATCTCTAGGGTTGATTTAGTACAAATCCCAAACCCATGCCCATTGAGTTTAGCTAAGTGGTACTTCAACTGACTAATGTTGATTTTTTTGACCTCAGGCCTAGATAGTTAATTCCTAGTGGTTTCCTTTCTTCAAAAATTAACTTTCATCCCACTGATTAAATTACACTGCTGAGATCTATTAACACAAATTACAATGGAAGCAAACTAGGAAATAGATCACATAAAAACATATAAGAATTTATGTCCTTCAAAATCAGCTTTTCATTAACAAATAATCCAAGCTTACAAGGGCTCCCTTATTGGGAAAATGGCCCTGTAAATTACACAACAAACCTGGCAAAATCTGCCCTTCATAAGACCAAAATCAACTGAAATTTTGCCTCGGAGATCTCCACGTAAAACCCAGAAAAGCCCAGGAAAAAAACATTTCTGTTGTTGCTGTACTGCCCCGTCCGTATGGTTGTAGGGTCTGTATAGATTCGTATGTAACAGTTCTCCACAGATATGCCCATACTGATGTACGGATTACGTACGTCAAATCAGTACAGCTGTACAAAAATAGTACGACATGTTTCTTACGGCTGTACAAAATCTGTACGGTTGCACCTGTAAACTTTTTTTGTCTATTTTCTTGCCCAGCTGCGCCTCTGCCCTGATTCGTATGACTGCCTGTTGCTCCCGGATTGCTGTCTTCCTTTTCTCCTTGGCCTGGAAATAAAAAATTCCTTCTTCTTTCCTCCTTGGATAAAAGTCCTTCTTCACCCTTACCCAAGAGACTGAAAATCATAAACTCCTCTTAATTTTCACTCAATGCTGGAGTCTCTCTCTTATGTGTTTATCCTCTCCCCTTAGGTACCTTTTATACTTTTGGGCTGAACCAAAACCCGAACTTCAATGTCTGAGATTAGATATCACTCACTTGAGATCAAGGGCTAAGATTCATTTGATTAACTTAAATTAGTAAATCCCCAAAACTTAGGTTTTTCTTCAAATTAACCCCAATTAGTTATAAAAGGGAATTCACTTTAATAAGTCCTTTAATTAAAGTGAATTTCCGAAGTACCTGAGAGGTCACGGGGACGAATCCCATGGGTAAGATACCCACCCCATGGAAATACCTGTCCAAGCTACAAAACATCAACAAAACCCCTCCTATCATGGGTTGCCCACATAGTTTGCAAGACAACGTTTGTTGGTTTTCCCATTTTCAGGTTCATCATATTGCCATAATGGGTCCAAAAGCTTTGGCTTGTTGGCAAGGCAATACTCAAATCTAGGGCAAAAGAAAATGAAAAAATGAAAATTAAACACTGCTAAAAAAATAGCTCGCTGGTTAGAAAAAAGACAAACCTATAAATTGTTCTATGAGCCATGAAAAATGCTAATAAGAGGCAAGCAACATGCATTTTGAAAACTTTGCATAAATCTAGAAAAAATTCTAGTTAAGAGGGTGGAATTTGAAGAAATACCTAGGATTTGAGAATATGAAAACCATAGGTGATGAGAACAATGGTTCGGAACTTTGGCCCTCCTAAGATTGGTGGCTGATGATGGTAAATGCCTGCCCTCTCATTCCCCAACAACTTTAAGAGGGTACAAATTTACTTGGTGATTTTTTCCCATTTTTGCCGATTTTTTTCAACAAATTGCAAAGTCCTGATTTTGTTAAATTTCATACATTCATAGCATAATAATTCAAATGCATAACCAAGATCACTAGAAGAAAGACAAAGCACAAAACAATAACAACATAGTTTATCTTGGGAAACCCAAACGGGAGAAAACCCAGCAACCTTCGTATAGAGATGATAATTCCGAGATCAGAGTACAATCATAAAAGAGAGAAGATGGAAATACTTCCCAAAAATAGAAACCCCAAAATAGTCTTCTTCTCCAGCAGGTGCGAACTTCATTCTCTGGGTGATGCGAACTTCATTCTCTGGGTGATGCGAACTTCACTTGATTGGATGAGTGAATAATGAGGTGCACTTTACCTCTATTTATACAAGTGCTAACATGAAAAATTCCCTAACTGGGCCGACTTCACTTGGGGGCAATTAATAATTTAATTTTTAATATTTTCTTTTGCTTCTTTTCACCCTGTTGTCTGCCGAGATGCACACCAGCAACATAAATCTTTCGAAAGTTGTTTCCTTACTATATGTGGGAAAGTTGTGGCCTTGGGGGCAAGCAATGAGCCAGGTACTGTCACCTGAATCCCAGCTCCTCCGTTTAGGCAAACTCTTAACGAAGCCAAGGGGGGTTGTCCCTAACAAAGAGTTGTCTAAGGCTCTATGTTTAAATGTTATTTAAAGGTGATATGATGTGGATGAGTGTTGTTTAGGAGTTTTTTGTGTGATCGTAGATTTATAATATTTGAAAATTAAACAACACAAAGATAAACTTGCAATACCACTTGAAGAAAATGCACCACTGATTGACAATTCAATAACTCAGATATGAAGCATCCACAATGACACAATTAAAGCAAATGACACATGAGCTTCTGACAAATAAAATAAATGAAAAATAGAAGGACTAGTGCCTTATGGAGTTAAAATAATGCTTGGGATGCTGAGATACAAGAGTTCAGTGTTGCTTGATACAAGTTTTGGTTTGGTGCTTGAGATCGTTTTGCAAGTGTTCTTTTTAAATTTTATTATAAATTTTGAGGTGATCTTGATTATTATGGCAAAAGGGAATTTCCAACCGATATGCAAGGTATTGGAAATCTTTCCGGGAATACTCTAAATGGCTCCGTTCAAAGACATGACGGACCACCCAGTTTTCTAGCGAGGCGTTCAATAACTAACCAGCCACTAGAATCTGAACTTGGAATTTGCCCATTTTCGAGTATTGTATCGATCGATGCCAGATTCGTTGGTTATGGGGTGGTGAATTTTATTATGGTTGAAGTTGGAATTAATGTGAACAATTAAAAAGCCCAATACCGTTTCTGAGTAACCCAACCTTTCTCAAGGAGGGGCAGAGCATACGTGGTACGGAAAATGGTTAATTCCAATTTTTATGGGAGAATGTGAGTTGTGAGTGTTTTACTTAGAGCACAAAGAAACAAACCTCTCCGACAGAGAGTGCTCTTGATCCACCTTATGGTGAGATTCAAGAGACTTATCTAAACTAGTATGAGAAATGCAATGCAACAAGATGCTCTCCGATAGAGAGTGCTCTTGACTTGTCTTATGACTAGTTCAAGAGACTTTGTGTTCCTTTTAAGATTGAGCAAATATAGAAAAGATACACAACAAGATAGCTCAATATGAAATGATAAAAGATCTAGACTAGCAATTAGTGTTCTACTTGCGAAATGGGAAGACTAATCTACTTGCAAAAGTAAAGTCTAAGCTAAAGATGAAGCAAACCAAACAAGACACTACAAACTTCCCCAAATGGGGAAGTTGGGTTGTGGGAGCTTAAAAATCTCACTAGCAAATTTTGTTAATGAGATTACAACTTTTTTGGGATTTCAACCTTTGAAGAGAACTTGAAAAGATAAAATGAGAAGCCTTAATGGCTTTTACAAAAAAGGAGAGTGGTGTTTTGGATCTTCTTTTTTTGTTTTGGATCTTCTTCTTGGTTTAGATATTTCTTCAAGTCTTTTGCTTTGTGTTCTTCTTGGTTTTTCTCTTCAATCCTTTGGATTTGCTTGTGTGATCTCCTCCTTAAGCACCTACATCAAAAGCCAACTTAAACACCCATTATTCATTAGTCGAATCAAACTTGAAGACAAACTAATCTAAGATCTATAATCTAGAAATGGAAACTAACTAACAATTCAAATGAAAATCAAACTTTTAAAGAAGGTGATGCAATCCTAGATCTAAGATACAAAGTAAAAATGAGATCTAATGCAACTTTTTTAAATGAAACTAGATGCAAGTCACAAGCTAAAAGAAAAAGAACTAAGATCCAAACATACAAGCTAACAATGCTAACTTCTAGATGAAAACTAACAAAGCTAACTAACAAATGCAAGATGAAGTGGATGGAAAGGAGGGGGTAAAAGGGAAATGGAAGAGGCCGCCAATAAGGACAGGGAGCAACAACAAGCTAAAAGTGGCAGCCAAGTGGTAAGGAGAGAAAGAAAAAGAGAAGGACGAGAGGAGGAGGATAGAGGTAGAAGGCGAGAGCAATGAAGGAGCAAGGGAAGGAAAAGATAGGGAGCAACAGAGAATGAAGGGACAACAGCAAATAAGAAGGGATTGTAATGACAAGGATGGGGCAGCAACAAAGAAAGGAGTAGCAACGAGAAGAAGATAAGAGCAGCCGAGAGATAAAGGAAAAAGAGAAGAGCGAAAGGAATGGAGGAAGTCGAAGGGAGCAAGAGAAAAAGATCAAGGAGAAAAGGAGCCAAACAAGGCTAAGAGAGGAAGAAACCAAAATGATAGATCTCGATGGTTTAGGGCTTCTTATGGAAATACAAGTAACCGAAATTGTTTTAAAAATAAAGTGTGATGGATGAGGAAGAACCCCTGTTGGCTATGTTTCTTCACTTGGAATTGGAAGCCTTTGAAGATCCTGCAAAGTGAAAGTATTAGATGGAAAAAGTTCTTGTTTAATGAAGGAGAGATTGAGCTCCAATCTCCTCTCCACCTTTAGTGATCCTTGAAAACACAACACTCAACAAGACAAAGAAGATCAAGTGCTAGAATGTAAATCAAACAAACATCTAAAAGACATTAGTATATTCGACTACGTTCTGTCCGATCTAGATATTTGAGAAACTTAGCATTGATAATCAAATAAAAACTTTAAATGACTAACCTCATGTGCTAGATTGATAGCTTTCTAGAGCAAGCATTGAACATAATTTGAAAAGGAGAGAGTAGGGTGAGAGAGATATCACCTCACACAAGATGAAACCACAACACAAAACCCTTGCATAGACCTCCAAAGTCGCTTTTATTCCAAGATTAAACAAATGATTATAATACAATTTTTGGCAAAGTTCTCTTGCACAAAATCTCCATCCTAAGAGAGCCCAAGAGGCATCTCTTTATACAAAAACTAATGACCAAAGACCTAATTCGAACTTGGCAAATAGAGAGAGCCAATATCAATCAACACCAAGTCGAATTCCAATCAAATCAAAGCTTGGAGTGCATGATCCAATAGTTAACACGAGTTCTTGGTAGTTGAGAGTGGGGAGGTGGCCTCCACCTAGGCAAGGCGCCCCTCACTCCTCCCTTGGAAGCTCCATCAATCCAATTTGTGAGCTCTGTTGTCCGCCAAATTGCACACCAGCAGCGGAAATCTTTCGAAAGCTGTCTCTTCACTACAAGTGAGAGAGGTTTGGCCTTGGGGCAAGCAATGAGCCAGGTACTGTCACCTGAATCCCAGCTCCTCCGTTTAGGCAAACTCCTAACGAAGCCAAGGGGGGTAGTCCCTAAGAAAGAGTTTCACTAAGGCTCTAGTATTTATAGTGTTTTTGGTATGGGGTGATGTGGATGAGTGTTGTTTTAGGAGTTTTTGTGGTGAGACCGAAAATATGAAAAATGAACAATAGATAATAAGCAATCCACGTTGCGAAATAAGATAACAAGATGGCAATATGATTCAAGACTTAATTAATTACTAGAGCATTCACAATATGAAATAAACACAAGGACAAATGGTCCTGATCAATATATACTTTTAAACAACCAGTGCCTTATGGAGGCAAAGAAAAATAAAGATTGTGATGCTGAAAGTGTGGGTCTTGAAGAAATGCCGTTTGTGAGATCGTTGTGCAGATTATCTTTGTAAATTGAAGATTTTAATGGTCTTGATTATGAGGGTAAAAACCAAGGATATTCAAGAGAAAGTCCGGAAAGATAGTATCAAGTGCCTCCGTTCAAGGACATGTCGAGCCACCCAGTGCTCTAGCCAGGCCGCGCAATGCTAACCAGCAAACTAGAGGCTGAACATGGAACCCCGGTGCCCCCACTAAGAGATTACCCACTGAACTTATCTTATAGCTCAACTCCGGATTGGTTGGTTATGGGGGTGAAAGTTTGATTAGTTATCACTTATGAATTTAACAAGTCTTCCACCTTTCTGAGTACTAGCCCAACCGTTTCCGGTTGGTAGAGCATACGGGTGTTGGACGATCAACCAAAAGTAAATTTATTAGGGGGAAAATGTGGGTTAAAATATTTTATTATTTAGAGCACTTGTTCAACTCTCTGACAGAGAGCGCTCTTGACTTGATCTTATGACCACAGTTCAAGAGACTTCCTAATTTAAAAATGCCTAATGCAGGGGGAACATGCAAGTCTATATGCTCTCCGACAGAGAGTGCTCTTGACTTGGATTTGACCAAGTTCAAGAGACTTTGTTCGTTTTAAGAAACAAGTAGCAGTTGTGATAACAATCAACTTTGTAATACATAAATCATGTGAAAGCTCAAATGGATGTGAAATATTGTTAACATGCTACCTGCAAAATAAAATGAAACTTTACTTAGTGTTCTACCAAACAAATTTATTCTAAAGGTGGGATCAACCTCCGAACAAGGTCAACCACTAGAACCATCAGTCTTGGAAACCTTCCAGCTAGCTGGATGTCCACAAGAAGCTGATGGGGGAACGAGAAGCTACCACAAAGTTATGTGGCCTTTGGGATACAATCCCAAAGTTAGCTTACTCTAGTCAAGACTTGGAAGATAAATTAATCTAAGTACGAAAATGAAGACTAATCTATGAACTTGAAAAAGATGAGATCTAAACTAAGCATGCACAACACTCTTCCCCAAATGGGGAAAAAAACCAAAAAAGTGGAGGCCTCCTCCACTTGAACTTTTATTAACTTGATTACAAATGCCTTGGGTTTGAAACCCTTGAAGGACTTTTGAGAGATAGAATAGAGGAAAGCTAAGAAGCTCTTAAGAGCTTTTACAAAGGATAATGTTTTTGATATATTTGGTTTAAGATCCTCTTCTTGCTTTCATTATTCTTCTTGGGTTTTGCAATTGTCCTTCTCTTCACTTTGGTTAACTTCTCCTCTTCCTATTTTTCAAATTCTCTTCTTGAGCTTGCTTTTGTCACACCTACAACACAAGTGAAAGTGAAACTACAAGCACCCTTTAGTGTTAGTCAAATCAAACAAAAATGAAACTAAACTAAGTCTAGATTTGAAAAATAGGTTCTAAAATGTAAAAGCATGAGATTTTATATTTTAATTTTTTAAATTTAACAAAACGGACCAGCAAGCTAAAGTGCTCCAAAAAACGATGGGAATGAGAATGCAACCACAAGATTTCACACTACTTCATATGCCAACTTATCTATTTTTAAAATGAAACTATAAAACTTTAAGAAAGAGATTAGATGCAAGCCCTAAATGACCTTTTGATATGCCTAAACTAACCTTTCAATGCATGAAATTTATAAAAGAAATCTAACTACTAGCCTTCCAAAGAAATGCAACTAGCTAATCTCTAACTTAACAAGTTTTGCTTTAATGTTTTGTTGTGATTCTTTGAAGGTGGACGAATGGGAAGAAGGGAGAGCAAACAATAAAGGAGGAGCGAATGGGAGATAAGAGGAAACTTGGAATGGAGATGGGATTCAAGTGGAACACTTGAGGGCTTGAAACACTGCTATGGAAATCCTCCGGTTAACCGGTGATACGCCAAAAACAAGTGTTGAAGAGAGCACAAGGGAACAAATCCCAAGCTATTCCCCAAGGTTGAAGGAACTTCAACCTTACGGCAAATCCTAAGCTAGGCTTAACAAAAAGAAATAAAGAGAGAAGGGGATAAGAGATAAATGGGTGGAAAAAGGTAAGGGGAATGGACTAGAAGAGGGAAGTTTTAGAACCAAGTAACCAGTTGAAAATATGATTTTTTGAAGATGGATTTCAAACTCAACACTTCTTTACCAAAATGCTTAAGATTGACTTTGGGAGATCCTGAAATGCACACAAATGTTAGGAAAAAGGTCTTTGAAGAGATGAAAGATGCACCCAAGTTCAAACCTCTCTTCAACCTATTAGATCTGCACAAGAAATTACTCACAAACACACCTTGATCAAATATTGTATGTAAAGCAAAATGAGATTAGAAGAGTATAAATATTTCCAACTACAGTCTACTCCTTTCGAATCACATAGAACCCCAACATCAATGGACAAGTTGAACCCAAATGCCCACCCTATGGGCTTAAGAAAGCCTTGTAAGCTAAATAATTGATCAAAGTGATGAAATATGAGCAATAAACAAATACAATATCACCTTAGAATAGATTAAGCATTTCCATAACAAGCATCAACACCATGTGGACCTCCCAAGTCGCTTTTATTTCCCAATAGCAATAGCTAGAACACGATTACAAATTGGCAGAGTAAGTTTGCCCAAAAGATCCATGAAGAGAAAGCCCAAATGGCCTCTCTTATATAACAAAACTCAATTCTAAAACCCTAATTCGAATTGGTGATGAAGAGAGCCAAAAACTCCATAAAAAACCAATCAAATCCATGTCAACACCAACCAAATCGAGCTTGGAGTCTTAATTCAATTCTAAAACCCTAATGGCCTCTCTTATATAACAAAACTCAATTCTAAAACCCTAATTCGAATTGGTGATGAAGAGAGCCAAAAACTCCATCAAAAACCAATCAAATCCATGTCAACACCAACCAAATCGAGCTTGGAGTCTTAACTCATCTTTAAACTTGAGTTTGGAGCCCATAATTTGAGGAAGGAGCCCCACATGCATTGATTTCATAATCCAACAACCCATTAATCAATTTCCAAATCACAAAAACGAATTTGCATGAAGGTGGGCGAATTTCTCAACTGTAGATCACTCCTAGTGCTTCGAAACTGATCTGAATCAGGTGGGTGAAGATTCCAATCATCGTAAATGCTTTTTGCCATGTCATTTTGACTTTTACTTTATTCAATTTGGCATTTTTTGGAGAGATTTAAATTATCTCCAATTTATTATTTTTTGAATATTTTAATTAATATTTCTCATTTTTTGATTTTTTGAGAAAATATTAATTATGAGGCCAAATAATTGTTTGAAATTTAGGGTTAGCTGGTCCATAGGTCATGTGTGATTTTTGGCTTATGAAACAAGCCATCAACCACTGAATTTGGACCCCGGACGACTGACATATTACAAATTATTATTTCTCTATTTAAACTATAGAGAAATTTATTAAATTTAAAAAATAATTAAAAAACCCAAACTCGACGGACCCGATAAATTTTTTTCGAAATTTTTTCGGAGGGTCCTAGAGACTTGGGACATGACCAAAACCTATTCTAATAGTGTCTAGTAGGCTTATATACATTAGTTGGACTCTAATAACCCCCCATGGCCAAAATTTTCAAAATCGGGCATTCCAACTTTGGAGGAGCGGGAGAAAACCTCATCGATTATAGCTCGGCGATAAGCAAAGTATAATTGACAAGGGAAAAAACTCCCTGGAATACCTTAGTTGCTTAATCAAGTCATGGGGAACCGAGACACTCATATCCTACTCGCACACTTTATTACAAACCCCCATGGGGCCATGGTCATGTCGACTCAAAAATAAAACTGGCTAACTGCTGCATTCTGAAACCCAGATACTCTGGAAGTGAACACTGATGTGTTCCAACATTGGCGGCTCAATAAAGTTTCAACTATTTGTACAAAATAGGTGATAACAAGCTCCACATCACAAATTCGTGAAGCATGCAAGGAATGCGAATTCTTTTGATTGAGTTGACTGGTGGTGACTGGATACTCAACTGAAAGTGATTGGAGTTGATTGGAATCCTCTTAAATGCTGATTGCCATGTCATTTAGCTTGTTTATTTAATCCAATTGGATTATTCTGGAGAGATTTGGATTATCTCCAAATTATTATTTTTTGATTATTTTTAATTAATATCTCTTTTATTGATATTTTGAGAAAATATTAACTAAGTGGCTAAATGACTGTCCGAAACTTAGGATAAGTGGGTTTGGGGTTTAACTGGGATTATTGGCTTAGGAATTAAGCCTTTAATTACTTAAATCCACCCTCCAACCACTTAATTATTACAAATTGAATTTTTTCAATTAAATATTTGGAAAAATTAATAATAAAATAATAAAAAATAAAATTATCCAACGCGTCCGGTAATTTTTTTTCGGACAACGTTTAAACACAACAAGAGACCTAGGAAATGACCATCTAACACATACATGGTGTCTAGTAGGTTCATATACATCAGTTGGACTCTAATACCCTCCCAGGGCCCAAACTTTCAAAATCGGGCATTCCAGCTTTGGAGGAAGCGGGAGAAAACCTCGTCGATTTTTGCTTGGCCATAGGCAAAGCATAATTGATAAGGGCAAAAACTCCTTGGAATACCTTAGTTGATAGTCAGGTCTTAGGAAACCGAGCCACTCAAAACCCTACTAGCACACTTATTACAAACCCCATGGGGCCATGGTCATTTTAACAGAAAAACAAAAGTGGCTAGTCATCACAAACTGAACCCCCGATACTCTGGAAGTGAACATTGATCATGTTCAAACACTGGCGGCTCAATGGAGGTTCAACTATTGTACAATATAGTTGGCAACACACCCCAAGGTTTACATTGATTCTTTCAAGTGTTTACATAAGTAATTACATCAAGTTTATTTCCCTGAGGAGTTACAATCAAGTACAATAAAAATATAATAATAATATCTTCCGAAGTTGCACAAAATCCAACAGATTTTTACTGATTCTTGCCATTTTTTCGGGCCAATTTTTTGTTTAAGGTTTGACATCACAAAAAATCACGACATCCTCATCTTTTTGGAGATTTTTTTTATCTATGGTTCTGCTATCACTGAACTTATAGCTGCCCTTAAAACTTATCCTATCCAGGATAATAAAGGGATGTGAGTAGCTAAAGAGATGACTCTAGAGGTCTATTCCCCTAATATATTTTGGTTATCACGTTGAACATGATTCTCTTGACTTTAAGCCAATAAATGGCTAAGGGGGAGACCCTAGTATAAGCTTGTGGGAAAGACTTAATGATAGGATACCAGATCTCAATATAGCAATTTAATGTAAGATACCCTGACTAAAACCCTAGACCTAGAGATGATATGAAATTAGGTTTTGGAGATCTAGGATAGAAAGACTAGGGCAAAAGATTTCAGAGATTAGGCACACTCTAGATTCAATAATCTTGCTATAAAAAGTGTTAACAATCAAATAAACAAGCAAGTGAGCATTTCATGTGGAGGACACTTTGAATTCTAAAGGGCGCATTAAAGGATTAGTGCTTTATATGGGCAAGTGGAGTTTATGGTTACTTGATGCAATGGAATTAACAAGGTTTAACCTCAGATTTCAACTCCAAGTTGTAGCCTGGAATGACAAATATTCAATTTATATTATTGCGGTTTATGACTTTAAAAAGAGACCCTTTTAGAAATAAAACGATGGCCCAAAATCAAATCGTCTCTTCACAAATTTCAAAGTGATTTTGCTATGGATCGAGAACAACTTAACTAAGGTTTTGCATAAGTGACTTCAACTCGAAAATCAAATTGTTTCTTATTAGTCAAAGGGGAAAAATGGCCATGGAATTTTGGTTTTGTAGAGATTATACCAAAGGTTGGGTAATGCCCAAAAATGATCCTTTAATGCATGCTATTCCTATAGAGAAAATGACCCCATTAAATTCCTACCCGACTCAATTTGGAGAGATTTTGTTTTTCAAACCAACATAGATCCATCTTAAACCCGTATCTATCAAGCACCGAGAGGGATCCAATTTCTTGAGGTGTATTTCTTTTTTTAAATTTAAACTTAAGAAATTTGATCTCTCTTGATTGATAGATCCGGGTTTAAGTTTTAACTTTTAATTTTATAAACAAACATCTATTTTTTAATTACTTTTCATAATATTTTATTTTATGAACCAACATGGATTTTTTTTAAATACTTTCCATAATGTTTTATTTTATGAGCCGACATGAATTTTTTTAATTATTTTGTTAGTAACAAATATTACATCACAAACGTTACAACATCTCCCCCATACTTACTTGACTTCTTTTTACTTTACTTTACTTCTTTTTACTTTAATGTTACAAACGTTACTAATGTTACATCAAGTTACAAGATCTCTCCCATAATATTCACTATCACTATTACCTTACTTCTTTTACTTTAATGTTATAAACGTTACTAATGTTACATCACGTTAGAAGATCTCTCCCATAATATTCACTATCACTATTATTTTTGGCCGACATGTTATTAACGTTACATCACGTTACAAGATCTCTCCCATATTGGGCTTTAGAGCACCTCTCGATGCAATAATATTTAATTGCAACGAGTGTGAAGCAATTTTAAACACCAAAATCAGAGTCGATGAAACTAGTCAATCTCAAAAATTTACAAACACGATTTAAATGTCAAATAACTCAGTCACGGTATGAGGAGATCGGTTCAAACTTAACAGTTTACAGTCTTGAAGGAGACGATTAAATTAAGATATAAATTACCACGGATCGATTTTAGGGAGCAACAATTCATTTACCTTTGGATTTATTAATAAATTAAAATCAGAGGTAAGTTTTAGATTCAAACAATAATCCTGGAATGCAGGCCGCCTCAACATCAAATCGGTCTCTTCTGGAGCCGCACGAACTATCAAAGTCGTGGCGCAAGATTTGATTGCTTATTCACAACCAAATCATTTAGGGCAAATGCGAATTTTACAGAGGAATAAATCATTTCATTTCTAATATCAATCTTGGAGGGATTCAGTTTTCCAAATAACTGATGCAACTGCTAAATAAGACGGGTTTTATGCCAACCCGAAGACAAATTGTCAAGAAAATGACCCTCGAGATCCCACAACGACTTGCTAAAATCGTATCAAGTTTTGATCGAAATTGTTTTCTTTGTAAATAGTGACGCCGAGGGTTTTTTGTTGCCCAACAATGCAAAATAAAACTACCCAAATAAGGAAATCAACCTCCAATACAAAGTGCAAAATTTTATTGATTTTCGTTTTCTTTTATTTGATGGTGACAAGTGGAACAAAAAGAAGATGAAGAAGAAAAAGATTTGGCATACTTGATTTCAAGAGATGCCAAGTGATCTTGTCGATCCCCACATGTCCACAAAATAGCAAAAGATTTCCCACACTCCAGCTCGTAGACCCACAAATACGCCACCTGCCAAACAATTATAGTGAGTTAATCTCAACACGATAATGTAATGACAAGAGGGCGAGAGTACAAGCAAGATTTGACTAGAAAGAAATGTTAAAGTTAGTGCAGCTGCGAGACCCATTCTCAGAGAGGATGGTACCCTCGTCAGTTAACTAAGGTTCTTGGTCAAGTTAACCAGGCAAAGCAGAGAGTAAGACCCTAGAAGGTACCCTAGGGCCCCCAGTTGTCTCTCGGGGTTCTTGGTTGGGGACCAAGTAGGTTGATGCAATGGAAAAGTCCCTAGCATGTGGCTAGGGCCCCTATTTGTCTCTAGGGTATTCTGGTCTGGGACCAGGCAGGTTCTTGGTCACGAGGACCAAGCAGATCCTGCAATTTGAGACAGAGTCATCCTGGTCTAGGACTAGGCAGATTCTTGGTCACAAGGACCAAGTAGGTCCTGCAGGTGGTTTCAGTCTAGGACTGAAAACTCAGCCTTGGGTTGAGTGCCATTCCTTGAGAATGGAGGTTCTTGGTCAGTTACCAAGATGATGATGTGTGATGTTCTCTCCTCCTAGGTCTTCGAGATGGTTGAGTTAGATGGCCTTCTCAAGGGCCTGGCTATTAGATTGTGGTAACTTCGGGATGTCCTCCATGGTTCAGATCCCTTACATGGAGGTACATTAGCTGCATAGGCATCAAGATGGAGTAGAGAGTGAGATGCACTCTACTTAGTGGCATGAGCCCAGTGGGGGCTGCATGCAGAGCTTCAGGGGAGATTGACCTTTGCATGCATGAGTAGTGCATGACCTGTCAGCATTCAGTGACTGCATGCAAAAGTGACCTTTTGCATGCACCGAGAATTAGGGTTTTGGCAAACCTAATTCATCGGTGAGATTATTTATAGAGGCAGGGGGTCCCCAAATGAGGTTACTCAGTTGTATCATCAGAGAGAGATACTGCCAGAGTGAGGAGGATGAATCTGCACATGTGGGGCGACTTTCTGAGATAGATAGGAGTTGCTGCAGGAGCTAGGAAGGTCAGATCTGAGCTAGATCAGTGACCTTCAGTTCCAGAGAGGCTAGATACCCGTTCCTGCGAGCTGAGAGAGCTCAACAGTGAGATTACTGTGGAGATTGGAGGAGGTCGAGTTCTCTTGGAGGAGGACGTTTTTTCCGAGGGAGGAGAGGCTCGTTGTGAGCTAGACTGACCGATTCGGAGTCTGTGACTTCTAGGATAGCCTTGCCTCGAGATTTGAGGAAGGTTAGGGACGATTGAAGCTCAGATCTGGACCAGTACGAGCATTTGACATCTAGAGGGGAGGGCGCACTTGTGCATGCAGAGAGGGCCGATTTCATCAGTGGGCAGTCTTCAGAGCGAGCAAATCAGAGCAGAGAGATCTAGAGAGGGCAGAGCTATTAGAGGCACCGTCAGAGCACTCAGATCCAGTTTGGCAGTTAGGGCATACTTCTTCAGTGCATGCATCAACACTGAGGTAATTCTGTCTTGTACTGTTCAGAGGGATTGAGTTACCGATTGAGGTAATTCTGTATTGTACTGTCTTTTATACATCTATATGCTCTGGGCTCGAGAGAGAAGATAGCCCCATAGTTATCTGGTTTTTCCTAAAATGGTTCCAGGGTACATCTGTTGTCTATGTGGTTGATTGCATTTATATGTTAGTTGGTAAATGCAGATCTAGTTGTTTGAGTCTATGTTTTTTATGAGTATGTACTGACATTGAGACTCATACCACTTGAGGTCTCAGACTGATCCAGAGGGAGTAGTGATCTCTGGATCAAATATTTACACTGGCCACCCCTTGATGAAGCCACTAACATTTGACCTTAGGAGCGGTCTAGAGGACCACATGATCACATCATCCAATGTGGACCCTTCCTTATACAGTGATGATGAACTTTCAGGTTATATGGAACATTTGTATATTTGAGAGAGAGATGATTGGTTGTACCTTCTCCACCTTGGTTAATTTACTTTTGTTCCTTACACCTTGTTGATTATTGGTCTTGTGGTACCTTGTCTTTGATAGGGTCATTTACCCACCTTGAGTTATCTTTTGATTTATACCACCTTTGATGTTTTTGGTCTTATGGATACTATGGTTGTTTGTCCACGTTTGAGGTACACCCTTTGGTCCTAAGGGAGGTCAATATACCCACTCTTGTTTTTTTATGGTTTGGACTTGTACCATATTGATTGGTCATTGTACCCTCACCTATTTAATTGTGTGACCCTAGCACCCACCTAAGACATTCTACTTTAGTTTATGTAACTTCCTTTTACTTTTATCTTTTATTTTTTACTTTTACTTTTACTTTTTATTTATATTTATATTTTATATTTTATATTATTATTTTTATCTTTTATTTTTATTAAGTGGTACCTTCCTAATTTGATGGAATCCTAACTTAAATAATGTTTTGACCTTTCTAGAAGTTTTTGATCCTATATATTAAAGACCTATCTTTATCATTTATCATCCATCTATCTATCTCAGATCTATCTGCTTGACGTTAAGAAGCCTGTTCTGCTGATTGGTGAAGTCGCCCATCTGTTGGATATCTTCCATATTACAAAACTGATGTTAGGGTCAGTTGCTGCCCTAGCCGTGACTTGTTAAAGGAAGGTCGTGGGCTCATCTAAACCCTGTTTCATTTCACACTGCTCAGATCTGTTGTTGAGAGGCTCGGTCTACTACTGAAGAGACCCGATCTACCTTTTGCATGCTTGGTTGAGGTTTAATACCTTGTTTAGAGACCCGTTATGCTTGTTGTGCGGTTGAAGAAGTCTGATTCACTTGTTTGGAGAGGCTGAGACCCTAGACTTGTTTGTTGTGCTCCGATCTAATTGATTAAAGGAGGCTACGACCCTAGATCTGTTTTTTGGGTGTCTTTGAGAGGAACCCGTGAGGTCCTAGGGTCTGTTGGTGGCTCACTTGTGTAGGCCGTGAGGCCTTAAGGACTGATCTACCAATGCTGTGTATTCAATTGTGGAAACTGTGAGCCACTTTGGTATTGCTCTACTTATTAGCAGCTCATATGTGATGACCAAGATTTTATTTTTGTATTTGTGAACAGTTCTGCTTGACTGATCACCTGTGATTCACTTGATTTCTTGTGCTGTGATTTACTAGATTGATATTTTTTGATCTATGTGTCAAGACATTATTAGGGTCTAATTCCTGAGTGAAAGTCTGACTTTGATCTGCTTGCTTAAAGTTTTTTTTTGTTGCCTAAGGTGCAGACTTTTTGTACCGAGTTTTGACTGTCCTTGACTGTTCTTGTTTGACTGCTACAACCCTCTCTCTCTCTCTGGTTTGTACTAACCCTCTAGTAGGGCCATCTGGTTCCTAGTGATTGATTGGCCTTTGAGAGGTACTGTCCTTTTTTTGAAAGCAAAATTTTCTGAATGTAAAATAGGAAGGGTTCTACGCTTCAGGTAAGTACCCTAAACTTGAATTCTTTATTTTCTGTCAACTAGCACTGTGTATGCTGTACTACTGTTAAATATTACATGTTACTGAAGATTACTTTAACACTAAGTTACCAGGATACAGATAAAGATTCGGATCCGGATCCAAATTCGCCAGATTTTTTAAAACCCAGGATGCAGATACGACGGGGAAACGATGAGTACAAAAAATATAATTTTTTTTTATATAATATAGAGAAGATTCAAAACTACTCATGAAACAAAAGAGTAGAACTATAATTTTTTGCCAAAAAAAGAGAATTCATGTACCATAACTTATAATTTGAAGAGTTGTAACCATGATTGATATTTGATAATTTTAAAAACCATTTCAGCATGAACTTGAAGCAGGTCATAATAATGTTTTTGTGAGCCACATCCACATTTCCCTATCAACAGGGAATAAAGTGTTTCTCTTAAAAGCTATGGCAAGACTACACAACAATGTAGGTTAAGTGAGCTACAACATACCACATAAAGATAGATCAACCCTTGATAGCAGACCTTGACCATAAAGATAAATCAAATAAAAACATTGAGAGCAAAACATGATATTGATATATCAGTGTTCAAGAGCAGTTCTTGACATAAGGATAGATCAGACCTTGAGCAGAAATGGGTTTTACACTTTTACATTAGTTGTCTAGGGTTTTTTACGTTTTTCATTAAAAAACAATTTTTTGGGGATCAATGGGTCATAGAAGCATTGGAAGTTTCAGGATCCGTTTGAAAATTTTAGGAATTGTTTGATTTTTCACAGGATCCGTTTCATAGGACCATGATACGTTTCCTACTGCAGGGGATCCGTTTCCATGATGGATCCTAGGCAGATCTGATCCAGATACGTTTCGGATCCGCGGATCCTACACATTGGGGTGGCGTATCCGGTAACAAAGCTTTAACACGGTGACCATTTGGTAGTGTTAAAGGTGAAAAGTTGAAAGAGATGAAAATTATGTTTGCACTGGTAGATCTAGTGACACGAAATGGAAATCATCTTCTTCCTCAACCAGGTTGCACTGGTAGATCTAGTGAGCTTCAACTAGAAAAACAACCAGGAAATTATTAGAGGCAAATCGCATTAACTAAAAATAAACTTGTATTTTACAAATCGAGTAATAAGTCTAGGAGACAAAGAGAATATAGCAAGAGATAGATAGCAATAGCAAATAAATCTCATTCACAAATGAATGCTCCTGTCAAAGAGCAAATTGCCCTTGGTGCTCAAGTTGCCCCAAGTCACCCCAAATCGTCCAAGGCAAAATCGCCCTCCTTTTTCCTGCAAGAAAATCTATATGAAAAATATCTAGGGCGAGAAAGAAGTTCAATCTAGTGGTAGAAGAGGCTCATTAAGATATAAATTCGATCTATCATCCCAAACACAAGAGAAATGCACCACAAAAAATGATTTGATATTATCAATGAAGAGCCAAGATGTCCATACAAATGAGGAGCTCTCTCTCTTTTATAGCTAAGAGAGGAGCAAAATCCCTAACCAATCCTTATGTGGACGGTTGAGATTAAAAGATACATTGTATCGGTCAATGGTGGAGATTAAATCTCATTTTATCTCTTTTTTACAAGCTGGAAATGTCAAACATAGGTGAGGGGGGCGAATTTCCTCCTATGCCCATGATACAATGATAGATACACATGTGAGATACATCAATTAATATCCTAGTGGGCTTAATTCATACCTAGGGAATAATAATCCACTTTTACAATAGCATCTAGCTCAAGATACAAATGACAAAGTGTGAAAGTCACCCTCCCTAGGAGAAAGGCGTTCCCCATGGGGGAAATGAAGCATGTGAAGTGATAACATAATAAAATGCTAGGAAAAGTGGCCAATAGTCTCTATGGGGTCATCATAACATAACCCAAGTCACCTTTTGCCATTCATTAGTCCCATGTCATGCATTTCAAACCTTGGTCGGCTTTTATTTTTTAATTATTCAGCTGAAAACCATAATAAATCTTCAATTTGCCAAAATCTAGATCTTTCCATGCCCAGAATGGAAATCTGAATGCACGGATTGATTGAGAGACCTCAAAAACACCAAGGTCCACTACTCATATGCCCCCGACCAATCTACCACGATCTCTGTGAAGTAAACTCCAAATATTTTAATAAAAACTAGGCTTAATTATTTTCCGTAGCCTTAATAAAAATGATGAATTAAGCCTTTTCTTCAACAATTGATACTTGGAGGGGTCCAATTGGCCTCCATTGGCAATGATATGAACATTGATAACTTGTAGTGGGATCCCGTTGTAGACTTGACCCGTTGACCAAGTAAAAAAGTCAATGTATGGTAAAAAATGGACCATGGCTCAATATAAGCACATCATCAAGACTGATGCCTGCAAGAGGAGTTAGTACTCTCATCATGATTAGTATTGGCAAACGACTAAATGTTAAGTTATGTTATACATGTGGTGATCAATGCAAGAGAAACATATGCAAGACCATAACTCAATGCAACATAAGGCAAAAGCAAAAGAATATTGAATAAAGAGATGAATGAAAAGAAACGATTGAATTTACAACGAATTGTGAATAAATTGGTGATTCTAAATCCTTGTAAACCCAAGTAAATTTTCCTGATTTTTTTTTTGTTCTGTTCCCCACCACCAATGGAATTTAGATAAAGATTAGAGAGTAAACTAAATAATTTCGTATCTGGAACCTCTTTTGGGACAATACCTTCTGTTTGGGATGATATTTGATGTGGTATATCTAGATAATATTTACACACATAGTTAAGGGATGGTTTAGATCCAACCATTTCAAATAAGGTTTTACCCTTGACTCTCGAAACTAGGATATCCTCAATAATAGGTAATACTTCTAGTACGGACATTGGACATGTTTGGAATGAATAGTAGTCATAGGTTTTGGTCAAAGTGAAGTTGACTGTAGGAAAGACTTGAGTTACCTTTGGAGAGAAGGGATTTTAGGGGCCTTTGTGACATTTGCTGGAATGATGAACAGTAGGGAAGCATAGTGTCTCACAAATGGATGAAGTGCTTAGTTGACATCCTTTCGACTCTAGCAAGCCCCCCTTTATTTCACAATTTCAAACTTTGCATTTCATTTCATTTGACTTTCATTTTATTTCTCATTTTTTCACTTTTTAGTTTTCTTTGGATATGTCATTGAAGCACATTTGCATTTCCTTTATTTAGCTAGTGTCCAAAGGTACCGGCCCTGGATAGCCTTCTGGGCCCCAATTCTGATACGGCTTTAGCTCCGCTGCCAACGAGCGTCCATAGCCCCAATGGAGTTGCCACAGTACTGCCTTTTTATGGGCAGGTAGGTTGACCTCATACGAAGGAGGAGTACCTACCCCTTTAGCCACTAACTAATTTCAAGGATGGGAGCACTTGTTTCGAGTCTTAAGAGATACACTTCTGGTGACTAGGCCTACCTATCTGCACTCAATCATCTTGAGCTACAAGACGGAAAAGATCAACAGGTCTATAGTCTTTGCCACACACTCCAAAGCTGAGACACTAGGGGAAAACATGGAGGTCATCCAATCAAAGAGGTCATATAGGGTAAGGTCCTCAAGTTGATCACTGAAGTCCAAATCAAGGGATAATGTGGAGAAGGCTAAGCGCAGAATGAAGAGCAAGGGAACTGATCTATACATTACATTGAATTAACTCAAAACAACACATGTATATGAAACTATAGCTAATGCACCTGTATCACTCCAAGTATAAGTCCTACTGACAATTGACCAAAAACTAAATGACCACCAATGCACTGCAAGGTCTAACATAGTCAAAATACCAATAGAAACCATGAAAATCATATGATACATTTGCCATATACCTGCTTTGAGCCTGCAACTACAAACTGAAATCCACCTATGCCGATTCTGCTATCTCTGAATAGCAAGGAAAGATAAGATCCAGCTATACTGCTCTGCTCCACTGAACTAATGCTCAAAATGTATGACAAGGGAGGTCAAGAAGAGGACTCAAAGTGACAAAGGTGGCCCCTCTGCTGCTGCGCCCCTGCATAATCCAGCTGCTCATATGATGATATAGATCATCCACCACTGTTATCCTTTGATGCATAATATCTGGAGTGTAAGGACTAGACTCATGGCTGTCATTTGATCTGCCAAAATGAGTAGTAGCTCCCAGCTACTAAAAATGTGATAACAAGTTTTATAGTGGAAACTTACTTTATGTAATGGTCAATTAGATATTAGACTTGGGATTTAATAAAGTCACTTTATGACTTTAGTTTATTATAAAGTTTTTATGCTTAAGTTGATTTATTGCTTTTATTGGTCTATCCCACATTCATAAAGTGGATTGACTCGACCTCATTGTAACCTTTATAAGAAAGCTTTTGCTTTCTCATTATCATTGAATATATTTAGATAGCTCTTTTAAGTTATTTCTTGGTCTCTTTATGTGTTCAATTTGCTGTGATATTTCATCCTTGCTTCTTCTTCCAAACAAGATTGTTGGCTTTGCTTCGTCGCGACTAGTACTGTTCCATCTAGCAGAATGCTTTGTACCTTGGATTATTGCTGTTTGGACCTATTAGGACTTTGTTTTCCCTACAGTTAGTGATATTAAAGGCATAATTCTCTTTGGCGACTACTACAGGTTTTCATGTATTGGAACTTATATTGTCTTAGGCTTTCATAAGTTACTAATACTGATCTTGACAGGACTTGAGTAAATAGGCCTTGGATCTTCTTCTACTCGTTTCACTTTTCTTCTTTCTTCTTATCTTTGATTCCATAAAGGCATCGGTTCACTAAGTTTTTATTACTATTTTGCACTAATGAATGATATTTTACCTACAAACATTCAATCTTGCATCTTAGGCATAGGAAAGTAGGCATTTTTAGACCTCTTTAATTCTGTTTTAGGGACATCAAGTGAGATTAACTTGCTGTAATTTACCTTTTGTTGCAGAAACAGAGAGAAACTATACGTTTTTCTTGGTTTCTGTGCACAAAAATTGATAAAAACAGCATACAAATCAATAAATACAGTCCTAATATGCCGATGTAATTTATGTTTTTTAATTCTAAATTCATCCAAGTTGAATTGGGTTGCATGCCCAAACTAAGTAAATTTTTGCATTGATTTCCTTGTATTTTCAGCCCTCATGTTGTCTGTTAGCAGGCTGTTTTTTCATTCTCAGATGCAGATTTTTAAGACAAGAAGTTTTTTATTTTGATGTAGGTTTTATTGATCTTGTGTTTGATTATTAGTTTACCTTTAAAGTCACCAGGAATTCTCCCATGTGAATGGCAATCACTGACCCAAAGTGGAGGGATAGTGCACTGTTTCCAATTGCCTTGGAACAGGACATTTTTAAGCAGTAACAATTATGATGCTTGGTATCTTCTTTTTTTGGTTAGTGTAAGTTTATCACAATTTCTTTGACTATTATGACAGATTCCTCAAGCATATCCAAGAGGGGGATGGTTGCCTTCTACATTAGGTGTTGATCTCCCTTCTCCTTTTTGCAGATGACTTGGTGCTGTTGGCCTCTACTCCGTACTACCGTAGGGCCTACAGCGATAGCTTGATACCTTAGCCAACTTTTGTGACCTTCGACAACTTACAATCAACCTAGGTAAAACTGACGTTATGGTCTTCAATACATTGAAGGGCTCTCTTACAAACTTACATTTTTACTTTCGAGGGGACGAGATAGAGATCACCACATCTTACATTTACCCGAGAATATAGGTCACGAGGCCTCATTTTGGTATGCGGTAGGCCTTCTAGCCTCGACTCAGTAATGATATGGTTCCCTAGCCCTCATCAAGAGACGGTGCTTCCAGAACTAGCTCTAGGACATCTCGTCCAAACTCTATCTCATGGAGGCGATCATTAGATCCATGGTTCTCAATGCCTCTGAGATTTGGGGACTAAGCTTGGTGCAGACAGACTGGGCCTAGATAGAGAGAGTTCAGACCCTGTTTCTCAGGCGCATCAACCGATGCAAGCTCACTGTTCCACATCCCATTATCCAGGAAGAGTTTGGTGTCCAACCCTTCCACCTAGAGGTCATATTCCGCTTGGTCTCTTTTCTTCACAGAGTTAGATCTTTAAGAGACTTCCACCGTGAGAGAGAGGCCCCCCTACCTTGCACTCTGCTCCTCGGAGGCCCTCCCTTCAGATCACCCCACATGATGTACACATGCACACGGTTGGTTTTCAAAGGCATCTCGACTTCTCCAGTTAGTGACCATCTCCCCAGAGCACCTTACCCCATTCAAATTCTCCCTAGATGCGTCGAGCCATCTTTGCCCCCCCTAGACAGGTTCTTAACCAATCCATCAAAGTGGATATATACTGGCCCTTTTTTAGGATACCTATTGTTTACGGGCAATTGCTTTAATTCGGTATCATGAAATATCTTATTCATAGAGAATTATACATTCATGTCACTTGTTCTTCACCCTCGACGAGCTTGGGCCCAAAGATGTCCTTCTACCTTGAGCATTTCTTGGAGCTGTAGGATGGCATTATCGCCTGCCCCCCTTACACGCATAGGCATTGGATGCATTCACTGAGGATCACCTCGGGACAGCTTCGGGTTGGTTCTCATTGACTTCGAGTGGAGACTGACCACCATTTACCATGTTCTGATAGGATTTGCCAGATGTGCCATCTACAAGAGCCGAAGACAGAGATGCATCTCATTTTTTAGTGCCCCATATATTATGAGATCAGAGCACGAATCACTGCCTCTACAGGGACTCAGGGGTATCCCTCTCCACCTTCTTCTGGTACTAGGACCAGAGATGCCTCGCCCTCTTCATCAGGGAGATATTCAGCCACATGTCATAGATCCTTCACATCCCACCTCGCCTTGAGAGGACCAAGACGATTGACTCTTATTTTAGCATATTGATCCATCATATTGGAGCAACAAGCAATAGGTAGAGCCCCATAGTACCTCCGATAGTAGAGTGGTGAGACCTCGGGTCTCCCTACAACCTCCCCCTCTGGGAGACTGATTGATCTTACCGAGACCATTTTGGAGTTGTCGAACCACATATCAGTCCATTCATTCTCAGAGTGTTAGAAGGATCAGGGCCAAAAGGATCCGGATCAAGGCATCTCCCGCTCGTAAGATCTCCTCACAACCCCAACTGAGTTGCCAATGATCTATCCAGTGTTTCTTTCTGTTGGCTTAGGATGCTAGGAGTATTCCTTGCTTCTACACCCCCCCAGCATCATACAGATAGACACCCCCACGACTTTGAAGAGCCCTGGCAGCGAGCAGGAGCCCCGTTCACCCCCCTTGCCCCGGCCATCAGACTCGGGAGATCTTGACATTAATAGACTCATCTTCAGCTCTCTCACACGATTTCCCTTCCTTGACATGATCTTGAGGATCCTTAGTTGTTTGAGTTGTCTAGTCATGGACAAATTCACTATGTATTTTGCTAGTCATGGACAAATTCACTATGTATTTTGCATTTTACATTTTACATTTCTGCATTCGTACGTTCGATACGGGTATATATATGTTTAGGGGACTATACTACTGCTTGTATCTTTCTTTAATTTATTTTTGGCATTTTCTAGGTGTTGCGTTTGCACTCCCACCTTGTACCCACACTGGACATATCCTTTAGTCCCATTGACCTATTTTTGTGGTCATTTGTTGGACATTAATAAAATTATCTTATCTTATCTTATGATCCATTTATGGAAAGAGTTACACATGCTAAGTAGGGTACATTCCTCGAAGAGTGAGGGATGCTAAGTAGGGTGAATCCCTCATTTGTCAAGTTTGACATAGTAAGGGATGGTACTCTAGTTAGGCTTTTATATATAGTGAGCTTGAGTAGAGTGATTCTACTAAGAGAGTGTCTAAGGCTTGATAGAAGCCATTGTAGCCACTTGAGGAGAGTTTTGTATTTTTCTTATGTGTTAATGAGAAGATAATGATTGTTGCTACAGAATTTCAGCTTTCTGTCTGCTACATTCATGCTGCTATTTGTGTAGATTAGATTTCATCTTTTGCTGGGCTGGTCTCATCTTTTGATATGTGGTTCTTTTGATATGTGGTGTTTGCACTTCTTAGTTTTCCAGTTGACACTTTTGTTTATGTAGATGTAATGCTTTGGTAGGTTTTTCAATCTCTCTCTGTTTTGGTTGTAGGACATATTTGTTAAGCACAGATTTGTGTATCATGTGGATGTAAAATTATGCCATGGTATAAAAAATGCGCATTTTAGATTCTTCAGATATGTGTTTGGAATGGATGCTATTTGTGAGAGGGAGTTGTTGGAGGATATCAATGGTTGTGATACTAGAAAAGACTCCAAATATTAGGGTGATTCATGCCTGTGAGAGGCATGCTGACCTATGAGAGGTTTTCGGGAGATGCTTGTGCAGCTCCAGTGATTGCAATAGATCTGTTGCCTGGGATTGGCACAGTGAACCTGTGATAGGTTGATTTCATTGGCTGAACCATTTGGTGAAGTGTGTTCTGGATTTGTAGGATGACTTTGTCTATTGCAGATATTTTTGGATGAGATGGCTCTTTGGGAGATCTTAGAAGGAACTGCGGTTGCTTAGAGTGATGCTACTTTGTTGGTTGCATATAAGAGGACTAGGAGTGTTTCCAAAGTGAAGACAATCCTTATGGATTCAGTGAAGAACCATTGATCCCTCACATCATGAGGAACACAGTCGATGAGATATATGCAATGGTGATCACTCTGTGTCAAATTAGAAATGTGTACTTATGGACAATCAACTCAACACAATCAACAAACCTCTCTAAACATGCTTTGAGGTGAAAGCTTTTCAATAGGGGAGGATTTGTAATAAACCTAATATACATTACTAATATAAATAATATATAATTTATAACCTACATATGTCATATATATTATATATTTATTATCGATTAAGCCCTAAGGTCACGAACATTTGTTGTAACCCATCTTTTCAAACACTTTATAACGAGGTCACATCATTCAATTGTATGTTCAATTATTTATTCAATATATTTATGGACATTCTTGTCTCAAATTCCGGCCATCTAGTTTTATATCCTCTGTAATTGTAAGTTGATTTTCCAATTCTCCCACTTTTTGTTAAAGGTTGGGGTTAAACAATTTTTTAAATTCCTCTTGGTGTCAGTGATATATTTATTAAACTAGCATTGATTTGATTGGCGAGTATGACTTTATTCCTCTTTTGGAAACATAATGAAAACATGCATTTTTAAAGAACTTAGAAAAGGTCTTGTGAAAGATTGTTGGCATAGAGGTGGTAGGTGTGGGGGGTGGTGATTTGTAACCCTAAAGGAAAACAGGAAGTAGCATTTGCATGGGGGTTAGAAATGGCGACAAATAATCAAGTAGAGGTTCTCACCCTATGCCAAGGATTTATCATGCTCCAGGCTCTGGAAATCAAGAGTGTTTTGTTCTTTGGTGATTCATCAGTCGTCATTGGTCAACTAAGAAAGGCAAACTTTGGACATTGCTCATCCCTCTCCAAAATAATGGCATGGATCAAAGGGGCTTGTTCCTCACTTTGAAACAATCAAATTTCTCTATTTTCTCCGATCTTCCATTACACAAGCGGATGATGTGGTGAATCAGAAGGCTGATTTGGACAAGAGGGTTTTAATAAAAAATGAGGGAGATCCCGTTATATATTTAATCCTATGACCAACACCTTAAGGAGCAATGTGCAAGGCAATAGTATGGACAAATGTGATTTGGGAAGGATCGAGGAGGGCTCAGCTTTAAATCCACCCCTTCTCCCTGTACCCTACCCTTCTCACACTTACATACTGTAGTTGTAGTGGGAGTCTTAACTCTGATAAGAATCTAAGATAGAGATTTATGGTGTAGGTTGGATATTTCATTTGGACTGCTGGATGCAAATTTTGGTTATTGTGGGATTTTGCATTGTTGTTTGCAGGGCTGGACCATCACCAGAATTCAAGATTGGCATCCCCAGATGCAGTTTGGGTATCTCGAGAGGCATAGCTTGTTGCTGTGGCTGTGATTGTAGTAGTGTAGGGATTGTTGGCAGGTGGTGGTCTGGTTTGTTGTGTCGAGGGTTTAATCTTCACGAAGGCAACATCAGCAGTCCTGGACTTTCAGAAGTGACCATGGCTGTCAATGCAATCATTCTGGAAAGTGTGCTTGTTGTGATGTCTTGGACCTATGCAAGGTATTAAGCAGTGTTGCACGGGGACACGTTCCCAAGAGTAGGAAACATGTTCTCATGCTCCCTGGAAACTTGGAAACTCCATTGGAAACATTCCCCCACGTCCCTGTTTGAAGGAAACTCAAGGAAATGCAGAAGGGGACGTTTCCTAGAAAAAGGGAAACATTTCCATCCTATAAATGGCGTCAACATGTTCCCTTTGACTTTTTTGACAAAAAAAAAATTAAATGATAAAGGGCCACGCCGCCACTATTTTCGTTCTCTCCAGCCTCAATTTCATTTTGCTATTCAATATGGTTGTATTTCCGATTTTCCTTGGGTTTACTCACCGTTCCCAGTCTGTTGTAGGCCAACCCTCTGACTTTGTTGGCTCAGTGAAGGAAGGATTGCTTGAAGAAATTATGGTTCACAGGCTTGAGAAGATCATGCATAAGAAGCACCAGTTCAGCTTGAACCTGGGTACCAGTAGAATGAAGAAGCAGTTATGGAGGAAGCTGACAGTCTGTTGTAGGCCAACCCTCTGACTTTGTTGGCTCAGTGAAGGAAGGATTGCTTGAAGAAATTATGGTTCACAGGCTTGAGAAGATCATGCATAAGAAGCACCAGTTCAGCTTGAACCTGGGTACCAGTAGAATGAAGAAGCAGTTATGGAGGAAGGTGACAGTCTGTTGTAGGCCAACCCTCTTACTTTGTTGGCTCAGTGAAGGAAGGATTGCTTGAAGAAATCATGGTTCAACAGGCTTGAGAAGATCATGCATAAGAAGCACCAGTTTAGCTTGAACCTGGGTACCAGCGGAATGAAGAAGCAGTTTAACCTAATTTACTAAGGTTTTTATGTATTGTCAGGTTATTTTGTTGTATAGACAGTTTGTAAGGCTTTACAGCTTCAGATATCATAGAATACAAGTAGACAGTATCTATGATGGTCATTCTATAAGTTCCTTTTTGACAGACATCAAAATTTTGGATCATGTACTGCAATGTTTAAGAGTTTTGGTAACATTTTACTGAACATTTTGGCTTTGGATTTTTATGTATCAAAACGAATCCTACTTATTTATGTTAAAGAAGGAAAGACTGTTGGCGCTGGTTTAATTTGTATTTGCTCATGTAATATTATCACAAATGTTGGAAAAAGATGGGCTGTACTTAAGTTATGAAGATTATGTGCATTACTCTTTATTGGATGTTTATTTCGTACAGTAGGTAGCAAAACTGAATTTGAAAATGATTTTGGGTGTTATTAGTTATCCTTTTCTTCAATCTGTGCTGTAGGTTGGTTCCATTGCAGCTGGAGGACGTTATGACAATCTTGTTGGTATGTTCAGTGGGAAGCAAGTTCCTGCCGTAGGTGTGAGCCTTGGGATTGAGAGAGTATTTACAATAATGGAGGAAGAATGCAAAAATGTGAGTTTCCTTTCTGCGTTTGTTTTCATAGCAAATAATAAGAACTTTTACATTAAATGCAAAAAGCATCTGGAAGTGCATCTGGGGTAACTTTTAGGGATGAAGTATGAACCAGTGATAAAGCAGGTCTTAAGCTATGCCAATATCAAAATCATCACATGCCATTTTCATATCCATATTTTTCCGTATGTTACAAGTATGCAAATCAGAATTGCAGTGCCCTTGCTTTATTTATGTGTTGAAATTCCAGTCTTGTTGAGACTTTTTTGATTATTCAAGGACGTGTATATTCCTTTTTCTATAACATGCCTTTGGCTTAGTTCTCTGATTGTTGTATATTTTTCCTATTTTACTGGAAACCAGAAACACAAAATGGGTATAGTATGGGAAAGGGAAATTCTCGGGTTTTGCTACAAGTATGTCTTATGATGGTTTAAGGTTTTCTTAATATATGTATTAAAAAGTGGGAATCATTCAAATTCAAATTTGCAAATAACAGTATTTACATCAATCATAATAATACCATAGTGCATGTAAAGGATAGTGAATATATATTTTAAATTCTATTAAATTAAAGCATGTCCTTCAGAAAATGCAGCAAAAACGATATCCATTTGATAGCACCAGAAATAAGCTTAGCTTCTTTGAGCATATAGTCATCGAAATAATAAAACTTATGCTGGATTTGAAACAGCATGTGGTTGCAGCTGGCGGCTGAGACAAACGGTTTGCTTCTTTGCTTTGTTATTGGACGGCGTAGTATTTACTTCGTTAAATTTCTAACACAGCCTGCATTCACGTTGTATGCTTTAGGTTTGTTACCAAGGTTTGGTAATCCTTTGGATCTCTTACTGTGCTGTCTTTTTCTTTAGAGCTTGGCTTAGGTTTTCTCTTTTCCGGTAGCATGCACTAAAGATTTGAGATGTCTGTGACTCTGTACTCAGGCACACTCCTGTATTCATTCAGGTAGAGATGTGAGCCATTCTGTGTCCTTTTAGGTTCTAATTGGCAATTGTTGTCACACCTATAAGCACCTAAGTAACATGACACTTCAAAACAGGGCCCGTGTCACGTATTCCACGTGTCGGACACGACACGTGCCCTAATACGTGTCCGACACCAAATTTTGCGTGTCCAAAAATCACGACACTATCCGACACGTGTTGAACACGTTCCATGGTCGTGTCCCAATTTTTAGACACGTGTCCTGTCAAAACAGTTCACTTTAGCGGATAAAAAATGGGCTTTCCCCTTTTCCGGTCCATTCTTTGTTTCCGATTCGAGATAGTTTTCGTGCACGTGGAGAACAGAGGTCGTGACTCGTGACTGTTGTTGAGAGATTGTGACTTGTGACTGTTTGCTGAGAGGTTGCCGGTGGAGAAGTGAGGTTGTGAGGGTGCCGTTGGTGTGGGAGTTGCCACTGTCGATTTGTTGAAGCCACACAACAGCTACAAGAGTTGTTGTAGCAACAAATAGCTAAGGGCAGAGGCACATTAGGATATTCAACAGAGCATAGAGCAGTCCAGGGCAGAGACACACGAATAGAGCACATGCAGCAGCTATGCTCGCGGCCCTGTGTAACAACAACGAACAGAGAACGAACAAATATCTTCCCAATGGCTATTTAGTATTTTCATTTTGCATCTAGTAGTGCTGTAGATACTAGATTGTAGTAATATCTACTTTATTTTGTATTTTCCAGTGGCATTCTCTCGATATCTATGTAATACATTTTGATTTTGATGGTTTAATGAGAAATATCAAATATCAAATATCGAATATGAAATATGCAGTTTATGGTTCAAACTCAAACTTCATGATTCAAAGTTCATTAATAATTTTATTATTGATTCATCATTGCCAAATTTCAATTGAATGATATTATGATTCAAATTGATCTATAGACTTCTAGTTTTTTTAATATATATATATATATATATATATATAAAATGTGTCCCCCGTGTCCTGTTTCCAGGGTCGTCGTGTCTCGTGTCGAATACTCGTATTTTCGTGTCCGTCGTGTCCTGTGTCCTCGTGTCATGTGACTTAGATAAGCACCCTTTAGTCATAGAGTTGTTTTCATGGAGACTGCATCTCATTGTAAAATGTTAACTTTTTAACTCATGGTTCAGATCTGCATTCAATCAATTACAACCTACAGCTACAAACTGAAAGTCTAACAACCACCTATCAAAACTTCAGATGTGCTTGTACTTAAATAATATTTGGTATATTCAGGAGCACAAATGTTGCATTCTATGAGCTAATAGCCTATTTCAAAACAGCAGATGAATAGAAACTATTCTATGTAAATCTGCAATCTGGAAATTCAGGACAACTCTCTCAGTCTCCAACAGAATATATCACATTAATCTATTACTGAAGGAAATTGCGACAGTAGCTTGAGACACTGGCTGCAAATACTCACTCTCATGGCAACATACTAATAAAACACATTAACTTTCTACCTCACATAGATTTCCTAAGCCATGACACCCTTCTCCAGAGCATTTATAGACTAAGGAGAATGGGGGAGTTACAATAGGTTATTACTAACCCTAAGTGGTGCATTAACATGACCATGCCAACCTCAATAAGTGCACCCCATTATGAGAGAGGGAAACCTTGTCATAAATGAGCCCCAATAATACTCATTAATGAGCACTATCACTACACTAATCCACCTAACTACTAGGATATAACAACCATGATAAATGCAGTAAGCTTGTTAAGTAATTGTAATTTTTTCCAATGCCTAGGTGACTGAAGTCCATGTGTTCTCAACCAAACAAATTTGTTATTTGATTGCAGATATTTAACTTTTTCACATAGCAACAATCACACAATTGCTGAAAGTAAATAGCAGAAGTGTAAAACAATTACACACATGCATAGGGAATTTCTTCTTCGGATGAGCTTATCATTCAACTAATCAAAATTTGAAACCTTCACAGCTCTGTTAAAACCCAGTAGTTGCATGGTAAACAAAACTCCACCCCAACCTGAGGTGTATGGCCTGTTGAAGAGCATGTGGCATGCACTGGAAAAAGGGTAGCAGCCTATACGTCCTGCTGTACTACAGCTGTACATTTTGACTGTACGGCTATTGTACGGTGTTCTATGGCTGTTGCTGTATGCTGCTGTATGGACCTGCTCTTCTTGTTGACTGATGCGCCCTGTTCTCTCTTCTGCTCACTGTCCCTGTGTAGAATTTTCTGCACTTTACTGTTTGCTGGTTTATGTCAACATTTCGTGGTTTTCATTCCCAGTCGGTTATGCATTGACTGGAACTAGTCTGCGGGGAAGCGCTCCCCCCCCCCCTCGCCCCCGCTCCGGAAGCTAGCTTCCGGCCGAAGCTAGCCGGAAGCTAAGCGGAATCGCGCTTCCGTTTCGCTTCCGTCCAGAAGCGAATTTCGGAAGCTCGCTTCCGCTCAATTTAAAACGCTCCCTACCACTGTCATAAAGCGTTCGGAAGCGTCGCTTCCTGATCGCTTCCTAGATCGCTTCCCATCGCTTTCGGCCGCTTCCTAAATCGCTTCCCGACGCTTCCTAATCGCTTCCTGACGCTTCCTTGGACGTGTCATGGCCCATCCGTCTTGCCAACATGGATCTCCACTGTGGAATTAAAATTGTAAGGTCTCTGCAATTCTATGCCAAGCTGAGTCAAGCTTCTCATTCTCTGTCCAGGTCCGGTTTTGAAGGATTGGTTTGTTTGCTTGTAGGCCAAGATCAATGCCAAACTCTGAACAAATACACTCTACAATTCTTTCATACCAGCTAAACAAGATTCTCCAAATACCACGCTCTGTTAACTACAATATTCAAACCCATCACTTCATTATCAACACAGCTGCCATTCAATATACATTCATGCTTGCATATGTGGATAGCTCTTAGTTACACACTACACTAGCATAATATATGGCATATGCAGCACTGTGGCCTCTAGCTATTTCCTATATATATCCAAGGGCACTCTGATTCTATATGCCAACACAACAATGCACTCCGTGTTTCTTAACTCTGCAAACACAGCACTTCATTCAACCATTGCTCTTCCCATTCAAAAGATACATACATATGTGTGTGTGTGTTCAAGCACTGTTCCAAAAAAACACAAACGCTACTCCTCATCGCTATCACTATTGATGATACAAATGTATATATTCATTTGTTTGGGAGTCTTTTAGCTTCAACCAATCATAGGGGATGGCTGTAGGTATAAGGAAAATGTGCAGGTTGGATGATGTATGGCTGTGGGATTTTTGAAAAGGCCACACACAGGCTGTGAGCAGTTAGTCAACTATATACAGCTTGAGGGCAAATGCTGTAGGTATGCCATCACACAGAATTTAAACAGATTGGGCTGGTAATTTAAGGATTAAAAAGGAAGCCCACAAATTAATAATAGTGCTGTAGTTGCCTAGTAAAACAGTGCACAAGCATTCTCTGCATGCTAGCGATAAAGCAATTGGAGGATTGAGCTGTGGGTTCCACCCAGTGATTCAATCAAACATAAATTGGTGCCAAGGATGATCACTTTGGTAATTAAATGGGTGAATTCTGCTGAGATTTCAAATGGGCAAATTGCAAGTGTTGAATAGAGTATACAATGCGTTACCACCAAACCCTTACTGTTACCCCTTGTTACCTCCCATTTTGCATGTTTTTCACAAATTCAGTAGGGGTTTTACGTCTTGATGGAAATTTGGATGGCCTAATGTTGATCCTAGATTTTGTATGGTGCCTTGGGGTCTTGGTGATGATGTCTCAGCGTGTGGGGGTTGATAGATCTTCATGATGATGACTGCACTTCACTTATATTTGGCACATTCATCATGTTTCTTCATGATGCATTCTCAATGGGTGATTTTATGAGGGTTTGATGGTACATTCCATCTACATGTGTCATGTTACCACACAAACTAGCATCTCAAGATTCGACATAGTAGAAATACGGTTAATAGTTGATGACAAAATGTTTATATATTGAAAATTTGAAGCTTTAAGGTTGGATCTTGATGTTATAACTTATGGAATCATGGATACTGGAGTCTATACCTATGGTTGATGAATTCACTAGTCAATGATTAATGATTGATGTTTGATGAAATGATGTTATATGGTATTTACTATTAACTATTATTGTTTATTTCATGTTTTTATTCTTTCCATAACTAATTTAACATTCTACATGCATTTGTTGACATATATGCATCAAAATATATAAAAAATATATATTATATAAAAAACGCTTCCGGAACGCTTCCTAACCGGTAGCTTTTGAAAATTTCGCTTCTCGCTCCCGCTCCCGCTCCCGCTCCCGCTCCCAAGTAACCTTGGACTGGAAACTACTTATGAAATTTTTAGTAACAATTAAACACACAGTAAAAATGCACTAACAGGCTGAAAAACACATTTAAACATTCACACCATGAAAATGATAGACTCAGAAAATTTTGGCCAAAATCAAGCCCTGGAAAAACCTCCACGGGGAAAACCAGTTAGAGAGAGAGAGATTTTTATTTCTTCAGCAATATGTTCAGTACAATGATTTTTTTACAGTCAAAATAATACTTATCTCAACCACCCAAACACCCTGACTGCTGCCTCGATTTCTGTGCCTAGCTGCCTCGATTTCTGTGCAAATTTTTTCTTGAAATTTGTGCCAAAACTCAGCCAACTCAGACCTCGATTTCTGTGCCAAACTTCTCAGTTAAATACACTCAGAAATTACTGTACGGTATAGCAGCATTAAATGCAGCTGTACCAGTACGGCCCTTGAAATCTGTACCAGCAAAACTCCTCGATTTCTGTGCAGTACGGTACAACTTTATTGCTGCTGTACTGTCCTCGAAATCTGTGCCATCAACCTGTTGTTAATGCACCTCGAAAACTGTGCCAATAAACTGCTGTACGGTCTTGGGAATCGTGCCCACTGAAAAATCTGTCTAGAAAACTGTGCCACTTCTGGAAAACCGTGCTGCTGTCTGCCTCCTCTATTTCTGTGCACTTTCTCTCCTTGGAATTCGTGCCAATACCCTAGCTCGCCTTTTTTCTCTCAGCTCTTTCTCTCTTCTCAAAATGTCAAGAAATTAATGGGTTTGCCTCCTTCAACCCTTTTTGTCTAAACCCTAAGTGAGTTTTTAATCCAACGGTGAATATTGAATCTAATCCGATGGATGAGATTCAATGTGAGTGAAAATCCCTTTTATTTAATTCTCATAAATAAAATCACTCACCCACTTAAGATTTATCAAAAAGTGACTTTAACTTTATAAAGTCTCATTAAGTGACATTTAATGTTGAGGGTTACCTTTTTTCCCCTTCTAAGTGACTTAGGCAAAAGTCACTAGGGGAACACTTCCCTAGGTACAAAACTAACACCCTGTCTGACAAAAACTGTCTGAACTTTCTATCTTGACCTGTCTTTATAGTTGTGCTGGAACCTGTTAAAATCTCGAAATCTGTGTACTGAAATCAATGGCAGATTTCCTCAAACACTTGGAACATCTTGGTATTAGTCTTCTACAGGCATAAAAATAACCACATTTCACTGGCATACAATTTTAGTGTTACTGTAAGCTAATACACAGCACTAAGATCACATTTTAGCAGCGGAAATAACACTTGACAGCAGACTGTCATAAAAAATCAGACACAGGAAATTTGGTCAGTGACCCTGGAAAAACCCTGTAAGGGGAAAACCAGTCAAGAGAGTATTTATTGAGCTTCTCGGGAAAAAAATATCAGAGAGTACAACAGCAAATTAATTAAAGCAGAAAGTACATAGTATTATCTCAATCACTGTGCAAACCAATGTTGCACGACTCGGACTCGGCAAAGACTCGGCTGGCATATGACTCGTGGACTCGGGAAAAACTCGGGAAAGACTCGGGACAGACTCGGCAAGACTCGGCATAGGAAATAAATAAAAATATTGTACATTTAGGACACAAAAAAGAGGTCAAAAGCATTTCCAATCTATATAAGCTATAAAACTACAATTTATACAATAATTCATAACATTGTCTCATAAAATATAATTATACCACATAACGCAATCAATTTTTGTATGCAAATATTTAAATAGTGATCATAAAAAATAAAAAATATAAAAAAAAATCAATAAATTTAAATTTAAAACATATAATGTAAATAAAAATTTAAAATAAAAAATACAGAAATTAAAAAAAAGTGGAAATAAAAAATATGTAATAAAAAAACTTATAACAAAAAATATAAATAAACAAAACTATTTAACAAAATCTATATAATAAAAAATATTAATAAAAAAACTACAGATATATCATATAAATATATATTATATATAAAATATAAAATATATATTATATAATATATATTTTATATTTTATATATAATATATATTATATATATAATATAAGAAAATAAATAAATGAAAACTATATAACATAAACCATGATTAAATAAAAACTATATAATAAAAAGTTGAAACTATATAACATAAACGAGGCAACATAATAAAAAAAATAAAAAATAAAATAATTTTTTTCACTGCAGAGTTACTCGGCCCGCGAAGACGATACTGCAAGTCAAGACTGAGTATCCATTCCCGAACCTTCACCGCAACCAGCAAGATGGTGCTCAATCCTTCACCGCAACAAGCTGCCACACGCGCGCGGAACCCTCAACCGTGCTGCCAAGTTTCTGCCGAGTTAGTCGATTCTCCACCAGGTCCAGCGATTGGGCGAGTCAACGAGTGCCAGGCCGAGTCTTTGGCGGTTATGCGGTGTGGGAGGCCGCTCTGCGAGACTCGCGAGTACTCGCGAGTCCCAGCCGAGTGGTGCTTCACTGGTGCAAACATTTTCTTGGTAACTATGCCAAAGAAAACCCAGTCAACAGGCCTAAACTTTTTCATAGAAAACAGTGCCCAGTTTTCTACAGTACATCCTGTAGCATAAAATTCTCAGACAGAAGACTAAACTCCTCGAAAACAGTGTAAAACAGAAGTATTAAATACAGCAAAATCGACTTGAAGTAAGTGCCCACTGGCTGCCTCGATTTTTGTGCTGTAAGACCTTACTGTCTCAGCTGTACGGCCTCATTTGCTTATTCTGTACGGACTCTCTTTCCGCTGTACAGTGCTTTGGAATTTGTGCCCCTTCACTCTTGCTGCAATTGCTGATGTCTTCTTGAAGTTCGTAGCACTCTCCCTCTTAGATGAGTGCGCCCCCCTCAAACTCAGCCTCTTCTCATCTCTTCCACTTTCTCGGTTCAGCCCTTACTCTCTCTTGCCGAAGTGCTTCACACACTCCTCACCAAGCTCCTCCTTGGAAATCGAGCTACTCCAAGAATTCTCTCGTTGGAATGAATGCAAATGTGTCTCATGAAGTCTTTTTATTATTCTCATTAGGGTAACTGCTTGCCTTTTCGTATTCTATGGCTAAGATTAGATCTTGATGCACAAGATCAATGAATGCTACTTAATCTCAGGTTCACTTAAATATTTTAAGTGAATTATATAAAATCAAATTACATTCGAAAAGTCACCTTCACCCTAAATTAATAAAAAATGCACTTTATATCATAAAATCACTTTATAAAGCACAACTCACTTTAATTAAGTAAATCTCACTTGAAAAATATAAAGTCACATTATAAAGTACTCTACAAACAATTTTTATAAAGTCACTTTATGTCATTGATGAGACCCCCTTGTTCTCAGACCCCTACACCTAGGCACCTGATGCAAGAGTATCTCCGAGCTACCTAAACTAACACTCCCTCTTAGTGAGGGAGGTACTGCAGACATCTCCCCCACATGGATCTCTCTCCTGTTAGTTTTATACCAAGGTCGAGTTCCCCTAGTGACTATGCCTAAGTCACTAAGCATGGGGTGGTGGGACCCTCTTACTAATTAATTAATTAATAAGACATGATGTCACTTTTTATCCTAAGTCCAAAAAGGTGAATGAGAAATTATTATTTAAGTGAGTTATTTAATAAAGTGAACTCTCATCTAATCTGGGCCATTGATGAGATCTAATCTCAGCCCTTGATTTAGAGATTCCTTTAGGGTTGGATAAAAAGGTAAGAGGGAGGCAATACTTTCATTATTGTGATGAGATGAAGAGTGAGTACGAACAGGAGAAGGTCGAGGCAGAGAAAGGACACCAGCGTGACTGATTTCCAGGGCACGAGTTTCTAGGTGGGCGCTCCAGTTTTCTGCTCTGAGTTCGAGGCTTGCCTTTAAGGCATTTATTATCAGCATAGTTAATGATTGTGGCTGCCATCTTCAGTGATAAGCCTGCTGTTTATTCCTTACAGTACCCTTCCATAGCACGCAGTCAGAGGGAGAGATTGACCCGAAATTCGAGGGAGGTTTCACATCGTGATGCCCAGACATCGAGTTTGCATTTCCAGTCATAAACTCTGAGGTATGCTGTTAGCATTTGGAGGAAGTATTGTCATATGAATTTCTGGAAATGACTGGTACCTTACAGCAGTCTTTTCTGAGAGGTGTTTGAAGGTATTGTCATATGAATTTCTGGAAATGACTGGTACCTTACAGCAGTCATTTCTGAGAGGTGTTTGAAGATTGTCACAGCACAGATTTAGAGCACAGTCAGTACAGTGTTGGTTGAGTGCATTCAGCACAAAATTCAAGGAGGATACAGCTTCATCAAATTGCACAGAAACCAAGGAAGTCTGCACTCACTTTCAGGCAGAGATTGGGCACTGAAATCGAGACAGACTGGGGTGTATCTGATGGAGATAAGTTGTATCTGTTTTATGTATTGCTGTTGTATTATCTAGCTGAAGAAATAATAAATCTCTCTCACTCACTCAACTGGTTTTCCCCGTGGGGGTTTTTCCAGGGCTCGATTTGGCCAAAAATACTTGTGTAAAATTTATGTGTGAATGTGTGATAGATTAGTTTGCAGCCTGTAAATTTGCTTTTAATTTGTGTGTTTATTGTTAATACATTTGGCATTAAGTAATTCCCAGTCTATGCATAACCGACTGGGAATGAAAACCACCAAAACTTGGCAGTAAACCAGCATACAGTTGACAGCAGAAAATCTTCATCTCCAACCTCCTCTCTCCAATCACTGAAGTTGCTCCCTCTGAAATTGAAGGTTCTTCAGCCACCTGCCTTGGATAATGTGCTGGATATTTGTGCCATACCACTTTGAACTAATTGTTCTGCTCACTCTCCTGCTCGTCCTCAAGTGTCATCTCATACCAGCTTGGTCTCCTCCTCACTCCCCTGCTTGTCCTCAAGAGTCATCTCATACCAGCTTGGTCTCCTCCTCTATCCTCGGAAATGGCTAGGGTAGATAGATTTCGCTATCGAATTCACTTGTCAGCTAAGGAATTGCTCCCTCAACCCTAAATCAGGTCTTAGAGCTCTCAACCAATTTTCAACAATGAATAATAACAATAGATATCTAGAAAAGTTGATTTGCCTTCTTTTATTTTTTTTGATTACATGCAACTCACTTTTTGCATGCCCTTCTTTTATTCTTGCATGCAACTCACTTTTTTACATGTCGCATGCAACCTAACTTATGCATGCATGCAATTTTAGTGATGCATGCTGCATGCATTTTGACTTATGCACTGCATGCTGCACATGTCACTTAATATTGCATAATTGGTCAAAATGGGACATTCAGCTCATGTCCTTCTCGGACTTGGCTCCACTACTTGAGCCCTTCTTCTTCTTGCCCGTTGCTGAAAGGGCTACAACAGTTAGGGTACACTTCCCAATCAAGTGACAGATCTGGATATGTTTTTTACAACAGATTTAACAGTAGTAAATCTTCTCCTTTACCTTCTTGATATGTGTTAAATCACTTAACCATTTTAGGGCAATGTTATAGGTAATCAACATGCATAACTAGGCCTAAAATGTACTCAATCATGGTCATAACATATGTTCAAATTTGAAAATCACTTCTGCAACTACACAAAATTTGGACAGTTGAAAACTTCATATATATACAAGATGAAGTACAAGTACATACCACGACTTCATCAAAACACTGGTAGAAGTCAAGCTCTCCAAACCCTAGCTAGGGAAGTAGTAAGAAAACCCTAGCCACCAACTCTTCCTAGCTAGGAATCACTCCCAACCAAAGTTGGTCACTCCACCAAAGATCATCAACAAGCTAGCATCGACATCGACAATTTCTCCTTGCCACATACACCAAGCTTGTATGCCACAAGTGTTAAAATTTAGGAATTTGATAGCAATGACAGACTGTGAGTAAAAATTGCAGAAATGGCTATCAGTAATTACACATTCACAAAAATTGAACACAGTAATTTTTCACGGGGAAACCTTTTAAGGACAAAAACCCCAAAGCAATTTAATAATTTATCTCCAAAAATGAGATGGCTGAGTTTGTACAATAACAGGCTGAGAACAAGCCTTCTAAACAAATCAGAATTTGTTTCATATACCAAGAAGAACCCTGTACAATGTCTGCTGATTCTGATCTGTAACTGATACTAGATGCCTGGAGCAGCTTCAATCCTGTACATGCCTGTAGATGTCATTGCTCACTGATATATATCCTGCTAAGAGTGCCGTGAACTACTGCTGGGCTGTAGTGACTTGTAGAAGCCCTTTCTGAGGCTGTTGTAACCTGAGACAGACCCTGTACAAATTCGGGTGCACAATAAAAATGCCCTAGCAGGGCTCGGGTATACACAACAGAAGATTCAAGTAGAAATCGGATGGCAGCAGTAAAACCCCAGCTGAGATAGGGTATTTAAACCAGCAGCGAAGAGTGTGAACAAAAGCTGGAGTTGACTTCTGCTAGAGGTAAGAACCAGCAGTAATTAGATAACCCAGCAAATAAGGAAGTCATCCACTAGCTGATCAGAGAAGACACTTAGCAAATCCACGAGCTGTCATTTAGATCAGTCAATAACACCCACGAGCTTTCTCTTGAAGATACCACAAATTATCTGTCTGAAATGTTGAGTTTTCTTTTTATTTATAGTGGAATAAATTCCACTTTATTGAGGCCGACCTGTCCTCATATTAATTTATATATATTTTTATTATTTATTTTGTTCTCCAAAAAAGGAAATAAGTATGAGGCCGACCTGTCCACCTGTCCTTCACATATTTACATCATTTTATTTTTCTTTTCTTCACTAATGAGCCAACCCATAATAAATAAATAAATAAATAAATATTTATTTTTCTTCTTCTAAATGGTGGGTTCGTGGACCAAGCCAAGCTATGCTTGGGTTTCATTTATCTTCAATAAATCATGCAGGTGTTCTTCAAGGTCTTCATGTCCACTCCAAGTGCATCATCATAGGGAGATAAATTAATTGCTTTACTTCACCCTCCTGTTGCCACCAAGACCAAGTGGAGGAGTACACCACTCGCCCAAACCCGGTCTAGGGCTTACAGTGGAATCCTGGTAACTGACCAGGTACCTCCATTCTCCCAGAGAATGGCTCTCAGCCCCAGGCTGAGCTTCCAGTCCCAGACAGGATCAATATCCTGGTAACTGACTAGGTGCCTCCATTCTCCCAGAGAATGGCTCTCAGCCCCGGGTTGAGTTCCCAGTCCCAGACTGGGTCAATATCCTGGTAATTGACCAGGTGCCTCCATTCTCCCAGAGAATGGCACTCGATGCTGCTCACGAAAAAAATCAACACTCCCTCTCAGCGAGAGGGTCATTCTCTGCAATACCAAGCTTGTCTCGAAAGTGCACAAGCTTTGTCAGAGACAAGGGCTTGGTCAATATGTCAGCAATCTGCTCACCTGTACGGATGTACTGGAGCTTCATGGCACCTCGCTGTACCATATCTTTGATGAAGTGGTACTTCATCTCAATGTGCTTTGACCTGTCGTGAAATACACGGTTCTCTGAAAGCTTAATGCAACTCTGATTATCGCAATGGATAACAATTGGTTCAAGCTTTCCACCAAACAGGTTAGAGAGAAACTTTCTAAGCCAAACTGCTTCTCTGCAGGCATCACTGGCAGCAATATACTCAGCTTCAGCTGTGCTCTGAGCTATGGAACCGTGTTTTCTGCTGGACCATGAGATCATGGCTGATCCCAAACTGAAACAGTACCCTGATGTGCTTTTCCGGTCCACTGCACTGCCAGCCCAATCGGAGTCAGCATATCCAAGTAGCATTACCCCACTGTTGGAGGTATATCTGAGCCCATATGTAATTGTACCTCGCTAATATCTGAGCACATGTTTGGCAGCTATCCAGTGTATGTGCTTCGGCTCGGACATGAACTGACTCAATGCATTCACTGTATAACAGATATCTGGTCTTGTATGCACTAGATACATCAAAGATCCAATAAGTTGGCGATATTGAGTAGGATCCACTGCCTGTGAAGAAGTAGCTGAGTCACGTAACTTCTTCAGATTTGATGTCATGGGTACACTCATGGGTTTGCAGTCATGCATCCCAAACCTCTGCAAGATATCAACTGTATACTTCCCTTGAGACAGAAAGATCTCATCTGGCTTCTGCCAGACCTCTAAACCAAGAAAATAGTGCATGAGTCCCAGATCCTTCATTTCAAATTCTGAAGTAAGCTCCCTCTTGCACTGAGCTATCAGTTGCTCCTCTCCAGTGAGGAACAGATCATCCACATATAGGACTAGGATCAAGACATGGTTCTGAACAACCTTAAAGTAAAGGTTGGGATCAACAGTGCTCTTGGAGAATCCCAAACTGTGAAGGTAACCATCAATCCTGGCATACCAGACCCTTGGGGCCTGTTTGAGTCCATACAAAGCTTTCTTTAGTTTGCACACATGAGACTGCATTTCATGTGTCACAAAACCTTCAGGTTGCTCAATGTAGACCTCTTCTTCAACTTCTCCATTAAGAAAAGCTGTCTTTACATCCATTTGATGGAGTTTCCATCCAAAGACAGCAACAAGGGAGATAATAGTTCTGACGGTGGTATATCTGGCAACAGGGGCAAATGTTTCATCATAGTCTATGCCTTCCTTTTGTGAGAAACCACGTGCCACAAATCTTGCTTTATATTTCTCAATGCTGCCATCAGCAGCATGCTTAATTTTATAGAGCCATTTGGAAGTAACCACTGACTTCCCTTTTGGTCGAGGAACAATTTCCCACACATCATTTTTCATAATGGAATTATATTCTTCTGTCATGGCATCAATCCATACCTGATGAGACTCTGCTTCTTTGAATGTAGAAGGCTCTGCATCAATGAGCTTACTCATAAGACCTGAGTATTTCTGGGGCTTCTTGCTTTCTCTGAATGTCCCAGAAGGAGCTTTATGCTTCTTTGCTTCTTGCAATATTTCTCTCGCCCAAGTAGGTCTTCTCTTGGATGGAGGAGCTTCAAGTAGTTCTTAAGCTGGTCTTTCTGGTTCTGAGTAAGCATGAGGTTCATCTTCTTCCTCCCTCCGATTCTCTGAATGAGGAGAGTCTGGAATGTCGGAAAGAGATCCTTCTGGATCTTTTGGAAGCTCTTTGGAGTGGCGGAAAACATCTTCCTCATGAAATATCACATCTCTGCTGATTTCAATGTATCTTTGACCAGGAACATAGATACGGTAGGCTTTTGAATTTTCACTATACCCAACAAATGTGCCTTTCTTTCCGGAAGGCTCCAGCTTTAATCTCTTTTCTTTTGGCACATGGATGTAGACTGGAGTGCCAAAGATCCTCATGTGGTCAACTGCAGGTTTCTTTCTTGTAAAGACTTCTTATGGAGTCTTTTCTCCTAAAATGGCATGAGGACTTCTGTTTTGAATATAGACAACTGTACTAGCAGCCTCAACCCATAGAGACAAAGGAAGATCTAGATCACACAACATGGCTTTAGCAGTCTCACAGACTGTTCTGTTCTTCCTTTCTGCAACCCCGTTCTGTTGGGGGTTGTAAGGTACAGTCAACTCCCTCTTGATCCCTGCTTCTTGGCAAAAATCATCAAAATCATTTGATTCAAACTCACCTCCATTGTCTGACCTCAAGATGCGAATGTGTCTTCCTGTCTGATTTTCAATCAGTGCCTTGAACTCCTTGAACTTATCAAAAGTTTCACTCTTAGCCTTTAGAAAGTAAATCCAAGATTTACGAGAGTAATCATCAATGAACAGTACATAGTATAAACAACCACTTAAGGACGGTGAAGACATGGGTCCACAAATGTCAGAGTGAATCAAATCCAAAATCCCTTTTGATCTGCTGTGGATTTTGAAAAAAGACTTCTTGGTATTTTTACCAAGGGCACAACCTTTGCAAATACCACTATGTTCATTAGAAAACTCAGGCATGTAACCATCTTTTGAAGACCAGGGAGAGCTGCATAATGAAGGTGCCCAAACCTACGGTGCCATAGCTCACAAGGGTTGATAGTACTGTGAACCAATGCTTGAGTAGAGTGCCCAGATGCCTTGTAAAGGCCTCCCTCTCGAATCCCAATCAATTCTACTGCACTCAACCTTTCATTCTTTGACCACAACAAAACCTTTTTATCCATGAATATAACTCTGTAGCCTTTGTCTTCTAAGCCAGCTACAGAAAGAAGATTTTTCTTCAAACCTGAAACATATAGTATGTCTTCAATGTGCAATATGGTCCTTGAATCAAGTTGAAATGAGACTGAACCCACTCCCTCAATTTTGTAGGTGGAGTCATCTCCAAGTTCTACTTGAGTGGCAAACTTCTTCTTTTTGTAGCTTGTAAGGGCTTCACGGGAACCTGTCATATGTTTTGAGGCTCCACTGTCCACCAACCAAGAATTTGTGCTGTTGGTGATGGACCCAGCTAGGGCAGAAATCAAATAGTATTCTTTTCTTGATTCTTCTTGCTTGGAAGACTTTGTATTTTTCTTCTTCTGCTGTAGATGCTTGGAATTTTCTTTTGGGCCCTCTCTGTGGCTGCCTATAGTCCCTAGCATAATGTCCCATCTTGAAACAATTGAAACATTTAACTTGTGACATATCAAGTTGCTTACCTTGTGGCTTGTTTTCTTTCTTCTTGGGATGGAAGGGCTTCTTGAATTGTGTCTTGGTTTTAGCTGCTAGTGCAAGGTTCCCTTCTTTAGGACCCTTAGTTCTGCTCTGCACTCTGCCTTCTTCTTCTAAACAGTCATGCCAAAGTCTCTCAAAATCTGGCTGAGTCTCACGCCCACTAACAGAAGCTAAGAAGGTTTCCCAAGAACTTGGAAGACCATCAAAAACAGTTTGTACAAGGTCATCATCATCTACTGTAACCCCAATAGCAGAAAGTTGATCTCTTACCTGAGCAATCTTTGTGAAGAAGGAGGCCACTCCTTCATCTTTTTCCATCTTCAATGTACGAAGTCTATTTTTCAGGACTCTCTTTTGACTGGGTGCTTTCTTCTCGTACAAATTTGTCAAGGTGTCAAAACACTCCTTGGCTGTCTTCAGTGGTGTTATGGCAGGCATTATATTTTCCTTGACTGAGTCATAGATAATCCTCCTAGCCTTGGCTTGCTTCTTTTTGAATGCTGCCCTTCCTGTGTTTGACGTGGGTTCTTCTACAACATTGATGACCAAGTCATCAAGGTCATTTTCTTCCAAGGTGGCCATAAGCCTTGCTTTCCATGAATTAAAGTTTGCTGAACCCTCAAGCCTGTCCTCTGGTCTGAAAGAGGCAGAAGAGGCCATCTCTGGTTTGTCTGTACTGTCCCAAGGTCTATGTAAGACACAACCACCTGCTCAAATGCTGTGTGCTTTACAAGCAGAGCTCTGATACCATGTTAAAATTTAGGAATTTGATAGCAATGACAGACTGTGAGTAAAAAATGCAGAAATGGCTATCAGTAATTACACATTCACAAAAATTGAACACAGTTATTTTTCATGGGGAAACCTTTTAAGGACAAAAACCCCAAAGCAATTTAATAATTTATCTCCAAAAATGAGATGGCTGAGTTTGTACAATAATAGGCTGTGAACAAGCCTTCTAAACAAATCAGAATTTGTTTCATATACCAAGAAGAACCCTGTACAATGTCTGCTGATTCTGATCTGTAACTGATACTAGATGCCTGGAGCAGCTTCAATCCTGTACATGCCTGTAGATGTCACTGCTCACTGATATATATCCTGCTAAGAGTGCCGTGAACTACTGCTGGGCTGTAGTGACTTGTAGAAGCCCTTTCTGAGGCTGCTGTAACCTGAGACAGACCCTGTACAAATTCAGGTGCACAATAAAAATGCCCTAGCAGGGCTCGGGTATACACAACAGAAGATTCAAGTAGAAATCGGATGGCAGCAGTAAAACCCCAGCTGAGATAGGGTATTTAAACCAGTAGAGAAGAGTGTGAACAAAAGCTGGAGTTGACTTCTGCTAGAGGTAAGAACCAGCAGTAATTAGATAACCCAGCAAATAAGGAAGTCATCCACTAGCTGAGCAGAGAAGACACTTAGCAAATCCACGAGTTGTCATTTAGATTAGTCAATAGCACCCACGAGCTTTCTCTTGAAGATACCACAAATTATCTGTCTGAAATGTTGAGTTTTCTTTTTTATTTATAGTGGAATAAATTCCACTTTATTGAGGCCGACCTGTCCTCATATTAATTTATATATATTTTTATTATTTATTTTGTCCTCCAAAAAAGGAAATATGTATGAGGCCGACCTGTCCACCTGTCCTTCACATATTTACATCATTTTATTTTTCTTTTCTTCACTAATGAGCCAACCCATAATAAATAAATAAATAAATATATATTTATTTTTCTTCTTCTAAATGGTGGGTTCGTGGACCAAGCCAAGCTATGCTTGGGTTTCATTTATCTTCAATAAATCTTGCAGGTGTTCTTCAAGGTCTTCATGTCCACTCCAAGTGCATCATCATAGGGAGATAAATTAATTGCTTTACTTCACCCTCCTGTGGAGGAGTACACCACTTGCCCAGACCCGGTCTAGGGCTTATAGTGGAATCCTGGTAACTGACTAGGTACCTCCATTCTCCCAGAGAATGGCTCTCAGCCCCAGGCTGAGCTTTCAGTCCCAGACAGGATCAATATCCTGGTAACTGACCAGGTGCCTCCATTCTCCCAGAGAATGGCTCTTAGCACTGGGCTGAGTTCCCAGTCCCAGACTGGGTCAATATCCTGGTAACTGACCAGGTGCCTCCATTCTCCCAGAGAATGGCACTCGATGTTGCTCAGGAAAAAAATCAACAACAAGCTCTCCACACTAGAGCATTTGTCTTTTTTATGGTTTACAAATCCTAGTTATGTTGATCACACAAGTACATGGAAAGACAATTCTAGCGCCAGCCTCAAAGTCTACATGTCCATCTTGGGGTTTGAGCCCTTAAATTCGAGGTCTTCAACTCTTGCATCTACACAAGCAACAAGACCTCCATGGAACATGAATAACACATTAACTGAATCTTCTTCCAAGCAAGGCATCATACCAAGTTCAAGACTCATCAAGCCAGATTCTCCATGTCCCAACCTCCATGCATCGCACAAGAACAAGGCTACTATCTCATCCAAAGTTCTAGTTCCTTTCCTTATGTCTTCTACTAGTGTGAGAAGCCTAATGCTACCATAGGAGCCATAAGATAAACCATTATCTCCTCCACCACCATCATGTTCTTCTCTAGGAGTTATTTGTATAGTACAAACCCTAGCATCTCACCAGAGAAATCTTTCTAAGAACATCCAAGACATCTCGTTCTGTTTCTCTCTTTTGTAGTGTTTACTTACTAACCCTAGTGTCTTGCTCATACAAGATTTCTCCAAGACAATTACAAAGATAGAATAGAGTACAACGATGATAGTGATTACAAAATCTCTCTCTCTCTCTCTAGAATAGAGTACAATGATGGTAATGATTACAAGAGCTCTCTCTCTCTCTCAGAAATAAATGAGCAACCATCAGAAATATCTTGCATGTAGCTTGTCTATGAGGCATGGTGCAAGCTCTACACCAATACATAACATCTGAAGCCAACTCTATAGATATCTTAACAATGTCCTACATCTGATTACCATGTTCCTCTGTGTGAATATCACGAGTAACAAAGGCAACATATTTCTTACCGATTTCAATTTGAAAATACCTTGTATGTGCAAACTATTTCGAGCCCTCAATAGTGGAATCACCTAGTGTGTAGTCTTGATTCTACGAATCACAAGGAGTGTGGCTTAGCTTCCTAACAATGGTGGACACACTGTTTATCACTAAAAAATGTTCTTGCAGAATTTCAGTCCCAAGGGGATCAGGAAAGTGCCAATGTCACTTCACACAGTGTCTTTTGCTTTGTTCTAGTGTTTGCTAGCCTCAAGGGGCATCCCTAGTGAATGAAGTTAAAAATTATTCAAGTGTAACTTGTGAAATACTTCAAATATGCAAAATATATTTGTTGAAATCTCAAAGTAGTTCAGATAACTGTCATTAAATGCTTGGAAATAGCACGTCAATCAGATTTATGTGTTAAAATATAACATTAATTATATAAATCTACTTCAGCGCTGTGATAGAAAGTTGGAAATCTGCAAGTAAAGCTGTCAAATCTGCGAAATAAATTATTCCTTTTATGTAATTTTGGGTCTGGCACCTTCATTCCAACAGACATGGAGTCCGATAAGTAAGAGAGAAAATTGATTGGGCAGACGATGTCCCAGGCCAATCAATTCAAAAATTCCACATCAAATCATCAAACTGATCCACAATAAGCAATTGACTGCTTAAAGAGTTTCAGTGTTATTAACTTATTTCAAAGCTGTAAATACAATGTATGTAGATATTATATTCACACCATAAGAACTCAAGGGGGCGAAATATCATTTTTCAAGTGCTTTACGCTCACCATGTTTGGGGACATTTTCACATGTAAACATGATTATGATTGGTATCTGATATTCTGCACAAATAAAATATTGTTTACTATGTAGATACTTGAGGGCCTAATGTCAGAGTCGAACATGAATTTTTACGAAATTTTTTATGTTTTAACAGCTCTTATTTAAATTGTATCTATTTAGATTCGTGAATTTGTTTTTATGTCAACGACATTGAGAAATGCTATCACATGAAGTTTTCTATCGTTGGTCCTTTTATAATTGCAAGCTGTTTAACATATTAAAGTTTCTTTCAATTTTTGTATATGCACTGTACAGAGTTCTTCACACTATAGTTGTGTCCTACTTTTTATTGCCCCGTGTTATGTGTTGAATTAATCAACTTTGTTTTTGACAATCAAGATATTTATTGGAATTTTGGAACTCTGACAGCTCAAGCATTTTTTTGTTTCCTTTATTGGGTATGCTTTCCATTAATTGAAGTTTAGTTCTCAACTTTCTGAAATCTTTGAAATTCACGGAGATAGCCTATGCAAGCAGAAAGGAGTTGAATCTCCCTGCTTTTATTTCAGATGGTTAATTGCAAATTTGCAAAGAACTGCTGCATTTATTAACACTTTCTTATTTTGCAGGCAATTTATGCAACACAGACAGAAGTTTTGGTGGTGGCCTTAGGAGATGATATGGGAGTAGCTATCGAACTAGTTAGCAAGCTTTGGGCTGCCAAATTGAAAGCAGAATTTGTTCTAACAACCAGCAGAAAAATTGTGAAATGCATAGCTGATGCATCAAAGGCTGGTATACCTTGGATGTTGATCGTGGGTGAGAATGAACTGCAGAAGGGTTTGATTACACTGAGAGACATTCAAGCTAAGAGGCAAGAAGAGGTTCCAAGGGATAAGATTGTTGAGGAACTAAAGATGAGATTGAATTCTTCCAGTTCTGATAATTACATTGTTGTTCAATGAAAGGGCTCCTCAAGTTTTGATTTTATATGGAGCTCTCAGATCGTCTTATTTGCATGGGAAGGATACAAAGGCTATGAATTCACGGTGGCTGTGTTTTATTTTTATATGAGAAAACACCATGAATTCATCTGCGAAAATTGAGAGTAATTTCCTTGTTAGTTTGCTACACTATTATATCTATTCAGCGGGAAGTTTTCAACAATTAGATGAGCCATGACAGGTATCTCATATCTGGTCAGTTTTAAGTTATGAGCTATGATGTAAATGATTCTTTAAACTATTTGAAAAGAATGTTCCATGAATCATGATTTTGATAAAATTGGCATTGTCTACATTTTCATTCCGCGAGAGGCTAGAAGTAACCATAGAAAGATTTATGTATGAACTGTGATAAGCAAGTCATGTTTGCACGCTGATCTATAGTTTTGCATCAGTAAAAGACATTGTTCACTCATTCCGAGTTTGGTAGTATTGAATAGCAACATGGATGTTGGTATCGACATTACTTTGCAGAGACATTTTCTATACCCATGTTTATGATTAAAACAACTCGCTACAGGTTGGGACTAGTTTAAGGTCCTTGTAAAATTTATCAATTGATAGTTTGAATTCCCCATCTGTTGGAGTATTAGAGCTCCATTATTAAAGGCCCGATATGATAAATCACATTATGATTGACTTAATAGAGAAAATTATAAGCTGTCAATTAGACAGAGGGGACATATAGTTCAAAGCCAAGTATATCTATATCTATTTTAGGGGGCAGAATCCTTTGGAAAGTTGGAGTTAATATGGTTGTAATGAACTTTGTAAAGAGTTATGATGAATGATAAATTAAATAATATTATAATGAACTTTGTAAAGAGTTGTAATGAAATGATAAAATATTATAATGAACTTTGTAAAGAGGTGTAATGAATGATAAATTAGTCACTAGAAATTTGTAAAACCTTGAAGAAGACACCAAGTTTATGCTCATCTTCGCTTGCGAGTTGACAAGATTCTAAATCATGAAGAAGGCACCAAGTCTATGGTCATCTTCACTAACCAAGCGAACTTGACAAGATTCTAAATCATAGGAGAGTAGGCATACCTACAATCCCAAGCTCATAATCATAGAAGATGCCAAAGTTCTAGCACACATAGATGTCACAGAGAAGTCGTATCTATGTAGTCCAGGAGAAAAACAACAAAACTCATTATCATTGCACCGAGTAGTGAGGTGCTCTATAGTCCAGTATGGGGGAGATGATGTCATGTAACGTAATGTAATGTCACACAACGTTATGTTACTAAAAATAAGAAGTCGTTAAAAAAATTCATGTTGGCTCATGAAAAGGTAATTTAAAAAATCCATGTCAACTCTTAAAATAAAAAGTTATTAAAGACATCCATGTCGGATCATAAAGTTTAAAAAATAAATCAATATAGATCCATCCTAAACCTTGATCTATCAAACACAGAGAGATAAATTTTTGCGAGGTAGAATTTTTTTATGGATGTGTAAAAAATTTAAGTTAAAAAAAAATTACACCTCAAGAAATTGGATCCATCTAAGATTAAGAAGGATCTATGTTGGTGTAAGTGAAATGCATATACGATACAACTTGAAGCATTGTGTTTGCCCCAACTTGACTTGCAACCAACAAATCCAGGGGCGAAAACACAAAGAAATGCATTTCAGAGACAGTGTGGAGAGGCCAATCTTCACCCAGTGGAGAGATTTTGTGCCCTAACCAAGAAAAGTCCCCTAGAGAGGATTGGACTAAGGATAGTAGCAAACATGGAGCATTGGAAGATGTATTTTTGTTGTGCTTTTCATGAGCATTTGTGACATTAAATAGGGAAAAAAAGAAATATCTTCAACCAATTTACTTATAGTTTTTGTTGTGCTTTTTCATGAGCATTTGTGACTTTAAATAGGGGAAAACAAAAGAAATCTTCAAACAATTTACTTCTAGTTTGAGAATTTCTTGAAGGTGTGAATCTGTGATCATCTTTAAGAAAAAAGAGTATAAAATAGAAAGTTTAACCTAACCAAAGGAAAACACATGGAAAGTAAAGTTGTAAATGCATTTAATAAGCATTAATTTATGGAGTATTATTGGCGGTATAGAAATAGAAATAGAAATCAAAATTTGAAAAGTTAGTTGAATGGACGATCAAAGATTACCAATCCAAATTAAATATTAATCTAGCATTTTCAAGCACTCAAATTCATCAAAAGGTTACGAGAATAATTGAATAAAATGTTTTTGTTGGATCTATGTTGGTTGTCCTTAGCCAACATAGAAATATAATGATGATTATAGTGTAAGCTTTGTGGTGGATGAAAGTGATGCTTGCACCATTTTCAACACCCCCCTTAAATTGAAAGGGGTCATGACGAAAAATGAGGAATACCAATGAGAGTGTATATACATACCCAATTAAGTATAAGGTTGATTGTGGCCAAAAACGAAGATTGTACCATTGTTATCAACACCTCCCTTTAATCTAGCTCGGGCACTACATAGAAGACATTACATCACAAGAATCGTGCCTCTCCTTAATGTTGAACATGGGCATGATAAAAATGCATTGCACATTAGCCTCCTTGAACCCCATATCTCCTACACTGGTATAATTCAACACCTGGTTGAAGATGGCCTCCCACACTTTTGAAGGAACTTATCGTCAACATTGCTAACATCGCTGTTTTGGTTACTATATGAGTGTTTGAGGAAGCGGTTGTAGGATTAGCACATCTTGGGAATCATCTATACACAATTTCTCTAGAAGAAGCAATGAAAATATATAGATAGTCCATGAATAATAACTTTATCAAAGACAACATCTTTTCATTGAATTATTGTTATAGACCATCGATTAGCAAAAAATCTATCTTTAAGTTGGTGTGAGGGATGTGGTATATAGAAGATTGGTTCCAACTCTTGGAACATGTAAAAATTCTCCAAACATGGTTGTGCTATTACCAATGATCACTTTCTCTTCATTGAGCAACGATTGATATTCAAAGAGAGGTGGCCCATATGTGGAGTGCATAATCTAATGTCCACTGTAAGATGAGCTCATCAAGTTCAACAATAGCACAAAGAAGGCTCCTTAAAAGTCTTTTGAAGTTCACCTTAATAGACTTGAGAGAAAGAGAGGCTTGTTTTGCAGCAAGAGGTATGCACACTACTTGTTGCTGCAGAACAAATGAAGGAAAAGAGCACTAGCCTTGAAGGAGGGTTAAACCCTAGGAATCATAGTTCTTTAGCGGCAAATAAGCTTTAAGTAATGCCGCTAGCCAAAAATATTAGGATCAACTATTGAATTAAGGGATACACTCAAGAGAGAGAAAGTGATCAACATCTTCCAAAATCAATTTGCAATGTGCCACTTCCGTTGTAGAACAAAAGAGTGCCTTGGCCTTGAGGAAGGGTTTAAACTTTAGAAAAGCCATTGAAAACTCTAGAAAAAAGATGATGCAAAACCATATTTCCATAATGGTAAAGAGGCATTGAGTGAAGCCACTAGTGAATTAGTTTTAGATTTAACATTGAATTGAGTAAGTGAGTGTAACACTTGCTTTCATACCAAGTTCATATTCACAAGAGATAGCAAGGTAATTGAATGGAACCAACCCAAATCCAAAAACTACAATGAAGAGAAACATAAACATGCTTTAGAGTAGTTCAACAATTGATGAAGTGAAATCAACCAAGAGAGAGTGCAACACTTCATAGGGCACTTAGGCAAGCCATTTCATTAGAAGAATAAGTGATAATATGATGTTAAATTACAAATGAGGGTTGGGTATATATACACAGCTCAAAATGTACGACACTATCCTAGGAAGGATTATGAGATTATGTGTACAACTTCAAATCAACCAAGAGAGAGCAAACTTCATAGGTGTCACTTAGGAAAGCTATTTTTTTAGAAGAATGAATGATAACATGATGTTAACTTACAAATGAGAGTTCGGTATATATACACTACTCAAGATGTAGGACACTATTTTAGGAAGGATCACGAACTTAAATGTTCATGGTTAGCTTAATCCAAGCCTAGAAATATAGCACTGATTGCAATGGAGGGTTGACAATGTTTACATGTGGAGCTTACACCATTTTCAACATGTAGCACAACCAACTAATTAGTGAGATATAAGAGGATCTTCATAACACCATTATTTTGTATATGTAATCACAATGCACGCTGCATGCTCCTTTGTTCAAAGATGCAGGAAAGTGAAGAGTTTCAAAATCGTCAAATCACTTCAATGTAGCTTTTAGTGCTTGGTATCATGGAAAGATGCAGCACATAAAGAAAATATATCTCTTTGGAGACATCTAATCTTGTAGCAAACTTCTGTCTAGTTCTAGGAATTTGATGATACATAAAGTTGGATTTGATGATATGGATTGATTTAGAATTAGAAAAAAATCTTAAGGGCATTGTTCCATCATGCATCAATCTTGGATCATGGTAGATCTCTATTAATGCTTGAAAAATTTATCAAATTCATATCAAATTTGTGGCTAGAAAAACGGTCCATTTGCTACAAGATTAACTTTCTCCTATCTCTTTTTGTTCAGCTCTAAGAAAATGATGCAAAGTTTAAATTCATACAACAATATATATATGTAGATTTTGTATAAATTGTATTTTATATTTTGTATCTTGTGTTTGAATTTAATATAACCTCTATTATAAGTTGGTTGAAATTGAAGTATCTTCTAGAAGTTGCTTCACATACATGAAATGCTATGCTTTGATGATTTATGCATTGCCAGAAAAAAAGATTATATTACCTAGAACAATGAATATAGTCTTTAAAGCTAACAAAAAGAGAAGAAAAACAACTCTAAAATAAATCATATAAATGTATCCTTGTATTTAAATGATGCATTTCGAAAAGTTATAAATATACAAAAAAAATTTAAAGAGAGAAAACAAAGAGCTACTAAGAAATGATTATAATATTTTCTTAACATCAATCATGTTAAATTACACACCAAAATTTCTTACAACATACTAGAACAATCTTTAACAATGCATTCTATATTTTTTACATCCTTATGGCTAGAAAAAAAGATTAGTTATAATCTCTACAATGGTGTGTAAAATGTCATATAAACGTATTCTTATTCAATACTTTTGACCTATTACTTAAAAATGATGCAGTTGAAGAGTAATACATATACAAAAAATAAAGAGAGAAAACAAAGAACTGCTAAGAAACGGTCATAATGTATTCTCAACATCAATTATGTTAATTACATATCAACATTTCTTACAACATACTAGAACAATCTTTGCAATACATCCTTAAACTACTAACTACTATGGCTAAGAAAAAACATTTATAATCTCTACAATGGTGTGTAAAATTTCCTAAAACAACTATTGTTGGGTGAAAGACAATTCCTTGATATCCTACAATAACATCTTATAATCATAGATATTTCTTTTGTTTCAGTATACGTTTTTGTAACATATATAGACTATCTCACTACGAGTTTCTTATTTTGATCATGAGTGGGAGGAGTTTGAGTTTCAAAAGTAACTCTTTGTACTTTGAAAGTGTTTACACCATGCTTGAGGGTGCTTCGCAAGACATGGGATCCATGGTGTGTTGGTTACTCTTGGTTCTACTGTTATGTGAAGAAAATTGACTTAAAAATATGAAGTTTGCTCATTCACACATTTAGTCAAACACTTTGAAAACTAGGGTTTTAACTTGATTTTCAGAAAGTAAAACCACAACTTCAAAAATGTACTTTCCAAACATTGCCAAAAAGCTTCCAATACTGAAAATAACTTTAAGCAAGATGGACACAAGAATTTTGGTCAAAGATCGAGCAAAACCCCACAAACTTGGGGAAAACCCTAAGAAGAAATTTTTTCTTTAAGAAGAGCAAACTCAGAAAATTCTTACAATGAATTTTTCCTTATTTTAAACCCATACTGACAAAATTTCTCAAAATAGAACAACAACAAAACTACCTCGAAATATGTGCCAAAAAGTATTGTACGGTCTGCTGTACGGATGCCCACATGTGTTGTATGGTACTGTACGACCTGCACACTTTTTGCCCCCGATTTCTGTGCCCACACGTGCCTGCAATTAATGCTATACAGTTTGCATTTAATGCACAGTCATTTATTGGGATTCAAGCCACCTTTCTTGGGAATCGAGCCACCACATGTGACTGTCATAAATGCTGTTGTACGGTTGCTGCAAAATGCCTAGGGATGCGTGCTGCTCCTTCTCTTCCAGGGAACTCTTCTTGGTCCTCAATCTTCCTCTTCCTCTCTTTTGATGGTGAGTGTTCTTCATTTGTCTCTTTGTCTTGTTTTATACTTTACTTTTCATCAACTAACCCCAACTACCAAAGAAACTACCTAATCAATGGCTAGGATTAGATTAGGAGATCTAAGGTTCACAATAGATGCACTTTTTTCAATTAATAATTAATTAAAAAATACATCACTTAAGTGACCCACTTTTATAAAGTATAAAAACAATTTCACTTTATTTACATAAACGTCGCTTGTTACATAAATACAAAGAACAAAAATTTTCTGGTCCTCCTCATCACACCCACACCAAAAATATGGGAGGACCTCCAGAGTTATCTTTTTCAACACTCCCTCCTAACGAGGGAGGTCCTTCCAGCACCATCCAAATCTCCGCCTCTTAATTCTGACGTAGCTCCCTCCTGCTCTGGAATGTCTCTCGGAGAGATGTGCCCACCATTGAAATAAAATTCCAACTCCTGAGATTCAACTTGAATCTCATCAACCTGATCATCACCATCACCTATCTGGCTGAGTCTTCTGCCAGTGCTCTGGAGAGAATCACTCTCCTCATCAGAAGAAATGTAAATAACACAACGATCAACTGTATCTTCTACCCCATCCTATGACTTTGACAACCATCCACCTGTCCATGGACGCACAACATGTCCTCTCAAAATATATAATCTGTCCCTGCGATCACTAAGCAAGATAGTGGTCCTGACAGGATCATCTCTCCCATAGATGAAGATATGACCGTCCCTGACCAACATCCCATAACCATCATCTTCAAGAGATGACACTGAGAGTTTGCTAACTCTCATCCCAGGTACAAAGAGGACTCCATGTATCTCCAAGACCTCTCCAAGGTCTAGTTGGAACTTGAATGTTCCCACCCCTCGAATAGCTATCTGTGGATCGTCAATATCTGTCTGAATGTAGTGTCCTGGTCCCAACTCTGTGATAATCTGGAATGCATCATACACTCCAGTCATATGTCTAGTTGACCCACTATCAACTATCCAGACATGCTAAAAAATTGAGCTTCCTACACTAGAGTCAAAAGAGGCTAGAGAATATTCACCTGCAAACTCATCTGTTGAAGTAGCTGTTGAATCTTTCTTTGACTTTCCTTTCTTCTTCTCAGGACATTTCATGGCATAGTGTCCTGACTGACCACATTGATAACATCTGATCTGACTAAAATATTTCTTCTTCTCGTTCTTTGATTTGGATGCAAGTGCCACATCTCGCTCAACATCCTCACTAGTTTGACCAACCTATGGCCTTTCCCGGATTTCCTCCTGGGTAAAGTCATCCCATAATCTAGACCAACTGGGAAGCTTTTCTTTGCCCACAATACATTTCACAAAGACCTCCCACTTCTTGGTGAATCCCTTCAGGGCTATCCTCACCAACTCTGAATCAGGGATAGTCTCTCCTACTGCTTCCAACTCGTCCTTGAGTTGTGTGACACAAGTCAAGTAGGAGGCTACACCCTCATCTTTGTTCATTTTGATACAGAGTAGCTTGTCTTTTAAGGCCATCTTCCAATTTTCATTATTCGCTTCGAACAACTGGTTCAATGTGTCCCACATCTCTTTAGCAATTTTCTTTTTTGCTAAGTGTGGAATGAGATGGTCTTTAACCCCATCTAGTATGACTCTTTGGGATCTTGCTTCAAGAGCTTCAAACTCCTCAAGCTCATCTTTATCTGTTGGCTTAGTCATGACACTATTAGTAAATCCCCAAACTCTAAGTTCCTTTAATACAACAATGATTCTTACTTTCCATGGGATGTAGTTGGATAGTCCATCCAACCTATCATCATACCTAATGCTCATCATGGAAAATAACTTGCAACCAAAAAACAACTTTGAAAGATAAATCTAACACTCTTCTGAACTTCAAAGAACACTTGCTTACTTTCTTTTTCAGTATGGATTTGTTAATATGAGATCTGATACCATGAAGAAAATTGACTTAAAAATATGAAGTTTGCTCATTCACACATTTAGTCAAACACTTTGAAAACTAGGGTTTTAACTTGAATTTTAGAAAGTAAAACCACAACTTCAAAAATGTACTTTCCAAACACTGCCAAAAAGCGTCCAATATTGAAAATAAATTTAAGAAATATGAACACAAGAATTTTTGTCAAAGATCGGGCAAAACCCTAAGAAGAATTTTTTTCTTTAAGAAGAGCAAACTCAGAAAATTCTTACAATGAATTTTTCCTTCTTTTAAATCCTTACTGACAAAATTTCTCAAAACATAACAACAACAAAAATACCTCGAAATCTGTGCCAAAAAGTATTGTACGGTCTGCTGTACGACTGCCCACACGTGCTGTACGGTACTGTACGACCTGCACACTTTCTGCCCTCGATTTTTGTGCCCACACGTGCTTGCAATTAATGCTGTATGGTTTGCATTTAATGCATAGTCATTTCTTGGGATTCGAGCCACCTTTCTTGGAAATCGAGCCACCACATGTGATTGTCATAAATGCTGCTGTACGGCTGCTGCAAACTGTCTAGGGATGCATGCTGCTCCTTCTCTTCGAAATTGCGCCCTTCTCTGCAAGGGAACTCTTCTTGGTCTTCAATATTCCTCTTCCTCTCTTTTGATGGTGAGTGTTCCTCATTTGTCTCTTTGTCTTCTTTTATACGTTACTTTTCATCAACTACCCCTAACTACCAAAGGAACTACCTAATCAATGGCTAGGATTAGATTAGGAGATCTAAGGTTCATAATAGATGCATTTTTTTCAATTAATACTTAATTAAAAAATACATCACTTAAGTGACCCACTTTTATAAAGTATAAAAAACACTTTCAGTTTATTTACATAAACGTCGCTTTGTTACATAAATACAAAGAACAAAATTGTTTTGGTCCTCCTCATCACACCCACACCAAAAATATGGGAGGACCTCCAAAGTTATTTTTTCAACATTATGGACATACACATTGGAGATAGGTTACTCATGGATTGTTACGCCTTGACTTCATATTTATGTTGCACACTTCCTTAGGAGGATGGACACTTATGTGGCTTGGAAACATTCGTCATGAGACACACACATGGATGTTGGTTGCTTGTTTGGGAGGAAAACCGATTTGGAGGAGAAGCATTGGACATCTAGGAGGGATTTGAGTCCTACGTAGAATGGGGACACTTGGTTGCTTCCATGAAGGATTGTGCTTGACATGAAGACACTTGAGTTGAGGAGTGATCATGTAGGTGTGGTGGAATCGAAGGTACACATGGATTAGAAGGAAGCACCAAAGCATTGGAGATCTTTTGAAAAAGGGTGTCAAACACTTATTATGGAGTGCTAACACTAGGAATTTTTGATGGCGGATGTGTATACTCTTGGATTTTGACATATGCCACTTAAAGTTGGAGTGCTTCACATGTGGACCTATCTAGTAATTAATTAGGTTGTTTGATGTGAACATATCCACATTGTTATTGTTGGGCTCCATCTCCTTTCTTATAAATAAAGGGAAGAGGAAGTGTTTTCATTATTTCATGCTGATTGCATACTTGTATCAAAGATGTGAGAGGTAGAACAAACTTGTCTCTTCTGATTGTACTCTTTTATGCTATACTTTGTTCTCTTTGCCTTGAGTGCTAGGTTTTTTGAGTTGATTCAAGAATACTAGGGTTAGGGTTTTCTCTAAGAAAACAATAGTGGTTAGGAATTTGGAGAAACCCTAAAGGAGCAAAGGAATCACTTGTTATTTTAGTTCTTGTGAGAGAATAAGACTATGGTTTTGTGACATTTGGAAACTTTAGTACTACTTGGAGTGCCTGATGCAAAGAAGATAATGAAATAGTATTTTGCTTCATGTTGTACACTTGTGTAATATAAGTGTAGGTGCCAAGGAGGACTTGTCGGTGTGTATACTAGCTTGTTGTGGATCTTTTGTGGAGTGGCTAGCTTTGGTCATGAGTGATTCCTAGCTAGGAGGAGTTGGTGGTTAGGGTTTTCTTATAAATTTTCTATCTAGGGATTGAAGAGCATACTTTATATCGTGTATTACATTGTTGATATGTACTTGTAACCTCTCTCTTTCTCTCTCTCATATATATATGGAAAATAGCAATCATTCTAAATAAAGAATGATCATGAGCTGTCCTCTTGGGACTTACATTCCAAAATTTAACATGAAATTCATAAAAGTTACAAAATATATGATGCATTACCTATGCATCAATTTTACAATTCATCAAAATTTCTTCATTAACACAAAATTAGAATTCATCATGGATTTCTTCAACCGATGTCTAGCCTGGAACTAAAAGTAAGGCATTTTTTGATAGCAGATCAACTTCGGTGTTTAACTCTCTGTAAACATGAGAGATAGTGAAAACAAAGAAAAAATATCTTCGCCTTTGGATGGCCTGAAGAAGGTGCTGAAGATGAGGAGGTTTGATCTGCAATTTTTTGTTGGCCCAGTCGCCCAGTCGACAACCATTTTTGAGTCTGCAAAGAGTTGTAAGCGGTTCACCTTCCTTGTAATGGCTAGTTCCAATACTGAATATAAAGCTGCAAGTTCAACTTTGTTGTTTGAACAATGCCCTGGTGCATGTTTCAACTGAATTTTATGATTATCTGCTAGATATAAAACTCCTCTAGAACCACCTAAAGGAGGGTCTCATTGACTCGCACCGTCGAAAAAATCCTAGGGAATAGATTAGTATCAATTGAAGGGAGTATCAGTAACCTTGGATTTTTTTTATTTTTCCCCACTGCACAACCAAGGCTGAAGTTGATTCAATTGGAATAGATGGATTCTAGAAAAATTCAAAATTTCGAGCCCACCATACTCCATAAATGAAAGAGGAGGGGAGGGAATTGTAGAGATGTATCGAGAAATCATTCCACCATGAATGAAACTTATGTTCCAGAGAAGTACTAACTTTGGAAGCCCGAGACTTTAGTTCCACATAGGCGACCTTCCAAACAGCTGCTGCATAGGGACATAACACAAATAAATGAGAACATGATTCTTCTTACGAAAAGCATAGTGCACACCAACTCGGGCCTTGCCATCCTCTTTTTAAGAGATTATCCCAGGTCAGAAGTTTATTGCTGAGTGCTAGCCACAAGGTAAGCTTGGATTTTAAGGAACCAATAGACTTCCAAACCGAAATCCACGACCACTCTTTTGTACCAATGAAGGAGGCCATGGCCTCTGTTTCATAGGCCAATTTCGCGTTAAAGTCACCTATTATCACGTTTTTCGACCAGACCAATCTGTCATCAACATCCTCATCTAGGAAGATATAACAAGAGTCTAGAAATGAGATACATGAGTTCCATTTTGCATCTGTGTTCCCTTCTAGACTGAGGTATGAGGCATATTTCCATCAAGAGACGAATGCACCTTCTGAAGACCGAGACCGAACATCATATAAGCTATTGATTCTTTGAAGATTAAGAAATTCTATGGTAACCAAGGATAGCTTGTAACCTTTTCCTGCCTCGATCCAAGGATCTCTTCCAATTTGAACTTTCCTCCCATTCCCGATGCTCCATGATAACCAATCTCCTATCAAGGGAAAGGAGAGAACAAAGGATTTCCAACCAATGGACCCATTTTTAAAGGATTTATCCAGAATACTTATCCAGTCTAGAATGGATGCATTCGGGCAGTACTTAGATTGCATTACTCTTCCCCATAATGAAGAAGGATTTTTAATCAGCCTCCACAGGGACTTGGTTGCCATAGATTGAAAAAATAAGAAGGGGTTTTTAACACCACAACCTCCAAGTGCTTTCAAATTGGCCACAGTTTTCCAGTTGAGTTATTTGAGAAACACAGAAATGAAGTGTGCATATTCATGGTTGTTATAAATTTATTGTAAAACGTATTTTCAGTTATGGTATATGCTTAAGAAGTATGCCCTAAGCATTGGGAACATTGTTCCTTTGATATTTATTTTCTTGAGCCACCTTCTATATTTGGTTGAAAAAAAGTGGAGTATACAATGTTGTATTATATGTTAGATTCATCCTTAATGACACATTTTTACATGAAATAGCTCTAGGGAACCTCAAGGTAGAGGTGAAATTTATGAATTTGCATTAATGTAGTAAAGGGAAATTTCAACATGGTATTAGAGCTATTTGATTGAGATAACTCTCTTGGTGAAGGGCGAGTTGGGAATTTTAGTTCTTTTGTACTTGCGAGAGGTTATTGACATGTCATAGGTTGTTGGTTATGAAACCCAGCGCGTTTTAGGGGAAGAAATTGAACCATAGAAGGACTTCTACTTGTATTTTCCTTGATTTTTCGCTTTGAGGTGTGGTTAAAATTTACAAGGATGAGTACTTGGTATTTTAGAGTGTGATAGGTTGGATAATGCTTCTTATTTTACACATTGGAACTGAAAGTTGCAAGTGCTTTTGAAGGAGGTTGAGCTTTGGGAGCATACTGGGAATAAGATTGTTACACCTATTGATCCAACACTGTCAACCTTACATGTTAAGAAGGAGGCTAAATATAAGATAATCATTATTGATTTAGTGAAGGGTCACTTGATCACTCACATTGTAGATAATATCATCAATAAGGGAATGCATGATGCTTTGGTTAGGTTATGATAGATTTCTAGTGTCTCTAGAAAGATGCTCTTGAGAACAAACCTTCAATTATCTACATGACTAATAGAGATACAATGGTAAGCTATTTGGCCAAGATCACAAAGCTAAGAGAATGGTTCACTGCCATAGGGAAAAAGTGGAGGATAAGGATTTGGTGTCCATTTCTTTGAATGGGTTTACTCAATGTTGGAAACCCTTTGTCCAAGGTGCTTTTTTCTCATGAGCATTTACCTACTTCTGATAAAATTTGGGTGACTTTGTTCCAAAATAAGTAAGATTGGAATCCTCTTTAGTGAAGAAAAAGGAAGTAGAAGACCTAGCTCTCCTCACGAGGATGGGGAATGGAAGAAAGAAAGAAATATTTCAGCAATGTGAAATATTTTAGGTGTCACTAGAAGGGATATTATGCTAACCATTGTATAAAGTAAAAGAAGGGGAATGTCAAGCAACATAAACAAGTTGTAGGGAGTGAAGGTATTATAATAGGACTACATGAGTTGTCATCCTAGCCCGAAACGAGATTCTCCATGATCTTTTGTATATCTTCCACCACTGTCAATGGATGGTATGTGGACAATGGTACATCGAGACATATGAATTATGGCAGGAAATTGCAATGTCCCCAATTTTGATTTGTAATGTATTTAATCAAAATTATGTAAATGATGTAATTATACTAGTATGGATTCCTAGTGTGGATCTCAAGGCCAAGGCCTGACTAGTGAATGGATAGGCATGCATGATGTATATATTGTTATTTGGACTGTATGGTTGGCTTGTTATGCCGATTCAGAATATATGTAAATATTATGTGCATAAATAATAAAATGGTCCAAGAATGGCTATGTAAAGAGCACTAGAGGGGATATGATTAAACCAGATGGGAAGAGGAAAGGGGGCATATGGGATACTAAATAATTTGCTGCCAAGTGTCAACCTTAGAACTCACCCAAATTTTTCCATGTGCTTTGAATAGGCCAATTGCCTCATTTTGACTATTGAACCCAAACATTGAATGCACGTGTGAGGTTGGTGGGAAAAGTTACATCATACAGTTTTTGAAGCATGGGGCTGATTGCAATATGTGTCAGTTTTGTCAGCTTCCAAGAGTCAGTCTACAACTGCCAGGAGTCCTTTTTTTAATGGTCAGAGTCCACGCCAGTTGTCTTTTCACCATTATCTCATATCCTATGGAGTCAACCTTCATTCTCCCATTCTTTCATGCATATTTACACTATGCATAGCTTTCCATTATTGTTCATGAGCTTACCAGACTGTGTTTAACCCATAAATTTGAATTTAGAGCCAACACTATAGATTTGGAAGGAAAAAAAATGGATGTAGGTGAGCGCAGAGGTTGGGAAAGCTAGGAACCCTTACCCACTGAGTTCTACTTCTCATAGATTCTTGAGAATCCACGAATTGAGGCTACATGTGGTTCCCCAATAACACACATAAGATTGGACTTCTTCTATGCACACACTGGAAACACCTGGAAAGATGGATCGTCTAAGAGAACCATGGATCGGTGAAGGGGATTCCTGAGCACAAAATGGTGTTGTGTGGGGTAGGTATTGTGGGAGCTAAGGCTATGAGGGTTGAGTGATATCCCCGTAGATCTCTGTATGAGCATTTAGCTAAGCATGGAGAGTAGAACGGGTTGGGAGCTGAGAGAGAGGAGCCTTCAGGTGTTTCCTTCACCTTGGTGGCTTCATAACCTAGCTTGGGGGTGTCCTATTAGCAAAAAGAGTATATTTTGGATAGAGTTCCTACGGTTGGATGGAAAATCACTCTTACACAACCAGTTGCTTGGATATGCGTTGTATAAAGATAAGTATTCTTGTGTATTTGAATTTGAAACTTTTTTTATTTAAATTCCTATTATGATTATGCTTGTGTATGGATGTTGTGTGTGTGGATCAAGATTATTTTCCACTGTGTATTTTTAGTTATGCATCTGCACACATATTTCATATGTTATGAAATTTTTAATATGGCTATGGAGCAAAATTTAGAAGCCTGTAGTTAGTTAATATCGTTGGTCGGATTGGGTGAAGGGGACATTATAGAAAATCCTCAGTAGACTTGAATAGAAAGAGGGATGAATGAGTGTGGATTTGGGTGATGATGTTTCATATCCTATGCAAGGGTTGACCTCCATTTCCTTTCAAATCCACTCAATTTTTCTTGATTTGAATGATATTTTGTTTGTGTTGGAATTGATTTAATATTGAGAGGGGGGGTGAATCAGTATTAACACAGTTATTAGCAGTTTTTACCTTCTTTAACATATTAGCCTTTAATTAATATTTATCTTTAGTTATGCATCAAAAAATAAACATCCACATATATGCACCACATAAACAACACATAACACACAATATTTTTAGGTGGAAACCCAAACGGGAGAAAACCACATAATGCTTCTTTATAATGAGAAATAATAAGCTCGGTGGGTTATCTCAAGTAGTTGAGTGTTGTAATCGCAAGTAGAAGGTCTCAGGTTCAAATCCATGAGTGGCTATGTAAGGCCTCACTTGATGTCCCCACCGGGTTAGGACCCGTAATCAAGGCCGATGGTTTACCTTGGGTACCATCCTCGAAATGAGGGGAAGTACCTGAGGGTTTCCCATGATGTGTTCCATTGGAAAAAATAATGAGAAATAATAGATTCAAGGAAGCAACAAATTCCTGTGTTTACCAACACTATCTGGAAGGAGGCACCAACCCCCTGGTTTTACAGGCACCGACCTGAAGGAAGCTTCCACTCCCTGTGTTTTCTCTAGCACCATATGGAAGGAGGAATGGACCCCTTGTCTTCTTTGTTTTACAGGCACCAACTTGAAGGAAGCTTCAACTCCTTGTCTCCTTGCCCCGACCGATCACCTTGATGTCCAATATGTGTTGTTGTCTTACTAAACTTCAACTCTGTGCACTCTTTTGATCTTCTTTTGTTGATTCTGCTGTGCGCCGTCTTCGTATGCAGTCTATACTCTGTCACTACGCTGCATACATCACTTTAATTCTCATTCCTCTCAAATCAAACTTCTGTTGATGACTTACTTCATGTATTGTGTGCTTGTTGATACTGTAGTCTGCGTCTCTATTATCTCAACGTTCTGCTCTGTGTGACTGCTATGATCAACATATATTGTGCTTTCAATTGATAGTTTTCCATTATGAAATAAATTAGTAGTAACAGATGGAACTGCACACTTTCTGATGTGTCCATTCTGATTAAGTGCTGCACTTTATGAGATAATCTGCGACGTCCTGTGCATCAAATGATTTGTCCATTCGTTTAATGCACTTGTCTCAAATCATCTGCATCACGATACGCTTATTGGATTCTATTCTATTCCGTCGTTGTGCATCAGATGGAGTTCTCAACTTTGGACACTTTCACTTCTGCTCATATGCATCAGCTAGACATCTGTGCATTGTTTGATAAAATTCAGTTCTATCTTTGCGCTTTTGTCTCTACAACATATGTGACTATCGACCCGTTGATCGTATTACTGTTCTTTGAAACATCAAGAACTTGCGCATACTTCAGTATTTCTTCCTTTCAGTACTTGCACATCCGTCACAAATCTATAAAATCATTCTGCGCACCATCAAAACTTCATTAATATGTATGTAAGCATTTGAATATTCGCCGGATCATCTGTTCTGTCCATGATCCCCTTGATGCCCCAAAAATAAAAATGAAACTTTCACCCAAAGCTCTTATGCTCTTGCCATCAAGCTTACTTCAAATCTCCAACTTGCATCTCTATTTATACACGTCCTGCACATATTGTATGTTCACAAGTTGGTCGTGGCATCCCTTCTTCCATACTTCACGGATTATGTATATGCCACGTTTCATCTTCTGCGCTGTTGATGTGTCATTTGATATGTGTCTTGTGTCCTTATGGTCCACAACTTATTGGGACATTAACCTTGGTGGTGTACCATTGCACTCTTGATGTAACATTTCCTTAAGGTATGTGCGCAATCTTACACTTCATCTTGATGTCTCTATGACTTGTGATGAACCATTCCTTGTGGGTAATGTGCCCTTGGCCTATTGATATTTTGCGAAAACTGCGCATTCTCCAACTTCTACCAAGTGGGTCTTTGACCTTTCCCTTGTCATCCTTTGTGAGACTTGCACACCTACTGTACCATCGGATATGAAATTTTCTCATAGATGGTCTTCAACTATTGTACCCTTCTAGGAAATTTTGCACATTCCACTTACTTAAGGCAGCTTGCGCGCTTTCAGGTTTGTCCAACCATTAATTGCTTGTGCATTTCCAACCATTAACCAAGCAACGCTCAAGATTGCTTGTGCATTCCAAATACTTCCTTCAAAAAACTTGTGCACTAGTACCATTTTCTCAACCAATTCCTTGGCTGCTTGTGCACATGTACCATTGTCCAACCAAATCCTTTGATTGCTATTATTACTTGGTGGACTTAATTTCTATGTGAGGACCACATGCTATAGGGTACATTACTTGTGTTACTTTCTTGAACTCGATTTGCATGATGTATCTTCTTATGTATTTCTTCAAACTTGTCATGCATGATGTATAATTGGACACACAACTTCAGACTGAATTCATTTCTAGATATACTCCAAAGTTTCATTCATATCTGTCACCTTCTCCATTGCACATATACTTCTAGTATTCATGTTCTTCTACATCTTGCACATATACTACTTCAAAGTGGCTTCCATGTACTTCTTCATAATTCTGCAGGAATACTGTATCCACTTTGACATTGGTTGATACCAATGACTCAGATTGAATGAATTGACATCCTCTTTGACATTAGTTGACATTCAAACACATGAAATCATATTTAGTTGACATCAATTGACAACTAATGCTCAACAATATCCCCCTTTGGCATTGATGTCAACACATTATGAAGCTGTACCTGATCTTCTTTGAACTATATGCTTCATCTTTACTTGATCGCAGTGCTCCCCTGTGTATATGATCCCCTTGAGTTCTTTGGGATTTTGGCTACTGCGTTCTGTTCTATTAGCACTTCTACTACATCTGCACGAACTACACTGCTTCCTGTTACATATGCACATACCATATGTTCAATCATATTCATGCCATTTATTCAAGTGATATTCTTCACGCTCTTTCACGTTTGTTGTAGCTTCATACTATTCCTTTTATGATTCGCTTGCAATTCTCCAAGTGATATTCTTCACACTCTATCACGTCTTCTAAGGCTTCATGCTCTTTCATTTATTGTCTCCAGTTCTCCCTCTTTCTTGCTATCCTACTGACTTCATGCATCGCTTCATGTCCATCCTTATCATGTATATCTCAGCTTCATGCATATTTGCTTTCATTTTGTCCTGCTGACTTCATACATCTTTTCATGTCTCGACCTCTTCATGTCAGCTTCTGATGTGTATTTCATGTCTCAACTTCATGCATTTCTTCCCCTTTGACATCAATGGAAAAGAGGTGCCATTATTTTGCGCTATATGAATTCTTTTGTATGTTTTGCGCTGGCATCCATCGCGACTATATATAGGGATAAATCCCCCTGTCTTTATGCTATATTACTTTGCACAACTTCTATACTGATATCCTTTCATAATTATCTTTGATTGCTTTTCTGATAAAGATGTTACATTGCTCCTTCACCTTGATCTCCTGTTCCCGTCACAACACTTCATCATTCCTTGCGCAATGATCCATTTTGTCATCCTTACTTGCCAACTGCGTGGTGTATAGGTCAGTCCTTTACTGATTTTGCATTACATTTGATGTGCTTGACTTCTTCGCTTGTCGCATTTACTGCGCTGTCACATGGCCTTGTCGCATTTAATGTTGTCACATCTTTTTCCAAGATGACCAAAGATATGGCACATTTTTTATTTATAGACCAACTCAACCTACACGTGGACATGACACTTAGTTCGTGTGGCCACAATTATGTGTCGCTTCCGTACTCGAACCTTTGAGGCAACATTCTTCATCGTATGGTGCAATGAATCGAATTTCCACCTTTTTGTATTGTTTCCAAAACTCATTAAGTCCAACATTTAATTTCTGCGACTCCACCACCTTCTTCGACTTTGTGCAACGTTGAATACCTATCTCATCAACTAATTGCATGCGTGTGAACACCCTTCAATGGATTCCATAAGATCTCTACGAGTAATATCTGGTTCATCGCCTCTTTCATCCTTGCATTTGCTGTTTGATCCTACCTATGGTTATTTTTTTTCCTTCCAATGACCTCCTTTTATCATAGAGTAAACAATTCCCTTGAGAATGTGCGTCTTTCCATTCAGATCCAGCATGCCAAGTTTTCACGTTTGAGATCTGATATGAATTCTTGGTAGCAAAAAGTGCAAAATAACTAGATTCTTCATCAATACTCTCATTCTCACGTGAACCATATACATTCTGAGCAGCTGATCCTTTTGTCTCGTCGGGTTGATAATCTGGAGCATCAACAACAACAAATTCTGGATGAATTGTCTCATCTTCGGCCTCAACATGTTGAACTGTCATTGTCTACCGCTCTGCAGCTTCTTCATTTGCACTCTGCTTCTGAATGCACAACTTTGGTTCTGGTGGATTTGGAGTTGCGTCTTGCGAACCGGCCTGATACAGAGCTTGATCTTGAAATACGGCTATAGAATGCTTCGACATTTTCTCAATTTTTCCTCTTCTATCATCCTTATTGTATACACCATTCTTGGCCTTGACATGGTGTCTTAACTCATGCAAACTTTTGTAAACATTCCCAATTTTGAATGTGATGAGAAGATCCATTTTGTGCAGTTTCATATCTTTCAACAATGTTCGATTCTTCATGTAAATATTTTTCATATCCATTTTGGATTTGTACAATTGAATTCAATGTTCTGTCATGCATTATATGCAATGTAAATATTCAAATCCTTAATGTATACATGCACTTTTCCGTTTCTGCAACATAATCAAATTAACAAATAATCATGTGCAATCATAATGAACACATTCTAACTTCAAACACATTCTAACCACTCATTCTGACTAACATCACACATTCTTAACCACACACTTAACTAACATCCCTTGAATTCCTTAAGATGCACCGTGTTGAACTCAAGGGTCTCCCATAGTCCTTATGGGACTAACCAGAGAGGAAGCAATTTCTTACTGCACCTGGATCTTCAACATTCTTATGAGGAGATTGCTTGACCCAAGCCCTGTTGTGCGCACTTTTGTTTTGATTATGCTCTGGTATTTTCCATTGAAGTCTCTTTGAGTGTAATAGCCTTTGTGCAACAAATATTCATTTGGACAATTTGTTTCTCTTTGACAGAATATAGCTTTGTGTCCAAAATAGTTGCATGCATAACATCTCATAGTTTGACAATATTTTGCAATATGGCCAAAACGATTGCATCTTGCGCACTTCACCTTGTTGATCCTTCTTTGATTAGTATATCGAAAATAATTATAGTTGAAGGAACCATCATACCTGAAAGTCTTATCCTGACTTGAGCAATGTTCTTTGTCCCAAATATTCTTAGGTGTCTTTACATAACCAAGATCTGTTTTGTCTTTTGGTGGCCTTTGATCCTTCAGAATCCTGTTCAGTATTGAGGTGCTGTCTTTTAACTTGTTCTAAATTTCTTCTTCAGATTTTGTCTTGTCACTTCTTGATTGTGCGCAGATGGGATCAATATGTACTTGTGTCTTTCCCTTTATCTCAATGATATTGTCTTTTAGATGGGATATATCCTTATCCTTTTCCTCAAGTTGATTAATCATATTTCTGATTTCCTGTTCCAATTCACCCACTGGAGATATTAATACAGATTTGTCTTTCTCAAGTACTAGAACCTTTTCTTGTGCGCAATTTAGTTGAATATCTTAGTTGGTTATCCTTTCACGGATATCTGCGTCAACAGATTCTTGACATACTTCAACAGTTGTTACTGCAATAACTTATTCTTCTTCTTAGACTTCTTTAACTCGTCCAAGGCACTTATCAATTCACCTTCCTAGTCAATGTCTGTAGTATCTTCATCATCGGATTGACTGTCAGTCTCGACCTCTTCAATAGGTTTTGGAGGTGTGACTGGCTTTGGAGGTGTTTTGAACGATCCATTAAATAATTACTTGTCTAGTGATCTTGGCTTGCTTTGCACAACCGGAGTGTTCTTTGAACTGTTCTTCTTTATTTCATCTTTGCTTTCTTCCACTACATGGGCCATGAAGAGTACTTCCTTAGGTTCTTCGTCGCAGTCACTTCCTTCAAATTCATCTTCAGTGTACAAAATATTCCTCTATTTTGGAATCATCTTTTTGTTCTCAGGTCTGTGTTGTGAGTGTGCAATATTTCGATCGTACAAGCTAGATTCCTTATCACTGTCACTGTCTCCACTTTATTTGAAAGGAAACTTTGAGGCATAATGACCTACTCCTCCACATATGAAACATTTAAAAGGTAATTTTTTCTTGTACTTACCTCGTCCTCTTTTCAACTTCTTGACAAATTTTGATTCCTCATCGTCCAATTCATCACAACACTCTTTGTCATGATCATGCTTATCCTTTCCTATGGATTTAAAGGCAACTTCCTTTTCGATGGGAGTTTCTTTCTCAGTTCTCATCTCATATGTAGTGAGAATCCCTGAAGCTCATAATTTGTTAGGTATTCAATATTAGCTCGATCCTCTAACACAAATACCTTCGTATCGAATCTTTGAGGCAGAGTTCTCAAAATATTCTATACAACTGATTCTTCATCCAGAGTGACCCCAAGACTTTTGATAGCATTAACTATCTCATCCACTCTTAAGAAGTAAGATGTAATTTTCTCTTCATCTTTCATTATCATAGATTCAAACTGCCCAAAGTAGTTTTTCAACTTTGCTTTCTTTACCTCATCGTCGCCTTCATATATAATTCTGAGTTTGTCCCAAACTTCCTTGGATTATACGCAATGCACAACCTTGACGAATTCATCACCTGTCAAACCACATAGCAGAGCATTTCTGGCTCTAGAATTGCTTTCATAGAGTCTCCTTTGCATTGGATTGACTGGTACAACTGCTGGGACATTATAACTATCGATGATAAATTTCCAAAAATATTCTCCCAATGATTGCAAAAAAACTTCCATACGTACCTTCTGGAAAATGTAATTGGTCCCGTCGAATCTTGGTGCTCTATTTGTATAAAGGCCTTCCTGCTTATCCATTTCTACGCAATGATCTATCTTCCAAATGTTAATCTGTTACTGAAGACACCTGCTCTGATACCAATTGATGGAATCAATTTAATACTGAGAGGGGAGGGGTGAATTAGTATTAGCACAATTATTAACAGTTTTTACCTTCTTTAACAGATTAGCCTCTACTTAATCTTTATCTTCAGTTATGCATAAGAAAATAAACATCCACATATATGCACCACATAAACAACACATAACACACATGAATTTTACGTGGAAACACAAGCGAGAGAAAACCACATAATGATTCTTTATAATGAGAAATAATACATTCAAGGAAGCACCGAATTCCTGTATTCTTGCCCCGTCCGACCACCCTGATGTCCAATATGTGTTTCTATAATACTGAACTTCAACTATGCGCTCTCTTCTAATCTTCTGCTGATGATTCTACTATGCATTGTCTTTGTATGCAGTCTATTCTCTGTCACTGCACTCCATATATCACTTGAATTCTCATTCCTCTCAAATCACACTTCTGCTGATGACTTACTTCATGTATTGTGTGCTCGCTGCAATTTTCGTCTCTTTTATCTCAACGTTTTGCTCTGTGTGACTGCTATGATCAACTGATACTGTGCTTTCAATTGATAGTTTTCTGCTATGAAATAAAGCACTAGTAACAGATGGAATTGCACACTTTATGATTAAGTGTTGTAGTCTCTCTGATAATCTACAACGTCCTGTGCATCAAATGATTTATCCATTCCATTTGACGCACTTGTCTCAGATCATCTGCATCATGATACACTTATTAGATTCTGCTGCTGTTATGTTGTTGCGCATCATATGGAGTTCTCAACTTCACACACTTTCACTTCTACTCATATGAATCGGCTAGACATCTGCGCATTATCTGATAAAATTTGGTTCTGTCTCTACACTTCTGTCTCTACAACATTTGTGACTATCGACGTGCTTATCGTATTGCTGTCCTTCAAAACATCAAGCACTTGCGCATACTTCATTATTTCTTCCTTTCAGTACTTGCGCATCTATCACAAATCTATAGCACCATTCTGCGTATCATCAAAACTTCATCTAGTTGTATGTGCGCATTTGACTCTGCGCTAGATCATGTGTTCTTTCCACGAGCCCCTTGATGCCCCGAAAACCAAACTGAAACTTTCACCCGAAGCTCGAGTCTTATTCTCTCGCTATCAAGCTTCAAATCTCCAACTTGCATATCTATTTATACATGTCTTGCACATATTGTATGTTTACAATTTGGTTGTGGCATCCATTCCTCCATACTTCATGGATTATGCATATGCCATGTGTCATCTTCTGCGTTGTTGATGTGTCATATCATTATATGTGTCTTATGCCCTTATGGTCCACAACTTAGTGGGACTTTAACCTTGGTGGTGTACCATTACGCTCTTGATGTAACATTGCCTTAAGTTATGTGCGCAATCTTACACTTCATATTGATGTGTCTATGATTTGTGTTGTACCATCCCTTGAGGGTAATGTGCCCTTGGTGTATTGATATTTTGCGAAAACTGCGCATTCTCCAACTTCTACCAAGTGGGTCTTTTACCTTTGCCTTGTCATCCTTTGTGGGACTTGCACACCTGCTGTACCGTCGGCTATGGAATTTTATCATAGATGGTTTTCAACCACTGTACCCTTCTAGGAACTTGTGCGTGTTTCACTTACTGAAGGCAACTTGCACACTTTTAGGATTTCCCAACCATTAACTGCTTACGCAGTTCCGCCAATTAACCAAGCAATGCTCAGGATTGCTTGTGCATTCCAAATACTTCCTTCAACAAACTTGTGCACTAGTACCATTTTCTCAACCAATTCCTTGGATGCTTGTGCACATGTACCATTGTCCAACCATATCCTTTGATTACTAGTATGACTTGATGGACTTGATTTCTACGCAAGGACCACATGCTGTAGGATACATTACTTGTGTTCCTTTCTTGAACTGGATTTGCATGATGCATCTTCTTATGTATTTGTTCAAACTTGTCATGCATGATGTATCCTTGGACACACAACTTCATACTAAATGCATTTCTATATATACTCCAAAGTTGCATTGATATATGTTACCTTAACCATTGCGCATATACTTCTTGTATTCATGTTCTTATACATCTTGCACATATACTACTTCAAAGTGGCATCCATATACTTCTTCATACTTATGCAGGAATACTATATCCACTTGGACACTGGTTGATATCAATGACTCAGGTTTAATCAATTGACATCCTCTTTGACATTAGTTGACAGTCAAACACATGCAATCATATTTATTTGACATCAGTGATTACCAATGCTCAACAATTTGTTCCTAGTTTAAAGAAAAAATATTCTTTAAGTGGATTTTATGATACGCTTTGATTTTAGAGTTGACTTTGAGGGATATCAATTCAGCATCAATGATTGTAATATAAAGAATCCAGGGAATTTGTAAAAAGGTGTGCAATATGGTGGCATTTATAGGTTACTTGTTGATCCTTTGGTGCTTGTACCTATTGAGAGGGAAACTAGGTGAGCCCTCTAGTTTTGAGAAGGAACATATAAAGCATGTATGATGGGATTGTTGGACACAATGGCACACTGAGGGGGGGGGGGTGAATCATTGTGGTAGCACTCTTAACAATTTCACTTCTAAAAACTTAAGCAAAGTTCATATAACAATACCAAGTAAGTGATCATTCATCAACTAATCAAATGTCATATAAGCATGTCATCAACTTAGATTATAACAAGAGACGCAACAAAAGACAAGTATAGTAAAATTTATTTATAATTGGATATGAATTACAATCAAGACTTCAATATCCCAATTACATCAAAACCAACTGACTTAGAAGCACCAACTTCTATTCCAAGACCCAACTTGGTTTTTTCTTAAATCCTGTTGGTCTCTTATTTTGACTATCCAGCATAATATTTTCTAGCTTAAAGTCTTGTGGAATCGAATACTAATCAGTTTTGTTGTATATGATTATGTCTTTTGGGAGATCAACATTGATAAGTTTTGGTAAGTGATTTTTAATTACTTATTTAGTACTTTGCCTCGTTTTATGCATATGATTGGGCTTTAGGTTTCATTTAATAATAGGTCAAGTAATAAGCTTTGTTTCTCTTCTATGCAGGGGTCTTTTGCTACCCGACTCCATACCTGTCTCGGCATTCAAAGGAAGATCTATGCAAAGATTTGGGGGATTCGATCCACAATGGAGGTGTTCTCTTGGATTCACTTTTCCTTTCAGTTGCCTATGGAGATTGTTCAGGTGCTATTTTGGGGATGATCTTCGATTAAGGAGCTGTTGTTTTCCTCTTCAGTATTATGTGGATTTCAGGGGATTTGAGTTTCTATCTTTGACTCAGATATGCCGAGATAGTTGTAGGGTTGTTCGTTGGATCGATCTCTGTTCCACGATTGGTTTTACTCTGTATATTCAGTATAAAAATGACTCTTGAAACCCTAAGACGAGAGATGATGTATTCGGAGAAACTGTAAACTCTATTTTTATTAATCTATCCAGTGTTTATCTTCTTTTAAAAGCTGTGATTTAAATTAGCAGGCGTTGAGGGCAGGGCCCACCTTCAACACTGATTCTTTGTATCTACGTGTGGTTTGTATTTCTGTAGGTAGCGTGAAACTTATATACTCTGGCATTGTTTCATAATAGAAGAGTAATGGTTTTTGTTTACTTGTGCTTCGTAATAAGGCTTGTGTTTGCAGAAGACAAATGACTGTTACATGCACTCAGTTTAGCTGTAGAACCGAATCAATAAATTAATAAGAGTGGTTTTGTATTTCAACCTCATTAGTTTTCAGCGTGGATTGTTGTTTAGGATTATGGAATGCATAAACCGTGTGATGGATTTGATTTAGGTTTATTGTAGAATCGATTTCATGAAGGATTACAAGTAGATTGGATTTTACATTTTCCGCATTGCCAGCATATAACGATATAGTGATAGCTACAGGATTGGTTCGGACTCTTCTTATTCACAGGACTGTAAAATAAATTAAGGAATGGTGTGGGTTTAGATATTCCCTTTGATTTCCAGTGTGTAGCGTAGTATTGGCAAATTGAATAATGAATTCGACTCTAGCTATTGAAAAACCTTTTGTTGCAGCATGAGAATAATTGATGAACAACCCATTCTTTTTACTATCGAGCTTGCAGAAATGTAGGATATTTTGTTGGATTTGAACAGCATTTGTAATATTGAGTAGAGGACCGTAGTCACAGAGCATCTAGGGTTTATTTATTTTGAATGGAAGATTGGATAAAAGCTGAAGTTGTACTTGAATGAGTCTTGGAAAAGAGTCCTGGTTTATAATATTGTTCCCTTGAATCAACAATTAGTTTCACAATATGTATATGTAAACCAAAACTAGTGAATGTTTATTACACAGCTCTAACATCTATTGATGAGCAGTATCTGAATAGTTTTGGCGTTTTCTTGTGTGCATTTGTATGCACAAATCATAAACAGAGTATATTGGGATAACAATAACCAGTCAAGCTCTCCTTTGATAGGCTGTGTGAGTTGACAATTCAAAATCAAGAGGTCATAGGTTTACTTCAGCTTTAGAAATGTTTGTGTGGATTTAAGTATTAGATTTGGAGTTCAGATAGGAAACAAGGTTAATTGAGGTCGATTAAGCATATGCATTTGACGGATAAATTCTTCCCTTATCAGGCTGATTGTTTTGAAAGTAAACTGTAGTTACTATATCTTAAGATTGCTGTAGAGACTGTCAATTGCTTTAAAAGATTGCTGTAGCTTAAGATTATATTTATTTTCCTAGCAGGCTGTTTTGTCCTAAAAATCATAGCATTGCAATTTGATAATTCTTTGTTGGTTACTGTAGGCTACTGTAGGTTATATTGAGTTTAACAGTGAGATAGGAATCAGCAAATTAGTTTTCTTTTTTTATAGAACAGATCTAGTGATCCTTGGCATTGATCATTCAGTATTAGCTTCATTTTGTTTGTAAGTAGACTCGAATTTCTGGAGGAATGAGCATTGAGACTACTTTGCCCGCACATATAGTGTAGCAGCTCAAAGTTTATGCTCCCTGGTTGACAATTAAATCAAGGTAAATTAATTATCATTAATTTTAACCAACATTTTGGCGCCGTTGCCGGGGAGTTGCTCCAAGGTAAGCTGGTATTTTGCTCATTTTTATGAATTGGTTGACTGAGAAGTTTAGGTAGATAGGATCCTTTTACAGTACACGACAAGGTGGAGGGGAAACATTAAGACGCAAATACGAATTCACTATGGGATTCCCATGGTGTAACAGCCTGCCGCAGCCACTTTAGTGGGTTGCCCCAAATTCTTGTTGTGTCCTTCTGGTAAGTGTGGTTGTTTTTCTTTGCATATTTGAATTATTTCACTGCAAAAAGTGTGTTTATTTTTCTTGTAAAGAGTGTTTATTTTTTTTGTAGTTTAACTTCATGCAAGTATGGTTATCCTTTTGCAAGATGGGTGTGTTTAATTTCAGAAATCTAATTTTACAACAGTTTTTAGGTGTGACTAGTTGTGGCAGATTGGAGGAGAAGGGTTGGTAAGGCAAACTTGCACATTTCATAACAGGTTCCTTCAAACCCAATTGGCACAGGTATTTCAATTTATTTTGATTAAAAGTCTTGTTATTTTCAGAAATTGTTTTGATGAGACCCAGAGATAGTAAGGGAAGATTCATTAAGGTTCATTCCGATCTTTTTGGAAACAACAAAACCCCCACCTTCACTAACCCTAGGGATAGGGATACCGACAACGAAACTGAAAACAACAACATTCAAAATTTAGTGGAATTTGGGACCAAACCAGCAGGAACTGAGGTTATACTCAGCAAACAGTTACATTCAGAAGAGACCCCACAGATCCAACAAGCTTCACCTCCAAAGGAAGATTCCAACTTGGTTGACATAGTGAACATAGAAAAAGTGAACTCCCTTCTTGGACATAACCAGAATCCGGTGGTTTCTCAAGTAGAATCTACCACATATTTACCTTTCAATCTTCAAACTTGGCCTAGGCCAGACCATTGGGACTTTATTCTATCCCCAAGAAGAGACGGGTTAGGTGTCAATTGGTTTAGGAACCCTCTTGTCATGAGTGATTAGGAAACTGGACACCAGATGGAAGGAGAGGGAGAACATGAGGGACGAACTGAAACAACTTTTGGCTTCCCCATTCTAGATCTTACACGGGATGTCAGTATGAAAAATATCCCAGCATCTTCATTACCTACCTTCTATGGGAAAAGTACTGAAGATCCGGATACGTTTCTATTTGAGTTTGACATCTTATGCAGGAGTTATAATTATCTATAGGATGCTCAAAAGTTAAAACTATTTCCAGCCACCCTTAAGGATTCTGCACTTAGATGGTTTATGAGCCTGGGGGAATCCACCATCCGAACTTGGGAACAAATGAAGAGTGCTTTCCTCAGAAAATACTGAGACTACTGTGGGACTAGAGACTCCCAAAATGATATCTTTAAAATGCAACAGCATGAAGAAGAGAGTCTTGAGGACTTCCTAGAACGCTCCTGCTTTGTATTACAGAAGTCTAAGTATAATACTTTACAAGAGGATGCAGTCAGAACTCTTTTTCTAAAAGGGATTCTGGATGAATATGTGGAAATCCTCAACTTGATGGCCTCAGGTGATGTATCTCATAAATCCTTTGAGGAGATTACTGAACTATGCAGAAAATATTCAAGGAGTAGAGCCAAGGCAGGAAAAAGCACAAGGGAAGGTCCTTCCCATATTGCTAGAACAGCAGGAACTAGTGGGGTCATAAGAGTTGAATTGGGGAACCTGTTAGAAAATTTCAAAACTGACATTTTAGGCACCTTAAGCTCCCAATTTGATGCGTTGAAAACAAAGAAACGACAAGAGGAGGAGGACATAGCAGCATTACACATATTCTACCCCAAGTGCAGAAAAAGACACCCTTTGAAAGAGTGCCCTCTAAATACCATTTCGGTTTGTTCTCTTTGCTCTGATCAACATCCAACTGACAATTGCCCTTCTTTACCAGAACTGCAAGCTTTTTACAAGCTTAATGCTGAACCTACCGATGCATCAAGAAGGCCTTGGCATCCTAGACCTTAAAACATGTACCCAGAGCCTGTTTTTCCAAACCCTGCATATTATTATCCCATGCAGCAATCTCAGCAGCCATGGAGTCCACAAATGTGGCAGAATTGGCCCTCTCAACCTACTCAGACCCAACCATGGTAGCAAGGCTGGCGGGGACAGTCATATGGGGGACCACAAGGAAAACCCTATGGAGGAACACAATCAACAGCCCCTCCTAGTTATTGTCCAATGCCACCAAATATGCAACAGCTATTACCAGGCTTTACACCACCTGCACTTCCTCCTATACCCCCAGTTCCACAACAATATCAAAATCCAAACCCACCTCGACCCACGTTGTTTCCAGCCCAACCTATTCCAAACCCTAATAACAGACCTCCCCAGCCTCTTCATAATGCTGAAACTCAAATGGCTCCAACTTACGTAATTCATTCAGCTCCTTTACAGGAAATACAATTAAGGTCTGGGAAAACATTAAATAAAACCCCTCCAGCAGTGATTATTCATGAAGAGACTGGAGAAGAAAATGATGAAAAAGAGATTCCAGAGGAAGAAGAAGTGCAGATTGCCTCAGAAAACACTCAAGCACTGGGAACTCGTTTCCAATCACCTGCTCATCCACAAGTAAATAACAACCCCCCTTACCCAGAGAGGTTATTAATAGAGAAGCCTGTGGTGCGTCCACAGTTTGATTTGGAAAATGAGTTGAAAAATGTTTGTATCAAGATTCCATTACTTTAGGCTATTAGAGATGTCCCTATCTATGCAAAATTGGTAAGGGAACTGTGCTTAAAGAAACCTGGTTGAAAACAGAAAGACCCTCCCAAGATAAATGTTTTAGGCTAGCTGTCCAATTATATTTCAGACTGTTCCTTACCCCCAAAATTTGCAAATCCTGGGAACCCAGTGGTGACCATTTACATCAATGAGATTCCAATAGGAAACACTCTAGTTGACCTGGGGGCTGCCATTAATGTCATGTCCACGACCACCATGCAGAGACTTTAGTTGAATAACCTCCTCAGATCTACTCCTACTATTTTGGAGTTGGCTGATAGAAGCACAGTCAAACCTGTGGGGGCCTTAGATGACATTACTGTCACAATAGCTTCTTGGGAGTATCCAGTGGATTTTCTGGTACTCCAAACCAAACACCCAATGGGGGAACATCCTGTTATATTAGGCAGGCCCTGGTTAGCCACTGCCAATGCCTTTATAGGATGCAGAGAAGGTATTTTAACTATATCAAATGGCACTTCTCTACAAAACCTAATTATTTATCCTCCAGCACAGCCTGTATCGGAAAACATGTTATGGTTAGAGAATCCTTACGGGGATGAGGATGTGGGACAACCCTTACTATCCATCAGTCAAACTAGGGGGCTGGAACACCAGACTGAGGATGATATCCTAGATCAATTTATTTCAGCCACCACTAGTGTTGAGTTCCCTCAGTCCTTCTCTGACTTCGACAATGTTTTCACAGAAGATTTTCAAGAACACTACTACCCTTCAACCACCTCATCATCAGTATTTTTATTCATAGATGAGAAGGTTGGAGCTGCAACTATACCAATGGAGATTAGTCCAGGGAGATCTTTGTTTATTAATGGAAATCTGTCTCAAAGCCAGCAAAATCAGGTAGTTAATTTACTTAAAGCACAGTCTGGGGCATTTTCTTGGGTTTATACAGACATGAAAGGCATTCACCCTGACACATGCATGCATCACATCTATACGCAGGAAAATATTAGACCAGTAAGACAACCACAAAGAAGAATGAATCCTGCACTTAAAGACATTGTGAAGGATGAATTACAAAAATTGCTGGATGCAGATTTCATCTATCCCATTTCTGATAGCAAATGGGTATCTCCGTTGGTGATTGTCCCGAAGAAGGGAGGTAAGTGGAGAATATGTGTTGATTTTCGCGAATTAAATAAAGCAACTCTCAGAGACTACTTCCCTCTTCCTTTCATAGATAAGGTTTTGGATACATTGTCAGGCAAGAAATATTTTTCTTTTCTGGATGGATACAGTGGGTATAACCAGATAAGAATAGCCCCAGAGGATCAAGAAAAAACTACTTTCACCTGCCCATGGGGAACTTATGCTTACAAGGTGCTACCATTTGGATTGTGTAACGCTCCTGCCACTTTCCAGAGGGCAGTGTTAGGTATTTTGGCTGATTTAGTCCATGATTGTGTGGAAATATATATGGATGACTTTACAGTCTACGGTAATGATTTCAAAGAAGCCTTGGATAACCTGGAGAAAGTTTTAATTAGGTGCCAAGAAACAAATCTCGCTTTAAGCCATGAAAAGTGTAAGATGATGTTAACTGAGGGTATTGTTTTAGGGCACCACGTTTCATCAGAAGGTATTAAGGTAGACCCAGCAAAAATTGAAATCATTACTAGTCTATCTTCACCAGCTACACAAAAAGAAGTCAGAAGTTTTTTGGGACATGCAGGGTACTATCGTAGGTTTATTGCTAATTTTACAAAGATAGCAGCGCCACTGTTCAAATTGTTGGCCAAAGACAGTGGTTTCGAGTGGGATCAACACTGTCAGACAGCCTTTGACACATTAAAGTCAGAATTGTCTTCAACACCAGTTCTGCGGGGGACAAATTGGTCTTTTCCCTTTCATATACAAACTGATGCTTCAGACACTGCCTTGGGGGGAGTGCTCGGACAGAAAGAAAATCAGTCCTCCTATGCTATTTATTTCATCAGTAAAAATTTAACACCTGCAGAACTGAACTATACAGTAACCGAAAAAGAGTTTCTAGCAGTGGTTCATGCCATCAATAAATTTCGGCATTATATTACGGGTTATGAGGTATTTGTTCATACCGATCATTCTGCTATTGAATTTTTAATGAATAAACCGATCACTAGTGGCAGAATTACTAGATGGTTACTTTTGCTACAGGAATTTAACATTACCATAGTTGACAAACCAGGGAAGGAAAATCTGGTTGCAGATTTCCTCTCCAGATTGACTCATGCTGATGATAATGTTCCTGTAGATGATACATTCCCTGATGAACATTTATTTGCTGTTTCTATTAAAACACCCTGGTTTGCAGATATAGCCAATTATTTGGTTACAGGGAAACTACCTGCTCATCTGTCATCTTACGAAAAAATGAAGAATCATACAGCAAAGTGCTAATTATTCATGGGTAGGTAATGACCTCTTTCGAACTGGTCCAGATCTGATTATCAGGAGGTGTGTGAGGGAGGATGAGATGTGTGACATCCTTCAAGCCTGTCATGATGGACCTTGTGGAGGCCATTTCTCAGACAAGCGGACAACATATAAGGTGTTACATCAAGGGTATTACTGGCCTACCCTTTTTAAAGATGCTGAAAAGTATGTACAGGGCTGTGACAGCTGTCAAAGAATGGGGAGACCCACTGCTGCTGATCAAATGCCTTTACAAGCCCAGGTACAAATTGAACCCTTTGAAAAATGGGGATTGGATTTTGTTGGGCCAATCTCACCAATGTCAAGGAAAAAGAGATATATTTTAGTTTGCACTGACTATGTGACTAAGTGGGTTGAGGCAAAAGCTCTATTGAGGGCCACTGAGAAATCAGTCATAGAATTTATTTACGAAGAGATTTTTACTCGCTTTGGCATTCCTCGTGAAATTGTGACTGACAATGGAGCACAATTTGTCTCTAAATCAATGAAAGCACTTACAGAACAATATGGGATTAAGCACTATAAATCTTCTCCTTACCATCCCCAAGCAAATGGGTAGGTGGAATCAACAAATAAAGTGTTAGAATCCATTTTAACTAAGACTGTACAACTGCATCACAAAGACTGGGCAGATAGGCTACCCGAGGCATTGTGGGCTTACAGAACTACGTGGAGAAATACCACAGGGTATACCCCATATCAGCTTGTTTATGGGAAACAGGTTCTGCTTCCTATAGAATTTCAGGTGAAGACTTTTCGTACTGCTGCACAATTGAGCCTGAATTTAGATGAAGCCCAGGAGCAGAGGCTGATGCAATTAAATGAGCTTGATGAAATCAGACAAGATGCTGTCCAACGAACTGTGTTGATACAGAATCAGCGGACTAAGTGGCATGATAAATTTTTGAAGAAAAAGACTTTTGAAGAAGGTGATTGGGCTCTGTTGTTTGACTCACGGTTCAAACATTTCAAAGGTAAGCTTACCACTAGATGGATGGGGCCATATGAAATTGTGACTGTTTTTGATAATGGTTCTGTCAAAATAAAGACAATTGATGACGAACAGACTGCTTTTGTGGTGAATGGGCATCGGTTAAAGGTATATCACAAACCCATTTCTAAGCAAGAATTCATCCATACCATGAGTGAACAATCTGGGCTAGAGCTGGTAGGTGGAGGAATGACTTCTTCATCTCCTACTTCCTCACAGTAATATTCAATGGAATTGTTTTTGTACATATGTACAGGAATTTGTTTTATTAGGTCTCTTTTTGGAAGGGTGCAGATATTCTTTTCAGTAAGGCTCAGAATGTTTTGAAACCTAAGGGAAGTTTTTTTTTCCATCACTACCCTATTTTCAGCCTTTGATTATTTTTGCAAAATATATATTTTTTTAAGGGACTGTGTTAATTTGGGTTAATTTCTGAGTTTCACTGATTTATTGGAATGCCTGTATCAAGTAAATAAGATGTGTGCTGCTAGGTTTTTCAGACCTATTCTCGTTATTCATATGAGTACTTATCCACCTGGCATTGTCTCCATCAGTGATTCAAGGGATTTTTGGTTATGAACTTAAGGGTTACTAGGACCATTTGACTTGGTTTCACACTAGATGGAGCAAGGGAATTGTTGTTAGTAACAGCTATGGGCATGAAATTATTTTTAAGACAGGCATCATTTTAAAAAAGGTATCCAGGACTGGGCAATTTGGGGGTTATTATCTATTGGCTGTTATAATACTAAACACATATATATATATACATTGTTTTTAGCCACTTTATGACTTTTACTTTCTACAGTTGAAAAGGTTAGTTGATCATCTGGGCAAATCTTTACAGGCATATACAAAGAATATTCTTCCAATTCTAGTACCATCCCACTCCTAGATGGTTTTCAGAGCAGCTCCCCCACTCATCTATGCTTGAGCAAATCATAAATTTTATCCTTAAGGTGAAATTGGGACAAGAGCCTCTGATAGAAAAAGGGTACAAGAGGTTAACCCGCCGGGATACTAAACAGGTCCGCTGGCAGCGGGTACCGACCTGTGGTATAAACAGGCAAACCCATCAGGGTGCTGAACAGGCCTGTTGGCAATGGGGCATCTGCCTGGGGAAGAAGATTCTTAAGATGTTACAGTTACCCCACCGGAGTACTGAACGAGCTTGCTGGCAGTGGGTTCTGACTCTAATATCTTCTTTAACAGCCTCATCTATACTTGTCTATATGAACAATGTACCTATGTACATGTAAAAGAGGGGCCATAAGGGTGGTTAAGTAAAATTTAATAAACTCATTAAAAAAGTAAAATGATAGCCAGTTGATAATCATCTCCAGCTGTTCTGCATTTTGGGTTACCTGATTCTAGTAAAAAAGGTTTATGCCTGATATTTTCTGAGTCCTAAACATAGCTGAGAAATTCAGTGCTATTTGTTGCACTACTCAAACTATCCTGTGTGAAGCTGAGTCAAAGTGGACCAGTACCCCATTAGCTTCTGTTAGTAGTTCCCTTGCCCTGTGGCACATGTCCTGGTGGAAAAAGTTCTGTATGAATGACAAGAATGAAGTCTGCATTTCTGATTGTTTGAGTTACATAGAAGTAAGGGTGATTGATTGAAGTTTGCGTTCCTGATTGTTTGTTTTGTATTGTTAATAAAAATTGGTTTCATAACACAATTTAGTTTTCTGTGTGATTAAGATGAAGCAACAACCTTACAATAAGGAAATTATGGCACTAAACTGTTGAGGGTCCAACAAATCTTTTAATCCAGTTTACTTGCTTATTAACTCATCCGAGTGATGTATATTTGGGATATTAATGGTTTTTGCATCACTATTTATAGCGCAACAGCTGCTCCAGATGCTGGTACTTACTACTATGCTGGTAATTTTTTTGTGCATCTTTATCAGCCTGAAAGCACTGCTGTAGTTGTTGAAGTGCCGGATTGAGTGTCGTAAGGGGTGTTGGAAGACATATTGGAAATTTGGCATGTATATGGTGAAGGTAATGAACGTAGATGAGGTGAGGAAGGGTGTATGATTGGCTAAGTCTTAATTTTTATTAAGGTTATGATTATAATTAAAAGCTTTTGCCATAATACGAAAATGGATGAGTTATGAACTACCATAAATAACTTTGGCATACATTAATTGATACTTCACAGTTTTCATTTTATGGTGTTAATTTTGTCAATGTTTCATTCTTTATTATTGATTGGCAAATCCTTGATAAAAGAATCATAACCTTGTTCTATTACAACAGGGGTTCTTACGTGTTATAAGGTTAAGATTAGTCCAAACGTGTTATATCTTGGTCATCATTCCCTGCGACGTGGATGGCACGAACATTGGCTTATCATGATATCCTCACCACGTCTGCTAATTATTACCATTCTCTACCATAATTTTATCGGGCTGTTTCTAGTTTTACCCTCGCCAGTGAAGAGAACCGTGATGAAATTTTCCATTGCCCACGAAATTGACTGTCTGTATCTTTGCTAATTCGCTGTTCGTCTCTTTTCCTGTCTTCACCATGCTTAACCGGCATGAGCCCTCCGCATATGAGCAGTTATTAGCTATCCCTGAGTTTGTAGCATGCAAGGAGATGTTTATTCGGGCTGGGTGGCATTCATTTTTAACCAATTTACAGGGCCACGATGATGCTGTCTCTTTACAATTCGCCTTGGGTTTCGATGGGCATACAGCTAAGGTGGGGTCCTTGGAATTTGCAGTGACAGAGGAGTCTATTTCATTGGCTACGGGACTTCCACGCACCGGTGATATATGGTTTAAGAATTTTCGGTTGCCACGAAAAGAATATGACTGTGTTTTCAAACCTGAATTTTTGGCCGTGAAGGGTGAGAAGGGTTTCTCCAAGCTGTGGGTTAGAGAGGAATTCCACAATATTTTGATGATTATCACCAAGTTGATTACCTGTGAAGGCCAATTCTCCACTTATAAAGCCTGTCATTTTCACCTTTTAGCTCACTTCGAGTTTGGTAAGCTTCTGAATTTTCCATTTTATTTTTGGAAGAGTTTGAGTAAAATGGCTTCACAAGTTAGGAAGAACCTAGAACATCCAACTCACAGTCTTTACCATCATGGACTTATTAAAATACTCGTTTTAGCTGAATTAAAGAAGCAAGGTCGGGTATGGGAATAGTTCATATATGAACTATCTAACCCTCATCTTCAGTCATCCTTGAGGAATGAATCCGGTGTGCCTCATCTCCCTGATTTAGTGGAGAAAGCTTCCTCTGCAAACAACTCTGTTCACCAAAATGATTGCCCTCATGAACCAGTTGTTAAGAGTTGCAAGAAACCTGCCCCATTACATGCTAAGAGGTCTTCAATCTCTAAGAGACAGTGTGTTAGTTCTCAGTCTGGGGGAGAAGATAAGGAGCATGAAAACTTGTTTGCTTTGCCCAATAGACGATTTACTCGCAGCATGGCTGCTAAAGAGGGGAGAAAGGAATCTAAGGGTAAAGAACCTGTCAAAGTCGAATTGCCATCATCCGATGCTTCCTCTACCCATGATAACTCTGATTCTTCTAGTTCTCCTCATTATTCTACAATGTCGAGTCCTATCAGTGACCCTTTGCTGCCAGTATCCCCTTCAAAATCAAGTCTGAAATCTGCCAAAGGATCTCCTTCAAAATAAAGTCTGAAATCCGCCAAAGCATCACTTTCCAAATCAGGTTCAAAATCTACTAAGTCGGAGGCTTCAGCACAGGGAATTGATTATTTTAGGCAAAAGAATTTTAAATTGACAAGGAAGTTGCAAGAGTATGTGAGGTTGGATCGGGTCATCAAGCAGGAAAATGCCATTTTAAAGGCTAGAATAGTGTCTTTACAAACTTTGGTTGATGAGGTTTCAGGGACAAATCGCAGTCTTCGAAAACAGTTAAAGAAGAAAGATAAACAGTTTGAACAATTGGTTAGTATACAGCAACAATCTGCCCCGTCTCCTCCTCAGGTTCAAGTCCTATTTAATACCTCAGCCTCAGTCTCTGGAGTTGGATCCAAGGATTGATAATATACTTTGAAGGTTCAAATTTTGTCTATCTGAAACTTTTCTTGCATAGGGACATGCAAGACCTTCAGTCTGGGGGAGATGTTGGTCTCTTATTTTGACTATCCAGCATAATATTTTCTAGCTTAAAGTCTTGTGGAATCGAATACTAATCAGTTTTGTTGTATATGATTATGTCTTTTGGAAGATCAACATTGATAATTTTTGGTAAGTGATTTTTAATTACTTATTTAGTACTTTGCCTCGTTTTATGCATATGATTGGGCTTTAGGTTTCATTTAATAATAGGTCAAGTAATAAGCTTTGTTTCTCTTCTATGCAGGGGTCTTTTGCTACCCGACTCCATACCTGTCTCGGAGTTCAAAGGAAGATCTATGCAAAGATTTGGGGGATTCGATCCACAATGGAGGTGTTCTCTTGGATTCACTTTGCCTTTCAGTTGCCTATGGAGATTGTTCAGGTGCTATTTTGGGGATGATCTTCGATTAAGGAGCTGTTGTTTTCCTCTTCAGTATTATGTGGATTTTAGGGGATTTGAGTTTCTATCTTTGACTCAGATATGCCGAGATAGTTGTAGGGTTGTTCGTTGGATCGATCTCTGTTCCACGATTGGTTTTACTCTGTATATTCAGTATAAAAATGACTCTTGAAACCCTAAGACGAGAGATGATGTATTCGGAGAAACTGTAAACTCTATTTTTATTAATCTATCCAGTGTTTATCTTCTTTTAAAAGCTGTGATTTAAATTAGCAGGCGTTGAGGGCAGGGCCCACCTTCAACACCAATTCTTTGTATCTACGTGTGGTTTGTATTTCTGTAGGTAGCGTGAAACTTATGTACTCTGGCATTGTTTCATAATAGAAGAGTAATGGTTTTTGTTTACTTGTGCTTCGTAATAAGGCTTGTGTTTGCAGAAGACAAATGACTGTTACATGCACTCAGTTTAGCTGTAGAACCGAATCAATAAATTAATAAGAGTGGTTTTGTATTTCAACCTCATTAGTTTTCAGCGTGGATTGTTGTTTAGGATTATGGAATGCATAAACCGTGTGATGGATTTGATTTAGGTTTATTGTAGAATCGATTTCATGAAGGATTACAAGTAGATTGGATTTTACATTTTCCGCATTGCCAGCATATAACGATATAGTGATAGCTACAGGATTGGTTCAGACTCTTCTTATTCATAGGATTGTAAAATAAATTAAGGAATGGTGTGGGTTTAGATATTCCCTTTGATTTCTAGTGTGTAGTGTAGTATTGGCAAATTGAATAATGAATTCGACTCTAGCTATTGAAAAACCTTTTGTTGCAGCATGAGAATAATTGATGAACAACCCATTCTTTTTACTGTCGAGCTTGCAGAACTGTGGGATATTTTGTTGGATTTGAATAGCATTTGTAATATTGAGTAGAGGACCATAGTCACAAAGCATCTAGGGTTTATTTCTTTTGAATGGAAGATTGGATAAAAGCTGAAGTTATACTTGAATGAGTCTTGGAAAAGAGTCCTGGTTTATAATATTGTTCCCTTGAATCAACAATTAGTTTCACAATATGTATATGTAAACCAAAACCAGTGAATGTTTATTACACAGCTCTAACATCTATTGATGAGCAGTATCTGAATAGTTTTGGCATTCTCTTGTGTGCATTTGTATGCACAAATCATAAACAGAGTATATTGGGATAACAATAACCAGTCAAGCTCTCCTTTGATAGGCTGTGTGAGTTGACAATTCAAAATCAAGAGGTCATAGGTTTACTTCAGCTTTAGAAATGTTTGTGTGGATTTAAGTATTAGATTTGGAGTTCAGATAGGAAACAAGGTTAATTGAGGTCGATTAAGCATATGCATTTGACGGATAAATTCTTCCCTTATCAGGATGATTGTTTTGAAAGTAAACTGTAGTTACTATAGCTTAAGATTGCTGTAGAGACTGTCAATTGCTTTAAAAGATTGCTGTAGCTTAAGATTATATTTATTTTCCTAGCAGGCTGTTTTGTCCTAAAAATCATAGCATTGCAATTTGATAATTCTTTGTTGGTTACTGTATGCTACTGTAGGTTATATTGAGTTTAACAGCGAGATAGGAATCAGCAAATTAGTTTTCTTTTTTTATAGAACAGATCTAGTGATCCTTGGCATTGATCATTCAGTATTAGCTTCATTTTGTTTGTAAGTAGACTCGAATTTCTGGAGGAATGAGCATTGAGACTACTTTGCCCGCACATATAGTGTAGCAGCTCAAAGTTTATGCACCCTGGTTGACAATTAAATCAAGGTAAATTAATTATCATTAATTTTAACCAACAAATCCAACTAAGAAAAAGGTGTGCAAGACCCAGCTTGCAAATGCATATTGATTTTTGTCATCAAAAAACCATTTGATCAACAAACTTGTCCACTTCCATTAAATCATTCTGCAGTAGGTGTCACTATCATCAACCTGTCGACTATCATGTCATTGGTGTCACAATCAAATATTCAAGTCTGCTCAAGTATCAATGCTACTCATGTCTTCAAAGAGTTTATGCATGCCAAATTTAGGTGTTTAGGCTCATGCCAAGTCACCATAGATTCTATTCATGGCCATGTCAAAGCTACTTATACAAGGGTCTGCTTAATGCATCCAAGTCATCAAAGGTTTATACAAAGACTCTGCTCAAAATACATATCATGCCCAGTCTTTCCAATCATTCATTATCCTTTTCAAGTCAAGCCATATCATTTTACAGAGATCAAATTTCATTCCTCCATATGTTCAACAAAGCGTCCACCAAATTTTCCAAACTTCTGCCTTAGTGATGTCATCAAAACTTGTTCTAATATGAACTCATGTAATGCTGCAAAAAATCAGAGAAAGAGAAGGATTGTTTAACCTTCTGTGACACCACCGGAATTAGAGTTGACTGCTACTACTTCTAGCAGCGAAAAATCTTAGCTCTTTTTCTTCAAAAAAAAACTTCTTCACTGTGGCTGCACGAATTTTTCTTTAGTGACGTCGATTTTCAGAGGTGAAAACTTGAACTTCAACCTTCCAAAAACATTAAAAGAATGTGGTTGCTTCAGACTTCAAAGGTCACCCGAAATTTCTTCAACTTAGCAACCTCCACCAAAAAAGTTTAGAGCATAAAATTATTCACTACTGTGGCTTCCTCAAACTACTGCTGCCTCACTGTATACCTAAAAATTTCCTCAGAGGGTGTCTGAAAACAGAGCTCTATCCACATTCCCACACACCTGAAATGAGGCGGATTTCCTTCTATTTATACACATTTTTTCATGAAATATTATTATGAGCCGACTTGTGTATGAATTTGATTTCCCTTTAAATGTCTTATTTAAACTGATCCGACTTCATGCTTATTTTTGTGGTTGTGTTCCATTAAATTGTAGTTTGATTTTAAGATTATCCAAAGGTTTTTTTTCATCGTCAATGATCTTCAACATGTCATATCATCAACTAATTAGTTCAAGATGAAATGGCCATGTCATCATTTACTTTGTTCAATGTGTAATGAGTTTGCCATGTCATTATTTAAATTGTTTAAGGTATCCATGTCAACATTGTGCATTCATCACAAAGTAATGGGTCTTTCATGTAATGTATTAAGGACTTCAAACGTATGGGATTCTTCATCATTTGCATGGGCCTCTCAAACCATCCGCATGGGCTACATTATCTTAGTTAAAGTACCTTAATTTAGCTTGTGGGAAAAAAATCAACAAGCAACCAAGTATGTGGGCTTAAAGACCATCTTGTGGGTTCAAAGCTTCTTCACCATACAAATGGGCTTCTTCTCATGTTAAAAATACCAAGCCTTTATCACCATAGTTACCACATTCAAGAAGAGATTAATGGGTACCAAAGAATTCTTTTTCAAGATACATACAAGCTCCATCATGATCATATAATGTCCAAGTGACATTACCCCATCAAGCCACAAATGACCACATAATGGGTCATTTGGACCACCTAGTGTTCCATGTAATCGTGTCCTTTGTTATTTTATCATTTACTGAGCTTGTTCTACCATCATTCCATTTGTCACTCCTTTGTCATTAATGACCTCCTTTGAATCAATGACAATCATGATCAACAAACTCCCCCTTTGTCATTAATGGAAAACCTCTTTGCAATTTTCTCCTCCTTTGACATTAATGACAAAGGGCCAAACTCTTATCCATCAAAGAATTCACAATGCCCTAAGAAAAAATCGTATCCATGAATACATCTTGAGATTATTCTGAAATGTTTTCTCTACTTGGCATGAAGAAATTTTGTCATGTCATGCTCCACCTAAGATGATGCTTGGTCTTCTGCTGTTCCATGTTGTGATTTTACTCTACTCATGTTATGCTCCCCCTATCAAGTATGCTGCTATAGTTGCTTTAAAAATTTCAAGCTACCCCTTTCATGTATTCTACTTCATCAACTGTCTTAAGGAAGAACGCGATTCTGCTTTAGGTCTACCGCAACATTGATGAGTATATTTAGAACAACCATACGAATTTTAGTATATAAACATTTCCAATTCTTTGGAGACACATACAATCTTCCTTCTAGTTGTTCAGAATATTCCTTTATTAGTTCTTGCATTCAAAACCAAACTTCACAACAACCTTGTACAAGCCATTGTCATAATCATATAAATCTTCTTGTCTGCGGGCATTTGTTCCAAGATTTGCAGGCATTTTAAGTGCATTTGAATTTATGGTGGGGGCATTTTTCTTCCAAGTGTGGGCATATTGCCTAAAGTCATACAAACATTTTCTATCACTGCTGGCAGGCATTTTATGAGGGAGAAACATGTATTAAACGTTTCATAGTAGAGCTGCTGGCATATTTTCTTGACCTTACATCAACTGTGGGAATTTCCTTCACAATTGCGGGCATTTTTAAAGCCCAACGGGCATTACCACTTGCCAGGCGAGAATTTTAATAAGCATGCAGGCATGTTTGCTAAGCCTGCAGGAATTTGCAGTAGGCCTGCGGGCATACTTGTGGGCATTTTCCAGTGTATGCATTTTCCTGCGGGAATTTATCCTCCATGTGTGGATGCTTTGCGGGAATTTACCTTGTGATTCAAGCATTTTATCTTCTCCATTTGCGGGCATCTTGTATGCAAAGTGGGCATGTATTTAAGTCTGGCGGGAATATACATTATGCCTACAAGCACATTTTTAAAGTCTTAACAAATACATTTCTAATTTATTCAAGAAGTATTCTTCTTCTCCATGCATTCCAAGATAGATTGCTGGGTATTTAATTCAAACAATGCAGCGAGATTTCTTCGCTTGACAAACATTCTATTTGTCCTCCATGTGCGGGCACTTTGTCCTCCATACCAATTGTTGTTTGCTCGTGTGCCTTGACATTAACAACAGTTGTGTCTTGAAGTCTAATATTGTTCTGAAGTATTCTTCTCTAGTCATCATACTGTTCAGATCCGAGATTAGATTTCTTCAAATTACTTTTGCAGTTCATTGGATTCTCCCTCCATTAATGAAAATCCAAGCATCACCATGCTGCTTCACTTTCTTTTCTTTTCTTTATCTAATCATATTGCTCCCCTTAAGACCATGCAAACTTTAGCTACGATCCTTGGACCTGTTTCTTTGCTTAGAGTAGCCATCAATTTCCTTTGAGTTCATCCTCCAGGTTCATGAACTCAAAGTGTGCCAAGGTATTTGAGAGACATTAAGTTTTTGTTGCCACAATGAAACCATCTTCTTTGCACTGATAAAATTCATTTACATTCAACAAAACATTCTTTTTCATCCATACCTGGAAACTGTCTTAGCATATGCCCCTTCACCATTTTTTTTCTTCCTTTGTTCATTGGCTCTTCTAGCTGATGTTCATGAGGGACTCATCATGGGTTCTCTTCTTGAATTTGCACAATCTTGAGCTTTATGACCAAAACCACTAAAAATTTAGCATCTCATCGTACGACAATATGCAACAATATGACCAATATGGCTGCATGTCCAACATCTAATTGTATTGTTGGGACTTCCAACACTTCTTCTACAAACCATATCCTTGTGACCAAAATCATTACATGAATAGCAATAACCATTAAAACCATCTTCATACTTGAGTGCTTGATTCCATCTTGAAGTTGTTTCCCTTCTGAATCTGCCTTGAGGAGTAGGACCAAGTTCTTGATGCATTCTTGATATTCCAAGGTCTTTGTTGTCATGTGCAGATATAGAGGACCTATTTTGGTTTCATTTTTGGAGAATAAGGGGCCTGCATCAGGAGGCTTGGGGCACCAAGTGCCAACTTTATATTTTTCTCCTCCCTTTTTGTAGCTAAGTCTAGATGTGTCAAATGGAGATCTTTGATTCTCCAAGATCTTATCCAAGATAGCTGAGCAGTTTTTGAACTTGAAAAGGTCATATGTCTTCTGATTCTTCTTAAGATCAACAATTTCCATCGCAAGCTTCTGAAAGGTCTTATATTTCTCATGTAACTAGTGTTTCAATAATTCTTCTATTCTTTTGGCTTCCTCCAACTGCGTCTTCAAATCAATATTGTCCCTTCTTGTTTCTTCAAGCTCTTCTGGGTCTTCACTAGACTCCTTTTGAGTGGTAATATTAATCTTTAGTCTTTCAACTTCATCATTTTTGTCTTTTATCTCATCTTGTATGTGATAATTTACAGTAGGATTTGAAAACTGTAACAAGACTCACACAAAACTCACTCAAGAAGTGCAGAGAAGAAATTACTGTAACGTACCCTCCTATCATACCAGCATGATAGAGAGGATCGTGACGCTAAATCTGGGCATCTAGCCCCATAAACTTTTAACCAAGCATTCACACAGTATAAAAATTCATATGGAAATGTAAAATTATAAGAAAACACAGCGGAATTAAATTCATTAGCACATCCATCATTCATTCCAATATTCATCAAATGATAATTGAAAATTTAACACAAGAGAATACTTATCTCAATAAGGTAGTCCCAAGCAACTGGCTATGCAACTGCAACGTTCCACCCAACCATAGGCTAGTTGTGCTTATCAACCTCTTGATACAACTGCCACCCCCGAGCTGGGCATGATTACTACAAGGAACCAGGGAACAGCAGACTCACACATAGCCAAGCATACACCAAGATGAGCCAAGCCAATCTGCAATTGGGTTTATCAGGCTGCTAGGAAATGGGAAGGAAGAATTGCTAAGCTAGTGAGCTCAACCACAGAGCTATGGGTACCCCTCCCAGATCTATTCAGCTTGGCACTCACAATGCCTACACACCCAACACAAGGAAGTATTCTCTTCACTGCCACATAGTCCCTCAAGCCATACCTTCCTTTCTAGTGCTCTCAGGGTGTGCATAGAAAAGTAGCCAGCCCTCTTGATCTTCTTGAGAGGCTACTCCCTACACTAGGTTTATCAAGCCAATTCTGTCCACTACCATTCTAGTTTCTTGCTTACAGGTTCAAATAAAACAAGGATGCACATAGCAGCAAAACTGCACTTGCTGAGCATGAGAAAAACGTTTCAACAGTGGGATGCATGAGATGGGGTTTCCTGAGCTTCAGAAAAACGTGGGTAGACTCAAAACGTATTGGCACTTGGAAAATTCGATTGGGAGAGCAAAACCCATTCCAGAAAAATGCCCCAGGGGAAAAAACAAACTCTCCCTCAGTCCCAAATCGCGTCCCTCCTTCCCCAATTGCTGCACAATACCAAAAACAAGTTCCTGGGCATGGAAAAACGCAGGGTTATGGTGAAAAACGTGAGGGTAAATTCCAGTGAGCTCAGTCTGCGTGAGAGGAAGAACGTAATGGATGAGGAATTGCCTTAGGCAGCATTTCGTGGGGGTTTTCTTGCCCAGCAAGCCAAAAATACGATTTTCAGGTTGATGGCTTGCCCATGCACGAAATCTGACTGCCATACTTCTCCAATCCCAAGAAATTAACTGCCCCAACCAATCTTTGGAAGAATTAAATGATTGGGTGCATGAGACAAAAATGGATAGTTAAGAGTTCATGGGTTTTCTTATTGACACATGGGCTGACACCATTGGCTCAAGGGTTTGGTTATTTCCCCTCCCTATTCCTTGTAATAATCATGCCCCATCGCTTTGTTGCATTGCATAGCTAGTTGTGGTTTTTCCATTAAAATTTGTATTTACATGATGTCTTATTTACATTGTGCCCATCTCGCACAAGAACCATAGGCATCTATTTTTTAATTGCCGATACATGAAACGCTAAATCAATGGTGGGGCCTTGGCCTTGAGCTCCTCACCATGATTAAATTACAATATTTACATAATTTACGATTTAATACAAAGGGGGTCAAAATGGGGACATTACAATTACTCAATAATCACTCATGAACACAGAAAATGGAGAATAACAGTATAATCATACATCAGCTGTGAGCTGACACTATGAAAACTGAATACAATACAATAACTGTCAATAGAATTCGAATTGAGATAAGGTCATTCGAATTCATCCTCAATGTCTAGCTTGGATAACATTGGAGACATCATCCAATCAACAATATCAGTCATAAGTGGTCAAAGGTTAGTCAAATGAGTCTAACTGAGTCTAACAGAACCATCTAGGCATGAATCAGTGGATGGAGACTCCAAGGATGGCGCATGAGGCTGTCAGAAGGTCAAGTGGCACTCCAGAACTAGCTAACTAGGAGCTACAGGCAGTTAGGATGAGTGATCAGTGGAAGAACTACTCAATCAATGCTCTAACTGTCTGTCAGACTCCTGGTAGGTGAGATAAGGCGCTCTAACTGAATGATAAATCCTGATAGGTGAGAAAAGGTGCACATGTCATGCAGGTGAGTCAAACAGGGTGCATCATGTAGGTACGAGGGTTACTGGGGGCTGAAGACAGGCTCTAGGGAGATGAAATTAGGCTCTAGGTGCTGGGGAGACCACCAAAATGATGACTAGATGCATGCATGATGACTGGATGCATGCAAATCTAAAAAATGATGGTGAGAATATTCCAACACCCCTCCTCAAGCTATACTATGAGGTGATAACTGAAAACTGAAAAATAGGGCCCTGATGACTGAGACCAAAGGTCACCCCGTACAACAATCTAAATAATAAATGACGAAAGAGGGAAAACCCAGTGGGAATAAATCCCTCCCTAAAATACACTGAAGGATGCTAATGTAACATGTCATCACTCACCCCAGAAGGAGGCAAGTGTCCTTCTTTTTCGAAGTAGGATCGATCGATCTCAAATGGATCAGTAATGTGAGAAAGATGAAACCTTCCATTCTTAAAATATGATCTGTTTCTTCTCTGATCATGTGGATCACCAACCAAAACACCAGTAGATCGGAGAGTAATGGCTGCCCATCGAGGAAGAGGAGGATCATCGAGTGAAAGATCATCGGGTTCTTGTGGAACTGGATCTCCCATTTGCTCATCTTCATTATCAGTTGCTATACCTTCAGGTTCTTGTGGATCTGGGTCTAGCATTCGCTCTTCATCATCTCCATCTTCAAATTCAGAATCTGAAATCTCATGTGATGATGCTTCGATCTCTTGATCATCAATCAGTATCTTCCTCTTGGAAAGAAATGGATCATTCTCCAAAAACATAATATGAAGATCATTATGGAGCATGTGATTCGAACCAACCGAGGTAGAATCAAAACCATGAATGTGTAGATAGTTCTTTGATATCTCCTTTGAACCAGAAGGGGTGAGATCAAAATCAAATGAACCATGACATAATGGTGATGGATTGAACTTCAAATCAGATCCAAGAATTTGAGGATGGTTTCTTATGATCTCCTTTGAACCAACAGGAGTGAGATCAAAACCAAAATCACAAGGATATTGATGAGACTTGAACCTAAGCGAATGATAAAGTCGTCCATCTTCGGTGAAACTCTGAAAACATGTTCCAATGACCAAATAGGAGTCCATAGGAATATTTTGATCAAGGAGGGCGAATGCATTGCCTCCCAAATCTGATTTTACTTCCAAAATTCTCAGTAGGTCATCATCTTGCACATCATCAGGCTCATGAGAAGTAGAGATTGTGAAGGTCTCTTCAACTTCTACAGTAGTAACTGACATCTTTTGCTCAGAATTCGAATCAGAAGATGGATCAATTGAAACCATGTGTTGTATTTTGACTTATCTTGATCAACTTCATCATGGGAGATGATGGAGGCCGAATTATGAATAGAAAGAGCACTTGAGGCAGTACTGCTGGGCTTGTTCTCCAAATGGACATCATCGTCTTCCTTCTTTCCAAATAAACTGTTCAATCTTGTCCATGTTAAATTTTGAGCATTAATTCACAATACTCTATGATCTTTACTGAGAGAATAACATGTACAGTATATCAATGCATATCAACCATAACAAGCATGTCAATCATCACAAAAAGCAAAAGCATGAGAGACAATAGACACACAGAGTTTCCGTGGGTAAAACCCTAAGTTGAAAAACCCCACAACTTCCTCATAGATAGATAGAGAAATAGCTCAACCAACGTACAAGAGATAGACTCCTCTTAGCAGCTGATCCTCCTCCTCACAAGTGCGCCACTTTTTGAGTGAAGGAAGAATGAGTTTCTGAGTGATCCAAATAGAGATCTCCCGATCTCTATTTATACTTGTCCTATTTGCCCAATAACCTTATGGGGCCGACTTGTCTAGCTAGGTACAATAACTTCATATTACATTATATCGGGCTGACCCCTTACAAGGTGGTCTAATAACCCATCGGCAAGTTAACACACTTGCGACACTTGTTAATACAAATGTCGACACTTCCGTATAGAGGAATAATACATCTCTATAGGAGTACAATAAATATATAAATGAAATACATTCCAAAGTTACATATACATCAACAGTCCAGTTATCACTTGGATGTTCTCTAAGATCAATGAGGTATTCCATATTGGAAAACATAGCAGTAAGTAATGCTACTGAGGCTCTTTCACAATCATCAAGCCAATCTTCTTCCTCTTCATAGGAAGCAAAATATCTCTTAACACAAGTACAAATATCCAAGAGACCATATCTCTTTAGGTATGCTATCATCTTGGGTTTCCATTGTTCATAGTTGTATGAAGAGAGAGAAGAAACTGCTTTTAGATCCATGGAAGATGTTGTTCAATTCGAATATACTGGTGTGTTTCTGGTGCAGAAGTGTAGGATCACTAGTGCATAATCACTAGTGCAGAATCACCAGTGCAAAATACTTCAAAATTGCTGCAACTACAGGAAAAAATTGCAACTATAGAACACTTCGAATAACATGGAAAAATAATGGAGATTCATAATAACTGCTGAATTCGAATCTGTTGAAGAGGGATTTGAATGGATGAATAAACCTGCAAAACAAGAAGAATTTTGTTGATGGATATTTTCTACACTTCGAATGAACACTACCTTAGGACACTGAGCACATATGAACTGGCTAGACCTCACTGGATTGCTCTAGTGAATTCAAGGTAATGGCACCAGGATTTGCTGTGGAAACTCATAGGATTCTGGTGCTCAAGTAAAAGACAACTGCTCAATGAAATGTTGCAACTGCTGTAATGGCTGTGTTGATGCCCTGAAATTCGCAGCACCAACAGTTAGGGATTCTCCCCGGTAAGTAAGCCCAATTAGATCGCTCACCGTTTGGTGTAGGAAAGCCGTCCGATTAATGGCCCAGCTAACGTATGTGATTTAAAGATTGGTTTTATCGGTTGCGGCCCGATCCACCGTTTATGTATTTTATATTTAAAGCTGAGATGCAAGTTCCCTATTTAAATGCATGTAATCTATTCTAATTATTTAATCTATCCCCGCAGGGAGAAAATCTAAAATATGAGTAATACACTAGAAATGTACCTAAGAATATCACAGATAACTGTTTCAATATTATAGACACATTTACAACAGAACATAAAAGATATCAAAGATAGCTCTAATGTAATCAAAATATTCTATTACTCATTTAACACATAAATGTTTGCATAGGAAATAAGAGCATTCACAACCATGAATTAATTCAAGATAGTTAGGAACAATCTCACAGTATTCATATGAATGGTGAAGAAATAATTCCACACAACACCCCACATATCCCAAGCAAAAGCGTTGTGCGAGATTTTGTATTGGAGACAACTCACTATGGCTTGGGAATACCACAACAGACAGATGACTACCAGAAATATACTCAATTCTCAAAGCAATGCTATTATAAATGACAATGTTAAGATAATGGAGAAATGTAACCAACCTCGATCCAACGTTTGATGTAGATCCCCGTTGGAGCTTTCAATCGACGCACTTGTAATTTGCAAATTAGTATTGACAGCCAATATCCAACAAGTACATATAATATATAATTGACATTAACATTATCAATAACAATGGTCCATAATATCATAAGCAAATGTAACCCAATGTATAATAAATGACATTCACACCATGAATGGACGAGAATATGAGTATTTCTATTAATGAACAAGAAGAAGTACAAAGTGATACGACCTCTTGCCAGCAACCAATCTGAACCAAGATCTAGATCAATCCACTTGTGCCTCCACCACTTCAATCCTCCATGAATGGTAAACTCAAACTAGAAGGAGTTTGGAAGGTGAACATAAGGGGTTCACAACTGCAAGGATCAATGAGTGCAGACTCAAGACAGGGCAAAAATCCACTAGAGTTCCTTTACTATTCTCTTCTTCCTCCCGTCCATAAGCCATATGTGCTCAATATATAGTCCTCTCAAAGGTAGGTGAAAGGACTCATCGAGACGTTACTTGGGCAGATGGAGAGCCAAAGGTCACCCAATGACCGCTTTTTGGGAGTAAAAAGTAATTAAAAGTGGTTTTTACCATTTTACATGCTACCTGCGGGCTATAGGGATTCAACTCGCGGGTAAGCCTGCTATAAGGATGCAACAGGCGGGTAGGAATAAAAATAGGGCAAACTGGTATCACTGAAGGATAAAAATGGATCCGAGTCACTGAAATGGATCCTACAGGCCAAAGAATGCTGATGCTCACAGGGTGGAAGATTTATGTGTAACAGATGCCCCCTAATGTGTGAGGTCAGAGACTGAAATGTGATGGCCGAAATACATTATAAAACTCAGAAGTGGAGTGATGGAGATACAAGTGGAAAGAACAACTCACTCGTCATAATACAATAGTATCTCTGAATACATGTCAGTATAGTACAACAATCTGATACAATGGCCATGAATAGGCAGTACATAATGGATACATGTCATAAGTGATCATAGCTGTGATCCCTCTACAGTAAGATATGGTCTTCTGCTGAAAAGAAGACAACTGGTGCAAACTGGAGGTACAAATTGCTGAAATCTGAGAGGTGATATCTCAGATGTAAAGTCAAAGTCATATGTAGCATACTGAATGCCACAATCGCCTGGGGTCTTCTACACAAGTCTTCGACGGTGCAAGTCCCATCAAGTGAATAAAGGAGTTGGGGTCGAACTTGATGAGACATCGTCTGATTACTGGTCAATTATGTATACCGTTAATAGATGCAATATGACCCACCGATAATGAAAATGGGCATCAAGGCACAGAGCACAATCATCAGAGTGTGAATAAATGGGTTGAAGTCGAACACTAGGATGAATCCATCGATTAGGGGACATTGATGTATTCCCAAAACTGTCGATGGCGAGAGAACCTGCCACTAATGAATGAAAGCCTCAAGGTACTCAACCGAACTCTAAGCCTCAAGTCTCGGGATAAATGAGTTGAAGTCGACGGAACGAGACTCGCTGGAAGGAGGGCATTAAGGCATCCCCCATCAACCAACATGAGGTACCAGCAATGCTGAAAGATTTGGAAGATCTCAGGTGAAATGGACTGACTCAATAAGGATGGCCGACATGCAATAGTCAAGAGAACTGAGGAGTGGCCAACACTGGTTTTAGGACTTCCTTTGAACAAGAGCATGAGCAGATGGATAGAATCAGGCAACATAGACTTGACATAAACTGTGCAATGCAGGAGGCATCACAGAGGGATCCATAATGACTGGAAGCTTAACCAATCGGTGGAGAAAACTGAGAAACAAGTAAATCTCCTAAGGCCCAACTATAGTCCCGACTCATAATGTACGGAGTGGAATGAATGCTCTGTTCAAAGGCGACACAACAACTGCCAGCAAGAAATAGTGACCATAATCCCGTCTGGCTTTTTGGAATATTTGATTTTTTTGTCTTTTTCATATTTGGGAAAAGCTTGAAAAAGAATAAAATTGCTTATAGTACAACAAGTGAGGGAACGGGTGTCAAATAGCTAGCAGACTAGTCCCAAGCAGTGGAACATACCTATGCTCAATGCAAGGAAGTGCGTGCAGGATGTGGACACTCGGGGGTGTGTTCCCTCAGGGTCAAAGGGTCATCAAATTGTGAAGGGAAAATATAAGCTCTGCAGGGTTCGACAGGGGAAAAGTGCTCAGGCACCAGGCTAACAATTGAGTAAGCGGGAGCCGGCACAAGGCTCAAGCGGCAAGCAGGATGATGCAATGCAATCACAACATGATATAACTAAGGGGAGTCCTTAAGGGAGATGGCCAGCATAAGACAAAGTAGAGTATGAGTCTTTATCGCAACGTCATGGCGTGACTACAAAGAATTCCCAATCCTAAGGACAAACAACGGCATGGGCACCGAAATGCATAATGGGGTTCTAACTAGTGTACCCATGTTCAGGAAATCCCTACCGCCACATGACGACACTTCTATAGCAGTGTGAAGGTTCCGTGTCAATCACGAAGCGGGGTTGCACCTAGGGTTTATGTAAATGGTCAACAGGTCAAATGCATAATGCATGCGAAAATGGCATCTAACCTATATGCCAGGTGTGAAATGTACCTGCCGTAGGTGTGGAATGGTTCAGAACAACTCTCACCGAGGAAATCTGTTGAAAAAACACTACTCCATGACACGATATTAGTTCATAACGGCTCAAAATGGAAAAAACTATAGAAAAGTGGGTCCAGAAAATTATAAATAGTAATACAATTTTCCAAATTACAATTCATTTGCACTATTCACCAATTTGGAGTTTAGTGGTAAGTTTTCACGAAACTTCAGTCGCCGATCGTGGGAGCTACAAGTGACTGTTCAGTGAACCGTCCGGAGCAGGTTGGTGGTTATTCCCATACCTTCATTTGAATGATTTTATTTTAGTTTTGGTGGGTGGATTTTTTAGTTTGGCCAAGCCCTAGATGGTTTCGGCGCTACCCGTGGGCTATAAGTATACGGGTAGCGGGTAGGGCACCAAACGCGCAGTCAAAAAACTGTTTTCCCGCATCTACCCTCCACTGTCTACAATTTTTCCCGCAGGAACGGCCGTGAAGAAATTTTTAATCATGAAACTGACCAAAATTCACTTGCTTTGCACTCCAGGATGGTTCTAGAGTGGAGGGAGAGAGAGAATGACCAGGTTGATGAGGCCGTGCGCAATAATTTGCAAGCACAACAAGAATTGCAATCATGTGACTTATATAAATATTGGAGTCTAGGGGGTTTAAGGGCCCAAAAACTACTACTCCATCATTTGATCAACTACTGGGATGTGGATGCTCAACACTTCATCCTCAATGGGAAAACACTGACACTGGAAGTAGAGGATATCTATCTCATTACCGGTTTGTCCCGTAGAGGGGATGTGGCTAGTCTTCGGTTACAGACCGTGGGTGGTGGGATCACTATGCAAGACTACATAGTACAGTATTGTCCCACCAACACACGACCGGTGGGAAGTCAAGTGCTAGTCAATGCCATAACGGATCTGAGTACAAAGATCATTGTGGCTACTCTAGTGTGGATCACAGGATCCAAAGTACTGCATCAAGCATCCAAACCGGTGATGTTCTACGCATCACAATGCTTGCAGCCTACTATATTCAACTGGTGTACTACTTTGCTGGTGTCTATGAAGACACAACTGACGGAATGCAAAGAGGGTAAGGCCAAAAAATTTGGGTATGGTAGCATCCTCTGCAGTTTCTTCTTTGAGAGGGTTCTGGGACTTAGCCCAAGGGTGGATGTCCCTCCTGACAGTCTCCGTGATCCAGCCCTGACCCGGTGGGATGAGATCTTGACATGACAGGGTGGTGGCCATCTGGCATCACCATATACTGAGGAGTTCTTCCGCTGGTGGAACCGGAAGGTGATCGCTATAGAGGACTACCCCTATGCGGGGATAGACTTCAGATAGGACCATGACATGCCGCTCCCACCAGGCGCAGCTTTCGGAGACATCGGTGAGTACTCTTTTGGTTTTGTGTTTATTAAATTTTTATGGATTTTTTGATTATAGTTGAAATGCAAAAAATCTTTTTGTTGGTAGTATCATGTGCTAATGGGTGTCTATTTGCTCACAGACAAAGGCCCAATGAGACCCGAGGGATTCCTGAGACATGGTCATCGGGGTAGGGATGAGATGGCAGCAGATGCTGCAGTAGGGCACACACTCTAGACATTGTGGCGCAACATATCACGGATGGTTTCCCGAGTACCACTGATAGAGGTAGCCTAACTACTTGAGGCTATGCAACGCTAGGTAGTGGGTGTTCTGGGTGAGTGGGTGCGGCTACTGCAGCGGATGGCCAATGCAGTATAGTACTACTATGAGACACATCCCATCGAGGCGACGGCTAGACCTCCTCAGAGGGAATAGATATTCCAAGGTCTCATCATTTTGTATCGATATGTATATTTTTGAGGGCTACGGGCTACGGGATCCAGTCTTGTATGACACTACCATTTTTGGACATATTTATATATATATATATATATACAACTTTGGTTCTCGGTTCTACTACATGTGTGTATGTTACAAATGTGTGAATGTCTTTGTATTTATGTGCTCATGATGAATGTGACAAATGCCAATCTAATACATAGTTAGCGTATGCATCAGATATATAATTGTGACTTCTCGGAATATGAATATATGTCATTGAAACAAAATGTCTCTCCAAGAGTCGTACCTTAAGGAATATCCATAGTAATGTAGGGTCTCGTACATGGTACTACCCATTCAACTGAGACACAACTAGTTGTGAATCCAGGAAGACTTCTAAAGATTGGATGTCATGTGAAATGGCATCCCGAAGTAGCTCAACAACGACACTATACTCAACCACATTATTAGACATAGGACTGAGACAAGCACCTCCTGAAGACACAACTAGGTGGTCAGGTGAAAAGATAACCCAGGCAGTAGAAGCAAGCTGCTACGTATGTCGTCTAGCACCATCCGTGAAACCTAAGAACGTAGGACATCTCGTTGACATTTGTCAATCAAACAGAGGCTAATTAGTAGACCCGACAACCAAAAAGGCAATCTAAACTATGTACAGAAAAACTATACAATAGTGTACAAAAGTATTAGCTCGAACCAAAGGTTCAAGCGTAATACTGCTTGAGGTAGAGCCCATTTCTAGGCTCCTTCAAGGAAACTCCCTCATAGTATTCTAACTCATAAGCTCCTTTTTCTAGGACACGTTTCACAATGTAAGGACCGTGCCACATGGGATTGAACTTTCCTGCCCCGAGGGGTTCTTTAGCTTGGTCATACAAGAGTACCAAGTCACCTTCAACATATTTCCAGGGATGGACAGACCTATCATATTGGACCTTGACACGACGCTTGTTAACATCAATGCCCACAGCGGCATCTCGACGATGCTCGTCAAGTTGATCGAGGTGTACTAAACGTTGCTCAATCTCTGTCATATTAGGGAGGAGCTCTATGGCTAGCTTGAGTGAAGGAATTTTGCATTCAATCAGTAAAAGTGACTCCACACCATGAACTAACTGGAATGGTGAGAACCCAGTGGCAGTCTTAACTGCGGTTCGATATTCCCACACAGCAGGATATAACATGATATGCCAATTGGTCTTGCTTTGTTGGATGGTACGTTGGAGAATGGTCTTCAAAGACTTATTTACTGCTTCAACCTGACCATTCGCTTGAGGATAGCAGGAATACGAGTGTTCCTGACGAAACCCAAGCTTGAGAGACAAATCCTCCATCATCTTGTTTTGAAAGTGATTGCCATGGTCAGTGACAATCTCTTTCGGGATACCGAACCGAGTGATAATCTGGTTGAACATGAAATGGGCTGCAGTAGCACCGTCAACTTTTACAGTAGGCATGGCCTCATCCCACTTGGAGAAATAATCCACAACCACGATAATATGGTGATGCCCCCCAGCCGAAGCTGGTTTGCAATCCATGAAATCTACCCCCCACTTGGCGAAGGGATCGACAGTGACGACCAGATGGAGGGGCGCTGGATGCGAGTGTATGTTCCGAGAAAACACCTGGCAAGGGTGACATCTCTTCACAGCATTAATACAATATTTAAAGATAGTAGGCCAAAAATAACCAGCTCGCATGATACGCTGGGCTGTAGCAAGCCCGGATAAGTGACCACCACACGCCCCCGCATGGAAATCATTAAGTACCTGTTCCTCTTCTTCGTGAGTCAAGCAACGACGGAGAATGGAATCCTTTCCTTGGCGATACAAAGTGTCACCGACGATAGTATAATCTTTAGCGTGATGTCTCACACACCGTCGCTTATCGAATGAATAATGCGAATGACATCCCCATACCAAGGGTCCTTGGTCGAGATAAGAAATAAGTGTTCATCCAAAAAGGAATCTTCATGAATGAAATCCTCATCAATGTTGATGTATATGTAACTTCAGAATGTATTTCATCTATGTATTTCATATATATTTATTGTACTCTTATTAGAGATGTGTTATTCCTCTATAAGGAAGTGTCGTCATGTGGATTGACAAGTGTCGCAAGTGTGTGTACTTGCCGATGGGTTATTAGACCACCATGTGTGGGGTCAGCCCTGAAATATATATTATATTGTGTATGTACCTATCTAGACAAGTTGGCCCCATAAGGTCACTGGGCAAACAAGTTAGTATAAATAGAGATCAGGAGATCTCTATTTAGATCATTTCAAAAACGTTATATCTCTCTCACTCAGAAAGTGGCGCACTAGTGAGGAGGAGGATCATCTGCTTCTAGGAGACTATCTCAAGTGTATTTTGGTTGTACTTTGGTTGAGCCATTGCTCTCTCTATCTCTGAGGAAGTTGTGGGGTTTTTCACCTTAGGGTTTTCCCCACGGAAACTCTGTGTCTCTTGTTTCTCTCATGCTTTTGATTCTTGTGATGATTGTCATTTTTATTGTGATTGTTATGCATTGATATACTGTATATGTTATTCTCTCAGTGAAGATCCTAGATTATTGTGAATTAATGCTCAAAATTTAACATGGTATCAGAGCTAACCTGAGAAGAAGACATTTTGCAGTGACAGAAACTTGAGTTTCTTGTTTATTGGGTTTCTCTCCACAAATCTTGGAAAAGCAGTATATTAGATTGACTCTACTCATCAAGGAGAATCTATCTGTCCAATCAGAATTCAATTCTGAACATTTTCAGATTTGGCCCTAAAACTTAGGGTTTCCACAAAAATAGGAATTTCTGAAATCTGAAGACATAGCTGGAAGCTCCTTGCAAAAATTCAAGTTTAGAGCTTTGGATCGAGATTTTTGGCTGGGTAGATCTCTGGGAAACTCAAACCCTAATTCAGGGCTCTGCCCAGTGAACCCGGGAGGACAAAAGGGAAAATCTGAAGGGTAAAGCTTTGTTGATCTCAAATTCTGAATACACCAGGCTAATCAGCTCATTAAGGCGCATCTTTCTATCCTTTCAGAAAATTGAAATTCACATTTTTAATTTTTAGGGTTTTTCTGACAAACCCTAATCCGGGACCAGATCCAGTTTTCAGCATTTCAAGTGGTAAGACCTAAATCTTTTCTATTTCCATTTGAAGTACTCTTTAATATGTCTCACCACACCAAGCTTGAGGATAAGCTTGAAGGAGCTGATAACTTCCGAGCTTGTATAGGATTGGGTTAATCTTGGAAGAGAATGAGTTGGACTCATATGTAAAAGAAGACATCCCTATCCCAGAGGATGAAGAGGATAAGGTATTGCATAAGAAAAACTTGTTCAAGGCAAAGAGAATCATTGTTGATTCTATCAAAGACCATCTCATACCCCATGTGTCTTCTCTAAAGACACCCAAGGAGATGTTTGACTCTTTGACCAAGTTATTTGAAGGGAAGAACATAAATCAGAAGATGACCCTGCGGAACCAATTGAAAGGAGCAAAGTTTCAGAATGGAGAAACCATTCAATATTATTTTTCAAGGGTCTCCCAGATCAAGGAACAACTAGAAGTAGTGGATGAAATGGTGGAGAATGGTGAAGTGGTGATGACCACTCTAAATGGCCTACCCAGGTCATGAGATTCCTTTATTCAAGGAATTTGTGCAAGGAAGAAGTTGATCTCCTTCAACAGATTGCGGGAAGAATGCTCTCAAGAAGAAGCTAGGCTTGTGGCCCGAGAAGAAAAGATGGGAAATGAAGATCAAGCTCTCACAGCACATGCCAAGAAAGGCAAGTCCAAGAAGGAATCATCTCATAATAGGAGATTCGCACACCACCATTATCATAAAGATAAGAAAGATCTCAGATGCTTCAATTGCAATGAGAAGGGTCACTTTGCTTCAGATTGTCCCAAGAAGAAGAAAGACAACAACAACAACTTCAATAAGAATAAGAAGAATAACAAAAGAATATATCATGCTCATCCTGCCGAAGATGATGAACCCCCAAAGAAGAAGGCTAGGGAAGAAAGTGATAGTGATGATGACTCATCAAGTGAAGAAGAATATGTTCTAATTTCTGCTCTCACAGGTACTATCTCCCATGGTTGTAATGATTGGTTGATTGACAGTGGGGCTTCCAAACACATGACTGGGTTTAAGGAATATTTTGTGAATCTATCTGAACATGAATCACCCCATAAGGTGAAACTTGGGGATGATTATCAATACCCAATCAAAGGAAGTGGTGAAGCCTCCTACAACCTAGATTCTGGAAAATCTTTGAAGATGAAAGAAGTCCTTTATGTACCTGGGCTCAAGAAGAACTTACTCTCCATCTCTGCATTGGATGAAAAAGGTATGAGGGTTGCATTTGTGGATGGCCAAGTCCTAATGTGGCCAAAGGGAAAGAACATCGATGGTGCAATAGTGATTGGAGAGCAAGAGGGAGGTTTGTATAAATTGAAGGGACAACCAGAACATGCCATGGTACATGAATCCATGGAGCCAAGTGAAATTTGGCATAGAAGACTTGCTAATATGCACTATAGGGAACTTACAATTGTAAGCAAGGCTGTAGAGGGTCTTCCTGAAATCAATACCAAACATGAAGGTGTTTGCAAAGGATGTGCAAAAGGTAAGAACATTAAGAAGGCTTTCCCAAGCAGTGAAAGCAAGGCAAAAGACATCCTGGAAATCATCCACTCAGATGTATGTGGTCATATGTCATCCAATTCTCTAAGTGGGTATGCTTACTATGTCTCATTTATTGATGAATTCTCCAGGAAGACTTGGGTATACTTATTGAAGAACAAAGATGAGGTGTTTGATAAGTTCAAGGAATTCAAAAACTTGATGGAGAATCAAACTGACAAGAAGATCAAAACATTCAGATCCGACAATGGTGGAGAATTCACCTCAGGTGACTTCAAGAAGCTTTGTAGTGATTCAGGGATTAAGAGGGAGTTGACTGCTCCTTATAATCCTCAACAGAATGGAGTTGTAGAAAGGAAGAACAGAACAATCATTGAAGCAGCAAGGGCAATGATGCATGACCAGGATCTACCTATGCATCTATGGGCAGAAGCAGCTAGAACAACTGTATATGTGCAGAACAGAACACCCCACAAGATATTGGACAACAAGACACCAGAAGAGGTCTTTTCTGGTAAGAAACCTGAAGTCAGCCATCTCAGAATATTTGGTTTTCCAGTATACACTCATGTCCCAAAGGAAAAGAGGACTAAACTAGATCCTTCAGGAAAGAAGGGTATCTTTGTGGGTTACAGTGAAAGCTCGAAGGCTTACAGAATATGCTTTCCAGGGTTCAAGAAGATTGATGTCAGCAGGGATGTAACGTTTGATGAAAACTCAACATTCATCAAATCAAGGAAGGCACCTATCGACGTTTATGAAGAACCTAAGGAAAATAGATTTCAAGACACTACCATGACTGAAGTTGTTCCAGAAGTTGTTCGTGAGTTTGAAGATTCGCAAGAACCTGTAGATCCACCCCATGAGGATAACTCTCACAAGAGGGAACCTGCATGGGATAGATAGCTCATTCAAGATGCAGAAAGATTTGGCATTCCAGAAGAAGAACAGAGAGCAAAGAAGAGAACCAGATCACATACCAGCTATGTTGCTTTACTCTGTGACATTATGAACAAAGAACCTTCCATTTATGAAGAAGCAGCGGAAAAGAAAGAATGGAAGGATGCCATGGTTGAGGAATACCAATTAATAATGAAGAATGATGTTTGGGATGTTGTCCCAAGACCTAAAGAGAAGTCTGTTGTGACTTCCAAATGGATCTACAAAATCAAGCATGCTGCAGATGGCAGTGTAGAAAAATACAAAGCAAGATTCGTAGCTCGTGGCTTCTCTCAGAAAGAGGGAATAGATTATGAAGAAACTTTTGCACTTGTAGCTAGGTATACTTCCATCAGAACAGTACTTGCCCTGGCTGTAGCGATGAAATGGAAAATACACTAGATGGATGTCAAGACTGCTTTCTTGAATGGTGTAGTTGAAGAGGAAGTATATGTGGAGCAGCCACTCGGTTTCGAAATACATGACAGGGAGTCATATGTGTGCAGATTGAAGAAAGCCTTGTATGGCTTGAAACAAGCTCCCAGAACTTGGTATGGTAGGATGGACAGTTTCCTATCTAGTTTGGGATTTACCAAGAGTAAAGCAAATTCCAACCTTTATTACAAGGTTGAGGAAGGGAATCCTGTGATTCTACTCCTGTATGTGGATGACTTATTTGTAACAGGAGATGATAGATTGATTGCAGATACTAAGAGAAAGCTTGCTGCCGAGTTCAATATGAAAGATTTGGGAATGATGCATTATTTCCTAGGTATGGAGGTGTGACAGAGTGCAGGTGGGATCTTCCTTGGTCAAGGGAAGTACACAGTAGATATCCTGAAGAGATTCGGGATGATGGATTGCAAGGCCATGGCACACCTATGGCATCGAATCTGAAGCTTCTATGTGATGCTTCATTTGAGCCGGTTGATGTCTCTATGTATCGTCAGATGATTTGGTCCTTGATGTACCTGACGAACATGAGACTGGATATTTGCTTTGCGGTGAACACATTGAGTCAGTTCCTGACAGATCCGAGGATTGTTCATCTGGTTGCTGTAAAGCATGTTCTGAGGTACTTGAAGGGTACAGTGGATTATGGGCTCAAGTATGAGGCGAATGAAAAGTTTAACCTGCAGGGTTATGTTGATTCAGATTGGGCTGGCAGTGCTGCAGATAGGAAGAGCACATCTGGATGCTGCTTCAGTATGGGATCAGGTGTGATCTCTTGGTTTAGCAGGAAGTAGTCCTGCATAGCACTGAGTACAGCTGAGGCAGAGTATGTTGCAGCTTGTTCAACTAGTTGTGAGGCAGTATGGATACGGAAGCTATTGTCTGAGTTATTTGATCTCCCGTTGGATGCTACTGGTATCTTCCGTGATAACCAGAGTTGTGTGAAGCTGTCCAAGAACCCAGTGTTTCATGATAGGTCGAAACACATAGATATCAAATATCACTATATCAAGGATATGGTGCAGAGAGGAGCTGTGAAGCTCCTGTATGTTGCGATGAATGAGTAGATTGCAGATGTGTTGACGAAGCCACTAGCCAGGGTGAAGTTCGAGTACTTCAGGGAGAGGCTTGGCGTTCTTCAGATTGATGACACTTCGAGGAAGAAGTGATGGACACATTTTCTGAAGCCATTCCAAGCATGTTGGAAGGAGGATCCTTCACATGGCTGTGGATGTAAGCGCTGGATGATGAGCATCAGGATGATGTTCTGGTTTCTTCTTTGTATGATCAGTTGGATCATTTATATATGTATATGTATGCATCATGTTGGATGCTGGATATGATCAGTTGGATCATTTATATGTATGTACGCATCATGTTGGATGCTGGATATGATCGGTTGGATCATGTGTATGTATTTTGTATATGCATCATGTTGGATGCTTGGACCATGTATCTGTATATGTATCAGGTGGATACATTGTATGATCAGGTAGATACATTGTATGATCAGGTAGATCATGTATGTTGATATGTATCAGGTATGATCAGGTGGATCATGTATTTGTATTTGTATAAGGTGGATACACTGTATGATCAGGTGGATCATGTATGATGATATGTATCAGGTAGATACTTGGTGTGCATCGGGTGGATGCATTGTATGATCAGGATGATGAGCTTCAGGATGTTGCTCCAGATGACATGCAACAGGATGTTGCAGTGATGATGATTAGGATGATCATGTGTACATCAGGATGATGTATGGTGAGTATCAGGTTGATACTCTGTGGCCGTGGAACAGGTTGTGCAGATAAGCATGTAATTTGTGCCCTGGGAGATTTGCAGATATTCTTTCGAGGTTTTGCCTATGGCATGTAATTTGTACCCTGGGATATCTGGCAAATGCTCTTTCGAGGTTTTGCTTGGGAGGACATATAATTTGTACCCTGGGAGATCTGTAGATAGTCTTTCGAGGTTTTTCCTATGGCATGTAATTTGTGCCCTGAGATATCTGGCAGATGCTCTTTCGAGGTTTTGTCCTATGGTATGTAATTTGTGCCCTGGGAGATCCGATAGGTTGAGCCGTGTGCTCGTAATCAGTCCTGGGATTCTCTTTCGAGGTTTTTCCATAACCACATGTAATTTGTGCCCTGGGAGATCCGATAGGTTGAGCCTTGTGCTCGTAATCAGTCCTGGGATGCTCTTTCGAGGTTTTGTGGTGACCACATGTAATTTGTGCCCTGGGAGATCCGATAGGTTGAGCCTTGTGCTCGTAATTAGTCCTGGGATTCTCTTTCGAGGTTTTATGGTGGGGTCACATGTAATAAGTCCTGGAGATCTGGACAAGATGAAAAAGGCCTCAAACGCTCTTTAGGGTTCTTGCTAGTCAAGAGATTCTTTTAAGGCTTTGTGACGCACGTAATAAGTCCTGAGATTTCCACAGTATGGCCAGTGATGACGAAGACCTGCAGGTGGTGGGCCTACATCTAGTATGAAAAAGGACTGGCTCTGTAGAACTTCCTATGATGAGTAGAGTCAGAGATTGGTTGAGATAGCAGCAGCAGTGACGATGCATCGATGACGATTGTCCCGAGAAGAAGACTTGTCTAGCAGACCTGTGTCAAGAAATACCTTCCTAGTTAAGAGGGAGTGTTGACGTATATGTAACTTCGGAATGTATTTCATCTATGTATTTCATATATATTTATTGTACTCTTATTAGAGATGTGTTATTCCTCTAGAAGGAAGTGTCGTCATGTGGATTGACAAGTGTCGCAAGTGTGTGTACTTGCCAATGGGTTATTAGACCACCATGTGTGGGGTCGGCCTTGAAATATATATTATATTGTGGATGTACCTAGCTAGACAAGTCGGCCCCATAAGGTCACTGGGAAAACAGGTTGCTATAAATAGAGATCAGGAGATCTCTATTTAGATCATTTCAAAAAAGTTATATCTCTCTCACTCAGAAAGTGGCGCATTAGTGAGGAGGAGGATCATCTGCTTCTAGGAGACTATCTCAAGTGTATTTTGGCTGTACTTTGGTTGAGCCATTGCTCTCTCTATCTCTGAGGAAGTTGTGGGGTTTTTCACCTTAGGGTTTTCCCCACGGAAACTCTGTGTCTCTTGTCTCTCTCATGCTTTTGATTCTTGTGATGCTTGTCATGCTTATTGTGATTGTTATGCATTGATATACTGTATATGTTATTCTCTCAGTGAAGATCCTAGAGTATTGTGAATTAATGCTCAAAATTTAACAATCAAGCCGTGGAAGGTCTGACATAAGCTCAGCAAACACCAATGATTTCACCAATTTTGCTAAAGCAAAATCGAGATCAAATTCCTGAAGGATCACAATCCATTTATTATACTTACCCCCGATAAGGCGTCATGATAGCACGAACTGAAATGGATTGATGTGAGCTACAATGGTGGTTGTTCGAAGCAAAATGTAATGCCATAACTGCTGGACTGCGTGGATAGTCGTAAGTGCCAGCTTTTCTACGTGAGTATATCTTAGTTCAGCGTCCACTAAATTTCGACTGAGATAATAGATAACATGCTCGACGAGCGCATCATCTACCTGAACCAAGACCATGCCAATAGTCTCTTGAGATGCGGCCACATAAAGAATGAAATCTCGTGTAAAGTCTAGTGGACTAAGCACAGGGGCCGATACCAAATATTTCTTAAGGGCGTTGAAAGACTGCTGGGCTCGCTCATCCCAGATAAAAGGTGTGTCTTTCTTCAATAGGCGTGCGAAACCTTTAGTAATACTAGCATAGTTAGCTATAAACCGACGCAGAAAAGTAGCTCTCCCTTGGAGGCTTTGAAGTTGTAACAAATTACGCGAAGGAGGCAACTGAAGTATTGCCTAAACTTTGAGAGGATTGAATCTAATACCCTCTTTCGAAACTATAAATCCTAGAAGGCGACCAGTCCTAACAGCGAAGATGCATTTGTTTGGATTCAATCAAATTTTGTAGTGGATACATCGTTCGAGAATCATACGGAGGTGCTTGGGGTGGTCCACTCTCTTGCGAGAATGGCCAGCAAGATCATCCAAGAAAACTTCCATAATCATCTTAAGATTGTGAAAGGCATAGGTCATGGCTCACTGAAAAGTAGCTCCGACATTTTTGAGGCCGAAGGGCATTTTCCGGTACGCAAATGTTCCCCATGGACAAATAAATTCCGTCTTATGTTGGTCTGTGGGTTTGATTTGAATTTGATTATAACCCGGGAATCCGTCCATGAATGAAAAAATCTCACTCCCCGCACAAGCATCCAATATTTGATCAATGAATGGCGTGGGGAAGTTGTCTTTTGGACATGCATGGTTCAAATCTCTAAAATCAGTGCATACACGGATCGTTCCCTGCTTCTTATCCACAGGAACGGGATTTGACACCCATTCGGTAAGAGGAACGGGGTAGATGAAACCAACTTTGAGCAGTTTCTCCACCTATGCCTTAATAGCAGCTGCCTTCCTAGGGTTCACAACACATAAGCATTGTCGAACCGGTTTAGCATCAGGATACGTTCTAATCTCGTGTTCAACAATGTGGGGGTCTATTCTTGGCATCTCCTCATATGACCAGGCGAAAGCTTCTTGGAGTTCTGTAAACAAGTCATTTTAAATAGAAATCTCCTCAGGAGTGCAATCGGCACCGATGTAAACATTCTCCACCTTTTCGGGAATGCGAGAGATGTTGATCGAAATGGTTGGGGAAATATTGGCCAGATTCCCCTCCACAAAAACATCATGCGACTCCAAAAGAGCCATAGGGTGACCAACCATCTCAGCTAGAGTCATCCTAAACTCCTCCTGCTCAATGAGCTCAAGGTTGGGAAGGAAATAAGAGTGATGGTGCATATCTTCCCAAGGCCTCTCACTACCACACATGGCTTCAAGGATAACTTCATCAGATGGTAAAGTATCATCAAGGAAATCGTGAGAGCAAGATGAGTTGGCTTCCCAAACTAGAAGCATAACGGGATCTTCTTCGACTGTCTGGGAAGAAGAGAGATCTGGATATGTAGTGGTTTGTTGGATATGATCGTAAGCGAGCTCCGCTACAGATAAAGGCATAGACATCCTGACATGCGCAATGTCTCTAGACGTGGAATTCGTGGATGGTAAAATACACAGATCATTTGAATAGGAGGTCCGGAATAACATATTATTCGAAGGAGGAGGCGCATTGTCGGTAATGGTTCCAATAAAATTCACAGGTGCAGAAAGATTATAGGTTCCCATCAATGAGGGGTACATTCCAACACCTATGTTCCCAGTTTCCGACTGAGAATCAGAAACTTGCAGGACTACAAATCCCGTGGATGCTGTGGAAGGAGTGCCAACATAATCCAGCTGATCGATCATCACAATATTTCCTTCATGGGGAAAGCAGATAACTCTAAATACAATAGACGCGACAGCCTTCATAGCGTACATCCAGTTCCGACCCAGTAAAAGGTTGTAGTCGATGGACGCATCAACCACTTCGACTTCAATAGGCACGGACTTACCTCCCAAGGAGACAACAAGGGAAGGGATAATTCCATGCGGCGTAAAAGATCTACCGTCGAATGCAGTGAGTGTAGGTTCTAGACGCGAGTATAGGAGGAGAGCCAAGAGATTTCCAACAAGATAACGACATTACTGACGCGGAGGCACCTTCATCAACCATAGTATGTTTGAAGAAGCTCTTAAGGAAAACCACCTGGATTTGAAAAGCCATGTGGTAAGGTAAGCGAGGCTAGACATCAGTAGTATCAAGCTTGATAACACTAGGATTTCCTCCATCCTGAACTCCTAACGCACTCAAAAGGGCATGCTCATGAGAAGGACAGGCTTGCAAAACCTCAAGAGCCGACATGGCACACGGAGTTTGGCCCAAATCTTCTACGATGGAGTAGTTCTAGGCGGCCCTAGCATTAGGATTATGCATGGAGTGCTTGAGAACACCTTTCGGTATCTGTGGCATAATAGAGGGATTCTTGACATGCAAGGAATTTTCAGGAGGAGGGGGAGGCTCACTCCCCAAATTGGGTTGTGGTGCACCATAATCGCATTGACGAGTAGCAACACAAACCTATGACTGAACCATATTCACACATCCATAACCACTAGTATTGGAAGAAGACGTTGCCATTTCATTAGTACCATAACTAGTGGTGGGAGCATGCGAAGCCATGTTTTGATGATGAGGAAGGGGATCCTTCAACACAGCTGGGCTCTGTGCCAAATGCTTTGATGGTTCTTCAATTCGAGGACATAAGTGAGTAAGATGATCCTCCCCACAAAGCTTGCAAGGGAATTTCACCTTATGCCTAGGTTTACGATCCTCGCCAGCATTACCGCTTTCCCGAGGAGGGTTGGCATTCTCTTTACGAGGAGTATTACGATTTCTATTGTTATTACTTCCATTATTTCCACCCCTACGATTATTTCTCCCCTTTTTCTTACCACCAGGTTGCTGGTTACCCGATGGTTTCATTGATTGCACATTGTGTACATCAGATGACGGAGTGGAAGTGGACAAGGTGTGAACCTGTCCGGGAGCAGACTGGTTTAGTGACAAATTTTGCATTTGATTAGCTACCAAGTCTACAGGGCGAGTGCATGCAGACCCCACGATTCCATTGGCATGTGGTATAGGAACTGACGTAGGCTCATGTCTTGTTCTCGATGCATCAGGAATAATGTCATACAAAATGCCAGACTGAGAATAAAGTAGATCTAACTGCTGGACTTTCAAGATAGCTTGTTCCTCAGTCACAATGCCGGACATCGAAACATCCTTAGCAATGTATGGAACTAAAGACGTAAGGAACCATTCCAATAGGAACTTTGGAGGAATGTTGGCTTTCACTAATCTCTTCCACCGATGCCACTCTTGAACGTGGTCAGAAATATGTGTGGCCTTATTCTGACGGAAGGTGGACAACAACTTAGTACCAGTATCATAACGAACTAGCAACTGGAAATGGTCTAAGAAAACCGAAGCAATCTTGTTGAATCCCCTATAGGTGTTCCCAGGAAACTCTACATACCACTTCGCGGCTTCCCCCGTGAGGGTGCGTTGAAATAGTCATAATCGAATGGAATCATGATTCAAAGAGTTGGAGGAGCACCAAAGGTGAAACGTCGTGACATGATCTCCCGGGTCCTCACCACCTTTCCCCTCAAACTTTGGAATGTCCGAAGGGAGCTTGGTAGGGACCAGGGGCCAAGTAGGGTCGTGACACACTGGATCATTCATGAGCTTCGAAATATCCAGGAGATTCAAGCGTGCAAGGAACGTGAGCTGCGGATGGAAAGCGGGATTATAACCTCCCATAAAAGGTTGGTTAAACGAAACTGTGCTATAAGATGGACCAAAAGCTTGACCATGAGGATTAAACTGCTGATAAGAAGGACCTGACGGACCATAAGATTGCCCATGGCCATAGGATTGATAACCTCCTCCTGCCTGACCCATTTGAGAGTAAGCAGGTATATGTGTGTTTTGAGCACCATATTGGGGTGGTGGGTGATACTGGTGGCCAGCATTGACTGTGTTGTAGTAAGGGTTTCCACCATGAGTATGGGGCATGTATGTACTATTCATAGCGGGAACCGTGTTGTAATGACCGTAATGGTATGGTATGTTCCCACCCCCAGCATTAGGATTAGCTTGAGTAGTTGTGTGGTGACCAAAAGCATGAGAAGTATGCCTAGTCCCAACATTAGTGTGATTAGTAGCAGGGTTGGTGGTATGATGTTCATGTGGATAGGAAATATTCCCACCCCCTACATTAGAATTACTAGTGGCGGCAGTGCACGCAAAAGTATGCGGTATGTGTCCACCCCCGTGGTTGGGAGGAATGGTATCATGTGCAAAAGTAGTCCTGGGTTGACGAGTAGCGACACGTGTATTAGGTTCTGGAAAACGAGTCGTATTCCGAACAACATTCCGGTTTAGGTTGGGTATTCCTAGGAGTTGGTCGTGTTCCAACATTAGCATGGTTAGGAATCTGACCAGTCCCCATACTATGTGTGTGGGTGGAAAAAGTAGTGCCCCCAGCGAGGGTAGTGCCCCCAGTGGGTATAGTATGGCTAACACTTTGACTAGTGCCAGCGTGAGTACCAACCGTAGTGGAAGGTTCGATAGTACTATGACTAGGCATACCAAAAGAGAGTGCGGTGGGATTGATCGTAGGGCCAGTGTCATCATGAGTCTCAGGCCTCCCATATCTATAATTGCGTGGAAACGAAGGAACGAAAGGCTCGTCTTGTTCTTCCTCCTCGAGTAAGTCGGGCATCCCATAAAGATAATTATCCAGATTCGAAGGATCAAACGGATCCCGGTCAAGTGGATTAGGCCAAACAGAACCAGGTTGAGTCTCAGGTGGATCACCTCCCTAATCCTCACGAGGAGTATGGGGATCGGAAGTATGTTCAACTCTACCCGAAGGAGTAGAAGGATCTTTCCCAATATCGGGATGTGCAACCATGTAGTCTTCAACGTAAGTCACGTAAGAATCTGAAGACTCAGAGGGAGCCCTACGTCGTCCTCTACTAATACGGCGTGTAACCTTGAGTGGCTTTAAACCAGCCAATCGACGGGACCGACGAAGAGTAGGGCTCCACGCCATGATATCTCCAGAGAGAGTCACAACGTTCCCTAAAGGCCAACTATCGATCAAAAACAGTAAATCTAAAGCACACACCTAGAGAAACTACAGCCAAGAGCAGACAAACAGAGTGGCTAAATGAGCTCTCGACACTAGAGCCGGTATGTCTCGCCTAGGAGAGGCTTGAGACTCCCAAACTATAGCTGGAGGTAACATAATCAGTTATAGAGACACCCAGGCTTCACTGTGTCGACAAGGTCAAGTCCACTGCACGAACACAACTGTGCTGTCCAATCCCTATCCGACTCAGGACACAAACAACATAACCACTGCAAGTACCCTGTGTGGTACCTAGGTAAGGAAACTATGTTCACTGCAATATAACCAATGCTTAGGGGGGCAGTCGCAGGTGGGATCCGTCGTATGGGAAGGGTAGCTAAGCCCGAAGCACAAGAGGACGAACCTATGGTACCCCCAGATACGAATAAATCCTGGATATATCTCCCACGTTCAACCGGTATCAGAGGGATATCTCCTCAACCAACCTCCCGTGACCTCGTGCTTAACTCTGGGTTGAGTAGAGCTTCCTGAGAACACCAATCTATACCATGGATTCCTCCACTCCCTGGTCAGACACCTAATGTTTCGTCTAGTAGTCTTGGATTGTTAACTCACAATGATCTATTCCAAGACTCTAAACCTATGCTAGTTGGTGTACCCTATAAATAAAATCAGTATAATCAATTTTAATGATTAAGCGTTAATTTTAGTGGCTGTGATTACTCAAGGGATATGATCGTGAACTCAAGGGATATGATCGTGAAACTAGTGATGTGTGGACTCAATAGTATGCAACATCGTCCAATCCTAGACTCGTCTATCCAATAAAACAATGTCACTAATATGCAAAATCAACCAACAATTTTGAAATAAAGATGCAATCTTTTATCTTTTCGATGCACAAGCAGAACCTAAAATGAAGGCAACAAGCACTCAATGCAAGATGCAGTACATGGAAATAAAATATTTTTGTATTTTTGCTTATAAACAAGAAGGGAAAATGCAAAAAAAAAAACTAAATGAATATTTTTGTATTTTTTCAATATAAATGAAATGGAAAAATGCAAGCAAAATCCTACTATTCAGTCACTGAAGTGCCGAGAAGATCACTAAGACAACCCAGCAGATCCTAAACAACAAGACTCAGCCAAAGGAATGAGCTCGAAAGGAAGAAACCAAGAGGCTAAAACCAAAGATTGGTAAAAAACCAAGAAGGCTCAACCAAGAGAAATGAAGAGATCTGGTCACAACCAAGGCATGAAATAGTCAAGAAAGAGGCCAACAAAGACTCAGGAACCAACCAAACTCACCCAGCAACAACCAATAGCCATAAACCAACAAAATCCAGAGTTACACGCTACTGTCGAGGGAAATCCTGTGGGTACCCCGCGAGCAGTAGAGTAAACAGAGGTGGGAAGACGCGGGCAGAACTAAGCTAGCCCGCGGGTGAGGAAAGGAAAATGGGAAAACAGAGAGTCCAGAGGCTCAGAAAAATCAAGTTTTCTATAGTGTATCTTAACGGCCAATTAGTGACACAGAGCTTTGATAAACAACAACTCTAATTATGAACTAATGCTCAAAAAATTTCCCAAACATGGATGTTTTCCCCAGCGGAGTCGCCATTTATGTATTGGAGAAAACTCACTATGGCTTGGGAATACCACAACAGACAGATGACTACTAGAAATCTACTCAATTCTCAAAGCAATGCTATTGTAAATGACAATGTTAAGATAATGGAGAAATGTAACCAACCTCGATCCAACGGTTGATGTAGATTCCCGTTGGAGCTTTCAATCCACGCACTTGTAATCTACAAATTAGTCTTGACAGCCAATATCCAACAAGTACATATAATATATAATTGACATTAACATTATTAATAACAATGGTCCATAATATCATAAGAAAATGTAACCCAATGTATAATAAATGACATTCACACCATGAATGGACGAGAATATGAGTATTTCTATTAATGAACAAGAAGAAGTACAAAGTGATACGACCTCTTGCCGGCAACCAATTTGAACCAAGATCTAGATCAATCCACTTATTCCTCCACCACTTCAATCCTCCATGAATGGCAAACTCAAACTAGAAGGAGTTTGGAAGGTGAACATAAGGGGTTCACAACTACAAGGATCAATGTGTGCAGACTCAAGATAGGGCAAAAATCCACTAGAGTTCCTTTACTATTCTCTTATTCCTCCCGTCCATAAGCCATATGTACTCAATATATAGTCCTCTCAAAGGTAGGTGAAAGGACTCATCAAGACGTTACTTGGGCATATGGAGAGCCAAAGGTCACCCAATGACCGCTTTTTGGGAGTAAAAAGTAATTAAAAGTGGTTTTTACCATTTTACATGCTACTCGTGGGCTATAGGGATGCAACTCGCGGGTACGCTTGCTATAAGGATGCAACAGGAGGGTAGGAATAAAAATAGGGCAAACTGGTATCACTGAAGGATAAAAATGGATTTGAGCCACTGAAATGGATTCTACAGGCCAAAGAATGCTGATGCTTACAGGGTGGAAGATTTCTGTGTAACAGCTTTTCCCAGGCAAATAGATCCTTCTTTATTAATGCAAAAAAGTAGTTCTCGTACAAAACAGTCCAGTCCTTTCACCTTCCAAAAGTCCTTTCATTCTATTCTCTTATCCTATTTATAACTTTACAAATTTGTCTCTAGTGCCTCTTCACATACCCTAACCCTAGGGAATCTCAAAACTTTGTCTTCTAGTGCCCATATAATACACAAATAGTTTCCAACTATTTTTTTCATGTTTATACAATAAAAAAATCAGCTTCCAACTGTCTTTTTTGTTTAGAAATATATTTTTCCCATGTATCAGAGAATATAAAAGGTAAGTACAAATTCGAATTTATGTGGGCCCAACTAAGCTATAGAAATATTCCCCCCAAACATTAGCTTCTTCAGAAATGATAATAAGCCTTTTGGGCTCCAAAACTTGTAAAGAGACTTCATGATATGATAATGGAGTCTCAACGCATGCTCTCCTTGCCTCTGCTGCTGTGAAACTCTCTTCTAGGAAAAATGCATGTATGGATGCTTGCCCCACAAAATGATGTTGTCCTCTTCAGTGAGAGTATCCATTTTTATGTTGTACTCTAACTCCCCCTGCAAACCCACTCTGCAGCTCTGTCATACGCAGATCCTTTGGAGGAAGTTCATCTATTGGAGGAAGCGGAGAAAGATGACACTTTTCATGAACATGCTGGATCTTCTTATAGGAATCCAAACACGTGTGAGTAGTCTTTAAGATGTCATTATTCAGTTTTATGGAGGCCTTCCTACAAAATTCTAACAGTTTCATCTCTGACTTCAGATCTGCTGTTGTTTTAGGGCGCAAGTGCTCAGGGTATTCCGAGTTTGTTTCTCTCCAGACCATTTGGATTTTAATATTCTCCGCAACCTCATACTGCTTTTCCCTGATTGCTTGCGACTCTGTAGATATGTCGTCCATTCACGCCACCTTAGCTTCATCTGGTACATCTTTTCTGTGAGAGTCATTTGAGAATGGTATATTTTCTCTTGTATTTTACAAGATTTATCACAAAACGAAGATATATCCATCTTTCTATTGTCCACTGCCTCCATCCGTTCTGTCAACGATTCTTTCTCCTTCTCCAATCTTTCCACCTCAGTTTTTAACTCTTGGACTTGTTGGTTGGCAACTACCTTGCTCGATTCTAGCTGAGTAGTTTGAACTTCAAGATCATTTTTCTCTCCTTCCAATATCATTAATTCAACAACTAAGGCCTCCTTTTCCTCATCCAACCTTTGGTAATCCTCAAATATCCTCTCCTTTTCAGACAGGAGGGCACTATGTTTCCTTTTCAGCTCTAATCCTTGCTGTACTTCTTTCATCAAATTGTATTTTACTTTGAAAAGATTTTCTTTCTTTGCTCTCACGTCTTCCATCAACTTGTTGACATTTTCGATACTTGCTTGTGCTGTAGCTACGTTGACTACTGCCGCGAAATGAGGATCCTTGTGAGTACCCTCGAAGACTGTGCTTTCCGTCACTGTAACAACATCTTCGTAGGTTGGACATTTCATTCTCTTTTTTGACTTCCTCATAATAGCATTTCTTTTGGAGTAAAAAAATATTGTGTCCATCCTTGCCACGGTATGCTGCTTTGAAGGCGTGAACGGGGTGAGATCGATCCCTAGAAGTAGGAGATGTCCTCTAGTGATTACTTCTGGCGGGTCCGTTTCCATCACCTGTACATCAGGGCTCTTTGCTTCCACAGATTGCTTGGAATTCTCTTCTTCTTCCTTTTTCCTTTGCTGCTTCTCTATCGGCTCTCTCTTCATTTCTTGCAACCTTTCAGCCTCTTCCCTTTGTATCTTTTCAATTTATTATTTCCGAAGTCTTTCGACTTCCTCTTTTTTAATTTTCTCAGCCTGTTCCTTTTGGATTCTGTCAGCTTCTTTTTCCAGCTTCTTCTTCTCAGCCTCTGATATTTGTATAGATAATGCTTCTTGACGTTGCTTTTTCTGCCTCATCCTCCTTTGCAGTGTTAGATTTTGAACTGGAACTCACTCCGCCTTTGGTATGATAACGCTTGTTTAATTCAGTCATGTTCTTTGCGCTTCGATAGAACTCCTCATCTTTCAAGAAAAGGTGTGCATATTCAAAGTTGATCCTGTAGGAAGAACAGTGGGCAACGACCTTTCCATCAGGATCTTGCCTTTTGAAAATCTTTGTGCCAAAGTGAAAGGCCTCTAAATCTTGGACAAATTTCTTCACCCTCTTTAGCCTTTGCTAATTTATATGCTTCGATTGTGAATGGAAATTGTGGGTAGACCAACTTCTTCTTGTCTGCAAGAAATATTCCAATCCCATTGACAAAAACATGCCTGATGACCTCTTTGTGTATAACAAAGTCAGTGGCATATTGAGGCAACAGAGAAGGAGGTTTTGATTCCCCTGTACATTCTGATGCATAAGACTTCCATGGAGAAGTAATAATCCCCATGTGCTTCAATGACTGACATGGTGTTCTCGGACATGCAATTTGGTTCTTCTTTGAAGATTAGCCGGTATAAGGGCATGATGAATCCTTCGTAGATCCTTTTATAGTGGATGGTGTACTTGTGTTCCCAAAGCATCTGATAGGCTACATGGAGAGGAGGCCCGACGAGGTTCCAAAACACATCCCAAAGCAGGGAAAGGATGTCTGATAAGTATGCAATCTAGGAGATAGGCGGACATAAAGAACTCATCCTTCTTCTGAGTCAATCCTCCTTGAGTTGCAACGATATGTGATCACATGCTATCGGAGATGATCTCGACCCAATTGAACTGTGTGCCATGTGTGGCAATGTGGTACATCACTGGTACCCAGCTGAGTTTGTATGTACTCCCATTTTCAAATCCAAAAATTCGGCTCAGCATCAGAGCTATTAGCCGATAGGGGGTTCTTAGGTGTTGAGTTTCATATTCCCCACTGGCTTCTTGTTCTCATCTGCCTTTCAATGATTGTCATCTTCTTTGCATACTAAAAGTGGTCTATATTGGTCGCATTAACCCATTCATCACTCATCATAACGTTAGGAGAGGGAAACCTGTATGTTGCAGTTATGTGATCTGGCGTAAAAGATGGAAGTCCTTCGCCAGTGATATCCGAGACAATCCTGGAGGTTGCGTCGACCTGGGGTAGAATCCACCCTATGACTTATGAGCATGGAAATAGATCGGGGCATGTGGCGACCCTATGGAGGTTAGACTTTTTGATATTCTGGTAGAACCCAATAATTCCTCGATAGTAGCGTTAGGGAAATCAGTGTCATTAATGACTCGATATAGTTCGTTCTATGAAAAATCTGGGGTGGCTCCCGTCACACAGCTTTTGTGTCTCCAAACATTGTTTCAAGTGCGGTATCCAACAAGACTTCCACATTTGAGTCTGACTCAAATAGCTTGGATTTACTCATGGAGGAACGCCTGTGCATATTAATCCTGTCGGGGACACAAGAAGAACAAATGAGGAACAATATTTACTCTTAACATGAAGTTAAAATGATGCTTCCACTTGTGAGTGCTCACTGGTTTGAATGAAAAATAGGATACAAAAATTTTCATGACCAAATGAAACTTTATGGGTGCCAGATGAACTCAACTTCTTTGCTTTGATGAATAAACAATTATGGAAAGAAAAAATAAAACAACTATACACAAGAAAACTGAAATCCTTCATGTTTGACAGAGCGAGCTTATTCAAAAGTAATCAATTTTGTGTGTGTGTGTGAATGCAAAAACATAGTGACTGTAGCATTTCTGGGAACGACTTCTGTGTTAAAAAAAAACCCTTATGAACAGACAAATCCTTTTTGGCTCAAAAGGGAACAAATCAAAGGAAGTGCTGAGTAGACACTATAACAAGGGGAGGAGGTGCACAAGTCCTGCTGGCAGGAAAAATAAAAACGTAAGGGCGACACGATTTTCTTTTTGGGCATCCTGCTATCGTAACCCAAGCCACAAGCAAATTCCTGGAATGGGTGTTTGCAGGGAATTCTAAAACCTGGTAGGGTAGGGAACAAAGGCTACGACCAACTACCAAAATGACACCAAAGCTAAAGACAGCCGACGAAAACGAGCAAACTATGGGTGGCCGGACTGAAAAGTACGCATGAGCAACACTAAGCAAGAGTGTGCTTGCTTCTGGTGGTTTTAAGTGACGGTTAAAGCAAGGGGGATAAGCCCAAAAGAAAAGTGGCTCCCCATATCCTCGAGAGTAGCTAAAAAATGCTTTAAACAAACACCTTGAGCGGTCCGAACAAACGGAAATAAACGAAAAGGTGTTGCGAAACACGTACCTGTCAACGACGAAGTGACTGGACGAGTGTGTACGCTCGCTGGTTGGTCTCTACCTGGCGAAAGCTGACTGGATAAAGCTTCTCGGAGGTTCAAAACAAAGTTCAAAGATTTGCAAAAATGATAAAACAAGTCAAAACACCCCCCCGCTATATATACAAAATGGGAATCCCACGTCATTAATGCAGATGGGATAAGGTAGGTGGGCCTTTAATGACACCACCGACTGGCGTGAGATTTACGTTGTCGCACTTTCCCAGAAGAACGCCGTCGATGGTATTAAAAGAATTTTTTGAAAGGGTCAGCGGGCTCTGCTCAAAAGGCCGCAAAACTAGTCAAAGGCGCGGTGAAAACTCTGCGAAGTGGAAAATGGTCGGGCGAGAGATTCGACGAGAGTTCAATAACTTCCGCGAAACGGTTGGTAGGTAAGTATTAAAAACCCTGACCAAAAAAACATGACGAGGGTCGGTGAAAAGAACAAGTTAACAGCCATGAAACTGGTCGGCGGGAGAAGAGACAAAACTTGCGATCGCAATCGGAGACGGACTGGTGAAAAATCCATAACCAGGCGACACAGTCGATGAAAGATGAACAAAAAGTTGTTAAATTGGTTGGCAAGAAAAGGGATTGGTCGGAGAAAGATAAGAAAAGAGCCGCGAGATGGTCGACGACGGGTGAATAAGACTTGTGACCATGGTTAGCGAAAGATAAGCAAATTTCAGTGAAACAGTAAGAAAATATGATCCACGAGCCGTGAAACGGGTCCGAAAAAACTAAGCGAAAAGGCGCGAAACTGGTCGGCGAAATATTGTTATACCTCCATATTCCACAGTGTCGCATCTCCACCACAAAAAGAGTTGACGACACTTCCCCTACTGTTTAAAACCACCCAGAAGAGACCAATGATGAGTAATCCTTGAAGGCAAATCCACCCTGTCAAGAATTAACCCAGCTGAGATTTCATTTACCCTAACTACCCGCGCCTTGCTCAGTTTTAGGTGCGCGGTAGTCCGTAATACCGCGCTATGATCAGTTTACTGCCGTGCTGGTACTAACCGCGTTATGCTCTGTCATGGGGGCGCGGGTACACCTTTTTTTAGCCTTTCTGCCATGGCTTGTGGGATTTGGATTTTCGAGAGATTCTTGAGGATTAGGGTCCCTGATTCGATCCTAACTCACTTTCTGTGATTAGTAGGCCTGATCCACTTACTTCTCCCAAGATCCACCATTCTCTCTTGTTGGTTAACCCTACCACACACTATAAGAGAGAGGCATTCCATGAGCAAAGGGGAGGACTCTTAGAGGTATCAAACTTATGATCTTGCAACCTTGTGGAGATAGCTAGAGGAGGAAGCACTTGGAGCTAGAGGATTGGCTTGGACATCAAGCAACCTTTGTAAGCATTCTTCAAGTTTGTAATAAAGATAACTTGTCTTGTTTTTCCCCATTTCATGTGTATTGGATAAGTTCTTGACATGGAATGTATCTAGTCTAGATTTGAATCTAATATTTACTTCAAGGTATTTGGAAGCTTGTATGCTTGTTCCTTGTTTGATTTCAACAGGTTCTACATTGGAGCTTTTGGATCAAGAGCTAGAAGCGGGACAAACGTCAGATTGAAAGGTGAGTTATGTCTTTCATCTCTTCTGAATGCATGTAATCTTGTTGTGAAATTTAGTTCAGGGATTTCAAGGTAGCATTTGTTTTGTTTTGTTCTTACCTTAGAGTCAGTTAGAAATCTGCTTTAAGTTAAGAGAATTTTGACTTATCCGTAGGGAAAAATTCTACCAACAAAGATGAACAAAAAACTGCGACCAGTTTGGCGAATGAAAACTTGAGTTTTTCCTTAGCCCAAAAGACAAATTTTCTTAGAGAGCTTTTTGAGAAAACTAAGGGTCAAAAGTTAGACTTTCGAGAGACTTCAAACTCTAAAAATAAGAGGAGGGGCCCTCTAATTGTTTGAAAATTATGGGTATCAGGTTGCAGCAGCAACATGATGCAATTCGAATAGCTACTGTAAGCTATGATACCATGTGATAATTTTCAGTAGGATTTGATAGCTGTAATAAGCCTCACACAAAACTCACTCAAGAAGTGCAGAGAAGAAGAGAAGAAAGTACTCAATAATCACTCATGAACACATAAAATGGAGAATAGAAGTATAATCATACATCAGCTGTGAGATGGAACTGTGGAAACTGAATACAATACAATAAATGTCAATAGAATTAGAATTGAGCTAAGGTCATTCGAATTCATCCTCAATGTCTAGCTTGGATAACATTGGAGACATCATCCAATCAACAGTATCAGTCATAAATGGTCAAAGGTTAGTCAAATGAGTCTATGTAAGTCTAACAAAACCATCTAGGTATGAATAAGGGGATGGCGACTCCAAGGAGGGTGCACGATGCTGTCAGAAGGTCAAGTGGCACTTCGAAACTAGCTAACTAGGAGCTATAGGCAGTTAGGATGAGCAATCAGTGGAAGAACTACTCAATCAATGCTCTAAATGACTTTCAGACTCCTGGCAGGTGAGATAAGGCGCTCTAACTGAATGATAAATCCTGGTAGGTGAGAAAAGGTGCACATGTCATGCAGGTGAGTCAAACAGGGCGCATCAGGTAGGTAGGAGGGCTACTGGGGGCTGAAGACAAGCTCTAGGTGTTGGGGAGACCACCAAAATGATGACTGGATGCATGCATTTGCATGAAAATGCATGCATGATGACTGGATGCATGCAAATCTGAAAAATGATGGTGAGAATATTCCAACACTGTAAACTTGACTTGAGTTTCTTGAACAAATCTATTGACTTCTCATGGTATTTTTTGAAGAACCTGCAAAATTTTCGTTTTAAGCATAGAATTGTCCATGACATCGTTTTCCCTTAAAATGGTTGCTAGGAGTTTTTTCTTAGCATCTTTAAGATCATTTACCATTTTATCAAAATAATTGATATTGCAATCAGAAGGATCCTTACCTCTACTGATATCTGAATCTTGATCTTTCTTTTCTTCTTGCATCACATCTTCAGTGGACTTAGCTTTTGTTTCCTTCTTTGTGTCTTGGTTTCTTTTTTGGTATTCAAATTCCAGCTTAAACCCTAGGTCTTTGGCTGAAGTGTGTTCTCCTACACTTTCTTTGACAGAGTTTGAGAGTCCATCCATAAGGAATTTCAAAGCAACATAGTTGTCCTTCATTACCTCCTTTTGTGCAACAATCATAGTCTTCTTGTTGGAACTAATGGGTGGATTGACCACAACCTCCCAGAGACCAAAATTCTTCAAGTACATTTTTATCTTGCTTCTCCAACCAAAATAATATTTTATTTCAAATATTGGAACATCATTGTTTGAGAGTTCTTCTTTTGCTTCCATTGTTTGTACAGGGATATCCTTCAAGATGGCTAGGCTTGTGGTGAAGGCCTGCTCTGATACCAATTGTTGGACACAATGGTACACTGAGAGGGGGGGGTGAATCAGTGTGGTAGCACTCTTAACAATTTAACTTCTCAATACTTAAGCAGAGTCCATATAACACTACCAAGTAAGTTATCATTCATCAACTAATCAAATGTCATATAAGCATGTCATCAACATAGATTATAACAAGAGATGCATCACAAGACAAGTATAGTAAACTTTATTTATAATTGGATATGAATTACAATGAAGACTTCAATCTCCCGATTACATCAGCACCAACTGAATGAGAATCACCAACTTCTATTCCAAGATCCAACTTGGTTTTTTCTTATATCCAACTAAGAAAAAGGTGTGCAAGACCCAGCTTGCAAATGCATATTGATTTTTGTCATCAATCAACCATATGATCAACAAACTTGTCCACTTCTGTCAAATAATTCTATAGTAGGTGTCACTGTCATCAACCTGTCGACTATCATGTCACTGGTGTCACAATCAAATATTCAAGTCTTCTCAAGTATCAATGCTACTCATGTATTCAAAGAGTTTATGCATGCCGAATTCAGGTGTTTAGGCTCGTGCCAAGTCACCCACAGATTCTATTCATGCCCATGTCAAAGCTGCTTATACGAGGGTCTGCTTAATGCATCCAAGTCATCAAAGGTTTATACAAAGACTCTGTTCAAAATACATATCATGCCTAGTCTTTCCAATCATTCATTATCCTTGTCAAGTCAAGCCATATCATTTTACAGAGATTGAATTTCATTCCTCCATATGTTCAACAAAGCATCCACCCAATTTTCCAAACTTCTGCTTGAGTGATGTCATCAAAACTTGTTCTAATATGAACTCATGTACTGCTGCCCAAAATCAAAGAAAGAGGAGGATTGTTTAACCTTCTGTGACACCACCGAAATCAGAGTTGACTGCTTCTACTTCCAGCATCGAAAAATCACAGCTCTTTTAAATAAAAAAAAAAACTTCTTCATTGTGGCTGCCTGAATTTTTCTTTAGTGAGGTCGAGTTTCAGAGGTGAAAAATTGAACTTCAACATTCCAAAAACATTAAAAGAATGTGGTTGCTTCAGAATTCAAAGGTCACCCGAAATTTATTCAACTTAGCAACCTCCACCAAAAATGTTTAGAGCATAAAATTCTTCACTACTGTGGCTTCCTTAGACTATTGCTGCCTCACTGTATACCCGAAAAGTTCCTCAGAGGGTGTCCAAAAATCAGAGCTCTATCCACATTCACACACACCTGAAATGAGGCAGATTTCCTTCTATTTATACAATTTTTTTCATGAAATATTATTATGAGCCGACTTGTGTATGAATTTTATTTCCCTTTAAATGTCTTATTTAAACTGAGCCGACTTCATGGTTATTTCTGTGGTTGTGTTCCATTAAATTGTAATTTGAGTTTAAGCTTATCCAAAGGTATTTTTTCAATCATCAATGATCTTCAACATCTCATATCATCAACTAATTAGTTGAAGATGAAATGGCCATGTCATCATTTACTTTGTTCAAGGTGTAATGAGTTTGCCATGTCATTATTTAAATTGTTTAAGGTCTCCATGTCAACATTGTGCATTCATCACAAAGTAATGGGTCTTTCATGTAATGTATTAAGGACTTCAAACGTATGGGCTTCTCCATCATTTTCATGGGATTCTCAAATGATCCATATGAGCATGGGACACATTATCTTAGTCAAAGTACCTTCATTTAGCTTGTGGGAAAAAAATCAACAAGCAACCAAGTATGTGGGCTTAAAGACCATCTTGTGGGTTCAAAGCTTCTTCACCATACAAATGGGCTTCTTCTCATGTTACAAATACCAAGCCTTTATCACCATAGTTACCACATTCAAGAAGACATTAATGGGTACCAAAGACTTCGTTTTCAAGATACTACAAGCTCCATCATGATCATATAATGTCCAAGTGACATTACCCCATCAAGCCACAAATGACCACATAATAGGTCATTTGGATCACCTAGTGTTCCATGTAATCGTGTCCTTTGTTCTTGTATAATTTACTGATCTTGTTCTACCATCATTCCCTTTGTCACTCCTTTGTCATTAATGACCTCCTTTGAAATCAATGACAATCATGATCAACAAATTCCCCCTTTGTCATTGATGGAAAACCTCTTTGCAATTTTCCCCCCATTTGACATTAATGACAAAGTGCCAAACACTTATCCATCAAATAATTCACAATGCCCCAAGAAAAAATTGTATCCATGAATACATCTTGAGATTATTCTGAAATGATTTCTCTGCTTGGCATGAAGAAATTTTGTCATGTCATGCTCCACCTAAGACAATGCTTGGTCTTTTGCTATTCCACGTTGTCATTTTACTCTACTGATGTTATGCTCCCCTATCAATTATGCTGCTATAACTGCTTTAAACATTTCAAGCTACCCCTTTCATGCAGTCTACTTCATCAACTGTCTTAAGGAAGAACACGATTCTTCTTTAGGTCTTCTGCAACATTGATGAGTATATTTAGAACAACCATACAAATTTTAGTATATAAACATTTCCAATTCTTTGGAGACACATACAATATTCCTTCTAGTTGTTTGGAATAGTCCTTTATTAGTTCTTGCATTCAACACCAAACTTCACAACAACCTGGTACAAGCCATTGTCATAGTCATATAAATCTTCTTGTCTGCGGGCATTTGTTCCAAGATTTGTGGGCATTTTAAGTTCATTTGAATTTATGGTGGGGGCATTTTTCTTCCAAGTGTGGCCTGCAAACATTTTCTATCACTGCTGGCGGGCATGTTATGAGGGAGCAATGTGCATTATACTTTTCATAACAGAGCTGTTGGCATATTTTCTTGACCTTACATCAACTGCTGACATTTCCTTCACAATTGAGGGCGTTTTTTAAGCCCAACGGGCATTACCACTTGCCAGGCGAGCATTTTAATAAGCATGCAGGCATGTTTGCTGAGCCTACAGGAACTTGCAGTAGGTCTGTGGGCATACTTGTGGGCATTTTCCAGTGTATGCATTTTCCTGCGGGAATTTATCCTCCATGTGTGGATGTTTTGCAGGCATTTACCTTATGCTTCAGGCATTTTATCTTCTCAATTTGCAGGCATCTTGTATGCAAAGCGGGCATGTATTTAAGTATGGCAGGAATATACACTATGCCTGCGAGCACATTTTTAAAGTCTTAACAAATACATTTCTAACTTATTCAAGAAGTATTCTTCTTCTCCATGCATTCCAAGATAGATTGCTGGGTATTTACTTCAAACAATACATCGAGATTTCTTTGCTTGACAGACATTCTATTTGTCCTCCATGTGCGGGCACTTTGTTCTCCATACCAATTGTTGTTTGCGCGTGTGCCTTGACATTAACAACAGTTGTGTCTTGAAGTATGATATTGTTCTTAAGTATTCTTCTCTGGTCATCGAACTGTTCAGATCCGAGATTAGCTTTCTTCAAAATACTTTTGTAGTTCATTGTATTCTCCCTCCATTAATGAAAATCCAAGCATCACCATGCTGCTTCACTTTCTTTTCTTTTCTTTATCTAATCATTCTACTCCCCTTAATACCATGCCAAATTTAGCTACAATCCTTGGACCTGTTTCTTTGCTTGGAGTAGCCATTAATTTCCTTTAGTTCATCCTCCAGCTTCATGAACTCAAAGTGTGCTAAGGTCCTTGAGAGACATTAAGTTTGGCTTGCCACATGGAAACCATCTTCTTTGCACTGATAAACTTCATTTACATTCAACAAAACATTCTTTTTCATCCATACCTGTTTCTTGGAAACTGTCTTAGCATATGCCCCTTCACCATTTTTTGTCTTCCTTTGTTCATTGGATCTTCTAGTTGATGCTCATGAGGGACTCATCATGGGTTGTCTTCTTGAATTTGCACAATCTTGAACTTTATGACCAAAGCCACTACCACTGTAGCATCTCATCGTATGGAAATATGCAACAATATGGCCAATATGGTTGCATGTCCAACATCTAATTGTATTGTTGGGACTTCCAAAACTTCTACAAACCATATCCTTGTGACCAAAATCATTACATGAATAGCAATAAACATTAAAACCATCTTCATACCTGAGTGCTTGATTCCATCTTGAAGTTGTTTCCCTTTTGAATCTGCTTTGAGGAGTCGGACCAAGTTCTTGATGCATTCTTGATCTTCCAATGTCTTTGGTGTCATGTGTAGATATATGAGGACCCATTTTGGTTTCATTTTTGGAGAATAAGGGGCCTACATCAGGAGTCTTGGGGGACCAAGTGCCAACTTCAGATTTTTCTCCTCCCTTTTTGTAGCCAAGACCATATGTGTCAAATGGAGATCTTTGATTCTCCAAGATCTTATCGAATATAGCTGAGTTTTTTTTGAACTTGAAAAGGTCATCTATCTTCTGATTCTTCTTAAGATCAACAATTTCGATATCAAGCTTCTGACAGGTCTTCTCTTTTTCATGTAACTGGTGTTTCAATAATTCTTCTATTCTTTTGGCTTCCCCCAACTGAGCCTTCAAATCAATATTGTCCCTTCTTGTTTCTTCAAGCTCTTCTGGGTCTTCACTAGACTCCTTTTGAGTGGTAAGATTAATCTTTAGTCTTTCAACTTCATCATTTTTGTCTTTTATCTCATCCTGCATGTGATAATTTGCAGTAGGATCTGACAGCTGTAACAAGCCTCACACAAAAATCACTCAAGAAGTGCAGAGAAAAAGAGAAGAAAGTACTCAATAATCACTCATGAACACAGAAAAATGGAGAATTTCAGAATAATCATAAATTAGCTGTGAGTTGGCACTGTGAAATATTAATACAATACAATAACTGTCAATAGAATTCGAATTGAGCTAAGGTCATTTGAATTCATCCTCAATGTCTAGCTTGGATAACATTGGAGACATCATCCAATCAATAATATCAGTCATAAATGGTCAAAGGTCAGTCAAATGAGTCTAACTGAGTCTAAGAGAACCATCTAGGAATGGATTAGGGGATGGAGATTCCAAGGAGGGCTCATGAGGCTGTCAGAAGGTCAAGTGGCACTCCAGAACTAGCTAACTAGGAGCTACAAGCAGTTAGGATGATCAATCAGTGGAAGAACTGCTCAATCAATGCTCTAACTGACTGTCAGACTCCTAGTAGGTGAGATAAGGCACTCTAACTGAATGATAAATCCTGGTAGGTGAGAAAAGGCACACATGTCATGCAGGTGAGTCAAATAGGGCACATCAGGTAGGTAGGAGGGATACCAAGGGCTGAATATAGGCTCTAGGTGCTAGGGAGACCACCAAAATGATGAGTGGATGCATGCATTTTCATGCAAATGCATGCATGATGACTGGATGCATGCAAAATGCATTCATGCATGCAAATATTAGAAACTGATGGTGAGAATATTCCAACATCCCCCCTCAAGCTATACTATGAGGTGATAACTGAAAACTGAAAAATAGGGCCCTAGTGACTGAGACCAAAGGTCACCCCGTACAACAATCTAAATACAAAATGAGGAAAGAGGGAAAAACCAGTAGGAAGAAATCCCTCCCTCAAAAATAGACTGAAGGATGCTAATGTAGCATGTCATCACTCACCCCAGAAGGAGGCAAATTTCCTTCTTTTCCGAAGAAGGATCGATCGATTTGAAATGTATCAGTAATGTGAGAAGGATGAAACCTTCCATTCTAAAAATATGATCTGGTTCTTCTCTGATCATGTGGAACACCAACCAAATCACTAACAGATCAGAGAGTAATGTCTTCCCATCGAGGAAGAGGAGGATCATCAAGTGAAATATCATTAGGTTCTTGTGGAACTGGATCTCCCATTCGCTCATCTTCATCATCAGTTGCTAGACCTTCAGGTTCTTGTGGATCTGGGTCTAGCATTCGCTTTTCATCATATCCATCTTCAGATTATGAATCTGATATCTCATGTGATGATGCTTCGATCTCTTGATCATCAATCAAGGATGGTGGTATCTTCCTCTTGGGAAGAAGTGGATCATTCTCCAAAAACATAATATGAAGATCATTATGGAGCATGTGATTCGAATCAACTGAGGTAGAATCAAAACCATGAATGTGTAGATAGTTCTTTGATATCTCCTTTGAACCAGCAGGGGTGAGATCAAAATCAAATGAACCATGACATAATGGTGATGGCTTGAACTTCAAATCATATTTAAAAATTTGAGGATGGTTTCTTATGATCTCCTTTGAACCAACAAGGGTGAGATAAAAACCAAAATCACAAGGATATGCATGAGACTTGAACCCAAGCGAATGATAAAGTCTTCCATCTTCGGTGAAACTCTGAAAACATGTGCTAGTGACCAAATAGGAGTCCATAGGAATATTTTGATCAAGGAGGGTGAATGAATTGCCTCCCAAATATGATTTTAATTCCAAAATGCTCAGTAGGTCATCATCTTGCACATCAGCAGGCTCATGAGAAGTAGAGATTGTGAAGGTCTCTTCAACTTCTACAGTAGTAACTGACATCTTTTGGTCAGAATTCGAATCAGAAGATGGATCAACTGAAAGGATATGTTGTATTTCGACTTTATCTTGAACAAATTCATCATGGGAGATTATGGAGGCTGGATCATGAATAGAGAGAGCACTTGAGGTAGTACTGCTAGGCTTGTTCTCCAAATGGACATCATCCTCTTCCTTCTTTCCAGATAAACTGTTCAATCTTGTCCAGTTATCACTTGGATGTTCTCTAAGATCATTGAGGTATTCCATATTGGAAAACATAGCAATAAGTATTGCTGCTGAGTCTCTTTCACAATCATCACGCCAATCTTCTTCCTCTTCATAGGAAGCAAAATATCTCTGAACACAAGTACACATATCCAAGAGACCATATCTCTTCATGTATGCTATCATCTTGGGTTTCCATTCTTCATAGTTGTATGAAGAGAGAGAAGGAACTGCTTTCATATGCATGGAATATGTTGTTCAATTCAAATCTACTAGTGTTTTTTTGGTGCAGAAAGCACCGGTGCAGAAGTGCAGGATCACCAGTGCATAATCACCAGTGCATAATCACCAGTGCATAATCACCAGTGTATAATCACTAGCACAGAATCACCAGTGCATAATATTTTGAAACTGCCGCAACTGAAGGAAACAACTGCAACTACAGAACACTTCGAATAACCTGCAAAAATAATGGAGATCCATAATAGCTACTGAATTCGAATCTATTGAAGAGGGATTCAAATGGATGAATAAACCTGCAAAACAAGAATAATTTTGTTGATGGATATTTGCTACACTTCGAATGAACACTGCCTTAGGACATTGAGCAAATATGACTAAGTCCTTCACACCTGGCTAGACCTCAATCGATTTCTCCAGTGAATTCAAGCTAATGGCACCAGGATTTGCTGTGGAAACTCAAAGGCTTCTGGTGCTCAAGTGAAAGACAACTGCTCAATGAAATGTTGCAACTGTTGCAATGGCTGTTTTGATGCCCTGAAATTTGCAACACCAACAGTTAGGGATTCTCCTCGGTAAGCAAGCCCAATTAGATCGCTCACCGTTTGGTGTAGGGAAGCTGTCTGGTTAATGACCTGACTACCATATGTGATTTAAAGATTGGTTTTATCGGTTGTGGTCCGATCCACTGTTTATTTATTTTATATTTAAAGATGAGATGCAAGTTCCCTATTTAAATGCATGTAATCTATGCTAATCTAAACTAATCTATCTAATTATTTAATCTATCCCTGCAGGGAGAAAATCTGAAATATGAGTAATACACTGGAAATGTACCTAAGAATCTCACATATAGCTATTTCAATATTGTAAGCACATTTACAGCAGAACATAAAAGATATCAAAGATAGCTCTGATGTAATCAAAACACTCTATTAGTCATTTAACACATAAATGTTTGCACATGAAATAAGAGCATTCACAACCATGAATTAATTCAAGATAGTTAGGAACAATCTCACAGTATGCATATGAATGGTGAAGAAATAATTCCACACAATATCCCACATATCCCAAGCAAAATCACTGTGCTAGCTTTTCCCAAGCAAATAGATCCTTCTTTATTAATGCAGAAAAGTAGTTCTCGTACAAAACAGTCCAGTCCTTTCACCTTCCAAAAGTCCTTTCATTCTATTCTCTTCTCCTATTTATAAATTTACAAAATTGTCTCTAGTGCCTCTTCACATACCCTAACCCTAGGGAATCTCAAAATTTTGTCTTCTAGTGCCCATATAATACAAAAATAGTTTCCAACTGTTTTTTTAATGTTTATACAATAAAAAAAAATCAGCTTCCAGTTGTCTTTTCTGTTCAGAAATATATTTTTCCCATGTATCGGAGAATATAAAAGGTAAGTACAAATTCGAATTTATGTGGGCCCAACTAAGCTAGAGAAATATTCCCCCCAAGCATTAGCTTCTTCAGAAATGATAATAAGCCTTTTGGGCTCCAAAACTTGTAAAGAGACTTCATGATATGATAATTGAGTCTCAATGCATGCTCTCCCTGCCTCTGCTGCTGTGCAAATATCTTCTAGGAAAAATGCATGTATGGATGCTTGCCCCACAAAATTAATGATGTATGTCCTCTTCAGTGAGAGTATCCATTTTTATGATGTATGTTAGGATATTCCTATACTCCATCCTAGTCCCACCAGTATTTTGATCATTTACATTTTCAATCATGCATGCACTTTTAGGGTTTGCATGCATCATTTAGGGTTTGCATGCATTCCAGTCATCAGTCCATCACCTAGCCCTCAGTTAGCCATCCCCCGAGAGCTTCTCTCAGATCAGTTTTATCCCTCCTAGATCTTAGTGCGCCCTTCCTCCTTGATTTAAGGAAGCCACTCATCCTTTCTCACCTACAAGTCTAGTTTACTTCAGTTATCCACTAGTCTTTCCTTGATTTGAGGCCAGACTGACTCCTCACTACTGTTATCACTCCGATTGACCTCCGATAAGACATGACTACCTGTTCTGACTCCAGTTAGCTCCTCATGCGTCCTCCACTGAGCCTCCTTCATTCAGTTAGTGTCTCCATGTGCCAGTTACATTCAGTTACACCTACCACACTCAGTTAGACTTAGTTTGACTGACGGTTGACAGTTACTTGTGCATTGATGACTCCACCGATGATGAGATAGACTACGTGTTGTGCTCCGATGACACTCCAGTGATCTTTTGATCACTCCATGAAGGCTAATTCGAATTGCCACCTTAGGCATTCGAATCCTCATGCATTGTACTATTTATTTGTCCATATTGTGATTAATTAATTAGTGCGTGTGAAGTATTTTTGCTTCTATCCGAGTTCTACTGTATTATTATTCTGTTGCTCATTATACTGCATTGACCACTCTTCTTCTATTTTCCTGCTTAATCATAATTACTCTAGTGAGGTATACATCATCTCTTAGATCTGCTGTGAGGATTTTCACATGGTATCAGAGCATGTTGAGAGTATTGTTTATCTCCAATCCTGAGAGTTTTTTGCAGGTTATTATCAAGATTTCGAGTGCAGCAGTTGCAGCAGTTTCTGCATTTTTGCAGTAGTATCAATTGCAGACATTTCTATTGTTTTTGCAGGTCTTCTATAGCTTCTATGTATTCATTAGGAATTAATCCTCTTTCTCCATTCAATTATGATGAATGGAAACCACAAATGATAGCACATTTGAAGAGACATGGTCTCTTTGATTATTGTTTTGAAAGAGAGTTCAAATCCTATGATGAAGAGTATGACTGGTTAAGTGAAGGTGAACAAGCTTGTGCAGTCATGAGTTATGCTATGTCTCTATGCATTTTATATGACCTCCCTAATATTTCATCTCCAAAAAAGAAATGGGCTTACCTGGATGAAATATTTGGTAGACAGAATGAAGGAATTGGTCCAAACCCTTTCGAGAACATGCCCTGTGATGCATTCGCTCCCCTTGATGGTCTCTCAGATCATGAACCAGTATCATCTCATATTGAAGTTGTCCACAAAGAACTTGCAGATTCTACACTCATGCTCCAACTTTCTTCTCTTTCTGTTCTAGCTCACACTCTAGATATTGCAGAAGGTCCTAAATCCTCTCTTGCACCAGAGTCTGTTGGTTTGCATCATGATCACATGATTATTTTGGAGGAAAAATCAGCTATTGGAGGTAATGCATTCGCCCTCCTCAAGCAATCACGTCTTATTTACTACTATATGATCATTATTCCATGCTTTCAGAAGGTTATTGAAGAATATGGCCATTGCCACCCGCTTGGGATAATTGCTCATGCATCCACTGGTTTTGATCTCACCTCTTATGGTTCAAAGGAGATCTCAAGAAACCATTGCCATTCACTTGGGATAATCTCTCATGCATTTACTGGTTTTGATCTCACCTCTTATGGTTCAAAGGAGATCTCAAGAAACCATGATTCAAGTCTTGGATCTAATTTGGATCCTAAGGAAACACTACTTGAGATAATTTCTCATGCATATGATAGTTTTGATCTCACCCCTGTTGGTTCAAAAGAGAGCTCAAGAAACTATTCTTCAAGTCTTAAATCTGATTTGGATTTCAAGCTATTATTTGATGGTTCTTTTTGGCATAATCTCACCCATGATGGTTCGAAGGAGAAGATAAAAGACTATCTGCACATTCATAGATTTGATCCTACCTTAACTGATTCGAATCACAGGTTCAAGGATCATCCTCATACTTTTGGATTTGTTCTCATCACATTCGATCTGAAGAGAAAGTACAAGCACATGCTTTTTGAGCATGATCCACTTCTTCCCAAGAAGAAGATACCTCTAGACATATGACCAAGCATCACACCTACTTGAGTTTGGAGCATTTATTTTTGTGTGTGCCTTACAGTCTGTTTTTTGAGGAGGGGGTATGTTTCCAATGAAATTTTCCCACTTCCTTGGTTTATTGACTGTTATTATTCATTGTATTGGGTGACCTTTGGTCTTAGTTACCAGGGCCTAGGATGGATTAAGGGGGGGTGTTAGGATATTCCTATACTCCATCGTAGTCCCACTAGTATTTTGATCATTTACATTTTCAGTCATGCATGCACTTTTAGGGTTTGCATGCATCATTTAGGGTTTGCATGCATTCCAGTCATCAGTCCAGCACCTATCCCTTAGTTAGCCAGCCCCCGAGAGCTTCTCTTAGATCAATTTTATCCCTCCTAGAGCTTAGTGCTCCCTTCCTCCTTGATTTAAGGAAGCCACTCGTCCTTTCTCACCTACCAGTCCAGTTTACTTCAGCTATCCACCAGTCTTTCCTTGATTTGAGGCCAGATTGACTCCTCACTGCTGTTATCACTCTGATTGACCTCTGATGAGACATGACTACCTGTTCTGACTCCAGTTAGATCCTCATGCACCCTCCACTGAGCCTCCTTCACTCAGTTAGTGTCTCCATGTGCCAGTTACATTCAATTATACCTACCACACTCAGTTAGACTCAGTTTGACTGACGGTTGACAGTTACTTGTGCATTGATGACTCCACCGATGATGAGATAGACTACTAGTTGTGCTCCGATGACACTCCAGTGATCTTTTGATCACTCCATGAAGGCTAATTCGAATTTCCACCTTAGGCATTCGAATCCTCATGCATTGTACTATTTATTTGTCCATATTGTGATTAATTAATTAGTGTGTGTGAAGTATTTTTGTTTCTATCTGAGTTCTACTGTATTATTATTATGTTTCTCATTATACTGCATTGACCACACTTCTTTTGTTTTCCTGCTTAATCATAATTACTCTTGTGAGGTATACATCATCTCTTAGATTTGCTGTGAGGATTTTCACAATGTACTCTAACTCCCCCTGCAACCCACTCTACAGCTCTGTCATACACAGATCCTATGGAGGAATTTCATCTATTGGAGGAAGCAGAGAAAGATGACACTTTTCATGAACTTGATAGATATTCTTATAGGAATCCAAACACGTGTGAGTAATATTTAAGATGTCATTATTCAGTTTTATGGAGGCCTTCCTACAAAATTCTAACATTTTCATCTTTGACTTCAGATCTGCTATTGTTTTAGGGCGCAAGTACTCAGGTTATTCGAAGTTTGTTTCTCTCTAGACCATTTGGCTTTCAATTTCTCTGCAACCTCATACTGGTTTTTCCTGATCACTTGTGACTCTGTAGATATCTCATCCATTCGCACCACCATCAGCTTCATCTGGTACATATTTTCTGTGAGGGTCACCTGAGAATGGTATATTTTCTCTTGGATTTTACAAGATTGATCACAGAACAGAGATATATCCATCTTCCTACTGTCCGCTGCCTCCAGCCATTTTGTCAATGATTCTTTCTCCTTCTCCAATATTTCCACCTCAGTTTTTAACTCTTAGACTTGTTGGTCGGAAGCTGCCTTGCTTGATTCTAGATGAGTAGTTTGAACTTCAAGATCATTTTTCTCTACTTATAATATCATTAACTGAACAACTGAGGCCTCCTTTTCCTCATCCAACCTTTGGTAATCCTTAGATATCCTCTCTTTTTCAGGCAAGTGGCCGTTATGTTTCCTTTTCAGCACTAATCCTTGCTGTACTTCTTTCATCAAATTGTCTTTTACTTTGAAAAGATTTTCTTTCTTTGCTCTCATGTCCTCCATCAGCTTGTTGACATTGTCAGCACTTGCTTGTGCTGTAGCTACATTGATTGCTGCCGCGAACTGAGGATCCTTGTGAGAACCCTCAAAGACTGCGCTTTCCATCACTGTCACAACATCTTCATAGGTTGGACATGTCATTCTCTTTTCTGACTTCCTCATAATAACATTTATTTTGGAGTAAAAAATGATCGTGTCCATCCTGGCCATAGTATACTACTTTGAAGGTGTGAACGGGGTGAGATCGAGCCCTGGAAGTAGGAGATGTCCTCCAGTGATTACTTTTGGCAGGTCTGTTTCCATCACCTGTACATCAGGGATCTTTGCTTCCACAGCTTGCTTGGACTTCTCTTCTTCTTCCTTTTTCATTTGCTGCTCAACTGCTTCTCTATCGGCTTTCTCTTTCATTTCTTACAACCTTTCAGCCTCTTCCCTTCATATCTTTTAAATTTCTTATTTCCGAACTATTTCGACTTCCTCTTTCTTAATTTTCTCAGCCTATTCCTTTTGGATTCTATTAGCTTCTTCTTCTCGGCCTCTGATATCTGTATAGCTAATGCTTTCTGACGTTGCTTTTATGCCTCATCCTCCTTGGCAGTGTTATCTTTTGAACTGGAAATCGCTCCGCCTTTGGGACGATAGCGCTTGTTTAATTCAGTCATGTTCTTCGCACTTCGATAGAACTCCTCATATTTCCAGAAAAGGTGTGCATATTCAAAGTTGATCCTGCAGGAAGAACAGTGGGCAACGACCTTTCCGTCAGATCATGCCTTCTGAAATTCTTCATTCCAATGTGAAAGGCCTCTAAATATTGGACAAATTCTTCACCCTCTTTAGCCTTTGCTAATTTATATGCTCCGATTGTGAATGGCAATTGTGGGTAGACCGACTTCTTGTCTGTAAGAAATATTCCAATCCCATCGACAAAAACTTTCCTGATGGATTCTTTGTGTATAAAAAATTCGGTGGCATATTGAGGCAACATAGAAGGAGGTTTGGTTCCCCCTTACATTCTGATGTATACGCCTTCCATGGAGAAGTAATAATCCCCATGTGCTTCAATGACTGACATGGCGTTCTCGGAGATGCAATTTGGTTCTTCTTTGAAGATTAGCTGGTATAATGGCACGATGAATCCTTTGCAGATCCTTTTATAGTGGCTACTATACCTGTGTGCCCAAAGCATCTGATAGGATACATGGAAGGGAGGCCCAACGGGGTTCCAAACACATCCCAAAGCAGGGAAAGGATTTCTGATAAGTATGCAATCTAAGAGATAGGCATACATAAAGAACTCAACCTTCTTCTGAGTCAATCCTCCTTGAGCTGCAGCGATATGTGATGACATTCTATCGTAGATGATCTCGGCCCAATTGAACTGTGTGCCATGTGTGGCAATGTGGTACATCACTGGTACCTAGCTGAGTTTGTAAGTACTCTCGTTTGGCAATCCAAAAATTTGGCTCAACATCAGAGCTATTAGCCGATAAGGGGTTCTTAGGTGTTGAGTTTCTTATTCCCCACTACTTCTTGTTCTCATCTTCCTTTCAGTGATTGTCATCTTCTTTGCATACTAAAAGTGGTCTATATTGGTCGCCTTAACCCATTTATCACTCATCATAACGTTAGGAGAGGGAAACCTGTATGTTGCAGTTATGTGATATGGTGTAAAAGATGCAAGTCCTTCACTAGTGATATTTGAGACAATCCTGGAGGTTGCGTCGGCTTGGGGTAGAATCCACCCTATGAATTCTGAGCATGGAAATAGCTCGGGGCATGTGGTGACCTGGTTAGAATTCTTGATATTCTGGTAGACCAATAATTCCTCTATAGTAGCGTTAGGGAAATCGGTGTCCCTAATGACTCGATATAGTTCATTCTATGAAAACTCTGGGGTGGCTCTCGTCATAGCTTTTGTGTCTCCAAACATTGTTTCAAGCACGGTATCTAACAGGACTTCCACGTTTGAGTCCGACTCAACTAGCTTGGATTTACTCCTGGAGGAACGCCTGTGCATATTAATCCTGTCCGGACACAGGAAGAACAAATGAGGAACAATATTTACTCTTAAAATCATTAAAATGATGCTTCCACTTGTGAGTGCTCACTGGTTTGAATGAAAACTAAGATACAAAACTGTTCATGACCAAATGAAACTTTACGGGCGACAGATGAACTCAAATTCTTTGCTTTGATGAATAAACAATTATGGAAAGCAAAAATAAAACAGCTATACAAAAGAAAACTGAAATCCTTCATGTTTTACAGAGCGAGCTTATTCAAAAGTAATCAATTCTGTGCGTGTGTGTGAATGCAAAAAATGAGTGACTGTAGGATTTCTAGTAACGACTTTTGTGTTAAAAACAAAAGAAACCCTTATGAATAGACAAATCCTTTTTGGCTCAAAAGAGAACAACTCAAATGACACGCTGAGTAGACACTGTAACAAGCGGAGGAGGTGCGCAAGTCCTGCTGGCGGGAAAAACAAAAACGCAAGGGCGACATTGCTTTCTTTTTGGGCATCCCACTACCGAAAACCGAGCCACAAGAAAATTCCTTGCATGGTGTTTGCGGGGCGTTCTAAAACCTGGTAGGGTAGGGAACAAAGGCTACGACCAACTACCAAAACAACACCAAAGCTAAAAACAACCGACGAAACGAGCAAACTATGGGTGGCTGGACTGAAAAGTCCGCATGAGCAACACTAAGCAAGAGTGTGCTTGCTTCTGGTGGTTTTAAGTGATGGTTAAAGAAAGGGGGATAAGCCCAAAAGAAATGTGGCTCCCTATATGCTCGAGACTAGCTAAAAAATGCTTTAAACAGACACCTTGAGCGGTTGAACAAACAGAAATAAACGGAAAGCTGTTGCGAAAAAACTACCTGCCAACGACGAAGTGAGTGGACAAGTGTGTGCGCCCGCTGGTTGGTTGCTACCTAGAGAAAGCAGACTGGCTAAAGATCCTTGGAGGTTCAAACGGAGTTCAAAGCTTTGAAAAATTGATAAAACAAGTCAAAACCCCCTCCGCTATATATACAAAATGGGAATCCCACGTCATTAATGGAGATGAGATAAGGTAGGTGGGCCTTTAATGACCCCACCGATCGGCGTGAGTGTTACACCTAAATATTGCCACCATAAGACTCAGTGTAAAAATCCTTAAAGTTCCTATGACTAGGAAGTCAAATTGGAAGAGATAATGACCTATTTCCATAGAGTATAATTAGGTCGTCGCAGGTCACCTTTGTGCAGCATGCGACATCGCAAGTTGTCCTATTGTAGCCTGCGAGGATGCCCGTTAAAGTGGATAAAGGGCATCTTTGAGCCATTTATCGAAGGTGTGTGACTTGGATCTCTATCCCTAACCTATATGGGGAGCTGGAATTCGGTTCCCTAACCCTTTGGGAGGATCCCTTAGCCCTCTCCCACTATTTCTCAACCTATCCTATCCTCCTAGTCCTATATATATGAAGCTCTTCTCCATTCCAAAGGGAGGAGGGCTATAACATCCATATGTTGGTGAAATAGAGATTAGAAGATCATCACTCATCCATTGGAGGCACCCATTTATCCTTAGAGGCATTGGTTTGGATTGTTGGAGGAAGATTGCAACGTTAGGACTTGGTTGTAATCCTCACTCTTCTATGTATTTCCACTCCTTTATACAGTAATATAATCTCTTTCCATAAATGTTGTCTCATTGATGATGTTTAGATTTTTCTTCCTTAACTATTAACTTAGATCAATCATATGAAATGTATGCTTTTACTGTTTTTTAGTTTCTATGTGTTCAACAGGGTCTTGCAGCTTGAGATCTGACGATGCTGGAACATTGGATCAATAAAGAGCAAAGGGATCTACAAATCTGAGGTAAGTGAACCATCTATTTGTTTGCACTTCTATTGATCTAGGAAAGTAGATCTGTATTCTGTCCTATTTGTTCTATATTCACGTTGAACTAGGAAGATCACGACTTAATTCTTCTTTCGGTAGATTGTCCGTTAACAAATTTGGCGACCATACTGGGGAAATTGGTGCTTTGTTTTAAGTTTTCAGTTTGAAAGTCATTTTCTCTGATTTCTTTGTGAGCCATTTCTTTTTCCTCCTAAACCTTTTTCGCCACCAGATCTTCTCTCCGAAGAGTCTGCTGAATTCCTTTGAGTCTGTATGTATGATTATCAAACCTTTTGATTGCTCATTTTTGGAGATCTTTCCATATTTGCAATGGGATTTCTCCCGTCACACTTGGGTAGTATAGCCAAAGCGACGTCCTTCTCTCAGGCACAATTTGCTGCTTTGCAACCTGCGCCATCGACGCTTAGCTCAGTTTTACATCTTGCGACGTTGTCACAGAACAACTGTTTTCCACCTATGACAGGCACTCTAAGTCTGACCACAGGCTGCGCCGAGCAGTCAAGCCTAGGGCTTGGGTCATCCCCTCTCGATTTTTGAGTTTGGTTTGGTTTGCAAACCTTCTCTGTGCCGCATATTCCAGTCATAGACCTTTTTGATTTTGCATTGGTAGTAGTTTGGATTGTTTTTTTTGGGTTCCATTTTGGACGAGTTTGAGATTTGGTAGTGGTGGACACTTTAGTCTCCCCACCTTCATCCAATTGACTTTTCATTCCCTTCTCTCCTCACCTGATCTAGTCTTTGCATTGGATCAGATCCCATACCTCTTTTGCACATGTTATTTAGCTTTGCTTGCATCTGGTTGTTTTTTGAGTGTCTTGTGTCTTTTCGATTCATTGGAGTGCTTGTCATTTTCTTGGGAATTTCTAAGTGTTTAGAGTGCTGCAAATAATCTTCCTTTTTCAGCCATTGACGCCTAAAAACATTATTGTCATCAAGTTATAGTCTTGGCATATCATTGAAAAAATTAAAAGTGCTTCATTTTTACCGTTTTCAAGTGCATTTGAAAATTGTTGTAGGAATCGGTTCATGCATTGGAACTCATCACAGATCTTTTTGGAAAGTTTGAAAAAGAGTTCATCATTTGTATTTTTCTCGAATTATGAGCCATTCATTTTCTTGAAAAATCCAAAGTATAGTCATTTTTTCGCAAAAAGTGATTCCATGCTTGAAAAGTTATATGCACTTTTGATTTTCATGCTTTTAGGTTGCCATAGTGAAATTTGAAAAGCTAGTGTGCTCTAGATATAAATTCTCTCTTTTTCATCATTTTTATTTCATTCTAAATTGAAAAAGACAAAAAGAAAATGCTCAGATTTGGTTTTGATGTTTGTTGATTTTCATGTTTTCCTTGGAAAAACGAAAAGAGTACTTTCATTGTCAAATTTGGTAGAATTGAGATTCATTGAAGCTTTGTTGTTTTGGTAAAACCACTTGAAAAATATTTCTCCTTCCCATACATATATTTCATCAAAAGAAAAAGTGCATTTTTTCATGTAGTTAGGGCTTGCATTATGCTTACATTTGTGTACTCACCTCATGCAATCACCTAACCGTCTAGATAAAATTAACGGTATAACCAGGGTAAAATATTTAGTAACTTGTGTGTTAAGTTAGAGACGTGTTCCAACGTCTTAAAACATGGCAGCTGTCGTTATTTGACTGCACTGCATCCCGGGGGTATTGTAGTCTTCCACGTACCAACTGGTATATCGAAGCTCTTTCACGTACCAACCAATATATCGAAGGCTCTTTCACGTACGTTAGGTTATATCGAAAGGCACTTCACATACTTGGCGTATATCGAAAGGTGTTTCACGTACTCGGTAGTATATTGGAAGGTCTCGTGCCGTACAACTGTGCATTAGACAACATCAACATGGATTTGAGCTCCCATGTACCTTGCGTATATCGGGAGACACTCTTAGGATTCCTGAAACCAACTGAGTTAACCATTTGGCCGTCTTGGCAGAGCAATACACCGAGAGCAACAATCGGGGAGATTACTATGCATGTGCCATCCAGGTAGTCGGGTATTCAGGAAGGGGTATGGTCCCAATCCTCCTTGTCACGTTTTACTATTGGACCCTGTGGTATATAGCGAGTTGCGAAGCCTTGACAATCCTGTGAGGTTTCAGACATTTGAATCCACACCTATCACATAAGTTTGCTTGCAACCTTAGTTTGTGTATATTTTTCTAGATTTCTTTTCTTTTGTTTAGATTACACCTAGGAGAAACTCTGTTTTAGTCACTCTGGCTGAATTTCCTTGGAGAAGGTCCCGTAGGATTTTGAACTTACCACCCAAATATCCCCTTAATCATGAGGTAATTTTGAAGGTAAGAATGGACCCACACATCATGGTCGTGTCACCTGAAGTAGAAAACCCTACTTTGAATGTTGGGGCACACATGTTCCCTCCAGATTCACCCACCTCCAACCCCTCAAGGGGTGAAGAGGCGGACAATTCCACTTCACAAGACGTACCTCTCCCTCCAGTTTTACCGGGAGAGCCTGGATCGGTGGAATGGTTAAATCACCCCCAAGACGACCCTGTATATGTTGCATTTGGTCCAACTGCACCCTTTTGGGAAACATATCTAGGTCAACAAGTGGCCCATTTTTCCACTACATCCCCACCGAGTTGGCCGACTCCTGACGAGATTTTCGGACCCTTTCATGATCACTTGAATCGATTACGTGCCATCGGTGAGGAATTTTGAAGACAAAGTATCTTACGAAGGGTTGAAGACCTGACGTTACCTGCATATCGAGAGATCCCGATTCGCACATTATCTTATGACTCACAAGAACAATCCATCCACAATGTGCCCACTTATGAACCTGGTCAACCCTCACTTCCTGCAAGTACACCCCTTAGACAGGAGACCAGTTCTATACCTCAAATGACTCAACCTGTTGAATGACAACAGTCCAACACTCCTCTTACTACTACTAGAAAATTACCCACTCCTCCCCCACCCAAAAACTCGCGAGGAGGATACTCTTTACCCCCTACTTTCCTTACGAGTAATGTTAATCCCACAGTAGATAATCAACAACCTATGTTGGGTCAACCATTGATTATTGGTTAGCACATTGCTGCTGGGGGGAAACCCCCGTCTCCTAACCATAATATGGGAGGAGGAGTCCCCATCGATCCTTCCATTGGAACTTCCCTACCCACTGGAGCATCCGCCGTGTGATTATCTCATGTTGGGGGACCATCCCATTTGAACCAATCGCCATGGAGTCAAGCATATCCAGGCTATCTTAACCCTGTGTCGGGACAATTCAATCCCAGAAACGCACTCTACGGGATACCTTATCCCGGAAATCCATACACTCTATGGAGGCACCAAATTTTTTTACAAAATGGACCCCCACCAACCATCCCTCAAGTACCACCACCCCCGCTTGGTCCCCCTCCACCTCCCGCTGGAGGTGGTGGCCCCCCATTCAATTTCGGAGGAGGCAGACCCCTACCTTATGGTGGAGGGCCACCCCATTTTGGCAACAATGGCCCACCCCCTCCTGGTGGCGGAGGCAAAGGCCCTCCCCCTTCCGACGGAGGTGGAGGACCACCCCTTGGTGGCGGCGGAACCCCACCTTATGGTGGAGGACCACCCTATTCCAAAGGCGGTGGTGGAGGACCACCCTATTTTGGTGGAGGTGGCGAAGGAGGACCACACTTTTCCGGCGGAGGAGGACCACACCCTTCCGACAGAGGAGGTGGTGCACCACCCCCTCTTGGCGGAGGCGGTGGAGGAACACATTATTTCAGCAGTGGCGGCGAACCCCCACCCCCTCTCAGTAGTGGTGGTTGACCTCCACCCCCTCTCAGCAGTGGCGGTGGACCTCCACCCCCCCGACGGTGGCGGCAGAACCCCAACCTATGGCAACAGACCACCTTATTATGGTGGCAGACCTACATATGGTCCGGGTGGCATACCCCATTACAACCAGTTTCCTCTGGGAATACCCTACAACCAGTCGATGCAAGGTCCCACTGGTCCATACATGCCATATCAGTACTATCAGTACTCGTAGCCGAATCAACAACTACCTTTTCTAGCTACGTTGGACCTACCCGACCTGTCTCATCTGACTTCCACGGATATAATTGGCTACCAATTCTAGTGAAACTTCCATCTAATATCCCAAAATTTGATGGCAAACCCGGTGAGGATCCAAAAAATCATGTGATGACATACCACTTATGGTGTTCATCCAACTCCTTAATGGACGACTCGATCCGTCTTAGGTTATTCCAACGAACTCTCACTGGCCCAACTGCCAAGTGGTATATTGAATTACCACCCAACTCTTTTCCATATTTCCATTCTCTTGCTATGTCATTTTTGACCCATTTCCAGTTTCCCATACGCTATGAGACTGGTACGGACTTATTGAACTCTCTTCGCTAGAATACCACAACTCATATTTCAGATCATATCCATGAGTGGAGGAGGAGACGATGTCTTATTAAGGATCATATTCCCTACCAACTCTTAGTTGACTAGTTCACAAAGTCTCTCTTACCCATCGTAGCTTGATATGTGGCCATGGGAGGGGCCATCACCGAGGAACAGGATATTTCCCATGCCCATTACTTAGACTTGGTCTATGCTCAATTCGACACGTTGTATGAAATTGTTCCTAACGCACCCCACCCTACGTATGACCCTACGAAACCACCCAAGGGACCTCAGGCCGATGGAATCATTGGTTCCCTTAACTCCCAGCCGTCTACTCAAACTGGTGGACCGTCGAACCCCCAGGGTTCTTCCCCATCCCCACCACAGGCTGGAAACAACACCACCAAATCACCCACTCCTGCCTCCACCGAAGAGGTGAATTCTATTCAATCAGCTTCATCCTAGAAATTTGGTGGTAAGAAGAAAAACAAAGGCAAACCTAAGAAATCTTCTAATCAGTAGGAGCCCAAGCCCACCCCTAAAGACACTAAACAGGAGAGGAAGTTGAAGTATCCTAGTTTACTATGCGGTGGTGACCATTTCTCCAAGGAATGTCCTCACTAAGACGAAGTGCATAAATTCCTCAAAGGAAACTATACTACCGCAGTTCTCAACGATCCCTTCCCCACTCAGAACCAACAACTGATCACTCAAACCTCTCCTTCCCATGGAGAGGCGTCCTCCACCGTGCTTTTTCTCATGATGCGTAGTGAGACAGTTAACTTGAACACACGTTCACGATCGTACGACTCAGTCCCTTAGAAGGAACCCGTTGGAAGTAATACTGAAAAATATTCCACTTCTATTCCTGATGTCACCGTACCACATGCTTCTCTCACCATTGAGAAGCCTTCTTTAGAGTCAGTGTTGCGTCTGCCTAAGAGCACGATTCGAAAATCCATTTTCAATCCCAATGCTTGGGCAACTCAAAACTACAATATTGTAGAGGACTTGGCACAAGCTCCTTATGTTATGTCGATGCTAGAAGTCTTGCAGAACTGTCCCAACCAGTGCAAGACTCTTCTCGCTTCCATTGGCATGGTTGATCCGGATTCCTCTAATACCATCATGTTTTTTCTCGAGTATTTTAAACCAAGGCTTTCCCACCAAATTACATTTCAAGTTGCTACGAATGTTGCTGGGAAGAAAATCCATAGTACCGTTTTGGACGAAGGTGCCTCTACCTCGGTTATGTCGATATTGTGTTGGAGAGCCATTGGTTCTCCCGAGTTAAACCGTTTTCCCACCATATTGAAATCATTCGACGGTCGTGATTTCCAATCCCATGGGCTGTTACAAGCCTTAGTAGCTGAGATGGGGGGTAAGACCGCAACCATTAACATGGAAGTAGTCACAACCCCTTTGGATTATAATCTCCTACTTGGTCGTAATTGGTTTTACGCCATGACCGCGACCACATCATCTGTTTTCCGCATTGTGCAATTCCCCCACCAAGGTCGGATTATCACTGTAGACCAACTCGAATTCTGTACACCGGACACCACTACTCATCCCAGCAATAATGTCCCATTACTTGGGAAATCTTCGCAGCTATAGGAGAGCATGGTGGTCGGCCTCATAAAATACTCATCTCTTATGGGTGTCTTTCCAACCCCGGATTCCCCCAATCATGTTGCCACGGTGAACATGATCTCCTCTGGTATTTCATCTTGTTCCAACTCTAATGATCAATGGCTGGCTTGTACCTGATGAAGCCACTATGAACCTGATTGGAGACTCCATGCCTCTTTCACCTACGGAACTCACTTATGAGGCTGTCCAGGCAGCACTAGAGGACCACTTAATTGTGGCCTCTACATCCTGTTCTCTGCAGCGGACATCGTCCCTACCCAACCCTCTACTCTGGATTTTTCATTCTGACGAGTCCATTATGGAGATCATGAGTGGGGATGACCCTCCGTAGGAATACCTCCATCATTGATCGTCTTTCCTTCCCCATTGGATACTATGGAGAATAGCATCACCACCATTTTCACACGAGATGTCTACCCCGACCCCTAGTCCCCGATACTCACGTGTCATATGAAGTCCGAGGGAAACTTGGAAAAAATTGAATCCACCATCCCGATTGACATCTCAATCACTCCCGGTGTAGTGGAACACATTGGTTTAGGCCACAAGTGTTCCCATGAAGAAATTACTACTTTCACGGCCTTATTCAAGCAATTTCGAGACGTGTTTGCTTGTACCTACGAGGAAATGCCCCGGATAGACCTTGCTATAGTTTCACATGAAATTCAAACCTATCCTGATGCTAAACCAGTCAGGAAAAGCTACGACCGGTACACCCTCGAAAAACTGTTGCGATTAAGGAAGAAATTGAAAAGCTCTTGAAGGCCGATTTCATTTACCCCGTGCCATTAACAGAATGGGTCTCAAATGTCATCCCTGTAGCTAAGAAGCAGGGCACCACACATGTCTATGTTGATTATCGAGATTTGAACAAATATTGTCCTAAGGACAAATACCCCACTCCCTTCATCGACCAGATTATAGACAATTGTGTCCGAAGTGTCATCTTCTCATTCATGGATGGCTTTTCCGGCTACAACCAGATTGAGATCCACCCGACTGACCAACATAAGACAACTTTCATCTGCCCTTGGGGCACGTTTTCTTATCGCAAGCTCCCTTTTGGTATAAAAAATGTTGTGCCACATTCCAGTGGGCCATGTCGTACGCTTTTCATGATGTGAAGGAATTTTTGGAACCTTATCTTGATGATATCCCCGCTCATTCGCGGCAGCACAGCTTCCACATTGATCATCTGACGACGGTATTCCTCAGATGCAGATGATATAACATCCATATGAACCCTCACAAGTGTATTTTTTGCATCGAGTTTGGATGCCTCCTCGGTTTTATTGTCTCGAAGGATGGGATCCGCATTGATCCCTTGAAGGTGGAAGCCATCATCGCTCTCCCACCTCCTACTGACATCACGAAAATTCAAAGCTTGCAAGGGAAGGAAACTTACCTATGACGTTTTGTCTGTAATTTTGCACAAAATACGCAGGGTTATATGAGACTAATCAAGAAGGATGTCCCATTCATTTGGGACGATCAAGTGCAACAATCCTTCGATAATTTGAAACATGCCATTACGCATGCCCCTGTGCTCCAACCGCCTAATTACTACAAGGATTATATCCTTTATCTTGCTGCTTCTGCCACCATGATCGCCATGGTCTTGGTATAGGAGGACAACAATGCCCAGGAGCATGTGATCTACTACCTAAGTAAGGGTCTTATTGACTTTGAAACTTGTTATTCACATGTCGAGAAGCTCGCTCTCGCGGCAGTAATTGACGTCCAAAAGTTTCGTCACTACATACTGCTTCGCACCACCACCATTATCGTCGACTCGAACCCCATGTACCACGTTTTAATACGTCAAGTACTTGGGGGAAAGTATTCATGCTGGATCATGATACTTAGGAGTTCGACCTCCTCTTCGAGAAAGCAAAGTCTAAGAAGTCTTTTGTGTTCGCCGAGCTCATTTGCGATCTTCCCCACGTTGATTTAGGATCCTAGCCCAATGATTCTCTTCCAAACGAATCATTGTTCCTCATCAGCACGTCTGACCCGTGGTGTGGGGATATTACCTTATATCTCCAAACCCAACGTTTCAACCCCCAACTGCCTCGTGATGACCGTCGTCTTATACGCCACCACGCCAAGTATTACTTGATCGTTAGTGATACCCTATATCGTCGGGGTATAGATTCCATTCTTTGACGTTGTCTGACACATGAGGAGGCCGAACATGTCTTAAATGACTGTCACTCTGGGGATTGTGGCGGTCATCTCTCTGGGATGGATACAACCTAGAAGATACTATGCGCAGGAAATGATTGGCCATCTATCTTTAAAGACTGCATCGAGGCTGTTAAAAAATGTCCCCCATGTCAGAATTTTCAAACGAAAAAGCACACCCATCCAGCCCCATTACACCCGGTTATTGCCGTTGGCCCCTTTGAAAAATGAGGCATTGAATTCATGCATTGTAAGCCTACCTCGACTAGGGGGTATGGTTACATCAAAGTAGACGTGGATTACTTCACAAAGTGGGCCTAGGTTATGCCTACATACACTGACGACGGAAAAAATGCCGCACTCTTCATGTTTAATCATGTTATTTCACGGTTCGGAGTCCCACAAGCCATAGTCACTGACCATGGATCTCACTTTCAGAACCATATGGTCGATGAGTTGAGTGCCAGATTGGGTTTTCGTCATGAAAACTCAACACCTTACTACCCGCAGTCCAACGGACAAGTAGAGGCCATTAACAAGGTCTTGAAAATGGTGGGTACGCACAAGTCTAACTAGCACAACATGCTCTTTTCAGCACTATGGGCATACCGGACCTCCGTTAAGACTACCACTAGATTTACACTATTCCAGTTAGTTTATGGATTGGATGTAGTCCTACCTATAGAGTGCGAGATTCCATCTCTCAAACTCGCAGTTGAACTTCTTTCGAACACCACTGCCGAGGAAGAACGCTTTCTCTACCTAGAAAAAATCGATGAGACTCGCTGCGATGCTGCTCTTGCCAACGAGGCACATAAGAAGAGCAATATGATAAGTCGGTAGAACCCTGTGTCTATAACGAGGGTGATTTGGTCCTCACATACGAACAAAGGCACGATAAGCTGGGGGCAAGTAAGTTCGAGTCCATGTGGCACGGACCGTACATAGTGAAGTGTGTTATAGAGAAGGGAAAGGGAGCCTATGAACTAGAGGAATATGATGGGATATCTTTAGGTGAACCCCACAATGGGATATACCTGAAGAGGTACTATTCCTGAGTCTTTCATGCATAGACATCTTGTATATACTGTACATGGTGTCTGTGTTTTGTGTGGTGTGACGCTTTTGTTTTAGTATGTCTAGGTCTTGTTTCATTTCTTATACCATGTTCTTTCTGCATGTGTAGATGGAAACTTGCTACAGATTCACGGATGGCGCCAGCCAGCATACCCATAACCTTGATTCGACAGCTTGGGTACTCTATTCTCCCACCGACAAGCTTATAATCTCAGGAGGAATTTGTCTAGGTTTCAAAACCAACAATGCTGCAGAATATCAGGCAGTCATTGGAACCCTAACCGACGCTCTTTCCTTGGGTATGGACCACATTGTCATCTATTTGGATTTGCAACTAGTGGTTTCTCATCTTAACCAGATTTATGCTATCCGCGACCCTACTCTACTCCGTCTCTTCAGATGAGTCCGTCTTCTGGAAAGGTCCTTTGAATCCATTCAATACCTGCATATTCCATGAGACATGAACACAGTTGCCTACTCGATGGCCAACTTCATTCTAGATTGGTACATTGCACACACATAACATATTCATAAAAATATAAAAGCATACATAACATGTAAATAATCCATTGTATAAGCAAACATGTAAACAAGATCACATTAATCATCCATAGAACACATAATGTATAAACCCTCCGAAAATGTCTGTATATATATATATATATAAATGATGGTGCTGATACAAAAATATGAAGCATGCTAGCTTTCAGTAAGTTTCTACAAAATATGAAGCTCATAAGCTTCCAGTACATACATAAGCAGAAACCTAATCCCTAGGTTGCTCATGATAGCAGACTACGACCCTCACCACTTTAGCCAGCAACGTGCCAAAACGTGTAGACACCCCGACGGTGTATCTCTGGTAACCCCGAGGTAGGTCACGGACACCCGGCTCTGGGATATCCAGTGTCAACCTGTTGAGGTTCTCATAAACCTCCTCCACCTCCTCGGTGGCATCTCGCATCGCAGGACCTACAACCGACACTGATCCTCTCCTCACAATGAGTGAGACTCCAACTGGTCGCGATGGACCCACTTCTGCACAAAATGTCAAGCCATCAGCACTGCTCTAAAAAAATTATATATATATCAAATGAAAAAACACAAAGTTGTTGTTCTTATCGATGTAACCACATTGTGCTCCCTCGGGAAACACCAGGTCGGGATCACCTTTGAAATCTGTCCCGCTATATGGATAATCCTTTATCATGAGGAGTTGTCCCTCCAGCCAAGTGAAGAATCCTGTATCATAGCCTATGATGGGAACCCCGCCACCATGGCGGGCCATCACCTCTTCCCATCGAGTCATGTGTGCATCCCTGACATCTCAGTCATCCAAGTCCACTTATGGACGTAGATGAGGTATCCGCTCCAATAGAAAAGATATCACCACGGACCCATATCCAAACTGTTTCAGCGCCCCCAACCGACACTTGGTCAACTGACTCCGGAGGTTGGTAAGGAGTTCCTCACACCAGTTGAATACCCTGGGATCCATGCACTCCTCTGCGTACATCAAATGTGTCTTACTCGCAAGGTGAGCAGACTGACTCCCTTCCACCCTCACTAGAGTGTAGAGCACAATATGTAAAGGACAGTCTCGAATATCCTTGATGGGGATCTTCCCACCAGTAACCATCAACCATGTGTCAAACTGAGTCTAAGTGGGTGTAGAAGGTATAACTGATGCATGGAACACTGATGGAGGGCGCATGAGGAGCTAACTGGAGTCAAAATAGTCAATCTAGGATCTATGGAGGTCCATCAAAGTGTTCCTTGATTTATGGATCTTCTCCCTGATTTAGGGACAGATGGCCTAGTTAACTCACTGAATGTGAAAATCCTCATAGTAGATCTAAGAGCTGATGTATACCTCACAAGAAAGATTAAGATTAAGCAGGAGAACTCGAATAGAAGCAGAATAACATCACACACTAATTCATTAATCATAATATGAACAAATAAATAGTACAATGGAGAGGTTTCGAATACCAAGGTGGAAATTCAAATTAGTCAGCATGGGCATGGCTTATATGCGCTAGAAGTCATCATCATCATCAATGGAGTGTCAACAATACACAACTAGGAGTCCTGATCATCATCAGTGGAGTCATCAATCCACAAGTAAATGTCAACTAGGTGTCAAAATGAGTCTAACTGAGTGTGGTAGGTGTAACTGGCACATGGAAGCACTAATGTAGTGAAGGAGACTCAGTGGAGGGCGCATGAGGAGCTAATTGGAGTCAGAATAGGCAGTCTAGTCTCACTAGAGGTCCATCGGAGTGATACGGTCAGTTGAGGAGTCAATCTAGCCTTAAATCTAGGAAAGATCTAAATATAACTCAACTAACTGAAGTGCAACTAAGTGGTAGGTGAGAGAGGGCGCCTTTCACAAGTGGTAGGTGAAAGGAGGGCGCACTAAGCACTAGGAGGAATAAAACTGATTGGAAAGAAGCTCCCAGGGATAGGTGCTGGTACTGATGACTGGGATGCATGAAATTGCATGCCTGCATGCAATTGCATGACTACATGCAAAATGCATGCATGACTAAAAATGCAAAAATGGAAAATGCTGTTAGGATTAGGATGTAGTATAGGAATATCCCAACAGAGAGGGGGGGGGTGAATCAGTGTGGTAGCACTCTTAAAATTTCACTTCTCAAAACTTAAGCAGAGTCCATATAACACTACCAAGTAAGTTATCATTCATCAACTAATCAAATGTCATATAAGCATGCCATCAACATAGATTATAACAAGAGACGCAACACAAGACAAGTATAGTAATCTTTATTTATAATTAGATATGAATTACAATGAAGACTTCAATCTCTCGTTTACATCAGCACCAACTAAATGAGAAGCACCAACTTCTATTCCAAGACCCAACTTGGTTTTTTCTTAGATCCAACTAAGAAAAAAGTGTGCAAGACCCAACTTGCAAACACATATTGATTTTTGTCATCAATCAACCATCTGATCAACAAGATTGTCCACTTCTGTCACTCTATCAAATCATTCTACAGTAGGTGTCACTGTCATCAACCTGTCCAGTATCATGTCACTGCTGTTGTTGGAATATTCTCACCTTCATTTTTTATATTTGCATGCTTGCATGCATCCAGTCATCATGCATGCATTTGCATGCATCTAGTCATCAGTATGGTAGTCTCCCCAACACTTGGAGCCTATGTTCACCCCCCTAGAGCCTGTTTTTATCCCTCAGGATCCCTCCTACCTACCTAGTGCACCTTGTTTTCCTCACCTAGATGACATATGCGCCCTACTACACTACTTGGATCACTAACAGTCAGTTGCAACATTTATTGATCAGTTTATTCATTTATTGCTCACTTTAACTGCCTGTAGCTTCCAGTTGTCTGTATTGGAGTGCCACTTGACCTATTGACAACCTCATCATTCTCATGTTCCCTCCTTGGAGTCTCCATCCCTTGATTTGTGCTCACATGACTCAGTTAGACTCATTTGACTGACTTTTGACTATTTGTGACTACTACCATTGATTAGATGATGTCTCCAATGCTATCCAAGCCACACATTGAGGAGAATTCAAATGACCTTAGGAGGTATTCAAATTCATTTGATTGTATTAAGTTATTATTCACTTTTCACAGTGCCAGCTTACAACTGATGTATGATACAACAGTTTTTTCCATTTCTTGTGTTAATGAGTGATTATTGATTCAACATTCTTCTTCTCTTCTCTGATATTATTGAGTGAGTTTTAGTGAGGTTTTCTCCAGCTGTGTGATCTCTCCTGTAAAATATCACATGGTATCAGTGCTAGAGCCAGCTATTCGAATTGCAGCAGCAGTAGTTGCAACAATTCTTTGAGCAGCTGTCTTTCGTTGAGCACTAGAAGCCTATGGATTTCCACATCAATTCCTGGTGCAATTGTCTTGAATTCACTGGAGCAGTCCAGTGAGGTCTATCTAGGTGTGAAGGATCCAGTCACATGTACTCATTGTCTTAAAGGAGTGTTCAATTCGAATTGCAACAAATATCCATTTACAATTCTCATTTGTTTTGCAGGTTATATCCTTCTTCAATTCGACTTCATCATGATCAATGGATATAAAACTGAATTCATTCAACTATTTCGAATGGAACACCAAGATGGACATCTTCATGAAGTCCAAGAGCCTCTCTAGAGTATTGAATGGGACTGCAGTCGAACCCACTGGTGCAGTAGAGAAATCCAAGTACTTCGATAAACTTGATGAAGCAGTAGGACTGCTACTCCTCGACATTTCCGAAGACCTCCATTTTCATGTCATAGATCTAGCAACTCCAAAAGAGGTTTGGGAAAGCTCGAATCTCTTCTTGGACAGAAAGAAAACTTGAAAGGTCAAATGAGCTCATCTCCTTGAGCCCAAGCAGTTTCCAAACTATCGCTAACTTTCTCAACAAGTTCAAAAACTTGATTTCATAGTTGAAGAGATATGGGATAGAGAAGGAAGAGAAGCAACTCATCCTTGCCATACTATCAAAACTAGGCCCTGACTACTCAGTATTTGTATCCACTTTTCATTCAGCGAAGCTATCCATCCCAAAATGGAAGTTTCCCACTCTTGAAGACTTCATCCAGTCTCTCACACTTGAGGATGAGAAGTTAGTTCATATGGGAATGATAAAAACCAAATTGGATTCATCTCTTGTAGCCACTGAGATAAAGAGAGCGAATGGCAAGGGTAAGCAAAAATAATTTGATAGAAAGTTGAATGAGCAGAAGCAGAAGGAGGCTCCAAATTAGTCAGATGGAGTTTCGAATCTCAAGAAAGACAAGCAAACTCAGAAGGGGAAATCCAAATGCACATAATGCAATAGAGGATTCCATACTAAGAGTTCATGTATGAAGAAGACCATAGATATCATGGATTCACTTCTTGAAAAGAATAACCTTCCAGTACCTGCATGTGCTAGAAAGAAAGAAGGTGAACCATCAAGATCAGACTCAAACAAAGAGAGATGACATGCTCTCATGGAAGGTGCATCAGCACAATCCTCCTTTCTCATAGATTCAGGAGCATCAAGACACATGTATTCTTCCAAAGATATCTTTACTGGTTTCAAATCTATAGTTGGACCATCCATCATGTTGGGGAATGATTCTGAGGTCTCCTCTGAGGGGATTGGAAGAATCAAACTTGATCATGGGTACTTCTGAGATGTGCTCTATGTACCTACACTCACTGCTAATATACTTTCAGTCTACCAGATGACCCACACTGGAGAGCTCAAGAGGGTGATCTTCTCTCAAAATGAGGTCGAAATCCAAGACATGGTATCAGGATCTACCATTGCAAAAGGTGTTGCAAACCACAAGTCGAAACTCTATGAGTTATCCCATTTTGTACCTCTCTCTAAAAAGTCTGCTCTTCACACTCATACAAATGAAGAGAGTAGGATATGGCATGAAATATTTGGGCATCTCAACTATCAGTACTTGCAAGACATGCATACTCAAGAGATGGTTGAAGGGCTTGCCAAAATCAATTTTGCTAAGGGCAACTGTAATGGTTGTTTGATGGGAAAGCATCCATAAAAGAAGTTTGAGAAGGGGAAGGCAAGGAGAGCCTCTCATCCTCTAGATCTGATTCATAGTGATGTTGCAGGGCCATTTCTAGATCTATCCTTGAACAAGGCAAGGTATATTATTACTTTTATTGATGATTATTCAAGATTTACATGGGTATAATTTCTCAAATTAAAATCAGAAGTATTTGGATTCTTTAAGTTTTTAAATACTTCTGCATAAAAATTTTCAGATAGAAAGATCAAGGCCATTCGCACTGATAATGGAGGTGAGTACATCAAGGGTTACTTTCAAACCTTTTGTGCTGAAGAAGGAATTGAGATGAAACATACTATTCCCTATACGCCACAACATAATGGTGTTGCTGAGAGGAAGAATGGGACATTGAAAGAGATGGCCACTTGCATGCTAAAATCGAAAGGGTTGCACCCTAGTCTTTGGGAAGAAGCCATCAATTGTGCCACCTATCTTCAGAACAAAGTTACTCACAAATGACTCAAAGATATGACTCCTTTCGAAGCATGGATGGGATACAAACCTGATGTGTCTCATATGAGAGTGTTTGGATCCAGAGCATGGGAAAGGATTCCAACAGAGAAAATGAGAGCCCTAGATCCACAAAGAAGAGAGTGTATTATGGTGGGTTATGCATTGAATGCAAAGGACTACAAGCTTCTTGATCTTTCTACTATGACAACATTCCTTGATAGGAGTGTAAAGTTTGAAGAATGGCCTCTACATGATGCTCATCCTATTGAGCAAGAGAGATTTCCTACCACACCTCCATTGCTTGTTGAGCTCCAAGAGAGCGAATCTTCATCACTTGACAGTTCAGATTCAGAGTATGAGAGTGAAGATGATGAAGAGCGAATGCTAGATCCAGATCCACAAGAAACTAAAGATCTATCACCTATTATATGAGTGAATGGAAGAACTAGAACTAGAACCTAAGCCTGCCGCAAATGTTCTACCAGAACATAAATCTAGGCCATATAGACCTCCTCATCAAAAGAATCAGAGGAATTTCCTAGGAATCAAAATTCTTGGAAATGTGGCAACTATTCTTTTAGAACTTTGCAGAGGAGACATGAAAGACACAATCGAGGACCAATGCCGACTACTAGGATGGATTGTGGTTGGATTGATGAATGGTCATGGAATCATTTGAATAGATTCTTGAGGAAGCCATATATATGCATATCTTCAATTGTACTATTGTATAGTTCTCCTCTCACATTCTTTCGATTGCTTTGGAAGTGATCGACCAATGCTCGATCGACAATGGTTGTTGACAGATGGCTCACCTGGTGATGATTGACTGAGATGGTTACCTGATGGATCAACCATATATGTTTGTTGTATCAACTGAAATGGTCATGTCGAATGATCGAATGCCTTGTTGAATGTCATTTCTTGATGTATGACCAATGGTGACCGATGACTAGACCTTTTAGTTAGACTTTTTTTAGACTACTATTGTTTTTTTCTTGTCCCTCGGTTATGTTTAAGGGGAGGAGATTTGTAGACCTTGATATGAGGTAAACCTGTTTGATGGACTGAATCAACTATGTTCAACTGGATTATTTGTTGGGAGATTTGATTGAGTACTTGGTTGCTCGATGGACAGAGACTGTATTGCTAGAAAAAACTGTCTATACTTGTGTGCTTGTGGTTGGTTGACTACCTGATTGGTTTTTGTTCTTCATTTCCTAGTTGTGACTGACTGGGGCTATATTTGGAAAACAATGTTGCATATTATTTGGACGACTGCATTGAGTTTGACGACAACAATGACAGTGTTTTAGACTTCTTTGAGGAGTTTTTACTGTACCTTTGGTTGATTAATTTGGTGGCGACAGTTGTGTGTGGTTGTACTGTGTTTCATTAGTGCTTGCAGTTCAGATCAAATTAACGAGGGAATTTTGTATAATTTGTTCTTTGCTCCAAGCTGAGTTTATGGGGGGGGGTGTTGGAACCTATGGTCTGTTTCACCCTCATCTTGTTGTCTAATATTACTTTATATTATTTTAATCCATCTTTTGTGGACATTTGGTCCCGTGGTTGTTAGTTTGGGTCCCTACCCAAACCTATTTATAGATAGTTGTTTTGGCTGGTCTATCTTCATAGTGGATCATTGATCACTTGCTTAAGTGCAAAGGTGTCTTTAGACACCACCATTCATTGGTTGGAAATCATTTCTCTTCTGCTGGTTAACTGCATGTCCCAACACATATCTTCTTGTTGTTTTACTTAAATTATGAGTGGGAACACTCATTGGATGCATAATTTAAAATTACGCATCCAACGAGTACCCACACTACATGCTTTTGATGGACCCCACCCCACAAAAAATGAGAAATACATAAAAGATATGTTACTGCATATAAAACTTGTTACTTTCAAGCAACATGTTTTTTAATGTATTTCTCATTTTTCGTGGGGTGGGGTCCATCAAAAGTATGTATTGCTGGTACTCGTTGGATGCATAGTTCAATTCCACATCCAATGAGTGCTCCCGCTCAAAATTTAAGTAAAACCAAAGGGAGATAAGTTGAATATATGGATTAAAAAAGTAAATTTTTTATGACAAATATACCAAGTCAACCATTATGGTTGACTATTTTTCTTGAAATTCTATTGGTTCTTGAATTCCAACTCATCAATGGCTCTTTTTATTATGAGCCCCATTTTAGACCCTAAATTTACTCTAATGGTATTTGCACATTCTCCACCATGATCCCCTCTTATGCTTACTATGCCCTAGATTAACTCATTCGTACCTTTTTTGTGAAGGGACCTCGAAGGCCATATCTTTCATTATCACCATGTCTCCTTCTGTTATATAAAAGGTATAGTAAAGTGGAGAATATGGGGCCTTTGGAGTGGGTGGATGAAAAACCTGACTTGACACTTTAGCTAGATCTTCCTGTCCTTTGATGGACCTTTCCACTTCTTTAAAATTTTCCCTATTAGGTAGTCTTTCAATGTCTATTAGCTAGTCTTTCAATGTCTGGCCAAGGCTCATGGAATTGAGGGTTTGGGAGTTTTCTCCCATTTTCCTATCTTTTTAGTAACTTAGGGTCATATTTTCACAGTTGATATAGGTTAAAATCCAACCCTTTCAGAATTTCCAACACTTTTGTAAGGCCTCTTTTGTCATTGATTGCATACCCTCCCATAGTTATGGGATATATGGTTCTTCCTTTCTTTGTTGAATTTACAAAATGAAGGTTATCCACCTCCATCATTTGCCTCACATATTCCAATTCAAAGACCCTAGGAGTAAGTAGTAAGGACAACCTGTGAGGTGTTGTTTCAATTCCATATAATATGATCACGGTGTAGTTGGGACCCATGTACCAATCACCTATTTTCAATGTCCCTCCCAATTGTAGGTATGGTCTAATTTATTTGGGCATTCTTTCTAGTTCTCTTCTTGTTATCAACGAGTAAGATCTATACATGAATTTTGTTACAAAACAAAACCATGTGACGTTTTCCTCTCATTTCTTAACTCGGGGGATCCAATCAAACAACCTATTTGGATTCCCATCCTTGTCTTTTTAAAGACCAAGAACCTTAAAATGCGGAGGTTGGTGGAAAATTAATAGATAAATTAGGAAGGAGGGATACCTGAATACCCATGTGACATGAAATTCCACCAACTAGGTTCTCATTCCAGTAGCTATGGCCTCAACATAATTGAATTGAGGCATATTCGAGCATTAAAATCATCAATGAGTGCCACCATTCCTTCATCGACCTCCTCATCAGTTTCACAACCCACATAATAGGGTAAACGTAGTGATGAACTCCTATTCCTGGATCAGGAAAGTCTTTTCTAAGGGGTGGGAGGAATTTCCTCTCTTCCTTGATTGTACTTAAGACAATTTTTTTTAGCTCACTAAGCTTGATGCATTCTCTTGTACCTAGTTTTATGTGCTTCGTGCAACAACACATCCCTCCCTAGGGTGGTGCCTAGCATTTGGGAAATAGATATCCCAGTGATATGGATTAACATAGTTTGACCATCATCAGTGGTAATGGAAGACATGACAGCTTTGGAATTCTTGGCGCAAAGCTGGATGAATTCAGGAAACAAGAATGGGTTGAGAATAAGTTGCTTAGCCAGACTAGAGGGCCATATCTTGCTCTTAGATTGGGGGACGGCAAATTACCATAAGTGGCTATGATGAGTTGCTTGGGAATATTTTTGTTGGTTTGGGGAGTTGTTGTTGAGGCCCATTCATCTACAAAAAGGGGTCCCTAGGATGAGGATATGTCACTGGCATCGGACCTGGCAGACATAAAAAGATAGATGAGCACTTGGAAACAACTTTCTTCTTCCTAGACATGTTGTGTTTTAGGACATATAGGAATAGAGGATATGCAGAAGGGGAAAAGAAACTGCCAAGAATTTTGTTGAAATCAAAGGGAAATTACCAACAACTTACCTGACTCAAAATGGAGGTGGTGGATGCATTTTCTGAACAGTGTTGATTATGAACAACTTGAACTTGGTGGGTGTAGGAGCTGGCTTGTCATGTAAAAAACAACTTTAGGCATAAATATCATTAGAAAGACATGGAAATTATTTGGTGAAACAGGGTCGGGAGGATGAGTTGGAGGTATTTACCAAAATAAAGTTACTAATGGAATTCGATTTGTCTTAGCATTAACATCAAATTCACGGGGAATTAAAGTGGTGCCATCGATCTTTCCAAGTTGGCGGTATGACATATCTTCCCTTGATTGGTGGGCATAGAAAACGAGGGATATCTTTTATTTCCTCGAATTTCATGCACTAAAAAAAGTTGATAATTTGTGAACCATAGCGATATCTCCAACGAAATCTTTTATTTTTTTATGGATCTTAGGACCTTAGGTAGACCCTCAATTCCTATATTTGGTGGTGAAAATAAGCCCTCAATGCGAATGGTTAGGATGGATTTCCATGGATGTGGGTGAATCAATATCTATGGATGCAGGGTATCACTTTTGGATCCCACTTGCAACTGTAGTAGCACCAATGGTCTTGATGAGGCATTGGGAAAGTGTACAAAGGATCCATGTCATTTGCGTGGGGTATTCTTTTTATATCCCACGTGCTACTATCTTAGCGTGAATGGTCCTAATGGAATATTTGAAAAGTGCACAATCAATCTGGGCCATTCACACAGGGTACCCCTTTTGTATCTCACATGCTATTTCTTTACCACTAATGGCTATGACTTTGTGTGTCCAACCTGCCCAATTAATCTTGATTGTTTGCATGTACCTCCCCTTTTTATCATGTGATCTAGTTCATAAGTGAAAATGGTTATGATTAGATCTTATCAAACCTCCTGATTGATCTTGGCCGTTCACACATATCTCCTCCTTATCTTACCCATGCGAAAATTGGGTCCTTGACCTCGAAGTGTTGATTTTTTATGAAGTTAGGGTTTGATAAAATACATAACAACTTTTAAACAATAATGCAGCAGACCGGAAATGTAAATCAATCATACAATACAACTATAAGAATTTAAAAACATAATTTGCATTTCTTTCACCTAGGGCACTACTAATAAGTCACTGTGCCAATAAATTTAAAACATAATTTTCATTTCTTTCAACTAGGGCACTACCAATAGGTCACTGTGCCAACAATCCACAATAAACTAAAGTAAAAATGCTAGTCAATGACAGGGTTAGAAATACTTACCTGGGGATGAGCCCTTCCCTAATGTACTCAAATCTGCTTTCAGTTTTTGCTAATGAGGCATAATAGATATAGAAACATAAATAGCCCTAGAAGGGAAACAACATACCCATGAGAGAGAGAGACCAGGGAAGAGTGTCAACAATAGGTACAGTCATGTTAGGACAAAATTCAAGCACCAGCAGAACTTCTAACTTAGTTAGGAGACAAACAAAGTCAACTACCATTCAAGCTGCAATAACCAGCACTGGCCCTAACAGGGCTCAGAGTACAATGTGAGACCTCAATAGACTGTAATAGTCTTTGATAAAAGAAGCCAGAATTCCATAGGTTAACGCTAGCCTCAATAGGCTCTAACCAATTAACACAATATTCAACAGCAACCTAAATAGACCCAGCACCAAAGTGGCAGTAGCTAACAGGAACAACAAAGAAATGGAGAATGGCATCCCTAGAAGGGTTAAACAAAAAAATCAAACAACAACATAGGTAGGTGGACTTCTCAAAGGAGAAAAATGCAGCCCTAGAAGGGCTTAAAACAACAGCATAAAACCAACCCTACAGAGCTCAAACCTTGACGTAAAAAAAAAAACATCAACTAGCTGCCACATGAAGCCCTAAAAAGGAGGTCGAAAAAACAAAACCAAAAAATAAACCTCAAGTCCTTGACGTCAAGCTCGGTGAAGGTTCAGCTAAAAATCAGTGGAAGAGAAATCGTATGTCTATGTCAAATGAGAGATAAATTCTCTTTTATTTTTTATTTTTTTACTTTTTAACTTGTGCCTCTTACATTTTGAGGTGAGCACCACAACTAAGGATCAATGACCAAGACAAGAGGCTTAGGGTTAGGAGGGTAATGGTTGACCATTTACAAGGTCAATCATGAGACAAAAACAACAAAGGTGACTTGACAAACAACCAACCCAATAAGTTCAAGTACCATAAGCAGGATAACTACAAGGACAAACAAGGTGGGGTGACAAGGTCTCTCTCTCTCTCTGTATGTGCCCACACATGTTCAATACATCTACCGAAAGTTTTGTCATCACAGTACTGAAGGGATCATCCCGATGATGTTATCCTTCGGTCCTTAACTTCTTCCCGAGGTCAAGTACCTCATAAAAGGGTGGCCAGTCCTTTGATGAGCCGACTTAGTAGAGAAGGACATCACACATCATCACCATCTTGGTCTAAACAAGATCCACCTGGTACCCATACCATGTACACATTTGTAGGATCTACTTGGTCCCAGACCAAGAATCTTCGTGGTCCCAGACCAGGGTGTGTCTGTCTCACCTGTAGGGTCTACTTTGGTCCTTATGACCAATAATCTTTCTGGTCCTAGACCAGAACATCCTCAAGACAAATAGGGACCCTAGCCACATGCTAGGGTATTTTTCCATGGCTCTCATCGGTTTGGTCCTAGACCAAGAAACCCAAGAGACTATTGGGGGCCCTAGGGTACCTTCTAGGGTCTTACTCTTCCTGGTAAACTGACCAGGACCCCCTAGTTCCCAGACTAGGGTACCATCCTCCCAGAGAATGGGTCTCACAGCTGCAAGAACTTTAACACTCCCTCTCAGCAAGAGAGACATTCTCACTAAGCTTGTCTCAGAAGTACCCATACTTCTTCAAGGACATGGGCTTACTCAACACATGTGATCTGTCCGTCTGATAGAACATACTGAAGCCTAATGGAATTCCTTTGCACTATGTCCCAGACATAGTGAAAATTTTCCTCGATGTGTTTTGTTTCGTTCTGGAATACAAGATCTTCTGAGATCCTCAAACATTGGAATATAGAATCTTCTAAGATCCTCAAACATCTCTGGATATCAGCACCGTGATTGATCTCAAATATCCATTTGGAAGTTACACCCGACTTCCCTTGTTTGCTGAAAATCACTTTCCACACATCACTCTCCATAACTAACTGGAGTTCATGTTTCATGTCATCTTCCCAAACCACATGTTTGGATGCCTCTTCATTCATGGAGGATACTGAACCAATGATGTGTTCCAATTGAGATATCATACCAAAACAACCTTGCATCATCTCAGTGGGTTTCACAAAGAGATCAACTGTAGACTCCCTCTGTTCATGGACTGGGCTTTCTATAACTTGCACTTCCATGCTTGTACTTTCCTACTGAGGAGTCACATCTCTTTCCTTCAATTCTGCCAATTCATACTGTTGGGAACTGAAGAGCATATCATGCTCCCTCTTGACCCGAGAGGGGTCATAATTTGTGAACATCTTCTTATGCCATAGTTCACGAAGTTATGAAACTTCAGTAACAAGACCTGGAACTTTATATAGGTTTCCTTCATGCATCCTGATCACAATGGTAGAACTGAAGTTTTCATTCTTAGGCCACATCCAAGCCATTCCTTCTGAGAAGTCTACATAGACCCCCTTATCTTCTAAGTCAGCGACTGAGAGAACATTCCTCTTTAGTCCAGGGACATATAGGACCTCTTTGACATGAATAAACATACCTGAATCAAGTTTAAAGAGGTTGAACCAACTCCCTTTATTGCATAGGTAATGCCATCTCTCACTTCCACTTTTCCATGGAATTCCTTGTCCTGATAGTTTATAAGTGCTTGCTTGGATCTTGTCATGTGCTTGGTGGCTCCACTATCTATCCACTAAGATTATGATGGGTTGGAGATGGAACTTGAGAATGCAAAGACTAGATATAATTCTCTTTGTTCTTATTCTTCTCTTTCAGCCTGGAAGTACTTTTCTTCTTCGGTAGCAATAATAACATGATGCTTTCCCTTTTTCCTTCTACTGTAAGGGTGCTTCTTGAAGTCTCTTGCAAAGTGACCATACTGATTGCAATTGTAACACTCGATCTTTGATATATCAAAGTGTTTACCACGAGTCTTCTTACCTTTAAACCTGTGCTGAAAAGACTTCCTTGTTCTAGTGGAGAGTGAATTTTATGTGGGGTGTCTAGATCTGCTTTGAATCCTTCCTTCTTCTAAACAATCATGCCATAATCTATTGAAGCTAGGTTGAATTTCTCTTCCATTTACTGCTGCAAGAAAGGTTTCCCAAGAAGTAGGGAGACCATCTATTGCTATCTGCACTAGGTCATTGTCATCAACTTCAACCCCAATGGCCATGAGCTGATCTTTGATCTGAGAGATCTTTGTGAAGAAGAATGCAATTGATTCCTTCTCTTCCATCTTCAAGGAACAAAGTTTTTTCTTCAAGACCCTCTTCTGAGTAGGAGCCTTCTTCTCATAGAGATTTGCTAAGGCATCAAAGCATTCTTTAGCTGTTCTTAGAGGAGATATAATCGGCATCAAATTGTCTTTCACTGAGTCAAAGATCACTCTCTTTTCCTTGGCTTGTTTCTTCTTGTATGCTGCTCTTCCTTGGGATGACGCGGGCTCTTCCACAACCCTTGTGACCAATTCATCCAGGTCACTTTCTTCCATAATATTTAGAACCCTTTCTTTCCATGCATTGAAATTTGTGGCTCCTTCAAGCATATCTTCTGCCTTGACTGAAGACGATGCCATGCTCGAATATTTTGTAATCAAATTTTTTAGTGCTCAAGCCCTTACCTGAGGATCTTTGTAGATTCTGATAGGATGAAAAAACAGAGTTAGCTACAAAACTATCTCTGATACCATGTTGATTTTTTATAAAGTTAGGGTTTGATAAAATAAAGAATAACTTTTAAACAATAATGCAGTAGATCAGAAACGTAAATCAATCATACAATACAGCTGTAGGAATTTGAAAACATAATTTGCATTTCTTTCACCTAGGGCACTACCAATAGGTCACTATGCCAATAAATTTAAAACATGATTTTCATTTCTTTCAACTAGGGCACTACCAATAGGTCACTGTGCCAATAATCCACAATAAATTGAAAGTAAAAATACTAGTAAATGACAGGGTTAGAAATACTTACCTGGGGATGAGCCCTTCCCTAATGTACTCAGATTTGCTTTCAGTTTTTTCCAATAAGGCATAATAGATATAGAAACATAAATAGCCCTAGAGGGGAAACAACATACCCATGAGAGAGAGAGAGAGAGCAGGGAAGAGTGCCAACAATAGGTACAGTTGTGTTAGGACAAACTTCAAGCACTAGCAGACCTTCTAACTTAGTTAGGAGACAACCAAATTCAACTACCAGTCAAGCTGCAATAACCAACATTGGCCCTAACAGGGCTCAGAATACAACGTGAGACCTCAACAGACTATAATAGTCTTTGATAACAACAGCCAGGATTCTAGAGGTTAACGCTGGCCTCAATAGGCTCTAACCAATTAACACAGTATTCAACGGCAGCCTGAATAGACCCAACACCAAAGTGGCAATAGCTAACCGGAACAACAAAGAAATGGAGAACGACAGCCCTAGAAGGGTTAAACCAAAAAATCAAACATCAACACAGGTAGGTGGACTTCTCAAATGAGAAAAACGAAGCCCCGAAAGGGCTTAAAACAACAGCAGAAAACCAGCCCTACAAGGCTCAAACCTTGATGCCAAAAAAAAAAAAATCAACAACCAGCTACCAAACGAAGCCCTAACAATGAGGCCGAAAAAATAGAACCAAAAAATAAACCTCAAGTCCTTGACATCAAGCTTGGTGAAGGTTCAGCTGAAAATCAGAGTGGAAGAGAAATTGCACGTCTATGTCAAGTGAGCTATAAACTCTCTTTAATTTATACTCACTCTAAGGTCATAACTTAGAATAAAATAATCAATTTAATTTTCTCAAGTTAAAAGAATATAAATTATTCTTTTAATTTCCCAAATGAACTTTAAATTAGGGGCTTGGGATTTTAACTTTTAACTTTTAACTTTTACCTTTTTCCTTTTGACTTTTATCTTTTATCTTTTATTTTTATTTTTTATTTTTTTAACTTTTTAACTTATGCCTCTTACCTTTTGAGGTGAGCACCACAACTAAGAATCAATGACCAACACAGGAGTGACCAATACAAGAGGCTTAGGGTTAGGTGGTCATGGTTGACCATTTACAAGGTCAATCATGAGACAAAAACAACAAAGGTGACTTGACAAACAACCAACCCAATAAGGTCAAGTACCATAAGCAGGATAACCACAAGGACACACAAGGTAGGGTGACAAGGTCTCTCTCTCTCTCTGTATGTGTCCACACATGTTCCATACATCTACTGAAAGTTTTGTCATCACATTACTGAAGGGATCATCCCGATGATGTGATCCTTCGGTCCTTAACTTCTTCTTGAGGTCAGGTACCTCATCAAAGGGTGGCCAGTCCTTTGATGAGCCGACCTAGGAGATAAGGACATCAAACATCATCACTATCTTGGTCTAACCAAGATCCACCTGGTACCTAGACCAGGTACACACCCGCAGGATCTACTTGGTCCCAGACCAGGGTGTCTCTATCTCACTTGCAGGGTCTACTTTGGTCCTTATGACGAATAATCTTTCTAGTCCTAGACCAGAACACCCTAGAGACAGATAGGGGCCCTAGCCACATGCTAGGGGATTTTTCCATGGCTCTCATTGGCTTGGTCTCAGACCAAGAACCCCAGGAGACTGTTGGGGGCCCTAGGGTACCTTCTAGGGTCTTACTCTTCCTGGTTAACTGACCAAGACCCCCTAGTTCCTAGAGTAGGGTACCATCCTCCGAGAGAATGGGTCTTGCAGCTGCACAAACTTTAACACCAAGGGCACAATGATCAGGGTTCTTTGCAGAGGGGAAAAAAAGTTAACAACACAATAAACCAAATCCCAACAACACAATAGTACATGTACACAACCATGAGACCTCAAAGAGCTAGAGACATAGCATAATTGAATTCTATTTAATGTATTAATTAAGAGACTAAGTCAAATCATAATCATCAACATTACCGACTACTTAGTCAATCTTTGAAATGCATTGGTGGAAAAATTATGTCAAGTCCGGATGAGAGAAGGATGAAGGTGACGCGTTCCTATAACCTACAAGATAAATCCACTTTGTAAAATAATGGTCTCCATCTCTCATTTAAAGAAGTATGGAAGAAGAGGTTCCCAATGCATTTGCTCTAAATTTCTGAGATAAGAAAAGGATCGAACTCCAAGTTAATCTCTTGCATGACATACTAACTCCCTCTTTGAACCATGCACTCCACTAGTAGACTTAGCCATAAACCATGTGCTCATGCATTTACAACTTGACCTCTGTCAATGGAAAACTAAACTAAGGCATGCTCTTTTTACACAATACTCAAAATCTATGCTCTTATTACACAGTGTCAAAAAGGTTTGAAAGTCTTTACAAAAATGCACATCAAGTCTTCCTAGTGAACGATAAAAGGAAATTATTTGCAATGGTCGGTAATTTTCCATGCTAGACACAAAACCCATGTTTTAGATTTTCTTGAATCATCTCCAAATGCATGCAATTTGCTTGTAGATCTGCCCTCTAACATGTTCTTGACATTTCTAAGAAAATGCTTGCCATCATCACTGATGCATTCCAAGGCCAAGTTAAGAATCCGAATCAAGTTCTGAAAGATGATTGAGTTCTACATTCAATTACTTGTAAGACCATTTCATCTTGTGCCATGACTCCACTTCTAAATTTAATTGTGCTTGAAAAAAAACTTGCCTTTCTCCTTATATGATCTTGATTCATCTCCAAATGCATGCAATTTGCCTGCAAAACTGCCATCTGACATTTTTTTGACATTTCTAGAAAATGCTCAGTATCATCACTAAAATGCACTTCAATGCCAAGTTAAGGATCCAAATTAAGTTCTGAAAGACAATTTGAGTTCCACATTCAATATCTATAAGACAATTTCATTTCGTCATGACTCCACTCTGACATTCAATTGTGCTTGAAAACAAAGTTGGCCATATTTGCATAATTAAGGTAAATGCATGCCAATAACTTTAAAATACATGCGTACGGCAAAGTAGGCATGCCTAGGTTTGAAATTTGAACTAGAATTACTTCTAAGTCTTCCACACCTATATGTGAATTCAAATACATGTAAGATAGCTTGCTTAACCAAGGATGCTCCTTCATAAATAGACTAGCCACTTAAGCTCCATGCCAACAAAGCATAAAAGGTGTGAAGAACTTGCAACAATTAATTAATGAGAATACATGAGATAACAGAAATAACAGAACTTAGAATCACTTTATTGATCGCAGGCCACTTCGAGGGGGCAACTTCCTTTGAGCAAGCTCAATACAAATAACTTCACGGTGCCTTCATTGGCCTCAACACACACTTATATACTAAATCTATGACCAATACTATGGGTCAATACCATGGGACATATAATACTACGGGACGACTTACAAAGCATATGCGTCCAATACTATGGGCCAATACCATGGGCTAATACAAACTATGGATTAACAAATACTACGGGACGACTTACAAAGCATATGCGTCCAACAACAATATACTAACAAAGTAAAGAGAAGGGTTAACATGGGTTCCTAACATCCCCTCTCCCTTAGAAAAAACTTTGTCCTCAAAGCTTTAGATGTGGAAATTGATGTAGAATCTGAAGAAGTGGTTCCCTTGTAGCATCCTCGCGTTGCATTCCGGGCCACTGATGCCTTTTAAGTTTCAGGGAGGATCGCTTGGAAGGATGTAGACGAAGAAGAACCATATCAGCTGCGTGAAAAGAGCGCTCAGAACGGTGCTGATCAACTTGTTGTTTCAGTCGAATTCTTGCCATGTGAAGATTGTCCCGCAGAATGAGAAGAATTTGATCGCGGTTTCGAAAAACCGAGTAAATTGCCTGAACTGGGGAGCTGCTGAGGGTGTATGGAAGAAGAACTGGCGGTGCCTATCCATAGACTGCTTCATATGGTGTCCTTTTAGATGTGGTATTGTACCACTGGAGCGCTTCTAGGAAATCCATAGAAATAGTTGTCCAAATCTGTGTAGGGATGGGCAAGGGTTCGAGCAGTCCCGAAAGGAGTATTGTTTCACCCTTGTTGACATGACAAGTATCACAGTCAACCACCATCTGTTGAATTGTCATTTTCAGTCCCTGCCAAAATAAGTTACATTGTTAACGGTCATATGTTTTGAGGAACCCAAAGCACCCTGTTGATCAAGAAGCATGGAGTTCATAGAAGAGATAACCATGTTGAACAGATTGCAACCAATTTGGAACAAGCAAATAAATAACTGTAAGAGAAAATGGCTCATAAAATGTGAGAGAAGGAGCATCTGCCACCATGTTGTCCTTACCCTTCTTGTAAGTGATCGCATAGGCAGAACCCATGAGTTGGATAACCCATTTCAAGTGTTATGGGGAGGAGACTTGTTGTTCAAGGAAAATTTTCAGACTCTGGAGCACCTCTAAAGATCAGTCTTGATGCAGAAATAATTCCTTAATAGGTATGGCTGCCACTTCTGTACTGCATGCAAAATAGCTAGCAATTCCTGCTGAGATGTAGATGCGGCTAAATTCTTACCGGAAAGGTCTCTTGAAGGCGACAAGCCCACTGGTTCAACAAAGACACCTGCATATCTATCCAAGGAAGTAGTGGAGACCGTTGATGGGTGCATTTGAATGGAATGGAGTTGAGCAATGACACCATGTGAATTCTTCTTAAGGATCTTTTCTAGGCAATGCGAACTGATGATGCAGAGAGACCCTTGTTGTAAGCCCACAAATTTTTGTTGTTTCCCATTGACTGAAAACTGCATCCAAAGTTTAACAAAATCCCATAAGATGGGGCCAAGTGTGCGTAACCATTAAACACCCAAAACCACATCACATCCACCTAGGAACAAGGCAAACATGTCAGAGCACAGGTTATAATCTTCTAGAGAGATACGCACATTGTGACACTTCCCCTTGCAAGGTAAGGTACCCCCATTGGCAACCATGACTTCAAAGTTGGAGCAAGGATGGACAAAACAATCATCCTGTTTGGCGATCCAAGGGTCAATGAAGTTATGAGTGCTACCAGAATCAATGAGTATTGTAAGAGGAATCTTCTTGAAGTAACCCCTGACCCGCATTGTTTGGGGGGTGGTGACGCCAGATAAAGCATGGAGAGATATCTCTAGTTGGTCATCCTGAGATGGGGAGTCAATAGGCGACTCCTGAATGTCGACTTGATCATCCATTGTATCTGGAGCTTCTTCACCAATTTTAGTGGTAGGCGGAGAATCCATATCCAAGAGATAGAGCTTTTGCTGAACACATTTATGTCCTCGAGTGAATTTCTCATCACAATTATAACAAAGCATTTTTTCTCTGCATGCCTGCATCTCTGTTTCAGACAAATGCTTGATAGGAGTTGATAGAGGAGCTGGCGGGATGGGAGGTTGTTGAGAACCCATATTTCAGAAGGGAACAAAAGTGGGTTTGGAACGTTGTTGGGTTGCAATCTTGTCTTCTACCAACTTAGCCAACCCCAAGGCTTCCATCATTGTGTTGGGGATAGAACATTTTAACCTCTGAGCAGGTTTCATCCTTATGACCACTGATAAAACAACTCCTGTAGAATTCATCAGACAATCCTTCTGTGTGATTGTCTAGTTTCTCAAATTCTGTCTGATACTCTCTCATAGTGCCAATTTGGCGAAGTTTAGTGACGGCTCCTATGAAGTCATCAAAAGAACTAGGACCAAATCGTTGCAAAAGGAGATGGCAAAAATGTGGCCATTTTGGCTCTTCATGAGCCTTGATGTACCAACGGTACCATTGAAGAGCTTCCTATTCCAAATGAATTGATGCAAGTGGAACTTTGTTGACATCAAAAGTATTATGCAGACCGAAATACTGTTCTGTACGATAGATCCATCCAGTCGGATCAGTACCATTGAAGCGAGGAAAATCAAGCTTCGGACCACGAAAATTGCTAGAAGAAGAGAACCCATTGTTTGATGAAGACTCAGATTGTCGTTTGTTGTTCATGGCTAAATGCTCAAGATGGAGGCCGAGAAATTTTTCATCAAGATCCTGGAGTTTGGCTTGGATGGCTACAAGTGCTTCCTCCATGGTTTTTGCTCTTGCGCGGGTGACCAAGAGGAGTTTTTTTTTTTTGGGGGGGGGGGAATGGGTAGAAAAACACAAACAAAAGCTTATTTAGTAAAGGGAAATTTGGATTCGGGAAAAACTTTGATGGGTAATTGGGGTTTGACTAGGTTTTGGACACTTTCAAATGAACAGAGAATAAGAAAATGAGGATTTCAGAAGCGGGGTGAAAGAATGAGAAAAGTTATCAGAGAGGAACAAAGAAGCAGAAATAGGGAATGAACATGGTGGCAAAATTTGGAGGCGAGTGGGTGAAAATTGAAGATGTTATGGCAAACCCTAAAAGTAGACAAATGTGAGATTTCTGGCTTTGGGAAGTAGAATTTGGGATAGGGTTCTCATAAATGAAATATGCAAAATGGGATTGCAGGGATGTCCGAGAAGTTTCAAGGGAAACATGTTTTTATTTTTATTTTTAGAAATGGATCTGCAACGACGCGAAAGGGATCGGAACAATTGGATCTGCAACGACGCGAAAGGGATCAGAACAATTGGATCTGCAACGACGTGGAAGGGATCGACAACAAATAGATTTGAAACAGCGCCAAATGGATCGAAAACAGCTGGATCTGAAATGACTTTCAGAATAGATTTGAAATGGTTGGATCTGGAACGGCTCAGAATGGATCTGAAACGGCACGAAAGTGATCGGAAACAGTTCAGCTGAAAATAGATGTGGACCCCAAGTATGTTCGACTTCCCAACAGTTCAGGGGTTTCACTCGGCCATCAATGTTGTTTGACGGCTTGCGTATTGGGGCAATACCCCTCACTCAACGGCTCAGGTAAAACTGATAACCGCTTTGCCACAAACGACAGCTCTTGATTTACCTCACGGGTGAGAACTAGTCAATCAGGTAGGGGTCGTTTCCCTTCTCGCTGGCAGGTCCTCTCAATGGGCCAGCTATTTTGGGGTTCCTGTGGTACTTCTCATAATGAGTTTTAGGGATTATGCCCAAGTACTTCCCACAGTTAAGCGGATAGAGATTATTCCCAGATCCGAACTTGCAACAGATGCAAAAAAATTTTTTTGGCAGAAATTCCACCCAACGAGCCCAAGAAAGTGCTTTGATACCAGATGTGAAGAACCTGCAACAATTAATTAATGAGAATACACGAGATAGGAGAAATAACAGAACTCAGAATCGCTTTATTGATCGCAGGCCACTTCGAGGGGGCAACCTCCTTTGAGCAAGCTCAATACAAATAACTTCACGGTGCCTTCATTGGCCTCAACACACACTTATATATTAAGTCTATGCCCAATACTATGGGCCAATACCATGGGACATATAATACTACGGGACGACTTACAAAGCATATGCGTCCAATACCAGGGTCTAATACAAACTATGGATCAATAAATACTACGGAACGACTTACAAAGCATATGCGTCCAACAACAATATACTAACAAAGTAAAAAGATGGGTTGACATGGGTTCCTAACAAAAGGGAACACCACCTCTGTCACTAATACATGTGTAGGGCAAAGTAGGCATGCCTGGGTTTGAAATTTGAACTAGAATTACTTCTAAGTCTTCCACACCTATATGTGAATTCAAATACATGCAAGATAGCTTGCTTAACCAAGGATGCTCCTTCATAAATGGACTAGCCACTTAAGCTCCATGCCAACAAAGCATAAAAGGGAACACCACCTCTGTCACTATGCAATATACAAGTGCATCAAGAAACCATTGGATCCTTAACTCACTTTGACACTTAGTTCAAGCCATCAAAGCAAACACAAGGTGGCATTTGGCTACATATGCAAGCCCAAATGTAAACAACCACTAAACTCTGGGAACAAAGAGCAGACAACAAAGCCAACACCAACCAGAACGGTGAAGAATTCCACATAGCATACCAATAATGAGATTGCAATTATGGAGTGCTGCTTGAAAACAAGCTGCCCCCAGCAAGTTTTGCTCCGATTTTGTTCTTGTCAAATTTGGTCAATTTTGAATCTCTAACCTATGAATCTATGCATGCTAAACATAACTATGGAGGCTTGTAAATTGAATATAGGCGCTGAAAATACTAGAAATAAGGTCCCTTTCTTGTATATTTCAAGTTCAATAGAATATGTATGAGAAAGAAATGCCGGACAACGAAGGTTCTGTGCAGCAACAGAACACAGAGCACGGCATATCTAATGAGCCTTATGGACGTCACTTGAGTATACAGGAGATTTAAGGTCATCATATCAGTATGACCATACACGCTACATATACTGAATAGTTGACAAAAGGATCAAAAGGACAGACTATACAAGAGATTGTCCACATATATATGAAGGGACGTAATCCTTTGTAAGGTTATAACGTTTAATAATTAATATATGTTTATATATTAGGTATAGGAAACCATGCTCGGGTCTCTTTTTGTCTAGAATGTTAATCTTTTAATTCAATTAAAAGAAGGTTTAGCTATGTATATCGCTATTTTTTTATCAAATTATCATTGATCCATCTTTAAAATGATAGGAAACAGCCGTTATCCCTTAGAAATTTCTTGATGGGCTATATTGGATACGAAATTGGTGGCATTGAGGTAATAACCATAGAAAACTCATGGGTAGAAATATGTACAGTTCAGGCTGTAGCTACACAATTTAGTTATGTTGCTAATTTTAATTAACATTACCAGTAATCCTTACAAGAACATGATCCATCCTTAAAATGATGGAATCGGTTTGCATCTCTTACAATGATTTCTCGAGTAACAATCTTGGATATGAATTTGGTGGCATTGTGGCAGTCACCACATACACGAAGGTTTTTTGTGATCTGGATAGGAGTTCTTGGGCTTGTGTTGAAAAGACCAAATGCAATGGCCAGCTTCTCACTATGAATACAGAGCATGTGTTCCTTCACCTCCTCCTCCACATTGTGCAGCACAAAGTCCGTCTCCGGCTCATATCCTGCTGCCTGCATCTGCTCAGCTAAGGCCTCTAATGTTGCATAGATGTTCTCAGATTGAGGGTGTAATCTGTCTCCCACGTGAAATCTGTGAACCCTGTTATTCACTTCAACTATGCTGTATCCCGGTGTCTTTTTTAAACCCCCCTCTCTCATCATTGATCTCACCTTTGCAACATCATTCCATCTCCCAGCAGCAGCGTAGATATTTGATAGTAGTACATAGCATCCAACATTTTTGGGCTCTAATTCAAAAAGATGTTTAGCTACATGTTCTCCCAGCTTGAGATTGCAGTGAATTCTGCAAGCACCAAGTAAGGCACCCCACACAGTGGCATCAGGTTCTACTGACATCCTTTCTATTAAGATTTGTGCCTCTTCCAGTTGCCCAGCACGGCCAAGAAGATCAACCATACAAGCATAGTGCTCCACGGTGGGCATGATACCATAATCTTGTCTCATGCAATTGAACCATTGCCAGCCCTCATTCACCAGCCCTGCATGACTGCATGCAGATAACACACAAGTGAAGGTGATTTCATTTGGCTTCATGCCTGACTGCAGCATTTGATTAAAAAGTTCAAGGGCGTCCCCACCATGTCCATGTATTCCATATCCTAGAATCATGGCACTCCACGTTACGACATTTCTATGAGATGCCCTGTCAAACAATTGGCGTGCATATTCTACACTTCCACATTTGGCATACATATCTACGAGAGCAGTTTCCACAACAACATTCATCTCAAAGCCACTTCTAACTATGTAGGCATGGATCACCTTGGCTAGTTGCAAGGATGCCAATTGGGCACATGCTGAGAGCACACTCACCACAGTGAATGAGTTAGGTTCCATGTCTGCCAGTTGCATTTCATTGAATAGTATCAAGGCTTCACTAGCATGACCATTTTGGACATGCCCTGCAATCATTGCATTCCATGAAATAATATTTTTTCGAGAGATTTTATCAAATATCTGGCGAGCAGCCTGTACATCCCCACACCCTGCATACATAGTTACAAGAGAATTCTCCACAGAAACATCTGACTTGAATCCATTTTGAATTATGTAATAATGGATCCTCTTGCCTTGTTGCAAATCTCCTAACTGAGCACATGCCCTGAGTAAACTAACCATGGTGACCGAGTTGGGTTGCACATCTGACAGTCGCATTTGACGATAGATCTCCATCGCCTCATCGGCCTGCCCATTATGAACATACCCACCGATCATTGCATTCCAGGAGACTTCATTTCTTATGGACATTTTGTCAAACAAGTGGCGTGCAATCTCCACACTTCCACATTTACCATACATGTCAATAAGAGCTGTCGCCACAAAAACATCAGACTCAAGTCCATTTCTGATAATGTAAGCATGAATACACTTACCTTGCTGCATAGCTTCCGTGTCTGTGCACGCAGGGAGCACGCCTGCTACCGTCACAGTGTTGGGTTTCATGCCTACCAGCAACATCTGATAGAAGAGAGCCAATGCATCATTAGCATGCCCATTCTGAGAATACCCAGCCATCATCGAATTCCATGAAACCACATTCGCTGTGGGAATCTTGTCAAACAAACGGCGTGCAGCGTCCACACTCCCGCACTTTGCATACATAGCTACAAGTGAATTCAGCACAATCACATCCGAATCAAAGCCATTTCTAACTACACAACCATGAATCTCTCTTCCTAGTTCCACAATACCCATATGCGCACATACCTGCAGGGCGCTTACCATGGTAACCGAATTCGTTACCACACCTGCCATTAGCATTTGCCGAAACAATGCTAGTGCCTCATTGGGTTGCCCATTCTCGGCATACCCAACAATCATCACATTCCAAGTCACTGAATCTCTTTCAGTCATTCTACCAAACAGTTGGCGTGCAATCTCTATTCTCCCAAACTTGCCATACATAGCCAGGAGAGAATTTCCAACAAATACATCTGACTCAAATCCAGTTCTCTGTATATGATCATGAATCTCTATTCCCTCTTCCACAGCCGAGAGTCTCGCACAAGCTTTCAACACAAAGGGGAACGTGAAATTGTCTGGATGGATCCCTGTCGATAGCATTCTGTAATACAGTTTAAGTGCTTCCTGGTATGGCCCATAGGTGGCATATCCTCTGATCATCATATTCCATAAAAGTATATTTGGTTTTTGTATTTTGTCAAACACTCGGCGTGCATTCTCCATTCTGTTATACAATACATACAATCTAACAAGTTTATTGACCAGAATTAGATTTTCATGAAATCCGGTTCTGTACATGAGAGCATAAATCCCATTCAGTTGTTTTATGTTGGTGCAGGCCTGCAATAGGGAAATGTATATATTACAATCGACTGAGTTTTGGGTTTCTTGTTTTCGCTTTGATTTTTGTGTTGCTTGTGCTTTCACAGCAGTGTCAACAGCAGCGACAGATGCATCGCTGAGAAGGGTATTATTGACAGAAATATCAGTAGCTAAAATGGGCTGATTTCTGCTGGCAGTGTGATGAAAACCCCAATTAGATGATGGGAATTGCGGAGAGTATTCCATAGGCACTGCAGAAGCCGTGATAATAGATGATGATGAAAACCAGAGAGAATAAGTATGCATTATTAGTCCACACCATCAGTGCCGACGGTAGCCAGGCCAATTCTATGTCTATGGGTTATCACTCCTCCGACATATTTTCGGCCTGAGGTGTATGGGATATTTCTTCTTTTATGTTTATTATTAGTATTATTGGTGTTTTATGTTTATTAGTAGTATTAGGCGATGATATGTATTATTGTTTTTAAGTTCGATTATATGTTTCATTTTTATTCATTAATATTAATATTTCAGTTTTTACTTTTCATTTTTATTTATTAATTAATATCTTAATTTTTATAAAATTGAGTGAAAGTTCCATTAAAATTTATATTTACAAATAATTTTTTGAAAATTTTATATTTACAAATAATTTTTTGAAAACTTTTGTTCACATTTTATTAGATAAGAAGTTATGAATTTACTATTTTTATTATTGGATATTAAAAAATTTAAGAAAAAAACAAAAAAAATAATTATACTTAATCTTACTTGCGAGTGATTTGCTATTACTTGGCGTGTAAGTAATTGGTTTGTTTATTATGCTTATAGTAGTTATTGTCATATAACTCATGAGGTGTAAATCAATTGGTTTGTGTGGGGTTTAGTCTTCATCAGGTCACATGTTCAAACCTTAAGAGGGAGGGGTTGAAATATTTAAGGTTTTGGACTATTCCAATGGGCAGGTGATTGTTCTAGGCTTTTGAACTATTCCAATGAGAGGTTTTGGACTATTCCCATGGGCAGACGATTGTTTTAGGTAGTGGAGCAGAATGCATCCTTGGAGAGGACCCAGAATGGAGACTAAGTTAACACCGTCGAAGATAAGGCTGGACAAAGACATAATTTTCTTTGTTACTTATCGGTTTCTAAAGGATATTCGTTACTTGATCTCTAAAAGATCTTTAACCTATCTCAACTCTTCAACTGACTTATGATTCATTCTCTTAAGGCCCATTAGAAGGCATAGGTACATCATCTGTTCCGAGAGTAGGCTTTTGCTTTTATATGTTATTTTAGGCATTTAGCTTGGTTTGCTCACTTATTTATACTCTTAAATCCCATTAGAAGTAAGTTCGTTTCAACTCTCTAAAGGATCTTACTAGTCAACCTATTTCAACTCTTTGACTAGTTTATGATGCATTTTCTTAAGGCCCATTAGAAGGTAGAGGTGTATCATTTGTTTCAACAATAGGCTTTTATATGTTATTTTTAGGTATTTATACTCTTGTTTTGCTTGTTTATTTATACTCTTAAGGCCCATTAGAAGTAAGCTCATTTCAGCGCTCTAAATGTCCTAACCAGTCAGCATGTTTCAACTCTCTGATTAGCTTATGATGCATTCTCTTAAGGCCCATTAGGAAGCAAAGGTGCATCATTTGTTTCGACGGTTGGCTTTTATCTATTATTTTTAGGTATTTATACTCTTATTTTGCTTGTTTATTTATACGCTTAAGGCCCATTGGAAGTAAGATCGTTTAATCTCTCTAAAGGATCTTACTAGTTAACCTATTTCAACTCTTCAACTAGCTTATGATCATTCTCTTAAGGCCCATTACTGCGATTTTTAAGTATTTATACTCTTGTTTTGCTTTAGAGAAGAAATACATGGTATATATTTATTTTTGTTCAAAAAATTATAAATTGCCAAAGGTAGTGTTTTCGTTTTCCTTGGTTTCTCCCATCTCAAGCTAGTTTCCATATAAGTTACTTAATTTGGTGCTCCTTGAACAAGTTTTAGTTTTGATTTTGATTTATATTGTTTCCATATAAGTTACTTAATTTGGTGTTGTTGGAACAAGTTTTAGTTTTGATTTAGATTTAGATTTTGAGCTTGCTCAAACACATGCTAAGTTTCCAAACATTCTTAGAGTGGCTAGGGAGGTCTGCACCGATTCAATTAGAGTTAGTCCTTGTTAGTTTACTTTAGCCATGACATGTTTATTACTCTGATTTTCTTCATTTATTTGTAAGATTGCTTGTTATTCAATATATTCTGTTTTTTTTAGTACGTGGTGCTATTTTTGAAAGAGTTGGAATCTCTATAACGAACATCATAAGGACCTGATTCTCGATCTTACTCTGCTATTGGTTTTGGTGTTGTATCCGCTTGATGTAGCTGCTTCTATAGCTTCCTTTACTATTTTAACCTACACTCTTACCCTTTACCCTACCTATACCAACAATATAGCTACCTCGATGTAGTAAACCCTATCAGTGGTGTTATGATTCAATGGATAACAAAGAGGCTTTATAAACTATTTTGAAATGTAGTCATAAAATTGTGGAAACTATGGAATATTTTTTCAATTGTCACTTTTAAGTTACTAAGAAGTTATATTTCGAAAATAAATTCCACTTTTAAACTAAGAAGTGACTGATACATTCACTGCATTGATAATTGATGTGATGTGGCATAAGATTTTTGAAAGAGATGGGTGACTGCCTCTCTCAGGGTCGCCAAAGTTGGAGGCGGTGTTGGTTAGACAATTGAACCTAAGCTCTAATACCAGTTGTAATGTCCCAAGGGCCTAAACTAAGGCTCAAGGCCTTATGAGCTAAATAAAACTGAGTAACCTGACGAGTATTCCATAGGCACAACAGAACCCATGATAATAGATGATGATGAAAACCAGAGAGAACAAAAAGTATACATTATTAGTCCACAACATTACTGCCCACAATAGCCAGGAGGTGTATGAGATATTTCCTCTTTTATGTTTATTATTAGTGTTATTGGTATTAGGTGATGATATGTATTTTGTTTTTAAGTCCAACTATGTTAGGAACCTATGTCAACCCTTCTCTTTACTATGTTAGTATATTGTTGTTGGACGCATATGCTTTGTAAGTCATCCCGTAGTATTTGTTGATCCGTAGTTTATATTATCCCATAGTATTGGACGCATATGCTTTGTAAGTCGTCTCATAGTATTATATGTCCCATGGTTTTGACTCATAGTATTGGGCATAGACTTAGTATATGAGTGTGTGTTGAGGTCATTGAAGGCACCGTGAAGTTAATTGTATTGAGCTTGCTCAAAGGAGGATGCCCCCTCGAAGTGGCCCGTGATCAATATAAAATTGATTCTGAGTTCTATTATTTCTGATATCTCGTGTATTTGCATTAATTAATTATTGCAGGTTCATCACATCTGGTATTAGAGCACTTTCTTGGGCTCGTTGGATGGAATTTATGCCAATTTTTTTTTCGCATCTGTTGCAGCTTCGGATTTGGGAATAATCCCTATCCGCTTAACTGTGGGAAGTACTTGGGCATAAGCCCTAAAACTCATTGTGAGGAGTACCACAGGAACCCCAAAGTAGCTGTCCCATTGAGAGGACTTGCCAGCGAAAAGGGCAACGACCCCTACCTGATTGACTAGTTCCCACCCGTGAGGTAAACCAAGAGTTGTCGTTTGTGGCAAAGCGGTTATTAGTTTTACCTGAGCCGTGGAGTGAGGGGTACTACCCCAATACGCAAGCCGTCAGACATCATTGGTGGCCGAGTGAAACACCTGAACTGTTAGGAAGCCGTACATACCTGCGATCCATATCTATTTTCAGTTGAACTGTTGCCGATCACTTCCGCTCCAGATCCAGCCGTTTCAGATCTATTTTGAAAGTCGTTCCAGATCCAGTCACCGTTTCAGATCCAACCGTTTTCGATCCCTTCCGCGCCGTTGCATCGCTGTTGTTGATCCATTTCTGAGAGAAAAAAAAAAGTGTTAAGTATAAAATTCAGTTTTTTCTCCATATCTCCCTTGTTTTCACTCTGTTTTCCCTGAAATTTTCGGGGAACCCCTGTCATCCCATTCTGCATCTTTCATTCCTGAGGACCCTATCCCCAATTCCCCTTCCCAAAGCCCGAAATCCCACATTTGTCTATTTTTAGGGTTTGCCATAACTTCTTCAGATTTACCCAATCACCTTCAAATTTTACCACAGAGTTCCTTTCTGAATTCTGCTTCTTTGTCCCTCTCTACCAAATTTTCTCATTCTATCACCCCGCTTCTGAAATCCCCCTTTTTGCTTTCTTGTCCTTTCGACAATGTCCAAAATCTAGTCAAACCCCAATTACCCATCAGATTGTTTCCCCAATCCAAATTTTCCTTTACTAAATCAGCTTCTGTTTGTGTTTTTCTACCCATTCCACAAAAAAAAAAAAAAAAAAAAAACCTGGTTATGGTTGTCACCCATGCAGGAGCACACACCATGGAGGAAGCACTTGCAGCCATCCAAACCAAACTCCAAGATCTGGATGAAAAATTTCTCAGCCTCCATCTTCAGCATTCAGCCATGAACAATACCAGACAGCCAGAATCTTTTGCAGCCACCGGGTTCTCTTCTTCCAGCAATTTTCGTGGGCCGAAGCTTGATTTTCCTTGCTTCAATGGTACTGATTCGACTGGATGGATATATCGAGCAGAACAATATTTCAGTCTGCATAATACTTCTGATGCCCAGAAAGTTCCACTTGCATCCTTTCATTTGGAATAGGAAGCTCTTCAATGGTACCGTTGGTACATCAAAGCTCATCCCGAGCCAAACTGGACAGATTTTTGCCAACTCATTTTTCCACGATTTGGTCCTAGTGCTTTTGATGATTTCACAGGAGCACTCACTAAACTTCACCAAATTGGCATAGTGAGAGAGTATCAGACAGAATTTGAGAAATTGGCCAATCACACAGAAGGATTGTTTGCTGAATTCTACAGGAGTCATTTTATTAGTGGTCTTAAGGATGAAATCTGCTCAGAGGTCAAAATGTTTTGTCCCAACACAATGATGGAAGTCCTAGGGTTGGCTACGCTGGTCGAGGACAAGATCGCAGCTCAACAACGCTCCAAACCCACCTTTGTTTTCTTCAGAAATATGGGTTCCCAATGACCTCCCATCACGCCTGCTCCTCAACCAACTCCTATCAAGCATTTGTCTGAAATAGAAATGCATGCACGCCGAGAAAAAGGGTTTTGCTATAATTGTGATGAGAAATTCACTCGGGGACATAGATGTGTTCAACAAAAGCTCTATCTCTTGGATGTGGATTCTCCGCCTTCCTTAGAACTTGGTGAAGAAGCTATAGATACAGTAGATGATTAGGTCGACATTCAACACCCACCTGTTGACACCCCATCTCAGGACGACCCACCCGAGATCTCTCTCCATGTTGTAACCAGCGTCACCACCACACAAACAATGCGGGTCAGGGGATACTTCAAGAAGCTCCCTCTTACCATACTCATTGATTCTGGTAGCACTCATAACTTCATTGACCCTCGGATTGCCAAACAAGCTAATTGTTTTGTCCATCCTTGCTCCAACTTTGAAGTCATGGTTGCCAATGGGGGCACCTTACCTTGCAAGGGGAAGTGTCACAATGTGCGTATCTCTATGGAAGATTATAACCTACGCTCTGACATGTTTGCCTTGTCCTTAGGCGGATGTGATGTGGTTTTGGGTGTTTAATGGCTACGCACACTTGGCCCCATCTTATGGGATTTTGCTGAACTTTGGATGCAGTTTAAAGTTAATGGGGCACAACACAAATTTATGGGATTACAACCAGGGTCTCTCTGCATCATCAGATCACATCGCCTGGAAAAAATCCTTAAGAAGAATTCACATGGTGTTATCACTCAGCTCAATTCCATTTAGATGCACCCATCAACAGTCTCCACTACTTCCTTGGATAGATATGCAGGTATCTTTGCTGAACCAATGCGCTTGCTGCCTTCAAGAGACCTTTCTAGTAAGAATTTAGCCACATCTACCTCTCAGCAGGAAATGATGGCTATTTTGCATGCAGTACAAAAGTGGCAGCCATACCTATTAGGGAATTATTTCTGCATCAAGACTGATCTCCCGAGTCTGAATTTTTTTTTGGAACAATGGGTCTCCTCCCCAACACACCTGAAATGGGTTATCCAACTCATGGGTTATCCCTATGTGATCACTTACAAGAAGGGTAAGGACAATATGGTGGAAGATGCTCCCTATCGCACAATTGATGACCCAGTTTCTCTTACAGCTCTTTCCCTGCTTGTTCCAAATTGGTTGCAATATGTTCAACAGGGCTATCTCTTCTATGAACTCCATGCTTCTTCATCAACAGGGCACTTTGGGTTCTGCAAAATGTATGACCGGGAACAATGCAACTTCTTTTGGCAGGGACTAAAAATGACAATTCAACAGATGGTGGCTGACGATGATACTTTCCAAGTCAACAAGGGGGAAACGACACTCCTTTCGGGATTGCTCAAACCCTTACCCATCCCTACATAGCTTTGGCCAACTATTTCTATGGATTTCCTAGCAGCGCTCTAGTGGTACAATACCACATCTCAAAGGACACCATATGAAGTAGTCTATGGAAAAACACCGCCAGTTCTTCTTCCATACACCCTTAGCAGCTCCCCAGTTCAGGAAATTGATTCGGTTCTTCGAAACCGCAATAAGATTCTTCTCATTTTGCAGGACAATCTTTACATGGCCAGAATTCGCCTGAAACAACAAGCCGATCAGCACCGTTATGAGCGCATTTTCCACGCAGTTGACAGGGTTCTTCTTCATCTACAACCTTCCAAGCAATCCTCCTTGACACTCCAAATGTGTCAGTGGCCCGAAATGCAACCCGAGGATTCTACCGGGGAACCACTTCTTCAGATTCTGCAACAATTTCTCCAACCAAAGCTTTGAGGACAAAGCTTTTTCTAAGGGAGAGGGGATGTTAGGAACCTATGTCAACCCTTCTCTTTACTATGTTAGTATATTGTTGTTGGACGCATATGCTTTGTAAGTCGTCCCGTAGTATTTGTTGATCCGTAGTTTATATTAGCCCATAGTATTGACCCATAGTATTGGACGCATATGCTTTGTAAGTCGCCCCGTAGTATTATATGTCCCATGGTTTTGACTCATAGTATTAAGCAAAGAATTAGTATATAAGTGTGTGTTGAGGTCATTAAAGGCACCGTGAAGTTAATTGTATTGAGCTTGCTCAAAGGAGGTTGCCCCCTCGAAGTGGCCCGTGATCAATATAAAAGTGATTCTGAGTTCTATTATTTCTAATATCTCGTGTATTTGCATTAATTAATTATTGCAGGTTCATCACAAACTACATGTGCCATTTTTATCTATTAATATTAATATTTCAGTTTTTATTTTCCATTTTTATATACTAAGATCAATATTTCAATTTTTATAAAGTTAAGTGAAGGTTTCATTAATTTATATTTACAAATAATTTTTTGAAAAATTGTGTTCACATTATTTTATTAGATAAGAAGTTATGAATTGACAATTTTATGGATATTAAAAAATAAAGAAAAACAAAATTATACTTAATCTTATTTGCCAGTGATTTGCTATTTCTTGGTGTGCAAGCAATTGGCCTATAAACCATGCTTATAGTAGTTATTGTCATATAATCCAGGAGGTGTAAACCCATTGATTTGTGTGAGGTTTAGTCTCTATTAGGTCACAAGTTCAAATCTCACGAGGCAAAGGTTGAAATATTTAGGCTTCTGGACTTTACCCATGTTTTTTATCTCCATTTCCTAACTTAATGATCGAGCAAGTCAATCATAAGTAAAGTGGATTTAATGAAAAGGTTTGTTATCGCTAAAACGAACACTTTTTCCCAATGGTCGAAGATGTAATGGGAAGGGTTATATATATGTAAAAGTAAAGGATGAGGGCAAGTATCAATGGTCCAAGATGTAATGGGAAGTGTTATATATATGTAAAAGTAAAGGATGAGGGCAAGTATCAACCCTTCGAGCGAGCTTGTATTGTCAGTTAGGAGCGCAAATTATGATTTGCAAGTATTTTTTTCAAAATATAGTAGAGTATGGGGGAATTGAACCCCACCCCACTCCATACTTTCTGAATAGCCCAGGCCTCCTTCACTCAGTGAGTGAGCTACAATCTTTTGTCCTTGCAGGTTCCTCATTGGCATTTGTAATATGTGATGGCATATATATCCCAAGATTCTTTATCCCAAGGGAGAGCCTCTATCCCAGGGGTCGCCTACCTTGCTGAGTCACAATTTTCTGGTATATCTGGTTTACGGGCTGTTGGATATACCTTTAGATAGTTGCTGTTCCCATGATTAAAAAAAAATGTGATGGCATATATATGCAACCGTAGATCGCTCAATAAATATTTGGAATCGAAATAAGAGTAATGTAACCTTCAGTTGTTTAGATATACGATAAACCAGAGAATGCAAAGGTTTTGCTGACATGGAAAGCAAGTGCGTACTGACTTGAGGGATGATAAAGCTCTCGGAGAAGCAATCTTTATTTCGTTTGTATAGAGGAATTACTTGAGACGTGGGTATTTATTTTTGGGAGAGCTTTCTCTTGCTGTCATCATCTAAACGCCCAGCGATCATAATGGTGTCATGGAGAATTCAGTCAAAACTTTGTTTTAAAAAATGCTCCACGTAACGAAAAACCTTACTGCAAAAGTCTTAGCGAAGCAGATTGATGTGCAACAATCGTGCTATCTTAATATGATCCCAATCAACGCCGCAATAAAGGGAAATATAAATTTGGAATTAATATAAAACATCAAATAAGCACGATGGTCTTTAAAGGATGCATTTATGGGCAAAGAGAAAAAGATTAGGTAGATGAAGATGAGAAAGAGAGAAGTTGTTAGGAGGAAATGCTATTATTTTATTAGAAAAAGAAATATACATATGTTAAGTGAAGTGAAGTAAAATTCATTTTGTTAAAAATTTCTTCGATTTTTTAATTTGTGGAAGCCTTAGTCCATTGAGAGTAAGTTAAGATATAGGTTGATTCTTGAAACTTCTCGTTAAAAATTATAACTGTTAAGTAACTCTTTAAAAGAGAGAGATATATTACTATAATTGTTAAGTAACTCTTTAAAAGAGAGAGATATATCACTCCCTAGAGAGGCTCGTTTATGCAAAATTCATAGCAGATTCATTTGTTTTTTCTTATTCATTTCATTTTTTTATATTTTTTTCTTAGAGGATTTAAGATGTTGAGGTATTCTCTTAGAAGTTTGCAAACACTCACAGCGTTGATTTTGGTTTGAACCATTGTAATTTGATGTTGTAATGTGCAATGTTACATTATGTCTTACATGGTTTTGAGAATTATACATGACCCAAACTTCCCAGAGTTTGAAAGCATAGCTATTTGCTGAAAAATGTATGAAAAGTTTTACTGATAAAGAAAATTATTTTTTTGGCTTGTTTTAGTTTTCATTTTTCTTAAATTGCCCATCTTTTACATATACATATTTTTCAAATTTTATTTTGTATTTCTAAATTTTCAAGTTTTACATTTTACAATTTACATTTTATTGTTATATTTATTTCACATGTATGTATATATATTTTGTTCTTTCTTTATTGTTCATTTTTGCATTATATTTTATTCATTGTTTCATGTAATGTCCCCAATTTGAAAATTTTCCCAATTTGGCCAATTTTTTAATCTTGGACTAGTGAAGCTCCAAACTGTCCCAAATGATCCCAAATGGTTTCGAACTATGTCCAGAATGGATTGAGGTGTATTAGGACACCCTAATACAACTATTGTATGGTGGGACACCTTTTAAATACTTCGGCAACTTGCATTTACAATTAGAGAATGAAAGGCAAAATTACTAGGAAAATCGATGTTGAAACCCCCAAGGGTAGATGGCTCCAAAAGACTCCTAAGGATTTCAAATTGGGACTGAGAGTGTTTGAAGGTTATTATGACATAAAAATGAGGCTGATAGGTGCTTGGACACTCTCAAAATACTTCTGCAACATTCATTTGTAATCAGGAGAAAATAGGGAATTTACTAGTAATTTCGAGGTTCAAACCCCAAGGCTAGAGGTCACTAATGGCTTCCCAAATGCAGTACGACCCTCCCAAATTTAAAAATAGAGACATTGAATAGTTATAGGACTTCAATGGGAATCTAAATGCATCATTAATCAGATCCTAAAGGCTTCTACAACTCCCATAAATCAGAGATTCGTAAACATGTCTTAACATAGGGGGAAATGAGAGAAAAAATCTATAACTTGCTATGAAATTTGTGAGAAATGTTACAAGGAATTGCATAAGGTGTATGAAACTTCTTTAGTATATTAATGGCTATCCAAACAACAATAAAAACACAGATATTTACTGATACAAGTTGATACCAAACAAGTTCAAGCTCTCTTAACAAGATATATGGGAAAATGGCTCGAATCTCTTCCTTGAATGTAAATATCACTTGAAATACATAGTGTTTCGAGCTATGGCTCTCAAGATATGATTATTACAGATTTATATAGCATCTAACATGTCCATGAATTCTAAATAGCATTCCTTCACTAACTATATGCAACCACAAGTGCGCTATGCAAAAGCTATGGGGAAAATGACACCATTCATACATAGTTTGGCATTTTTACATGGTTTTACTTGGAGTTTCGACCTGAAGTATATTTTAACATCGATTACAGAGTGTGGAAATCATATTACAAATAAATTGGGCCCCTTGGACTCCGCCAAATAGATCAACATCTCTCCATGTGCGCCCTTCCTCCAAGAGCAAGGATATAGAGAGAAAATTGGAAGAGATGTGGGAGCAAGTTGAAGAAGAAGCGATCACGAGAAGACTTGTAGCTTCAACCTGTAACAAATGACTCCATTTTATCTCCAAATGAAAGTTCTGAATGGCCTCTCCAATTTTCAATTAGGATCGGAATCTTTCATCCTCGAAATTGGTACTAAGGGAAGTAGAGTAAACACTACACTAGCATGGACAAGCTATGTTCTCCAATTTTCAAAATGAGAAATGATAAAAATATATTTTCCTTCTTTGTTCTTGTCTTTTATAAACTTCCCAAGTCCTCCATGGTTCAAATTCCTTCCAAAATCCTTCTGCCAACTCAAGTTGGGAAGAGATTCCAATGTGTGCCACTTGTCCAACAATTCCTATTCTCCATCTTCCCTCAATTCGAATGGGGAAGCTGCTTGGTTGCCATAACTCCCTTGTGCACCCTCTTGGAGGCTATTTTTAGCCCTGACATGTCATATATGTCATATATCAGCAATCAGGTTTGAAATTTTTCATAAGTGTCATAGAATCTTCATAATTGTTGTCATAGGAGTTAGGGAATCTAGCTCCAAGTGTCACAATTCTTCTAAGATGCCTCTTCCTCTTCCATGGGAGTTTCTCTTCCACTCCAATTCGACCTTAAATGATTCATTCCATGAATAATACCTCTTCAACTCCCCCAAGTATGTTACCCTTCATCTTGAACTCGAATTGGTGAGAGAATAATGCTAAGTGTAGTGGGGAATCTTGCCACATGTGGGTCCCACAACCTCTTATGTGCCCTCATGATCCAATGCCACCTTATTTTATTTTTATTATTATTTTTTTGACCCATTTAATGTGAATTTGTAAGTCTAAGGTCATTTTGGGTCTTGTAGCTCCCTTATTCCAACTTTTAATTCTTCCACCCCCAACCTAGGGAACTAGTAATTTTCGTCTATGATAGTTCATGTGGATGGGTATATTACGACTTTAAATTGAGAATCTATCTTAATGTGGCCCACCTTGTCTATTTGGATCTAATTTTACATTATTACTAACTTGGACATAATTCTTGGCAATTATTTGGCCCTTAGCACCAATTTGACAAACTATCATGAGTATGGCCAAGTGGCTTAGGCCATTGTGACCCAATGCAAAATTTGGGGACATGACATTTCAATTTATAAAAAAAAAACACAAAAACATGTTTCATTTTCTTTTATTATGTATATATTTCCTTTCTAAAATTTCTTTTCTTTAGTTATATTACTTTAAAATAAAAAACAACAACATATTTAAAAAAATAAAATATAACCTTTCATTTTTAAAAAATAAAAAGATAACTCTGAGTCGCTCCTCTTGCACATAAGAAACTCGTTGTAGAATAGAAGAAAGAAGAAGAATCCGATCTCTGACTTTGGTGAAGATGATTCAGAACTTACAATTCGACCTGATTATCTCCAGTACCTGAAAATACACTCAGTGATAATGGTTGGATGCCATCATCCTCTCACAGAAAGCTGGGGCACATATCCCATGCTTGACTAGGGGCACACCTCCCAAGCCTTGGATGCACAAATGCATTCATTAAATTTCTCACACTAGCAAAAGATGTGAATTGGAGTTGGAATCCTTCTTTTATAGAATTCATGTTGACCTGTTGAGCAAGTTACTTGGCTTGGTGACCCGTGACAATAGGTCACCCATGAGTGGACATACTTTCCTTGCTTTGCTTTGCTTTGATTTTCTTTGGCTTTCCTTTTTCCTCTTTTTTCCGACTTTCCTTCTTTTCTAAACTTTCCCGCTTTCCGGATTTATGCTGCTTTTCCTCAAATATTCCTCTTTTCTCATTTTTGGCATCATTTTTGGACTCTAGTGCTTACTTGACTTCTACTCCAAGTAATTCCCCCAACCTTATCCACTAATTCGAATTGGTGGAACAATTTATCCATTTATTCAACATAACAAATAAAAATATTAATTGCACCAATAATATTAAATGCTCCATAATGATTTATTCCAAGTAGGTAGAAAACTATGGATAAATTTAAATGCACACTCCTAATTAATTAATTGCCTCATCTTAACCCCTCATTAATTAACTAATTCAATCTGTCACTAGGATCCATGGGGTTCAATATTCTTCATGGTGCTGACAGAATGAGAACATGATAGTCCTCCCCTCCCAAGATTGCTTGTCCTCAAGCAAAATATCCCAAGAGGTCCATCATGCTTTTCCTGCACTATTCTGATCATAATCATCTCTCCAAGAAAATATTTACTACATCTGTAACTGAACATGTCTACTTCTATCCAAGTGAAGCAACTGGAAAGTGTGTCAAGATCCCATAAGAATATCAGAAATGCAAAGGTACCATTACTATGTAAACTATAAGTCCATCCAAGGAGGTGTTCCCTATGTGGGAAACTGAAACCAAGTGCAACATAGATGAACTAGTGCAAAAGAGGGTTGGCTTGCTCCATCATGCCAACATGCAAACAATTGCTCCAAGGACAAGCAATTCCAGGATCCCATTACTTGTATGGCACCCCCATGGATCAGAATACCATCCAACAAAATCCGTTAAGCGAAAGAGTGTCTGGATCCCACTGTTCATGCTACGTCTCCCCAAACATTAGTAACAAAAAAAAACTGCATCATATGAAATGTTGGGAAAGATGGAAACATCATACCCCCATATTGGAAAACCATCCTTTCCAATGCAACTCCAAAACTTTGAAGGCCCCTCAATCAAGATATGAAACTCTCCAATGTAGGGATGAATCAAAGAGAGACTATACATCCCCAAATATTCCTCCAAAAAGTGAGGCCACAATTCCACCAGTCTTTCCATTCCAACTGAAAAGTTCTCATGTGACCAATGCACACAAGGAACAAGTGTGTTATCCATGAAACTCAAGTGACAAGCGTGAGGATCCCATGTCCTAAAATGCTGCTCCAAAAGAGAGTAAGTTGTATCAAAATCAGCCATGTTCATGTTTCCCTCAAAAAATGAGGTATCATGCTCTCTATGGAACTCAACAGTGTTCGGGTACACAGGGTACTACCAAAGGACCGAACACCAAGAGCAACCACTTCACACAAACAGATCATAGATCAACACACTGATGTTTTGACGTGGTTTAAACCCTCTTGAGGGAAACACTCCACGGCCCCGGCCAAATAGCTTCTACGGAACAATTTATTATGCAAAGAAAGAAAGTTGCAAATGAGCTTCTCATAATCGATCAACTAAACAATGACCCTCCATGCTCGTTAAATAGAGATCATGGACCAATCGGGTGGTAAGCCACGGATCAAGGTTAGGTTTGATCTAAGAGAAGTTGATCCGTCGGATCACTCTATGTCGAGAACATATCGTGACCGTTGGATTAAGTATTTACAAATGCATACTAATGCATACTAAAGAAACACACTATCCCTAACGGATATATTACACAAGTTGATCTTAACTAACTCCTAAGTGTCTAAATATCCTAACATCCCCCCTTAAGAACAACTTGGGATCAGATTGAAGGATTTACAAAAGTGACATTATTAGGAGAAGGAAGGAGGCATTAGAGCATATCCCCCCTTAATGACAAGTTCCTGAACTCCTAACATAGATCGAAGTTTAGAAAACTTCGCTTCTGTAAGAGACTTGGTGAAGATGTCTGCAACTTGATCATCTGTAGGGAAAAAGAGCACTTCAAGAACACGATCATGAACAAGATTTCTGATGAAGTGCATATGTAGCTCAATGTGTTTGTTGCATTGATGTAGAACTGAATCTTTGGTAAGCTTAATGGCACTTTGATTGTCGCACCAAAGTGGAGTAGGCTGCTGCTGCTCGAATCCAAACTCTGAAAGGATCTGTCGAAGCCATAAAGCTTCTTGACTGGCATTAACTGCGGCTCGATATTCTGCTTCTGCTGAAGAAAGAGCAAGAGCTTGTTGTTTCTTACAAGCCCAAGTGATAGGTCCAGATCCCAGACTGAAAACATAACCTGTAGTAGACTTTCGATCATCAAGATCGTCGGCCCAATCTGAATCAGTGAAACCAACCAACAAAGGTTTCCCCCCTATACTGTAATGAATCCCAAACTGAACTGTACCTTGAATATATCAAAGTATTCTTTTAGCTGCTTTCCAGTGACTTTCATGAGGTGTTTGCATATAACGGGCAACATGACCAACGACAAAGGAAAGGCCAAGACGGGAATGAGTCAAGTATAAGAGACTACCAACAAGCTGACGATACAAGGTGGCATCGACTTCAGATGAAGTACAAGTGGCAGAAAGTTTGACTCCAGACTGGAAGGGAGAAGGGGATGGTGTACAATATTCCATGTGAAAGCAACAAAGAAGGTCACAAGCATACTTAGACTGAGAAAGAAAGATTCCTTCTTTGGTTTGCAGGACTTGGAGACCAAGAAAATAATGCAAATGTCCTAAGTCTGACATTTCAAAATTTTGTTTAAGACTGGATTTCACATGGGTTATAAGCTTAGGGCCACTACCAGTAAGAATAAGGTCATCAACATATAGAACAAGTATGATGAGATGGTGTCCTACTTTCTTGGTATAGACATTGGGGTCAGAATGGCATCTAGAAAAACCAGTGTCAAGGAGAAAGTTATCCATTTTGGCATACCAAGCTCTAGGAGCTTGCTTAAGGCCATATAAGGATTTCTTAAGGCAGCAGACAAGGCTAGAGTTATTCTGAACATAGCCAGGAGGTTGTTCCATGTAAATTTCCTCCTGTAAATCACCATAAAAGAAGGCAGACTTGACATCCATTTGATGGACTTCCCAGTTGTGTAAGACTGCAAGGGAAAGAACAAGGCGGATGGAGTTCATTTTTGCGACGGGAGCAAAGGTTTCATTGTAGTCAATCCCTTCAACTTGGGAAAAACCTTTGGCAACTAACCTTGCCTTAAGTCTTTCAACACTTCCATCTAATGCATACTTAGTTCTGTAGACCCATTTACATCTGACAAGTTTTCTTCCTTTTGGAAGAGGTACAAGATCCCAAGTATCGCTCGCCATTAAGGAACGATATTCTTCATCCATGGTTGCATCCCAATCTGGATTCCTTGAAGCTTCTGCGAAAGTTTCTGGATCATGATTCTCGGAAACTTGGGCCAAAAGAGAGGAGGCTCGCTGAAACTGAGACGTGTTCGACGTTGATCTCTAGGATCACCAGCAAGATCACTAGCTGCTTCACATGTTGAACGGACCCATCGAGGAAGCACTTGTGCTGGTGCAACTGGAGGAACATGAGTAGGCGGAGGTGGATTTTCATCCTCACTGTCATGTTGTTGCAGCAACATCCCCCCCCAAATTTTTTGTACATATTGGGGCCCCTCCTTTTATTTTTTAGAAGGCTGCCTTAAGAGACCATTTCATCTTTTAACTTTGTTTTTCAACAGAAAGTCTTGCTATTAACTTTTCCAAGTTTCCTTCCCAAAAGACAGAATTCGTGGAAGCTTCCCGAAGATGTGGAAGTTTTCAAGTTATCTCTCCGAAACAGCAGAAGCCACTCGGGTTATTCTCCCGAAACGGCGGGGTGCTTTTGCATGAGCTTCTCGAAAAAAGACTTAGAAACTTTTCGAGAGTTCATGGAACGACTGAAGAAAGCCCCGCGGAACCATTCAACTTTCTCTCCCGAAACGGCGGGAACCGTTCGCATAAATCTCTCGAAACTCCGAAAAGAACTTAGAATGTTTGTGAAATTTGTGGAACCAGTTGGATTTTTCCTCCCGCAGTTGTGGAAGCCTTCACATTAACTTTCTGAAACACCGAAACACTTAGCCCTTTTCGGAACCATTCGCGAAAGCCGTCCGCAACTGCGGAAGCTTTAGGGTTATCACTCCGAAACAGCGGAGCCATTCATCGACCCATTCCGAAACGGTGGAAGCTAATTGCAAAAGCTTTCCGAAACGTCGGAAGCACTCTCGAAGCCCGACCGAGACTTAGAAAATTTTTCAAGTTTGCGAGAGCCTTTTGCGGAAGTATTCGCGGAAACCTTCCGAAACTGCGGAAGCCATTTGCCAAAGCTTTCCGCAATTTCAGAAGCTTTCAAGTTATCATCCCGAAAAGGGGCCGCCGAAAGACTCAAACGTTCATTTAGCTGCAGGAGTCATTTGCTAATTCCTTCCGCAACGTCGGAAACCTTCGTGGAATCGTTCCACAATTGTGGAAGCCATCGGCATATCTCCGTCGAAATTGCGAATGGATATCCATAATCCTCCCGAAGATGAGCCTCCAAAGGTTAAATCGTGGAAAGATTCATTATTCTCTCCCGAAACGTCGAAGGGGTTCATCATAACCTTCCGCAATGGCAGTTGAAATTCACGAGTTCATCCCGTGGGTGGCGATCGCGCATGCATACCGAGACAACGATGTGACCACAACGTACCAATACTAAAAGCCGCATTTTTAATGCGCCACCCACCGTATTAAGACCTCGCACGTGCCCAGTTTATTTAAATAAACGGTGGGTTGGGGCCAACCGCATTGTTAGTTTCGATTATCAAACGCCGTTGAAACGCCCCGTCAAGCCACTCCAGCTCAACTCGCTCGTCCACGTCCGCGTTCACTTCAGCCACCTCATCGTTTGCCAGGTAGGATTCTAACCGTGAAATTTGCTTCATCTGCACGTTAGATTACTTTTCAAGTTTTTCTTTTCGTCTCAGACGTGGCTTGTAGACACTGGTTGCATACTTCATTATTTTAAAACCACCGGGGCCCCATGGACTTTTCATGTCCCCAGTCGAAAGCTCAAACTATAGCCACCCGGGATTTTTCACAAGCCTTAGTCTCGGCGTAGCCACTACCCAGTTCAAATCCTAAGCCAGGCGCCATCGCCCCTGTTCAAGCCTACCATAGAACACCTCGTCAAGTGCCACAAACAACAATGGCGGTCGAAGCCCTCGCCGGTTCATGAATATGAAAGCGTCCCCGTACTCGCATGTTTATAAGTGGGGAAAGCGGCCCCTTATTTCGTCGTAGGACTGTTTTTATCCCAACCTGAGCTACCCCACTATTAGCCATTGGAACCGCAACCATGGAAGATACCATCTCCCCTAGAGCCAGACCGAGAGCAGGTTGTTCCCTCGACATACCTATCCTTTCGGGAGAATTTCGAACCTTGTCCCTTTAAAGAATTAGGATGATTAGATCTAGATTTCTTGTTTGGAGTGGTGTATTTTCTCCCAACATGTAGTTTCACAATTTACTTATATATCTCATTAGCATGATTAAATGGGTGCTGCTCTTTGTTAAAATCTCACAGTATGTTGCACATGTTTATAATGATGCGTATTTGGTCGCTATCAGGGATAAGTCAAAATGCCAAAAGGTGGTAGGAAGAAGGCTAAGATGACGGAAACACAGTCTGCACCACTTAGAACTGAGATCACATTCCAAGATACTAGGTGCACCACCGGTATTCCTCCTGAAATCCGATGGGGTGACATCTATAGGATGATCCGAGACCAAGAGATCCCGGATATGTTGTTAGAAGAGGAGCAGATTTATATTAATATCAGGACTTCAGGCATAGCCAGGGCTGCTACCCGCCCTGAACTGTTCCCATGTTCTGAAGTAATCGGATGGATACTCCAACATACTGATGCAGAGACAAGAGTAATAAATGACAACAGGAAGATAGCCATTGCCTCATTTCACCCAGCATACCTTGCCGCAGCCTATAAATTTCCCTGCCCCCAGCAAGCTCTGACTGATGAATGGCTGGGCAAAATCAACAACATTGACATGGCCAAAAAATTACCGGTCGCAAGCAAGCATTTAAGAAAGAAAGGTAATGACGAATACGACGTCCAGAATCTGAGACCTCCATTCAGGTTGATCGCCTTGATGTTGTGCAGAATCTTCGGCATGCCTGATGGCACCGTGTACAAGATTCAGTGGGTGCCCATCATCCACTTCGTGGCATTTAAAGGAACTGTGTTTGACTGGGACACTCTCCTGTCAGACAGCTTGGCATCAATGATAGTTGCCACAAGAGAAGGACTGGCCTTAAAGAAGGTAGAGTTCTACATGTCCTCATACCTTATTGATTGTGTTTTGGCCAAGTTATCGTTTCCCAACTTAGGCTGCACATGGGACAAGGCCAGCACCCTGATTTATACTGCTTTCAGGATGTTGTGGGCTCAAAATTACAAACCCAGCTACAAGCTCATCTGTGAGGGGTTCATCATGCCCCTATACGAGCAGATATTCAAGGAGGAGCCCAACTGCCTATCGGAGAATGCTATGGAAGTCCTTGAGAATTATGGGGATTTTTATTTTTCAGAGCAAGGCACCTACCTCAGAATGTTTGGAGGGATTAAAGCTCCATATATTCTGCCGAGGTATGCCACTGACTATGTGGTCCTTAAAGAGGCAGTGAGACAGATTTTCCTGGATAGAATTGGATCCGTGCTCCATAAGCAGCATAAGGCCTCCTTTCCCCCTCTACCTTTCTGCATAGGGGCTTACAAATTCTCAGGGGTTGCCTCGGCCGAGGAGTTTGTTCAGGAGCTGAAAGCCTTCCACTTCGGTGAGGTAATCTTCCATAGGAATGATAGGAAGGGAAAAGTTGCTGAGCATTGTAAAGAAATTTATGCTCACTTTGAGTACGCTCACTATCATGATGCCGAGGAAGAGGCATTCAGAGGCATCAACAACATGGCCGAGCTGCGGGTCTGTCACCAAGGCAATGGAGCATGTACTAGCTCTACCAGGAACCAGAAAACCAACCAGCAGAAGGAGAAAGAAGCTGATGATGCCCGAGCCCAGGAAGAAAAAAGGTTAATAGAGGAAGCAAGGGCACAGTAGGAAGCTGAGGAAGCAAGGGCACAGCAGGAAGCTGAGGAAGCGAGGTTACTGCAAGAGGCCGAAGTTTCCAGATTGCAGCAAGAAGCAGAAAGTGAGAGGCTATAGAAAGAAGCTGAGGATGCCCAGCAGCAGAAAGAGGCTGAAGATGAAAGACAACGGAAAGAAAATGAAGATCAGTTGCAAGCTGGAGAAGAAGCGAGAAGTGCATCAAACTGCAGTGATAGAAATTCAAGACATTGGAGCAGAACTTAGAAAAAATATAACTTCCCAGAAAATTTTGCTCCCTACTTCCGCAAATGTAGTCATAAGGGACACTGGTATATGGTATAGCTACATTGCAGAAGAGGAGAAGAAAACAGAAGCAGCAGCTGTGACAGCAAACCCAGACTCTTCTCTCCCAGCAGCACTAGCTATAGCAGCTAGCTCGATTCCCTCTCTCCCAGCAGTAACAAAAATTCCAGTGGGTCCGAGTGCCTCTCTTCAAGCAGCATCAGCAAGTTTGAGCGACTCTCCTCCAGCCAAAGCACACGTACAGGAGTAAAAGCACTGATTCTAGAGCATAAATTCTTTTTTGTATTTTGGGTTTGCATATGTATGAGATGTGGAGCTATGGGACAGCTATCCCTATTTTCTTTTAAAATAATTTCTGTAAAGAAAAAGGAGTCACAATTTTGTCTATTATAGGAGAAATTTCTGTAGGTGACACATGGAAAAGGCCAGGTGGCAGCCCAAAGGGCATTTTTGTAATTATAAATAGAAGTTAGAAAGGAATGAACAGGACTTTTGGCAGGGATTTAATTTTCAGACTTGTACGAGCTATCTTGTGTATGTTCTATGAAAGTAAAATCTTCTAATAAAATCCCGGAGAGGACGTTTTGCATGGGAATGAAGAATGGATGTATATTGGATTATTCTGGTGACTTCCATACTTTAATGTGAGATCTTTCTTGCTGTCTGAATTATTTCTTTGTAACAAATGATTTTTACTCCTTTCTGTGCAAACAAATTCTTTGTTTCATGAGTAATGAATGTGTTTACATTAAATCAGAAGCTATCTTCTGATATCCCTCATCTCTGCTGTAGCATTCTCTTTCATATTTAATGGTTAGCTGTTCTTTCTTTAAGATAACTGTTACAGCTCATTGCTCATGCTTTAATTTGGCTCCTTGCAGGGACAATTAGATTTATTTCATGTTTTTTTTAGACTTAGATCTGTTTTCTCAGTCTTGCATCTAGATTAAATGTAGACTAGGCACTTGCATACCACATAAAATATAAAACCAAAAGAACGGTGGATCGGGCCATAACCGGTATAACTGGGATAAAAATCCAAACCCATGGTTGCCGGAATCGCTAACCGGACGGATTCCCTATACCAAACGGTAGATAATCTAATTGGGATAATCTATCGGGGAGAATCCCTTTATGATTGGTGCCACGATATCCGAGGCATCAACAGTTTTTTGGCGCTAGAAGGAGGGCCTGAAAGTGCATGGCTGATAGAGGAAAATCTCCCACTGTCATAGATGCCACTGAAAAACCGCTTAAAGAAGGCATTTCAAACAGCCTAGATCTTGAGATATTAAATCAAGGAAGCTTCATTTTTTATCCTGAGCCTCAAGAGGCATTGTACGCTATACCTTTTGTAGAAATTGAGGATTTGAGGAGGCATACAAGATCCTACGTTAGGCAACTAGGCGGATTAAACGCTGTCAATTTTCTTCCTAGGAAAAGTACCCCTAGAAAAGAGCCACAATACACCCGTGATTTGATTCTTGTTCAAAGTTTTGAAGAACTTGTAAATTTAACCTTAGAAGAAATTTCAGACCCTCTGAACAAGGAAGATCTTGAAGACTTAGAAAACATTTCAGATCAGGAAGGCCTTGGAGAACTTACTACTCCAAAGAATACCCCACAGAATTCACCTTACAATTCTCCACCAGGGTCTCCACATAGAAACATGGCTGTACCTACTTGGAGAGTAAGGGGGGCGCTGAATCTAGCTGGGCCATTCCATAATCTTCCAAAAAATCCAAAAAAGGTCCTACCTAAGTTCGACCCAGGGAAAGCCATTTCGGCCGAAGATCATCTCAAGAGCTTCTATTTAGCTCTGAATCTTTTGAACGTACAGCATGAAGATGTAGTCTACAGGCTATTTCCATACACATTCAAGCCAAAAGTATCATCCTGGTACTTTAGCCTACAACCCAGCTCGATCTCGAGTTGGGATGAATTCGAAAACTGTTTTTTGAAAAAATATGGAAACCAAAAGACTGTGGCAACAGTTATGAAAGAACTCTTATCCATGAGAATGGAAAAGAAAGAAAAGGTTCAAGACTTTAATCAAAGATTCGCGATGCTTTTAAATAATTTCAGTGAAGCTAATAAACCAGCAGAGGAATCTTTGATTGAATACTATACCACAGCTCTCGAATGTCCCATAGCAATGTTCGTTAAAAGGTCCAAGAAAACCACCCTTATAGAGAACTTCGAAGAAGCTAGGAAGGTAGAAGAAGAAGCTGATAGCATTTCTAAACATGCCTTAGATGCAGAACCAAAACCAGTAGCCAGGAAAAGGACTTTGCTGCTCACTAGAGGTAAAGAAGAATCATCTTCAGACATGGAAAATGTAGTCAAGATGATGCAGAAACTTTCTAATAAAATTGTAGACCTCGAGAAGGATAAGGCTGCTAGCACATCTAGGAAACCTTTCAAGCCATTTTATAAAAAGAGGGAAGACGGTGATCAAACTCATCCACCAATGAACACTTCCCCTGTTTTGAACCTCAATGAAATTGGGATGGAAAATTTCTGCACTTTTCATCAAGAACCGCATTCGGAAAATAGCTGCCCGCAATGGATTAACTCCATGAGCTTAGTCATGAACCAAATGCTAGATTCACAAATCCCAGACCAAGATGATCCTCCAGAGGAATCAAGCCTTGAATTAGAAGAACCAACCCCGGACACCACTATGGTGCTGTGGGATTGGGTACCTATGATTGAACTAGTAGCAGAGGATCCCGTAGAAAGTTCTCCCTCTACCGTGAACGTTGCTACTTGCAGCAAAGGCCTTATTACGGACCCCGTGCCAAGCCCGACTCCTCCTAAGCCTCAAATTTCAAAAGGAATGCCTAGAAGGCATATAACAATTATTCCACCACAGGCCAAGGTTAACCAAACAGCGGCCAAACAGCCAAACGCTGACGTTATAGTTCAACCACCTAAGGTCACAGCGAACAAAACAGATCATCCATCCTGAATTGGGAACGAATCTGACATAGGATACGATATAATTGAAGATATAAAGAAGGTCAAAGCAAATGTGTCAATATTTGACATGTGCAGCTTGCCTCATCAACGAGACAAGCTGCTGTATGTTCTACAACCCCAAACCAGCACTCCATTAACGGACTCTCAAGAAAATCCCGAAATTAATGAAGCTAGCATCGGAGGTAAATCTAAATCTCAAACATTGCCATTCCTATTGACTTTCGAAATTTTCAACCATAATGTTCATAATTGTTTGGTAGATTCTGGAGCATCCTCAAACGTTATGCCACTGTCAATTTGTAAGAAAATTAACGGGCAGCCTGTGCCATCTCCAGCCCAAATTATCCAATTAGATAGGATTGCTGTCAAAGTGATTAGGGAGATGAAAGACGTTCTCATTAGATTATCAGCTGAATCTAGAGTCTGTCAATTCATTGACATAATGGTGGTCGATATTCCTGAAGCTTATGGTCTGATTTTAAGTAGGGACTGGTCTACCAAACTGAATGGCTACTTTGCCACTGATTGGTCTCACCTGTGGTTGCCTTATCAGAATAGGCAGAATCAGATTAAAGTCTTGAGAGAACCACACATGAAGCAAAACGTAACTCAATTAGAAGAAAAAAATGAGGTTGTAACCTTTTCATCCTCGGTACTGGGGAATTATTTCTTAGAAATAGATCCGGGTAATTATCAATCGGAAGCCCGCAGCCATGAATCAGATAAACAGTCCGATCTCCTTCAGTTCTCTCGGACTGATGATGTTGATTGTAATATCATTAGTTTAGTTACTGATTTAGATCGTAAAGACACTAACTTAGTCGAATCTAAAGATATTTTTTGGACATTATACTTTGATGGTTCTAAAACTTTGGAAGGGTCCGGAGCCGGTTGTGTTTTGATGGATCCAAAAAGAAACAAGTATTTTTTGTCCTGTAGGTTAGAATTTGATTGTACTAACAACACCGCTGAATATGAAGCTTTGGTACATGGATTAAAGAAGGCCATTGATTTAAATGTTAAGTACCTGAAGGTTTTCGGTGACTCAGAGATAGTTGTAAGACAGGTAAGGGACACCATTCATTGTCTCTCGCCTCATTTAAAGGGTTATCAGGCTGAGGTATGGGATTTAATTATGCATTTTGACGCTTTCAATATAAAATCTATTCCTAGGTTGCAAAATTCTGCAGCTGATTTGTTAGTAACATCTGCTTCTAGATTGGTGCCATCAAATAATAAATGCTCAATTGAATTGATTTTCAGGCCCTCTGTTCCCGATAACATCACAAAATTCAGAGTCTTCGATGATAACGAACAGATTATCAGCTTTCTGACAAATGAAGACAGTTTCCAGGGAGCTGTGATAGATGAAGAAGAACATGATGCTGATTTGATGAGGAAAGATGAGGAGAAAGGAAATTTCATCCCCAAAGGGGTAAGGTCCCTTGAATTGCTGTTCGATCTTCAAAATAAATTCAAAAGGCCAGCTAACACCAAAACAAACAATTCATCAATGCAACATGAGTTAGTTAATTTGGGTACCGAGGCTGAACCAAAATTTGTCAACCTTGGCAAATGTTGTTCGCCAAGAGAAAGAGATAGGTTCATCAAACTGTTTAAGCAATATAAGGATGTTTTTTCATGGGCCTATGAAGATCTGAAAACATATGACGTCCACATTATTTAGCATGTTATACCAATGAAAGCAGGTGTCAAGCCTTTTCAGCAGCAGTTAAGAAGGATGCATCCTACTCTAGAACCGCTGATTCAAAAGGAATTAAAGAAGCTCCTGGACGCTAAGATAATCTTTAAGGTCCAGCATTCTGAGTGGGTTGCAAACTTGGTTCCCGTAAGAAAGAAGTCAGGAGAGATAATGCTATGTGTAGATTTCAGAAATTTAAACAGAGCTTCAGATAAAGACAACTACCCCATCCCTTCAATGGAACAAATCCTTCAAATGGTGTCAGGATCTGAGCTTTTTTCCTTACTCGATGGTTTCTCGGGCTACAATCAACTATTGGTAGCTGAAGAAGACCGCCTTAAGACTACTTTCCGAACTAAGTGGGGAACTTTCGCATACCAAAGAATGCCATTTGGTCTGATAAACGCGGGAGCTACCTTCCAAAGAGCAATGGATATTGCCTTCCGGGGATTGGGTGGGCAATGTGTTGTTGTATACTTAGACGATGTCACAGTTTATTTCAAAGAAAAGGGAAGATCATGTTGTTCATTTGAAGCATATTTTTGATCGCTGTCGGAAATATGGTATTTCCTTGAATCCCAAGAAGAGCGTATTTGCTGTTCCCGAAGGAAAACTCCTGGGTCATATCATTTCTAAAGGGGGAGTGTCAATAGATCAAGAAATTGTCCAAGCTATTAACAAGATTCCAATGCCTTACAACAAGAAATCTATGCAGTCCTTTATGGGCACTATCAATTTTGTCCGCAGGTTTGTCCCAGATTTCGCGCAAATTGTTAAACCGTTGCAGCAAATGGTTAAACAAAGCATGCAATTCAAGTGGACAGATTTGGAAAAGGATGCATTTAGAGATATTAAGGAAGCCATAGCTAAGGCTCCTTCCTTAAGAAGCCCAGATTTCGATAAGGATTTTATCCTGTATACCTTCGCTTCGGATGACTCACTCGCAGCTGTACTCACGCAAAAGGTGGAGTTGGGAGACGAGTACCCAATTTCGTTTATGAGCACTGGTCTGCAGGGGGCTGAGCTGAACTATCCCATGGTTGACAAGCACGCATACACGGTCTTCAAAGCGGTCAAGCAGTTTAGGCCATACATTCTTAAGAACAGAACTAAAGTTATAATTCCCCATCCAGCTGTTAGATCCCTTTTCGTTCAAAAGGAACTAAGAGAAAGGAGGGGAAACTGGGTCACAGCTCTTCAAGAATACGATTTGGAATTTAAACCAGCCATGATCATCAAAGGGCAAGGCCTGTGCAAATTACTTGCGGGAAACTCAACTGATGAAGAGCAACATTGGAAAAATGAAGCTGAGCTAAACTCAGTTGAAGTATGTCCTATCTTTTCAACTCCTCAGTCGTGGTATAGAGATCTAGTGCACTATTTGCAGCAGGGATATCTACCTGAGCACTGGAACTCCAAGCAAAGAAGGGCACTCCATTTGAAATCAACACCTTATCAAATCATTGATGGGATACTTTTCAGAAAGAATTATGATGGAGTTCTTCTGAGATGTCTGGAAAAGGAAGATGCAAGTAAAGTTGTCAAAGAATTACATGATGGCCCCGTAGGTGGACATTATTTAGGAGAGATGACAACACACAAGATACTGAGAGCTGGATATTATTGGCCCACTCTGTTCCGAGACGCCCACACATATGCACGGAACTGTGATGTATGCCAAAGAAGTGCCGAGAAGCTACCTAAGGCGGCAGGACCCTTGCAGCCGGTTATTATCTCTGAGCCTTTTGAGAAGTGGGGTATAGATGTTATCGGAGAAATAAATCCAAATTCTTCTTTACAACATCAATACATCCTGAAGGATACCGACTACTTCACTAGGTGGACGGAAGCCATCCCGTTGCGCAAGATCAATGAAGACGCGGTCATCAGCTTTCTGAAAGAGAACATCATAACCAGGTTTGGGGTTCCAATTTCCCTTGTTTTTGATAATGCTACTTATTTTTCGTCTCTCAAGATAAATGAATTTGTTTATGAATGGGGAATTAAGCTGCATTATTCAGCCAATTATTACCCTCAAGGGAATGGGTTAGCTGAATCTTCAAACAAAAATCTGATTAGAATTCTCAAGAAAATTGTGATAGAAAACCAACGAAGTTGGCATATAGCTCTCCCAAACGCCTTGTGGGCAGACAGGGTGACTCCAAAGAACGCATTAGGGGTCTCCCCTTTCACTCTTGTCTATGGCAAGGAAGCAATCCTTCCCCCCAACATCTTGCTCCCATCCTTACAGTTATCCCAATCCTCTCGAGGGTCAGTTAGCCAAGCTTTACAATCCAGGATCAATACCCTGCTTCAACTAGAAGAAGCCCGACAGAAAGCTAAAGATCGATTTCATCAACACCAAGACATAGTTAAGAGATGGTTCGATAAGAGGAAGTCTGGTAAGAGAAATTTTGAAGTTGGGGACTTAGTCCTGAAATGGGACCATAATCATGAGGGCAAAGGAATGCACACGAAATTCCAACATCTATGGGTAGGCCCGTACCAAATTTCAGAAAAATTAGGCCCATCCACTTATAAATTGACAAATCTCGAGGGAGAAGAAGTAACCCTTCCTCTCAATGGCCTCGCTCTGAAACAATACTTTGCATAGTCTCGCTGAGACTTTCTGTACATAAATAAAAGTTTCTTTTATTTGTTGCTTTAGCCTTTTGTTTGCTTTATTTCCAGATATTTTTTGTTTCTTTTCTTGTCATTTGAACCTTTGCGCCAAGTTTGTTTTCTAAAATCCCCTATGGTTGAGTTTCTCATCAAAGATAGCTCTCTCAAAGAAATCTCACAACCCATGAGTCCGGAACTATGCTCGAATAAAGTCTATCTGTGTATTGTGCTCTTGCTGAATTTTTCAGAAGGTAGGAAGCCTCCTCTGCCGGCCACAATAATCCTGTCTAAATAGCAGAGACCGGTGACCATCTTTAGTACTATCTTTGGGCTCCACCCATTCTCACACTTAAAGGCATCCCAAGAATGGCTATTAAAGTTGGATCCATGGAAAGTAGCGCATATCGAGGACATAGGGTATTGAAATGACTCCATGCTGCAAATTTAACAGCCAAAATGGCTTATATTCAAGGGTCTGATTTCCAGAGATTCTCACCTCAATTAAAGCATGGCTGAGACAAAAGAAAAGCATGTAAAACCAAGAATAGTGTCCAAAAGGCTCAGCCCAAAATAGGCTCCTCTCCATCCGTGAGGCTTGATCAAATCAATAAAATCTCTAACTCACACAACAGGACATTATGGATTGAGGAGCCTAAATAAAAGATCATGGCTAAAGAAAATCTCTCTGGAAGGCTCAAACAGCTAAGTTGTCCAAAGTACAAACATCCAAAAGGATGCAAGCAGCATGGGAATGAGGAACAAGAGCAATAATGTCCATGAGAAAGTGTTGCAAATCCTGTGAAGTCCGACAATAGTAAACATCTGAAAGATGACCCTTCTAAAATAAATCTCATATGTTGGCCCTTTGAGAGTTGTAAAGATGTCCCTGTCAAAGCTACCCTTTCTCCAATGGCTGGCAGGTAAAGTGCCTTTTGCTCCCTTCACATAAATTCAAATGCTCAGCTGAATATTGCACATAAGATGGATGTCTTTGATAAGGTTTCGGACCATGGGGATAAATTTTTCAGAGATCTGTGTTCACCAGCGACTCGCCATTGTTGTTGCAGCAACATCCCCCCCCAAATTTTTTGTAAATATTGGGGCCCCTCCTTTTATTTTTTAGAAGGCTGCCTTAAGAGACCATTTCATCTTTTAACTTTGTTTTTCAACAGAAAGTCTTGCTATTAACTTTTCCAAGTTTCCTTCCCAAAAGACAGAATTCGTGGAAGCTTCCCGAAGATGCGGAAGTTTTCAAGTTATCTCTCCGAAACAGCAGAAGACACTTAGGTTAGTATCCCGAAACGGCGGGGTGCTTTTGCATGAGCTTCTCGAAAAAAGACTTAGAAAATTTTTGAGAGTTCGCGGAACGATTGAAGAAAGCCCCGCGGAACCATTCAACTTTCTCTCCCGAAACGGCGGGAACCGTTCGCATAAATCTCCCGAAACTCCGAAAAGAACTTAGAATGTTTGTGAAATTTGCGGAACCAGTTGGCTTTTTCCTCCCGTAGTTGCAGAAGCCTTCACATTAACTTTCCGAAACAACGAAACACTTAGCCCTTTTTGGAACCATTCGCGAAAGCCATCCGCAACTGTGGAAGCTTTCGGGTTATCACTCCGAAACAGCGGAGCCATTCATCGACCCATTCCGAAACGGCGGAAGCTAATTGCGAAAGCTTTCCGAAACGTCGGAAGCACTCTCGAAGCCCGGCCGAGACTTAGAAAATTTTTCAAGTTTGCGAGAGCCTTTAGCGGAAGTATTCGCGGAAACCTTTCGAAACTGCGGAAGCCATTTGCCAAAGCTTTCTCCAATTTCGGAAGCTTTCAAGTTATCATCCCGAAAAGGGGCCGCCGAAAGACTCAAACGTTCATTTAGCTACGGGAGTCGTTCGCTAATTCCTTCCGCAACGTTGGCAACCTTCGCGGAATCGTTCCGCAATTGCGGAAGCCATCGGCATATCTCCGTCGAAATTGCAAATGGATATCCATAATCCTCCCGAAGATGAGCCTCCAAAGGTTGAATCGCGGAAAGATTCATTATTCTCTCCCGAAACGTCGAAGGGGTTCATCATAACCTTCCGCAATGGCGGTTGAAATTCATGAGTTCATCCCGCAGGTGGCGGTTGCGCATGCATATCGAGACAACGATGTGACCACAACGTACCAATATTAAAAGCCGCGTTTTTAATGCGCCACCCACCGTATTAAGACCTCGCACGTGCCCAATTTATTTAAATAAACGGTGGGGTTGGGGCCAACCACATTGTTAGTTTCGATTATCAAACGCCGTTGAAACGCCGCGTCAAGCTGTTCCAGCTCAACTCGCTCATCCACGTCCGCGTTCACTTCAGCCACCTCATCGTTTGCTAGGTAGGATTCTAACCGTGAAATTTGCTTCATCTGCACGTTAGATTACTTTTCAAGTTTTTCTTCTCGTCTTAGACATGGCTTGTAGACACTGGCTGCATACTTCGTTATTTTAAAACCACCTGGGCCCCATGGACTTTTCGTGTCCCCAGCCGAAAGCTCAAACTATAGCCACCCGGGATTTTTCACAAGCCTTAGTCCCGGCGTAGCCACTACCCAGTTCAAATTCTAAGCCAGGCGCCATCGTCCCTGTTCAAGCCTACCATAGAACACCTCGTCAAGTGCCACAAACAGCAATGGCGGTCGAAGCCCTCGCCGGTTCATGAATATGAAAGCGGCCCCGTACTCGCATGTTTATAAGTGGGGAAAGCGGCCCCTTATTTCGTCGTAGGACTGTTTTTATCCCAACCTAAGCTACCCCGCTATTAGCCATTTGAACCGCAACCATGGAAGATACCATCTCCCCTAGAGCCAGATCGAGAGCAGGTTGTTCCCTCGACATACCTATCCTTTCAGGAGCATTCCGAACCTTGTCCCTTTAAAGAATTAAGATGATTAAATCTATATTTCTTGTTTGGAGTGGTGTATTTGCTCCCAACATGCAGTTTCACAATTTACTTATATATCTCATTAGCATGATTAAATGGGTGCTGCTCTTTGTTAAAATCTCACAGTATGTTGCACATGTTTATAATGACGCGTATTTGGTCGCTATCAGGGATAAGTCAAAATGCCAAAAGGTGGTAGGAGAAGGCTAAGATGACGGAAACACAGTCTGCACCACTTAGAACTGAGACCACATTCCAAGATACTAGGTGCACCACCGGTATTCCTCCTGAAATCCGATGGGGTGACATCTATAGGATGATCCGAGACCAAGAGATCCCAGATATGTTGTTAGAAGAGGAGCAGATTTATATTAATATCAGGACTTCAGGCATAGCCAGGTCTGCTACCCGCCCTGAACTGTTCCCATGTTCTGAAGTAATCGGATGGATACTCCAACATACTGATGCAGAGACAAGAGTAATAAATGACAGTGGGAAGATAGCCATTGCCTCATTTCACCCAGCATACCTTGCCGCAGCCTATAAATTTCCCCGCCCCCAGCAAGCTCTGACTGATGAATGGCTGGGCAAAATGAACAACATTGACATGTCCAAAAAATTACTGGTCGCAGGCAAGCATTTAAGAAAGAAAGGTAATGACGAATACGACGTCTAGAATCTGATACCTCCATTCAGGTTGATCGCCTTGATGTTGTGCAGAATCTTCAGCATGCCCGATGGCACCGTGTACAAGATTCAGTGGGTGCCCATCATCCACTTTGTGGCATTTAAAGGAACTGTGTTTGACTGGGCCACTCTACTGTCAGACAGTTTGGCATCAATGATAGTTGCCGCAAGAGAAGGACTGGCCTTAAAGAAGGCAGAGTTCTACATGTCCTCATACCTTACTGATTATGTTTTGGCCAAGTTATCGTTTCCCAACTTAGGCTGCACATGGGACAAGGCCAACACTCCGATTTATACCGCTTTCAGGATGTTGTGGGCTCAAAATTACAAACCCAGCTACAAGCTCATCTGTGAGGGGTTCATCATGCCCCTATACGAGCAGATATTCAAGGAGGAGCCCAACTGCATGTCGGAGAATGCTATGGAAGTCCTTGAGAATTATGGGGATTTTTATTTTTCAGAGCAAGGCACCTAACTCAGAATGTTTGGAGGGACTAAAGCTCCATATATTCTGCTGAGGTATGCCACTGACTATGTGGTCCTTAAAGAGGCAGTGAGACAGATTTTCCTGGATGGAATTGGATCCGTGCTCCACAAGCAACATAAGGCCTCCTTTCCCCCTCTACCTTTCTGCATAGGGGCTTAGAAATTCTCAGGGGTTGCCTTGGCTGAGGAGTTTGTTCAGGAGCTGAAAGCCTTCCACTTCAGCGAGGTAATCTTCCATAGGAGTGATAGGAAGGGAAAAGTTGCTGAGCATTGTAAAGAAATTTATGCTCACTTTGAGTACGCTCACTATCATGATGCCGAGGAAGAGGCATTCAGAGGCATCAGCAACATGGCTGAGCTGCGGGTCTGTCACTAAGGCAGTGGAGCAAGTACTAGCTCTACCAGGACCCAGAAAACCAGCCAACAGAAGGAGAAAGAAGCTGATGATTCCCGAGCCCAGGAAGAACAAAGGTTAAGTGAGGAAGCAAGGGCACAGCAGGAAGCTGAGGAAGCAAGGGCACAAGCTTAGGAAGCAAGGTTACTGCAAGAGGCTGAAGTTGCCAGATTGCAGCAAGAAGCAGAAAGTGAGAGGCTGCAGAAAGAAGATGAGGAAGCCCAGCATCAGAAAGAGGCTGAAGATGAAAGACAACGGAAAGAAAATGAAGATCAGCTGCAAGATGAAGAAGAAGCGAGAAGTGCATCAAGCTGCAGTGATAGAAATTCAAGACATTGGAGCGGAACTTAGAAAAAATATAACTTCCCAAAAAATTTTGTCCCCTGCTTCTGCAAATGTAGTCATAAGGGACATTGGTATATGGTATAGCTACATTGCAGAAGAGGATAAGAAAGCAGAAGCAGCAGCTGTGACAGCAAACCCAGACTCTTCTCTCCCAGCAGCACCAGCTATAGCAGCTAGCTCGATTCCCTCTCTCCTAGCAGTAACAGAAATTCCAGTGGGTCCGAGTGCCTCTCTTCAAGTAGCATCAGCAAGTCTGAGCGACTCTCCTCCATCCAAAGCACACATACAGGAGTAAAAGCGCTAATTGTAGAGCATAAATTCTTTTTTGTATTTTGGGTCTGCATATGTATGAGACGTGGAGCTATGGGACAGCTGTCCCTATTTTCTTTTAAAATAATTTCTGTAAAGAAAAAGGAGTCACAATTTTGTCTATTATAGGAGAAATTTCTGTAGGTGACACATGGAAAAGGCCAGGTGGCAGCCCAAAGGGCATTTTTGTAATTATAAATAGAAGTTAGAAAGGAATGAACAGGACTTTTGGCAGGAATTTAATTTTCAGACTTGTACGAGCTATCTTGTGTATGTTCTATGAAAGTAAAATCTTCTAATAAAATCGTGGAGAGGTTTTTTTGCATGGGAATGAAGAATGGATGTATATTGGATTATTCTGGTGACTTCCATACTTTAATGTGAGATCTTTCTTGCTGTCTGAATTATTTCTTTGTAACAAATGATTTTTACTCCTTTCTGTGCAAATGAATTCTTTGTTTCATGAGTAATGAATGTGTTTACATTAAATCAGAAGCTATCTTCTGATATCCCTCATCTCTGCTGTAGCATTCTCTTTCAAATTTAATGGCTAGCAGTTCTTTCTTTAAGATAACTGTTACAACTCATTGCTCATGCTTTAATTTGGCTCCTTGCAGGGACAATTAGATTTATTTCATGTTTTTTTAGACTTAGACCTATTCTTTCAGTTTTGCATCTAGATTAAATAATCTTGCTTCTCTCTTTGATGAGTAATGAAATGTGTTATTTGTAATTAGAAGCTATCTTCTAAGATCTTTTATTTTGCTGTAGCTTTCTCTTTAAGATTTAATGGCTTCCTGTTCATTCTTTAAAGATAACTCTTACAGCTCATTGCTCATGCTTTAAATGTTCTCCTTGCAAGGATAGTTAGGTGTATTTCAGTTTTATACTTAGATTTGTTTTCTCAGTCTTGCATCTAGATTAAATATAGACTAGGAACTTGCATACCATCATAAAATATAAAACCAAAAGAACGGTGGATCGGGCCATAACCGGTATAATTGGGATAAAAATCCAAACCCACGGTTGCCGGAACCGCTAACCGGACGGATTCCCTATACCAAACGGTAGATAATCTAATTGGGATAATCTATCGAGGAGAATCCCTTTTTGATTGGTGCCACGATATCTGAGGCATCAACATGTCATCATCAGAAACTGGAGTTGGAAACCTGTCAAGGAAGTTGGAAGAAGAAGAAGAAGGCACAAACGCCGAATCAGGCTTGTAGGCCAAAGATGGCATAATCGCCGAGTTAGGCGCGCAGGCCAAGATATTTTCATCAAATTTAACATCTCTTCTAATGATTATATCATGAGAATGTGGTTGAACAAGTCTATAACCTTTTACATCTTTAGAATATCCAAAAAAATGCACTTTTCACTTTTAGGCTGCAATGCTTTCCGTTTTTCATCCGGAATGTGAGCCCATGCTTCACTACCAAACACACGGAAGTGACTTACATCAGGTTTAGTTTTACTCCATGCTTCTTCCGGTGTTATACCTTGTAATGCTTCAGTGGGGGTGCGATTAACTATGTAATTTGCACAATTAATGGCTTCAGCCCAAAATTGAAGACTCAGTCCCTTAGATTGGATCATACAATTAGCCATTTCTTTTAAAGTGCAGTTCTTCCGCTCAGCTACACCATTTTGTTGTGGTGTATATGGAACAGTGTGCTGCTGTTGGATGCCTTTTTGAGTGCAGAAAGTAGTGAACTTATTGTTAACATATTCTCCTCCATTGTCATATCTTAACTTAATAATTTGATAACCAGATTGTTTTTCCACAAGGGCCTTGTAGGCCAATAACATGTTAAATACTTCGCTCTTAAGTTTAAGTAAATAAACCCAAGTGCATCTGGTGTAATCATCAATGAAAGTTAAGAAATATTTGAAACCAGAAAAGGAAGTAGATGGAAGAGGACCACACAAGTCACTATGCACAAGCTCCAAGGGAACCGAAGCGTGCCAAGAGGCACGTTTGTCAAAACTGTCCCGATGATGTTTTTCGAGTACACAACCGGAGCAAACACCATCCCTGCAAGATACCATCGGAAGACCTGTCACCATATTTTCTTTACATAGTTGTTGCAATGAGCGATAATTTAAGTGACCAAATCACTCATGCCAAAGTTTGCTCAAGTTATCACTATGAGCAACAAAAAATGAAGGGAAAGGTGATGACCCAAAGTTGTTAAACTTGTACAACCTGGTAATATCATCATCAATTCCGGTAGCTAGGACCTGTTGAGGATCTTTAAAATCCTTGATTACAACTTGGTGAGGTGTAAAGGTCACAGTTTTACCTTCACCAGAATGAGTGATCTGATAGACTGATAACAAATTGCAGGAAATTCTTGGAACACATAGTACATCACTAAAATGACCATTATCTACTGTAACTGTTCTAGCTCCTACAACACTTAGAGATCTATCATCACCGACAAATATTTGTTTGATGTTACATTCATGCATAGTAGAAAATATGGCTTTATCCTTAGCCATATGATAAGATGCTCCAGAATCAATGAGCCATTCATTTGAAGTAGAAGAAGAAGATGCATTATAAGAATAACCAGAAGCACAAAGTGCATGTCCATGAGAGGCAGATTCTGAAGACGAATCTAGGCTGATGTGGTGCTTCTTCATTGCTGCTTCCAAGGCTGCCATTTTCTTGAAACACTTAGATTCATCATGATTATCTTTCCCGCAATAGTTGCAATGACGCTTAGTCTTCTTGCCTTTTGGCTTGGATCCTTTGTCATTTTTTAAAGAAGGAGCTGAATGAGAGGGTTTGGGACCCTTGTTTGACTTATTATTGCGAAAATTTTGTTTCTTGGGAGGCTTGGACTTTTCTTTCTGTTGGGACAATAAGGCTTTCCCAGATGTATCTGCATTGTTGATTATTCCAAGATGAATGAGTTTATCTTGTTCTCTAATCAAGGATTCACAAAAGGATTCAAGACTAGGCTCTGGATAACTAACTGCATTCAAGGATGCTTTCATGGAGTAAAATGTAGATACAACAATAGAATATGCAGGTCCAAGTTTGGAAAGAATATGATAAATGCATTGTTTGTCTTCCCTCTCAATCATACATTCTGCATATAAGAGTTTAAGAGTTTTGTACTTAGATAAATAATCTTGAATGCATGAAAAGTCACTTGGATTTAAAGAAATCAACTTATTTTCGAGTTGGTGACCTCGAATTTCATTGTCTTTACCAAACATAGATTCCAACTTGTCCCAAGCAGCATCAGGTTTATCAATTCCAGATATGTGGAATTGCAAATCAGTAGAGATTGACATCCCAATCAATCCACGAGATTCATCACATCTATTTGCCCATTTTATTTTCTTATCATCATCAGTGGGTTCTGTTTCTTTCCCTAAGGTAATTCTGAAAAGTTCCCTACTTCGTAGAACATCCTCCATACGAGATTTCCATGAGAAATAGTTGGAACTGTTATGTAGAATATCACAAGGGATGGCCATATTTGTAAATTAATGGCTGTAAAAGCAGAAACCAATAGTCTGGATGTGAAGAGCTCTAAACAATAGGCGGTTTAAAAAAAAATGGCACTGAAAACTGACTCTGTATGATGAAGTTATGCTTGAACAAAGAAACTGTTGAAGATGTCCCCAATAGTGACGTGGCAGCTAGAGAATGTCCAGCAAAAAAAGAACCCCCCTCTTCCCAAGATGAACCTTTTGACAATCACTTTACAAGAAAGTTGCTTTAAGTGAACCACTTTTGTAAAATAAGTGATTTCACTTTTACAATGATATTAATTTGAAATAGTGCAACAATAAAAAAAACTTAAGTGACTCACTTGTATTTTTATTTTTTATTATTTAAGTGAGATGCACTTTTACAATAAAATAACTTGAAAATAGAAATTGCATGCACTTTTTCTTTTAAAATTAACTTCCTAAGACTTGAACTCAAGACCTATTAAGGAATAAAGCAACTTTGAACCAAGTGAGCTAGATTAAAAGGTATGTAAAATATGGGAATGAGGAAGGGTTTTTTTTTTTTTACTCTTCTTGCTCGGTTTGCGTGCTTGCTCTTTTTCCTACAAAACACCACAAAATGAAACAAAAAAAACTTTTCCACACTTTTGGAGTTAGATCTTGTTAGCTTGCTTGGAAATTCTATGTTTTCTCTCTCTTTCTGATTTGCCGAGATCGCGCAAGGTGTACGGTAAAGAGCATACGCAGCCGAGAAAAACTCTTTCCCTTTCTGTTTCTGATTTGCCGAGATCGCTCAAGGTGCACGGCAAAGAGCATATGCAGACGGGAAAGCAACAATCCGAACCCAAAAAAAATCTAACAGTAAAAAAAGATGAAATATGAGATTTTTTCTTTTTAAAAAAGAAAATAAAAAAATGCGTCACTGTAACATTATACCTTCAGATCTGATGAAATACGCGTTTCTGGAGCAACCGGGAACCGTTTTTGATCAAATGAAAACTATTTCCCAATGGAAACGATGCTCCGGATGCAATGGAACACCTCCCACAACCCAAAAATGCACAGAAATACCAGAACTAGAAACCCTTTCGAGTTTCGGCAACAACAGTTCAAGATCTAGATCATAACCGGAAGCGGCACTTCATAAAAGCTCTGATACCATGTTCGAGTACACAAGGTACTACCAAAGGACCGAACACCAAGAGAAACCACTTCACACAAACAGATCACAGATCAACACACCGATGTTTTGACGTGGTTTAAACCCTCTTGAGGGAAACACTCCACGGCCCTGGCCAAATAGCTTCTACGGGACAATTTATTATGCAAAGAAAGAAAGTTATAAATGAGCTTCTCATAATTGATCAACTAAACAATGACCCTCCATGCTCTTTAAATAGAGATTATGGACCAATCGGGTGTTAAGCCACGGATCAAGGTTAGGTTTGATCTAAGAGAAGTTGAGTCGTCGGATCACTCTATGTCGGGAACATATCGTGATCGTCGGATTAAGTATTTACAAATGCCTACTAATGCATACTAAAGAAACACACTATCCCTAACGGATATATTACACAAGTTGATCTTAACTAACTCCTAAGTGTCTAAATATCCTAACAAATAGGTGCTCCCCTCTTCATCCAATGGCTCAACTCTCTACCATTGATCCAAGGGTGCAAAACTCCATCAATTGACCCACATGTTGAAGGTAAGTGTAGATATGATGCCTTCTTGTCAAAAGTGGCTGCACACACATGCCTTTTCTGCTACTTGTAAATCATAGAAAAATCAGCAATATTAAAAACAATTTTCTTGCAACAAGACATACAAATTGTACCTTCCAGATTTTCCTTTTCAGTGATTCCTCTATCCAACCATCCAATGGATGAATCAGAGACATTGCTTGCTGATTTATATGAGCTATAATCAGACATCTCTTTTACAATAGGATCTATCTCCCATGGGAATAGATCATGACCCCCCTATTGTACATGTGACACAAACTAGGAAAATTTCTTCACCCACTGTTCATTCCCCATTGGTGTTGTTGAATCTAGGACATGTGGGAAAGAACTGTGAACGTTCTTTGCATGCATGCAACCTTCAGTAATCAAACTTATGGCTGCAAATTATTCATTATTGGATGTCCCAAATTGGGTGCTCTCATCCCACTCTTCCATGGGAGAGTGACTGTCTTCAAGGAACAACTCAAGTTTCCTTGGAAAGAAATCAAGTGCTTGTTTCTCATCAAACTGTTCTGCACACTCTTCAAACACATGTAAAAATGAATGATCGTCATGATCCACCAACTCATGAGGTTCCTCCATATGATCAAGAATCCTTTCATCCAAATGAAGTTGACTAAATGGTGTGTAGGAGGGTAGGGGGGTTCTTTGCAACTTTTCATGAAGCTGCAATATCTCTGTCTTGGATTCTTGGAGGGAACTTTGAGTGCTTCTCAAAGAATCTTGGGTGGCTATCAATTCATCATTGATCTTGCTGATCTCTTCATCATCCCTCAAGGATGCACCATGAAACAATTCTACAAGATTCAACAAACTATCTCCATCAGAAAGTAGGTTCAAGAATTTACCTTTTATGCTTGTCACGGCTTTCTGAAATTCTTCCATGTCTCTCATAGAATACTGCTCCCCCAACTTCCAATAGAGGTTATTCATTAATGCATGGATTTCATTGAGGGTTTGAAGGGATTATTGGATCTTGCATTCATTCATCTTTAGTGTCCCTTCAAGGAAATGCGGTTCTGGCAGATGAACCTTCGTTTCTTCTAGCTTCCTAGGATCAACTTCAGCTGATTCTGTTGAAGTTATGAAAGCTGATCCATATTTTGGGGTTGCAATATATTCATATTTCAGATCATGAATATCAGATATTTGGCTGCAACTGGGGTGCTTATTCATCTCTGGTGCACTAGTAAGGCTTTCTCTCCAATTTTCAGCTCTCCCCAATTCAGGAGTCTCGACCCCCGAGGGTTCAACCAAGGACATATTCTCTTCAGAAGTGGCTGCCCCATCAGAATGATACATAGGAAAATAAATATTAGAATTTACAAAACTCCCATGTGTTATATTTTCCCCTCCTTGTGATGGTATGTTGGTGTTTTGGACTTCCACCAATTTCTCATTTTTAGTTTCTGTTGTTGCAAGACATTCTTCTTTCTCCATGGATATTGCACCCACAACACCTTCATCAATGGGGATCTCCATGTCTCCCACATATATGTGAGAGTACACATCTTTAGATGCTTCCTCACACTTAAAACATTCCTCAGTAGGTTCTCTTCTGACCATGTAGGCATCCTGCAAACACCCTTCTAGTGATTCAGCTTGGTCACTGCATTCACCCTTATCACTAAGGATCTGAGACTCAACATCCAGGGAATCCCTTATGCAATAATTATCCTTTGATGTGGCTACAACATCATCATGACACAAATTAGTACAGAAATATGAAAGTGGTCCATACCTCATGCTTCTCTCTTCAATGGGTGGGGTTATGGTGCCTTGTTCTGCCACCGATTCTACTAGTTCACATCTAATTGATGTGTGGTCAAATTCTGCTTTCCTGTGAAGCTCAGTGGTGACTTTGGATCTGATTTATGTTCTTCTTTGGGATCTGATCCAATATATGGCTCAACACCCCTAATAGTACCAATCTCTTCCGAGGTGATCTTGAGATCTTCAACATAGAATCTTGCAGTAGATTCTTCTTCCATTCTGTCAACAATCTCATGATTGGTTTTTGGGTCTTGCTTCTCCTTGGTTTTCCTAGGATGAAGATTCTTGGAGGCTCTTCTTGAAGAGGATCCAAAAATTCTTGTGAGGTGTAAAACACATGCATCCAATGAAGCTCTTACTTCTTTTAGGCATTCTTCGGAAGCAGGTTGATCTCTGTTTGTGGAACATGCAACTTTTCCATCCATATGGTTATAAGAATAACCATAGTCTCTTCTTCCAACTATGATCTCATAGGAGATACTTGACGAAGGTACTTCTTGGAAATTCTCTTCCTCACAGTGTTTTCAATAATCTTCATATTGATCATCATAATTATCATACTCTTCATAAAAATAATCTTCTTCCTCATACAACTCAAAGTTTGAATCTTCCATGACATGGAACTAATTCCACAAATGCAACTTGAAGATAGTGCTAAAATCCTTTTCCACTGAGAGTTACTTTTGACAGGCTGAGCCAAGGAAATTGATGTGATACCACTGTAATGTACCAACTTAGGATTTGGCACAAAAAATCAAGTCTTCTCGTATTTAACCAAAACAGTGATTGTGGAAGCTATAATTGCTGGAGATGGGCAAGGTCAAAGGATATGGATGGATGAAAGGTTCTTATCTGAGTTTATACCTCTGCAAAACGTACTGAGACCATTTATGTTTCAAGAATAGCTCGGCTGAACTCTAATCCAATGCTCCTGGGGTTCGTAGCATATGCAGACTAGTATGGGCACACAATCCCGGCCATTGTAATCTAATTTCTTCCTTGTTCATTTTATGTCTAGTGAAAATACCAACTCGCAACTAGATGAAGCAAGGGTAAATCTAGTCAAAACGTAGTTTCAAGACTTCAAGTGCATTAATCAAACAATCATCTGGATGGTAGTGGAAGCCTTTCAATCAAAATAGATTTTTTCTATCCAAAATATGATCAATCTCTTGCATATTTATTGCTTCGATTGCAAAAGAACATATTCTAGCAAGTATATTGCAATAACAAATGAATTAGTGATTGCATAATCTATGTATCGAGCACAACTCAAGATCATCAGGAGAAGCAAAGCTTGAAGGATCAAGTTTAAAAATTCAAAGTATGCAACTAGAAAGCAAGGTTCCTGAGGATAGCAAAATTTTCAAGTCAAAATTTAGATATAGTCAAACAACTTTCATTGAAATAAAAATTACAATGGACACCAAAGAATCAAAACATGCATAGAAGCAATCAACAAAGAAGAAAATTATATGTTTTAAAAAAATCCATAGATGTTTTCAAATGCATTCATTTCGATGCATTTTCTATTGTTTTTCTACTTGACTTGATGAATTTCCTAAATGCCTTGTTCTTTTTTTCAAGAAGAAAAAACTGTACTTTTGATATTAATATCAATCAAAAAGTACATCTCCAGGTTACATAATCCCATTTATACTTGGCGTCCAATATAAAAAAACATAAAATCCTTGACAAACATGTAAAACAGTCCATATCATATCAACTTCATAACCAAAAGAAAAAAACCCATACCCCACACCATCACAATCCTAAGAAAAAGTGTCAATCCCAACTTCAGGAAATGTCCTCATAGAGAAACAAAGAACCAAATTGAGTTTTTATCCCCTCTTTCCATTCTTCCCATATTAACTAGCCATCTTCACCATTTAATGCTTCCTTGGAGAGAGAGAACATCTGCCACATCATGTAGGTCCTTGTAAATGTAATCAATAGACATATCATAGAAGGAAAACATTAAGGATTCAATCCTGCTTCACCAATGGGAGAATTGTACCACATTCAGCTTATACTTCTTTTTTTCCCAATGGATGATGGCCATCGAGTCTCCAAATATTTTATGGAGTCAATTCCAAACATATTTGTTATTTTCAGTAAACCCAATAGCGCAAGAAGTTACGCTCTTGTGTTTGAACCAATACCGCATGACAATCTCATTTTAAAACATATCTCCTTACTAATAATCAAATATAAACAAGCACCACATCTACCAGCATCTGACACACCATCAAAGAATCCAATGGCCTTGTTAGAATAATTGATGTCCAGAACTTCAAGTCTTCAAGAAGCATTTAATCCTTTCTGAACTATATTGTAATTTTTGAATGAGTATAGGAAATTATTTACCACCACTGTCAAAGAAGGAGATTTTTTTTGAAAGATAGAGAAGTTCCGCATTTTCCAAATCTCCCATGTCACTAAAGTTTGAATAATTTTGAATTTTCTGTGAGAATGAATCCAGCACTGATATGACTCTTCAAATCACTATCATGCTTAGAGAGCACACATATTTTCGGTCCTAATTTTCCTTTGCGCATTAAGTTGTCCCAGGTCAGTATTCGACCTTCAAAGAGCAACCATATAAAACATTTAACTTTCAGAGCTAAACTCCATTTACACAACACCGAAAACCACCATTTGATCTCCCCATCGAAATGTGCATCAACAATAGACTTACAAGTTGTCTTTGCAGTCACTTTCCTAGTTTCCAAATTTTTACACCACAATAATATATCTTCCTCAGAGTTTAGATGAATTCCTAAAAAATTTAATTTCTATATATATCGACTCCATTCTAAGGCCCAAACACTTCCAAGGCCAAGGTCCCTGGTCATTAGCCAATATGAAGAGTTAAATGGAAACCATTAGGGCCTTTTAATTTTATCAAGGGTATACAAACCCAGGTCAACTATATGACCCTGAATAATTGGAGACAGAACATAATCGGATACATTTCCAATATATGGATCTATACCAACAAGCACATTCTTACCATTGCCAATCTGCCATGCTAATTGGTTGTTTATCCACAAGATTTTTTTCATAAAAATTCACCAAAATAAATATACATTTATGAATGTAGTGGGAGACCTTCTAATCCATTTAATAATGTCCATTTTGATATATTTATCATGCAGAAATTCTATCGAAAGTCCACCCCAAAAATCCATCAGCATAAGCTTTTCATACACAGAGTTGTATTAAGACAAAAGACATTTTTTATATTCCACCCACCTAGTTCTTTAGGTAATAAAATACGTTCCCAATTTTCCAGATTATAATGTATTCCCTCATAAGTACTGGACCATAGAAATTTGAACATCAATGCTCTTACCTTATTGAGAAAAGAATGTGGGATTTGTGCCATTAAAGGACAATATACATGCATACCAGTAAGAGCATATTTTAGGAGTGTAATCCTACCACCCAATGATAGGAATTTTAAGCACCATAAATTTATTTTTCTCTCAAATTTTTGGATTAACCAGAACCAGCCACACAAACCATAATAATTTGGTTTTATGTAATATCCAAGTTATTTAAATCCATCTTTCGGGACATATATCAATGGCGCATGTTTCTAGTTTAAAAAATGCATCACTGTTAGTTAGGAAGGAAGAAGAGAAGCTTAGGGAGACTTCTAGAACAAGTGTCTTCATGGAGGCTTATCCCAATAAATCAGTGAAGGTGGCATTTGATCCCCTAACTTCTTGGGATGATCCCTTATCCGTCTCCATAAAATCCTCAACCCCTTCTATCCTATTTGGCCTATATATACAAGCCTCCTCTTCATGGTTAGAGGAGGAAGGGTTAGAGTCTAAAAGCTGGAGAAATTCTACTAGAGTTGAAACCCTTTCATCCATTGGAGGCAAGATTGGATATTTGAGGCAAAGATAATTTCGAAGAAATTGCAACATCAAGGAAATGGTTGTAATCTCCTCTTCTTTATTTTCATTAATACAGTAATATATAGTGTTTCCATAAAGGTTTATTTTGCATTATAGATATTTAGAATTAGTTTCCTTGACCACTAGTTTAGATTAATCAATATTGCATATTATTATCATTTATGTGTTTCCACTTGTTTGTTGTATCTTGTTTTGTAGTTGAAGATCAAAGGCCACATCAAATAAGGAGACATCACTACGGTTGCAAGGTAAGTAATCTCTCTGCATCTTTTGTAATTTGATCAATCTAGGAAAGTTGTATGTTCTGTTGTGTTTTTTTCTATATCTGTAGCATTTAGACTAGAGAGATTTGTCCTTATCCGCATAGACGAAGTGTCTTGAAACTAAATTGGTGACCATACCGGGGAGATTCCATAGTCTTTGGATTGCTTAAGTTGTGATTTGCATGGTTTTCGTTTATCCTCCTAAATCCTTTCAATTTGCCTCTTTCCTTTGGATCTATCTTCCTATGAGTTACTGGGTGATCTAGTCTCTGTTAGGGATATTTAGCTCGACCAATTATCTATTTTTGGTTTGGGATTTTTTTATTTTTTCAACCTTGGATCTCGCTTGACGCACCTGGGTAGTATCATACCCGTGTCACTGTAATTTTGACGCACCTTTCTTTAAGGCAGATCGCATCACTGATGCACTTTTCTAGTGTTCAGAAAGTGTCACTAACTCTCTCTCCTTGTTTACAAACCGTGTCACTAGGGTCTTCACGCTCTAGTCTATATCTGCAAGTTGCATCACCCTGCAAATCTTGGCATCTAGGGTTAAGTTCCCCACAAAAATTGGTTTTTATTGGTTTTATGATATATGTGTTCCACTTGTCTCATCCATATTATTTCTTAGATTTGGATCGCATCTTTCCTTGATTTACTTTGAGATTTAGAGCTTGATTTGACTTCTTAGTGAGTCTTAGGTAGTCAAGCGGTTGCTTCCTTGGCCTCAGGTAGTTCCAATCCCTTGCGAGTGCAACTAGTCTTATGACTCTTTGAGAATCCTTGATCTGTTTTTCTTTGAATTCTAAGTCTTTGAGAATCTTATGTTGTTGTGGTTTTAGTGCAATATGGTGTGAGTCTTGAGTTGTGACAACTTTTGGGAGATTGATTTCTTAAGAATTTCTTTGTCTAAAGATTGCAACATTGAATGATCTCTCATATTTTGAATCAATACAAATGAAGTGATATAATTCTTAGAATTGTTGAATGCATTATTGGAGAAAATAAAAAAAAATTACTCTCTTCATCTTTAGTGCATTGCTTGAGGTTGTTGAAAAGAGCATTTGTACTTTTGATAGTTGTTTGAAAAACTTTGAAAGAGCTGAAATTTGTGCATACTTATTTCTTCTTGGTTTTAAAAAGAGTTCATCTTCATCTCTCCAAAAAGATTAAGTGGGAATTAGGCCTTTTCAAAGCTATTGGAACAAATAGTCAATGATCTCATACTTTTTGGATTTTTCTTTACCTCTTTTGTTCCTTGGTTTCAAAATAAGAGATATTGCAATTAAAAGAAGTTCATATTTTCATTTTGGCTTGTATATTTAGTTTCTTCAAAAAGGAAAAAGAGAATTTGTTTGGTTTGGTGTGTTATTTTTTGGTTTGTTGGATTGAATGAAAGAGTGTTTTTAGTATTTTGGTTTGGTTGGAAAAGAAAGTGAAAAGTGGTATTTTGTTCATTTATCTTAGGAAAAGATTTAAGATCTCTCCCCTCTCTTTAAAGTTTAGATAGTTTTCATCGAAAAGAAAAAGACTTGCATCTCATTTAGCTTATTTATGTATATTGGTTCAAGTCTACACTTCATGCATCCACCTAACCATACAAGATAAAATCAAGTGGTAGTCTAAGTTAAAATCTTTAGAAACTCATGTGATAGGTTAGAAACATGTTTCGACATCTTTAAACATAGTAGTTGTCATTATCTTCCTGTACTGCATCCTGGGGGTTTGCATTTCTTCCACATACTAGTCAGTATATCGAATGGCCTTTCACATACCTACGGGTATATAGAAAGGTACTTCATGTACTCGACGGTATATAGGAAGGATCCTATCAAACGATTGTGCATTAGAAAAAACTACTACAGATTGGATCTCCCATGTACCTTTTGTATATCGGGAGACCCTACTAGGATCCCGAAACAATTTGAGTCAACCATTGGCCATATTGGCATTGCAATACACTGAGAAAAACACTCGGGGAGCTATTATGCACGTACTTCCAGGTAGTCGGGTAAAATGGTTAGGGATACAGTCCTAATCCTACCTAGTTAGTGATTTGAAAGATTGGGATGAGTATTACTATTGGATCCTATAGTATATCGCGATTTGTGATGCCTTGATACTCCTGGGAGGTTCAAGCTCTTCATCCCACTTATCATATAAGTTTGCTTGCGTATTTAGATTAAGTAGGATTTGAAGTGTGTGTTTCTTTAGAAGACTCTTAGGAGGATAATTTCATCAGCCATCCTGGATGAACAACCCTTAAGGAGATCCCATAGAATACTTAAATTGACACCTGAATATCCCCTCAGCGAGGAAGGAAAAACAAGAGAAAATATGGACCAAACTACTACAACTTGATCGCGCGAAGAAGGGATTACTACCATTGAATCAGGAGGGGAATTTTCTCCTCCTGTAAATCCATCCATCACCGATCCTATGGTACCATTGTTGATGGAACAACCTCCTTCACATGATACATATTTCCATCACTCGCTTACAGGTCACCCTGGTGATGTCGATTGGATTATATTCACTCGACCTCCAAATGACCTGATAACAACTTCTTTTGGTCCAACCGCATCATTTTGGGGGACCTCCTTAGGACATGTTATTTCTGATTTTGGTTCACCAAAGACAATGGAGACACCACCACCTACATGCCCTACCATACTTGTCCCAAACATATATTTTTTCACACCACTTCAAGAGACCATGGCTCACTTACGGACACTTGGAGAATGGGTAAGGCGCCATAGTTTCCCTTCCCAATCCACTTCAGAAGTAGCGAATTCCGAACATCATTCCCCTATACATTATTTTACTCTTCCTTTACTAGGAATGTTTGTGCCTATTATGACCCCCTACAAACCATGCCAGCCTAGTATATCTTTCCCTCCTAGTGCACATCAAAATCAATTGGTCGGTTCCAGACCTCTTCTGACCCCAACAACTGGAGGGAAATATCAAGCCAACGTAAATTCATCATTGGAACACAATCTCCGACACAGAGTCTGATCAAAGGCCACCCTCTAGTCAATGGTCAGAATATGGCCACAGGGAAACCTATGGTTAGTGTTCTATAATTACCGAGAAAACTTTGGTTGGTGGAAAAAATCTAACTGGGGGGAAACCCCTAGTCAGTGGAAAAAATCTAACTAGGGGGAAACCTCTAGTTAGCGAACAACATACAAGTGAAGGACAACCTTCGTTTATGGATTATAGTACGTTTGGAGGTCCACCTCCAATAATGGGAGAACCTTTGTGGGAACATCATGCATGGGGACCATTAGCATGGGCTCAACCCACATGGGATATACATATCCGGGTAATCAAAATATGACAATGAGATAAAAATATCAAATTGATACAGGAAAAATTTACCTTGGAAATAAAAATACCCCATGGGGTCAACAAGACTTTCCGCCAGCTGGATCTCCAACCAGCGGCCCTCCCCCTCCCCCATCACCCCCCCCCCCCAACCAATCCCACCTCCACCTCCACCCCCACCATCTGGACAACCCCCTCATTCAGGAGGACCCCCTCATGGGGGAGGAGGACCTTCATCCGGTCTGCCTCCTAACGTGGGAGGACTGCACCATATGTCCAACCCTCTATGGGAGGACCTTACGATAAATCTATATATGGTCCTATTGGTACTCAAGTGCCTTACCAATATTACCAGTACCCACAACCAAACAGACAATTACCATTTCTTGCTACTTTAGATTTTCTAGATATGTCATGTTTGACCAATGATCCCATTCAACATGGCATGAATTGGCCACCCATTCCTATGAAACTGTCATTAGACATACCCAATTTTGACGACAAACCCGGCGAGGATCCGAAAAACCACATAATGACATATCATTTGTGGTGTTCCTCTAACTCATTAATGGATGATTCTATCCGTTTGAGGCTTTTTCAATGAATCCTCACCGGCACAACTGCAAAATGGTACATCGAATTAGTACCACACTCTTTCGTCGAAGTTCGATCCTTGGCTATGGATTTTCTTACACATTTCCAATTGCTAATCCACTATGAAACTGGCATGGATATTTTAACTTCCCTCCAGAAATCAACCTCCACTCATATTTCCAATCATATTCATGAATGGAGAAGAAGACGTCATATCATTAAGGTTCCCATTCCAGATCCATTATTGGCTGATTAGTTTACCAAATAATTGTTACCTATCATAGCCAAAGATGTCACTATGAGAGGGGCGGTTACAGAAGAAAAAGCTATTTCACATGCCCAGTACATAGACCTTGTCTACGCTCAATATGGCACATTATACAACATAATTCCCAATGCCCCTCGCCCCACACATGACCCAACAAAAACCCCCCACGGGATCACATGTTGAATGCATCATTGGTTCTGTTCATACCCATCCTTCTACTCAATTGGTTGGATCACAAAGCCACATGGTTCCAACCCCAACCTCATCATAGGTTAGTAATAACACCAACCATTCACCCAATCCTGCTTCCACTATGGAGGTGAATTCAGTCCAATCTGCTTCATCTTAGAATTCCAGTGGTAAGAAGAAGAAAAAAGGTAAATCGAAGAAATCTTCTAACTAGCAGGAACAAAAAAACAATCCAGACCCTCCTGACACCAAACCAAGAGGGAAGGCTAAGTATCCATGATTTTTGTGCGGTGACAACCACTTCATGAAAGAATGTCCACATTGTGAAGAATTTCAAAATTTCCTCAAAGGAAACCCTCAACCTGCAGTTTTAATGGACCCCTTCCCCATGAAAACACAACAGTTGGTCATGCAACAATCCACTCCTTCTCAAGGAAAAGCATCCATGACTTCTTATGTTCTCATGATGCATAGTGAAACTGTTAACTTATCAACTAGGGCACATACATATGGTTATGTTCCCGATAAGTAACCTCATGGAGGTAATACTGAAAAATCCTCCACATCCGAATCCACTATTCTTCCATCACAAGGTCCGTTGACCATAGACAAACCTATACCAGATGCAGTTTTGCGTCCACCAGAAAGCACAATATGAAAAGTGATTTTCAACCCCAATGCCCGGGCCCCCCAAAACTACAACATAGTGGAAGATCTATCCTAGGCACCATGTGCTACATAGAACTTTGAAGTCTTACAAAACTTTCCTAATCAGCGTAAGACTCTGCTGTCTACTATTGGAGCAGTGGATCTAGAATCATCCAACACCATCATGTTTAGATTGGACTACTTTAAGCTGAGGCTTTCCACCAACAGGCATTTCAAATCATTACCAATGTTGCAGGGAAAAACATCCATCGTTCTATCTTAGACGAAGGAGCCTCTACTTTTGTAATTCCCTTGTCCTGCTGGAAAGCCATCGGTTCTCCTGAATTGAACCATTCCCCCACCACCCTGAAATAATTTGACGAACGTGGATTCCAACCCCATGGGCTTATCCAATATTTATCCATTGATTTGGGAGCCAATATGGTTTCCATTAACATGGAATTCATCACAACCCCCTTGGATTACAACTTATTGCTTGGTTGAAAATGGTTTTATGATATGATGGCGGTCGCTTCTTCTGTCTTCCACATTGTGCAATTCCCCCATCAAGGGAAAATTGTCACTATCGACCAACTATATTTTTGTACACCATACATCACAACTCATCCTGTGGATAATATACCTCTATTAGGACACCCTTCGCAAATATATGAGAGTGTGGGGTTAGGACTCCTTAAAGACTCATCTCTAATGGGATTCTTTCAAACACCTGATCCCCCATAACATGTTTCCATGGTGAACATGATCTCTTCCATGGCCCCATCTTCTTCCAACTCAACAAATACTTGGATTGTTCTGTCCCTATTGATATCAACTTGATTGGAGCTCAGATGCCTTTCAACATAGATTAGGCTACCTATGATGCCATCCAATCAACATCTGATGACCATCAACTAGTGGCATCAGACCCACACTCTCTACCGTCGTGGTTGAACTTGTCCTCGCCATCGCTATATCATCTTCTCTAGACAATCCCCTCCGATGAATCCATCATGTAGGTTATGAGCTTGGATGAGCTTCCATGGGAATAAAATCACCACTGATCGTCTTTCCTCCCACCTTTGGACATGGTAGAGAATGTGATTCAAACCATTTTTCACTAAATTTCATTTCCAACCCTCAATACCTTATTCTTACCCAGGATACTGTCATCAAAGGGAATTTGGAAACCATTGTGCCTACTACTACCATGGACATTTCGGTGAAACCCGACGTCATGGAGCATATCCACATTGGCCAAACTTGTTCTTCTGAAGAAATCAAAACTTATATGGCCTTGTTCAAACAGTTCTATGACATATTAAGATGGAGCTATGAAGAAATTCTCAAGATTGATAATGCGATTGTAGTACATGAGATCAAAACCTATCCTGATGCAAAACCTATCCGACAAAAACGCCATCCAGTACACCCTCAAAAGACTGCGGTGATTAAGGCAGAAATTGAAAAGTTGTTGAGAGTTGGTTTCAATTATCCTATCCCCTTGACAGATTGGGTCTCTAATATCGTTCCTATTACAACAAACAAGGAACCATCAGAATTTGTGTTGATTACAAGGATCTAAATAAGGCTTGTCCCAAGGACAATTACCCTACCCCATTTATCAACTAGATTATTGATAGTTGTGCCAGTAGTGTCATCTTCTCATTCATTGATGGCTTTTATGGCTATAATCAGATTGAGATCCACCCAACATATCAACATAAGATTGCTTTCATATTCTCACGGGTTACATTTGCGTACTACAACGTTTGGCCTCAAAAATGCTGGTGCCACATTCCAGTGGGCCATGTCGTATTCCTTTCATGAGATTAAGGATTTTGTGGATCCATACCTCGATGATCTTCCAGCTCATTCCAATCATCGCGACTTTCACATTGATCATCTGACGATCATTTTCCTCAGATGTCGATGTTATAACATCCTCCTAAATCCTCACAAATGCATATTCTGCGTGGAGGTCAGACGTCTCCTTGGCTTCATTGTCTCCAAATACGAGATCCACATTGATCCCCTCAAGGTAGAGGCCATCTTATCCTACCCCCACCTATGGACATCACTAAAATTCAAAGTTTGTAGGGGAAATCAAACTACTTGTGTCATTTTGTGTGATAATTACGCAGATAAAACACAAGTTTATATGTGATTGTTGAAAAAGGACATCCCGTTCATTTGGGATGATTATGCCCAAAGTGCCTTTGAAAATCTCTAGCATGCCATTACTCACGCACCCATGTTACAACCACCTGATTACACCAAGGATTATATCTTTTATCTTGCTACCTCTACCTTGACTATTGATATGTTTTTAGTGTAGGAAGATAGCAACACGCAAGAACATGTGATGTACTACCTTATCAAGGGTCTTGTCGACTTTGAGACTTGTTACTCACATGTTGAGAAGTTGGCTCTGGAAGCTGTCATCATTGCCCATAATTTTCATCATTACATTTTGCTTCATACTACTACTATAATTTTTTATTCTAACCCCATGTACCACGTCTTAACTCGTCAAGTACTAGGGGGAAAATATTCCCGTTGGATCATGATTCTTCAAGAATTCGATCTACAGTTTGAAAAAGCAAAATAAAAAATTCATTAGTGTTCACGGAGCTAATTTGCAATCTTCCCCGTATTGATCAAGAATATGAGCCCATTAACTCTCTTCCCGATGATTCATTGTTCCTAATCAGTACTTCTGACCCATGGTACAGAGATATCACCTTGTATATCCACACACAATGCTTCGAAACTCACCTATTCTGCATTGAATGTCGTCATATCCATCATCATGCCAAATATTATCTAATCTTTGGTGATACCCCATATCACCGTGGCATTGATTCAATCTTACGACGATGTTTAATTGACGAGGAGGCCGAGCATGTATTGAACGACCGCCATTCAGGGGCATGTGGCTGTCACCTCTCTGCGATGGATACATCCCAGAATATTTTATGCACTGGATACTACTGTCCATCCATATTCAAATATTGTATGGAAGCAGTCAAGAAGTGTCCTCCTTGCCAACTTTTCCATCATAAAAAGCACACACACCTTTCCCCGCTCCACCCAGTTATCGTCGTTGTCCCCTTTGCAAAATGGGGCATTGACTTCATGCACTATAAGCCTACCTCGACCGGGGCGCATAGTTATATTATTGTCGCCATAGATTACTTTGTAAAATGGGCCGACGATATGCCTACATACAAAGAAGACGACGAAACTACCACAGTATTTATGTTTAATCATATTATCGCTAGATTTGGAGTCCCATGATCCATTGTCACAAACCATGGCTCACGTTTCCAAAATCAGATGGTAGCTGAATTCAGCACCAAGTTGGGTTTTCGTCATGAAAAATCAACCCCCTACTATCTTCAATCGAATGGAAAAGTAGAGGCTGTTAATAAGGTCTTGAAAACCATGATTCAGGGTATGCTAGGCACTTACAAGTCAAATTGGCATATGATGATTTCTTCATCCCTTTGGGCATATAGGACTTTTTTCAAAACCGATACTCGCTTCAAACCTTTTCAATTGGTGTATGAACTAGAGGCACTATTGCCTATTGAGTGCGGAATTCCATCTTTAAAGTTAGCAATTGAACTCCTACCAAACATTACTGCTGAGGAAGAAATATTCTTATACTTAGCCAGACTCGATGAGATTCATCGTGATGTAGATCTGGCCAATGAAGCGCATAAGAAATGCATCAAGGCCCAGTATGAAAAATCTGTAAAACCTTGTATCTTTAACATGGGTGATTTTGTATTGACATATGACCAAAAACATGATAAACTGGGGTTAGGTAAACTTCAGTCCATGTGGAATGGCCCATACATTGTAAAGTGTGTTTTGGAAAAAAGGAGATTATGAGTTGGTCGATTACGATGGAATATCCTTAAGGGATCCTTGAAATGGGATCTACCTAAAATGGTACTATGCTTAGGTCATCCTACATCAATACTCTATATATATTGTATATAAAATGTGTTTGATTTGGTGTGACACTTTCCTTTTAGTGTATTAGGGTCTCATTCCAATTATAAATGCTTATACGATGTTCTTCCTAGATTCGCAGATGATGCTAGACGGAACACCCAAAACCTCGCTTCGGCAGCTTGGGTACTTTATTCCCCTGCTGATGAATTAATAAGTTCAGGTGGAGTTTTCTTAGGTTATGCAACTAGTAATAATTCCGAATACCATGTGGTGAATGGATTATTAACTGGTGCTTCCTCCCATGGAGTGAGCTGTATCGTTGTTTACCTAGACTCTCAACTCATATTATTTCACTTTAACTGAGTCTATTCCATCCGTGAACCTACATTACTTCATTTTTTTGACGAGTATGTCTCCTGGAAAGATCTTTTGAGTTCATTCAATACCAAGATGTCTCGAGGCATATGAACACGGTTGCAGATTCATTGGTTAACTTTATATTAGATTGGCACATTGCAAATTTTTAAACATTTTATTAAGAATGCATAATTGGCATGACATGTAAATTATCCATTAGTATATAAGAAAACATACATAAGACTCGCATTCATCATAAAGACACATTGTATAAATCACTAGGTAATATTTTATATTAAGCCTGGACTTTTTTTACAAAAAGGTACTGGTAAAAAATATGAATCCCATGGCTTTCAGTTTATCATATCTACAAAATTTGAAGCTCATCACTTTCAGTACATCAATTCATATACATGTTATCACTAATGGTGCTCATGGTAACATATGATGGCCATTGCCACCTGATGGAGTAGCCGACCAAAACTACCAGAAACCCCAGTTTTCTGGCACTGATAGTGTCATGGAAGGTCATCTAAGGAGATATCGGGAATATCCGTAGCTAGTCTCTAGAGGTTATCCTCGATCTAGTCAAGCTCCTCTACAACCTCTCGGTTAATCGTTGCCATCTCCCTGACTACTCCTCGCCTTTCTCGAATGCCCAACATCTGTGTAGCAAAGTATAAAATATTAGTACTGCAAAAAAATGAAAAATCATAAAATGCATAAAAAATTAAAAACAAAAGAGTTTTATTCTTACCTAGCTCACCCCAGTGCTCTCCCTCTGTAAGCGCTAAGTCCAGATCCCCTCACAAATCCGCTCCAGCATATGCATAGTCCTATACCATAAGTAGTTGACTACCTAACCACCTGAAGAAGGCAGACCCATAAGTGATCATAGGCCCACCACCACCATGTCGATCCATTACCTTAGTCCACCTCATTATGCGTGGATTTCGCGGCTCGAGATCACCGATCTCTACCTGTGGACAAAGAAGGGGGGCCCTCTCTAGGAAGAAGGAGACCACAATCGATCCATAGCCAAATTGTTTGAGTTCTCCCATCCTGCATTTGGTGAGTTGTTCTTTTAGGTTTTCTAGGATTCTCTCACACCAATTGAATATTGTAGGAGCCATGCATTCAATGGCATAAAGCATATGAGATCTAGTAGCTTGATGTGGAGCCCTGCTACCCGCTAGTCTCTTGTTGGTGAATAGTATAGTCCTTAGAGGATAGTCTCACACATTTTTGATGGTAATATTACCACCTAACATCTGGGTACCAAGAGTGCAAAATTGTGCGATCAAATCCTCAGTAGTCCTATCACCCCCTCTAGGACTAGATAGTGACACTGGAGCTCCACGTCTTGACAACCCTGTAAGAAAATAAATGTACTCTATATCCAATGTGAGGATGTGTGTCCCAACTTGAAAGTATTTTTGATCGGGGTCCCACATTCGGATCAAGTAATCCAACAACTGGAGTTGGACTCTCATTCCTTGCACTTGAAATAATTTTAACAATCCACATTCTGTTTACGCAAACCCAGCCGACAGGGGTTCCAGACACTGTCGACACCAAACCACCATGATCTCCTTGAGCACTAGCCCAGATAGGTTTTACCCTGTCCAGCAACACTTGCGGAGCAGATGACGTCTCACCTGAGATGTTCAAGGGAGAGTTGACGGAACCATGTTTCCGCCAAATGAAGGATTATGTTGTGGCTCAATTACTTAACTTATTGCAACATTCAGGATAGATCTAACACATTTGACTTAGGAATAGTGATATCATTTAACATATCTCATCATTGACAGAACTATAAATATACAATAGATATAATAGTAAAGCATTAATCCCAGCAAGGAAACATCGCATCATTCATCAAGTCATATAACACATTTACCATAGAAAGATGTGAACAACACAAAGGTTCTGCTCAAAAACTCTGTCACATCATATTATCTTCACAACACCCAAATACAACAAAATACTCAGCATCGGATCAAGATCTCTTAGATGTCAAGATTCAACAATCATGCTCTCTAAAAGATGATCTCTCAACACTTACAAACCTAAATCTATTTATAGGCTTACGCCTTTACATTTGTGGTCCACTTAGGCAACCGCCTAACTACTTCATAACGACTTCTACAAAAACTAACCCAAAATCCCACATAATGCGGTCAAATGACCCAAAACCCCCATAGTGCAGTCTAAATGACCCAAAATATACATGACACGGTCCAAATGACCCAAAACTATACATGACATGGTCCAAATGACCCAAATACTTGTCACCTTGCTCTCCACTTTCCTCCTTCTGTGATATCTTTGGCCTTGCGCAGTATCCACGATGCTACGATGCTGACTCACCAAACCGCCTGCCAACAGGTCCCCAACACAATCTTGTGGCTTGCCCCTGAGCCATGTCAAGCGGACATGGTGTACTCGGTCTCGTTGATGTCTCTGTAGTTGTTCTTGTTGTCTGGAACTCACTGTTGGATATGGCTGCTGCTGCAACGATGATCACCGGCTTGCTGTCATGTACTTCTCACAGAAAAATGGTCATCCTGTGGCTCGCTATCATGTACTTCTCAAAATCATCCTCCCGTCTCTAGGATCCTAGTGCAGACTGAGGAGAAGTTTACGAACAACGCCGAGGTGCAAAACAAGCCAACGGCTCTAGCACATCTGTTTCGCACCAGTAAGTACTTACTAAGGGTACCAGGGGGATACCCCCCTCATCATATTTGTTGTCGCAGGGACCATGAGGCTTCGAACTACCAGCATATGCCTATACATCTCGGATGAGATGTCATCTTTGTGACACCCGAGTGTTCGTGGCCCCTCCTACTCTAGGAGCTCATGCACACTGGTTGTTTGGATCCTCAGTGCACTTGGTGCACTCCCATGCGAAATAAAATGGATAATTTCCACAGCCTCCTTGGAACTCCTACTCAACTAGATGCTTGACCCTCTTACAGCATGAATGCCTCTCATATGGTAAATACCATGTTAGGGATCTAGCCTCCGGGTTCGGTATTTATGCATTACCCCTGTTTGCCTCATCATCATGCGTAACCCTGGTCACGTAAGGTGCCCATCGTGCCATCCCACTGGTTCTTACGTGTGTAGACCTAACTGCTGACAGACGTACTTATGACCATACTCCCTCTTCAGCTGTCATGCATGCCAAACTGTGCGAACCATCATCCTTGGTATCCCCCGGCCATACTGCCATGGTGTGTGCCATATGCCAAATGTGCGTTACTCCGACGCCAATCCGGTTCAACTAACAATCATATGTGGCAAGCCGAAAAAGTCCCTTCACTCATGAATCGCAATGATTACTGATATGACCTGGTCGCAACCTTGTCTCGGTCGCAAACCTAATTCCAACTTGTGATGCAAGCCCTCCCTCTTATGCATTCTATCCCTGCTGGTGCGCCATCCTGCCACTAAGCATCCTGCATCATTTTGTTTTCCTCGAGATGCGACTCAGGCATCGTGCTGCTCCAAGCCTGACTGATAGGGCTTCAACCTACTACCATTTACCAACTTTTGGAGCATTGCTCCATCTAACTGCTGCAACTGGACTGCTCCACCTGAAGTTATGTTACTGATGCGATATGGACCAAGACAATGCATCTGCAATTTCCCTAGGTGCTTCATAAACTTGTTGTCATACAATAGCACCAAGTCACCCTCCTGAAACTATTTGTTCTTGATATGGTGATCATGCCAAGTCTTCTACCGATCCTTCTCCATGCTCTGGTGGAAACTTGCAATAAAGCGATCTTCTTCAAGCTACACGAGCTGCGCTAGACGTTCTCCTAATTCATCGTCCATACCTATTACAGCCGCAATCCACAGACTTGGAACAATGTACTCCATAGGCATAATCGCTTCTTTCCCATATACCAACTTGAATGTTGTCTGTCCCATCAACCTTTTACACATGGTGCGATATGCCCACAAGACTGCTGGAATCTTCAGATCCCAGCCATCGCGGTTTGTATTACACACCTTTGTCAGCGCATGCACCAAGACCTTGTAGAAAGCTTCTGCTGTCCCATATGCTTGCGGATGATATGGCGTACTTTTCTTATGCTGAATCTGTAGCTCTATTGTTAATGCGTTGACGGTGCGATTGATGAAATGAATGCCCTGATCACTCAGCAATACCTTCGGGCAGCTGAACCAAGTGACAATGTTGTCAAACAAAAAACGTGTTGTGGTTGCAACAGTGCAATCTATGACTGGTGCAGCCTCCACCCATCTTGTCAAATAATCTGTTGCTGTGATGATGTATCTTGCACCAGTGCGCTTCCTAGGTGTGTTGATAGGGCCCACAAAATCCACTGCCCATTTATCAAATGGCTGCAGTGTGACTTGAGGTATGAGTGGCATTTTATCCCTCCTGGAGGGCTTTCCAGTTTGTTGTCAGACATCACAGGACCGCGCATAATCTGTTGCATCATTGTGAAGTGTAGGCCACCAAATCCCTGCGTGAAGTACCTTCCTGGTAGTCGCACAACCACCATAGTGCCCACCAGCCACTCCTGTATGTGCTTCCAACAAGATCTGCCCTTGCTCATGAGGCAGAATGCAGTGCCTCAAGATCTCATCTGATCCCAATTTGTACAACTGTCCTGCGATCAGCTGGAAGTCGGCAACCTTGACCACCAACTACTTCTTCTGAATAGTGTTAAATCCCTCCAGTGCGGTACCTGTTGCCAGAAACTGAATGATTTCTTCATAGTAGCCATCAACTACTTCAACCTTAAATAGTTTCGCATTAGGAAACCCGTCTTCAATATTAGTTGGCTCCTCTCCTGTCTCAATCCGCGACAGATGATCTGGCCCTACATTCAGATGTTCGGGCTTCACAATTACTTCAAAATCAAACTGCTGAAAAAGAAGTAGCCAACAACATATATTCCCCCCCAACACAGGCTTATTGACTAGGTATTTTAATGCAGAATGGTCTGTGAACATCTTAAAGTGTCCTCCCAATAAGTAGTGTAGAAATGTTTGCAGTGCGTAGACCATCACCAGACCTTCCCTTTCAGTGGTTGTATAGTTCTTCTTTGCTGACGACAACTTTCGACTTGCAAAAGCGATGGGATGATCTAGATCCCCCTCCCCAAGTTGTGCAAGCACTGCTCCCAGCACGAGCGATGATGCATCAACGTGGACATGGAATTCCTTTCTCCAGTCCAAAAATACCAATATTAGTGCTGAGGCCATCTTAGCCTTCAGAGTCTTAAAGCTAACTTGACATTCACAGCTTCATTGGAATACCGCGTCTTTCTTTAGTGACTTCTCCATAGGGGTCGTGATCGCTGCATAGCCCCTGATGAATTTGCAATAATACCCAATGTGTCCCAACATCGCTCGCAACTGCTTGACAGTAGTTAGTGGTGTTAAGCTCAAAATGAGTGAAATCTTAGCTGGGTCGACAAACAATCCTTGCCTGCACACAATGTGACCCAAAAATATTCCAAATGGTGCACAGAAGATGCACTTCTTCAAGTTGAGTGATATCTGATGTTGTCGACAGCATTCCAACATCAACCGCAGATTGGGCAGATGATCGTGGATCAAGCCATAGACTGTCCATTCATCCATGTACACCTGCAAGAAATTCTGAATGAAATCCTAGAAAGAAGCAACAACGAACCACGAGAATATCACTGGTGCATTCTTAAATCCAAACGGCATCACTGTGTACTGAAAACAGCTCCATTCTATCACAAAAGTGCTCTTGTGGAGGTCTTCTTTCGCGATTCTGATCTGATGATAGCCAGAGAAGCCATCAGTGAAAGAATACATTTCTTGGCCACCCACACCCTCCAGTACCTCATCAGTGAATAGGGTCGAAAATGCATCATGTAGACATGCATCATTCAGCTTCCGCAAGTAGACACAAATGCGCACTTCCCTTGTCTTCTTGTCCTGCACCACCATAGGACTAATCCAGTCTGACTCCTCAACCGATTAAATGATGCCATCATCCAACATGTAGTCAAGTTCTACTTTGACCCTCTCCTTATGGCATGGATTCAGTCAATATGGTCGCTTCCTGATTGGTTTTGCATCTGGTTTTAATGGGATCTTCATTTCCCCTAAATCACCCAAGATTCCTTTCATCTCAGAAAACTTCATGGGAAACAAGTCTTGGAATTCATGCAACAAGTCTGTGACCTTTCCCATTATCTCATCATCCCAATAATCCCCAACATTTGCGAAATTTGGACTATCCTCTATCCCAATGTTGACTTTTCGGAGCTTAAGCGGCTGACTGATCGGATCATTTGGTGCGTCAAGTGCTACAGCATTGCGACATCCTTTGGATTCTGGAATATTGACGTTCCGCGGATCATCACCATCTTTTGGCCCACCAGTGATATTATAATAGTCCATCATGGACTTCATCTTGTAGTGCATATGGGGATCCCTAGGATATGGCACTGGAATAACCTTCAAAACCACATCGCGGATGAGCTACAAAGCATTATGGACATCTGGGTTGGCATCCGCGAAGCTGAACGTATGAGTAAAGCACACTGTCAATTCTATCCAGGTGGCGATTTCCCCTCGCAATTCGGCTATAGTATACCATGATCGCAGCATTTCGTCCAACATATGGATAAAGGCATGGACCCACTCATCCTTCGGTCATGATGCCCACAACATCTGACATTCCATCAAATGACTGCCAGGGTCATTCCGTCCACCATATTTCCCTACATGGTAAACTTCGGTGTCACCAAAGCGAACCGTCATTAGTCTTCAACACTACGACCATCCTGCGATTGACCTCTTATGTGTCACCCACCAGCGTACTGGAACAACCTTCAGTGCTTCCTCCGATTCCAGCAATCGTTGTGGTTCTAAGACCTTTTCCTCGAATGCCACAAGAAAATCAGACAAGTCGGGCAGTCTTTCATATATTGGCAGTGCAACAGTCTCAGTCACCACGCGGCATAATGATTGCGTGACTAACCCACACTTATGTAGTGACACATCATGCAAGCAGTTCTACTAATTCTCTAATGCATCATCAGAGTCGGAAGATGCAGAGATGAAGCTGTGCCACTCAAGCTCACCGTTGGCAGTCGGATGAATATAATCTTCTGAAATTTTGTATGCCTGGTACCATTCACTGGGATCATCGTCCTTTACTGGTTCAATATACTTGCGTCCTTTAGCCGAATCCAACAAAGCTACGACTCTGAGGTCACGATTTTCAAAAGTCATCATCTGCTTCTTAAAGTTGATTACTGCTGCACTGTCGTTATCCCATCCAATTTCGAGCAACGTGGGATAGGATCTTCCCCATTCAACTACTTCAATCATGTCAAAATCTGCGTATGTCTTCATTCCCTCGATGTACACAACCAGGCGTGGAACTCTCCCAATTGGTGTTACCTTGGCCTGATTAGCGAGACGAAGTTGTACAGGAGCCCAGCTCAACATGGGAATCCCCATTTTCTGCCAAGACTGCTTGGTTAAGATGTTGACATCCGAACCAAGATCCATAATAACCAAATCAACTTCGTAGTCTCCAATTTGAATGTTCATGCGCATCTCCTTACAAGTCTTCCGCCTCTGTAAGGAGTTTAGCATGGACTCTTTCCATCCCTTGGCTGATCGCTGCAACAGTCCCTCAATTTCAGTAAGGGCATCAGGATCCCTTGCCAAAGATAAACAACTCTCAAAACTTTCTGCAAGGCCCCAGACTGTCTTGATGGTCCGGCCTTCGAAGTGGCATAAAAAACAGGAGGCATATCACAAACAATGGTTTTACCACAATCTTTTTCCATCACATGTCGCGCCTGAAAGAATGCATCACACTTGGAATCAATGTCAAAGGACACCTTCTTCTACCCTGCTACCCATATGAGTGGATGCGGACTATCATCACTTGTTGTCACACCTCCATGAGTGATGACTGCGACTACAACATCTTGTGTCCTTGACTACGCGGAAATTGTTGCGATAGTTGCAGCCTGAGTATGATTCAACGACGGATTCCCATGTTGATTCATATTCTGGTTGGCATTCTGATTTGGTTGTTGGTTCTGGTTCTACGATGGGTTTTGGTTCTACACTAGTTCTTGCGCTTGGTTCTAGTTCTGTAACTGCGGAACATTCCCCGCTTGCCATCATGTAATCAACTGCGCACAATTTTCAACAGTGTGATCAGCAACAAAACAAAATGTACATTGTATTTGCAATTGTGCGCACTCTCGCTAGTACTGTCCCCACACTCCGCAATGGTAACACTAGATAGGTCCTCGACCCCCTTGTCCTCCTCTGTGACCAAATCCTCCACCGCGTCCTCCCCAGAAGCCTCCACAGAATCCCCCCTGCTGTTGGCACTGCGGTTTGTTAAACTGTTGCTGCATGGGATTCAGTTCCAGTTGCTCAGCTTTCATGCACTGTGGCTACTATGGAGCCATCTGCATCGGAGCATATTGCGGCATAAACTGTTGCGGTTGCTACTGCGGTACAAACTGCACCTGTGGTTGAGGTAGCGACTGGGCTACTTGTGGCTGTGGTTACGGTTGTTGTACGACATGCTGGTTGTCCTTTACTTAGAATGCAATGTAGGTTCACTCTTGAAGTAACCCATATGACCGACAGTCCTTGTCTTCATGTCCCACAGATTGGCAGAAGGTATAATACAGATTCATTGGTTTTGTGACCATCTTCTGCATGTATTGACACTCCTCATGATAGTTCCCATATACTTGAAAGATGCGACACCACGGCATACCACCTCTGCTCAATGGATTTGGTGCCCCTGAAACCATATAATTGCGGAAGTCTAGGCAATTATCCTTAGTATGCTCCTCTCTGCGACATCGCGTACACCATACTTCTTCTCGTTGTTCCTTTCCCTTCTTAAGATCTTGCAGCTGTATTGTCAAGTTGGCCAGATGCGTCTAAATTTGTGACATACCGGCTGCATTCTCTCCGATCGGTGAAGCTTCTAACTGCATTGCGATTTCCAGGGCTTGGCATTAGTGGTAGCTAAATATGCGGGAGTAATGTCGCAATGAACCATTCTTTATGCTGGACATTGCTCATGTCGAAACTGACTGTTAACACCCAAAAAGTGCTCATTAGCTCATTTCCTGATTCACATGACCCATTTGTCCACTTTTCCTACTATTTTAGCCTCTAAACCTTCAAAAGGTCACCAAAAATACCAAAATACATCTTTTTCTCCTCAAAATATTTATTTTTCCTCAAAAAATACAAAAAACCCTAAAAAGGGTCCAAAATTCCCAAAAATCAATTAAAAGGGAATAATATTAAAAAAAATTCAAAAAAAAGAAAAAGAGGCAAAAAGAGACCTAAACCATTTTTAGCAATACCATTGGTTTCCTCAAACCATGGTTGTATTCTCCATCACCCAAAAACTATAAAAAGGTGATAGGGGCTCCTCATTATCCATCCACATTCATCCTATCCTTATGCTTCTAATTTCACTCCTGAGATCTTGAGTCTCCATTTGAGCTTAGATCCACTTTTGGAGTACCCTTTGTGGCCATTCCCCCATTAGCATCTTGGAGAAGAGAAAGACCTTTGGAGCACTAGAACATCTCACCAGTACAGCTGCTTAGATTCAACCATCCTCACCACTTGAGGTAACATGATTATTGTAAAGCTATTTTTTCCATAAATAAAGAATTTGTTTTGCATACAAATCTGATTCTTTTACCATTTACTTTCAAGTTTTTTACATGAACATGCTAGATTAACTTTTTACTGTCTTATATCTTAGATTAATTCTACTTTTTGCTTTAGTTTTTTATTGTTTCAATCAAAACTGCTACTACAAGTTAGTAGGTGCTCTTTAGCACATGCTTGGGTGAAAACCCAAGCAACATTGACCCTCACCATCAGTGTTTTAAATCGCTGTCCAAAATCCCACACAGTTTCATTGGGATACTACTTAATCTCTTCGAGTTCTATAATGTACTATGATTCAGATTTAGGTTTTTTAAACTCAACAATCAATCCAATTCTAATTTCATCTAGCGTCTTCTCTGGAGCGCCTATAGGAACCTGCACAAATTTCATGAACCAGTCTAATGTGCGACCCCGAATAGTTGTCGCCAATTTCCTTTTCTTGGTGTTATCATTAGTAATTTGCTTCACAGTCCATACTGCTTCATATAAAAACCAGTACTGCTTAGGATTATTTGTTCCATTTCCATGGAATAGCAGTAACTTTGTATCCTCACCCGCCATCCTGGGATTCCTTCCTCTAGTCATTGAGCTATTAGCAATTAACTTTTGTTGATTTGATGAACATGGTGGTGTCGAAGTTGTATTTCTCACTGGTTGAGAGATAGTGAGCGGAGGTGTGGGTACGTTGGTGCCGGGGTTTGGTTCGGCCTCTATCCTGGGCATAGCTTGGTTTTCCTTTTTGGCATTGTGAGGTCACTTTGTCCCGTGTGGTCTTCCTTCGCGGCCTTGCATTTCGATCGTAGCAGGGCCTTCTCCTGTCCTTTGCCTCTTCTCTTGTCAAAACCTTGCTCTACCCTTGTAAGACCACTCTCTTCCTCGGCTTCCCTCACAGTCTCGCCATGACCTACATCCATCTACCCATTATCATTCCATGTACCGCCCCCTTGCCGTCGCAGTACCCATGGCCTCCTCCCACTAGGGTTTTTATTGATCAAGATGCATCTTCAATATGCCCTTTTCACAAATGAGCATCTTAATGGACAGCTATAGTGACAACAGAAACCTTCCCCGTGGTCCACGGAAGAAATATCTTTCGGCTTCACTATAGGATTTGTTCATATCAACCACAAACTCGGTGATATAGCCTTCCAGTATGATGTCAAGCCACACTTTGACAGCCCGCGATGCTTTGTTGTTGACTTCCTGTAGTTCTTGGATCAGTTCTGGTGTCTAGGATGTCAGCTCACCCCCTTGGAAGTTCCTCTTTTGGAAGGTCAATTTTTCCAACCACTCAAACAAGATGACTAGGAATTCGTAGAAAAAGTATTCGTGTGGTCCGTCATGGATGTACCTTTCCACCCACTAATTTGTTGTCGGCCGAGGGTTCTGGTTTTCTTTTTCAGCAAACTCTTGCAACTTCTGATCGAACCAGCCTTGTATTTCCAGTTTCATCGTGTGCCACAATCTATCCTCCTTTCCCTTCGCGCTACAGTCCCGGCAATAGAACCATTTGTTGACACAAACCCAATCAACAGGGGTTCCAGACGCTGTCAACACCAACCCACCGTGATCTCCCTGAGCACCGGCCCAAACAGGTTTTACCCCATCCAGCAACACCTGCGAAGCAGATGACGTCTCACCCAAGATGTTCAAGGGATATTTGATGGAACCATGCTTTCGCCGAATGAAGGAGGATGTTGTGGCTCAATTACTTAACTTATTGCAACATTCAGGATTAGATCTAACACATTCGACTCAGGCATTGCGATATCATTTAATAGATCCATCATTGACAGAACTATAAATATACAATAGGTATAACAGTAAAGCATTAATCGCAACAAGGAAACATCACATCATTCATCAAGTCATATAACAAATTTACCATAGAAATATGGGAACGACACAAAGGTTCTGCTAAAAAACTCTATCACATCATATTATCTTCGCAACATCCAGATACAACAAAATACTCAACATCGGATCAAGATCTCTTAGATGTCAAGATTCAACAATCATGTTCTCCAAAAGATGATCTCTCAACACTTACAAACCTGCTTCTATTTATAGGCTTATGTGTTTACATTTGTGGTCCACTTAGGAAACCGCCTAATTACTTCTTAGCAACTTCTACAAAAACTAACCCAAAATCCCACATAATGTGGTCAAATGACCAAAAACCCCCATAGTGCGGTCTAAATGACCCAAAATATACATGACATGGTCCAAATGACCCAAAACTATACATGATGTGGTCCAAATGACCCAAATACTTGTCGCCTTGCTCTCCACTTTCCTCCTTCCGTGGTATCTTCGGCCTTGCACAGCATGCACGATGCTGCGATGCTGACTCACCAAACTGCCAACCAATACATTCCCTCAAAGCATTGACCGAATGAGGATCATTTGTCGCTTGGAAATCTTCTAATTCATGCTCACTCTCCTTCCATAGCACCATCGTGATTGGTAAATCCTGCATGGACATCAATTTAAGAAGCATTAGAACCATTTCATGACAACAAAATCCAATTTTTGGCTTGAATTATAAATTTTTTGGGTCGCTCTACCGCCGAAGCAGCCCGACTTTGGAAACAGGGCATCAACAAAACACTTATCCCATTTGGGATATGCATCACTGTTGGATGATGCACTTCCCAAAAGGGATAAGTGCATTACCCAGGGAACGCACTTACCCCCTATAAAACGACCCCTAAAACCACTAAAATTTCCATAAAAACAAGAAATTCGACCATGAAATTTAAGAGTAGGAGTAGGATTACCTAGATATGACGGAATGAGGAATGGTTGATCGACGCTCCTGCAATCCCCACAACAATTTTGAGCTAAAAAGGGCTTTTCACTCACTCCCAACTTGGTAAAAAACACAATGGTAAACAATTTTTAATTTTTACCCTTTTTAACATTCAAAATGGAATATTCCAAATGTGATTTTTATTATTCCAAGTGGTTTTTTACTAAGTTGACTATATTTTAGTGTTTTAATCTACATATTGGCTATAAAACTTGTTGCGAAGCTTGCAGGTTGAGGTTAATAACATTTGACTGTGACAGAGATCATTTTCTACTTTTTCATGCTCCTCGTTAAATATGAAAAAGCTTCCGAGTTATTTTTAATACCATTATCACACTCGCTAAACTCAAGAACAAAAGGTGTCGAGCTTAGTATTTGTTCCTTCTCTTGCTCGTAAATACATGAGAATAAGTCACCGAGTCTACTTTTATCTTTTTTTGGGCTTGTAAAATTGTTACGAAAAATGAACCCCCCTGGAGTTTCCTTTAAGCTCTTTTCAGATTCCCGAAATATGAAGAGATTTCCAACCAAGCTTGTCTCTTTCACGCTTGTAAAATGATGAGAAAATTCATCTACGCAGTGATAGTTTACCCCTTTTCCGGACCATGTGGACTATTTACGAAAAATGAATACTTTGGTCAACATTTGACTAGAACAGTTCTTGCGGGTATTATTTTATACTTTTTCGGACCTTAGGGACTAAATCTACAAAAAAAGTACACCTTGGAGTTTCCTTTGGTATTTTTCAGACTCTCTAAACATGAAATGACGTTGAGTTTTCCTTCTATGGACCCGTAAAACCAAATAGTGACGGACCCTTGTAGGGATGAACCCCTCCTTTCTCAGGTTTGTAAAACATGTGATATTGGACTCGTCCAAAGGATGAGCTATATCGATCATCTGTTATCCTCCTCAAGCTCATTAATAAACAAAGAGGTACTTGTCAATCATGATTGGGAATAAGGAAAGAGTGTGTATCTACCTGTAGTAATGGAAGCTTATAGTCTCCCTTAGACATGGCACTTGTTTGCATTTCATTCAAACAACTTAGGTGATCTGCTTGTCCTCGAGACATACCATTTCCTTTATTTATTCCACTCCTTTGGTTCATCTCAAGAATGCATCAATCATGCGTTGTATTATGCCTTGATATCCATCTTGTCATGTCAATGCATCCAAATCATGCCATTCCATGTTCAATGTAATTCTGTTTTTGTGTCAACCTCTGCAACCATTATACCTTCCTTTGTGTCGATCACCCCCGAGTCAGTCTCAAAAGTTACCCTATAGTTCGATCTACTTCAAAAATATCTTTGATATTATTTCATGTCGATTATGGGGGAAACATCATGGCCCTCCTTCAACGGGTTTATCTTTTTCGAATTCAACACATCATCCAAGGATTAGACCTAGAAACCAAGTCAAGTACCTTGGACCTGCATGCCTTGTTAGAATTTTGATAATTTCATTCAAATATTATCTAGGATCTTAACTGAGAGAACAACATGTATAGCATATCAAACACAAGAGACAAGAGACACAAATCATTTCACCGGGGAAACCATAAAGGAGAAAACCCTACAACTTCCTCAGAGATAGAATAAGCACAATTACAAAGATCACAAAGATGAAACCCCCAAAGATAGATGTCTACAACACCTACTCCTCCTCCAGTTGTGCGCACTCCTCTCTCTCAACTATGCAAGTTGGATGTGTGAGTTAATGAATGAATAAATAGAGAGGTTCTCCTCTCTATTTATACTTTACCTTTACTTTCCTTTTACTCTAACTGGGAAGACCTCCCTTAGGAGAGTCTAATAACCCATTACCACTTGTCACTGGGCAGACCCCACTAGGGTGGTCTAATAACCATTTAACTCATACAGGGCCGACCCCACCAAGGTGGTCTAATAACCCATCAAGTATAAGTTACGACACTTACAATATGACTTACGAAACTTGCAAATACAAAGGACGACACTTCCAATCAGAGGAATAAGACATCTTCGTTGGGGATACAATAAAGTACAAATGCAATGCATATAATATACAAGTGAATATCTTCCGAAGTTACAAATACATCAACACTCCCTCTTAACTAGGAAGGTAATCTCTTGACACAGGTCATCAAAACATATAGGCACAAGTATTCAATACTGGAGCTGGATCATCATTACTAGATCACTGGAGCATCATCGTCACTGCTGCTGTACTCATCATCTCGATCACTGGTGCTATCTCTCAATTCTTCTCAACATAGGAAGTTCTACAGAGCCATCCCTTTTTCATGTTGGATTTAGGCCTAGCCTCCATGTAGGTCTTCATCATCTTTGTGAGCGTCCTATCCCATGGAATCTCAGGTTTAATTATGTGCATCTTCAAAACCTCGAAATAGCATCGTAGGAGTAATTACGAGCTACTAATCAACCTATAGGATCTCCCAGGGACCTATTATATGCAGACTCGCAAAACCTTGAAAGAGAATCCCAAGAATAATTACGAGCTTACTGCTCAACCTATAGGATCTCCTAGGGACCTGTTACATGCGAAAAAGAAAAACCTCGAAAGAGCATCCCAGGACTGATTACAAGCTTACTGCTCAACCTATAGGATTTCCCAGGGACCTATTACATGCTATCATGAAAAACCTCGAAAGAGCATCCTAGGACAGATTATGAGCTTACTGTTCAACCTATAGGATCTCCTAGGGACCTATTACATGCCACTGCACAAAATGCAACATATTGTGAAGAACCTACAACAATTAATTAATGAGAATACACAAGATAGCAAAAATAACAGAACTCGGAATCGCTTTTATTGATCGCAGGCCACTTCGAGGGGGCAACCTCCTTTGGGCAAGCTCAATACAAATAAATTCACGGTACCTTCATTGGTCTCAACACAAACTTATATACTAAGTCTAGGTTCCAATACCATGGGTAAATACCATGTGTCAATACAAACCACGGGCCAATACAAAATATGGATCAACAATTACTATGGGACGACTTACAAAGCATATGCGTCCAACAACAATAAGACAAAATATGGATCAACAAATACTATGGGACAACTTACAAAGCATATGCATCCAACAACAATATACTAACAAAGTAAATAGAAGGTTTGACATGGGTTCCTAACATCCCCTCTCCCTTAGAAAAAGCTTTGTCCTCAAATCTTTAGATGTGGAAATTGATGTAGAATCTGAAGGAGTGGTTCCCTTGTAGCATCCTCGGGTTGCATTCCGGGCCATTGATGCCTTTTGAGTTCCAGGGAGGGTTGCTTGGAAGGATGTAGACAAAGAAGAACCATATCATCTGCATGAAAAGTGTGCTCAAAACGGTGCTGATTGGCTTGTTGTTTCAGTCGAATTATTTCCATGTGAATATTGTCCTGCAGAATGAGAAGAATCTGATCGCGGTTTCAAAGAACTGAGTCAATTGCCTGAACTGGGGAGCTACTGAGGGTGTATGGAAGAAGAACTGGCGGTGCCTGTCCATAGACTGCTTCATATGGTGTCCTTTTGGATGTGGTATTGTACCCCTAGAGCGGTTCTAGGAAATCCATAGAAATAGTTGTCCAAATCCATGTAGGGATGGGCAAGGGTTCGAGCAGTCCCAAAAGGAGTGTCATTTTACCCTTGTTGACCTGGAGAGTATCACAGTCAGCCACCATTTGTTGAATTGTCATTTTCAGTCCCTGCCAAAATAAGGTGCATTGTTCCCCGTCATACATTTTGAGGAACCCGGAGTGCCCTACTGATGAAGAAGCATGGAGTTCATAGAAGAGATAGCCATGTTGAACATATTGCAACCAATTTGGAACAAGCAGAGAAATAGTTGTAAGAGAAACTCAATCATCAAATGTGTGAGAAGGAGCATCTGCCACCATATTGTCCTTACCCTTCTTGTAAGTGATCGCATAGGCATAACCCATGAGTTGGATAACCCATTTCAAGTGTGCTGGGGAGGAGACCCATTATTCTAGGAAATTTTCCATACGCTAGAGATTAGACTTGGTGCAGAAATAATTCCCTAATAGGTATGGCTTCCACTTTCGTACTACATGAAAAACAACCATCATTTCCTGCTGAGATGTAGATGCGGCTAAATTCTTACCGGAAAGGTCTCTTGAAGGCGACAAGCCCATTGGTTCAACAAGGATACCTGCATATCTATTGAAGGAAGTAGGGGAGACCATTGATGGGTGCATCTGAATGGAATGGAGTTGAGCGATGACACCATGTGAATTCTTCTTAAGGATATTTTCCAGGCGATGTGAACTGATGAGGTGGAGAGACCCTTGTTGTAAGCCCTTAAATTTGTGTTGTTTTCCATTGACTAAATACTACATCCAAAGTTCAGCAAAATCCCATAAGATGGGGCCAAGTGTGCGTAACCATTGAATGCCCAAAACCACATCACATCCACCTAGGGATAAGGCAAACATGTCAGAGCGCATGTTATAATATTCTAGAGAGATATGCACATTGTGACACTTCCCCTTGCAAGGTAAGGTGCCCCCATTGGAAACCATGACTTCAAAGTTGGAGCAAGGATGGACAAAACAATCAACATGTTTGGCGATCCGAGGGTCAATGAAGTTATGAGTGCTACTAGAATCAATGCGTATTGTAAGAGGAAGCTTCTTGAAGTAACCTCTGACCCGCATTGTTTGGGGGATGGTGACACCGGATAAAGCATGGAGAGATATTTCTGGTTTTTCATCCTAAGATGGGGGGTCAATAGGCGACTCTTGAATGTTGACCTGATCATCCATTTTATCCGGAGCTTCTTCACCAATTTTAGAGGTAGGAGGAGAATCCATATCCAAGAGATAGAGCTTTTGTTGAACACATCTATGTCCCCGAGTGAATTTTTCATCACAATTATAACAAATCCCTTTTTCTCTACATGCCTGCATCTATGTTTTAGACAAATGCTTGATAGGAGTTGGTGGAGGAGCTGGTGGGATGGGAGGTTGTTGAGAACCCATATTTCAGAAGGGAACAAAAGTGGGTTTGGAGTGCTGTTGGGCTGCAATCTTGTCTTCTGCCAACTTAGACAACCGTAGGACTTCCATCATTGTGTTGGGACAAAACATTTTAACCTCTGACCGGATTTCATCCTTAAGACCACTGATAATACAACTCCTGTAGAATTCATCAGACAATCCTTCTGTGTGATTGGTTAATTTCTCAAATTCTTTCTGATACTCTCTCAAAGTGCCACTTTGACGAAGTTTAGTGAGTGCTCCGGTTGTTGGGTCCAGGAAATGCCCCTTTCTGGCCACCTTTATTACATCATTTTCTCCTGATTCCATCCTACTTTCATGAGCTATATCCATGTCTTTTCCAGATCAATCAATGATATTGATAGGTATAATTTGTTATTGCCTTATTTATTTGTATGCCTAAGATTCTGAAGATTTGAGTCCTGACCTTTGGTTTATGCTAACACTTGTGAGTTTATTTAGTTCAATTCTAAAGCTCAGGTGTATTAGTTAGGTAGTGCTAGCTATTACTCTTCCAAGCATAATTCTTCATACTCCAAGGAATAGAGCATCCTCCACGTGAGCTGTAACAGATCCTCATTATAACAAAATCTACTGAAATAGAACCTAGCTGCGACAAACAGGTCGCATCCCAGTTGTTGAGTCTATTGATCTATTGATTGCTCGAGCAACAACATTATTCATGGTTAACAACCTTGTGTAACATGGCTGTATCAGTTAGCTGTAACTCCACAGCATGAAGAACAAAGATCTTCATTACTGCACGATTTTAGTGGATCTGAAACTGTATCTTCTTGGTATAAATTCCAGAAGGCTCTCGTAGCCTAGGGTTGGACAATCATTACTATGTGTAAGCTGTAACAGAGCACTGAGACTCACGATTTTAATTATTAATATAAGAGCAGAGTTCTTCACTTCTGTGTTTTAATTAGTTGTGACTCTCAGCGTCTCTGTTAGAAGGCCAGGGCCCGCCTTCTCACAGAGATAGCCGGTTTAAGTAGATAGAGTAGTTCAATTTTACTTCTGTTATGTGGTGTGGAATGATTGCAGACATTATTGGTAGCTGTAACAGAGTTAGCTTTCCTTTTTGGTAGTTTATCACTACATCTTGAATAGCTGTAGCAGAGTGGTGTGACAGTCGATTGTGTAGGATAAATTAATTAATTTTCATGTGTGTTTTAATCAGCTGTGACAGCCAAGCTCAATCCCAATCATCTTCTAGTTGTTTATGCTTTCTAGGATTTCCAGTAATTATCAATTGGAGTTCAAGCTTGTGTTTTAATTCTGGTTGTTGTTGTATCTTCAATTACATTCATAGATTAGACAGATAATGGTGGAATTACAGTAGCTACTGGATAGATAATTTTGGTAAAGATTGAATGTCGTACTTTGATAATTATAGGATTCAACTTCTTGCAAAAGTAATCTAGTTTCATTTTATCATTAGATCATTATATTGCTGGGTTGATTTCTGTAGGGAAGTTGCTTCATTTGGATTCTTAGATGTATGAATTAGATTAGTGTTCTTAGGGAATGAGTTGGATGGACACATAGGTAGGATCACCATTTACATTCAGCAAATCAACTGCTTGATTTGTTTATGCATAGACTGTGCTTATTGCCTTTGAAATAAAATACCTTCCTGGGTTTGACAATTTATATTGACCATTCTGTGTGTTAGCTTTAATTAACTGACATATAGTGTGACCAACATTTTGGCGCCGTTTCCAGGGATGGTAATAGATAGACATAGTTAGTAGTTGGTTTCATTTGATTTTATTTTAGTTCAATTTTTTACAGCATGCATGAATACAAGAAAAGCAAATCGCGAACCCCCTTTGAATACTAACATTGCAGGTGGAAGAGGTTGTGGTCATAATGCAGGTCAAGGAAGACACGCATATATTGATGAGATAATTGCTAGAGCTAATTCTTCCACTAGACCACCGCGGAACTCTATAGGCAAGGGAAATTCTGTTTCTCCCAATCTTGAACATTCAACATCCACAGTGGAGAATACAACAGGACCTTCAACTCCTGTTGCAGAAAGTAAACCTCCTGAAGATAAGGGAAGTGCTGTAGGTGTACCAGATAGAGAGGAGATTTATCATATTGAAAAAACCAGAGTTACTAAAGAGGTGTGGTTGGAGACTTGTAGAATAGCAGAGGAACAAAGAAGGCAAAGAGAAGAGAGGAGAAAAGAGGAAGAAGCTAGAGCAGAGGAAGAATGCATAAAAGAGACTGTTGAATTTTGGACTAGAACCATGGCTGGTATAGAACAGGGGGCTGAGAATGAACATGAGGATCGCCGGGAGGAAGAAGGAGAAAATAATCAGCCTGGTACTACTGTGGCTACATTAGAATTCCCTATGCTTCAGACACCTGGGGTAGCTCCTATGAAGAATATCTCACCATCAGTTCTCCCTAATTTTCATGGTAAGTCCTCTGAGGATCTTGATGAGTTTATTTTTGAGTTTGATATCCTCTGTCGCAGCTATGATTACACCTCTAGTGCTCAAAAGTTGAAGCTATTCCTAGCCACCTTGAAAGGAAATGCTTTGCACTGGTTCATGAGTTTGGGTCGCGAGACCATTTCTACTTGGGACCAAATGAAGAACACCTTCCTTTCTAAATATCAAGAATATTGCAGAACTAAAGATAGAAAGGAAGAGTTGTTTAAAATGGTTCAGAAGGATGAAGAGAGTTTGGAAGACTTTGTGGAGAGATTGCTGTACAATTTGCAAAGATCTGGTCATGTTGAGATTGGCAAGGATGTGCTCAAGATTATCTTGCTAAGAGGAATTAGAGAAGATTGCCTTGATATGTTGAATCTGCTTGGGAAAGGGGATATCTGGAAGGAACCTTTTGAAAAGATCATTGAATTATGTTGAACGTACTCCAGGGGATCTTCCAGAACCAGCAAACGAGACAAAAATCGAGACCAGGATGTCTTTACTAGGACTCAGAAGTCAGCTAGTGGAGGTGCCACTCGAGCAGAAATAGGAAACCTACTGGAGAAATTTAAAACAGACACGATGAGCTCCATTTCCTCAGAGTTGGATGCGATGAGGGCAAAACATAAACAGGTAGTAGAAGATCTTACACTTGGGGTATTCTGTCCTAAATGTAGGAAGAAGCATCCACTGAAGGAGTGCATGTTGGACAAAGAAGAGGTATGTAGGATATGTGAACTCAAGCATGACACTAGGGAGTGTCCTTCGTTACCTAAGGTTAAAGCAGTCCTACAGGCATCTATTCCGGATGTAGAGCCAACATACTTTATGGCACAGAAGAAACCATGGCAGCCTAGGAACCAAGGTATGAATCCAGCTCCAACATTTTTCCTGCATAATATGAATGGAATAAACAACATGCATAATATGAATACACAATTCCCTTTGCATTATTCCAACAACCAGTGGCCTCCATCTCAGAACTCAATGCAAAATCCTAATTCATGGACATCGTGGCCACAACAGTCAAACCAAGCTCCTTGGAATTCCAACTGGAGAAACTCTTACCAAGGAAATAACTTTCCCCATCACCAGACTCAGTATCAACAGTACCCTCCTCAATAGTATCAGCAACCACAGCTCCCTTTCCAGAACACTGCCGCACCTATGAATGCACCACTTCGACCACAGCTACCTGCACAACCTAACCCGAACCCAAACAATAAAGCAGTTCATCAATTTGAAACTACCAACATGCCTGCGTATTCCATTACTCAGATTTCCTGCAATGATATACAACTACGATCAGGGAGGGTAGTGGAGCCTATTATCACTGAGGATGTGACATCCCTAGTGATTGAAACTGGAGTAAATAAACACTATTCAACAATCCCCATTATTGAGGATGCTGATACTCCTACTGAAGCAGCAGCTGGAACTCAGGAAGCAACAAACGATTTGTCACAACCTACACAGTCGAATAGAGAACCACCATACCCTGAATGATTGTAGCTTCAGAAAATAGTGGAACAGCCCCGATTTGATCTCGTGGTAGAGTTGAAAAATTTATATGTTAAAATTCCACTGTTACAGTCCCTCCATGATGTGCCCATTTATGCTAAGATAGTTAAAGATTTGTGTGTCAAGAAACCAGGGAGAAGGCCCAGGGATCCTCCCACTGTCCATGTGCTAGGAAAAATTTCATAATTAATAATGGGAAAGGCCCCTGTGGCAAAGTACGATGACCCTGGGAACCCGACTGTTACAGTGCACATAGGGAACACACAAATTCCAAATGTCTTGGTGGATTTGGGCGCAACTATTAACGTTATGACCATAGAGACTATGAAGAAATTCGGACTCACTAATTTGTGGCCAACCTCTACTATTTTGGAACTTGTCGATAGATCAATGATCAAGCTTGAAGGAATTCTAGATGACCTCGTAATCTCAGTTGACTCGTGGGAATACCCTGTGGATTTTTTGGTATTACAGCCAAAATATCAGTTGTGGAGACACCCACTGATCCTGGGAAGACCGTGGTTGGCCACAGCTGATACCTGTATCAGCTGTCAGTCAGGTTCTATGACCATTTCAGATAGGACTGAGATCAAGAATCTAACCCTGTACCCTCCAGCTTGACTAAGCATATAGGCTGAGACTCCATTATGGGCATATTTGGAGGAGGAAGAGGGTGTTCAACCACTATTAACCATAGGGAGAGCCTTGACATTTAAAGATGAAACAGAGGATGATGCCACTAATAGTTTCATCAGTGAGCCCACGTCAGTCAATAAGAATGTCTATAAGATCTTGGACAATACTTTAGCTGCAACAGAACAAAAAAATCTTACAGAAGAAACTCTAATCGGTGATGATAATGTAATTCCAGTACTTAAGAATTTGAAGAGTGTTCCAATGGAAATTGAGCCAGGAAAAACATTGAATATCAATCCTAATATGGCACCTATCGAGCTGGAACAGCTAGTCACTCTGTTGAAACAACTTAGGGAAGATTTTGCTTGGGAGTACATAGACATGAAAGGAATTCCTTCTCATATGTGCACTCATCATATATATATTAAAAGCGACTCCAGGCCTGTATGCCAACCCCAACGAAGGATGAATCCAAACCTAAGGGACATAGTGAAAGAGGAAATCCAGAAACCGTTGGAAGCTAAATTCATATATCCAATTTCATATAGTGAGTGGGTTTCTCCACTTGTGATCATACCAAAGAAGAATGGAAAATGGAGGGTTTGCGTGGATTACAGATAATTGAATAAGGCAACGCAGAAAGACCATTTCCCCTTACCTTTCATCAATAAGGTCCTTGATACCTTATCTGGGAAGAATTATTTCTCTTTTCTGGATGGCTTTAGTGGCTATAACCAGATTTAGATTGCTCCAGAAGATCAGGACAAAACCACTTTCACCTGCCCATGGGGGACTTTTGCATACTGAGTACTTCCTTTTGGGTTGTGCAATGCACCAGCTACATTCCAGAGAGCAGTGATTGGAATCTTTTCATAAATGGTGAATGATTGCATGGAAATTTTTATGGATGACTTTGCTCCATATGGTGACAGTTATGAAGAAGCATTGAAGAACTTAGAAAAGGTCCTGAAACACTGTGAACAAAGTCAACTCTCTTTGAGCACTGAAAAGTGCCACATGATGATGAGTGAAGGCATAGTGCTGGAGCACTTCATCTCTTCTGATGGTATCCAGGTAGACCCATCCAAGATCAAGGTAATTGAAAATATACTGACTCCTGGAACACAGAAGGATGTACGTAGCCTCTTGGGGTATGCTGGCTATTACAGAAGGTTCATAGAAATTTTTTCCAAACTAGCTTCTCCTTTGTTCACTCTGTTGATGAAGGATGCACAGTTTGTCTGGAATGATGCATGTCAAACAACGTTTACTGAGCTAAAGAAAAGGCTATCTACAAGACCCATCTTAAGAGGACCCAATTGGGATCTGCCTTTTCACATTTCTTCAGATGCCTCAGACACTGCCATTGGAGCAGTTTTGGGACATTAGGAAGGTAATGCTCCTTATGCTATTTACTACATTAGTAAAAATCTGTCTCCTACTGAACTGAATTATACTATCACAAAAAAAGAATTTCTTGCCATTGTTTATGCCATTAACAAATTTAGACATTATATTACTGGATATTCTACTTTTGTGCACACTGATCATTCTGCTATCAAGTATTTAATGAATAAACCAATCATGAATGCTAGAGTTACTAGATGGCTGTTACTATTATAGGAATTTGATATTACAATTATTGATAGACCAGGAAAGGAAAATGTTGTTGCAGATTTCTTATCTCGACTTACTAACAGTGATGACAATTTACCAGTCGAAGATTCCTTCCCTGACGAACATTTGTTTGTAGTATCAACTCATTCCCCATGGTATGTAGATATTGATAACTTTTTGGCTACAGGTAAGCTTCCAGCACATCTGTCAAAGAGAGAAAGAAGGAAGATCATACAAAAAAGCGTTAGGTACTGCTGGATTGATGGCCATCTTTTCTACACAGGGCTTGATTTAGAAATCAGAAGATGTGTTAGAGAAGATGAAATCTTCAGCATTCTTAAAGCTTGCCATGATGAGCCTCGTGGGGGACATTTTGTTGACAAGAGGACAAGTCATAAAGTTTTGAGGATGGGCTATTTCTGGCCTACATTGTTGAGAGATGCAAAGAAGTATGTTTAGGCATGTGATAGCTACCAAAGGATGGGCCGACCCAACAGATTAGATGAGATGCCTTTACAGCCACATCTTGTGGTTGAACCATTTGATAGGTGGGCTCTAGATTTTGTAGGGCCTATCAACCCTCCCTCAAAGCAGAAAGTTCATATCTTGGTTTGCACAGACTACATGACTAAATGGGTAGAAGCTGTAGCCTTGGTCAAGGCCAATGATCAGGCTATGATTGATTTCCTGTATGGAGATATTTTCACTTGGTTTGGAGTACCTAAGGAGATCATTACAGACGGTGGACCACAGTTTGTATTTGACAAGCTAGAAGCGCTGTTGCAGAAATTTCACATTCAGCACATAATAACCTCACCATATAATCCATAGGCCAATGAGTAGGTGGAGAGCACGAACAAGGTCATTGAGGCTATTCTGACAAAAACAGTGAAGAGCCATCGTAAAGATTGGGCTGAAATACTTCCAGAGGCACTGTGGTCCTATCGTACCACTTGGCGTAACACCATTGGTTTTTCCCCATATGAGCTAGTGTATGGTAAAAATGTTGTTTTTCCAATTGAATTTGAAATTAGAACTTTAAAAACAGTTGTTGAAGTAAACCTAGGTTTATCAGAGGCATAGAGGAATCGACTGAATCAGCTCAATGAATTGGATGAGAAGTGCACAGCTGCAGTGCATCATACAGCCTTAATCCAACAATAGCACTCTAGATGGCATGACAGATTTATATAAAAAAGAGTCTTCCAGGAAGGAGACTGGGCCCTATTATACGATTCACGATTTAAGAGGGATTTTAAAGGAAAATTGCACACCCATTGGTTGGGACCCTATCAGATAGATCGGGTATTTGATAATGGAACAGTCCGGTTGATCACCATTGATGAGAACAGAGTATCATTATTCGCAAATGGCCATCGGCTGCGACTGTATCACAGGCCAATCTCAAGGGAGGATTTTATTTCACAAGTTGCAGCTGATCCAGAGTATGAGTTAATGACAGGGTAGGGGTTTTTAAACCCTATGAATTCTTAAAAATTGCAGTTTCCACACATATTTTTGTACATAAATAGTCGGTTTTTCTTTCATTCTGTATTTTATCTATTTTTAATTTTTCTTACACTTGATTGGCTTGTTTTGAATAACTGTGTGCAGGGACCTATTGGAGGAGCAGCAACCGTGACTGGGCCATACGACTACAGACACCCCATATTTGTTCCTGATCTAATAAAGCTATTTTATGAAGATGGATAATTCGTGGTCTTCCACAGATAAAATTTGCTTATACTACAGTATGAGGCAGCTGTGACTCCGATACATTTTCCCATTCTACCAAATTCCGTAGCTACGACTCCGCTATTTCTGTTTACCTTTCAAATTTAGTAGTTGTGACTTCGCCACATTTGTTGTGCCAAATCCTGTAGTTGCGACTCCGCTATCTCTGTTTACCTTTCAAATTTTGTAGCTGCGACTCCGTCACATTTTCCCATTTTGCCAAATCCCACAGCTGTGACTCCGCTATTTCTGCTTATCTTTCTAAGTTGACAGCTGCTACTCTGCCATTTCCAGTTCATTTTTAGTCCTTCTCAGCAAGTGAGACTCCGCTACCTTTGTCAATTCCGCTAAACATGGAATTTGTGACTCTGATATCCTTGATTGATTCTGCTAAATCTAGTAGTCGCGACTCCGTTCTTTTCCACTTCATCCTCGCTCCTTCTGTACAGCTACGATTCCGCCATTTTCGCTTATTCTGCTAAATTTCGCAGCTGATACTCCTCTAGTTTTTCTGCTCTCCGATCGGTGCTGCCAATAATAGTTTGATTGGGTGTCAGTCTTAGTCACCTATTTCATCAGTCCAATCGCAATCCTTCATGAAGAAAATCATTTGGATATCGTGGTACCTGTCAGTTCGCATGGCCTGGCCACATCACTTTAGCACATGTGCATTTACGCTTGTTTTAAAAATGGAGATGATAATGAAGGAGGGCTATAATAGTTGGCGCACCATAATAATTACCTCGTGGCTGAATACATAAATGAAAGGTACGATTTGAAACTTTTACATGATTTGGCAAGGAAATAAATACGGTATTAATAATTATATGTTGTCTTAACCCTCAATTGAATGAACTTGTAATGTTTAATTATCAGAGGGTATGTCAGAACCATGTCTGTATTTATTCCCTGACACCACACCTAAATAGTACCAAAACACTCCAAATATGCCGATTTTCCACAACCATCTTATCTTACCGGAATTTTATTCCTATGACGACTTTCCTAAAATACCCTATTTTCAAACTCCAACTATTGCTTGCATGTTCGTATGCTGCACCTCCCACGTCGAGACTGGTGATTGTTGTATTGGTTCCGAATTTTGAGAAGAAATTAAGATGGGTAACCTGGTCCGACATTAACCAGTAGACACAGAAGCTGTGCGTGCTAATGCAGAAGTCCTTAATATTTTTCAAGCAGCGAGTTGGATGGAATATTTTGAACGATTGAACGGTTTCCATACAGAAACCGCATTGCAGTTTGCACTTAATTTGACTGATACTTACTTTGAGGTTAGAGGGATGCATGTGTATGTTACAGAAGAGATTATATCAAAGGTTACTGTTTTACCCTAGGTTGAGAAGAAATTATTTGGACGAAAGGTGCATAATGCAAATGCTGTTAGAGAATTCTTAGCAGTTGGGGAGCATGTTCGTCCGAAGCATCGTGGGCTGGAATTGGCATCTTTACCACCACCTTAGAATCAAGTGGCAATCTTTGTGAAAAGATACATCTCCTGTGGAGGTAGGTACCAAACTGTTTCCTTCTTTGAACTCCCCTTACTTTCTCATTTACGCCATGGTAATTTGGTCAATATACCATTCTATCTGCTCAAAGCCCTACAAACCATGGTTGGTTATGCAAAAACCGCCAAACACCCAGTTTCCTCTCTCACCAATCATGGTCTAATTAAATTAATGGTTTTAAGAGCCATTGTAAATCGTAATTTAACTTGGGAACAATTTTTGGCTGGAGATGCGCCAATTATACAACCTGTTTTGGAAATGGAGGGTGTTGGTGAAGGTAGTGAGGACCGGCGTTCCTCAAACCCAGTTGGGGGGGAGGCTGGAACAACAAGAAACTAGGCCAATGACGAAGAGGAAGTAAACAAGGGAGAAGCAGCAGTAACAGAAAATCCTGTAGTTGAAGAAACTGTGATGGAAACTATAACTACAGAAGAAGTTGCTCAAATAAAGGAAGCTGAAACTGGAGTAGCTATTGGAGCTGCGACGGTAGAAGCTGTAGTTAAAGAAGCAAGAATTTAGAGAGAAGGATGTCGGATAGGGATAGTAGAAGAAGGCATTGTGAAAGTTTTGGAAGTTGAATCCTCTTTAGAGATAAGGGGTATCCTGATTGAAGAAGAAAAGACTAAAGCGGTGACCCTTGTTTTAAAGAAACGAGGAATAGGATCAAGGAACAGAAGCCAGACACCTACTACAACAAAGAAAAGGAAAATTAGAACTGTTAAAGCACCAATAGCAGTAGGCATGGAGGAACACTCAGTGGGAATGGTGAGAAGAAGGACTCGATCAGCAGCAGCAAAAGAAGTAGCTGTAATAGCAAAAACAATAAAAGAAGTGGAGGCAATGGATGCAACTGGGGGTAATATTGAATCACCCCTAGCAGAGACAACATAAGTAGCAGAAGTAGCAGATACAGTGGGAGCAGTCAGAGAGAATAGGGAATCATCCCAGGTGGAGGAAATACCTATAACATGAATAGATTTAAAGATTCCCATTTTGAACCCTAAGCCAGCTACTATTATGCAGGAACCTCCCAGAGAAGAACCCCAAATTGAAAATCTCCTGTTGGAAAATGAACTATTAAAAGAAGAGGTGTAGATATTGCCAAATGAGTTGGAAAAATGGAAGGTATTAGTTGGAAAATAGGCAGAAAAGAATTTGGATACATTAGCAAATGCTGCAAATTTATTTGAAAAATCATCTTTTGCATTTGAAAATGAGAAGTATGGAGAGATTGTTTGTCTTGAGTGTGGAGACATATTTGCTACAGTAGGACACAGGGTTGTTGTGTTGGGGGATGTATCACAGAAGCATGTACAGATAGAGGAGATTGAAGAAGGAGTGCCAGAAATTGAATTGGTAGGGGAAAATGAGCCAGGAATTGAAGAGATCCCTGCTTTGAGTTTAGGAGAAGAAACAATGCAGTCCCAACCATGAGGGGGTACTGAGCTTCTTCAGTCCTAACCATCAGGGGATACTGATCTTCTTCAGTCCCAACCATCATGGGATATTGAACTTCTTCAAGCCCAACTATTAGGGGATACTGAACTTCTTCAGGGCCAGTCTCCTCAGTTTGGAAAATTTAATATAAACCAGAAACAATTTCAGCAGCTCAAAGAAATTAAGGAACAAGGTACTATTACACAAGAACCAGTACCCTTGAAAATGTTTAGTGAAGCTGCAATTCAGATAGCAATGTCTAATATCAAGTACCAGGAGAAAAACACTGTTACACAAGAACCAGTGTTTCCAAAATCATTTGCTACAATGGAAACACAAACTGAGACGGTTGAGATTGAAATGGAAAAGAAGGATGCTGCTACACAAGAACCAGCAGTCCTAAGAATATTGACTGAGACTATAACACAGACTGAGGAAGCAGAGGAGAATATGCAAATAAAGAATGTTGTTACACAAGAACCAGCATCCCTAAAACCCATGGTTGAGGCTGTACTGCATGCACAAACCACTGCAACCCCACTAGAGGATGAAACTGTCACAATACCAAAGCAAGATAAGGAAGTTATTCACCTAGATTCTGATGATGAGGAGGAGGTAGCAGACAGAAGAATTCAACGATTGGAGAAAAAATTTTCCTAGCTAAATCTCGAATTGGATAAATGGCTCAAGTGGATCGAACAGTTCAAAACAGGTATGATATCTCTTTAGGAGCATAGGACTGTTATTAAGGGACTAAGAGAAAAGTGGGTTGAGGAGTTATTATTCTAGAAACTTCGGTGTGAGAAAATTCAAGAGAAATTGGAAGGATTGAAGAAACTTAAGTCCCTGCAACAGGAAAAAGACAAGATGTACACTATTTCCATAGAATTGTTAAGTTGCAGGGCTCCATCCCCTTCTTACCCTGATTTTCTCCATGAGTAGACAACCCTATTCCAAATAAGAGCTCTCAAGGATGGGAGATCATTTGATTTGGTAACAGCTACTTAGTTTTTGGAGACTTTTCTGAAGAGTGACTTTGAGGACCAACATTTTTTATGTGAATTATATTTACATGACAGGGCTTGCTACATTTACTTTCCATCTAATCCTTTACCTATTCTAGGGGACATTCAGTTAAGGGCATTTGCCTCTTTTGTCATTAACCATGTAAGATGGCGAGATGCTTTTCAAACCATCCTTAGAAATGAGGAGAATTCTACTCTTTGGATTAGGGGGGAACCTCAGAATCCATTAGCATTCATGGAGAATCATGCTAAAACTCTCAGGGTTCCCTCAATTACCCGATATTTTGAGAGACTGCGAGATAGACTCCTTACCACATGTGTCCCAATGATTCTCAATATGCAGCAGGATGCCTTGGAAGTTAGTGAATACAGATGGCTGTACTCTTCCTCATCTCTTAAGGAAATGGATCCATATGGCTTTGAAAATTTTAGGCAGGCTTTGACAAGGATTCCTAGATACGTGTGTTGCATGGAAAGGTGTGGGTCTTGGTGGCTTGCTTTGAGATTCAAATTTCCTCTCATTTGGTTGCATATAAGCAGTTCTTAAAGAACCAGCTATGCTCTAACATTAGAAGAAGAATAAAGTTAGTGGGAGCATTGGGTCTCCTGCTATGGGTTTGTTCCTCGAGGGGAGGCACCAGGACTTGCTTACAATCTTACAAATATCCACAGATTCAATTCAGACTCAGATTCGGGTTAAGGGAGGTTGTTGTGTGAGGACATGCAATTGGATAGTTGGGGGGAGATGTTGGGTCTAGTAAATGCCCCTTTTTGGCCACCTTTATTACATCATTTTTCCTTGATTCCATCCTACTTTCATGAGCTACATCCATGTCTTTTCCAGATCAATCAATGATATTGACAGGTATAATTTGTTATTCCCTTATTTATTTTTATGCCTAAGATTGTGAAGATTCGAGTCCTGACTTGTAGTTGCCCCTAGAGGTATCCCATCCGGGACGGTAGAGGAGCTAGGCAACTAAAGAGGTGACCCAAGAGATGCCACGGTTCCCAATGCAGGTGGGAGTCACGTCAACCGAGGCACTCTTCGCTTTAGGTCAAGGTGTAACTAGACCAAGGGGGAGACCCTATACCCCAATCATAATTGATTGGACCCAAACAAAGGTTTCTACGGGTAGGTGAGTAATGAGTTACGGAAACCAATGCAAGGCTAAGTGGACCTATGGGTTAAGGTATGGTTGAAGGAGGTGTAAGAGTTTGTTAATGTTTCAACCTATGTATGGTTTAGGCCACATGATGGGGTATGATGACTAATTATAATACCATTTGTTTACGCAAGTGGGTCTAGTTTCTTGGGAAGTGTGAAATGGTTCTAGGTAGACCCACAAGGTGAATTTAAGTATGAGGATGGTACTATAGGTTAGATCTAGGCTAGATCTATAAGTTGGAGTTGGTTCTAGGATTCCCCATGTACTAGATCTAGGGTTTGACACTAATCCCAAGGAGTGCGCTTTGCTTGGAGAAGGACTAGTGCCTTGTTGGATGGGCTAAAGGAGTCAAGAAGGATGTCAAAGTGTAGATCGGGACACCTAGAAGCCAAGTCAAGTGGATTGGATGAGATCCAATGGTTGGATCTTACTAGATCTAGGTTTTTAAAAGATAACCAAAAGTGGACCACAATCCCTTAAAACAAGGAATGCAATCCCCAAGGCGGATCTTGACAAAAGGACAGTATAGACCTAGGTTTCAAGGCATGGGCATTCCAAATCCACAAAAATCTCCAACACCCACTTCCTAGAAGTGGACCAACTCAACAAATCAAGGGGGTGCGACTTGCTCAAGGAGAGTCAAAAATTGGGTTTTGGTGGACCAAATCAAGTCCAATGGCCACCAAAATGTAGATCCGGGATGTTAGTACCCCGATCTATGTTCCTTCAAAGTTTCAAGTAAATCCAATGGGTAGATCTTAGTAGATCTAAGTTTTAAGGTACCAAGAAGATCAAAAGGGGGTTTCAACCCCTCAAAACATGGAGAGATGTCCACAAGGTAGTTTTCACCAAAGCAAGGATATGGGTATAGGTTATCAAGTGTTTAGATGTCAAATCAAGTGGGATCTTACCTACCCATGTGCTAGATCTTACCCAACAAGCTTCTCTTAGGAAAATCGATTTTGGTTCAAGAAGGCTTTTTGCATTGAAAGGTGTGTCAATTTTTAGCCAATCACCACCAAACTATAGATCCAACTAGGGGTGGATCCTATAGAGGTGGGTTCTTAATATCTTTTCAATTGCAAGGGTAGATCTAAGTAGATCTAAAAAAATACCAAAATTGGGGTTTTGATTTAATTAGGGTTTTATGACCAATGAAGATAGAATGGATGAAAGAGACACATACCTTGTAGATCTTACCTCAATTGCTTATGGCCACCTTGCAAGTTGATAGCATTCTCCTATGTTTATATTCAAGAGTGAGATCCAAGTGCTCCAACCAAATCGCCCTTCTCCAAGATAGCCAAATCGTCCTCCTCCTACAAGACAAGATCAAAGAAACAAGTCAAGCAAGATGATTATGAAAATGGTATAAAGATGTAATAGAAAGCATCAACTATGTCACGAAGATACAATAATGATACTCCCTGTCACAAGATCAACCCAAGAGAGAATATGTGGATCCCTCCAACAATAACCCTCAAAAAGTCGCCCTCCTCTCTCCAATTCGACTTTCCTGTCAAAAGGTTAGCAAAAACACCAAAATCCACAATGATACATAGAAGAGATACTTTATATTCAATATGCAAGAGAATCCACAATGCAAGAGAGATGTGCTCCACAAAAAATCTTCTATTCCAATATTCCAGAGCTCCAAAGGTGAGCTTTACAATGGGGGGTCTCCTCCTTATATAGGATAATAAAGACCAAAACCCTATACCACTTCATAATACTACATCAAATGAGTGGTTGAGATTATAAGATCTCATCATACAATCAATGGCTAGGATGAATCCATAACATAATATCACATGGATCACTCAACATAACAATAGTGCCCTCACTAAATGGTACAATGGAGGGTGACGTCATCCCACTAGAGGGGTAAAAAGTACAATAATCCACCTCATGATGACTAGGACATGGTAAAATAAGCACATGGTGGGGCTAGGAGGTATAAATCCTTGCTAGCTCACCCCAAGGCACAATAAAATAGTAAAATATGTCCAATATAATAATAATGACCAAAACTGTCCTCAGAATCCATGACAGTCAAGCAGTAAATGTCCTCCTGTGATCAATCTGGAGATACCCACATGGTGAAAACTGACTGGAAGATAGTGAGATCACCCTGGAAGACCACTGTGAAAACCAAATGCCAAAACCTTGCCTCAATTGCCCAAATCGATTTCCTCAGTGACCACTTTATCCCATTTTTTAACTGCCTCGGGAACTGTGAAAGTGCCAAACCTGCCTCCTAGGGTGCTAGCGCTGTCCATATGAGCCCACCAAGCTCTCCCGAAGGGGGGATAAATGGTAATAACAAGTGGCTGGACCACCCCTTCCATCATCAGCGCCCTAGGTGAACTGGCCTCTCGGGGCCCCTGCTGCTCAGGCTGGGAAATCAGCCCCAAATCTGGTCAACAAATGTCAAACTGCATCAATCACTGTCAGAAGTGCCCGGAACTGAAAGATAAGTGTCTCAATGGATCCAGAAGACCCAAATCCACTAGGAATGAGTACTCATACACCCTGGGTTGCCCTAATGGGCCTGCTGTAGGGTCCACCATATATGGACAATGTATAATCTGCTGATCTGAAGTAATAATAAACCTGCTGAACTGGATCAAACATCATCTGCATCATATGTCCATCATATGATATCATCATCAAACATGTGGGACCATAAATCATCATCAATAATCACCATACATGGTCCACATCATCACGGATCCCAAGAATATATATAATCAAGGATAAATCACATCAGTAGACTAAGACAATGCTTCTTTAATCATTCCATAGCTAAGCTCAAAGTAAAAATTCCATTCAGTGGCATTAATTATATTAACATATTCCGTTGTTATGATAAATTACTTGCACCATAGTTCAAATGACAAACTCACCCATTGGACATGGTCAAACTGCTAGTGAAGGATGAAGGCTAGGAGCAAGGTTGGGCCAAGGGTTTGACTTGTCTAACTCAACTCAAAAATACTTTGGACTGGGAGAGGGGGAAGCTACAAACTCTGTGTTGGACAAAAGAACACGGGGGATGGCTGTGCCTCACAAATGGATAAGTTGTTTAGAGAGTGCTTATTCAACTTAGGCAACATGTCTACATCAAGTTGATCCAAGTTCATTAGGATCATTCAATTTATTTCCATGGCCTTTTTGGCCTACATAACCCTTCGGATTTCAGATGTGCTGAGAAGCACAACTAGTTGCAGCTTGCATCCAGGGCATGTTTTTTATATATTCACAAGGTCAGCAATTGTTTAGATATAGCTTTTAAGAACTATTGCTTTTTGGACCTTTCTTATACTCTTCGAGGAGTATTTTTTTTAGCTTTTCATTGCTCTTGCCCTTTTTTTTTTGTTTCCATGGGCGAATTCATTTAGTTTCCACAGGTAGAACATGAGCTTTCAGTTTTAGCAAACAACATCTCAAGTGACTAGGGGGAGTTCGAGCCAATGCCAAACATCGGGACAACCGACCAGAATGATTTAGGCCTACAATCCAACTCACCAAAGGCAAGTTCTGTCACCAACTCAGAGCCGAGACAACGAATAAACAAGGATGCGGTCCAAACACAGAGGTAGAAAAATAGGGAAGTCCTCAGTATCAGAAGGTCAAATGAGACAAGTCAGGGTTTAAAGTCAAACAGGAAGGTCATGTATGGATGGAGACAAGTGGATATGGAGCCTACACTGGCAGACAACTGTTGTCGGGAAAGACCATGTCTATGTAAGGTGAAATACCAGTAAGTTTTGTTAGATGACCTAAAAGTGCAAGCAATTGTCCATTTTATGATTTACAGTTCATTTAAAATAGTTCGCCACATCAGGAATAATATACCAAGCACATGCTATAATCATGACTAAATCAACAAGCTAATAATCCACTGTCAGTGAGAACATATCCATAGATCATACAACATCATCATAATAGCAATCATCATGCATCATCTGAAACATTGCTGAAGTACATCTCTAGGCACTGAACTGAAACTGTAATGGGATAAGTGGTCACATCAGTCATCAAATCTGAACTCTCAAGGCTCAGCCTTGACACAAGGTCATATACAAATCTGAATAATATACTGCTCTGATCATGAGTGATCCATAATATATAGCCATGCTCTGGAATAATGTAAGCTATGGAATGTGCAGATATCCGCTGTACAAGAATAGTAGCCCTGCTACTATGGTGTGATAACATCTGGCTCCAGCTGGGACAAGTGCTCTAAGGGAGAGAGCGCTTGAGAACCTCAGAATCTCTGGTCTCGAACTGCTCTGCATCAATCTTCAATCCAGCACTGCACCATCCTTGCTTTCAACTCTTATCTTGCACCTGTTCCTGCTCTCACAAACACTAGAATACCATCATGGAGCATGTATGGGATAAAAAATAAAATAAAACTGAACATAAACTGAAATGCATATAAATATAACTAATCATGGCATATATTATTCATTCATCATTTTTATTTACTGTGCAGGAGGAAGAGAGAAATTCTTCAAGCAGGCAAACTTGCACAGGCAGCCAACAATAAAAATGACAACTAAAATTTCTTAAATGCATGCAGGAGGAGCAACAAGCTTAGGACGGAGCAAGGCTCAACTCAATGACAGAAAACAAGCAGATACTCTAAGCAGAAAAAGCAAAAGGGACAGTACTCATCACACAGAAAAAGAAAAATCACACAAATCCTACTGCTCAAGTGAGCTTATTCAGCAACTACCTACTCTAAACATGCAAGGCAAGACACGGGAGGTCAGGGATGATAGTCCCTTAGCTCCCTTTGGTTGATAGGGAGTAAGATGCGTTGGCCAGTCCCAGTGGTGAGAAAACACATCTCATTAATGCAGCGTTCAACAGTAAATGGTCCAACCCAAAAGTCACCTGATCCCCTAGATCGGATATAAAATAAATCATTAGGTACTACGACCTTATCACCAATTTCGAACCTTTGGTGATTTACAGATTGAGGGATGACTTCAATAACATGTTCAGAAAAAGGTTGGATATCAGAAGTACACTGAGGTTGAGGTGTAACTATACTTGAATTCCTATTAGGAGGAATTTCATCAAATCTGGGAGGTCCATCGTCTAAAGGTACAACTACCCTACCAATCAAGATTTCTCTTACAGTTCTCCTAGGAGGATTCTCTACTAAAGGGTGAATGATGTTCTTTGGTGTTTCCCCTATGGTCAACAAGTCAGTATCAACATTCTCATTTACTTCAGCTTGGGTTAAGGGTGGAGGGCTTTGATTTTCACTACTTCTGCTACTACCCTCTCCTGACGGGATAGATATGGTCATGTTCTATAAAAATGCCAAATGGTCATCAGAAATGGGACTATGATCTATGCTAGGTGTACTTTGGCTCCTCATATCCAAAGATGCTGGTGTAGAGTCAACATCCTCTTCACTACTAGGTAACTCTCTAGGCAAAAGGAAGCTAGGGTAAGAATGAGGCAAATGTGGATCAGTGGGTTCTTCTTGAAAAGTGGCTAGATTATTCAAAGCAAAGTCTTCCCCAGGAGCATCATGGATCAAGGCATGTTCTTGCCAACTCATAGAGTTGTCATTTACCTGCCTTAAAACCCCATCCTCCAAGGACAAATGGGACAAGTGATCAGGCACATCTGAAAAGTGGTAATCAATTAGTTCTTCGTCATTCTCCTCAGGTGAGGGCAGGTGTGTTCCTTCATTATTATTTATCCAAGGAGTGATGTGAGGTAAGCCTTGTCTTCCTCTTTCTGTGTTAAGGTCAACTAGGAAAAGCCATTCATGTACTGTCCTAGGTATATACTCGCCCCTTCTAATTTGATCAAAGTTATCTTCCGAAGTGTTTAGCTGAGTAGGATGTGTAGGTTGGTCAACGTTTGGTCCTACACTACTGGGTTGGTTCGAGGTCCTAAGGTTTTCTGATACTACATCCCGAATGGATTGAGGGTCAATCTCAATAATTTTCTCTTCTTCCATGCTAGGATCATCATCATGACCACCCATGACCATAAAGATACCCTCAGGTAATAACTCACCCTCACCAAAAGTGTTTCTCACACCATCCTCATAATTCTCAAGATGTCCATCATAAAATGGCTCCCGATATACCCTAACCAAGGACCCATCAGAGTTGGGGATGGTAGCATATGATAAATCCATTTGAAGATGTCCCCCTAGCCCAGCGGACCACTTCCTAAAAAGGAGCATGCCATAGGCTAGAGGGAGATCTATAACTACTATATCCATAAGCATAGATATGTCGGGGCATGAAAACAGGTCAGCTCTCAGGTTTTTGATCAGGCCAAAGACTTTAACTGGTTTAGAGTCAATCCCACAAACGTTCCCATAAGGTCTAGTTATTTTTAATCCCATAGCTTCCAAGACTTGTAAAGGCATCACATTCATGGAGGCACCAGAATCCAACATACAGTTATGAAGAAGGATATCACCTATGCGTAGTGTAAGGTAAAATGGTTGATGACCCCCATTCTTCCTCTCATATAGGGCAGTTTGGATGTTAATGGGAGGGTCATCCTCTTCATCAACCACATCACAAGGTGCTGGGTTTTGAGAAGATGAATCCTCACCACTAGTCGTGGCTGTCTCAGGGATACTCTCGAAAAACTCTACTACTTGCTCCTTTATTAAAGGGATTTTCATTAACTCAGTGAGTGGAATGTTATGCATAACTTTGTCTAACTCTCTTTTGATGTTGATATCGAAGTCATACTCAGGCAAAGGTACTGGCTCACTCAATGGATTAGGCAACTCTTTGTTTTTCTTTTCACTAAAAGGGACAGGCTTTGGGCCATCCTTTCTTCGTTGATAAGTTTTATAAGGAGCTTGATCATTACTAACTTGTTCAGCAGCATAGATGGGACCACTAGGGTTGGTTTCTTCTATGGTGTTTTCTTCATGATCAATTAGGATTCTTCCGAAGTCTTTGTCAAACTTTAAGTCATCAACCCAATTAATGTTCTTTGGAGAATCCGGAGTATCATCACCATGGGTGGTATACTCAGGATCTTCCAGCTTTTGCTCTTCAGACCAGTTTATGATGGGAGGTTCTTGGTTCATAGGGTTTCTTCTATCACCTTCATTAGGTTTCTTTTGTTGATTCCAATAAGGTTTAGGACCATAGGGCTGCCTATATCTATCCCCCTCTCTATTCTTGGCTAGGTCCCTAGTTAGGACGGTTAAGTTTTTCATCATTTCATGCATACTCTCCATCATTTCGTTGGGATCTTTGCTAGGTTCCTTACTTTTCTTAAACTTAGGCTCAGATCTAGAGGAAGAAGGTCCACTAATTAGGTCAAAGAAGTTTTGTTTTCCCATGGAGGCAGCATTTGCCTCAGCTTTCTTGGCATTGTCTTGGGCTTCCTTCAAATTATTAGGGTCTTTGTCCTTTAGGTGGTAGCCCAGGTATCCTTCATAAGCATTAAGGTAATGAATCAAGATGGCTTGGTCAAGGGGTCTTATGTTACTTGGGATGTTGGCAACAGTCCTATCGAAGCGTTGGTTAAACTCATGGACAGACTCATTCTCTTTCTTTTTGATGTCAAAAAGTTGGTGTAAAAGGAAACGCCCATCTAACTTGACTGACCACTCTTGCTTGAGTTTATCGGTGAATACATCATACCCATTGATTGATGATGCAGGCAAGCGGTCAAACCATTTGCGAGCATCACCCTCCAAGGATGCAAAGAGACCCCTAATAAACACATCCTCTTTTTCAGCCCCATATGCTTCCATATGAGCCCAAACATTGTCTATGTGGTCCTCAATAGAGGTGGCACAGTTGCCATTAAATTTCGGGATCTTTTCAAAGTACTTGTCTGGCATACTATGGGGAGCACCCAAGATCTGAGAAAAGTCTAAGGGAGAAGCTCTAGCCTTATAACCAAAAGCACGAGCAACAGGAGGGTTGTTTTGGTTGTTGATACCGGAGTTTGACTGACCTTGTCCTGCCATTGGATTGAATGGGCTTGAACTAGAGTTGTGATTAGGTGATAAAGGAGGAACCGGATTGAACAAAGGGGATCCTAAGATACGGTTTGGAGAACCTGAGTTAACAAGTTTCCACAAGAAATTAGTTGATTGGGTTTTAGGATCTCTTTTGTGATATGTGAGTGGGGTTCCTTCCAAATGATTTGAATTTGATTTACTTCGAGTGTTGTAAGGGTGACTATGAGCTCGCTCCTCAGCGGAGTCACGATTAGGATTCGCCAGGTAGATTTTTAGGCTCTACTACCAAGAGGTATGTCGTTTAAAGTGCAGAGAGATAGTGAGACACAAAGGTGTGTTGAACCAAGGTAGGCCCCTACCTCCCCGGCAACGGCGCCAAAAATGTTATCACACAACTTGTAGTTGCCCCTAGAGGTATCCCATCCGGGACGGTAGAGGAGCTAGGCAACTAAAGAGGTGACCCAAGAGATGCCACGGTTCCCAATGCAGGTGGGAGTCACGTCAACCGAGGCACTCTTCGCTTTAGGTCAAGGTGTAACTAGACCAAGGGGGAGACCCTATACCCCAATCACAGTTGATTGGACCCAAACAAAGGTTTCTACGGGTAGGTGAGTAATGAGTTACGGAAACCAATGCAAGGCTAAGTGGACCTATGGGTTAAGGTATGGTTGAAGGAGGTGTAAGAGTTTGTTAATGTTTCAACCTATGTATGGTTTAGGCCACATGATGGGGTATGATGACTAAGTATAATACCATTTGTTTACACAAGTGGGTCTAGTTTCTTGGGAAGTGTGAAATGGTTCTAGGTAGACCCACAAGGTGAATTTAAGTATGAGGATGGTACTATATGTTAGATCTAGGCTAGATCTATAAGTTGGAGTTGGTTCTAGGATTCCCCATGTACTAGATCTAGGGTTTGACACTAATCCCAAGGAGTGCGCTTTGCTTGGAGAAGGACTAGTGCCTTGTTGGATGGGCTAAAGGAGTCAAGAAGGATGTCAAAGTGTAGATCGGGACACCTAGAAGCCAAGTCAAGTGGATTGGATGAGATCCAATGGTTGGATCTTACTAGATCTAGGTTTTTAAAAGATAACCAAAAGTGGACCACAATCCCTTAAAACAAGGAATGCAATCCCCAAGGCGGATCTTGACAAAAGGACAGTATAGACCTAGGTTTCAAGGCACGGGCATTCCAAATCCACAAAAATCTCCAACACCCACTTCCTAGAAGTGGACCAACTCAACAAATCAAGGGGGTGCGACTTGCTCAAGGAGAGTCAAAAATTGGGTTTTGGTGGACCAAATCAAGTCCAATGGCCACCAAAATGTAGATCCAGGATGTTAGTACCCCGATCTATGTTCCTTCAAAGTTTCAAGTAAATCCAATGGGTAGATCTTAGTAGATCTAAGTTTTAAGGTACCAAGAAGATCAAAAGGGGGTTTCAACCCCTCAAAACATGGAGAGATGTCCACAAGGTAGTTTTCACCAAAGCAAGGATATGGGTATAGGTTATCAAGTGTTTAGATGTCAAATCAAGTGGGATCTTACCTACCCATGTGCTAGATCTTACCCAACAAGCTTCTCTTAGGAAAATCGATTTTGGTTCAAGAAGGCTTTTTGCATTGAAAGGTGTGTCAATTTTTAGCCAATCACCACCAAACTATAGATCCAACTAGGGGTGGATCCTATAGAGGTGGGTTCTTAATATCTTTTCAATTGCAAGGGTAGATCTAAGTAGATCTAAAAAAATACCTAAATTGAGGTTTTGATTTAATTAGGGTTTTATGACCAATGAAGATAGAATGGATGAAAGAGACACATACCTTGTAGATCTTACCTCAATTGCTTATGGCCACCTTGCAAGTTGATAGCATTCTCCTATGTTTATATTCAAGAGTGAGATCCAAGTGCTCCAACCAAATCGCCCTTCTCCAAGATAGCCAAATCGTCCTCCTCCTACAAGACAAGATCAAAGAAACAAGTCAAGCAAGATGATTATGAAAATGGTAGAAAGATGTAATAGAAAGCATCAACTATGTCACGAAGATACAATAATGATACTCCCTGTCACAAGATCAACCCAAGAGAGAATATGTGGATCCCTCCAACAATAACCCTCAAAAAGTAGCCCTCCTCTCTCCAATTCGACTTTCCTGTCAAAAGGTTAGCAAAAACACCAAAATCCACAATGATACATAGAAGAGATACTTTATATTCAATATGCAAGAGAATCCACAATGCAAGAGAGATGTGCTCCACAAAAAATCTTCTATTCCAATATTCCAGAGCTCCAAAGGTGAGCTTTACAATGGGGGGTCTCCTCCTTATATAGGATAATAAAGACCAAAACCCTATACCACTTCATAATACTACATCAAATGAGTGGTTGAGATTATAAGATCTCATCATACAATCAATGGCTAGGATGAATCCATAACATAATATCACATGGATCACTCAACATAACAATAGTGCCCTCACTAAATGGTACAATGGAGGGTGACGTCATCCCACTAGAGGGGTAAAAAGTACAATAATCCACCTCATGATGACTAGGACATGGTAAAATAAGCACATGGTGGGGATAGGAGGTATAAATCCTTGCTAGCTCACCCCAAGGCACAATAAAATAGTAAAATATGTCCAATATAATAATAATGACCAAAACTGTCCTCAGAATCCATGACAGTCAAGCAGTAAATGTCCTCCTGTGATCAATCTGGAGATACCCACATGGTGAAAACTGACTGGAAGATAGTGAGATCACCCTGGAAGACCACTGTGAAAACCAAATGCCAAAACCTTGCCTCAATCGCCCAAATCGATTTCCTCAGTGACCACTTTATCCCATTTTTTAACTGCCTCGGGAACTGTGAAAGTGCCAAAACTGCCTCCTAGGGTGCTAGCGCTGTCCATCTGAGCCCACCAGGCTCTCCGGAAGGGGGGATAAATGGTAATAACAAGTGGCTGGACCACCCCTTCCATCATCAGCACCCTAGGTGAACTGGCCTCTCGGGGCCCCTGCTGCTCAGGCTAGGAAATCAGCCCCAAATCTGGTCAACAAGTGTCAAACTGCATCAATCACTGTCAGAAGTGCCCGGAACTGAAAGATAAGTGTCTCAATGGATCCAGAAGACCCAAATCCACTAGGAATGAGTACTTATACACCCTGGGTTTCCCTAATGGGCCTGCTGTAGGGTCCACCATATATGGACAATGTATAATCTGCTGATCTGAAGTAATAATAAACCTGCTGAACTGGATCAAACATCATCTGCATCATATGTCCATCATATGATATCATCATCAAACATGTGGGACCATAAATCATCATCAATAATCACCATACATGGTCCACATCATCACGGATCCCAAGAATATATATAATCAAGGATAAATCACATCAGTAGACTAAGACAATGCTTCTTTAATCATTCCATAGCTAAGCTCAAAGTACAAATTCCATTCAGTGGCATTAATTATATTAACATATTCTGTTGTTATGATAAATTACTTGCACCATAGTTCAAATGACAAACTCACCCATTGGACATGGTCAAACTGCTAGTGAAGGATGAAGGCTAGGAGCAAGGTTGGGCCAAGGGTTTGACTTGTCTAACTCAACTCAAAAATACTTTGGACTGGGAGAGGGGGAAGCTACAAACTCTGTGTTGGACAAAAGAACACGGGGGATGGCTGTGCCTCACAAATGGATAAGTTGTTTAGAGAGTGCTTATTCAACTTAGGCAACATGTCTACATCAAGTTGATCCAAGTTCATTAGGATCATTCAATTTATTTCCATGGCCTTTTTGGCCTACATAACCCTTCGGATTTCAGATGTGCTGAGAAGCACAACTAGTTGCAGCTTGCATCCAGGGCATGTTTTTTATATATTCACAAGGTCAGCAATTGTTTAGATATAGCTTTTAAGAACTATTGCTTTTTGGACCTTTCTTATACTCTTCGAGGAGTATTTTTTTTAGCTTTTCATTGCTCTTGCCCTTTTTTGTTTTGTTTCCATGGGCGAATTCATTTAGTTTCCACAGGTAGAACATGAGCTTTCAGTTTTAGCAAACAACATCTCAAGTGACTAGGGGGAGTTCGAGCCAATGCCAAACATCGGGACAACCGACCAGAATGATTTAGGCCTACAATCCAACTCACCAAAGGCAAGTTCTGTCACCAACTCAGAGCCGAGACAACGAATAAACAAGGATGCGGTCCAAACACAGAGGTAGAAAAATAGGAAGTCCTCAGTATCAGAAGGTCAAATGAGACAAGTCAGGGTTTAAAGTCAAACAGGAAGGTCATGTATGGATGGAGACAAGTGGATATGGAGCCTACACTAGCAGACAACTGTTGTCGGGAAAGACCATGTCTATGTAAGGTGAAATACCAGTAAGTTTTGTTAGATGACCTAAAAGTGCAAGCAATTGTCCATTTTATGATTTACAGTTCATTTAAAATAGTTCGCCACATCAGGAATAATATACCAAGCACATGCTATAATCATGACTAAATCAACAAGCTAATAATCCACTGTCAGTGAGAACATATCCATAGATCATACAACATCATCATAATAGCAATCATCATGCATCATCTGAAACACTGCTGAAGTACATCTCTAGGCACTGAACTGAAACTGTAATGGGATAAGTGGTCACATCAGTCATCAAATATGAACTCTCAAGGCTCAGCCTTGACACAAGGTCATATACAAATCTGAATAATATACTGCTCTGATCATGAGTGATCCATAATATATAGCCATGCTCTGGAATAATGTAAGCTCTGGAATGTGCAGATATCCGCTGTACAAGAATAGTAGCCCTGCTACTATGGTGTGATAACAGTTGTATCAGTTAGTTGTAACTCTGCAGCATGAAGATCAGAGATCTTCATTGCTGCGCGATTTTAGTGGATCTAAAACTGTATCTTCTTGGTATAAATTCCAGAAGGCTCTCATAGCCTAGGGTTGGACAATCATTACTATGTGTAAGTTGTAACAGAGCACTGAGACTCACAATTTCCATTATTAATATAAGAGCAGAGTTCTTCACTTCTGTGTTTTAATTAGTTGTGACTCTCAGCGTCTCTGTTAGAAGGCTAGGGCCCGCCTTCTCGTAGAGATAGCCGGTTTAAGTAGATAGAGTAGTTCAGTTTTACTTATGTTGTGTGGTGTGAAATGATTGTAGACATTATTGGTAGCTGTAACAGAGTTAGCTTTCCTTTCTGGTAGTTTATCACTGCATCTTGAATAGCTGTAGCAAAGTGGTGTGACAGTTGATTGTGTAGGATAAATTACTTAATTTGCATGTGTGTTTTAATCAGCTGTGACAACCAAGCTCAATCCCAATCATCTTCTAGTTGTTTATGCTTTCTAGGATTTCCAGTAATTATCAGTTGGAGTTCAAGCTTGTGTTTTAATTCTAGTTGCTGTTGTATCTTCAATTACATTCATAGATTAGATAGATAATGGTGGGATTACAGTAGCTACTAGATAGATCATTGTGGTAAAGATTGAATGCTGTAGTTTGATAATTATAGGATTTAACTTCTTGCAAAAGTAATCTAGTTTCATTTTATCATTAGATCATTAACTTGCTGGGTTGATTTTTGTAGGGAAGTTGCTTCATTTGGATTCTTAGATGTATGAATTAGATTAGTGTTCTTAGGAAATGAGTTGGCTGGACACATAGGTAGGATCATCAATTACATTCAACAAATCAACTGCTTGATTTGTTTATGCATAGACTGTGCTTATTGCCTTTGAAATAAAAGACCTTCCTGGGTTTGACAATTTATATTGACCATTCTGTGTGTTAGCTTTAATTAACTGACATATAGAGTGACCAACATTTTGGCACCGTTGCCGGGGATGGTAATAGATAGACAGAGTTAGTAGTTGGTTTATTTGATTTTATTTTAGTTCAATTTTTTACAGCATGCATGAATACAAGAAAAACAAATCGAGAACTCCCTTTGAATACTAACATTGCAGGTGGAAGAGGTCGAGGTCGTAATGCAGGTTAGGGAAGACACACATATATTGATGAGATCATTTCTAGAGCTGATTCTTCCACTAGACTACCGCAGAACTCTACAGGTAGGGGAAATTCTATTCCTCCCAATCTTGAACATTCAGCATCCACAGTGGAGAATACAACGGGACCTTCAACTCCTATTGCAGAAAGTAAACGTCCTGAAGATAAGTGAAGTGTTGTAGGTGTACCAGATAGAGAGGAGATTTATCATATTGAAGGAACCAGAGTTACTAAAGAGGTGTGGTTGGAGACTCGCAGAATAGAAGAGGAAGAAAGAAGGCGAAGAGAAGAGAGGAGAAAAGTGGAAGAAGCTAAAGCAGAGGAAGAACGCATAAAAGAGACTATTGAATTTTGGACTAGAACCATGGCTGGTAGAGAACAGGGGGGTGAGAATGAACATGAGGATTGCCGGGAGGAAGGAGAAAATAATCATCCTGGTACTACTATGGCCACATTAGAATTCCCTATCCTTCAGACACCTGGGGCAGCTCCTATGAAGAATATCTCACCATCAGTGCTCCCTAATTTTCATGGTAAGTCCTCTGAGGATCCTGATGAGTTTCTTTTTGAGTTTGATATCCTCTGTCGCAGCTATGATTACACCTCCAGTGCTCAGAAGCTGAAGCTATTCCTAGCCACCTTGAAAGGAAATGCTCTGCACTGGTTCATGAGTTTTGGTCGTGAGACCATTACTACTTGGGACCAAATGAAGAACACCTTCCTTTCTAAATATCAAGAATATTGCAGAACTAGAGATAGAAAGGAAGAGTTGTTTAAAATGGTTCAGAAGGATGAAGAGAGTTTGGAAGACTTTGTGGAGAGATTGCTATACAATTTGCAAAGATCTGGTCATCCTGAGATTGGCAAGGATGTGCTCAAGATTATCTTGCTAAGAGGAATTAGAGAAGATTGATTTGATATGTTGAATCTACTTGGGAAAGTGGATATCTCGAAGGAACCTTTTGAAAAGATTGTTGAATTATGTTGAAGGTACTCCAGGGTATCTTCCAAACCAACAAACGAGACAAAGACCGAGACCAGGATGTCTTTACTAGGACTCAGAAGTCAGCTAGTGGAGGTGCCACTTGAGCAGAAATAGAAAACCTATTGGAGAACTTTAAAATAGACATGATGAGCTCCATTTCCTCAGAGCTGGATGCCATGAGGGAAAAACAGAAATAGGTAGTAGAAGATCTTACACTTGGGGTATTCTGTCCTAAATGTAGGAAGAAGCATCCACTGAAGGAGTGCCCGTTGGACAAAGCAGAGGTATGTAGGATATGTGAACTCGAGCATGACACTAAGGAGTGTACTTCATTACCTAAGGTTAAAGTAGTCCTGCAGGCATCTATTCTGGATGTAGAGCCAACATACTTTATGGCACAGAAGAAACCATGGCAGCCTAGGAACCAAGGTATCAATCCAGATCCAGCATTTTTCCTGCATAATATCAATGGAATAAATAACATGCATAATATGAATACACAATTCCCTTCGCATTATTCCAACAACCAGTGGTCTCCATCTCATAACTCAATGCAAAATCCTAATTCATGGACACCGTGGCCACAGTAGTCAAACCAAGCTCCTTGGAATTCCAACTGGAGAAACTCTTACCAAGGAAATAACTTTCCCCATCACCAAACTCAGTATCAATAGTACCCTCCTCAACAGTATCAACAACCACAAATCCCTTTCCAGATCAATGCTGCACCTATGAATGCACCACTTCGACCATAGCTACCTGCATAATCTAACCTGAACCCAAACAATAAAGCAGTCCATCAATTTGAGACTACCAGCATGCCTGCGTATTCCATTACTCAAATTCCTTGCAATGATATACAACTACGATCAGGGATGGTAGTGGAGCCTATTATCACTGAGGATGTTTCATCCCCAGTGATTGAAACTGGAGTAAATCAACACTATTCAACAAGCCCCATTATCGAGGATGATGATACTCCTACTGAAGCAGCAACTGGAACTCAGGAAGTAACACACAATCTGTCACAGCCTACACAGTCAAATAGAGAACCACCTTACCCTGAACGATTGCAGCTACAGAAAATAGTGGAACAACCCCGATTTGATCTCGTGGGAGAGTTGAAAAATTTATATGTTAAAATTCCACTATTACAGGCCCTCCATGATGTGCCCATTTATGCTAAGATAGTTAAAGATTTGTGTGTCAAGAAACCAGGGAGAAGGCCCAGGGATCCTCCCACTATCCATGTGCTGGGAAAAATTTCAGAATTAATAATGGGGAAGGCCTTTGTGGTAAAGTACGATGACCCTAGGAACCCGACTGTTACAGTGCACATAGGGAACACACAAATTCCAAATGTCTTGGTGGATTTGGGCACAGCTATAAACATTATGACCATAGAGACTCCACTATTTCTATTTACCTTTCAAATTTCATAGCTGCGACTCCACCACAGTTGTTGTGCCAAATCCTGCAGCTGCGACTCTACTATCTCTGTTTACCTTTCAAATTTTGTAGCTGTGACTCTGCCACATTTGCCCATTTTTCCAAATCCCGTAGCTGTGACTCCGCTATTTCTACTTATCTTTCTAAGTTGACAGCTGTTACTCCGCCATTTTCGCTTCATTTTTACTCCTTCTCAGCAGCTGAGACTCCACTACCTTTTTCCATTCCACTAAACATGGCATCTGCGACTCCGCTATCCTTGATTGATTCTACTAAATCTAGCAGCCGCGACTCCGTTCTTTTCCACTTCATCCTCGCTCCTTCTGTACAGCTGCGACTCTGCCATTTTCGCTTATTCTGCTAAATTTCGTAGCTAATACTCCTCCAGTTTGTCTGCTCTCCGATCGATGTTGCCAATAATAGTTTGATCAAGTGTCAATCTCAGTCACCTGTTTCATCAGTCCAATGGTAGTCCTTCATGAAGAAAATCATTTGGATAACTTGGTACCTGTCAGTTCGCATGGCATGGCCACATCACTTTAGCACATGTGCATTTACGCTTCTTTTAAAAATGGAGATGATAATGAAGGAGGGCTATAATAGTTGGCGCACCATAATAATTACCTCGTGGCTAAATACATAAATGAAAGGTACGGTTCGGAACTTTAACATGATTTGGCAAGGAATTAAATACGGTAATAATAATTATATGCTATCTTAACCCTCAATTGAATGAAACTGTAATGTTTAATTACCGAAGGGTATGTCAGAACCATGTCTGAATTTATTCCTTGACACCACACCCAAACAGTACCAAAACACTCCAAATATGCCAATTTCCCATAACCGTCTTATCTTACCGGAATTTTATTCCTACGCCGACTTTCCTAAAATACCCTATTTTCAAACTCCAACTATCACTTGGATGTTCGTATGCTGCACCTCCCACGTCGAGACTGGTGACTGTTGTATTGGTTTCGAATTTTGAGAAGAAATTAAGATGGATAATCTGGTCTGACATGAACTAGTAGCCACAAAAGCCGTGCGTGCTAATGCAGAAGTCCTTAATATTTTTCCAGCGGCAGGTTGGATGGAATATTTTGAATGATTGAACGGTTTCCACACAGAAACCGCATCGTAGTTTGCACTTAACCTGATTGATACTTACTTTGAGGTTAGAGGGTTGCGTGTGGATGTTATAGAAGAGATTATATCAGAGGTTACTGGTTTACCCCAGGTTGGGAAGAAATTATTTGGACGGAAGGTGCATAATGCAAATGCTGTTAGAGAATTCTTAGCAGTTGGGGAGCATGTTCATCCGAAGTATCGTGGGCTGGAACTAGCATCTTTACCACCACCCTAGAATCAAGTGGCAATCTTTGTGAAAAGATACATCTCCTGTGGAGGTAGGTACCAAACTGTTTCCTTCTCTGAACTCCCCTTACTTTATCATTTATGCCATGGTAATTTGGTGAATATACCAGTCTATTTTCTCAAAGCCCTACAAACCATGGCTGGTTATGCAAAAACAGACCAACACCCAGTTTCCTCTCTCACCAATCATGGCCTAATTCAATTAATGGTTTTAAGAGCCATTGTAAATCATAATTTAACTTGGGAACAATTTTTGGCTGGAGATGCGCCAATTATACAACCTGTTTTGGAAATGGAGGGTGTTGGTGAAGGTAGTGAGGACCGACGTTCCTCAAACCCAGTTGGGGGGGAGGCTGGGACAACAGGAAACGAGGCCAATGACAAAGAGGAAGTAAACAAGGGAGAAGTAGCAGTAACAGAAAACCCTATAGTTGAAGAAAACCCTGTAGTTGAAGAAACTGTGATGGAAACTGTAACTGCAGAAGAAGTTGCTCAAATAAAGGAAGCTGAAACTGGAGCAGCTATTGGAGCTGCGACAGTAGAAGCTGTAGTTGCAGAAGCAGGAATGCAGAGAGAAGGATATCGGATAGGGATAGTAGAATAAGGCATTGTGGAATTTTTGGAAGTTGAATCCTCTTTAGAGATAAGGGGTACCCTAATTGAATAAGAAAAGACTAAAGCGGGGACCTTGTGTCAAAGAAACGAGGAATAAGATCAAGGAACAGAAGCCAGACACCTACTGCAACAAAGAAAAGGAAAATTAGAACTGTTAAAGCACCAATAGCAGTAGGAATGGAGGAACACTCAGTGGGAATGGTGAGAAGAAGGACTCAATCAGCAACAACAAAAGAAGCAGCTGTGATAACAAAAACAACAGAAGAAGTTGAGACAATGGATGCAACTGGGGGTAATATTTAATCACCCCTAGTAGAAGTAGCAGAAGTAGTAGAGACAGCAGGAGTAGTCAGATATAATAGGAAATCATCCTGGGTGGAGGAAATACCTGTAACATGAATAGATTTAGAGATTCCCATTTTGAACCCTAAGCCAGCTACTGTTATGTAGGATCCTCCCAGAGAAGAACCCCAAATTGAAAATCTCCTGTTGGACAATGAACTATTAAAAGAAGAGGTGCAAATATTGTGAAATGAGTTGGAAAAATGGAAGGGATTAGTTGGAAAATAGGCAGAAAAGAATTTGGATACATTAGCAAATGCTACAAATTTATTTGAAAAATCATCTTTTGCATTTGAAAATGAGAAGTATGGAGAGACAGTTTGTCTTGAGTGTGGAGACATATTTGCTGTAATAGGACACAGGGTTGTTGTGTTGGGGGATGTATCACAGAAGCATGTATAGATAGAGGAGATTGAAGAAGGAGTGCCAGAAATTGAATTGGTAGGGGAAAATGAGCCAGGAATTGAAGAGATCCCTGCTTTGAGTTTAGGAGAAGAAACAGTGCAGTCCCAACCATCAAGGGGTACTGAGCTTCTTCAGTCCCAACCATGAAGGGATTCTGAGCTTCTTCAGTCCCAACCATTAGGGGATACTGAACTTCTTCAGTCCCAACTATCAGGGGATACTGAACTTCTTCAGGACCAGTCTCATCAGCTAGAAAAATCTGATATAAACCACAAACAATTTCAGCAGCTCAAAGAAATTAAGGAAAAGGGTACTATTACACAAGAACCGGTACCCTTGAAAATGTTTAGTGAAGCTGCAATTCAGATAGCAATGTCTAATATCAAGTACCAGGAGAAAAACACTGTTACACAAGAACCAATGTTTCTAAAATCATTTGCTATAGTGGCAACACAAACTGAGATGGCTGATATTGAAATGGAAAAGGAGGATGCTGCTACACAAGAACCAGTAGTCCTAAGAATATTGACTGAGACTATAACACAGACTGAGGAAGCTGAGGAGAATATGGAAATAAAGAATGCTATTACACAAGAACCAGCATCCCTAAAACCCATGGCTGAGGCTGTACTGCATGCACAAACCACTGCAACCCCACTAGAGGATGAAACTGTCACAATACCAAAGCAAGATAAGGAAGTTATTCACTTGGATTCTGGTGATGAGGAGGAGGTAGTAGACAGAAGAATTCAACAATTGGAGAAAAAGGTTTCTTGGCTAAATCTCAAATTGGATAAATGGCTCAAGTGGATCGAACAGTTCAGAATAGGTATGATCTCTCTTCATGAGCATAGGACTGTTATTAAGGGACTGAGAGAAAAGTGGGTTGAGGAGTTATTCTTTCAGAAACTTCGGTGGGAGCAACTTCAAGAGAAATTGGAAGGATTGAAGAAACTTAAGTCCCTGCAACAGGAAAAAGACAAGATGTACACTCTTTCCATAGAATTGTTAAGTTGCAGGGCTCCATCCAAATAAGAGCTCTCAAGGATGGGAGATCATTTGATTTGCCAACAGCTACTCAGTTTTTGGAGACTTTTCTGAAGAGTGACTTTGAGGACTAGCATCTGTTATGTGAATTATATTTACATGACAGGGCTTGCTACATTGACTTTCCATCTAATCCTTTACCTATTCTAGGGGATATTTAGCTAAGGGCATTTGCCTCTTTTTTCATTAACCATGTAAGATGGTGAGATGCTTTTCAAACCATCCTTAGAAATGAGGAGAATTCTACTCTTTGGATTAGGGGGAAACCTCAGAATTCACTAGCATTCATGGAGAATCATGCTAAAGCTCTCAAGGTTCCCTCAATTGCTCGATATTTTGAGAGACTGGGAGATAGACTCTTGACCACATGTGTCCCAATGATTCTCAATATGCAGCAGGATGCCCTAGAAGGTAGTGAATACAGATGGTTGTACTCTTCCTCATCTCTTAAGGAAATGGATCCATATGGATTTGAAAATTTTAGGCAGGCTTTGACAAGGATTCCTAGATATGGGCAGTGCATGGAAAGGTGTGGGTCTTGGTGGCTTGCTTTGAGATTCAAATTTCCTCTCATTTGGTTGCCTATAAGCAATTCTTACATAACTAGCTATTCTCTAACATTAGAAGAAGAAGAAAGTTGGTGGGAGCATTAGGTCTTTTGCTATGGGTTTGTTCCTCGAGGGGAGGCACCAGAACTTGCTTACAATCTTACAAATCTCCACAGATTCCATTCAGACTCAGATTCGGGTTAAGGGAGGTTGTTGCATGAGGACATGCAATTGGATAGTTGGGGGGAGATGTTGGGTCCAGGAAATGCCCCTTTTTGGCCACCTTTATTACATAATTTTTCCCTGATGTCATCCTACTTTTATGAGCTATATCTATGTCTTTTCCAGATCAATCAATGATATTGACAGGTATAATTTGTTATTTCCTTATTTATTTTAATGCCTAAGATTGTGAATATTCGAGTCTTGACCTTTGTTTTGTGCTAACACTTGTGAGTTTATTTAGTTCAAGTCTAAAGCGCAGGTGTATCAGCCAGGTAGCGCTAGTTGTTACTCTTCCAAGCATAATTCTTCATACTCCAAGGAACAATGTATCCTCCACGTGAGCTGTAACAGATCCTCGTTATCACAGAATCTACTGAAACAGAACCTAGTTGCGACAGACAGGTCGCGTCCCAGTTGTTGAGTCTGTTGATCTATTGATTGCTCAAGCAACAACATTATTCATGGTTAACAGCCTTGTGTAACACGGTTGTATCAGTTAGCTGTAACTCTGTAGCATGAAGATCAGAGATATTCATTGCTTCCCGATTTTAGTGGATCTGAAACTGTATCTTCTTGGTATAAATTCCAGAAGGCTCTCGTAGCCTGGGGTTGGACAATCATTACTGTGTGTAAGCTGTAACAGAGCACTGAGACTCATGATTTCCATTATTAATATAAGTGCAGAGTTCTTCACTTCTATGTTTTAATTAGCTGTGACTCTTGACGTCTCTGTTAGAAGGCCAGGGCCCACCTTCTCACAGAGATAGCCAGTTTAAGTAGATAGAGTAGTTCAGTTTTACTTCTGTTGTGTGGTGTGGAATGATTGCAGACATTATTGGTAGCTGTAATAGAGTTAGCTTTCATATCTAGTAGTTTATCACTGCATCTTGAATAGCTGTAGCAGAGTGGTGTGATAGTCGACTGTGTAGGATAAATTACTTAATTTGCATGTGTGTTTTAATCAGCTGTGACAGGCAAGCTCAATCCCAATCATCTTCTAGTTGTTTATGCTTTCTAGGATTTCCAGTAATTATCAGTTGGAGTTCAAGCTTGTGTTTTAATTTTGGTTGCTATTGTATCTTCAATTACATTCATAGATTAGACAGATAATGGTGGAATTACAGTAGCTACTGGATAGATCATTTTGGTAAAGATTGAATGCTGTAGTTTGATAATTATAGGATTTAACTTCTTGCAAAAGTAATCTAGTTTCATTTTATCATTAGATCATTAACTTGCTGGGTTGATTTCTGTAGGGAAGTTGCTTCATTTGGATTCTTAGATGTATGAATTAGATTAGTGTTCTTAGGAAATGAGTTGGCTGGACACATAGGTAGGATCATCAATTACATTCAGCAAATCAACTGCTTGATCTGTTTATGCATAGATTGTGCTTATTGCCTTTGAAATAAAAGACTTTCCTGGGTTTGACAATTTATATTGACCATTCTGTGTGTTAGCTTTAATTAACTGACATATAGAGTGACCAACACCGGTGAATTCATCAAAAGCACTAGGACCAAATCGTTGCAAAAGGAGTTGGGAAAAATATGTTCATTTTGGCTTGTCATGAGCCTTGATGTACCAACAGTACCATTGAAGGGATTCTTGTTCCAAATGAAAGGATGCAAGGGGAAATTTTTGGACATCAAAAGTATTATGCAGACTGAAATATTGTTCTGCATGATAGATCCATCCAGTCAGATCAGTACCATTGAAGCGAGGAAATTCAATCTTCGGACCACGGAAATTGTTGGAAGAAGAGAACCCATTTGCTGCCCAAAGATTCTTGTTGTCGGTTAATTTTCATGGCTGAATGCTGAAGATGGAGGCTGAGAAATTTTTCATCCAAATCTTGGAGTTTGGTTTGGATGGCAGCAAGTGCTTCCTCCATGGTTTTCTCTCCTGCATGGGTGACAACCATAACTACGAGGTTTTTACTCCTCCGCGGATGACAACCATAACCAGGAGGTTTTTGCTCCTGCGCAGGTGACAACCACAACCAAGAGTTTTTTTTTTTTCAAAAATGGATCTACAACGACATGGAAGGGATCAAAACAATTGGAACTGAAACGATGCGGAAGGGATTGACAATAGATGGATCTGAAATGACGTTGAATGGATCGAAAACAACTAGATCTGAAATAGATTTCAGAATAGATCTGAAATAGCGGGATCTGGAATGGCTTGGACTAGATATGAAACAACGCGAAAGTGATCGGAAACAGTTCAGCTAAAAATAGATATGGACCCCAGGTATGTTCAGCTTCCTATCGGTTCAGGGGATTCACTCGGCCACCAAAGCTGTCTGACGGCTTGCATATTGGGGCAGTACCCCTCACTCCACAGCTCTGGTAAAACTGATAACCGCTTTGCCACAAACGACAACTCTTGGTTTACCTCATGGGTGGGAACTAGTCAATCAGGTGGGGTTCGTTTCCCTTTTCGCTGGAAGGTCCTCTCAATGGGCCAGCTACTTTGGGGCTTCTATGGTACTCCTCACAATGAGTTTTAGGGCTTATGCCCAAGTACTTCCCATAGTTAAGAGGATAGGGATTATTCCCAGATCCGAAGTGTTAACAATCAAAATAGCACCCTCATCATGTGACGGAAGAGGCATATTTTTGCCATGCACTTGCAGCAGGAAGTCATAACACAGTTTCGTCCAGAGACAAATCCTCTTTGAGAAAGGCATTGAGATGCATTGATTGTGATTAACTAATTCTAAATAGTGCAAAAGGGCCTAAAAACTATTCAGAAGTGGGTTTTCACTTGAAAATAATCAAAATTGAGAAAAGGGACTAATCCCACATCCACTAGAAAGACGTAAGGCTCATTTCCCAATGCTATATAAGAATGGAATGGGAGGCATGGTAAAGGGTGATCAAAAAAGCAAAGGCATGCTGAGGAGATTCTGGAGGAGGAAGAAGAGCTTCAAGTCTTCAAGAGCAAGGGTGAAGGAAGGGAAGCTCATGACAATGGAGGAAGGGTTCACATCAAGCTTATTGGTAAAGTTGTACTTCTTGCTTGTTTCAATATGAAGTAATTCAAGTTTTTGCCATTATGATGTTTAGACATTGCTTATGTTGTGTGATTTAAATTGTTAAATGGTTGTAAATCTGAAAGTTGCTTATCTTAAATGATGAATGAATTTAGATTTAGAAATAACTTGTATTAATTACTTCATTTCTGATGTAAGATCTCACCAATCTTTAGTAAGATAGTTAAGTTTGTGTAGACACATCCCTGCACAAATTACTGTTATCACGAAGCTGCAACAGATGCGAAAAAAAAATTTGGCATAAATTTCACCCAGCGAGCCCAAGAAAGTGCTCTGATACCAGATGTGAAGAACCTGCAACAATTAATTAATGAGAATACACAAGATAGCAAAAATAACAGAACTCAGAATCGTTTTTATTGATCGCAGGCCACTTCGAGGGGGAAACCTCCTTTGAGCAAGCTCAATACAAATAACTTCACAGTACCTTCATTGGTCTCAACACAAACTTATATACTAAGTCTAGGTGCCAATACCATGGGTCAATACCATATGTCAATACAAACCATGGGCCAATACAAAATATGGATCAATAATTAGTACAGGACGACTTACAAAGCATATGCGTCCAATAACAATAATACAAACTATGGATCAACAAATACTACAGGACTACTTACAAAGCATATGCGTCCAACAACAATATACTAACAAATTAAATAGAAGGGTTGACAAAGGTTCCTAACACATATCCACGGCCACGGAGTATCATCCGGATACTCATGATCATACTGATCATTCTCGCATGGAGCATCATGCTGATGCTCATGATCATACTGATCATCTTCATATAGAACATCATCCGGATGTTCATAGCGGAGCATCTTCCTGATGCTCATCATACAACACTTACATACACAGCCATGGGAAGGATCTTCCTACCACCATGTTTGGAAGGGCTCCTGCATTTGTGTACTGTCACTTCCTCCTGGAAGTATCTTCAATCTGAAGAACACCAAGCTTCTCTCTGAAGTACTTGAAATTCACCCTAGCTAGTGGCTTGGTCAACACATCTGCTATCTGCTCATATGTCGCAACATACAGGAGCTTCACTACTCCTCTCTGCACCATATCCCTAATATAGTGATACTTGATCTCGATGTGCTTCAACTTGTCATGGAACACCAGGTTCTTAGACAACTTCACACAACTTTGGTTGTCACAAAAGATACAAGTAGCATCCAACTGGAGATCAAATAAATTATATAGTAGCTTCCTTAGCCATACTACCTCACAACTAGCCGAACAAGATGTGACATACTCTGCTTCGATTGTACTTAGTGCTACGTGGGATTGCTTCCTGCTAAACCAAGAGATCACACCTGATCCCATACTGAAGCAGCACCCTGAAGTGCTCTTCCTATATGCATCATTTCCTTCCCAATCTAAATCAACATAACCCTCCAGGTTAAAATTTTGATTCGCATCATACTTGAGCCCATAATCAACTGTACCCTTTAGGTACCTCAGAACATGCTTTACAACAATCAAGTGAACATGTCTAGGATCCATCAGGAACTGGCTCAAAGTGTTCACAACAAAGAAAATATCTGGTCTTGTATTAGTTAGGTACATCAAGGACCCAATCATTTGACAATACATCGTGGCATCAAACGAATCTAATGAAGCATCACTCAATAGCTTCAAGTTCGATGCCATATGTGTGGCCATGGCCTTGCAGTCCATCATCCTGAACCGCTTCAGGATCTCTACTGCATACTTCCCTTGTCCAAGGAAGATTCCATCTGCACTTTGCCACACCTCCATACCTAGAAAGTAATGCATCATACCCAAGTCCTTCATCTCGAACTCGACAACAAAATTCCTCTTCGTATCAGCAATCAACCCAATCTCACCTGTCACAAATAGGTCATCTACATACAATAGGAGTATCACTGGATTTCCTTCCTCAACCTTGTAGTAAAGGTTGGAATCTGCTTTACTCTTGGTAAATCCCGAACTAGTAAGGAAGTTGTCAATCTTGTCGTACCATGTGCTTGGTACTTGTTTCAAACCGTACAAGGATTTATTCAATTTGCGCACATGTGACTCTGTGTCATGTGTCTCAAATCTGATTGGTTGCTCCACATACACTTCTTCTTCGACTACACTATTCAAGAAAGCTGTCTTGACATCCATCTAGTGTATTTTCCACTTTATCACTTGCCTTGTATTTCTCTATGCTACCATCTTCAGCATGCTTGATGTTGTAGATCCACTTGGAAGTCACAATAGACTTCCCTTCTGGTCTTGGGACCACATCCCAGACATCATTCTTCATGGTTGACTGGTACTCCTCGATCATGGCATCCTTCCATTACTGCATGCCTAATTCTGGGAACTTCAGACTCTTCAATATCTTCAATAGGTAGTTTTCTTGAACTTCGTCATTGGAACAAATGTCGTTGTCCTTCTTTTGTAGGTGATTGTACACGATCTTTCCTACAATACAAATTCAATTGCATGATTAGAGACATCTCATAGTTTTTCAGAACAAAAAATTACACAGAAGGACATATGTCATACAGTCATGCAATTATCTTAACCAATGCTTCAATACAACATTCATCCATATCTTGTATTCATATGGTAACTTTCTAGATGCCTTCCATCTCTACCAGAACATTGTTAAGAGTGTGCACTACTCCCAACATGTCAGCAAAGAGGTTTCATTCTAGATAAGTAGCAATGGAATGTTGTACAGTACCATATGCCACTTACCCATTACTTGCATATTAGTACTATCTTGTTCATTAATGCAACTTTTTTTTCTGAAATGCATAATATACATCCTAAATCTAGGAACATAAGTATGTACATGGATGAACAACATCATTTAAGTAATCATATATACAGGAAATGATAATTCAAATCCTTATCTTTGTTTAGTTGTTGGGTGGACTCCCTCTCAATCTTTGCTTCCTTGCAGGAACCACTGGAGTGTGCTCCCTCTTGATCTTTGCTTCCTTTATGATATCATCATGATTATATGTCTTTGAACTTCTATCCATCCTAGATCACTATGCATGCTTAAGTGTGCACTAGTCTCATCATTGTGTCATCCTCAAGATCTCATACATAATCATACATTCATTAGTATAATCTCAATACTATCAAAACATTATGATTCTAAATAATCTTAAACATGTATGGTCATGGTCATTTCATACACAGGTAATTTATCATGAGTATTCAAGGTTTCAGGGAGGACTTCTTTTACTCATGCACATTCTTATTTGACCATAGGACTCTTCTAGTTTGTCATATCATTAATCAAAGTAAGAAGCATAATATGCATAAACCCATGATTACTCAAACTTATAACTTCATGAATAATCATTATCAATCATACAAAAAATATACTTATATAAGATGCTAACACAAGGTATGATTCTAACTTGATATAGGAAAAAAATACCTGGATTATCATGTTTGCTAGTTATGTCTAACATACCCAAACAATGTCTTCTTTGTTCTCTTCAATGATTTAGAGACCTTGTGCTAGTAACCTGCATATCTCATAAGTTAAGCATTGTAGAACCAAATTATACATACCTCATAAGTAGAGCTTCTATGTGATCAATGGCTATGGATGATTCTTTGTCTTCATGTCACCATGGTCATATGTTCTTGATCTAGAACTTGATTTGTCTTTCTTGATGTACCTTTCATGTTAGCGGACAACATCATCCTCATACAACACCACAGTGCATTAGTACAATCATAAGTGTCATAACCCTAATCAATGAATGTCTTCTATCATTCACACGCATTCATACTTTTACTAAGGTGATAATACAAGTCTAAAATTAATCAAGATTGTACTAACCTCAATAATATGAAGACAAACATATAATAGACTTAATCATGAACAGATTTCAAAACATACCTATATCTCCTCAAGTCATACATATCGAGATTACTTGTACTCTTCTTTTGTAAGGCCTTAGCCTCATCTCCCTCTAGAACTGGAACTTCTTCACTTATGTAGGTGTCCAATTCATTCTCTTCTAGGATTAACCCAATCCTATACACTTTGATTTGTTGAACCTGGATCTGGAGTTGGCTAGGGTTTGGAAGAGAAACCCTAAAAATCCAAACTTGGAATTTCAAACTTCTGTCTGGATAGGAAGATGCATTTCAATGAGGCGAGAAAGATGGTGTGCTCAGATTTTGAAAACTCCAAAAATTGACCACTCAAAATGACCTACAAAATTTGGATCTGCAACTTCTGTCAAATTTTGGTTTTTTGGTTCAAAACCCGAACTAGGGTTTGATAGATCTTGGGGTTCTGCCCAACCGAAAGTTCAATCTTGGTCTCTAAATATCGATTTTATTGAGGAGATCAATCCTATGCTGAGAGCACTCCAAAATTCTACTTCTCTCAAAAGCCCTAATTTCCCGCAGCAATGACAAGCCAAAAATGAAGATGCTCATAATCCAATTCTGTTTTGACAGAAATATATGCCATATTGTTTCTAGTACATCTCTGAAAATTCAGATCCTCAGGGTCTAAAACTTTGGCCTATCATAGAATGAACTGTCATCTTTCCAACCCCATAGATCTTAGCTCCAATGGATTTTCCATGAAAGAGATATGCCAAGTGTTGCAACATGACCTGTTTATGGGATGAAACAACATAGCGAACTTGTACAGAGTTCCACGTCTCACTATTTTAACTTCAGCCTCTGAACATCGGACCTGTGAAACTACAGTCTGTTCCCTAACTTCCACTTTTTACGGAATTCCATTTGGATATTCCTAGACCGAGATATGACCTTTGTGCCTAGGTCACCTTTTTAGGGATACATTTTGGAAGAGGCAGAAACCCTAACTTGTATGGATCATATCTCACAAAGTACAGTTAATATGAGGCTGAAATTTTTACACAAGGTACATCCGTGCCTGATATTCATCGTGTAAAATTTTCAAATCCTGAACCTTCACCAAAACTGATTTATAGCGAAAGTTCCACGATGACTAGTTTTTACTATATCAAGCCCTAGCTTCCAAATTGTCGCAAGTGCAACAAGTGTCGTAAATTCCATACAATGCCTTCCTTCAGGCTAGCTCTAAAACCATGTTAGAATTTTGATGATTTTGTTCAAATATTATCTAAGATCTTAACTGGGAGAACAACATGTACAACATATCAAACAGAAGAGACAAGAGACATAAAGCATTTCACCGGGGAAACCACAAAGGAGAAAACCCCACAACTTCCTCAGAGATAAAATAAGCACCAATACAAATATTACAAAGATGAAACCCCAAAATATAGATGTCTCCAATAGCTACTCCTCCTCCACTTGTGCGTGCTCTTCTCTCTTAACTATGTGAGTTGGATGTGTGAGTGAGTGAATGAATAAATAGAGAGGTGCTCCTCTCTATTTATACTTTACCTTTACTTTCCTTTTACTCTAACCAATCCGACCTCCCTTAGGAGAGTCTAATAACCCATTACCACTTGTCACTGGGCCGACCCCACTAGGGTGGTCTAATAACCCTTTAACTCATACAGAGCCGACCCCACCAAGGTGGCCTAATAACCCATCAAGTATAACTTATGACACTTACAATATGACTTGCGATACTTGAAAATACAAATGACGACACTTCCAATAGGAGGAATAAGACATCTCCATTGGGGATACAATAAAGTACAAATGTAATGCATATAATATACAAGTGAATATCTTCTGAAGTTACAAATACATCAACATGCCTTAATGGCAGGTTACCTTGTTTTTAGCAGTAGGTTCTCATCATTGACCTCTAACTGGGAGATTCCACCGAATGTTCAACTTCAACTCATTAATTCACATTCAGAGGAATGTACTAGAGTACCTTGGGAGTCATTGAAATTAATGATGATTTCCCTCACACTTGTTAATGGTATACCTCAATGATCGGTAATCAAGTGATTTCTACCATGTTTGACATCAGGACATCTATTCGCATGGTTAGAATTGTACTTTTGCGAGTTTAGGATGAAGAACCTGGGATAACTTATGTATCTTACCCACGTTGCGATGGAGATTTTTTGAGTAGGTTCCCACATGGACATCATGATGGAACCATTATTATATTAGATAGATCCACATTTTATTGGTCTGTGTCTATGTTCAGGTCATCCCATAGATATACTGTGTGCCTTCTCATGGCTACGATTTCGTCTTGTCATGGATGTATGGATCCACGTTTGTATTCTTAGTGGCCATACTTTTATTTAGTGTTTTCATGGATTTGCAGTGTATTGGTCAACAACCATGCTATGAGTAATTTGAGACACATATCTTATAGTTAGTGGTGCTCCAGAAGTCCTTGTTCAACATTTCAATTGATCGTCTTTAACTTAAACTTCCATACATCAAAGCACTTCACCTATCCTATTTCTATAACTTCATGCCCTGGGGGGAATTCTGTTACACCAAAATCTTGTCATCATGAGATATGTATCCTTGTCTTGTCCTAATTCCTAAAGCATTGATGCCAAATTGATTGGAGGAAGGAGTTTGGATTGTTTTTCCCTTTGTTGTCACACTAATGCACCTTGCTTATTGACAAGTTGTGTCAGACCCTTGATCACGTGCTTTGCATATTGACAAAGCGTGTCGCTGACACTGTTTTCCTTTAAACAATGTGCGTCACCCTTCAATGGCGCATTTTTCTAGTTGAAAAAGTGTGTCACTATTAGTTAGGAAGGAAGAAGAGAAGCTTCGTGAGCCTTCTAGAACAAGTGTCTCCATGGAGGCTTATCCCAATAAATAAGTGAATTTGGCATTCGATCCCCTAAATTCTTGGGATTATCCCTTAGCCTTATCCATCAAATCCTCAACCCATTCTATCCTCTTTGGCCTATATATACAAGCCTCCTCTTCATGGTTAGAGGAGGAAGGATTAGAGCATCTAAACGTTGGATAAATTCTACTAAAGTTGAAACCCTTTCATCCATTGGAGGCAAGATTGGATATTTGAGGCAAAGATCATTTGGAAGAAATTGCAACATCAAGGCAATGGCTGTAATATGATATTCTTTATTTTCATTAATACAGTAATATATACTCTTTCCATAAACGTTTATTGTGCATTATATATCTTTAGAATTAGTTTCCATGACCACTAGTTTAGATTAATCAATATTGCATATTATTATCGTTTGTGTGTTTCCACTTGTTTGGTGTATCTTGTTTTGCAGCTAAAGATCAAAGGCCACATCAAACAAGGAGACATCACTACGGTTGCAAGGTAAGTAATCCCTCTGCATCTTTTGTAATTTGATCAATCTAGGAAAGTTTGTATGTTATGTTGTGTTTTGTTCTACATCTATAGAATTTAGACTAGAGAGCTTTGTCCTTGTCCGCATAGACGAAGTGTCTTGAAACACAGTCCTAACCATTGTAATCTAATTTCTACCATGTTTATTCTGTGACTAGTGGAAATTCCAACTCGCAATTGGATGAAGCAAGGGAAAATCTAGTCAAAAAGAAGATTCTTGCAACCAAAAGGGCTATCTAATTCCAAGTAGAGAGCTAGGCCAATGCAAATCATATGGCTAGAGGTACCGTGAGGTGATTTCTATTTCATGCCTCATTGTAGTAATTGTTGTAGTATCATATATGACACACGACATAAATTCTATGGTGTTGCTTGCTATTGCTAGCAATACAACCACTGCTCACATCTAGAATCGATCTATCTTCCAACCCATATTGTTAAAGTCCACTAGAAAGGTGTGTTAATTCACTAGACACTACAACAAATTCTTGCAAGTAAACAAATATGCTCACCAAGCCAATAAAAAATACTATGAGGTATGAGAATTCCACCTAGCAAGGGGAAAACGCCCTAGAATAGTAACGAGGCATGTTGGATTTTTCACCAGGAAAATAACTTCTAGTTATATTTAAATTCATGAACACATGATAGATGCCATACATACTAATAGGGTTGATAAAATGAGCTATATATAATCATATATGACTTGGACTTCCTTTTAGATACATAATACTTGGACTATTTTCTATGCTATCATATGTTCTTTGAAAAAGGACAAACACAAAGAATTTCATACTATTCCACAACATCCAACAATTTTAATAGAAATTGTAAAAAAAACAGTATACCAACTTCAAGACTGCAAACACATATATAAAATGATATCTAACCCTTTTTTGACAACATACAAACAATGCATACACTTTTTTAATATAAATATATCAAAAACACCTTCTTCTAAATTTTTTATAATATAGAAACATATCATAGCCAACAACAACATAAAAATGTTAAAAAAAAACTCTATTCTTCACCCACATTTCTTGCTTGTAGCAAAGCTCACATAGGGAAACTTGCTTAGAAATAAGGTGAACATTATAAATGCAATAAGTACAATAAGAAGAAAAAAATTGTAGTTCAACAATATATATATACATTATCAATATTAAAAGCAACCTATAGAATTTGAAACAATGCAAATAATATATATACATTATCAATATTAAAAGCAACCTATAGAATTTGAAACAATGTAATGGGACTAAATCAAAGCCATATCAATATTGAGCAATGCGAGAATTTAAATTATTCAATATTAACTAAGATTTCGATTCCAATATAAAATTTTGGAATATAAAATTTTGGAAAGGTTGATGCACATTGTACACATTCAAGATGGAAATGTTATTACAAATATAACACTAGTTTTGGATTTTGGAGGTACCTACTTTCAAATTTGGTTGTTACCAAAAATTAGATCTCAAAGATGTAAACCCTAAAAATAGGTCATTTTATACAGAGTAAAGGGATTTATTGGGTGCATCAAACCCAAGAGCATGGGACGATTCTCTGTTTCTCTTTTATCCAAAGCAAAAGAAATTAACTATATTATGTGCATCAAAGTCAAGGGCCAATTTGATGGAAGAATCGTTGTATATTTCCTAGATAAAAAACGAAAAAAACCTGTAACATATGACCAAGCCTTTCTATAAGCCTTCACAATTCATTAAGTATCCATTTAAACAATTATTGGGATTGGAAAAAAGGTTTTATGCAAATAAGAATAGTTAAATATGAAAAATACAATGCATGTTTAGATGATCCACAAATGCTCCAATCACATTTTCCAAACATAACGTGTAACGAGAATATTGAAGGGAAAATTCTTAACTATTAGAGTAACGACGTACCTATCAACCAATCAGTAATAATTGAAGATCTTAATTCAAAAATATTTACACTGCCGTTTTTCATTCATTATATCTCCGTCTTTTGGACTTCAATCTGCTCCACAATTATACATTATATATCTCGTCTGTATACCGTTGAATGCTATTCAGTTGGGTGCCTTCTGAAAATTAGAACCGTCAAAGAAAAATCTTTCTATTCCGGGCAAAGAAGGCAACCCAAAAGTCAAAAACGGGCAGCGGAGTGGTTTTATCAGGTATTTAATTTTCTGCTCTTAAAATACAGAATCAAAGAAGATTAAACGCTGTAAGAATTTATTCATCACGTTTCTGGAATGAACTGCTTCCATGTTTTAAATGCGGTGTAGGCAGGATTCTCGAAATTGCTCCAAGGCCATGTCACATATCCATAAAAAAGAAAACGTATGTATATCCATCTACACTATTTTTAAAATTTGAATTTGTTTAAAAAGGAAAACTGACCGTTGATTTACCACAGGATTGTAACGGTCAAATATCTTGCTCTCGCAGTTACGGCTGCGATGATGAGGGAGAAGATTGGGACGATGGGAGTGAACATTCAGGAATTAGTCGGATTATCATGACAGCAAACGATAATGTGTTAACCTCTGTTCAACTGTATTATTTTATCGATGGCCGGGGAAATAAAAAACGTAAAATTTTGCCTGGGATTGTACATGGGCGTCTTGACGGAAATAAAATAAACGTAATTCCCAACCACATTCATCAGAATCGAAGTTATATTAATTGTTTATGCGAATCAATATATTAATCCATATATTCTGTGTGATTAATTATATTCAGCTTGATTTTCATGACCTCTGCAGTACTCGCTGAAATATCCCGAGGAGGTAGTCACGAAAATAAGTGGAACTTTTGGTGTCTACCAAGAACAAATGGCAATTACATCATTGACATTTCATACCAATAAAAGTAAAATCGGCCCATGCGGCCCAAAAGTAGGAGCTAGTTTCCAGACAAACATGGATGGTCATATAATAGGGATTTTTGGGTCTGGAACCGCAACTCAAGTTCAGACTATTGGAGCCTATTTTTTCTTGAAAAATAAAAAATGGGAATAATCTTGATGATATCTTGTTGGTATTGGTATGATGGCCATTGGCCATGGCGTTTTGGGCAGGTATTTTGGTTTTCTTTAAAATATCAATGCCGGTAGGGAAATCCTTTTTATTTCATCTCTTGGGAATTATCTAACCTCTTATTTATGGTTATGAAAATACCAATAAGGTTTTAAATCTTACACCTCTCTTCTTTTGTAAGAAAAAACAGTATATTATTGATATTCTCAAATCAAAATAAGTTTAATGTTCCTTCATCACATTTATCATCATTTTGGAATTCCTCCCAAAAAAAACTCCTTCCTCTCCTTCCAAAGGTTTTTTTGATAATGCATCAGCCCAAAAATTGTTCTATCTAAAAATATGTTCAAAGGCACCTCTCTGTAGACATACTATGTGAAATAAATATTATTATTATTATTATTTTCTTATTTGTAGTTATATAATCATTTTAATATAGATATACTATGCTAAATTATTTATTATTATTATTATTTTCTTATTTACAATTATATAATCATTTTAAATCTTACACCTCTATATTATGTTAAATTTATTATTATTATTATTATTTCTTATTTGCAGTTATAAAATCAGTTATCATATTTTCTCTAATTGTAAATTTTGGATTGTTGAGTATTTATTATCTTATTGATAATACTATCTTAAGATGGATCATATTCTAATTATTTATTATTATTATTATTTTCTTATTTGCAATTATATAATCATTTTAAATCTTACACTTCTATATTATGTTAAATTTATTATTATTATTATTATTATTTCTTATTTGCAGTTATAAAATCAGTCATCATATTTTCTCTAATTGTAAATTTTGGATTGTAAGAGTATTAATTATCTTATTGATAATACTATCTTAAGATGGATCATATTCTATAGTTGTTTCGTGCTTTTCTTATCAAGTGGAGTCATTTTTTGTCTTAACTACAAATGGGAAAATGGATAACAATATCAGATTTTGTATTTTAAATTTATGAAGATATATTGAAATTGTAAATTTGGATTGTTGAGTATTAATTATCTTATTGATAATACATATCTTAATATAGATGATATTAGTTCTTTGGTTAGTTTCTTATCAATTAAGTGGAGTCATTTTTTGTATTAACTAAAAATGTGAGAATGGATAACAATATCTGATTTTGTATTCTAAATTTATTAAAATACATTTGGTCCCATAATTTCCTTAAACCGGTGCTATGAACTGACATAAAACCCTTCAATTCGTTCCTAATTACCTCTCTAACCCCTCATGACACCCCCCTCCGCCAAATCTATATATATATAAATTTGCAATTCCATGGATAGAGCTACCATTGAGAGAACTTGCAAGTTGTTGAAAAGGCATTTGAAGGTTAACAAATTGACTGAGAAGAAGACCACTTCAGCGAATTTGGAGTCGAATTTTAATGTTGATAACGAGTTGGCCAAGAAGAAGACCTTTGTAACAAATTTGGAGCCTATCGAATTTGAAGGTTGATAAGGAATTGGTGAAGAAGAAGATCTCTACGATGAATTTGGAGCTAAATTTGAAGGTTGATAAGGGATTTGTGAAGAAGAAGGCCTTTGCACTGAATTTGGAGCTGGATTTGACGGTTAGTTATGTCTCTTCTATTATTACACCAGTCAATTTTTCTGTTCCAGAATTGTTTTGAACTTGTGCCTATGGTTTGAGAACCTTGAATTGCATGCTTTCCTACTAAATGTGTTTGCATTGCCTAATTTTGGAAATGTGTTTGCATTGTTTCATTTGTGAATTGGGAATCTCTACAAATCATATGGCTATAAACTGATACTTGGAGGTCAATATGTGTCTATATGGTGGGTCAATGATAAGGCTAAGGGAGAAGTTTTAGGACCATTCTATCGACTCCAATATAAGTGTTCTTTTAAGAAGCCACATGACATAACGATGATACAACAATCTATCCATCAAATATGTGGCTTCAACGATAACACAGATTTTTTAGGACCATTAATCCATATCTAATATACCACTATCTTTTATGAACCCATATGATATAACCATGCTACAATAGTCAAGTCATCAAATCCATGGGGTCAACAATAAGGCTAGGAGAGCAGTTTTAGTACCATTCTATCTCTAATATACCACTATCTTTTAAGAACCCATATGACATAACAACCTACACCAATCTAGCCATCAAATATGTGGGATCAATAATAAGGCTAAGAGAGTAGTTTTAGGACCATGTTATCTCTAATATACCACTTCCTTTTAAGAACCCATATGACATAATTAGGATACAACTGCCTAAACATCAAATATTGTTACCTAAAGGCCTATATGGACTTGTTAAAAAATTCCACGACATTTAGCATGTTAACGGTTCCTTCTTATGAAGTGTCACTACCAAAGGCACCCTCTATTAAAGGTTTTGAATCACTTTGCAAAGGGTATCGTCCATAAGGTACAATTTCATGTCTCTATAAAACTGAAGGTTAATCCAAATTACAAGTCTGCATCCTTTCCATGTTTAGTAGGAAAGGATGAATCATTCCATCAAACACAATCTTCTCTACACATGTTTTTAGGTCATTCCACTTTATGGGAGCTTCTAATAACATGAGGCATACTACCATTTGTATAATAATGTTACAAATTTAACCATTATGTATCACTAATGTTACAAATTTAACCATTATGTATTATGTATCGAGTGGTAGTGAGTCCATGTCAAATATTTATAATTAACATTATAATTATGATAAGTTTTCCTTGTTTTATGAAAAGGAATGACTTGTCACCTTGACCTGTGTTTATATGCATGCGATTGATTTGTAAAATATAGCATTCACATGATATATATTTCAATGTAACCGTCCTTTGTGCTTTAGTCTATAAAATATTATTACACGGTTCATGAAACTCTTAGTTCACAATAAATGATGGTCAAGCAAGGAAGGAGAGGTTGATTTGAAAAGAAAGAAGTCTAGCCCCAAAAGGGGGTTAATGCATTTGGAGCATTGTGTGACTAAAAGTTGGTTGAAGGAGGTGCATTCCAATAGGAATGACAATCAACCTAAGAATAATAGCTCTTGAATTCCCAAGATGAAATTACCGAGAAATTGAAACGATGAAGATGAATACATGGTGGTGAATGAAACCAAAGAAGAAGGGCATTCATAAAGGAGGTCAACCCAACCTCCAACGAATAAGACACTCACTTAAATCTTTATTGAGGAGATTGAAATGAAGTTCAATATATGAACCGGAAGTTTAGTATGTGGTTGATAAATATCTAATGTTCGCTAAAGATGCTCAAAATATTCGACATAAAGGAGTAACCTTTAATTTTTGAAAAAAAATATATTCTTGAAGCTGTAATTTTTAAATCAGTGTGGGTTGACTATTATACTAATAGTAGACCTGTTAAGAATGCTAACTAGATTATACCAGTACCAGACTTGTTCAAAAGTGCATTGGATGACTTAGGACGGGGGCTATAACTCATATGGTTCTCTTGTGCCTCTCCTTGGGGTTTCTCAGCTCAATGATGTGTCTTTTTTAAATTCTACTTAGAATTCTCAACAATATCCTTTCCCATATTCTTCATAAACATTCAACTCACCAACAATATATTAATCCTAATTACCTTATAAGATTCATGTAGCCAATTTGCACCAAGACCTTACGTGGGGGGATATTTATAGGATATACATGTGTTCATGGAGCTTGTTCTTGTTTTCCCATGCCACCCCAACCTTTATAGCCCCTTTCTGTAGCCAAGATATACACTGTGCTATACATAAACTCCTTACCATATTTATAAACAAGAGAAGACTAAGCTAGTACCATTAGAGGACTTGTTAAGAGGTTCTTACCACAAAGCTAAGACTGTATCTATATGTTGGGTCAATGATAAGGTTAAGAGAGTAGTTTTAGGACAATTTTATTGACTCTTATATAAGTGGTATTTTAAGAACCCATACAACATAACCAATCTGCAACAGTGCAGCCATAAAATTCATGGGGTCAATGATAAGGCTAAGAGAGAAGTTTTAGGACCATCAATCTATCTCTAATATGCCACTGTTTTTAAAGAACCCATATAGCATAACCAGGCTACAACTATCTAGCCATCAAATCCATGGGGTCAATGATAAGGCTAAGAGAGCCGTTTGAGGACCATTCTATCTCTAATATACCACTATTTTTTAAGAACCCATATGACATAACCAGGCTAGAATAGTCTAGCCATCAAATCCGTGGGGTCAATGATAAGGATAAGGGAGTAGTTTTAGGACCATTCTATCTCTAATATACCACTATATTTTAAGAAACCATATGACATAACCATGCTACAATTATTTAGCCATCAAATCCATTACCTAAAGGCCTTCATGAACTTGTTAAAAAATGCCACAAAATTTTGCACCACAACATTTTGCATTGTAACACCACCTTCTTATGAAGTGTCACTACCATTGGGAACCTCTATTAAAGGTATTGAATCACTTTGCAAAGGGTACAATCCACAAGGTACAATTTCAGATCTCTCTAAAATTGAAGGTCAACCGAAATTACATATATGCATCATTTCCATGTTTAGTAGGTAGGGAGCAACATGACATAAAGGTCCATGTTTTGTTGTGTCTGTTGAGTCATTTTATTGTAATGCTTATGACCTTGTAATGCCACAAACCTGCATAAACAAATTGCAATTGTTCCACTACAACACTAAAGAATGCATCACTACTTTATTGGCCTTTTTCACACTATGTTGCAAGTACACTATTTTTAATTACAAAAGATAGATGTTCTTCAAATATTCCAGGTGTCTCTAAATAGCTTACTAATGATTACCTATAACTCTTGTGCTTGCTTTTTCATATGAATAATGGTAATGGATTATTTGATTGAGACTATGAGTGCCACATCTAAAAATAGACTTAAAAGGTGAATGTCACTAGATTATACCAATAGCAAACTTGTTGTTCAAAAGTAGCATTGGATGAATCGAGATGAGGGCTAGAGCTCATATGTTTCTCTTTGGACTGTCATTAGGGTTTCTAGCTTATGTATCTTGCTTTAAAGTATGTTCAGAATTCAAAACAATATCCTTTCCCATCTCTTCTTCATGAACCTTCAACGTGCCAACAACATATTCATCTTGAATTGTCTTTTAAGAGTCATGTAGCCAATTTGCACCAAGGCCTTACTTAGGGTGACATTTATAGGATATACATGTGTCAAGGGAACTTGTTCTTGTTGTCCTGTGCCACCTTAACCTTTATATCCCCCTTTTTGTATCCAAGATATACCCTCTTCCATATGTAAACTCCTTATCGTATTTATAAACAAGAGAATATTGAGCTCTCCCATGAGATTTGATTTTACTCTCTTCTTCATCATGGATGGAGCGCAACATCCTCATCCTCTCGATGCACCTGATCATATAAGTCACATAATTTTGTCTCTACTTTACTCTTAAATTAATCTCCTCAAATATTTCCTCATTGTCGACCATGCTCCCCTCTTTTGGACATTCCAATTTTATTAAACCCTCTTCCTCTCTTTTTTGGGAACAACATGGATTTTCTCGTAGGGACTAGAACATATCCCCATGAATTCCTATGAAAGACCAAATAGGTAGGCCAGGGACTTACTCCTTGCACTTGAATCTTTCTTGAGAATCTTGATTAGATAGCTAAGCTTGTTGGACCTCCTCCCAATTCTTCTTGTTGCTTAGGCATTGTAGGATTTGGTTGGTGTTCATACACACTATGCTTAAATTAAGTGTTTTTCGTAATCACCCTAAGAGGGTCATAGTTCCATATTAAATATTTCTTGAAGTTGTAGGAGCTCAAAATCTTTTCATCCTTCCTTTTATATAAGTAATAACAAGAAAAACAAAATGGAAGTGACAAGTTACTAGGCTCTTGGTGCATTCCAACATAATGGTTGTAATGAGTATAGGCTATAAGGTATACACTGATGCTATGGTTATCATTGGACCATCCCCTAGAATAGTGTTAATAAGTACTTATCTAAAAATAGTAGTAATTAGAACAATATATTCATAATATCCATCTATTATGAATATATATGGTAATAAGGATAGTACTATTAAAATAATAATATCCCATACTTATATTACTATATTAGGTATAATCATTATCTTATATTAATATTTATCCTAATATTAATATAATAAGAATAATATTGTAATAGGTGGGTTTTCTGGTTGAACTAAGTATTCAAAATTGTACTACTCGATCGACCTTCGACTAACAAAAGGATTATACCAACTATCTCCAAAAGATATAGAGATGGGATGAACTTGATGTCCTAGCAACACATAGAAAGAGAAATGTCCTAGTGCTTGGATGAGTTGTTGCAACTCCACCCTAAATGAGGAATCCCATAGGACAAAAATATATTATTACTTAGACAAGACATCCAATACACCTTATGGTAGAGTTGGATGTTAGGGTTGTGGTAAAAGAAAAAAATGAAATCTTGAAAAGCTGTCATTATGTTGATCATTGATTACAATATTGTTAATATGGAATCTTCCAAGGCTACTGCTAAAGTGTAAGGAGTGTCAATAGTAGTAACTTCTTGATGTCATCATCTGTTTTACTTGAAATTGACAATCTTGTTTGTATATCCACTAACTCGAGAGATTCCCAATCTTTTATAGTCCATCCTACTAAAGCTATGCCAACCCTATGCCTTGCAGGATCAATGGTTCAAGCCTTGGAACTATTGGTTGTACCCTAGATAAAGTATCCAACTCTTTGTTTAATGATTTCCTTTAACTTGATGATGCTCTCTTACTCTAACTTCAACTTTTGAAATTATTTCATGAATTCTTGTTGATCTAGTGTCAATAAATATTTGAAATAAATTGTTTCATCCTACTATGAAGTTTACTTATGATATATGCATGTGCTACATGTATGCCTCATGTGTTATATGCATGTGCTACATGTATGCATCATAGATATATATGCATGTGCTACATGTATGCCTCATCAGGGATGAGTTTGTCCAATATGGTTCCTCACTCTGAGATAGAAAAGACAAGGTTTTTTATGAATGTGAGGTCACAAATCGCCTTCATAAATTCACACCACTATCTCAGTATGTAACTTTTGATATGATATTTTACTTCAAAGTGTGCCAAATTATTTCGTCGATACCAAATAATGGGCTCATTCTTATATTGATCTCGAGCAGATACAATAGGGTGGTATTCATGTAGAATCTCCTAGTGCAATGTCAAGTTGCTTACTACATAATACCTTAGCATGATTTCCATAATGTGCTATATCTTTTGTAGGTCAATGATACTTTGCTAGAGGGTTATTTATTTTTGTGAGATTTTGTTAAACTTAAACAGTTTGTAGAAAGAGTCTACAAGGGAATCTCTTAAAAAATATGATGACAGAGGAGGTATGACAAGGAAATCTATTCAAAAATATTTCAAATCAATTATTGAAGCATTAAAATGAGTTAATAGAAATCACCTTTTATTACAATAGATCAATTTAGGAGGTCTATTGTTCCAGAACAAGAGCTAATTTGGCATGTCCATCAGCATTAATAGCAGCAAAAAGAACAATAATCATGCCATGTCGTGTTGTTGTGTAAATTTTCATTGTTGAATGCTCTTTGATAGTCTCGTTTATACTTTCATCAGGGTTCAGCTAGGACAAATGAAGGCCAAGATTTGGGTGATAATGTTGGATATGTATGCATGCATGTTGTAATCCATCTGCATGTAGTGAATTTGGTAACCAGGGAAAAACCAAATAAAATTTTCTAGTTTCATCATGATAATTGATATAAAATAGCTAATATATGAAACCTAATAAACATTGAAAGCAATAGTTGAGGATATGTTAGAATAATCAACCTAAAAGTCTCTACTAATGATTCAAATTGTCTTAGATCTCAAGTTCACAAACAAGAAACAAACTAAGAAATTTGTTTTGCTTTTCCAGTTTATCAAACCTAACATAATTTAAATACAAACACAACATCTTATAGAGGTTTATGTTCATAGACTCATGCTTGTGCTAACATGAGAGATATTTGAAATGGAACCTAAATAAATGGATACAGGTTTGGATCTCTTAGTCTCAGAAATTAATGTATTTCACAACCATAAGCTCCTATCATCTTAATTATTCTTAAATTTGTGACTCTTTTATCTACAACCCAAACAAATTGTTTATTAGGGATTTTTAAAGAATTATTAACTATATGATTTCCTAAGCACCTATACAAAATTTGAATATGTCTCTAAACAATAAGACTCGATAATTGGTTTTTTAATTAACATACCAGTTTCAAAATTGAATGTATAAATTGAAGATGAATTAACACCCAAATTTGAAAACAGATGAGTACGATGAACATGAGAGAATAGCCAACGAGAGGAACTTAGATAGATATGCATGTCCATGTAATGACTGTCGTGGTGGGAAGATGAAAATAAGAAGAGTGATTTATGAACATATTCAAAAATTTGGTCATAGTGGTGTAATCCATTTCCCTCATAATTACTATCCAAATAAGATAGAATTGCGTAGCATGGGAGATGAAGTTGATGCACCAAACATAGATGAAGAGGCCACGAACATAGATGAATATGTAGGGAACTTAGATGAAGGGAATAAAGTTAATATTATGTTGAATGAGGGTCTAGAGGGTGATTGGAACAATTTGATGGTGGATGCTTCAAAACATGTGTGGTAATTTCAAGTTAAGTCATTTGACAGTTCAATCCTTTTAATTCTTAACTTGCAAGGAGTGCATTGTTGGAAAAATGAGATTTTTGAGGATTTATTAGCATTTCTATGTCATTTGTTACAAATTGAGTCCACATTACCAACAAAATGGAGTGCATGTAAATAAAAAATCACTAAGGTAGGCTTAGAGTATCAAAGCATCCACAGGTGTGAATGGTTGTTTATTATTTTGCAATTACCTTGCGAATGAAAATTAATATCTGAAATGTAAAGAAGGGAGGTACAGATCGAGGTTGAAATCAAATTCATCTCCTAGAAAGGTTCTTCACCACTTTCCAGTAGTCTCACTATTGTTTTGAATGTACAAATGCCGAGACATTGCTGAACTTATGCAATGGCATGCCTAAAATAAGAGCATAGATGGAAAGCAAGGACTTGTAGCTGATTCTAAGATATGTATGAAATGTACGCACTTTAGAGGCTCCATTATCATCCTCCTAACCCATTCAATACCCATGGTTTTATGAAGAAATAAAATAAACTAGATAGGAATAATATTATTCCATGGCTATTTAGTTTAATTAAATTAAACTGTAGAGAAATGATATAGTTCTTAAATTGTAAATATTTAGTTATTATTTAATATTTCTATGAGTTGGAAATTCTTAGGTGGACCGGGAGGGCACATAGGATCTTTATTGGACCCTATGATTTGTCTTCCAAAAATTAAATTGGAAGAAACGAAGAGAAAATCAATAAATCAACTAAAAAGATGAAAGGCACCATAAAACCAAGAAAGCACAGAAAAGCTGAAAGCAACATAAAAGAAAGAAAGCACTGGAAAAGCAAAAACCAACATAAAAGAAGTAAAGCACTGGAAAGGAAAGAAAGAAAAGGAAACCAAGGAAAAGTAGGAGTTTCCAAAAGAAGGAAAAGAAGACTGAAGCAGAAAAGGTAAGAAAGCGAGGGAAAAGAAAGGTAAAGTTGCCAATCCAAAAATTAGTCAAGGAGGGTGCACTGGATGAGGCAAGTGAACACATCCATTTCATCTCGAATCCAAATCAAATTATAAAATAAGGAATGGTGCACCCACTCACATATTTTTCTAGTTTGATTTTTGCATTCAGAGCTCTGAGCTTCTCAAGACCTGGGAGATGTGCCCCTAGTCACAGTTGAGAGATTTGCCCCTTCTGTTCATCACTCTAGTTGAGGTTTCATATATTCCACGAGGAGTAAGGAATTCATACTTTATCACTAAGGATACTTTCAGGTCTATTATATTTCCATTCAACTGCTACCTTGTTCAGTGTTGAAGATTCCAGTTGTTGGAGCATTTTCTATAGTGTCTTTTCTTTGCCAATGTTCTTGATGGATGATAGTGAGGCCATGGGTATTTGTTGTAATATTTGAAGCTTTGTAATGTTAATTATATCTATCATTTTAAATATAATTATGTGTATTTATTTTCTACAAACTATATTTTCATATATTAATGAATAATTGTTCATATGCTTGTTATAGTGCCAAATTTGACTAGTTTTCCATAATTTCATATTAGACCGATTCCGTAACTCCAAATATTTTCCGTGAGTTGATGTAGTAAGAATACACATTATAGGACCCATATCATCCTTTAGACCATAAATTTGTGACCCTTATAGGCCATTAAAATTGAGTTGGAAATCCACCAGTTGAGCAGTCCAAAAACTAGTTTTAATTTCCTATCTTCAAAATTGAGCCAAGTTGAGTCTAATTGAAAATATCAGGGTTGTTATATATATTTGGGGGTATTTTCAGGCCACCCAATTCCATATATGCACTAGAATCCATTGGGTTACACATAAGTTTTTGGGATATTTCCTCAAAGTATTTGGCTTTGCCAAAGGGTCATCCTAGGCGTGATGCACCAAGAGAATGTGCATCTGTCGAAGTTGGGAGTATGTTTAGGTTTCTGTAGGATTTCCTTGAGATCTATCAGGTCCTGCAATCCATATTGGGAAAATTTTGGAGAGTCTAGTGGTGTTTTCGGCTTTATTTTTTAATTATAGCCAGACAAGTTAGTACTTTTTATATCCCGCCCACCCTCCATGTGTTTAAATTTTCAAATATGTGCCTCTAATTGGTTTGGGTACATAACGGTGGTATTGGAGCATGCTCCTATGCACCTGTGAGCAGCAAGACAAGGCTACATAAACTCTCAGTTTAAGGAATATTGTAGATCACATATTCAAGTTGTAGCTATGAGGCTGATACCAGTGGGTGATGAAGATTGGGAGAATTATGAAGAGGAAGAAGTTATTTACATAGATGAAGTTCTACCTAATTATCATGAGGAGTATTATTTCACATGTGACATTACAAACAAAGAATACATAATATATGATCCTCCAATGGTTAATAAATATTTAGAAAAGGTGATAGAAGTATGTGAAAACTTGCCTCACCACTACCAGGAGTATATTTCCTTCGAGAAAGAGGTTTGACAAGCCATTCCTTTAAAATATTATTTTTATTGCAGGTTTGGATTTGAACCTAAGAATGTAAATGAGGATTCACTCAAGAAAAATAGACCATCAAGGAAGGAACCAAGTTGCTCCACCACTCAGCGCAAAGAAGAAGACAAGAATACAAGAGGCAAAGATACACCAAAAAAATCCTTATATGGGAGTCTTATGAAATTATTTGGTTCTTCTCAAGAAGAGTCTCCAAAATAATTGATGATAATGCAACCGAGAATGAAGAAGAGAAACCTAAGGAAGAAAGAAAGCCACTGCAGGATGGCTGCAAAATAGAGGAAGTTTGTGCAGAAGCAAAGCTTGAAGAGATTGAAGAAATTGAAGCAAAACCTACACCCAGCTTTGCAGAGGAAGAGCACATGAGAGGTGGCCTAGAAGCCACTCATATGGCCCAAAGGTATGACTATAATTCTGATTTTCGCAGAAATCAAATTCCTTTGTATCATACTAAGAGAGTAGCCACTTCCAGTGAGAAGGGTAGCATGGTGTAAATTTCGAATGTTTGGAATTTTCGTGTCAAAAATGATTTCGGTGAGAGGGACAAATTAATAGATGGAAGTTTGCATAACTCTCATGAGTTGTATGAAACCACATGTGGAAGCACGCACAAAGTTGAGAGGATTCCCTTGTACATGACTTTGAAAGCCAACTCTTAGTCTTCGAGGAAAATATGTTGCAAGTATTGGAAAGAACCAATGGTGCACATATGTTTGTTGAAGATATTATAAGGAGGAACCAGTTGGAGGAGAGGCATAGATACTTGGTTAAAAGGATCTTTAGTATTGATTTGTGCATCATACAAGAATAAGTGGTAAGAATGAAATCATATTACCTGCATATCTTAATGGATAGACATCTTTCTCTCAAGATTTCCAAAGACAAGGCCATGGAGTTGGAGCAACTTCATACGGAGTTGGGAGGGTCACATGTTTCCTCCAACGCCATTGAAAATAAGATTTCTATTGTGGGTGACAGACATGATTTGAGAAAAGAACTAGAAGAGAACATTGTACATGAAGAACATTCAAACACATGGGAGGTTGAGGAAATAATTGTCTTGGAAGATGTTGGCCAAGCATTTGTTCCACTTCAAGAGGACCGGGAGTTGACTTTATGTGAAGAAGACTTAGCTCTGATGAAGGTGTCTGATTACATCCCACTTGGATCAACAAGAAAAGAATACTATTTATCCATGGATTGGGTGAGTACATACATGACCGAGATGGATACCCAAGGGTGTCCAAGACTTACTCACATTGGTAAGAGTTATATTTGCATTAGTATTGGATCTATTGATGCGTTGATATTGTTATGTTTTGTGAGAAACAACCAAGACATCTATGGATGCAATATGATTCCTTCCCTACACATCCATTCATACCTTGGGGGAAAAAAACCATAGCATATGAGGTTTTACCTCATGGAATGAGATTCATTTTGAAGCATGGACACATTATGGGGGATACTGAATCCCTCACCACCATTCGAGGCACAAGTATGAACTACTTACACCAGCTTGAAGACATTGAGAATTCACTACAAAAGCATGAGAAGGTTCTTGAATACCTTCCACCTAGAAGACCACCTGATAAAGGAGTGAAGCACAAGATCAAGTTGAAGGTGGGTACACCACCTAACATGATCCCATGTTCAAAGCATCCAATTAAATTGGGAATAATAAACTTGTATCCACATGGAATACATCATTCCATCTCACTTCCATCTATGACATAGCCATCCTGACTAGCATGCATGCAATGGCCAAGTCTAGTCAACACTTAGTGGAGAGCCAATGTGTGGTCAAGGTTGATCAAAATAGTTGGATGCATTTCATGACACAAAAAGAGCCCAATGAATGGAAACAAAGATTGGTAAGTGAAGTTCAAGTCTATAATGTTGACCATGAATGAAAGAAAGGAGAAAATAATGTAGCAGTAGATGCACTTCTCTCCCTAATGGAATATTCACTTGATCGGGAAAGTCATCTAGTAGCAGAACATTCCAAAGGAAAAGTTGTATATGAGATACTGAGTGGTTGGTTCAAAGAGGAACAATTTGAAATCATGGATGAAGTCATCTCTTGAGTGCCAAAATAAGTTTTTATGAAGCATTTTATAAGAGATTCCCATAAGGGTAATTTTTAGGGGCGAAATTTAGCAAATTGGCTATTTTTGGGGCATTTTTTCAAAAAATAAATTCGTTATTTGGTCATTTTCAGTCTCTAATATCACCTATATTTACATAAAATGTGTTTTTTATCATAATATTCGCCAAAATTTAAAAGTTTCAATAGTAAATTGTATGTTTCATATTTAATATTCACATATCTATCTATATATGTTTTTTCCAATCCAAAATAATCACCTAGAATACTATACTTAAGTATAATATTAGAATCCTTAAAAAATACCCTGATTCCCATGATTCGTTCCTAGTTGAGCACTCTCTTAAAAAGGAAGCAAAAGATACACAAAAGATCCCTCAACCTTGTAAACATATGAAGAGTTTCAAAGGATAAAGTGGAAGGAACATTCAGGAATTCCTTGAACTGGGATTCACAAAGCTCCATGTGAATCCAATTGCATCCACAATCACCCCAACAAAGGAAAGGAATGAAATGCATGAGGACAAGCACTGTTGGAAAATTGTTGTCATTGAGGTCAAACGTGTGTTGAAGAAGGTGTAGCTTGAGAAACATTGAAGAATATGACATAGAAAACAGGGCAAAGCAAACAAGGACAATGACATGATGGAAAGCAAGCATTGATGATGACATGGTTAAGGATGGAAAACCGTGGGAACTTACTCCGCCCTGCGGGCATTTTACTAAGGAAATGAGGCATCCATGCGAGAATTTTATAAAAACCTGTGTGCATTTTATAGTGCCCATGTGGGCATTTTTTATGAGGCATGCAGGCATAATTAAGGAAGCTGCGGGCATATTTGTAGAAATACCCCCATGCGGGAATTCTTGTGGGGTCATGCGGGCATGATTAAATGACCGTTGCGGGCATAAATGAAGATACTCTTGCGGGCATAAACAATAGCCCTTGCGGGCATAAAAATGGAAACCATGTGGGGATGAAGATCGATGATGTGGATAAAAGAACATATATATATATATATATTGATTATAACATGGAAATAAAAAATAATATATATCAGTTGATAGAATAAAGAATTGAAGATGACATGTCAGCCTCCTAAAAATTCATGGGAAGAACAAGTATAAATATGGAAGACAAGTTTTTATTTTGTGGGTATGAAGAGGAGGATTTCAGGAGGTATAAGAGAGATCTATGTTCGGGGTTTTGGAAGAGAGGAGGATAGGTTTGGTGGCAACATCATATCAGAAGGTGCAACAGTAAATGAGTTTTTTGTATCTCTGATTTCTGGGGTAGTAGGTTGGTGAGGACATTGACAACAAAATGAGACAGTTTTTTATCCAAGGTAGCAGTAGTTGAAGAAACAAACTGAAGACATGTTTGGATAGAATGAAAACCTAGTAAATTGTTAAATTTGTAATTAGAAATATTTTATAGGGAGGTAGGGTGGAGCTGGGGAAAGAATAATTAGAATTTTTTTGGCAAGTTGAAGCTTTCCTGGGATGTTGTAGCATCCTTTGAAAACAATTGGAGGTTGCAACCTCCTGAGGTGTTGGAGCACCTCCATGAATGTAATGTCAAATTATATCATAAATTGAAAACCACTCTGAGTATAAATACTGTGTTTTTGTGTGTTTTGATTGTTGCTTGTTGTTATTTAAATTGAAGCATTAATGTTGTTTATTTATCAAAGGCTGAAGAAGAAAAATAAATAAAAGTGACCAATACTGATTCACCCCCCCTCTCAGTATTGGCTATGTGTTCTTCAATTGGTATAAGAGCCTGTTTCTTCATAAAATCTTGACCGCTTGAAGAAGATCCTTAATAACACACAATGGGCGTAGCTAAGTTCAGGGATGTTCCTAGATTTGATGGAAGTAACTATGTTTACTGGAGCAAGAGGATGATTTCCTATCTAGTCTCTCTAGGGTATAATATTTGGATAGCCGTAAAGGATGGATACAAGGAACCAACAAATGGTCCTACTTCTGATGACGAAATAGAATACTATGAGAACAATTCTAGAGCTATAAATGCCATTCTGGATTGCCTAAGTGAGACAAAATGCTTCAAAGTTATGAACTATACCACGGTGAAGGAGATGTGGGAAAAATTAGCCACCATTTATCAAGGAGATTCTAAAGTTCAACAAGCAAAAATCCAAACATATAGAAGTCAATTTGAAGGTCTTAGAATGTCCAAAGATGAAAATATAGCAGCCTACTTTCAAAGGGTTGAAGAAGTTGTGAACATTATGAAGGGTCTTGGTGAAACAATGGATCCAAGTTTGGTGGTTCAAAATATTCTCAGAACCTTGAACTCCAAATACAATCCTAAATTTTTTTCCATTGAAGATAGGGATACACTGGATGAGTTTAATATTGAATAACTTCAAGGAATTCTAACAACATATGAGATGAGGATTCAAGAACCAAGGCAGAGTGAAGCAGCTTTCAAGGTAGCCAAGAATAAACATCAGTGTCATGAATCATGTTCATATAATCATGAAATATCTGATGAAGAAATGGTCCACTTCGTTAATAAGCTACCAAGAGGAACTGGAAGGTACAAAGTGAATATTAACAGGGAAAAATCAAAAGGAAAAAATTCATAAAGGAACTTCAAGAATAAAAAAATAGCAGACATGCAGGATTTGTTTACCAAAACAGAAGAGGAAGATATCTCATATTTTGAAGAAGAAGAGGAAGAATTTTCTGAGGAGGACAAAAATGAGATTCTGTTTTTAGCACAAGAAAACAACGAAGATCAGCCTGAATTAGAAGAATGAGTTGTAGACCTTGAAGCATAATTGATTGCAGCGTTAGAAGAGATTGAGAACCTGAAGAATCTGAATGAAAAACAAGAACATCAACATCAACTTGCAAAGAATCTTTTGGTTAAAATATTAAATTAAGCAATTCAAAAAAGGGAAGTAGAAATCAATTCTCTAAAGGCAGATCTTCAAAAGTCAAGAGTGTTGGGTCAAAAATTTCAAAAAAGTTCCACCGAACTGGACGATGTGCTCTTATAGCAAAAAAGAGATGGAGATACAGGAGGTTTGGGCTACATCTCCAAGTCAAATGAAAGCAAACCAGAATGCTCCATAAATCAAGAAGTTCAGACAATTAGCAAAACTATCAACCAAATGAAAGTGAGTCTAGCCAAGATTCATGGTCCCTTGAATGAAGCTAGAGAAAGAGGTTGAAAAAATTCAAAGTGAAGTGATCAGCTTGAAGAAGCTAGACGATTTACAAACAAACAAAAGAATTGAAGATGAAGATAGAAAATTTACAAACAACTTCCAGCCTCCAAAAAGACAAGGATATCCCAGGTATCAAAATTCCTTTCTAGGTCATTGTTATAATTGCTATAGATTTGGTAACAAGGAAATTGATTGTAGATGACCTAAAAGAACTGTCAATTTTCCTAGAAAGTAGCATAGTGAGAAGAACAATGCTCAAAACCAGAATTTCTTCTCTGTTCTCACTCAAGAAGTAGAGTGTTCAAATTGAAACAACTTTGGACACACTGCTGAAGAATGCAGGCTGAAGATTTGTCATGATAATGACATAAAAAAAGATATGTGTGGCTTGGATTTCTATGCTCATAAGTATAAATATAAATGGTACATTAACAACGGGTGTACTAAGCATATGACTGGAAATAAGGATAGGTTTCTCACTCTAAAAAGGAACAATGGAGGTGAAGTATCATTTGGAGACAATGGAACAACCAAAATACTTGGAAAAGGAAATGTACCTTTAAAAGGGAATTCCAAAGCTTAGAATGTTCTCTATGTAGAAGGACTAAAGCATGACCTACTAAGTGTTGGACAACTCTGTGATGCCAAATTTAATGTCACCTTCTTCACACATCATTGTGAAATAAGAAGAAACAGATCCAAACAAGTTACAGGGAGAGGAGTCAGATCTCCTGGAGGAGTTTATGTTTTGGAATAAATAGAGGGTGAAAGATGCTTCATCAGCCAAAGTGACAAAAACTGGCTCTGGCAAAAAAGATTAGCCCACCTAAAATTTGACAATATAGTAAAGATTAGTCAAATTGAAGCTGTTCGAGGGATGCCAAAGATATCAAAACCTGTAAATAAACTATGTGGTTCATGTCAACATGGGAAACAGGTAAGAGAAAACTTCAAGGAAAAAGTGCACCAGTCTACTTTACATCCTCTGGAAATTATTCATACAGACTTATGTGGACCTACAAGAACTCAAACCCTTCAAGGTGAGCTATACTTCATGTTGTTTATTGATGATTATTCTAGAATGACTTGGTCACCTTTTTGAAAAATAAATCAGAGGCATTTAATAAATTTAAACTTTTTAAAGCTAAGGTTGAGAATGAGAGTGGACGTAAGATCAAATTCCTTATATTAGACAATGGAGGAGAGTTCACATCAGGTGAATTTGAAAAAAAAATTGTGATGAAGAAGGTATCAAGTGACAATATTGCACAGCCCGCACACCACAACAAAATGCCATAGCTGAGAGGAAGAATTAGATTGTTCAAGAGGCTGCAAGAACGATGTTTCTTGAAGCTAATATGACTGAAACCTTCTCGAGAGAGGCAGTAGGATAATTTGTTTACATCATAAATAGAGCACAACTAAGAGTCAACAACAATAAGACTCCCTACGAATTATGGACAGGAAGAAAAGCCATAGTAGACTACTTCAAAAAATTTGGAAGTAAATGCTACATAAAAATCATTGTTGAAAATTTGGGTAAATTTCACTCCACAACTGATGAAGGGATATTTTTGGGTTATTCGATTGAAAAAAGAGCCTACAAATGTTACAACAAACTACTAAAGTGAATCGTTGAAAGTATAGATGTTTCCATAGATGAAGAATTGATGCAAAAGTTTCCATAATTAGATCCTGTTGAGACTGATGATGATGACACATATGATGAAGAAGAAACAACAAACGAAGAATCAAAGGAACATATAAATCAAACAGATTAGACTGAAGGAAGAGAAATGATCTCCACCACCAAAAAAACTCCAAAAGGTAGAAAAATCTCTATAAATTCTGTTAGGAGAAATCATCTCGAGGATCTTATTATTGGAGACTTGGAAGAAGGTATGAAGCTCAAACCAACACCTTTAAAGAGGAATCTATCCCTACTCTCAACAATTGAACCAAAAAAATTCAATGAAGTTGTTAATGATGAATTGTGGAAAAATGAAATGAAAGAAGAATTGGATCAAATTGAAAAAGAGTGGAACCTGGGAATTAATTCCTAGACCAAAAGATAAAAACATCATTGACACCAAATGGATTTACATAAACAAGCTAGACGCAAATGGGAAGGTCATTAGAAATAAGGCAATATTGGTGTGTAAAGGTTACACCCAAATGGAAGGGATAGTGTTAGGAACCCATGTCTTTACTTTGTTAGTATGTTGTTGTTGGACGCATATGCTTTGTAAGTCATCCCGTAGTATTTGTTGATCAATAGTTTGTGTTATTGTTGTTGGCGCATATGCTTTGTAAGTCGCCCGTAGTATTGTTGATCCATAGTTTGTAACGGCCCATGGTTTCGACCCATAGTATTGGCGCCTAGAATTAGTATATAAGTGTGTGTTGAGACCTATGAAGGCACCGTAAAGTTATTTGTATTGAGCTTGCTCATAGGAGGTTGCCCCCTCGAAGTGGCCCGTGATCAATATAAAAGTGATTCTGAGTTCTGTCATTTCTACTATTTCGCATATTTTCATTAAGTAATTGTTGCAGGTGCCTCACATCTGGTATCAGAGCACTTTCTTGGGCTCGTTGGGCGAAATTTCTGCCAAAATTTTTTTTTGCATCTATTGTAGGTTCGGATTTGGGAATAATCCCTATCCACTTAACTGTGGGAAGTACTTGGGCATAAGCCCTAAAACTCATTGTGAGGAGTACCACAGGAACCCCGAAGTAGCTGGCCCATTGAGAGGACCTGCCAGCGAAAAGGGCAACGACCCCTACCTGATTGACTAGTTCCCACCCGTGAGGTAAACCAAGAGCTGTCGTTTGTGGTAAAGCGGTTATCAGTTTTACCTGAGCTGTGGAGTGAGGGGTATTGCCCCAATACGCAAGCCGTCAGACAGCATTGGTGGCCGAGTGAAAACCCTGAACTGTTAGGAAGCCGCACATACCTGGGGTCCATATCTACTTTCAGCTGAACTATTGTCGATCACTGCTGCGCCGTTTCAGATCCATTTTGCAAGCCGTTCGGCATTGTTCCAGATTCCTTCCGAGCCGTAGCCACTCCAGTCCATAAAAAATAAAAATAAAAGTTTTTTCTCCATATCTCCCTTGTTTTACCTCTGTTTCCCTTGAAATTTTCACGGAACCCCTATCATTCCATTCTGCATATTTCATCCCTGAGGACCCTATCCTCAATTCCCCTTCCTACAGCCCGAAATCCCACATTTGTCTATTTTTAGGGTTTTCCATAACGTCCTCAGATTTCACCCAATCACCTTCAATTTTTACCACAGAGTTCCTTTCTGAATTCTGCTTCTTTGTTCCCCTCTGCCAACTTTTCCCATTCTTTCACCCCGCTTCTGAAATCCTCATTTTTGCTTCCCATTCTATCCAACAGTGTCCAAAAAACTAGTCAAACCCCAATTACCCTTCTGATTTTTTCCCAAATCCAAATTTTCCTTTACTGAAGTAATTCCTGTTTTTGTTTTCCTACCCAGTCAAAAAAAAAAAAAAAAAACTCCTGGTTATGGTTGTCACCCATGCCGGAGCAAAATCCATGGAGGAAGCACTTGCAGCCATCCAAGCCAAACTCCAGGATCTGGATGAAAAATTTCTTGGTCTCCATCTTGAACATTCAGCTATGAACAACAAACGGCAGTCCGAGTCTTCAGTAGACAATGGGTTCTCTTCTTCCAGCAATTTCCGTGGTCCGAAGCTTGATTTTTCTCGCTTCAATGGTACCGATCCAACTGGATGGATCTATCGTGCAGAACAGTATTTCAGTTTGCATAATACTTTTGATGTCAACAAAGTTCCGTTGGCATCCTTTCATTTGGAACAGGAAGCTCTTCAATGGTACCGTTGGTACATCAAGGCTCATCCAGAGCCCAAATGGCCAGACTTTTGCCAGCTCCTTTTGCAACGATTTGGTCCTAGTGCTTTTGATGACTTCACAGGATCCCTCACTAAACTTCGCCAAACTGGCACTATGAGAGAGTATCAAACCGAATTTGAGAATCTAGCCAACCACACCGAAGGATTGTCTGATGAATTTTACCGGAGTTGTTTTATCAGTGATCTAAAGGATGCCATCCGCTCTGAGGTCAAAATGTTTTGTCCCAACACAATGATGGAAGCACTCGGGTTGGCTAAGTTGGCAGAAGACAAGATTGCAGCCCAACAACGCTCCAAGCCCACTTTTGTTCCCTTCCAAAATATGAGTTCTCAGCAACCACCTATACCGCAGGCTCCTCGACCGACTCCTATCAAGCGTTTGTCTGAAACGGAGATGCAAGCACACAGAGAAAAGGGGCTTTGCTATAATTGTGATGAGAAATTCACTTGAGGACATAGATGTGTTCAGCAAAAGCTCTATCTCCTGGATGTGGAGTCTCCGCCTACCTCTGAAATGGGTGACGAAGATCCAGACACACTGGATGCTCCGGTCGACATTCAGGAACCACCTATTGACCCTCCGTCTCAGGATGATCAGCCAGCGATATCTCTCCATGCTTTAGCTGGAATCACCACCCCCCAAATAATGCGGGTCAGGGGTTACTTCAAGAAGCTTCCTCTTACAATCCTCATTGATTCTGGTAGCACTCATAATTTCATTGACCCTCGGATCGCCAAACAAGCTGATTGTTTTATCCATCCTTGCTCCAACTTTGAATTCATGGTTTCCAATGGGGGCACCTTACCTTGCAAAGGGAAGTGTCGAAATGTGCGTATCTCTATGGGAGATTATACCTTGCGCTCTAACATGTTTTCCTTGCCCTTAGGCAGATGTGATGTGGTTTTGGGCACTCAATGGCTACGCACACTCAGCCCTATCTTATGGGATTTTGCCGAACTTTGGATGCAGTTTTCCCTCAATGGACACAAACACACATTGACAAGATTACAACCAGGTTCTCTCAGCATCATCATTTCACATCGCATGGAAAAACTCCTCAAGAAGAATTCACATGGTGTCATCGCTCAGATCCATTCCATCCAGATGCAACCATCAGCTGTCTCCACTACTCCTTTGGATCTACAACAAATTCTGGATCGATATACAGGTGTCTTTGTTGAACCAGTGGGATTACCACCTTCCAGGCCAGAATACCATCGTATTCAGCTCCTTCCTGGCAGCGTTCCTCCCAACATCAGGCCCTATCGCTACCCATTCCACCAAAAAACGGAGATTGAAATGCTCGTTCGGGACTTATTGAAGCAAGGTATCATTCGCCCAAGCACTAGTTCCTTTTCTTCTCCAGTTATTCTTGTCCGCAAAAAAGATGGGTCATGGTGCCTCTGCATTGACTTCCGAGCACTTAATCACCTCACCATCAAGGATAAGTTTCCAATTCCTGTTGTTGATGAGCTTCTTGACGAGCTTCATGGGGCTCACTTTTTCTCCAAGTTGGACCTTCGTTCTGGGTATCATCAAATTCGGGTTCATGAGGATGATATTCCTAAAACAGCTTTCCACACACATGATGGCCATTATGAGTTTTTGGTCATGCCCTTTGGCCTCACTAATGCTCCTTCCACATTCTAGGCCTTAATGAATAAAATATTTCGACCCTACTTGCGGAAATTCATTCTGGTATTCTTTGATGATATCCTCATCTACAGTAAAACATGGGATGAACATCTCCAGCATCTGGATCTTGTCATGCAACTTTTCTCTGACCATCATCTCCATGCCAAGAAGTCTAAATGTGTTTTTGGACAAAAGGAAGTTGAGTATCTCGGGCACATTATCTCAGCACAAGGGGTTCGCATGGATCCTGCCAAAATCGATGCCATGAACAATTGGCCACAGCCTCAAACACTCAAGAGCCTTCGTGGTTTTTTGGGGTTGACTGGCTACTACCACAAGTTTGTCAAGGATTATGGGAAGATTGCAGTGCCATTAACTGCTCTATTGAAAAAGGATGCTTTTACATGGACACCTGCTGCTCAGTGTGCATTTGACAAACTAAAACAAGCTATGTGTACTACACTTGTGCTAGCTATGCCCGATTTTTCCAAGCCCTTCACTATTGAGAGTGATGCTTGCGGCAATGGACTTGGTGTTGTTCTCCTTCAAGATGAACACCCCATTGCGTTCACCAGCAAAGCCCTTTCAGGTAAGAATTTAGCTGCCTCTACCTATGAGAAGGAAATGATGGCTATTTTGCATGCAGTACAGAAGTGGCGTCCATACCTATTAGGGAATCATTTTTGCATCAAGACTGATCACCAGAGTCTGAAATATTTCTTGGACCAGCGTGTCTCCTCCCCGGCACAACAGAAATGGGTTAGCAAACTCATGGGTTATGACTATGAGATCACTTACAAGAAGGGTAAATACAATATTGTGGCAGATGCTCTTTCTCGCACATTTGATGCCCAAGGTTCTCTTTCAGCTATTTCTATGTCTGTTCCAAATTGGTTGCAATCTGTTCAGCAGGGTTATGTCAATGACTCTTCCTTATCTCAGATCATCCAACGCTTGACCAACAACCCTTATGCTGTACCACATTACTCTTGGGATGGTGCTTCTCTGCGATACAACGGTTGTCTGGTGCTTCCCCATAGCACATATCTTCAATAGGATGTCTTCTATGAACTCCATGCTTCTCCATCGGCCGGGCACTCTGGGTTCCTCAAAACATATGAACGAGCATGGCATAACTTCTTTTGGCAGGGCATGAAAAGGACAATTCAACAGATGGTGGCCGAATGTGATACCTGCCAGCGCAATAAGGGTGAAACAACACTCGTTCCAGGATTGCTTGAACCCTTGCCCATACCTACACGGATTTGGACAGATATTTCTATGGATTTCATTGAAGGGCTCCCTAAATCTGGCGGGAAGACAGTGATTCTCGTTGTGGTTGATCGCCTCTCCAAATATAGTCATTTTTGTGTTCTCAACCATCCCTATACTGCCTCCTCCGTCGCTCAAATTTTTATGGACCAGATCTTTCGTCTTCATGGCATCCCTTCTTCCATTGTCTCGGATCGTGATGCGACTTTCACTAGTCATTTTTGGACAGAACTATTTCGCCACACTGGCACCAAACTGAAGATGAGTTCAGGGTATCACCCACAAACAGATGGTCAGACTGAAATTGTCAATAAATGCTTGGAAACTTATCTTCGATGCTTCACCTCGGAACAACAACATCAGTGGGAAAAGTGGCTCCCTCTCGCTGAATGGTGGTACAATACCTCTTACCACACTGCCTCTAAAATGACCCCATATGAAGCAGTCTACGGTCAGGCACCTCCAGCTCTTCATCCATACACCCCCACCAGTTCACCAGTTCAGGAAGTTGACATGGTCCTTCGCAACCGCGATCAAATTCTTCGCATTTTTCGGGACAATCTTCACATGGCAAGAAATCGCATGAAACAACAAGCAGATCAGCACCGTTCGGAGCACACTTTTCAAGTCGGCGATATGGTTTTTCTTCGTCTCCAGCCGTACAAACAATCCTCCTTGAAACTCAAAGGGCGGCATAAGCTCGCTCCAAAGTTCTATGGGCCATATCGGATTCTTCAGAAGATTGGGTCCGTTGCTTATAAATTGGAACTTCCTCCTTCTTCCCGCATTCATCCAGTCTTTCATGTCTCTTGTCTGAAGAAAGTTCTTGGCACCAACATCAGCGGCCAAACGATTTTACCCGAATTGGATAATGAAGGATCCATCCTTTTGGAGCCAGAGGCCATCCTCAATCGGCGCACGCATCAGCTTCGCTCTCGCTCTATCACAGAGGTCTTAATTCAGTGGCACGACATGCAACCAGAGGATGCTACATGGGAGCCACTCCTTCAGATTCAACAACAATTTCCACATCTAAAGCTTTGAGGACAAAGATTTTTTTAAGGGGGGGGGGGGATGTTAGGAAACCATGTCTTTACTTTGTTAGTATGTTGTTGTTGGACGCATATGCTTTGTAAGTCGTCCCGTAGTATTTGTTGATCAATAGTTTGTGTTATTGTTGTTGGCGCATATGCTTTGTAAGTCGCCCGTAGTATTGTTGATCCATAGTTTGTAATGGCCCATGGTTTCGACCCATAGTATTGGCGCCTAGAATTAGTATATAAGTGTGTGTTGAGACCTATGAAGGCACCGTGAAGTTATTTGTATTGAGATTGCTCATAGGAGGTTTCCCCCTCGAAGTGGCCCGTGATCAATATAAAAGTGATTATGAGTTCTGTCATTTCTGCTATTTTGCATATTTTCATTAAGTAATTGTTGCAGGTGCCTCACAGATAGATTTTGATGAAACATTTTCTCCAGTAGCTAGGATGGAGCTAATCAGAATATTTTTTGCATTTTCCTGCTTCAAAAGCTTTAAAGTTTATCAGATGGATGTTAAATCAACCTTCTTAAATGGCTCATCAAAGGAGGAAGTCTACACTAAGAAACTTGAAGGTTTTGAAACTCCAGGAAAAGAAGACTATGTTTAGAAATTAAAGAAGGCTCTCTATGGACTCAAACAGGCACCAAGGGCTTGGTGTGAGCGCTTGGATAATTATTTGATCCAACAATGATTCCATAGAAGTAGTACAAACAATAATCTCTATTTCAAATTTAGTAACAATAAATTACTAGTCACAGTTGTGTATGTTGATGACCTAATATTTGGGAGCAATGAAGAAAGTCTCAGTCAAAACTTTGCCAAAGAAATATCAAAAGAATTCGAAATGTCATTGATAGGTGAATTGACATTCTTTCTTGGTCTACAGATTTCACAGGACTCTACAAGTATTTTTATATCTCAATCAAAATATTTGAAAGACATTCTTCAAAAGTTTGGCATGGGAGAAAGCTCCCTTGTATGTACACCCATGGTAACTGGATGTAAGATCAGCAAAGAAGACAAATCTCCTGTTGTAGATCAGAGAGTGTATAGGTCCATGATTGGAAGTTTTCTATATCTTACTGCATCTCGACCTGATATCATGCAAGCAGTTGGGTTAGTGGCAAGATTTCAAGCAAATCCAAAGGAATATCATATGACCGTTGTCAAAAGAATCCTCTGATATCTTAAAGGAACGATTGACTATGGGTTATGGTATCCAAAAGATGAAAATTTTGATCTCAAAGCATTTTCTGATGCGGATTGGGCAGGCAGTCTTGATGATAGAAAAAAGTACAAGCGGAAATGATTTCTTCCTTGGAAATTGGCTAGTATCTTATTCAAGAAAAAAACAATCATCTATCTCACTATCAACCACTGAAGAAGAATACATATCAGCAGTTGAATGTTGCACTCAACTCCTCTGGATGAAACAAATCCTAGAAGATATTGAGATAAAAAATGATCAGCCACTCATAATCTACTGTGATAACACTAGTGCTATTAGTATCTCAAAAAATCTTGTTATGCATTCTAAAACCAAGCACATCCCCATTAAAAATCATTTCTTGAGAGAGCAAGCACATGATCAGAAGATAAAATTGGAATATGTGAACTCTAAAGAGAAAATAGTTGATATCTTTACCAAGACACTACCAAGCTGAGAGGATTTTGAGAACCTTAGAGATAAATCGGGAGTAATGCTCTCCCCTAAACAAAAGAAACATTAAAAATGTAAAGGAAGTGTAGGATAGCAGAGTTAGGGCGAGAAGGATGATTCTAAGGAAGTGCAAGACAACAGAGTTAGGGGGAGCAGGTTAAAAGTTTCCTCTGCAGACTTTACCAATTCATTTGCCATTGATGTCAAAGGGGGAGAACAAGCCAAGAATATTAGTCACTCTTCTTCAAGACCTCAATTTGATCAACAAGGTTGACATCAATGCCAAAGGGGGAGACTATTGGAAAATTGTTTTAATTGAAGTCAAATGTGTGTTGAAGAAGGCGTAGCTTGAGAAACATTGAAGAAGATGACATAGAAAGCATGGAAAAGCAAACAAGGACAATTACAAGATGGCAAGCAAGCATTGATGATGACATGGTTAAGGATGGATAGCTGCGGGCACTTACTCAGCCCTGCGGGAATTTTACTAAGGAAATGGGAATTTTACTAAGGAAATGAGGCATCCATGCGGGCATTTTATAACAACATGCGTGCATTTTTATAGTGCCAATGCAGGAATTTTTTATGAGGCATGAGGGCATAATTAAGGAATATGCAGGCATATTTGTAGAAAGACCCCCATGCAGACATTCTTGTTGGTGTTATATTTTCAACATTTAATTCAATATGATCTAGGATCTTATCTGAGAGAATAACAAGCAAAACAAATCAATCACAAGAGACAATAGACACAAAGCATTTCACCAGGGAAACCATAAAGGATAAAACCCCACAACTTCCCTAGAGATAGAATGAGCAATAGTACAAAACCCCAAACAATAAGATAGACTCCATAAGCTCCTCCTCCTCCACTTGTGTGAACTTGTCTCTCTCTCACTTATGCGAATGAGTGAGTGAGTGAGTGAATGAACAAATGAGAGAGTCACACTCTCTATTTATACTTTACTTCACTTGCCTTTTTCCCCAACTAGGCCGAATTATCCTAGGAGAGTCTAATAACTCATTAAAACCAAACTTTGGGCGGACCCCACTAGGGGAGTCTAATAACCCACTCTAGTACAATGATAACCTTCCCAATAAGAGGAATGAAACCTCTCCGTCAAAAGTATAATGACAATATAAAATATACAAGTGAAATACATTTCGAAGTTACAAATACATCAACACTCCCTCTTAACTAGGAAGGTATTCTCTTGACACGGTTCATTGGCACAAGTCTTCATCACTGGATCATCATCGTCACTATTGCTTCTATCTCGATCATCAATCTCCAATCTACTCGTAATAGGAAGTTCTACAGAGCCATCCCTTTTTCATGATGGATGTAGGCCTAGCCTCCATGTAGGTATTCATCATCTCTGCGAGCAAGCCATCAAGTAGGTACATATCAAGACTGATTACACTGCCTCTACAAAACCTGCAAGATCTCCCAGGACTGATTATATGCCACTGCAAAACCTGAAGGAGCATCCCAAGACTGATTATATGCCTCTGCAAAACCTGTGTACCCTACTATCACCTCATCATCTGCAGATCATCTCGTCGTCAACGGAGCACAACCTAGATGCACACAACAAAGCACTTACACTCACCGGCATGGAAGGAATTTCCTATCACCATCCGGGAAAGGCTCAACAATTACATCAATGACCATGGAAGGACTAACCTATAACCTTGTCGGAAAAGCTTCAGCAATTACATCAACGACCATGGAAGGAATTTCCTATGACCATGTCGGAATAGCTCAACAATTACATCAATGACCATGGAAGGACTTTCCTCTGACCATGTCAGAAAATCCTTGGCAATTACATCAACAACCATGGAAGGACTAACCAATTATCATGTCGAAAAAGCCACGCCCAACCCTTACATCTGCACCATGGGAGGACTTTCCTACCACCATGTGATAATGGCCCATCCCTTACATCTACACCATAGGAGGACTTTCCTACCATTATGTGAGAATGGCCCGTGTGAATCTGCATCTTCCGAACTCATCACTTCCCCTTGGAAGGAACCTCGATCTAAAGTACACCAAGCTTCTCTCTAAAGTATTCAAACTTCACTTTGGCCAGTGGCCTGGTCAATACATCCATTATCTACTCGTCTGTCGCAACATACTGGAGCTTCAGTACTCCTCTCTGCACCATATCCCTGATATAGTGATACTTGATCTCAATGTGCTTCGACTTGTTATGGAACACTGGTTTCTCTGACAACTTCACACAAGTCTGGTTGTCGCAATACATACAAGTAGAATCCAACTGGAGATCAAATAAATCACACGGTAGCTTCCTAATCCACACTGCCTCACAACTAGCCAAACAAGTTGTGACATACTCTACTTTGGCTGTACTTAGTGCCACGCAGGACTGCTTCCTGTTAAACCAATAGATCCCACCTGATCCCATAATGAAGTAGCACCCCGAAGTGCTCTTCTTATCAATAACACTACCTGCCCAATCCGAATAACCATAACCCTCCAGGTTAATCTTCTGATTCGCATCATACTTGAGCCCATAATCAACCGTACCCCTCAAGTGTTATAGGTCAAATATCCACCTCTCCGTCTGTGATCACCTTGAGTTGTCGATCACACAAAAGGACAACTTGGATTGAGGAGCATGATGACCTTAGATGAGACCTTTACCTAATCCACCTCCTTGCAAGTTGGCAAAACCCTAAAAAACATCATTTTGAGACATGGGTGCTACTCTACCTCAATAAATTAGCGCATATGCTCTACTCTAGTGTGCAATAGTAGCGCACACCTCCTCATGGGCGCTACTCCTCTTCAGTATACTAGCGCACAACATCTAAAAAGTGACAAATGCTAGTATTTAACATTGTAGCTGTGCCCTGGGTGCTACTCCACTATGAAATAGTAGCGCACACCTTAAAATATGATCAAAACATAATTAATTTGATGAATGGGATTAGTTGTAGTTGGTTTCCCAACTTCCCTAACTCTCCCTGCAACCACCTCTCAACCTGAACTGCCTACCTTGTCCTATAAATACAAGGAGGATTGAAGAGAGGGGTTGAACTTTTAGAGATAAAGACATTTTGGATATGAGAGCCATTGAGAGACTTTTCTATATGAGAATCTTGTATTGAAGGAGGTTATGTTGGAGGAATTCAGAAGTCAGAGAGGAGCAGGAGCCTAGGATCAGGTTGCATGAGCATGCTGCAAAGTCAGGTATACTTTGTATCATTCATATGTTTTGACAATAAAAGGTTGAAGCATCTTTCTCGTCCCAAATCAAGTGCTTATTGGATTATGTATTTGTTTGGATCAATGTTGGTTAATGCTTTATGTTTGAATTACTTGTCAATTCCATCATTATTATATTGGCCAAGATATGCTGAGAAAGGTCTTTGTTTTGCAGCTTTATCGAACGGGAGATTGGGTTGAGGATCGAGCGTAAGATTGGATAAAAGCTAGGATCAAACTTCATTCAAAAGGTATGTCCTCAAGACCTATAATATATTTCCATTCATAAACATCTCTGTAATGCTTACCTATCACCCCCTTAAGTTGATAATGTCCATTTCCTCATTATCGGGTACTATTTCCCGCCAATAGACTGGCGACTCCACTAAGGAGATTGTTTTTCTGCTCTAGGAAACCCTTCTTAATTGTCTTTCCAGTACTTCTTAACCCCTTTAATATTCTAAGAGGCCCTGTGGGTATCCACTGCTTGCTTCTCTCTGCTTGATTCAGTCTTTTTGCATCTTTCCAAAGTTATTTTTTGACTCTTTAAGACATGTGCGCTACCCTACTGTACATACAGTGGTGCCCATGCGCTAATTTGTCTCTATACAGCAGTGCACACCTCCCTTTGAGTGTTGGTTTCCCTACTGCATAGTAGGGCACATACCTGTAGCTTTCTGTCTGAGGTAGGGTTGAGTTTTCTGCCTTTTTGGGTGGGTTTCTGACTTTGTTTTAGGCCTCCTTGACTGGTCTTTGAGGTTTGTAGCTTTTCTTTGAGTCTCCATACCCTTCTTTGAGTCTTTTTGTCATCTTTAGGTCAATTCTTTACTTTTTAAGTGTTTGGTTCATTTGTGACTCTTTCTTGGAGACTAGGCCTTGTTCCTTAGTGAACACAGTTGCTTATCCTTACCCTAATAGTGTGTTGCTGAGCTAGAAACCTGTATGCTTTGCATTTGCTGTTTGTGGCAACACTTGTTTTATCTTTACGTATCTTATCCTTTGTTTTAGGGTTTGACCCATTTTGAAGCCTTTGGGGTGTCTTCCAAAACCTTTTTGAGTTCCAACATTTCTTGACTTCATTGTCTTTTCCAAGTATCAAGTGAGTTTGGAGTACTTTAGTTTGCTTCATCTTTCAGTCTTTGTGTTAGTAAGGTGGTTGTTATTTCGCTTCCCTACCGATTGCTTGGCTTAGTGGTCTTGTTAGGGTTTGGTGCTTTGGGACATTCCTTTTGAGTTTGATTTCCAGTTTTGAGCATCTTTCCTCTTTGTTTTCTTTTCGCTTTGCTTCCAAATGTGAGGGCCTTTTCTTTTGAAAAAACTTGTAGGACAAGTCTTTGTTGAACCATTGTTTTGATAGTTGTGAGCTTAGGAGCCATTTTTCCATACTTACACATCTTTTATAAGTCTTATTTGCTTCCCACTTTAAAGTTCTTTTTCGTTCATAATAACAAAAAAAGAAAAAAAAATTGGTAGCTTAAGAATAGTGAGGCTTATATCTTTTGCAAAATAGCATAGTTTATTTTGTTCAGAATTTCAAAAGAAAACAAAAAAGAAAATTTGCTTAGATTTGCTTAGTTTTCAATTTGGAAAGAACATTAAATGAAAAAATAAAAAAATTTGTTGTTGAAAGTTATAATTTATGCACTTTGCTTTTATGTTGCAACCACGCCACCAAACACACTACCTTTTGAGTAAAAAAGTAACCCTAAAATTTTTTAATAAAATTAAATAGAAACAATTTTCTTTTTTAGGGATACACAACACCAACTAGTCTTGGTTAGGATCTTGGGTTTAAAACACCTTAAACCACCCACGATCACACATTACGCAAAAATCGTAGTTCGACTATCACAGGTAAACCCACTTCATTCAAAGCTTGCCTGGGATTTATGCAGTAGGTCTTGTGAGATTAGATTGTTGGGAATACCCCTCCTACTTTATGTTTCGATCATATACCAAGATTGGATCGCGTTTGGGGACTCTTTTGAGTTTTGGGCTTAGTTACCCTGCCCATGCCTTCTGATTTGACCAGCGACTGTTCCCTCGGGAGTTTTTAGTGTGGTGGTAGCCTTAGTATCTAACCATAGGATCATACACAGGTGACAGTGGAGGGTATATCTATTGTACCTAGGACAGACATGGGAGGAAATCCCTTGTAGGTCTTTGGGAGGGCGGTTGGGTGATTCCAGCGCTTGCACCCTTAGTCATTGTATTGTGGACCCCGGGTAACTGTTCTTCATCCTTCGTTGATCTGTTATAGGCCCTCATCATCCTAGAATCTTCTCCGGAAGGCATCTTGTTTGCTTGATTTGCATACTTAGGACTTTTTTAGTTGGTGTGCTATTTTCCCCCTAGTCTTAGTGGCCACTAGGTTTTCCCTCGCTTAGAGCGGAACCACTACCACCAGCTAGACGACAGAGGGTAGACTCCAGTGTTCCTTTGGAAACCACTGGTGAAATAGAAATTCCTAAAGAACTACAACCTGCAATAGAAAGGCTTGAAATAGAGGTTCCTGATGAACCACAACCAGGGACTCCAGAACAACAAACTTTTAGTACAGTTGAGATTGAGGATCTCACTTCTGGTGAGTTCAGTACTCCTTTTAATCCTCCTCTGACTAATCTTAGAAATCTGCTGCTAATACCCATTGGTTTCCAGCAACCTGATTATAGTGCATATCATTTCACACATGAGCATTTTATGACTAACCCGGGAGGCGAACTGGGAGTTCCACAGACTCCCACAATAGGTATGAATACAAATATTGTAAATCCTCCACCCACTGCTACGTCGAGTTCGGCACAAACTACTTCTGTTCCGACTCCGTCCTTTAGCTTTAATATTGGTACATTAGGAATGCCGAGTTCAACAACTATGGCATCTCCCTCTACACCTACTTTTGGACCTAGCAGTACGATGAATCTTGTTTCACCTCCTGTAACTCAACCGTCATATCACATACCCAGTACTTGGATTTCCACACCCGCTGTAGGGCCAAATGTTTCTACAACTGTGCCTGTTATGAGTACCATGACTGCACCATCCATGTTAGCTACTACTAGTTTTAATACCTTTGCAGGTCCCAATTTGAATCAAGGTAATATACCTGCAGAAAACGTCCCTTTTTTGTTATTCTCGGGGGGAGAGGGTAACATTATTAACTAGCAATATGGTGGGGCTAACACCTAGCCATAGTGGACGAACACACAGAACACTAACCCACTTTCATTTGGGTGGGGGAATTTCAACAACACTTTCACACAACAATAGATGGCAGGGGGAAACCCCTACCAGCAGATGATTGGGGGCAACCCCTACCAGCAAATGGTCGGGGGAAACCCCTACCAGCAGGTTGTCGCGCGCAACCCCTACCAGCAGATGACTGGGGGAAACCCCTACCAGCAGATGGTCGGGGGCAACCCCTACCAGCAGTTCATGGGTCAGACTATGGGTGGTTCCCCCTTTATGACCCCAGCTTATCAAATGTCGTCTTGTAGACCTCGTTTACCATTTCAGGCAACTCTAAACTTGCCAGATCTTTCCAAGTTGACAAACGATCCGGTGTATCACAACGGCACATGGACACCAGTTCCTACCAAGTTACCTTTGGACATTCCAAAGTTTGAAGGAAAAATTGGCGAGGATCCTGGTGACCATGTCACTACTTTCCATTTATGGTGTTCCTTGAACTCATTAAATGAAGATTCCATCAAGTTGAGACTGTTCCAAAGGACCTTAACTGGTTCTACAGCCAAATGGTACATTGAGTTACCTGCAGCTACATTCTTTAACTTTGGGGATCACGCGGCTGTTTTTCTGAACCACTTCCAGCTTCCTGTTCGGTATGATGCCGAAACAGACCTTTTGTCTACATTTAGACAAAATAAAGCCACTCACTTATCTGATCACATTCAAGAGTGGCGAAGACGGAAGAGGCTCATTAAAGCCAACATACCTCCAGAATTCCTTCTTGAGTGGTATTTGAAATCACTCCTTCCTTATATTTCTAAGGAAGTAGCTACCTCTGGAGTGTCTACCGAGGAAGAAGCCATTTTACGAACCCAACAACTAGACCTTGTTTATGCACAATCTGGGTTACTTTATGAAATCATACCTGATGCACCGCAATCAAATACTGATCTGAGTAGACCTAAACCTGGACCACATGCTGACGACATAGTGGGTTTAGTTGATTCTGCAACCTTCAAAGCATTGACCAAGCAGGTTCATGCCTTATCCGTCAAACAATTGACTACAGAAGTTACTTCCGTCACAACCTCTCCTTCTACTTATGAATCTGTGAACCAGGTTCAAAACAATCAAAAGGGCTCTCGGCAGCCCAATAAAAAAAAGAAGGGCAAGAAAGGAGAGCGGAACCATCAAAATCCCAAAAAAGAGAATGCCGAGGAGGGTAACAAAGAGAAGAAGAAGGTTAATTTCCCTTGTAAACTTTGCAAGCAGGACCACCTCACTCACCAATGCCCTCTACTCGAAGAAGCCCAGAAGCTACTTCAAGAAAAGAAACCTGCTGTACTTAAAGATCCATTCCCTAAGGGGCAGGATTCATCTTATGGCACCTCCAATACTGGGGGCACCACACATGCTTCGGTTGATCAAACTTTTATCAACATGGTTAGCTCGGATGCACTCTTACAAACGAGAGCAAGAAATTACACCCCGGATGCACAAAAGAAGGATAAGGAGATTCCAGAATCTTCCACTCCACTCCACATACCTGTGGACCCACTGCCTAAGATCCCGAAAGGTGTCTTGAAACGGGCCTCGCACAATCCCAACACTCGGGCTGCTTCCAACTATAATGTGGTTGAAGATCTAGCCCAGACCCCTTGTGCGATGTCCATCTTAGAAGTTTTGCAAAGTTGTCCTTTACAACGAAATGCACTTCTGGTAGCGATTTGAAGTATGGAATCATCTAACATATCCGAACGCTTTGATATGTCTGACATCAAATATCATTTTTCATACCACGTCGCCCTACAGATTGAAGTGGTCCATGGTCCTATGACCATTAGACGGGCTATCGTAGATGAGGACGCGTCGACGTGCGTGATGTCCATTTCTTGCTGGAAAGCTTTAGGCTCTCCCAAGCTAACCCCCTCTAACACACTGCTTACTGCCTTCAATGGCAGGACTTTCCATCCACATGGAGTTCTACCATCATTTGAAATTACACTTGCCGGTAAGACAGTTGCTGTAGAGATCGAATTTTTGGACGCTTCGCTTGATTACAATATGTTATTAGGCCGGAGCTGGACGTATGCCATGCGAGCCATTGCATCGGCAGTTTTTCGAGTTGTTATGTTCCCTCACGAGGGCAAGATCATCACGGTCAATCAACTTTCATTCTCTCGGCAAAACAACCAGACTTCATTGGATACCACTATTCCTTTAGTTGATCAAACTGCCCCAGTAAGCGAGAGTTTAGGAGCAGGGCTTTACGGGTCATTAATAGGAACTTTCGACCTACCCTCTCCTGTTCTTTTCATGCATTTTGATGTAGGTAATTCTACTGAAAATTTCACGATTGGTCGTAGGACTGATCCGTGGATCCTTCCTACTATATCAGAACCTTTAGTGCCTTTAACTATTGCAGAGATAACCCATGAGGATTCACAAAACCTTGCAACAGAACATATCCCAACTCCTTTCGTCTCTACCGAGTCGAATATGGACCCTTCTTTTGCACAGTCAATGGACTCCACCCTCTCTCCTGATGGTTTGGAAACAGTTTTTCCTTCTGACGAAACATTTTTTGAAGCCATGATAGGCCTGAGACAACCTTGGGAACATTTACACCCGAGGACCTATCTACTTCCTGTTCTAAACCTGATAGAGAGAGGTGAGTTCCCTTCAAGACCCAGTGAGAATGTTGATTGGTCCTCTGTCCTTTCCACTTCACAAGCTATTTTAGCCGAAGAAAATAGGACGAGTGCAGTGAGAACCATCCCCATTGACATTCCCACTAAACCTGGGGTCATAGAACATATCTTTATTGGAGCAGACTGTTATCTTGATGAGATCATTCCATACACCAAGTTGTTTAATGATTTCCATGACATCTTTTCCCGATCTCATGAGGAGATTCTAGGCATCGACCCTACCTGAAGGAGTCTTTCGAGCATTCTTCTACCTTTACTTCGAGCTCATTAAAAATAGTAAGTAGGTTACAAGCAGTCTTCCACCTTTCCTTCGAGCTCGTTAAAAATAGTAAGGAGGCTATGAGCATTTCTTTCATCTTCACTTCGAGCTCATTAAACACAGTAAGGAAGTTATGAGAATTTTTCTGTATCTCCTTTGAGATCGTTAAAAACAGTAAGGAGGTCATGAGTTTACTTTTTTGGGCTCGTTAAACCTTTACGGAAAAGTTCCCTAGGGAGTTCTTTTAAGCCCTTTTCAGACTCCCTAAATAGGAAAATTTTGCCGAGCATAGTTGTCTTTTCGAGATCGTTAAAATAACTGAACCGACATCCACTCAGGTAGAGAATTACCCCTTTTCTGGGCCTTGGTGGATAACTTACGGAAAAGGTATACTCTAGGTGTACTTTTGTATGCGCTAGAAGAGTTCTTCTTCCATTGTTTTATACTTTTTCGGGGGAGGAGACTAACTTTATGAAAATGGACATTTCAAAGCCTTTCTTTAGGGTTTTTAGGCTCTCTAAACATGAAAACACCAAGCAAGCATTCACCTACTTGGGCTCGATGTGAAATCCACGAGATGGTTAATAGATGACTGTTTAAGTTTTTCAACTCTATAAACAAGAAAACACCGCTGAGCATAGACCAATCCGGGCTCGATATAAAATCCACGGATAGGTGTAAAGAGGATTGTTTAAGTTTTTCAGACTCTATATATAGGAAAACACCAGCGAGCATTAACCTGCTTGGGCTCGATACTAAAATCCACGAGCAGGTATATGGAGTTATTGTTTAAGTTTTTCAGACTCCTTAAAATTGAAGACATCGGTGAGTAGGAATAGATCTCGGCTCGATGTTAAAATCCATATATCAGTAATATAGAGTAATCTTCTATCTCTTCTTCGAACTCTATAAACAATGAAGAAGGTCCTGAGTCTTCCTCCCATGGGCTCGTTAAACTTTTTACATGGTTGGATCTATTGAGTTTTCATTCTTTCTTGGACTCATTAAAACAACAAGAAAGGTATTCTTTTATCTAAAAAGAATAAGGGATGGGAAAGATGTGTCATATCTTTAGTGTCAAAGGCAGTTCAGTCATTTCTATCCTTGAACACAACACCTACTTGAGTCTATCATGTCGGTTGGGTTTAGTTTTTGACCTTATGGTGAACCTGATCTTCGAGTTGATTACTCCCCCGGTTGGTTATTCTTCCAACCATATGGAGGGTCTGATAATGTCTCCTACATTTCAGGTGTATCATTTTCCCCATTATGTTGAAAACTGCCTAAGTCACTTTGTGTCGTGCTTATTGTTCAAGGATATACCTTGTGTCGGCCATTCTGCAGTTTATCTTGACCTCATGTGTCGGCCATCCTAGCATCAGTCTTGTTACATGTATTACTCCATATCAGCTCATACCAGTTGAGTGTCCCTCATGTTGGATGATGGAGGATTCCTTAAGGCCTCCCTTCCAACAGACTTCTTCCCATCGACATCAACTCATTTTGCTTTGGGAATGAAGTTTAGAGTTTCGGTTAGTACCTTGAAGATTGCAGTCACCAGTGGCAATTTTCCTCGCTGTTGAATCATGAGAATATATTAATGTCTCTTATTCGACAGGATCTTCGAGTGTTCAACTCCAAGTACACTTATTCACACTTGTAGGATCGTACTAGGTACCTTGGGCCCCATCATCATTATCGGTGGAATCCCTCGCATTTGTTAATGGTATACATCAATGACCGGTAATCAAACGATACCCCCCATGTTCGACTGTCAGCTCATCTATTCACATGGTCCGGGTTTGTACCTTGAGTTTTTTTGGATGAATACCTTGGGATGTTGATGACATCACCTCATTATGTTATCACCCAAGTTGTGCAAGACTGAGCCTCACCTATATTTGGCTCTCCATGAGACATAGATCCAGTTTGTTGTTATGGCTATGATCTCTCAGTTTGACATGGATCCACGCTTGTATTCCAAGTGGCCATGCTATATATACATCTCCTTGTTATCTATCGGAGATCATATTTGTATTACACTGCACATCTATATGATGTCAAGATTGTAATTGCTCGCTAACCTTGATCTTTGTTTCAGGTGTTCTTGTGACTTGCTTTCACAGTTCCTTGCTCCTCCTCTGGCTTTGGATTGTAATGTATTTCAGCCATTGTTTCCCTCTAACCTCACACATTATGGGGCATCTGTTATAGGTCAAATCTACACCTCTCCGCCCGTGATCACCTTGATCTATCGATCACACAAAAGGACAACTTGGATTGAGGAGCATGATGACCTTAGATGAGACCTTGACCTAATCCACCTCCCTGCAAGCTGGAAAAACCCTAAAAAACATCATTTTGAGACATGGGCGCTACTCTAACTCAATAAACTAGCGCATATGCTCTACTCTAGTGTGCAATAGTATCGCACACCTCCTCATGGGCGCTACTCCTCTTCAGTAGACTAGCGCACAACATCAAAAAAGTGACAAATCCTAGTATTTAACACTGTAGCTGCACCCTGGGCGCTACTCCACTATGAAATAGTAGCGCACACCTTCAAATTCATTGATCTGCAACTAGAATGCTCCAAAAAATGAGAATTTATGTGGCAAATAAATGGTTCACTTCCTAATGCACGATAATACTACTAGATCATTTCAATCCAAACAACACAAATGTTCTCCAATGATAATTTTCGATATAAGTTTGAATAACAATAATGGAAACAATGTGATTATGAAAATACACAACCCTGTAATGTGATTATAGTAGTAATAGTTTGGTTGTGATGGGAAGATCAAGCCAATGCAATCAGACTGAAGGGGTGACCCAATGTGCAAATAATGCCACTAACTCATAAAATAATCAAGCTCACAAGAAAAATAAACAAACCCCAAAGACTGTTCAATGAACAGGATAGTAATAAGAAACAGAAAACACCAAACTAAAGCAGAGAAAATCAAAAGTGATTGAGGAAACCAAACAGCCAAGAAAAATTGAAAAAAAATGCAGACACTACCACGTGGCAGGAACAGGCTAGAGCGCGGTACTGGTACACTACCACTTTGGTAAGAGTGCTGGGTACATGGTACTACGGCGCTGTATACAATAGTGGGGGCGTGGTACTGTTACAAAGGATGGAAAAACACAACTTTTGAAAAGGAGATTGAATTTTTCAGGGTTGCTGCAGACCCAGAGGACTCACTGATCACAAAGGGAGGAAAGATGTAGAGAGGAGAGGAGAATAAAGGTCAAAGAGACCAAAATTCAGTACTGGTTTGAAGAGAAAGAAGAATCACAATAAAAAATGAATGAAAGTGAGATGAATCAATCAAATGGGGTTCAAACCAGTGGAGTCGCCATTCTTGTTGTAGAAATTTCTCCCTACAGATAGGTAGAAATTCTCTTAGGTTAAAGTAGACTTTAACTAACTCTAAACTAAGACAAAAAGATAACAAATGCTACCTTGAATTCCTAGATCTAAACAAACATCTCAAGACTGTATTTCTGAAAGAAATGGAAGAGATCTAACTGACCTTTGATCCAATTGCTCGTCCTAATGGTCGCTTCAATCTCCAAGTCCTCGCGAATGAACCTATCAGAATAGAACCAAGATACAAGAACATACAATTCTCTAGCAACTTGAAATACGAGTTAGGATCTAAATCTATAAAAGATACAAATCATATGATTGAAACAAGATCAACATACATGATTTGGGAAACAAGACAAGTTATACTTTATTACCAACTTGAAGTCACTTACAATGGTTGCTTGATATCCAAGCCAACTCCCAGCTCCAAGTGCTTTCTCCTCTAGCTATCTCCACAAAGATTCAAGATCATAAGTTTGATGTCTCCAAGAGTCCTCTTTTTGCTCATGGAATGCCTCTCTCTTATAATGTGTAGTAGGGTTAACCATCAAGAGAGAAGAATAGATCTTGGGAATGTTTAGTGGATCAGGCCCACTAATCTGAGAAGGTGAGTTAGGATCGAATCAGGGATACCAATCCTAAAAAATCTCTTGAAAATCAAGATCCCACAAGCCATGGCAAAAAGGCTAAAAAAAAAGTACTGCACCTCTTAAACTGAGCATAGCGCGGTAGTACCGCGTGGCAAAGAAAGAGAATAGCACAGTAGTGGGGACTACCGCGCACCTAAGTTGAAGAAAGGAGTGGTAGTGTAGGTATATGAATTCTTAGTTGGGTTGATTCTTGATAGGATAGGTTTTTTTTTAAGGATCATTCATCATTTTTCTCTTCTGGGTGTTTTAAGCAGTAGGGGAAGTGTCGTCAACTATTTTTATGGTGAAGATGCGACATTGTGAAATATGGAGGTATAACAGATGCCCCCTAAAGTGTGAGATCAGAAGGGACTGATGGCCGAAAGACTTTACAAATACTGTGTGGAGATAGCATCGAGGAGAGCAACAAGGACCTGAAACAGAAACAAAAATGTCAGATGTACCATCGAGGCGGGCATTTCCATGCTCAGAAACAATTGACTCAAAGCATGGCTGTCGACCAATACATTGCAAATCCATGAGTACTGAGATGATATAGACTGTAGAAAAATCATGGCTACTATGAAAAAGCGTAGATCCATGAGACAGTAATGACACAGCCACGACCAATACAAAAGTGGATCTGTGTGATAATACAAAGGACATCTCCATCGCAACCTAGACGCAATCACGATACAAAGGTGCACCCAAGGTCTTCTATTCAATCGCAAATGATACGAATCTAGCCATGTGATTACAAGGTGTTGAAGTCGAACATGGTAGAAACCATTTGATTACCGATCAATGATGTGAACTATTAACAAATGCAAGGGAAATCACCAATGATGACGATGATCCCCAAGTTATCTATAGTACATATCAATGAAATGCGATTGAATGAGTTGATGTCGAACATTTGAGAGATCATTCGATCAGAGGTCAATGATGTAAACCTACTGTCGAACACGAGGAAACTTGCCATTGAGGCATGTAGGTACCAAGGTACTAATGATTGATTCCTAAGTCCAATTCCTGGATAGTGATTTGGCTTCAACGGGAATAGACTCGTCGAAGGTGGGACATAATGATTCCCACATCATCGACATGAAATCGAAACGAAAAGATAGTATATGACAATGAAACGATAGAACATGTACTGACACAATGAAGGTCTGACACAATGAATGACTCTGAACAATGCAACCCTTTGAACATATAACGACATGTAAAAGGACTTGGCAGCAGGGATTATTGATAGCAGGGGATAGACACCAAATGAGTAGGCCCGTGGCTAGAGAGACAACTCAGGATGATGACCATAACTTAGCGAAAATAGATACCCAAAATAGACAAGGGACAGATGCATGCCATGTTCAAAGGTGACAACTGACAAGCTACCAACAAAATAAACTCGCGTTGTTTCCCATTTTCCCCCCGACATGATAGACGAGTACCCCTTTGTTGTTTTTCGAGCTTGAAGAGGATAATAGATGCTCGGTATAGCTCATCTCATAGATGAGTCCAATCTCACATGTTTTACCAACCTGAGAAAGGAGGGGTTCGTCCCAAAGTGGGTCCTTCAATGTCAAATTTTAACGATTCCAAGGAAGGAAAACTCGGTAATTTTTCACATTTAGAGAGCCTGAAAAACTTAAAGAAGGCTCCAAAATGTACTTTTTCATAAATTTAGTCCCTCGATCCCGAAAAAGTGTAAAACAATTCCCGAGAGAACTCTCCTAGCCAAAAATTGGCCGAGGTATACCTTTCTCGTAAATAGTCTAGATGGGCCGAAAAAGGGGTAACCTATCACTGAATAGACGACCTTTCAAATACTTTTACAAGTGTGAAAGAGACAAGATCACTTGGCAATCTTTTGAATTTTAGGGAGTCTGAAAAGAGCTTAACTATGGACTCCAATGGTCTTTTTCGTAATTTTTAATTATTCTGGTCCGAAAAAAGAATAAAATACAACCAAGATAATACTTTACTCATTGTTTAACAAGCATGAGTAAAGCTGACTAAGCTCGACACCGTTTACTTAAGTTTGACAAGCATGACACGGGTGTAAAAGCGCTTAGAATCTTTTTCAAGTTTTAATCTAGAGCACGAAAAAGATAAAGTAGGCTCGAAATGAAGGTCAAATAATAAATGAACGCTAGTGTGAACATTTTTAAAGGAGACCCTGTCAACAAATGCTCATGGAACCAGGTATTTGTAATGTGAAATGGGTTTTAATTTAACCAGATAAAATAATGAGTAAAAAAAATAAGTGAAAAAGCTATATAAGGAATAGGTAAATATGGAAGGTTACCATTTCACTTGTGCATTTGCCAAAAGAGGAGATTTTACCTATTGAGGAGCAAAAACTTCAAGAGTTCATATCTGGAGATCCTGAGCACCGTTTCAAGAACCGTCTATGCCAGGTAAGAGCTTTCAAGCCCCTCTTTCATTTCATATATGAATAACTTGATTTCAGTAAGTAGAAGTTAATTTTTGGGAAGGCCCTAATGGGAAAATTTTGCTATCCACAGTACCGCGCGGGAGCTGTATCGAGAAACGTGGTACTGTGTAACAGTACCACATTGTAGGGTTAAACAGGGGCATGGTACTGTGTAGTACTGCACAGCCGCGTTGCCCCTAGGCGCGATAATGGCAATTTTTAAGATTAAAATATTGATTTTTCTCCAGTTTTTAGCTGAGATCAAGTTGTTAAATGGTTAATGAATGTTTCCTATGACCTTTTGCAGGTGTCTGCAACTTGTTTGGAGCAAAATGGTCAATTGGAAAGAAAGAGAGCATGAAGCGGATGATTTGTTGGCCGAAGATGACCAAGAGACCTTGACTGCATTGCGGGAATGTAGTTTGTTGAAATTCTTCAAGACCAAAGGTATCTATAAGCAGGCAAAACTTCTCACCCATATTATTCAAATGTGGGACCCCGACATTCAAGCTTTCCGAGTGGGAGAACACACCCTCGAGATTGAACTCGAGGACATTTATTTCCTCATGGGCCTCTTGAAAAGAGGAGCCCGGGTGAGTTTTACTGGGTTCACAGTCTCGAAGGCGAGCACTGATGCTTTAATTGCTCGTTATTGCCGCCAAGGTTTGGGGAAGAAAAGCGGCAAGGTGGTCATTAAGGACGTTGTAGAACTTCCTTTAAAAACCGTGTTGTTCACCATCACACGTGTAGCAGGGAGTATGGGTCCCCATTAGGCATCCCGTACACAGATGAATCTTGCAGTGGATTGCATGGTAGGAACAGTATTCAACTGGTGTGAGGCAGTATTGACCAACCTCAAAGAGCAAGTGAACAAGTGTAGGCTTGGAAAGAACTCTCAATTTGGGTATGAGAGCATCTTGGTCACCTTCTTCTTGGCGAGGGTGCCGTTGTTGCGTCCACAGCTGACCATGCCCCCACGTCCACCCACTGAGCCATGGATGGCTCGATGGAGTGAGTATGCAGGACGACTTGGAGGGCCGCAGCGTTTGGCTTTTGGTGAGGATTTCTTCTCGTGGCTCGAGGAACAAATGATCGACGACTACCCTTATGCAGGGGTAGACTTCTGCGAGGACATAGACTTGGCACTGCCGGAAGATGAGGATTGGGACAATTCAGGTATGATCTTCATAAATGTTTTTTTTTTTTTAATATATAATTTTTATTATTTTTTAGAATGTGTAAAATAATTTAATATATATATGTGTGCATGTCGCAGATCGTGGACCACAGAGACCGACAGGGTACTCGCTGTTACGCCGAGGTGGTGTTGATCACCGAGCTGCTCCGGACGAGGGAGAAGACAAGGATGAGGCGGGAGGGGTCGAGGAGATAAAGAGGAACCTACAGGGTTTAACCCACGGTGTCCCCGCTATGAGGATGGACGACATCCCTTTGCATCTCCAGCAGCAGACCGTAGGTGTGCCTAGGCGTATTGGCTGACTCCTTCATACGGTGGCTCGGGCTATAGTATGTTATCACCAACAGCGTGAGGAATCTGAGGAGGAACATGATAGATCTCCCAAATCTTTTTATATGGTAGCTTTTATCTTTTTGTGGCATGTATACGATATGTAAGCTTTTGAGAGCCAAATTTTGTATGGGAATAGGTCCCAAATTTTGTCTTTAAAACACAAACTTCATGTATTTGAAAAAAACACTTTTATATACAGTGATATATATATGGACCTACTTTTATAACCTATTTATTTACAATGACTTGTGTGTTTATTTTATGATGTTTTTTTATGTATGGGCAAGATGCCAATCCAAAATGTAATTAGCTAATGAATCAGCTATACAATTGAATTCCCTTGGTATGTGTTGATATGAAATAAAATTAAAAGATCATTCCAAGAGGCGTACCCTTCGAAATAAACGAAGTAGGATAGGTTCGCGAACTGTGTCAACACGATTCAGATGAGAAACCACGAGTTGGGAGTCTAAAAAGACTGATAGGGAGTCAATTCCAAGGGAAGCAACCTCCGTTAAGAGTTCGATGACTGCATGGTACTCTGCGATATTGTTGGTTGCGGGACCCAAACAATTGGCTCCTGAAGATAGCAACTCGCCATTGGGAGAATAGATTACCCATGCTGCGGAAGCAAGGTTCTGGGTATGTCGGCTCGCACCGTCGGCGAATCCGAAGTAGGCAGACATCTGCGCATAAAATCACAAGTCAAGGTAAGAATGGATACATCAGGTCCATGTGTGCACACCAAAAAGACAAGTGAAAACCAGCTAGGTACATTATGTACAAAGAGTATTTCACGCAGTATAACCCTACGCATAGAAGCATTTGAGGTACAGCCCATTGTGGGGCCGTGCCAATGGTGTGCCATCACAATCGACGAGTTCATAGGCTCCTTTCTCCAAGACACGTTTTACAACAAAGGGGCCATACCACATAGATTCTAGCTTTCCCTTTCCAAGTTTATTGTTTATTTGATCATATGTGAGTACGAGGTCACCTTCATTGAAAACCCGAGGTTGAACGGATTTGTCATACTGTGCTTTGATGCATTTTTTATGAGCTTCGTTGGCTAAAGCAGTGTCGCTGCAGGTTTCATCTAGCTTGGCTACGTATAGAAACCGTTCCTCTTCGGAAATGGTGTGGGGAAGTAGCTCTATGGCTATCTTAGGTGATGGAATTTCACATTCAATCGGTAAAATGGCTTCCATGCCATACACCAGTTGGAATGGTGTAAACCCAGTAGCACTTTTTACTGAGGTTCGGTATGCCCAAAGTACCGAAAATAGAGCTGAGTTCCAGTTGGACTTATGAGTACCCAAAATACGCTGAATCATTCGTTTAAGAACTTTGTTAATGGCTTCAACTTGGCCATTAGCTTGTGGGTAGTATGGGGTTGAGTTTTCATGGCGAAAACCCAACTTGGCACTCAGTTCCTCAATCATATGGTTCCTAAAGTGGGAGCCATTATAGGTCACAATGGATTTGTTAAGATCCTAGTGGACAGCCTTCACTAACACCTCGGGGTTTTGGTGTAACAATTTGTATCATTTGGTATCAGAGCCTCTACCTAGGTTCAAGTCACAGAGCGGGTGGCAACGTCGGCATTGCAGTGTTCGCCCGAGGCTCCTACAGCGCAAAGGGGGCACCACCGTACGGGCGCACGTCCAGCCCAGAGTCTGGACTGCGGAGCGTGGTGGGATGTTAAGATCCTAGTGGACAACCTTCACTAACACCTCGGGGTTTTGGTGTAACGGTTTGTATTAGGATTGTGGGACACCAAACCTAGCTATAATGTGATTGAATATGAATTGTGCTGTTGTTTTTCCGTCTTCAGCATAAGTAGGCATCGCTTCAACCCATTTTGTGAAATAGTCAACAGCTACTATGACATAGCTATGCCCCTCGGCTGAAGTGGGCTTACAGTGCATGAAATCTATGCCCCATTTGGAAAAGGGGCCGATGGCAATAACAGGATGGAGTGGAGCAAGATGCGAGCGTGTCTTATTATGAAACAATTGTCAGGGTGGACATTTCTTAACCGTTTCAATGCAGTCTTTGAAAATCAAGGGCCAGAAATATCCCGCTCGCAGTATCTTCTGGGACGTAGCCATCCCAGAGAGATGACCACCACATGCTCCAGCGTGGCAGTCATTAAGAACGCGTTCTGCTTCATCTAAAGTCAAACAACATTGAAGAACAATGTCAACACCACGTCAATAAAGGGTATCGTTGACTATGAGGTATTACTTGGCGTGATGTCGGATACGTCGACGTTCATCGCGAGTGAGGTTGGGGCGGAAATGTTGGGTTTGGAGATATAATAAAATATCCTTGTACCATGGATCAGACGTGCTAATGAGGAACAACGATTCATCAGGAAGAGAATCCATGGGCTTGGATTGCTCGGTAGCATGGGGCAAGTTATAAATCAACTCAACAAAGACCAAATACTTCTTGGACTTGGCTTTGGAAAATTCCAAGTCAAACTCTTGTAGCATGACGATCCAATGAGAATATTTTCCCCAAAGCACTTGACGCGTGAGGATATAATACATTGGATTGAAATCTGCTATAACAGTGGTCCGGCGGACTAGAATGTAATGACGGAACCTCTGGACAGCGAAAACTGTTGCCAGAGCCAGTTTTTCAACATGTGAATAACGAGTTTTGGAGTCGAGAAGACTCTTACTAAGATAGTATACCATATGTTCTATGCTGTTATGGTCTTCCTGGACTAGCACCATACCGATGGTGGAAATCGAAGCTGCGATATAAAGAATGTAATCCCGTGTGTAATTGGGGGGTTGAATCATAGTATCTTTAGTTAAGGCCGCCTTTAGATTATCAAAGGAACGTTGGGCTTCGTTGTCCCAGATGAAGGGAGTGTTCTTATTGAGAAGCCTCATATAGCCTTTTGTTATCTTGAAAAGATTACAAATAAAACAACATAGAAAGTTTGCATGCCCTTGCAAACTTTGAAGTTCTGGGATGTTCATGGGGGAAGGCAGGGCTAAGATAGCTTCTACCTTCGCAGGATCTAAGCGTATCCCACTTTTGGAGATTATGAATCCCAAAAAAAATTTGGATTCCACGCAAAATACGTACTTATGTGGATTCAAACAGATATTGTAGCGACGGCACCTTTCGAAAATGGCACCTAAGTGATCAGGATGGTCTTTCCGGGTCTGAGAATGAGTGGGAAGATCATCAATATATGGTTTTACAATATGTTTGATATCATGAAATGCATACGACATCGCCCATTGGAAAGTTGCCCCGACATTTTTAAGGCCAAAAGGTAACTTTCGATATGAAAAAATCCCCCAAGGGCAGATAAAGGCTGTTTTATGTTGGTCGGCTGGGAGGATATCGATTTGATTATAGCCAGAAAAGCCATCCATAAATGAAAAGATGACACTCCTGACGCAGTTATCGATGAATGGAGTTGGGTAGTTGTCCTTTGGACAAGCTTTGTTCAAGTCACGGTAATCGACACAGACTCTAATCGTTCCCTGTTTCTTTGCTAGGGGAACAATGTTAGATACCCATTCTGTCAATGGGACAGGATAGATAAAACCAGCACACAAAAGTTTTTCAACTTCTACTTTAATAGCGGTTGCCTTACGAGGATGGATAGGTCAGAGTTTCTGCCAAACAGGTCGGGTGCCAGGGAAGGTTGGAATTTCATGGACCACAATCGAGGGGTCTATTCATGGCATTTCTTCATAACTCCAAGCAAAAATATCGTGGAAGTTTTTAAAGTAGGCAGTGTAGAACTCCATTTCGAGGGGAGTGCATGTTTTGCCAATATGCATGTTTTCCACGATACCAGGCTTCACCGAAATGTCTATGGGAGTGGTTTCCATAAGGTTAGCCAAGTTTCCTTCGGAAAATACTTCATCAAGGGAAGTGGGAAACTTGGTTTGAACCATTCCAAGTGAAGGGCTGGATTTTGTATTAGGCTCAAGCGTCTGAATGGTGGGGAATGAAGATCGATGATGAAAATCTCCCCATGGTGGCTCATCACCGCACATAACCTCCATAATTTATTCGTCAGTGGGAAAAATCAAAGTGAGAGGATTGATAAGTGGTGGGGATGAATGAGTCCCAGACGAGAGCTGTGCCACGGTGTGATGGGTAGAACAATTGACCCAATCGGTGGTTGACTAGATCGCTTCGTACGCTGCGAGGTTTCTATTCAAAGGCATGGAGTTGCTGTAGTTTTCAATCTCAGTGGGACTCGGAATCACCCATGAATCATTGGAAGGAGTGACATTCGATGAAATCATGTTGACTGGTTGAACATGGGGCCCCAGCTCTGGGAAAACTCCAATAAGGGAAGAATCCTTCATAAGACCAACGCCAACATCTTGGAACCGGTACCAAGGTTGATCCAATAACGGGACGATGTTGGCGAAGTTCATATGAGAGTCTAGGATACAGTAATCAAGTTGATCTATGGTGACAATTTTCCCTTCATGAGGAAATTGCACGATTCGGAAGACAATAGATGCTATGGCAGTCATGGTGTAAAACCAGTTCCGACCAAGTAGAAGATTGTAATCCAATGGTGCATCCATGACTTCGATGTGTACGGATACTGTTTTCCCCCCCAGTTCAACACCAATTGCAAGAATGAGTCCATAAGGTTGAAAACCATGTCCGCCAAATGCCCTGAGAGTGGTGGGAGATGTCGTGACTTCGGGTGAGCCTAAGGCTCTCCAACAATTCAAAGACATGATCAACGTGGAGGCACCTTCATCTAAAATAGTGCGATGGATTCTATTTCCACGAATTTTTGTATGAACATGGAAGGCTAACTGGTGAGAAAGTCGAGTTTTGGCATACTCCAAGTTAAACATAATAGTGTTTGAAGTATCTGGGTCCATTGCCCCTAGTGCTGAAAGTAAGGTTCTACGCTGCGTAGGGAAGTGTTGAAGAACCGCGAGAGTCGACATGGCGCAAGGTGCTTGAGCTAAATCCTCAACAATGTTGTAATTTTGGGCAGCTCGTGCATTGGGATTAAATGTTGCCTTTCGTATGGTTCCCTTGGGTGGGCGTAGCACTATGTCCGTAAGCGGTCTCTCGATATGGAGATGGCCATTAGGGGGAGGGGTAGGAGTCGGATCTTCGACAGGAGACTTTCCTTTAGCTGTCTCTGACTGTTTGTTTGAACTTGGAGGCTTCTCATATGTCTTTGAACGAGTGGTTATATGAATCTCCTCATTACTCGTCATTAGGATTTTGCGATTTGTGGACGTTTCTCCGCAAGTTGGGTTGCTCGAGTTGCCCCCTTGTGGGGTTTCTTGGGAAACCATCTGCTGTTGTTGCTGAGGGAAAGGGTCAGTTAACACTGCCGGGCGAGCGGATCCTTTAACGAATTTGTTGACTTCATCCTTGTAGGGACAGTCACATGTGTAGTGATCATCTTGACAAATTAGGTAGGGAAACTTAGCCTTTCGACGTGGTTTCAGGTCGTTGTGGGTGGGTTGTGGCTTGGGATTTCCCTGTTGGTTCTTCTTCTTTCCTCCAGATGGTTGTGATGTAGATTGAACTGCGTTCACTTCGGAGGAGACAGCAGGAGAAGTAGTGGCTTTTGGAGCAGCTTGAGATAGAGCGAGGGAAGCAGAAGCTTGTTGCCCCGTCGAGTTGGTGGTAGGTTGGGCCTTGACTGAATCGACAATACCATCAATGGGGGGTTCAGTGGCGGGTTTCGTTGGATTAGTGTTAATGCGGGTGGCATGGGGAAGAAGTTTGTGTAAAGTGCCGGATTGGGTATATACCAAATCCATGTACTGGGCTGCCGAGATGGCTTGTTCTTCTGTGACCGGCCCGTGCATAGCAATATCCCTGGCTATGGGAGACAAGAATGACTTTGTGAACCAATCAACGAGTAGCTGATCCGGAATGGGTGCCTTGATTAGCCTACGGCATCGACGCCACTCATGGATGTGGTTCGAAATGTGCATAGAAGTGGTTTGACGCAACGAGGTTAACAGTTCTGTTCCGGTCTCATACCAGATGAGAAGCTGGAAATGGGTCAGAAACTGCATAGCCAAGGTGTTGAAATCGTGGAAAGAGTGTTGTGGCAGCTTGATGTACCATTTTGTTTCTGTGTCAGTAAGTGTACGCTGGAAGAGCCGTAGTCGAATGGAATCGTCCATCAATGAGTTGGATGAACACCAAAGATGGAAGGTCATTACATGGTTCTTGGGGTCTTCCCCGGGCTTAGCATCGAACTTAGGAATGTTCGATGGAAGTTTGGCTAGAATGGGTGGCCAGTGAGGTTCATGCCATATAGGATCGTTAATGAGCCTCGACAAATCGGGTAAGTCTAGCGTGGCCAAAAATGGAAGTTGACGATTGGTCTGCGGGTATGAGTAATAATTGTATGGTGTAGAGAAAGCTAGGGGGCCTTGCATAGTATACTGCTGCGTGTTATACCCATATATGTTTCCCGCAGGGTACTGCTGGACGTTCTGTGGGTAGTAGGCCATCTGGTTAACCGGTTGAGTGTTGGAAGTCATTACTTGACTAGGAATCACGGTGGTAACCGATTGTTGGATGTTCTGTTGAGTGGGGATGGTAGGTATGGTACCCTGGGGTTGTTGTAACCCAGGAATAGTTGCTGCTCCTGGTTGGGGAAAGGTTCCCTGGATTTGTTGTGTTCCAGGAATGTTACCACTATATTGAGTAAGTGGAGGGTTTCCCGTAGCAGGGTTGGGGGGTGGCCGCGATAGTGGTGCCCATGGAATGTTGGTTCCTCCTTGATGAAGATGTGGAAATTGAAGGGATGAGTTCCATGGAGTTGTAGCACCCGAAGGACAGGGGAGGCCAGAATTCAAGTTGGGGGGAATCTGAGATTGCTCCCCAGCTAGGTTCTAGTTTCCAAATAATGAGTACCCCCCACTTTGTGGGATTTGAGATCCCCAAGAAGGAAGCGTGCCTGGCGAGGGATGTTGAAGATGAGGCCCGGTTGGGAAACCGGTATAAGGTTGTCCACTTCCAAGTGTGTTGTACATACCATACTGAGCAGATGCTGCTGGTTGGGAGGGTTGTTGGATGGTGCCGATGGGTTGCCCTCCAGCAAATGGGTTGGATGGCCCTATAGGAGAAGGTTGTTGACTAGGAATGGGGTTCCCAACAAAGGATTGTCCTCTAGTAGGTTGGGTTGATGGCCCGATGGGAGGTGGTTGGTGACTAGGAGCAAGGTTTCCAACAAAGGATTATCCTCCAGTAGGCTAGGTTGATGGCTCGCCAGGAGGGGTTTGGTTGTTGGGATTGGGGATCACGGCAGTTGGTTGTCCACCTCCTGAGATAGTGTAGATAGTGGTCGAAGGTGAACCTTCGGTCAATATGGATGATCCAGCGGTATGACTTGGTGTTCTTCCGACACTGGCCAAGTAAGATAGTGTCGATTGGCCAACGGCGCTAAAGGTGCTGATTTGTGGAGGGGGTCTTCCATATGTGATGGGCGAGGATGAAGAAAAAACTGGGTTATCCCTCATAGAATGTGCACCAAACATGGGTGATGGAAACAAATGTGGGGAATTTAATCGAGGGGTATCGGGGGTTTCATCCATAGCGTGTTCAACAATAGGAGGACCATCAAAGACTGGGTCCAGGTTCGTATCCTGAAAAGGGTTTTAGAGGTCCGGCGGGAACAGAGGTATAGTAACGTCTGAAGGTCCGGAGCCGTCTGCATAGGAGTGATGAAACTCTGTGCTAGACAGAAATTTGGGATCCCGATAGTCGGGAGGATGGGTAACAGGGGCATATCTAGAAGCCGTCGAGAGCATTTTCTCTATGTCACGTTTGAACTGTGCCAACGCTAACAGGGAATTAGCTAGACTAACCATACTAGACTGAATGGAGGCCATGATCTCATGTACCGAAGGGAGGTTGGGGAGAGATACGGTACGAGGTATGTTGCTGGAAGAACCAGTTTCTTGTGGATGAACACTGGATGGTGCGGTGGTAACAGGTGGAGGCTCCGCCTTGGAAGTGATAAAGCCGTAGTCAGGTTCAAAAGGTGTATCAGGAAGTTGGGTTTCTTTGATAACTTCAACGTACCTGCCCGGGACTGGAATCAATCCAAATGTATCCTGGTCGGATCCTTTAGTGGTGCCAACAAATCCTTCTATGTCATCGTAGAAATTTTCTACTGGAAGGGAAGTGTTAACATCGGGGAGGAGGATGGCCTCCGGTCTAGTATCTTGGGCTGTACTAGATTCAGCCGCTGTAATGTTGTCCACTGTGGCAGATATATCTGGAATAACAGTGGGTGAAGTGACAGTGAGAGTCTCAGATGTACTAGTGGTTGCAGAAACTACAAGAGGTTCTGAGACCGTGCTGTAAGTACCAGTGATAGGCGGAACTGAAGACGTAGTGCGTATTGGCGGTGGAATATTCCCTCGACCGACACCGCGGCCAGGAGGGGCGGGAATACGTGATGTAGGTGAACCGGAGGTCCATGGCGGGGGTGGTGGTGGAGAGCTTTTTCCCTGTACTCTTCATGATCTCCATGGTGGTTCTGACATAATGGCAGGAATATGAAATCCGGGGGTAGTCTCGTAACAAAGAACTCAAAAACTCTAATGCAGCCGAGTGTGCAAAAGAGGAGCTAGAAAAATCAAGGCTCGCAGGCCAAAAAAATAAGCTCTAAAATCTTTACTGAGACCGGTGTCTCAATAAGCGAGCTGAGAAAAATAATGGCAAGAATGCCAACAAGCAGTCACTAAAAAGAAAAAATGACCCTCTATAAAGATGAGATAACAAGAAAACTCCTAACTAAGAGCTGGAGACCTCAACAAGTTGTATCCTTCGCAAGGTGATGAAATCCAAGTCGAACAATACAACGTGAGAGACCAATATGAGAAGGATATCCCTCTACCGAAAGGGATCCTGGGTAAAAGAGCCCTAGTAGAAAAGTCACTAAGTTACCTCGTTCATGACACGTTGGAAAAGGTTTTCGATGCTTCTGCCTTATAACCCTTGCATTACTCTGAATACAAGGAAGACAATGATCGATGTTGCCTTAGGGATAAGTGGAGTGCGGCATCCACAGAGTCCATCTGGTTCTCGATCTCGCGGCGGTTTAACCCCTGAAAGTTAAAAATAGTTAGGAGGCCCCTCCACAAACTGGTCTATGACTGTGTCAATAAATACTAGAGGATTTTAGTTCCCTAGAGGACAACAACTATGTCTCAGATGATAATGACAAGGGGGAATTATTTTGATACTTATCCCCGGTGTCCTACCTAACTACCAAATTCTTTTGATTTCCTCAAGTGAGGTTAATGTTGGTTTAGTTAGGGAGATTAATTTTAGTGGTTGTATTACTCAATCGGGTAAATGGACGTGAAACTTGGTGGTGTTGTGACGACCCAAACCATGCAAGTGAGAATGAATCGAAATAAGCCTTGTATTCGATGAAAACTAGCTATGGAAGAGAGAGAGTTCTTCGATCATAAATGTATGAAACTTTCACAATCAATTAAAAACCGCTTCAAAACAAAAAAATTTGTTTTCTTTTTCTAAGTAAAGCCAAACTGAAATAAACACTTCTTTCAAATTCATTGATCTGCAACTAGAATGCTCCAAAAAATGAGAATTTATGTGGCAAATAAATGGTTCACTTCCTAATGCACGATAATACTGCTAGATCATTTCAATCCAAACAACACAAATGTTCTCCAATGATAATTTTCGATATAAGTTTGAATAACAATAATGGAAACAATGTGATTATGAAAATACACAATCTAGTAATGTGATTATAGTAGTAACAGTTTGGTTGTGATGGGAAGATCAAGCCAATGCAATTAGACTGAAGGGGTGACCCAATGTGCAAATAATGCCACTAACTCATAAAATAATCAAGCTCACAAGAGAAATAAACAAACCCAAAAGACTGTTCAATGAACAGGATAGTAATAAGAAACAGAAAACACCAAACTAAAGCAGAGAAAATCAAAAGTGACTAAGGAAACCAAATAGGCAAGAAAAATTGAAAAAAATGCAAACACTACCGCATGGCAGGAACAAGATAGAGTGCGGTACTGGTACACTACCGCTCTGGTAAGAGTGCTGGGTACGCGGTACTACCACGCTGTATACAGTAGTGGGGGCGCGGTATTGTTGCAAAGGATGGAAAAACGCAACTTTTGAAAAGGAGATTGAATTTTTCAGGGTTGCTGCAGACCCAGAGGACTCACTGATCACAAAGGGAGGAAATATGTAGAGAGGAGGGGAGAATAAAGGTCAAAGAGACCAAAATTCAGTACTAGTTTGAAGAGAAAGAAGAATCACAATAAAAAATGACTGAAAGTGAGATGAATCAATCAAATGGGATTCAAACTAGCGGAGTCGCCATTCTTGTTGTAGAAATTTCTCCCTACGGATAGGTAGAAATTCTCTTAGGTTAAAGTACTAAGACAAAAAGATAACAAATGCTACCTTGAATTCCTAGATCCAAACAAACATCTCAAGACTATATTGCTGAAAGAAATGGAAGAGATCTAACTGACCTTTGATCCAATTGCTCATCCTAATGGTCGCTTCAATCTCCAAGTCCTTGCGAATGAACCTGTCAGAATAGAACCAAGATACAAGCACATACAATTCTCTAGCAACTTGAAATACGAGTTAGGATCTAAATCTATAAAAGATACAAATCATATGATTGAAACAAGATCAAGATACATGATTTGGGAAACAAGACAATTTATACTTTATTACCAACTTGAAGTCACTTACAATGGTTGCTTGATATCCAAGCCAACTCCCAGCTCCAAGTGCTTTCTCCTCTAGCTATGTCCACAAAGATTCAATATCATAAGTTTGATGTCTGCAAGAGTCCTCCCTTTGCTCATGGAATGCCTCTCTCTTATAGTGTGTAGTAGGGTTAACCATCAAGAGAGAAGAATGGATCCTGGGAATGTTTATTGGATCAGGCCCACTAATATGAGAAGGTGAGTTAGGATCGAATCAGGGATACCAATCCTAAAAAATCTCTCGAAAATCAAGATCCCACAAGCCATGGAAAAAAGGCTAAAAATGGAGTACCGCGCCTCTTAAACTGATTATAGCGTGGTAGTACCGCATGGCAAAGAAAGAGCATAGCGCGGTAGTGGGGACTACCGCGCACCTAAGCTAGAGCAAGGAGCGGTAGTGCAGGTATATTAAGTCTTAGCTGGGTTGATTCTTGATAGGATAGGTTTGTTTTCAAGGATCATTCATCATTTTTCTCTTCTGGGTGTTTTAAGCAGTAGGGGAAGTGTCGTCAACTATTTTTATGGTGAAGATGAGACATTGTGAAATATGGAGGTATAACAACCAAGTCTTGTTCTGGTTGGCCCTTCAATTTGTATAAGCCTCCCTCGTGCTCTCCAATTACTACTACATCATCTATGGTCTTTCCCTTTGTCCACATTAGAACTTGGCCATCTACAAATGCAACCCTCATACCTTTTGCATCTAATGTAGAAATGGAGAGAAGGTTCTTCTTAAGTCCTGGTACAAACAAGACATCCTTCATCTTCATATAATTCCTAGAGTCTAGCTTATAAGAAACTTCACCACTTCCTTTTATAGGATATTGGTAGTCATCCCCAAGTTTCACTTTGTGGGGTGATTCATGTTCAGATAGGTTCCTAAAGGATTCCTTGAATCCTGTCATATGCTTGGAAGCCCCAATATCTATAAGCCAATCATTGCTTCCATGTATAATAGTTCCTGTGAGGGAAGATATCAAAAGATACTCTTCATCGCTTGAAGAATCTTCACTTTCTTCTATGGTTGTCTTCATGGGAGGTTCATCATCTTCTACAATGTGAGCATGATGCCTTCTTTTGTTGCTCTTATTCTTGTGAGAGGCACCTTTATTATTTCTGGGACAACCCCTGGAGTAGTGTCCCCTCTCATCACATGTATAGCATCGAATGGTGGACATATCTCTTCGGGGTTTAAAGTTACCCCTCTGATTCTGGTGGTGGTGCTTTTCTTTCTTACTGTGGTGGTGCACCTTCCTGTTATCACTCCTCTTGGAGTGTGCTATGAGAGCTTGGTCTTCATTACCCATCTTCTCTTCTCGAGCCACAAGTCAAGCTTCTTCTTGTGAGCATTCCTCCCACAACCTATTGAATGAGATGAGCTTCCTCTTGGCATAAATTCCTTGAATGAAGGAATCCCATGACCTGGGGAGACCATTCAAGGTGGTCATCACAATTTCACCATTCTCTGTATCTTCTCCCACAGCTTCAAGTTGTTATTTTATCTGAGAGACCCTTGTGAAGTAGGATTGCATGGTCTCTGCATTTTGAACCTTGACATTCTTCAATTGGTTCCACAAAGTCATCTTCTGATTTATGTTCTTCCCTTCAAATAGCTTGGTCAAGGAATCAAACATCTCCTTGGGTGTCTTTAGAGAAGACACATGAGGTATGATATGGTCTTTGATATAATCTTCAATAATCCTCTTGGACTCAACGAAGTTCTTCTTATGTAAGGCCTTAGCCTCATCTCCCTCTGGGATTGGAACCTCTTCACTTATGTAGATGTCCAATTCATTCTCTTATAGGATTAACCCAATCCTATAATTCCATGTTCGGAAGTTATCAGCCCCTTCAAAATTATCCTCACGCTTGGTGTGGTGAGACATCTTAATGAGAAACCCAAATGGAAATAAAAGATTTATATCTTACCACTTGATTTACTAAAACTAGATCTGGAGCTGGCTAGGGTTTGATAGTGAAACCCTAAAAATCCAAACTTGGAATTTCAAACTTCTGTCCGGACAAAGAGATGCAATTGACTAAGGCGAGCAGGTTGGTGTGCTCAGATTTTGAAAACTCTAAAAATTTACCCTTCAAAAGTGACCTACGAATTTTAGATCTGCAATTTTTGTCAAATTCTGGTTTTTTGGTTTTTCTCTTCCAAAACCCGAACTAGGGTTTGATAGATCCTGGGGTTCTACCCAACCAAAAACTTTGATCTTGGTATCTAAATTTCAATTTTGTTGAGGAGATCAATCCTATGATTAGAGAACTCTAAAATTCCACTTTTGTCAAAAGCCCTAATTTCCCGTAGTAGTGATGGGCCAAAAACTAAAAATGCTCGAAATCAAATTCTGTCTCGACAAAAAGATGTGCCTTCCTTAGGAGAGTCATCCTAGCCTCTTGCCTTTGATGATATGTGGAAAGATAACCAAAAATTAAGAATCCCTAGATTCCGTAACTGCATAGTGTCTTCTTCTCAGGTTAGCTCTGATACCATGTTAGATTTTCAACATTTAATTCAATATGATCTAATATCTTATCTGAGAGAATAATAAGCACAACAAATCAATCACAAGAGACAATAGACACAAATAATTTCATCGGGGAAACCATAAAGGAGAAAACGCCACAAATTCCTTAGAGATAGAATGAGCAATAGTACAAAACCCCAAAACAATAAGATAGACTCTAACAACTCCTCCTCCTCCACTTGTGTGAACTTGTCTCTCTCTCACTTATGCGAATGAGTGAGTGAGTGAGTGAATGAAAAAATGAGAGAGTCACACTTTCTATTTATACTTTACTTCACTTGCTGTTTTCCCTAACTGGGATGACTTGTCCTAGGAGAGTCTAATAACCCATTAAACCCTAACTCTGGGCTGACCCCACTAAGGGATTCTAATAACCCACTCTAGTATAATAATAACCTTCCCGATCGGAGGAATGAAAACTCTCCGTCGGAAGTATAATGACAATATAAAATATACAAGTGAAATACATTCCGAAGTTACAAATACATCAATAGTGGGGTCATGCAGGCATGATTAAATGACCCTTGGAGGCATTCTCAATGGCCCTTGCAAGCATAAATGAAGACACTCTTGTGGGCATAAACAATAGGCCTTGTGGGCATAAAAATGGAAACCATGTGGGGATGAAGATCGATGATGTGACTAAAAGACCAAATATATATTGAATATAACATGGAAATAAAAAATAATATGTATCAGTTGATAGAATAAAGAATTGAAGATGACATGTCGGCCTCCTAAAAATTCATGGGAAGAAAAATTATAAATATGGAAGCCAAGTTTTTATTTTGTGGGTATGAAGAGGAGGATTTTGGGAGGTATAAGAGAGCTCTATGTTCGGGGTTTTAGAAGAGAGGAGGACAGGTTCGGTGGCAACAACATATCAGAAGGTGTAGCAATAAATGAGTTTTTTATATCTTTGATTTCTAAGGAAGTAGGTTGGTGAGGACATGGACAACAAAATGAGACAGTTTTTGATCCAGGTTAGCAGCAGTTGAAGAAATAGACTGAAGACATGTTTGGATAGAATGAATACCTGGTATTGTTAAAGTTGTAATTAGAAATCTTTTATAGGGAGGCAGGGTGGAGTTGGGGAAAGACTAATTAGTCTTTTTTGGCAAGTTGAATCTTTCCTGGGATGTTGTAGCATCCTTTGACAAAACTTGGAGGTTGCAGCCTCCCGAGGTGTTAGATCACCTCCATGAATGTAATGTCAAATTATATCATAAATTGAAAACCATTATGAGTATAAATAATGTTTTTTTGTGTGTTGTGATTACTGCTTATTGTTATTTAAATTGAAGCATTAATGTTGTTTATTTAGCAAAGACTGAAGAAGAAAAATAAAAAAAAGTGACCAATACTGATTCACCCCCCCTCTCAATATTGGCTATGTGCTCTTCAATCACTTCCCCGAGCTTGATCTCCATAGTGGCTATAATATCCTAGCCAAGAATTGGCTAGAATACTATCTCCAACTTCCAAATAGATTAGGATTTTTAACTAGCAATTTTTAACAATTTTACATGGTGAGCAGGGTGTAAGTGAGGGGTACTGGTTCACTGATTGAGGATGGTAAGGATGAATTTTGGTTCTAGATTTTATATGTAAAGTGTGAAGCAGAAAATAAAGTCAGGTATGAATAGTGATTCCTATGCACAAGGTACTGGAGCCTTTCACTTTTCAACAATAGACAAGTCTATTTCCTACTTTGAGGCTTCCTAGGCTTCCAACATATGCATACTAGACTCAGAAAGGGTTTTGGATGGAAATAAGGGTTATTCTCAATCAATAATATCATTAAAACATTATGGATCAGATTTCGTAATATTTTGGGAGGTTGTATGTTGAATTGGAGGAAAAACTAGTCAAGTGTGCTACTGGGGATTGCACAGGTAGGAGATTTCCAGGATTTTACAAATAGGATGTAATGAATCCAAAACCTCAGGAACAGAGCATGGGGGTATCTAATTATGTTATAAGGACCTCATAGAACCATCATATCAATAAATTTCATCTTAGGGAAATCATACAGAAAGATGTGCCAAAACTAGCTAGAAAAAGGTGCCTATGGAGCTAGTCTTTGCTTGTGAAGTCTAAACACTCAGTAAATGATTATAAAAATCTGTTATGCAATGTATATGACTCTGATATGGATTATTAATTATCAGTGGGTCGAATTTGAATCAATTAGGAAGATCTTGCAACTATATTACCTTCTTCATTCAAAACAACTCCCCAAAAGCTAGAATTAGCTAGATTTAACTTCTGAAGGTGCCAAAGACCACAAACGTATACAAATATTATCCATAAGTGTATTTAATGCTCTGATATATTATTTAATGTACTTGTAGGTCTAAATCAGAGATTTCGAGAGAATATTACAAACATTTTCACTCTTAGTGCACCAACAGACCTCCAACAGCTAGTATTTCCCCCAATGGAAGGAGAAAGGGATGGAGGATGGGAAGAATGGTATGATTCTATGTATGGATATGATCATGATATGCTATAGGTTAGAGAACAGAGAATAGGGGGTGTGCACTGGCCTTTTGAGTTGAATTGGGCTCCTCCTTCAGAAATGGGAGCCTTCTTCCCAATGGATCTTCCAATATCTCCTCCTCGGTCTCTTCTAGATGGTGATCTCTTCTCTGGAGGCTGGATGGACTTAAATGGTGGCTGATATGCATCTTATCAGCAACAACATGAACCTGGAAGTAGACTGGAAACCGTTCAAGAACTTGGGGCACATCTCCCAAGGTTGTTGAGGCACATCTCTCAACACTAGAGAAGCTTAGAGATCTCAAGCAAATTTCTCAAATTCTCAAAATGATCAAAAGTGATGAATGGGAGTTGGAAACATTCTTTTATAGAATTCATGTTGACCTGTTGAGCAAGTTACTTGGCTTGGTGATGTGTGAGAATAGGTCACCTATGAGTGGGTAACCTTTCTTTTCCTTTGCTTGATGTCTTTCCTTCATTTTGGAAACTACAATCCCTCTATTTCCTGCTTTTCTCTAACATTCCCTTTATTCTGTTTAGCAAAAGCACCCTCTTTTCTTTTTCTGATTGTTTCCATTTTCTTTCTTTTAAAAAATCTTACATCTTTCCTTCTTTTGTTCTTTTTCTAAATCCACAAGTTGCTTTAGCCATATTTCTATTTTCTGACCTCTCGTTCCAATTTAGCAACATTATCCTCAAGGGGGGTGCCCTCTTGGCCCACTTGCACACATATTGGAAACTCCAATTACAAATATTAATTAAAAATTAAATAATCCAACACTCCAACATTAAAATAATTAAATAATTACTTAACTATAGGCCTGGCTCAAAATTCCCCAATTAATTAATAATTCATCTTAGATACTTAGTTTGGGGATTAATATATTCAGGGGGGCCACCTTATCCATTTAATCACCCAAATACACCCTTAGGAATATTCCATAAGATAATTTCCACATTCACCCATTAATTAATTAATTAATGCCTAGGTAACGTAGGCCAAAATCACCCCCATGGACCATAACAAAATTGGGGCCATGATAGTGGCCCTCACCAGTTTAGCTTGAAGGGAGAAGTTCTACAGGCGGCCACTACATGTTGTCATTATTTCAATTATGGATCCTTATTCATAGCCATTGAATTGGCTAATGCACCATTTACACTCCAATATTTCATGTACAAGGTGTTTGCTAAGCAGGATTTTGAGTATGTATTAATTTTTCTTGCGTACATTTTGATTTATAGCAAGATTTGGGAAGAGTATTTGCACCATTGGGCTATTATACTTACCTTTTTGGAAGAGAAACCTTTGTATGATCAGATGTCCAAATGTGAGTTTGGAATGATTGAGATCATGTATCTTAGTCATATGATTGGGAAAGATGATGTCAAAGTTCACATGAAGAATATTTTGGCCACTTTTGATTGGCTGAGCCCAAAGAACTTATTTGAGTTGGGAGAATTCAACTTCCATACTACTTTCCATAGATCCATTGGAAAGTCTCCTTTCAAATCATGGTATTGGTATGGAGTTCCTAACCATTTGGATATGATTTTTGGAGGTTGTAGAGTGCAAGAAGAAAGATCTTGGATCCAAACAAATAAATGCATATTAGAGGCAATAAAGGGAAAGATTCAAATAGTATCAAATCAACCAAGATGTATGGAGACAACAACAAAACAGAGCGAGACTTCCAAGTAATTAATTTGGCACATTTAAAGTTGTAGTTGTTAGTACTCCAGTTGGTTCCTGACTATAAGGGATCAAGCAAAGGCCATATTTCAACTAGAATTTAAATATTTATTTGGAACTAAGATCAAAGGGGGCTCCCTCACAAGATTACTAATCTAACATTTTCTTCCTACCGAGAAACATAGGTTATTAGACATTAATATATTTACAAGAGTATGCCATATTTAACAAGGAATTAAAATGCAATTGGTTGGAAGCAATTACTAGCAAAGTTAGGACTGAGATATGCAAACTCTAAGCTTAGAGGAATTTCCATTGGGCATGGAGTCAGAAAGAAAAGATTTAAAAATTAAATTAGACACAATATCAATTGCAAAGGAATTTAACTGAATGGAATAGTAAACTAGCTTTAAATGAGGATGAATTTAGAAGGTGAAAATGAGATGACTAAGAGGAGTTCCTCCTGGACAAGTTACTAAAAATCTTGGTGAAAGAATGAATGTAATGTTCCTCAACCATTTCAGAGTAGTCATTAGTTCCTAGCAGGAAGCAAAATCTTCATGAATCAACTTGTCATCACAATTCATATGTAACTAAACAAAGAGACAACTGAGCTTGATCCCTTCCTAAAATAAATACACATCTAGAGAATAGGCCAGAGGCCAACTGAAATTGAAACATCTGGATACTACCCTCATCATTTAACAAAATATTCATGTTTAAAGACTCTAAATAATTGTTAAACTATTGCTCAAATCCTTTATTTCATAAAAGATCCACAGAGAGAAAAATTTATGGAAATACATCTACAAAAGCATTACATTTGTTCCTCCATCAAAATCATAAATCCAATTACTAGTTTTCCTTCACTAAAAAGAATTACAAGATGTCATGTCGATGGCCATGACTGGCTCAACCCTCTCTCTTCTTTAGAAATTTCCCTTGCTCGTTTAAGACTTGCTCCCCTTATTTTATATCCTTCACTGAAATCATATGTACATTACTCATTAGTTTCTATTAGTTTGTTTTAGGGAATATTACAATAAAGTATAATATTCACTTTCTTTAAAAGAATATTATCATAATATAAAGGCAATCTTCCTTTTTCTGAATTTCCTTTTTTCAATATTTACCAACATGATTCCATTTATGATAAAGGTCAAGTCCTTTATTTAATCACCGTAATGAAAAGTATTTGGTATATTTATCCTTTCGCCACATTTTTGAAAACCCGTCATTTGACATGAACGTAGGCATGGCTTGTCCTTTTATCTTATAGCCAACCATATTAATATAATAATATCTCTCTTACGTATTGAAATGATATGACATGGTTGTAATATCTAAGAACATTTCATCTTTACATCTCTTATCCCACCCCTATTTTCTTTCTATAATTTTCGGTTTTTACCAATCTGCTCATTGTAATGTCCACGTCGTTTAAAAACTACATGATTCGATTGCTTATATTGCTTGGGATGTGGGTTGCTAGGACCAGAAGGAAAATGAAAGGTAATTGAACAGGCTTTGTAAATAAGAAATGAAGTTGGTATGACCTTATTGTGCTTCAAGACACTGTGTATTTCTAGCTTTGTGTTAAACTTTCCATGTGTCTTAGTATGTCTTTGTCTTTTGGTGGTTTCAGCATCGTGAGAAAGCTGGCTTTGTATTTATGGCTTTGGGAGCCTGCATAGATGAGAGCCCACCATCTTAGATTAGTTGTTTTAACATTTAGGCTCATGTGTCTTTGATTATCCATTGCGCAACTTTACAAGCTTAAATCCTTGCTAGTCTTAGATCTCGGATGCTCATGCTTTACCTTTTTCCATATTTCTTTGAAATTTTTTTATATTATAATATAAAAAGAAATTTATTTTTTTATTTTGATATCATATTCAATTCACAAATTGATATCATATTCAATTCACAAATGAAATATGTGAATTGGATCAGCCAAATCATGAACCTCATAACTATAACCTTAGCGGGAAGCTAGATGCCTTGTATACAAGGCTCAAATGTTCATAAATGAACATGATAAATATTAGTACCAACATTGACTCCAACGGAAAAAAAATCCTTGTAATATGTCGAGAATAGTAGTTTGAGTGCCTTCATCTGTACGATTTGAAAACTTAGCCTCCTTGAAACTTAATCTAAAAACCAAACTTCCAATCCATATATATACCTTCCCGCCAAAACTTATCTACTTTTGACTGTAAATAAATATGAGCTTCTGAACGTACAACAATCTGATAGGATAAAATGATTAAAAGCAAAAGTGTGTGCTCATTTTCAACTTATTTTTCTACACTACACCTAATTGAACAAATACTTCATTAGATCAAGTGAAATAAGCTTTCCAATGAAGCCACCGAAAGCATTGTTTATTTTAAACCTTTTTGCTTCTTGAATCTTCAAAAAGAAATATCAGCAGTTGATCTTACATAAAATTATCCTCTGATTCTTCATAATCAACAAAAAGATCACGAGGAAATATTTCATCAACTTGAAACATTGATAAATCTTTAACTTGTTGATTTGGATTTTGATATTTAAAATTCACACTTGTATGAGGTTCAAGGCCTTGTAGAAGCTCTTGATCACATGCTTTTTGAGACATGAGAGGAATAATCTCTTCTTGAATTTCTTAATGTGCTTCATCAACATTTTTCTCTAGAGCTGCATATTTGTAACTTAACTTCATCCGCAAATGTCTTTTCATCTCTGGAAATCTATTGTGCAAGATCTGTTATATCTTCTTTTCTAAACTCTTTCTTGTTGGTCCATACATTCATGAAAATTCCACAAAATTCCATGAGGGAACCAATGGATCTTGGAGGAATATTATTTATCTATTCTTTACATCGTCCTTTCAAAGAATCATGAAAGAACCTCATGAATATATCTTCATGCTCTATTGCCAGAATGCCAGTGAAATATTGAAACGAAGAAACATGCATCTATACAACAATTGAATCATCCCCAATAGGAAGAACTTCATCATAATATTCAGGATCAGGCTGAGCATGTGGAAAGCCTGCAATATTTGAAAATTTTAAAGGAGAATAAATTACAGCAATTGATCTTTCTATTGAAACTGAGTATGATCGCAAGCGGAACCACTAGAATGTGGAATCGCCAAGGTGAGTAGCTCAATAGCCTGTTCTAGACTCTCGTTCGCTTTCAAGAGGATATTTAACCTTTGTCATTATTCCCAAGAAAACTTTCTTTCACTTTTGCATCCCCGACAACAATGCCAATTAATGTTAGTACTCTAGTTGATTCCGGGATGATTCCAGGATGTAAGGGATCAAGCGAAGGATATCTTTCAACCAGAATTTAAATCTTTAGCTAGCACTAAGATCAAAGGAGGTTCCCTCACAAGATTACTAATCTAACACTTTCTTCCTATTGAGAAACATAGGTTATTAGACCTTAAGATATTCACAACAGTATGTCAGATTTAACTAAAATGGAATTGGTTGGAAGCAATTGCTAGCAGAGTTGGGACCCAGATATGCAAACTCTCAGCTCATACGACTTTCCATTGAGCATGGATTCATAAATAAAAGCTTTAAAACCTTAATTAGACACAATATCAATTGCAGAGTAATTTCATTGAATGGAATAGTAAACCATCTTTAAATAAGGATGAATTTAGAAGGTGAAAATGAGAGGACTAAGAGGAGTGCCTCCTGGAAAACTTCCTAAAAGTATTTTTGAAAGGATGAATGTACCGAGTCTCAATCGTTTCAGAGTAGTTAGCAATTCCTAACAGGATGTAAAATATTTATGAATCAACTTGTCGACACAATGCATATATAACTAAAAAAAGAGCCAACCGAATTTGAAGTCTCTTCCTAACATAAATGCACATCTAGAGAATAGGCCAGAGGCCAAACGAAATTGAAATATTTGAATACTACTCTCATCATTTAACAAAATATTCATGCTTAAATACTCTAAATAATTGCTAAATTGTTGCTCAAAATATTTATTTAATGAAATATCTACAGAGAGGAAAATTTATAGAAATAGAAGAGAAAATACAGAAGCTGTTACAAATAATGATCTTAATCTTTACAAAAACATTACATCCACTACTCCATCATAATCATGAATTCAATGACTAGTTTCTCTTTGAAAAGAATTACAAGATAGCCCATTGGCCACGGCTAGCTCAACCCTCTCTCTTCTGGAGAAATTTTGCCTGGTTTAAGACTTGCTCCCCTTCTTTTATATCCTTCACCAAAATCATATTTATGTTCCTCATTGGTTTCTTTAAGAGAATATTACAATAAATCATAATATTCACTTTCTTTAAAGAATATTATCATAATGTAGAGGCAATCTTCCTTTTCTCATTTTAATAATGAAGTTCCTTTTCTCAAAATTTACCAACATGATTCCCTTTATGATAAAGGTCAAATCCTTTATTTAATGACCATAATAAAAAGTCTTTGGTATATTTATCCTTTGGGCACATTTTTGAAACCCCATCATTTGACATGAACCAGGGCATGGCTTGTCCTTCTGTCTTAGAGCCAGCCATATTAATATAATAATACCTCTCTTACGTATTGAAATGAATGGCATGGCTATAATATCTAAGAACATTTCCTCTTTACATCTCTTATCCCATTCCTTTTTGCTTTCTATATTTTTATTTTCTTACTAGTATGCTCACTGCAATGTCCACGTCGTTTAAAAACTATATGATCTATTTGCTTGGGATGTGGGTTTCTAGGACCAGAATGAAAATGAAAGGTAATTGACGAGTGCACTGTATAGAAGAAATGAATTTGGTATGACCTTATCGTTTATAGATTTGGGTCAAACCCTCCACGTGCTTCAATACGTCTTTGTATTTTGGTTGTTTCATCATCGTGAGAAAGCTATTTTTGTATCTATGGCTTTGGGAGCCTGAATAGATAAGAGCCTCCTGCGTCAAATTAGAGGTTTTAACATTCAGGTTCATATACCTTTGATTATCCCTGGTGTAAATTTACAAGCCTGAATTTTTGCTGGTCTTAGATCTTGAATGCTCATGCTTTACCCTTTTCCATTATTATTTGATTTTTTTTATATTATAATGATATAATATAAAAATAAATTTAATTTTTTTGCTTGATATCATATTCAATTCACAAATGAAATATGTGAATCAAATCAACCAAATCATCGGCCTCATAACTATAAGCTTAGTCGGCAGCTAGATGCCTTGTCTAAACAAAAACAACCATACAAACAACAACCATACAAGAAATTTACCTTGAAAGGAGAGTGGGCTGCAAGGTTGAGTCAATGTCTCATGGTCCATGCAAAATTATGAGGATAAGGGAAGTTGCATGGTACACTTGGGTAGAACAGTCATTGTATGATAAATTGTTTGAATATGAAGTTGGAGGGATCAGGCTAATGAGGAAAGTTGGTGCCCACATGAAGAGGATTTTTCCTACCTTTATTTGGCCCTTTTGCAAAGATGTGACCAAGCTAATTAGAGCCATTGACTCTGATGCACCTTATAGAGGATCTCTCCATTTAATGACAAATATGGCTGTCCAAGTTAGGAGAGGAGTTTCATGTCGGGATGATAACTCAAGAAAAGTTCTCAAAGGAATGAAGGAAGTGGTGATGTGCTGCCCCATGTTTGCCTCCCTAGAATTTGCTCCATCACTTGTGCTTGAGAATGATGCTTCTGGAGTAGGCACGAGATTGCATTTGATGAAGAATGGACATCTAATTTCTTATGAGAGAAAGTTGTTGCAGCCCCATGAGACACACTATTTGATCCATAACAGGGAGATGCTAGTAGTTGAGCATGCATTGGTTAAGTATGAACCATTTTGAAAAGGAAGTGAGTTTGTGTTCAAGTTTGATCACAATGACCCAAGGCAAGTTTTGACACAAGAGGATATTAATGACAAGATACAAAAATGGGTCAAATATAATTGTGCAATTTTTTCTTTGATAGATTCCTTTGATTCTTTGGGAAAACAAAATTGTAATTATATGGTCATATATTATGGAGGAGACATTCATATGAGTCCCAAGACAGTCTTGTAGCAGCATTTTGGAGGCAGAGCACATGTTCTTCATCACCACTATTTTCATTAGTTTGAGAAAAAGAAATTTTGGGAGGGGAGGATTGTAATGTCCCCACTTTAAAGGCTCCATGATCACCCCCCTAACCCATTCAGTCCCCATGGGTTCAGGAAGAAATAAAATAGACTAGCTAGGAATAATATTAGTCCATGGTTATTTAGTTTAATTAAATTAAACTTTAGAGAAATGTTATAGTTCTTAAATTGTAAATATTTAGTTATTATTTAATATTGTTATGAGTTGGAAATGCTTAGCTGGCCCAGGAGGGCGCATAGGAGATTTAGTGGACCCTATGAGTTGTCCTCCAAAAAGGAAATTGGAAGAAAAGCAAAGGAAATCAATAAATCAATTGAAAATTTGAAAGGTAGTATAAAAGCAAGAAAGGACAGAAAAGCAAAAAGCAACATAAAAACATGAAAGCACTAGAAAAGAAGAAAGCAACATAAAATCAGTGAATCACGGGGAAAAAAGGAAACATAAATAATCAAGGAAAATTGGGAGTTCCCAAAAGCAGGAAAAAGAGACTAAAGTAGAAAGGTGAGAAAGCAAGGATAAAGACGGATAAAGATTCAACTTCAAAAATTAGTCAGTGAGGGCACATTGGATGAGGAAAGTGACCACATACAATGCATTTTGAAGCCAAATAAACTTATAAAAGAAGGAAGGGTGCACCCACTCACATCTTTTCCCATTTTTAGTTATGCATTGAGAGCTTTGATCTTCTCAAGACTTGGGAGATATGCCCATAGTCACAGTTGGGAGATGTGCACCATCTATTCATAATTCAAGTTGAGGTTTCACCTAGGACATGAAGGGTGAAGAATTAATACTTGATCATTGAGGATACTTTCAGGTCTATTATATTTCCATTCAAGTGCTACCTTGTTCAGTGTTGAAGATTCTAGTTGTTGGATTGTTTTCTACAGTGTCTTTTCTTTGCTAATGTTCTTGATGGATGATAGCGACCCCATGGTTATTTTCTGAAATATTTGAAGCTCTGTAATGTTAAGTATCTCTCTCATATTCAATATAATGATGTTACTTTTTGGTTTTTAAACTATCTTTTCATATATTAATTAATAATTGTTCATATGCTCCTTATAGTGCCAAATTTGACTAGTTTTCCCGAATTTCGTATTAGTTTGACTTCCCTAACTCCAAATATCTATTTCTGAGTTGATGAAGTAAGAAGACACCTTATAGGACCCATATAATCCTTCATACCAAACATAAATTAACCTTAGAGGCCATTCAAATTGAGTTGGAAATCCACCCGTTGAGTGGTCCAAAAACTAGTTTGAATTTCCTATCTTCCAAACTGATTCCAGTTGAGTCTAATTGCAAATATCATGGTTGTTATAGCTAGTTTGGGGTATTTTCAGGCCATAAACTTCTATATATGCACCAGAATCCATTTGGTTACACATAAGTCATGGGGATATTTCCTCAGATTCTTTGTCTTTTCCAAAGGGTTGTCCCAGACGTGATGCACATAGAGAATGTGTAACTATCGAAGTTGGGAGTCTGTTTAGGTTGTTGTAGGATTTCCTTGAGCTCTATAAGGTCCTAAAATCCATATTGGGAAAATTTGGGAGTGTCTAGAGGTGTTTTGGTCTTTTATTTTGGATTCTATCCAAACTAGTTAGTTCTTTTTGTATCCTTCCCACCCTCTGTGTGTTTAAATTTTCAAATCTTTGAGTTAGTGTTCCTATAATTGGTTTGGGTACTTTACAATTGAAGGAATTTGACAATAGATGGTTCGATTTTTCCCAATATCCTCATATAAGGTTGGGTTTAGATCTAGATGGGGTCAACCCATTCTCAGATTAAAGTACTAAATAGTCAAATTGGTTAGTGTTTTTAATAAATTATGACTAGCCTCCATGGTTATCAACCAAACCATTTTTATTAATGCTATTATTAATTATACCAGGAAAGCGGAGTGTGACTTTAGATACAATTGATGTTTATTTAGAGCCATTATTTGATGATCTAGTAGAATTGTGGAAAGGAATTGAAGCAATTCAGGTTTTAATGGATGGTTATTCAATGCAATTCACTTTAAGAGCTTCTTTATTGTTTATGATAGACAACCATCCTACATATGGCACATTTACTAGTCTCAATCTTCATGGATACCATGCATGTTCGAATTTCATATTTAATGGATTTGTGAGGCACTCAAGTATTTTGCATGAGTGTATTTACTATGGACATCACGCTTACCTTAAAATGGATCATCCATATCATCGACAAAAGTCACGATTCAATGGTCAAGAAGAGAATCTTGAAGCACCATTGGAAACAACAAGTGACTACATTATTGGTAGTAAAAAAGAATGCATTATATTGATAATGGTGTAATTTGTGGTAGTAAAAATTATCCACTTAATGATAGTAGTGTAAAACAATTGTGCATATTTTATAAGTTGTCATACTTCAAGCATATATACATTAGGCATACTATTGAATTTATGCATATTGAGAAAAACAGAGCTTTTGCTATTATAGAAACTCCTTTTGGTGCATGTGATATAATGCCATCACATCTAGACTTGTAAGAACTAAATATTCATCAAAATATTTGGGTTGAAAAATATGGCAATGGAAAATATAGAAAACCTACTGCTCCTTATGTGTGGACACAAGGACAATGTGCACAGTTCTTAAAGTTGATGTCTTAGACTCACTTTCATATTAGATATGTAAGTAGTAATATTAGAATCCAAGTTGACAATAATAGTTTAAGAGGCCTCAAGACCCATGACTATCATGTCATAATCAAGGATATTTTTCCTATTCCGGTCATATCAAGTTTGGAAAAGGGACCATGATTGGCAATTATAAGGTTGGGCCTAGTATTGAAGAGAATGAGTTTGCATGTGTTATATCCTTCTAAGTTTGATAATTTGAGGGGAGAAGTTGTTGAATTCCTTTGTTTATTGGAACAAGAATTTCCACCAACAATATTCAATATTTCTAAGCATCTCCTTATACATCTAGAATATGAACTATATCATTATGGACCGATAAGAACAAGATGGATGTATCCTATAGAATGATATATGAAGGTTCTGAAAAAGTTTGTTTGTAATAAGAAAAAACCAGAAGGAAGCATGTCTAAGGGATATTTGATGCAGGAGGCCATAGGATTTTACACAGAATATATGAAGGATTTTAGTAATGTAACTTGACATGTATGGGATGATGATGAAGACGAGATAGTTGCTGGAAAAGTATTAGAAGGAAATATTGGACATCGTTTCAAGCTATTACATGAGGAAAGAACTATTATACATGTCTATGTTCTTCAAAGCATATCCTCATTCGATAAGTGGCACAGTTGAAATATTATTTACACGATAAATTATTTATTTCATTTCATCTGATAGCTAAATTATTATCATTCGTAATGTCTTATATGTTCATATTCTATGCATAAAATACAAAGAAGAGGTTCAAATACAGATGTGTCCATCTCAAAAGAGTAGACTTCAAGATTTGAATATTGAAGGTGGCTCTTTTCCAAAATATTATGATTGGATTTTTGATGCAATCGGTGAAGTGTAACAATAAGGTCAAGATATAACGATTGAGGAAATTGAGCTTTCACGACGTCCACTTATATGGGATTCTTGTTTAAGAGGAATGTAGGGATATGGCATTCATTTAAGAGTGGAAGAAAAGGACAAAGGAAAGGAAAAATTTTATTGTATTGTTAATGTTGAATTTCATCACGACACTGAAAAGAAATTTTATGTCGGATTGATACAAGAAATTATTCAAGTTGAATATGGTGAAACTAGTCCTATATTTTCAAAATGTAAATGGATCAAGCCATTCATAGTACAACATGATGCATTTGGATTTTTACATACAAATACACATCAAATTTGATTAAATACTAATGGGTCGTATGTTTTTCCTTATCAAAATAATCAATATTTTCTAATTGGTAATGTAATGATCTTGGGATGGTCATATGTCATTTAAACATAGTCTCGTTCGAAAAAGAAATTCATGGAAGATGTTGATATAATGCATGATATTGGGCAATATAATACTTTGCAAGAAACATTAGAAGAAGCATCTAAATATGGAGATAGAGTATTTGAACTAGAAGAAACTTTGATTCCCAATGAAGAGGTTGAGAGAGAGAATGCAATGCATGATCAAGATAATCTGTTGTATGAGGACGAGGAAGATAATCAAGTAGATGCATATACAAGTGATTGTGATTATGATGTTGATGGAAATGCAAATGATGATGATGATGATTAATTTTTCATCTTAACTTTATGAATTTAAATTTTTTCACTACAAATTTGTATTGTTTTGGCCATGGGATTATACAAATGGTTGTTCTAAATTCTATATGAAATTTATCGTTCAATTTTCACATTATTGGTTATGCAACATTCTCTTTTTTTGTTTACTTGCATCTGTATAATATACATTTTATGCGGGTTAATCCAGTAATAGTCTACTTTTTTTTAGTATCGTGCTTTCATATATATATGTATTAGCTATTGACCTTTGCAATTTTCCCTTGATGGGTAGTGTGTGGTTGCAAATATTTCTTCCTGTCAAGTTCTCCACAAGAGCTTTGAATTCTTGGAACCGACTCAAGACTTTGTCCTTGGTCTTCATTAAATATATCTAGGTATTTGTGGAATAGTCATCTGTAAAAACAACATAGTACTCATTCTCACTCAGTGATATTGATGACATGGTTCCACAAAAATCAGAATGAGTCAATTCTAATATACCCTTGGCTCTGTTATCACTTCTATGAAAAATTGTCTTGTTGTACTTTCCCATAGAACACCCCTTGCACACTTCATGTTGATTAGAATTGAACTTTGTAAGCCCGGTCACGACTTCCCTAAGTACCTTGATTTCTCCATGATGTAAATGTTACATTATCCTATGCCAAAGTTCATCCAGATCTTGGAAACCGCTACTGCTGCAAACTAAATCACATGTTATCTTAAACTGCAACTTATATAGTTTGTTATTCCTCACACCCAACACCTTTCGCAAGATAGCACTGGATACCTTTGGATGTATGAACACTTTTCCATCAAAGAAAGTGACCACATACCCCGTTTCCTCTAACTATGAAATAGAGATCAAATTCTTTGTTAAACTAGGAACAAAAAGTACATTACTAATCGACAAAGGTTTACCTAACTCCCTATGAATGCTTATGGTTACACTTCCTATTGGATTGTACTTCGTATCATTACCAAGAGTAATGGATATATCAAAAGTATACTCCTCCAGTTGTTGAAGTACTCATGATCCCCTGTCATGTGGCAAGATGCACCATTGTTTATGTACCAAGTTCCTTTAAGAATGGAGCAATATAGGGACGCAATGAGTGAAAAATCATCTTCAAATATGGTTGTGAATGCCTCCATATTTATTGTAGAAGTTGTTTGCTTCTTGTGTTTTCTCTTCTTCTTGTTTGGGCATTGAGTGGCAAAGTGTCCAAGACTATGGAATGAAAACCATTTGACTTTGCTTGTGTCAACCTTCTTCTTACCATCCTATTTGGAAGAAGCACCATTCTTGTTCTTTCCATTGCTCTTTAATTCTAAGGAAAGATTTTCCTCATCATTAGACTTCTTCTTATCTCCTTGTTGAGACCCTTCCCAGATATCCTCTTAGATAAAATCATCCCATAGCCTCTCCCAATTAGGCAATGTCTGATATCCCACTACACATTTGATAAACATGTTCAGTTGCTTGCCAAATCCATTTAATTATTTCGTACCAATTCACTCTTTGGTACTCCTACTGCTTCCAATTTATCTTTGATCTGCTGAAGCTTGGTTAGGTAGGATGTCACGCTCTCTCCCATGGACATCATATTGCTATGCAACTTATCCTTGAACACCATCTTCCTATTATGGTTGTCACTTTGGTACAACTTTGTTAGTGCATCCCACATATCATTCTCTATATTCTTCTCAGTAAGATGCATAATCAGATGATCCTTAACACCATCCAATAAGATCATGTATTCCCTGGATTCTTTCACCTCACGGAGGTCCATGGAAATTGGATCATGTACTTGTATAGGGTATGTAATACTGACAAGAGCCCACAACTTATTCTGTTTTAACATTGCTGAAATATTTACCTTCACTAAACATAGTTGGAGGATCCCTCCAATTTGTCCTCATACCTCATGTTGGTAGCCATGGAGATATAAAATATTTTATTTGAAATAAAATAGAAATTTGAAGTGCTTTTCACAAGTTTCGATCCTGTGACCTGTGTGATTAATCAGAGGCACTGCTTTGATACCATGTAAAGCTTCTAATACCCAACAATATGATCATTTTTCCAATAGAATTTTGACCCAACAATTTATCTTGAACCACAGTAAATTAAATTATGATCTATGAAAAAGATTATATAGTTGAGTATATTTACATGTGTTTTGACTTTATCATAAATTGGCATTGGTCTTTCACTGTAAAAAACAAACAATAGAAAATAATTTAGTTCCTTTTGAAATTTTAGTCCATGGGATATAGATATTGGAGGTTGGACACTTGAATTGAGGATTCTTGGGTTGATGAGCATACTTCATGTAGGTTGGTGGACTCAAAGACATATTGATGACGATCATTGGTGATTTGTAACCACATTCATGAATATCAAAGTAGCATTTTCTACATGAGATGACACATGGAACACAATTAGAATAGGAATACCTTGCATACGAACACTTGGATATTAAACCATTGTGGTACTTAGATCTTGTTAGAGAGTGCACCATCGTAGAGTAGGAGCATTGAAACCATGAAGGACAATGCTTGGAGGACATGTAAACTTCGTGTTTGGTGTAATATCCATAGTTGGATATTCTCAATTAGTTAGGGTTGAACCCATGATTTCTGAAATAAACCACAAATCCATAGATGTAAAATGATACATAAATTGATAAGATAAGATGATAAATATACAATTGTTGGCCCGCTTTTATAGTAGCTTGGGCAATGCCTATTTGAGGGGACGCATCCTCTCATTTAACTATTACTCCTACTTATTATTAATATTAATGTATTATTAATTATTTGTTACATTACCTTCCCCTTAAGGAAAGCTTTGTCCTTAAAGCTTTATTGAAGACAAGGTTTATGTTTGTTTGTTTTTTTTTTTAACTGTCATCTCTTGATCTTTTGTGTTTAGTATTTGCGACATTTGATGAAACGAGGCGATACGAGTTACGAATTCCCCAGAAGAATTGCCGCATCGTCTCTAATGTGTTCCATCCCAAATCTAATTTTATTGAAGCTATTTGATCGCTTTGTGGGATGGGTCTTCTTGTTTGTTGTTTTGTATTTTGATTTGATGTTCTTGCTCGTCTGACATCATATCTCCTCCATGTGTGTTCATTTTGACCCTTTCGTTGGTCAAAATGACCTTTATAATTGGGGTGTCGATAAGGAGTTTTTGTTGTTTGTTCTTCTGCTGGATTGACTTCTTTTTTATCTGTATTGATGACTGGATTTGTATTTGCTTCTTTTTCCTCAACTTGTTTTTTGAGCCCAAAGGTTTTGATGTCCTCTTCTGAATGTTCCCAACTTGTTTTCGAGTAAATATTTATCTTTCTTAAGATTCCTGATCATTTCTTCTTGAGATTTTGCATCGTCTTTAAGCTCTAATAGTTTCTTCTGGAGATCTCGATTTTCCTCCTCTATATTTTGATGGTCCTGTGCCCTATCTTTTGCCTTCATGACTTGAAAGAGAAACTTCTGATTATGATCTCTTAAACGTGATATCTCTTCTTCTTTGTCCATGATGACTTTGTCTAATTCTTTCTGCATCTTTTGTCTTGATTTTTGATCTTCTTGTGAAAAAATCTTCAAAATGTCTTTGAAATCTTCAGATGACACATCCTTTGAATCTAATTTCATTGAAACATCCTGCAGTGTGATTTTCTCTTTCTTGTATGAAAACGTTAAATTTTTTTTCTTCATATTTAAAATAAATGATCCCAATGTTTCCATCCAGGGTAAACCTAGAATGATGTTGACTTCGTTTAAATATATAGTCGAAACATTGAATTGGAATGTGAACTTGTAATCCTTATTTGTTAGTTGTAAGTTCGTAATTTCATATTCCTTCTCATCGTAGTTATCTGTCTTTTCAATTATACTTGATTCTGGGATTAATAATTGATTTGCCAAACTATTGCTAATGCGATTTTCCAGTATGGTAGGACAAATAGCAATACTAATATCTTTTCCTTGAATAGTTCCCTCAAGTTTTAGTATGCTATTGGCTACTTTTGAGTAGGTCTTAGGGAATCTTTCTTGATTTTCACTATAATACTCCATTTTTTTCCAAATAATAATAATTATTATTAAAAGTTAATAATTATAATATTATTAATAAATATAATATAATAATTTTTTTCCAAATAATAATAATTATTATTAAAAGTTAATAATTATAATATTATTAATAAATATAATATAATAATTTTTTTCCAAATAATAATAATTATTATTAAAAGTTAATAATTATAATATTATTAATAAATATAATATAATAATTATTATTAATGATAATAATAATTATTAATTATTATAATAATTGTTTTTGGAGTTGAAAGATAATAAAAATGGTGTGGATTGAGTGGTTGGGAGGAATGATTGTTACCTTCCCCACCTAGGTTCAAATCTCACTTTTTGTTTGTTCTTGGAGATTAAACCCAAAACCACTTATGAAGAAACCACGTGCAGTTTCACTTCTTCAAGGTCCTAGATTGGTGGCTACAAGCCTGGCTCTGATACAATGTAATATCCATAGTTGGATATTCTCAATTAGTTAGGGTTGAACCCATGATTTATGAAATAACCCACAAATTCGTAGATGTAAAATGATATATAAATTGATAAGATAAGATGATAAATATACAATTGTTGGACCACTTTTATAGTAGCTTGGGCAATGCCTATTTGAGGGGACACATCCTCTCATTTAACTATTACTCCTACTTATTATTAATATTAATGTATTATTAATTATTTGTTACATTTGGAGAAAACTTAGTTTGACACATATACATCCTTTTATTTTAAAATGCTCTATATGGGGTTGTCTTGTTGGTTAGTTGTATGAGCACATGCCTTATTTTATGTTAGCCTCCTTTTCCCATTGTATTTACAAGGGAGGAGAGACCTCTTGTATTCATTATGATCATCATTGTACTTTATATTTGTACTTGTCTTGGAGACATTACGGTTCATGAGGAAACACTATGAGAGAGAGAAGTCTTGTTGGGGGCAATGTTCTAGGGTTCATGAGGAAACCCCAAGAGCTAGACATTAGGGATAAGTTGTTGAACACTAGAAGAAGGCAAGGAGAGAGAGAGAGAGAGGGAGGCATATATCTTAGATGTTCATTGAGAAATTTCTCTTGTTGATGCTAGTCTCTACTCTTAGGATTCTGCTTCACAGTGGTTTGTGAAAGAAGAAAGATAAACATTCTACGTTTTTGACATTTTCTAGTTTCCCATCACTAGAATATGGCCAAGCAATCTTTGCCAAAATTGAAATTTTGGATTGATGAAATTGTTGTCTAATGTATAAATTGATTCAACACCCTTGAATACTTCTAATACAACTAGATTATGCAATTTCAACACCTGGTATCTTCAATTCCATTAATCCAAAATGATTCTCGTTGGATTTCAGACCAAAAATGTTGGTTTCCTTCCCATTATTTTCAACAATTGGAAAAGGTCCAATTCATAGCACATTTAGACTACAATGTTGGAAATATAGATTACATGATAGAAATCCTCATGCAATGTGATGTTCTAGAAAAATAATATGAATCTACACCACGTTACAAGGATAATGAGTATGAAAATAGCTTAAAAAGGAGACCAACTACTTTAAGATCATACATATGTATGCTTCTGTGTGTAATCTCATCTAAGTTTGTATTGGGTCATACATAAGAAATCTAAGAATCCCTAGGTGTTGATTCCTTGAAACTTCCTTGCATCGACAATAAGGGTTCTCCCCAATGAGAAGTCCCAATTAGACTCTCCACTGTTTCGATTGGGTTACCTATTGGGTTTACGGTCATGTTACCGTATAAGATAATATTTTAATTTGTTTATCTAATACGTTATAATCCACCATTTAGATTTTTAGAATTTTATATTCAATGCAGTTTACTAATTCTACATGCACATGCTTTTACCTAAACTTGTTTGACCAATAGAAAGAATCCTCACCCGGAGAGGCATAGATTCTTACCTCTCATCCTATAACATCTTTGCTATCGGTCAACCAAGGGTATGTCCTAATTAAGTGCAATATTCTATCTAGTCTAACCTATCCTTGCAAGGAGCAAATTTAAGAAGGAGCAATAACAATAAACTGCATCATACAATTTCATAAGCTAACTACTGAAAATATTGTATCTAACATCCACATAATAAATTCAACACATATATATCTTGAGCATTAACATTTATTACATTCATTACTAACAAATAACACAGAAAATAGCATTTGCATCCACATACAACAAGATCATTCAAAAACTATTAGAATAGTCCAACAAAATAGGAAATATCTTAATGCATGTACACAAACAAAATGAAGAAATTAGTTGATCTGCGCATTTTTCCACATGCTTCAACACAATATACAATGTATGCTTCCAGCTGGAAAAATGTCTTTGTCATTAGCAGAAATTAATTTTTCACATATGAGTTTCAATACAATCTTTCACAAGCAAAATCCCTCACTTATATAATTTCTCCTATTTATCTTTACAATCCCAACCTTTGGGTGACTTATCATTTCACCTTCTCTAGACTCTTTTCCTTCCAAAATTTTTGCCTTATCTTGATTACAAAATAAGTGAGCAAAATATTAAAATAAACTAAAATATTACATTAAGGCGATGGAGAGCTCTCGTGAGTTCGGATATATTCATCCCAAAGGATACTTTCATAAGATATAACATTTAATTGTTGGGGTTCTAATAACATTAGGGATACTTCATGAAATGATAAATCTTTGACTATAGCATTTAATCCTTTAGTTGTTGCATTATGACCACTGGCCAAGTACTGTGTCCTCAGAACGGCTTTCCAATGCGTTCATGTAGATCTTTTGGAGTGATGGAGTCTAGGATTCTAATAGCAGCAATATATTCCTCCTTGATGTTTCTTAATTTGCCCATTCATTTCTCTTTTGGCACTGGGCTTTCGAATGTTCCAAGAGAAGGAAAATGCCACTTTTTGAAAGCTCCGTGAATGCTTTGGTGAATTTCCTCACGTTTGGAAATATAATCATTTACGTCATTCTGCAATTTATTTTCATCTTTCTGGCATTTGTCCAAGGTTTCAAAATCCAACTTGAGTTCAACTATGGATCTCTTGGGAAAATGTGGAGGGATTTATTTGGTTGTTTTCCTCCAAGCAGTCAGCTTCTTCATCCTGTTGTAAACGTCTGTAAGTTTGTTCTTAGTAGAAATGGCTTCCTCAGATATTTCTGATCCAAGTTACCATTCCTTGTACTTCATAATTTTTTTTAGTGAGCAATTCTTGATAATGATATAGTTGTTTTTGAAGAAAAGAAGCACAATCATAAAATGGTGTCAACTCTTGCTAATTTTGTTCTTGTCTAGTATTTAACTGAATCACCAGTGATTGATTTTCTCTGTTAAGCTCCGCTATCTATGCTTGCAAAGATCCTTTCTCTATGGTAAGAGATTCCACCTGTTGATCCTATTATCACACAACTTGTAGTTGTCCCAAAAGGAAATCCTATCTAGGATGGTAGAGGTGTTGCACAACTAAAGAGGTGACCTAAGAGGGATTTGATTCCCAAGGATAAATGGTTTGCACGTAAATTGTTGCACTCTTCAATTTATATCAAGCAAATGAAATACCAAGGGGGCTACCCTTTCTAGCTAAGCAAGGCTAGCGAACCTCCTCTAGGAACTCTAGGGAAATGTGAAGTAGAAGAGAGAGAGAGAGAGAGAGAGAGAGAGAGAGAGAGAGAGAGAGAGAGAGAGAGTAAGTATATCTAAATCTAGGGAAGACTAGTGGAAAATGGAGTTAGTGCTTGGTTGAGGAGGCTTATGAAAGGATTAAATTTTTACCAATGAAATTAATATGCCACTAATGGAGTTAAATGAATAGATCTAGATATATCTAATGCCCGTCTAAAAGACACAAGTGGGTTCCACCCTTGATTTAGTCAATGTGAAGTGAGGTGGGGCCCACTAGGTGAAATTTAGATAGGAAAGGAACTAGGGTAGATACGTTATAGATCTGAGTTTAAAAGACAAAACAGAAACATCCAGATGATAGATCTGGAAAATGACTAAGAACCCACAAGTGTGGCCACCCTTAGAGATGGTCGGTGCCTTGGATCGAGGGGTAAATGGAGTCGGATTTCCACCAAAATTGCTCTCTAAGGTTATTTAATTAATTAAGAGGTGGGTTTTAGTTATTAAGACCAAATTATCGCCATATATATCAGGTCTATAAAACTAGGGTTTTAACAATGAGGGTTTGAAGAGACCTATGGGTAAAATGCATGGAAACCAATATGTACATTGTAGATCTTACCTCAATTGCTTTTAGCCACCAAGTACATTGATGATCCTTCCGTTTAGTTACAATTCCAAGCAAGATCAAGTGATTTCAAGCCGAAATGTCCTATCCCAAGGAGGAAAAGTGTCTTCTTTTACCTGTAAATCCAAACAACCCAAGTTAGATTTGATCCACAAATAAAAGATAATCTATGCATGGCATATCAAAATAAATAAATCAATGGATGAAGCACAATTGAAAAACTCCCTTCAAGATGAAAACAACATGCCCAAAAGAAGAAGGGGAAGCCCCACAGTCGTCCCTTCAAGCAATTAGCACCCTTGCACAATATGAATTCGGCCTCTCTCTGAAGACGTTGAAAACCACCTGTAAAGAAATCTGAAGTCTAAATAAAATATTTAAAATCATGTACAAGAACATTCATCAAAGCACGATAAGTAGATCTGCAAAATAATATTTTTTTCCAAGAGTTCAAGAGCCCAAAGGTGCCTTTAGAATGGGGGGTCTCTTAAATAAGAATGAGAGAGACCAAAACCCTAAAATTTTTATGAATGAGTGGTGGATGTAAAAAGATAATAATAATACAATCGACGACTAAGATGATCTGCAACAACAATACATAGATCAACTCACTAAAGAGAGGGGTGCACACTCACTAAGTGACCCTAGGGGGGTCGCACCACATGGAAAATGACTAGGATGAGTGAAGCAAGCACATGGTGGGTCTAGGAGGTATTAATGTCCTTCACTAGCATCACCCCATGGAACAATGATAAAATATATGATTCAATAACATATCAAAGTGACGGTCAGAGGAAAACCACCCTTGACTATCACAAATTGGGATAAGGAAGCATTCAAAAATCGTGTCATTCTTAAGATTTGGCTCATCTTTCTGGGTTTTCTAATGTGGGCTATCTGGAAGGAGAGAAATGGGAGGATCTTTGAGGGAAACCAGAACTCGCTGCAGACGGTCTGGAACCAAGTTAGCAAGCATATCCAGGAAACCATTAAAATTACCCCGTGGATGGACAGAGACTGGGAAATGGACGACCAAGAAAAACATATTCTAGTGGGATGGGGGTTGGACTGCTCTCCACAAGCATGGATAAGGCTTCAGGCCCGAAAGGCGGCTCCTTCAAGTCCCTGTCTATGGAACCTTCCTCCTAGAGGCCATTTCAAGATAAACTTTGATGGGGATTCTAAAAGGAACCCTGGTTCGGCCAGATTTGGAGGAGTGATCAGAAATAGTGATGGTGTTATTCTTCGATACTTCTATGGAAATATTGGATTCGACACCAACAATGCAGCTGAACTCGAAGGATTGCTTCATGGCATCATAATTTCCATCCGCAATGATTGGGAACCCATGGTCATTGAATGGGATTTGCATGTCATCATCCACATGGCCAAGAAGATACAAGGTGGCCAAACTGTAGCCAAAGTTGTGAAGAGATGGCCAATGATTTCTCGTGTTGAATGGCTCACTGCCCTCATCCATGGCTACCACACTTGGTCCTTCACCCATATTAAACATGATGGAAACAAGGTGGTTGACCTGTTGGAAAACATTGGGGAATGCAACGGAGCTAGGGTGGATGAAGGACAACTTTTGAACGAGGCAAGCAATGGCTGGTAGACTCAATGCACCCACCTAGAAGCTAATGACATCAGACTATACTAGGACACGATGGTACGTACAATTATGGCCTCAATTTCTAGGACGAATGTACATTTCTCAAGCCCGCTCAACACTGGGATGTCGTCCCATTAGCAATTATCCTACGAAGCCGGTGCTTCAGTATTAAACCAGGACATGACCTCCCATGATCTCACCCCGAGCTTCAATTATGGAGAGATCCTACAACCACCTCCTACCATTGAAAGGCAAGGTACAACGAACCAAGCAGAGTATCCGAGATAGGTATGGGTTTCTCATGCAACCCAATAGAATGTTGAGCGAAATTAGTGTGGTTACCAGTTTTTGTTTGTAGTGCTGGGATATTTATTCAGAGCAACCCCCTCCTCCCTGAATTCTATCTCTGTATGTTTTGAACAGTTATGCTGGGGGATATCAAGAGAGAATTCGGTGTTATCTGTTGTTCCTAGTGACTGGTGCGATGGCTCCCAAGCGGAAGGAACATAAGGGTAGAAAGGTTGGTAGGAGGAAAACAACACATGAGCTTCGGAAAGAAGGGCATGCCACCCAATTCTTTTGCAAGCATATCCCTTCTATTATCAGGGAGGAAATTGAACGGGTTGAGAAGGACCTGTGGAAGCAGGTCAAAGCCCTAGATATCAATACTATCAAAGAAGAGGTTGAAGAGTGGATAAGTGACCCAGGGACTATGGCTAGGCGTATTTCGTCCTATGAAAGGATTGCCACAACCTATTGGGTTACTAAGGAGATCCTGGACCATGTGATGATGAACAGGGAAAATAAGGCTTTGGGGGAGGTTGAACCAGTGAGAGCCTGGAAAGAGAACTTGGAGGACAATTGCTATATGCGGAGGATGATCAATCGAATTGCTTAAAAACTCGGCCTTTCTCTGGAAGCCCAGGGTGCTGTTGCTGGTACCCTCGCCCCGCGCCCTCCAAGAACCTTCCCTATTCATGGTCTGTCTAGACAACTTTCTTATGCATACGACAACAAGTTCGACGGCCTCCGCTCTGGCACTTTGATCCATAAGAACATCGCCCAGACTCCCAAATGATGGGTTTCGGGTTGGTTTGTAATGATTACTAGTTTTTCGTCTGTTGTTTCTGTGTCTTTAGTTTGGATAAGCTGTTATGGTGCTGATGTGCCTTACCCACAGTATCCACCTCTGTAATTTCTCTCCATTTCGGTTTTAGTGTCCTGTCTGTCGGTTTCTAGTTCAAAGTTGGAAGGTATTTTTGAGACAGTTCATTTTTGGATATGGGCTATTGTAATAGGGTTAAGGGAGTAGATAGGTTCTGTGTTGAAGGTTAAGAGGAACACATGGATCTTGTAGTAGGGTTGTGTTACAGACTATTTGGGCATGAAAGGCCTTGTGAGCCATGATCTTTTTGTAGTGAAGGTTCCTTCTTAATATAATTTTTCTTGCTTACAGAAAAAAATATCTCAAAGTGACCAAATGACCAAATCATGGCCCCCTCAATAGCAGAATAATACATCAAAATAATAACCTGGAGAGTGTGTGGACCCCACTGAATGTTGTAAGTTTTGTCGGAAGCTGTTGGATACATCAGAAATGACCTGTGAACAAAACTCATGCCAATTCCTCGCCTCAATTAACCAAATCGATTTCCTCAGTGGCCATTTTATTCCATTTTTAATCCTCAGAAAACCACCTGTAAATCATTAAAATTCCTGTAGCTCTCTTCCCGGTGCCCAGGGCACAAATATGACTTTTCCAAAGTGTTTGGGGTTATGTAAATATGGTAATAACAAGTGGTTGGACCCCATACTCCCTCCGTAGTTCCCTAGGTGAACCAAATAAACATCCAACTATGCTGTCAAGCTATTTTATAATGGCAAATCTGCAATAAAGTGACAATCTGAGTGAAATATCGTCTGGAAGTGCCTGTAACTGAAAACAGAGTGTATAAATGGAATCAGAAGGTCCAAATGTATTAGATATAAGTACCCATACACCATGTGGCTACCTGTATAATCATCTGTAGTCTCGACCATGCCTAGACAATATAAAAATAATGGTCTGTAAATAATAATAACCAAAAAAAATCATCACAACATCATATGAACCCTGTTTCCATTGCATGGAACCATCAAATGGGAATCAAAGGACCATAAATCATAAACCTCGAACATCACTGGCCCAACTCATCTCAGATCCTATGGTTGACTTGGTCAAACTGGGTTTGACCAGGTCAAGACTGATCAAAATATGACCCAGGCTTAAAATGCTTGATGTTGCAAGTGAAAATGGATAAGGTATTCTATTTTAATCATTCTAATAGAAAGAATTAAAGCATAAAGTTTCATTTCAATGGCAGTTAAACGATAATCAAAATATAAGACCAATATTAAAATAATCAATTACTTAAAACAAAACCTCAAGAATATACTCATTTCAAGGCCGTGATCATTTTTCTAGAGGTGGGTGAAGGTGAAAAATGCAAGGCTAGGATAAGTTGATGAATTCACTAACTCAACAATGTGATACTTTGGATAAGGGAAAATGAATACACACTTAAGCATATGCTGGATAATAACACATAGGGAATGGTAGTGTCTCACAAATGGAATGAATTGTTTTGAGAGGTGCTTATTAAACCTTGGCAAATGTCTACAACTCACATCTAAGCCGAACCAACTCTATGAGGATCTTCTCTAGAACCGATGTAACTAGGTGCACAACTAACTGTAACTTGAGGTTCTATGGGACACTTAGAATTAGTTGCCCCTTACTCCATCTCACATCCCAACCCGTAGGATTCGTGAGGAATTTAATCATTACATAATATTATGGCCAGTAGTCTTTAGATTTATCATATATTTAACCACTGCTTTTTAGGCCTTATGACCCTTTGTATTTCTTGTGTGCTTATAAGAACAACTAATTGCATCTTTTATCCAAGGTACTTTACATTTTATTTCAATTCATTTCATATCCCTCTTTCATTGTGCTGAGAAACATAGTTTCAAAATATTTCCATGGGCTTTGTGCAAGAGATATAGCAATAGTTCATTCATGCATGTAATGATGGTAGATCAACTTGATTCAGGTTTTAGCCAACACAACTCATGAAATTAGGGGGATTATTGACAATCATAAAAAAACATCAGGGAAACCGACAAGAGAGGTCAAGGAACCAAATCCAACTTACCTAAGATCGGGAACCAACACCAGCGGGTTCTCCTGGCCCAAAAGGATCAAGGCTTCGGTAAGATCTGTTTCCAACTCAGAGCAAGACACAAAATAACAGGGATGATATCCAACATAGAGGCAAAAAGTGTGGAGGTCCTCCATATCACAAGCTGAGGTGTAAGTCAAGGTGAAAGCAAGAATGGGAGAGAATCGATGGATGGGGAAAGTGAAAGGTGATGCAAAAACTAGCAAGCCATAAATGGTGGGAATGATCACGTCCATTCTACTAAGAGGGTAAAACCAATGAGTATAAACAAGAGCTTCTAATTCTAAGTAATGAAACCATTTGTATAATCACTAAAACAACCATGTATACATAATATATATATATATATATACCACCATATCATGACCACTAGATACCAATTCAAGAAACTAAGATTAAGAAAAGAGAAAAACAATCATAACCAATGCACATCCATATACCTGTTCAGCCATATACATGTATCTGCCATCTGGATCATCAATAGTCACCGGAAACACTACTGCTGTGAAAACTTTGGGCACTGCACTGCTCTGTATGGAACAAAAGTGGTCACCTGGGTCATCAAATCTAAGGTCAAGAGGCTCAGTCTTGGAATAAGTTTCATCATGTCTGATCTGGGGCTACTCTGATATGTGAGTGATCATCAAAAGTAATGCTCATCATAGGTTGATATCATAAAAACTGTGTAAAATCCTGGCTCAAAAATATACATGAATCTGCTCTACAAATCATGGTAGCCCGGCTACTATGGATGTGATAACATTTGGCTCCATCTAGAATAAGTGATATAAGGGAGAGAGTGCTTGAGAACCTCAGAATCTATGGTCCCCAACACTCACTGCATCAATCATTAATCCATCACCTGATTGATCCGCTTCATCTTCAAAAATGTACCTATTCATGCACACATGAAAGCAGACACTATTGAGAAACATGTATGGTATAAAAAATAAAATGATAAAATAAAATTCTAATGTAGAATGGAAAATTAAATGCATGAAAAGAAGAGCTTAATCTAGCAACTAACATGTTTTTTTTTTTTTTTAACTTTTTATTTTATAGAGGAAAGCTTAGAAAGTAGCAAAATAACCAAACTCAAACAACTCAGAAAAACTCAGAAGACACTCAGCACTCAGAAAAAGAAAGACACTCAAATCCTATTTCTCAAGTGAGCTTATTGAAAGGCCCACCTACTATAAACTAAATAGGAAAGAGAAACTCTATCCCGAAGGGACAAGCAGGTAGTAGTGTTTTAATAACACCTTGTTTACTAGAAATTCCAATTCATCACCGTCCAATGTTTCTAACCAAACCAAACCCTTTCCTGCTATCATGCTTACTCGATAAGGGCACATCCATAACTTCTCAAATTTTCCATGATTTCCTGGATTCTCCTTGTTTTTATCCCAAATCAAGACTATATCACCTACCCCAAATTTTACATTTCTACTCCTCTGATCAAAAGTTCCTTTAACCCTTTCTTTTTCTATGACCATTCTATTCCAACCCTCTCTTCTAGTTTCATCCAATTCTACTAGTATGTCAATTCGTGCTTGCATGGATTCTTGTCCTGAAGAACATTGTTACAAAATTTCATACACAGGGATCTGAATATTTATGGGCAGTTGAAAATTATGGCCGTATACTAATTCAAAAGGAGTTTTACATGTTATCCTCTTAATGGTTCTCCTATCTTCCCAGAGAGCATACTTAAGTTTATCATCCCAACTCCTTTTATTTTCACCCATCATTCGTTTTAAAATTTGGATTAAATTCTTGTTGCTTGATTTTTCTAGCCCAATTCCTTATGGGTAGTAGTTAGAAGAATGATACAAAGTGATTCCATGATTCGAGAAAAATGTGGACATTTATTTTTTGCTAAAGGATTTTTCATTATCCGTGGTGATTTTCATAGGACAACCATATCTAGAAACTATGTTCTCTTCTAAAAACTTGACTACCACTGATGTCATTTTCCTCTTAGTAGGAATGGCTCCGACCCAATGGGTAAAGTAATCAGTATAGGTTAGGATATGTTTATACCCATTAGATGAACTTGGATCAACAGGGCCAATAAAATCCATTCCCCATTGTTGAAAAGGAGCTTCTACGATAACTAGAGCTAATTGGAGGGAAGATAATCTAGGTTTTCATGAGAAAAATTAACACTCTTGAAAAGTCCTAACAAAGGCATGCCCATCCTTAAAAAATGATGGCCAATAATACCCAAATCACATCATCTTTGCAGCTGTGGTTCTGGGTGCATAATGGCCTCCACACAATCCTAAGTGCATTTCACTCATGATCTTTTGGGACTCATCAAGGTTCACACATTTTAAAACAATACCATCTGTATTTTTCCATAATAAACCATCTTCCGTCAATATGTACTTACATTCCTTTAACCTCAAAGCTCTTCTTTGGTGATCTAAAAGGTAGTCAGGACATGACAATTTTTTTAGATAATAAATAATATCCTTATACCATTCAAGTTCTTCATCAATATAGAGTATCATAGCATTTACCATGTCCATTTCTTCATGATTAGCACTAGCTTGAGCCTTGGTTTCAGTGATGAGTTAAGCTAACCCTTGAACTTTTACTATCTTAATTGGTTTAATCTCAATATCATATTCTCGAATTCTAGATATCTAGTTTCCTCTAACCCTGATGCCATCATGTTGAGATAGAACATCCTTAACCTCCTAATATGGAACATAAGATAATATTTTTTAGTATCCTATGGCCTGAAATGATTTAAATATTTCACCAATGCATAAGCTTGTTTCTCAGTGGTTGTATAATTTAATTCGGTATCTCTGATATTTTTACTCATAAAAGCAACAGGTTGTTCATGATTGTTTTCATTATTTTGCAACAAAACACTTGCTATAGTGTCTTCAGATGCATACGAGTAAATCGGGAATGCCTTATTGTAGTTAGGACATACTAGGATAGGAGCAGAGGAAATAGATTTCTTTATTGATTCAAATGATGCAGCATATTTCTTATCCCAGATAAATTTTACATCTTTATTTTGTAAGGCATTTAAAGGTTTGGCCAACTCAACTAAATTATGAATGAATATTCTTACAAAGTTTATCTTTACGAAAAAGGATTGTAGGGAGATGACATCTCATGGTGGAGCTATGGCTTGGATTCCTTGTACTCGCTCAGGATCAATTTTGATACCTTCCTTAGAAACTATGTGACCCAACAACTTTCCCTCATCAACACCAAATGTGGACTTCTTAGGATTTAAAGAAATTACAAACTTGCGACATCTATCAAATATTTTCTTCAAATGCTTTACATGGTCATCCCTTTCTTTTGAGAACACAATTAAATCATCTTCATAAATCACAATAATTTTTCCAATCAGATCATCAAATACATGGTCCATTTCCCTTTGAAATGTTGAACCTGCATTTAACAGACCGAATGGAATCCTTATATACTCATATGTTCCCCAAGGCATGGTAAAAGTAGTTTTTCCACAATCTTCTTTTTTAATTTGGACTTGGTTATATCCCGAAAAACCATTAAGCAGGAATAACACGACAACACCAGTTACACTTTGTAATAAATTTTCCATGTTAGCAAATGGGTAATTGTCTTTTAGGGAAGATTGATTTAGGTTTCTGAAGTCTATATAAATCCTAATCTCCCCACTTTTCTTTCTTACAATTACAAGATTCGACACCCATGTAGTGTGTCTGATTGGCATGATAATTCCTGTTGCTAACATCTTTTCCAATCCTTTTTTACCAATGGAGCTAGTTTTAGATTTACATTACATAGTTTTTGACAATAAGGTTTAGCTCCTTCCTTAAGGGGAGTGGTATGTTCAATGACAGATTGGTCATAAGTTTTCAAATCGTCGTATGTCCATGCAAAGACATCCTTGTATTCCACAATTAATTCTTCCATTTTCCTTCTTTCTTCTTTAGAGGCATTCTTCCCTATTTTTATCATTTTGGGGGAACAAGAAGAAACAATTTTAATTTCAATAACCTCATAAATTGGTTCAGAACGTCTTCCTTTAAAACCATCATGCCTATTAAAGTTTTTCTCTAAAGGAAAAGCGATTTTTGTTATGTCCATGCCTTCTATAGAATTTCCCTTTAGTTGATCCTCAAATTAATCATGGGGGTCTGAGAAGTAGTCAGGAACTGGATGATCTAAGCATCATCATCAAATACTTGCCAATAATCTTGATTATTGGGATCTGAGGGTCTAAACAAGACTTCAACCTTGCAATTTCTTTGCGATAAATATTCAGGGAATTGGAGGGTACTGGCTATAACCGACAACTCATTGGCTAGAGTGTTTTGTTCTCGTGGGACAACCTTAATTCTGAAAGCATCAAAACATTCAATGGTGTCCCAAATTGGATTTATGTAATCTCTAAGTCTATTATTCTGGGCAGAAAATTGATTCTTAACTTGTGAAACAATAAGTTCAGAATCACCTATGACAGTTATAGACTTAATATTCTTTTCTCGAGAAATTTCCAAACCTAAAAGAAAACCTTTATACTCGGCCACATTATTTGTGCAATCAAAATCTAGACGAAAGGAATATAAGTTTTCTTCTCTTGAAGGCGAGGTTAAGACAATTTCGACACCTGCACCATGTCGGGATCGGGCCTCGTCAAAGTGCATCTTCCACACTTGGTTTGGTGGGAAAGGATGTTGTTTTATTTCTTCCCAATAGGTTTGAAAAACCATGAAGTTTCCAATTTCATCACTTGCATACATAGACTCATTAAATAAGTGTTCATGTGTCTCTACATGCTCTTCCATAGGTGGTTCATTGAATAAAGTTATAGATGAACCATTTCCAGTTGGAATTGTTGCGTATGTAAGATCCATCTAAACACTTCCTCCTAATCTAGCTGACCACTCCCTAGACAACAACATTCCCCAAACATCAGGGACATCGAGGACCAAGATATTCATTGTAAGCTCGATATCCGAACATGTAGCTAATCTAACATGCAAATTTTCAATTACCCCATTATATTTTAATGTTCTAGAGTCCATCCCACACACATTTCTAAAAGGCCTTGTAGGCACCAGTTCAAGTTGTTCCATAACTCTAAGTGGCATTACATTTACCTCAGCGCTAGAATCCAACATGAAATTATGCAATACCAACCCATTTACTTCAAGATATATATAGAATGGTGGGCATCCACCGAAGTTGTCACCTGACACACTCTGGATCATGATAGGGGAATATTTAGGTTCAACCGGGGTGTGTTTTATCATTTGTTTCTTTGATTGGATTCCCAAATGATTGGTATCCCTTTTGTGAAATGAGGGGATTTTGAAAATCTCGCAGAAAGGAACATGCATATTTGTTTTAGCCAAAAATCCTGACACACCAATGCTCAAGTTGTAGGGGCTTTCCTTATCCTTTTAATTAACACTTAATCCCAAAAATTTCATAACATTGTACCTGACAGATGGGATTTTGATTAGATCCTTCAATGAGACTAAAGCAGATGTATTAGTCAGCTTGCTAGGAACATTAGTTCTTGGTTGGTCTTGAGGGTAGGATTTTGTGACTGGGGCATTTTTTTCTTTTATAGGCCCTGGTTGTTTCCTCCAAAGTGTTGCTTTAGGTATGCTAGGTTTGCGAGGAGGTTTAGTCCTTGCCTCTTGATCTTGTTTTTTATTTTCTAAAGGATTTTAACTAATACTAGAATCATTTCCACCCTTTGTGATTATTTCAGATGAAGGCTTTGGAGTTTTGGAGATGATTCTCTGCACAAGTTGAATACTAGGACGAGCCGACTTACTAGGTTGTGTATCAACCGACTTATGTTGTTGAGGTTTAGTAGCATTAGTTTTTGAAAGAACGGAGTTATTCGAGATGTTGGTCATCATTGATTTTGTTTGTTCATTGCATTTCTTGAAATCTTCATCTTGATTCTTTAGTATTAGAGCCATATTGGTGACCAACTCACATAGGTTTGACATGAATTCCATGGTCATTTTAGACATGTCATTCTCTTGAGAATACCTTTTCTTGTAGGTTTGTTTCTCAATGGAGTCACGTTTAGGAGTCTCCAGGTAAAATTTAAATCTTGTCTACCGAAATATATGTCATATAATAGTGGGGAGAGATGAGTGAAATGAGATGGTTATGTATTATTTAGAAATGTAAATGATAACCATCCAAGTATAAAACCAAATGCGGTAAGATATAAGATGATCACACGGACACTCACAGATACCTGAGGTAAGCCTCTACCTCCCCGACAAAAATGTTATCACACAACTTGCATTTGTACCAAAAGGTAATCCTATCCAGGATGGTAGAGGTATCAGAAAAATAAAGAGGTGACCTAAGAGGGCTTCGATTCCTAGGGAATAATGGTTGTGAGGTAAATCGAGGCACTCTTCACTTTAGATCAAGCAAATTCAATACCAAGTGGGAGAACCTTGTTAGATAAGGAAGGCTATCCAACCTCTTCTAGGAACTCTAGGGAAATGTGAAGTTGAAGAGAGAGAGAGATCAAGAGTAAGTAGATCTATATCTAGGGAAGACTAGTGGCAAATGGAGTTAGGGCTTAGTTGAGGAGGCATATGAAAGAAGTAAATGCTCAACCAGGAAATGAATATGCCACTAATGGAGTTAAATGAATAGATCTAGATAGATCTAATGTCAATCTAAAAGAAACAAGTGGGGTCCACCCTTGATTTAGTCAAAGTGAAGTGAGGTGGGGCCCAATAGGTGAAATTAAGATAGGAAAGGCACTAGGGTGGCTAAGTTACAGATCTGAAGTTTAAAATACCAAATAGTAACACCTAGATGATAGATCTAGAAAATGACTAAGAACCCACAATTGCATCCCCCCTTAGAGATGGACAGTGCCTTGGATTGAGGGTTAAATGGAGTTGGATTTCCACTAAAATTGGTCTCTAAGGTTATTTAATTAATTAAGAGGTGGGTTTTAGTTATTAAGCCCAAATTATTTCCATATCTATCAAATATATAAAAATAGGGATTTAACAATGAGGGTTTGAAGTGACCAATGGGTATAATGCATGAAAACCAATATGTACCTTGTAGATATTACCCCAATTTCTTACGGCCGCCAAGTATATTGATGATCCTTCTGTTTAGTTACAATTCCAAGCAATATCCAAGTGATTTCAAGCCAAAAAGTCCTAGCCCAAGGAGGAAAAGTGTCTTCTTTTACCTGCAAATCCAAACAACCCAAGTTAGATTTTATCCACAAATAAAAGATGAGCTATGCATGTGATATCAAAATAAATAAATCAATGGAGGAAGGACAATTGAAAAACTCCCTTCAAGATGAAAACGTCATGCCCAAGAGAATATGGGGAAGCCCCACAATCATCCCTTCAATCAATTCATACCCCTATAGAAGATGAATTTGGCCTCCCTTTGAAGATGTTGAAAACCAGTTGTAAAGCATTCGTATGTCTAAAGAAAATATTTAAAATCATGTACAAGAACATTCATCAAAGCACGAGAAATAGATCTGCAAAATAATATTTTATTCCAAGAGTCAAGAGCCCAAAGGTGCCTTTACAATGAGGGGGTCTCTTCCTTAAATATGAATGAGAGAGACGAAAACCCTAATCACTTTATGAATGTGTGGTGGAAAAGATAATAATAATACAATCAACTGTTAATATGAGCCGGAGAAACAATACATAGATAAACTCACTAAAGAGAGGGATGTGCACTCACTAAGTGACCCTAGGGGGGTTGCAGCACATGATAAATGAATAGGATGAGTGAAGCAAGAACATGGTGGGGATATGAGCTATTAATTTCCTTCACTATAATCACCCCATGGAACAATGATAAAAGATATGAGTCAATAACATCTCAAAGTGACCAAATGACCAAATCGTGGCCCCTCAATAGGAGAATAATACATCAAAATAATAACCCAGAGAGTATGTAGACCCCACTGAATGTTGTAAGTTGTGCTGAAAGGTATGGGATACATAAAAAATTACCTCTTAGCAAACCTCGTTCCATTTCCTTACCTCAATACCCAAATCGATTTCCTCAATGACCATTTTATTCCATTTTTAATCCTCAGAAAACCACCTGTAAATCAATAAAATGCTTGTAGCTCTATGCCTGGTGCCCGAGGCACAAATCTGATTGTACCTAAGTGTCTAGGTGTATGGAAATATGGTAATAAAAAGTTGCAGTACCCCATAGTCCCTCTATAGTGCCCTAGGTGAACCAAAAAAATATTGTGAGGAACCTGCAACAATTAATTGTTAAAATGCACAATATATGAGATCACCGAATATTTTATTGATCGTAGGCCACTTCGAGGGGGAAACCTCCTTTGAGCAAGATCAATACAAGTAACTTCACGGTGCCTTCCTTGGCCTCAACACACACTTATATACTAATTCTATGCCCAATATTATGGGTCAATACCATGGGACATATAATACTACGGGACGACTTACAAATCATATGCATCCAATACTATGGGTCAATACCATGGGCTAATACAAACTATGGATCAACAAATACTAAGGGACGAATTACAAAGCATATGCGTCCAACAATAACAATACAAACTATGGATCAACAAATACTACGGGATGACTTACAAGGCATGTGCGTCAAACAACAATATACTAACAAAGTAAAGAGAAGGTGGGTTCATAACATCCCCTCCCCCTTAGCAAACGCTTTGTCCTCAAATATTTAGATGTGAAAATTGTTGTTGAATCTAAAGGAGTGGTTCCCATGTAGCATCCTCTGGTTGCATTCCGTGCTAGTGAATTAAGACCTCTGTGATAGAGTGAGAGCGAAGCTGACAAGTGTGCCTATTTAGGATGGCCTCCGGCTCCAAAAGGATGGATACTTCATTATCCAGTTTTGGTAAAATAGTATATCCTTTGATGTTGGTGCCAAGAAATTTTTTTAGACAAGAGACATGAAATACTGGATGAATGCGGGAAGAAGGAGGAAGTTCCAATTTATAAGCAACAAACCCAATCTTCTGAAGAATCCTATATGGCCCATAGAACTTTGGAGTGAGCTTATGGCTCCCTTTGATTTTCAGGGAGGATTTCTTGTAAGGTTGGAAATGAAGAAAAACCATATCACCTACTTGAAAAGTGCGCTCAGAATGGTGTTGATCGGATTGTTGCTTCATGCAATTTCTTGCCATGTGAAGATTGTCCAGCAAAATGCGAAGAATTTGATCGCGGTTTCAAAGGACCGTGTCAACTTCCAGAACTGGTGAACTGCTGGGGGTGTATGGAAGAAGAACTGACAGTGCCTGACCATAGACTGCTTCACATGGAGTCATTTTAGAGGCAATGTGGTAAGATGTATTTTGCCACCATTCAGTGAGAGGGAGCCACGTTTCCCACTGATGTTGTTGTTCAGAGGTGAAGCAATGAAGATAAGTTTCCAAGCATTTATTGATAATTTCATTCTGACCATCTGTTTGTGGGTGATACCCTGAAATCATCTTCAGTTTGGTGCCAGTGTGGCGAAATAGCTCAGTCCAAAAATGCTGGTGAAATTCGCATCACGATCCGAGACAATGGAAGAAGGGATTCCATGAAGACGAAAGATCTCGTCCAGGAAAATTTGAGTGACTGAGGAGGTTGTATAGAAATGGTTGAGAGCACAAAAATGACTATAGTTGGAGAGGCGATCAACCACAACCAAAATCAGTATCTTCCCTCCATATTTAGGGATCCCTTCAATGAAATCCATAGAAATATCTGTCCAAATTCGTGTAGGGATGGGAAAGGGTTCGAGCAATCCCAAAAGGAGCATCGTTTCACTCTTATTGCGCTGGAAGGTATCACATTCAACCACCATCCATTGAATTTTTCTTTTCATTCCCTGCCAAAATAAGTTACGCCGCTCCCGCTCATACGTTTTGAGGAACCCAGAGTGCCCTGCCGATGGAAAAGCATGGAGTTCATACAAGACAACTTGTTGAAGATCTATACTCTGGGGAAGCACCAGACGACCCTTGTATCTTAAGGAAGCACCATCCCAAGAGTAATGTGGTACAATAGAAGGGTTGTTTGCCAAGCGTTGGATGATTTGAGATAATGAAGAGTCATTAATATAGCCCTGTTGAACAGATTGCAACCAATTTGGAACAGGCATAGAAATAATTGAAAGAGAAACTTGGTCATCAAATGTGAGAGAAAGAGCATCCACCACAATATTGGGCCTTACCCTTCTTGTAAGTGATATCATATTCATAACCCATGATTTTGCTAACCCATATCTATTGTGCTGGGGAGGATACATGTTGTTCCAAGAAATATTTCAGACTCTAGTGATCAGTCTTGATGCAGAAATGATTCCCTAATAGGTATGGTCGCCACTTTTGTACTGCATGCAAAATAGCCATCATTTCCTTCTCATATGTAGAGGCAGCTAAATTATTACCTAAAAGGTCTTTGCAGGGGAATTCAATGGGATGTACACCAAGTGCATTGCCGCAAGCATCACTCTCAATAGTGAAAGGCTTGGAAAAATCGGGCATAGCTAGAACAAGTGTAATACACATAGCTTGTTTCAGTTTGTCAAATGCACACTCAATGGCATGTGTCCATGTAAAAGAATAATTTTTCAATAGAGCATTTAATGGAGCTGTAATATTCCCATAATCCTTGGCTAACTTGCGATAGTAGTCAGTCAACCCCAAAAAACCATGAGGCTCTTGAGTGTCTGAGGATGCAGCCAATTTTTCATGCTAAGTGATTTTGGCAGGATCCACGCGAACCCCTTGTGCTGAAATAATGTGCCCGGGATACTCTACTTCCTTCTGTCCAAAAACACATTTAGACTGTTTGGCGTGGAGACAATGGTCAGATAAAAGTTGCATTACAAGATCCAAATGCTAGAGATGTTCAACCCATGTTTTAATATAGATGAGGATATCATCAAAGAAGATCAGAATGAATTTCCACAAGTAGGGATGAAATATTTTATTCATCTGGAATGTGGAAGGAGCATTAGTGAGGCCAAAGGGCATGAACAAAAACTCAGAGTGGCCATCATGTCTGTGGAAAGCTGTTTTAGGGATATCATCCTCATGAACCTGAATTTGATGATACCCAGAATGAAGATCCAACTTGGAGAAAAATTGAGCACCATGAAGCTCGTCAACAACAGGAATTGAAACTTATCCTTTATTGTGATCTGATTAAGTGCTTTAAAGTCAATGCAGAGGCGCCATGACCCATCTTTTTTGCGGACAAGAAGAACTAGTGAAGAAAAGGAACTAGTGCTTGGTCGAATAATTCCTTGCTTCAATAAGTCCCGAAAGGGCATTTCAATCTTTTTTTTGGTGAAATGGGTAGCAATAGGGCCTGATTTTGAGAGGAACACTTCCAGGAAGGATCTGAATATGACGGTCCTCTGTCCTTGAAGGTGGCAATCCCACTCGTTCAGCAAAGACACCTGTATATCCATCAAGAATTTGTTGTAGATCCAAGGGCGTAGTGGATACCGCTGATGGTTGCATCTGAATGGAATGGATCTGAGCGATGACACCATGTGAATTATTCTTAAGGAGTTTCTCCATGCGATGTGAGATGATGATGCTGAGAAACTGTTACACTTAAATCTTGCTACCCTGAGACTTAGTGTAAACATCCCTAAAGTTTCCTTGACTAAGTCATTAACCTGGAAGAGATGCAAACCTTACCATACTAGGGTTTGAGAGGTCGTCGCAGGTTGTCCTCATACAACCTATGACGTCGCATCTTGTCATATTATAGAGTGCGACTATGTCAGTTAATGGACAAAAATAGCTCCTTCGAACCCATTCTCGAAACTAGTTGACATGGATACCTATCCCTGACCTTTTGGGAGACCTGTCATTCATTTCCTAACCTCTTGGAAGGATCCCCTATCTCTCTCCTATCATATCTCAACCTACTCTATCCACTTAGTCCTATAAGACTGAGCCTCATTCCCATTCCAAAGGGAGGAAGTCTATGGTACTCTTATGTTGGTGAAATTAGTTCAGTAGATTCAACACTCTAGCTTTGGAGACATCTACTTCTCTCTAGGAGCTTTGGCATGGCTTGTCGGAAGGAGCTTGGAACGTTGATGCATTGGTTGTAATCCTCTTTTCTATTGTTATCCCCACTTTTCATATAGTTAATATAATTGCTTTCCATAAATGTTGTCGCATTGGTAATATTTAGAGTTTTCCTCCTTAGCTGTTAGCTTAGATCTATCAAATGAAATGTATTCTTTCACTATTTGTGGTCTTTTATATGTTCAAGAGGGTCTTGTAGCTTAAGATCTGACGATGCTGGAGCATTGGATCAACGAAGAAGAAATGGATCTGCAAATATGAGGTAGACAATCTACTTTTTCATTTGCACTTCTATTTGATCTAGGAAAGTGTATTGTATTTTGTCCTATTTGTTCTAGTCTTACGTTGAGTCTAGGGAGATCAGGCCTTGAGTCTGCGCTCAGTAGATTGTCCATCAAACAAATCTGGCGACCATACCGGGGAAGAACATTGTTGTAGTTTTCAATTTGAATATCATTTTCAGTTTATTTCTTGTAACAAGCCATATCATTTTCCATTTTCTTCTTGAGCCTTGTTTCACCATCATATCTTCACATTGAAGAATCTGTAGCCCTCCTATGAGTTTGTGCTAATCATTTTCAAACCATTTCATTACTCACTGTTTGGAGATTGATTCATTTTTTACTTTGGATCTCGCCTGTCACACCTGGCTAGTGGTGCCAGAGAGACATGTGTCATTTTTTTATCTCTGTTCTCTGTCTGTTGGCTTATCGTTGCAACCCTTTCATTGGTCTACTGTGACATCGTCGCATTTCCCGCATTAGTAAACTGCGATGTCGCACTGTTTATAAACACAGACTGCGCCGATCTGCCAAAACTACCATGTGAGCGTCCCCCTCCATATTTTTCATTTGAGTTTTGGTTTGATGTGCGAACCCCTCTGTACTGCAAGATCCAGTCAGAGACTTCTCTTTGATTTGTGTGTTAGTAGTGTTTGGTTCTTTTTGGATTGGTTTTGGGTCCCATCTTGGACAAGTCTGATATTTGGTAGTGGTGGACACTTTGGTCTCCCCCGCCTGCATCCACTCACCCTTGCATTCCCTCCTCTCCTTACCTAATCTGGTCATTGCATTGGATCGATTTCTAGACCTTGTTTTCATACATCTTTTGGTTTTTCTTGCATCCGGTTGATTTTGGTTCTTTTGGGTTTTGGATCCATGTTTGGACCCTTGAATAAAAACTAGTGTTTTGCTTGCATTTTTAAGCGAAATGGGTTCTATTTTTGAAAAAAAAAATCCCCCTCATGGTCGGGGGGCGGGGGGGGCGCATGAATCGTGTATCCTTAAGTCATTTTGACCCATCTTAAGGTTTTGAGGTAATTATTTGTTTGGTGTGATTGCCTTGTTTTAAAAGCCTTGAAAAGTGTGGGATATCCATGCCTTTTTTAGCGTCTTTTTCTTGGGTTATGCATCTTGTTTCCCTTACATGGTGAGCTATTCAATCATTTTTTGGAAAGATTGTTTCCTTGTCTCCACTTTAGTTCAAAGAGAAGCTTGATTTTGTCCTTTTGCTATATTCACAAATTTGGATAACGTAAATATTCTTCTTACTTTATTTTGATCATTTGATATTTTTGGTCTTACCATCATAAGAAGAAGAAAGGCTTGTTTCATATTTGTGTGCATTTGAGTTAGATAAGATTGTTAAGTGCTTATCTTTGTCTTGAATTTGATTGGAAAAATTTGTGGAATATTTATTTCCATAGCTTAGATGTGTCTTTTTCAAGTGTAAAAAGATAGGAAATGGATTGGAATTATTGCATTTGGTGTTCATAAAAAGATCTCTTTTATTGCTTTGGGTTAGTTTTGGGTGCATCTTTTACTTCTTTCTGCATTTTGAAAGAACTAAAATTGCATTTGCATTGGGTTGTGCATTTGGGAAGAAAACATATCTCTCTCTCCTTGTTAAGTAGGACTTCATTGAAAGGAAGACTTGCATTTTCATATAGATTAGATTTGCATCTTGTTTAAATTGCAAGTCTTCACATCATGCATCCACTTAACCGCATAAGATAAAATTAACGCTAGCTTAGGTTAAAAACTTTTAGCAACTTGTGTGTTAAGTTAGAGACGTGTTCCGGCGTTGTTAAGCGTGGAAACTATCGTTATTTTTCAGCACTATATCACAGGGGTATTGTAGTCTTCCACGTACTTATCGGTATATCAAAGCTCTTTCACGTACCCACCAAGTACTATGTGCACTTGGCGTATCGAAAGGTGTTTCACGTACTCAGTAGTATATCGGAAGGTCTCTTGCCAAACGGTTGTGCATTAGACAACACCACTACGGATTTGAGCTCCCACATACCTTGAGTATATCAGGAGACACCATTAGGAATCCTGAAACCATTTGAGTTATCCATTTGGCCATCTTAACATTGCAATACACGGAGAACAACACTCGGGGAGATTACTACGCACACACTGTCCATGTAGTCAGGTATTCAGGCAAGGGTGAGGTCCCAATCCTCCTTGTCATGTTTTACTATTGGATCCTGTGGTATATAGAAATTTGTGATGTTTTGACAATCCTGTGAGGTTCCTAACTCTTTATCCACTCCTTTCACAAGTTTGCCTATTGCTTTTAGTTTTGAGTAGCGTTTCTTGTGCGTCGTAATTAGAAGGACTTATCAAGTTTAGATATGGAAACCTCTTCTGGGACCACTAATCAAGAGACCCCTTTTCAAGGGGTACCTTTTTCCTTTCCTCCAGTTGGAGATATTGGTCCTCCCTTTATTACCACTTTAAACCTTCCTGGATTAACCATAGGATTACCGATATGGTTATTCAACCCAATGATTCTGGTTGTACCCACTATATCAAATGTTAACTCTCCACCACGAGAGGGTCAACCCCAAAATGATCCTTCCCCTTCTTCCTTGGATGCATTTTTTTCCATTTCTTCTTCCTCGCCTGATCAAAGCAGTATTGTTAGTAATTGGGTGGATAAGAACAAGAAGAAAAGGAAGATAAATAAGAAGGATAAGAAAGAGATCAAGCGTCAACCATCTTCCTCTGATGGCACTCATTCTATGAGAACACCTCATAAACCCAAGTTCCCTTGCAAGCTTTTCAAGGGTGATCACCTTCTCAAGGATTGTCAAGGTCTTTCCTGTGTGTTAGAAGTGTGTGTTGATGTATATGTAACTTTGGAATGTATTTCACCTATGTATTTCATCTATGTATATTGTACTCCTATAAAGATGTTATTATTCCTCTATACGGAAGTGTCTTCATTTGTATTGACAAGTGTCGCAAGTGTCATAACTTGTCGATGGGTTATTAGACCACCATGTGTGGGGCCGGCCCTGATTAAGTTAAGCATGGGTTATTAGTCTAAGATAGACAAGTCGGCCCCACTGATTTATTGGGCAGTACAGGACAAGTATAAATAGAGATCGGGATATCTCTATTTGATCACTCATTACTAACTTCTATCTCTATCAAAAAGTGGTGCACTTGTGTGGAGGAGGATCATCTGCTAGGAGAATACTATCTCTTGTACTTTGGTTGTATCATTGCTCTCTCTATCTTTGAGGAAGTTGTCGGGTTTTTCACCTTTATGGCTTTCCCCAGTGAAACTCTGTGTGTCTATTGTCTCATGTGATTGCTTGGTGTGATTGATATGCATTGTTATACTTGATATGTTGTACATGTTATTCTCTCAGTAAAGATCCTAGAGTATATTGAATTAATGCTAAAAAATTAACATGGTATAAGAGCTAACCTAAGAAGAAGACATTGTGCAGTGGCAGAAACTAGGGTTTCTTGATTATTGGGGTTCTCTCCACATATTTTGGAAAAATAGTAAGGTATATTGACTCTACGCATCAAGGAGAATCTTTCTGTCCAATCAGAATTCAATTCTGGGCACTTTAATTTTTGGCCCTAAAATGTAGGGTTTCCACAAAAATAGGAATTTCTGAATTTTGAGGACATAGCTGGAAGCTCCTTGGAAACATCGAAGTTTAGAGATTTGGATCGAGATTTTTGGTTGGGTGAAGCTCTGGGAAACTCAAACCCTAATTCAGGGTCCTCCCCAGTGAATCTGGGAAGACTAAAAGGCATTTCTGAAGGGTGAAACTTTTCAGATCTCAAATTCTGAATATACCAGGATGATTAACTCATCAAGGCACATCTTATATCATTTTAGAAAGTTGAAATTCATATTTTGAATTTTAAGGGTTTCTCTGACAAACCCTAATCCGGGACCAGATCCAGTTTTCAGCAAATCAAGTGGTAAGACCTAAATCTTTTCTATTTCCATTTGAAGTACTCTTTAAAGATGTCTCACCACACCAAGCTTGAGGATAAGCTTGAAGGGGCTAATAACTTCTGAGCATGGAAGTATAGGATTGGGTTAATCTTGGAAGAAAATGAGTTGGACACTTATATAAGTGAAGAGGTCCCTGTCCCAGAGGGAGAACAGGCTAAGGCTCTTTACAAGAAGAACTTGGTCAAGGAAAAGAGGATCATTGTTGATTCTATCAAGGACCATCTCATTCCACATGTGTCATCTCTAACGACACCCAAGGCAATGTTTGACTCTTTGACCAAGTTGTTTGAAAGGAAGAACATAAATTGGAAGATGACTCTGTGGAACCAATTGAAAGGGGTAAAGATTCAAAATGGAGAGACCATTCAATCCTATTTCTCCAAGGTCTCTCAGATCAAGGAACAACTTGAAGCTGTGGATGAAATGGTGGAGAATGGTGAAATTGTCATGACCACTCTGAATGGCTTAACTAGGTCATGGGATTCCTTTATTCAAGGAATTTGTGGAAGAAGGAAGTTGATCTCCTTCAGTAGACTATTGTAGGAATGCTCTCAAGAAGAAGCAAGGTTTGTGGCATGAAAAGAAAAGATGGGGAATGGAGATCAAGCTCTCACAGCTCACACCAAGAAAGGGAAGATCAAAAGGGAGTCATCTCACAAAAGAAGACCTTCACACCACCATCATAAGAAAGATCTCAGATGCTTCACTTACGATGAGAAGGGACACTTTGTTGCAGATTGTCCCAAGAACAAAGGGGACAACAAAAACAACAACTTCAACAAGAAGAAGAAAAATAACAAAAGAAGATATCATGCTCATGCTGCTAAGGATGATGAACCACCAAAGAAGAAAGCTAGGGCAGAAAGTGATGACTCATCAAGTGAAGATGAATATGTTCTAATCTCTGCTCCCATAGGTACTATTTCTCATAGTTGTAATGATTGGCTTATTGACAGTGGGGCTTCCAAACACATGATTGGGTTTAAAAAATCCTTTGCTAATCTATCTGAACATGAGTCACCCCATAAGGTGAAACTTGGGGATTACTACCAATATCCCATCAAAGGAAGTGGTGAAGCCTCCTACAACCTAGACTCTGGGAAGTCCTTGAAGATGAAAGATGTGCTATATGTACTTGGGCTCAAGAAGAACTTACTCTCCATATATGCATTGGATGCAAAAGGCATCAGGGTTGCATTTGTAGATGGCAATGTTCTAATGTGGCCAAAAGGTAAAACTATTGATGATGCAGTAGTGATTGGAGAGCAAGAGGGAGGTTTGTATAAATTAAAGGGACAACCTGAACATGCCATGGTACATGAATCCATGGAGCTAAGTGAACTTTGGCATAGAAGGCTTGCACATGTGCACTATAGGGCACTACCAATTGCAAGTAAAGCAGTAGAGGGTCTTCTTGAAATCAAGACCAAGCATGAAGGTGTTTGCAAAGGCTGTGCAAAAGGAAAGAACATAAAGAAGGCATTTCCAAGCAGTGAAAGCAAATCAAAAGGAATCTTGGAAATTATCCACTCCGATGTATGTGGTCCAATGTCATCAAGTTCTCTGAGTGGGTATGTTTATTATGTCTCTTTCATTGATGACTTCTCCAAGAAGACTTGGGTTTATTTCTTAAAGAACAAAGATGAAGTGTTTGATAAGTTCAAGGAATTCAAAGCCTTGATGGAAAATCAAACTGATAAGAAGATAAAGACATTCAAATCCGACAATGGCGGAGAATTCACTTCAGGTGATTTCAAGAAACTATGTAGTGATTCAGGGATTAAGAGGGATTTGACTGCTCCCTACAATCCACAACAGAATGGAGTTGCAGAAAGGAAGAATAGAACAATCATGGAAGAAGCACAAGCAATGTTGCATGACCAGGATCTTCCTATGCATCTATGGGTAGAAGCAGCTAGGACAGCTGTATATGTGTAGAACAGAACACCTCACAAGATATTGGACAACAAGACACCAGAAGAGGTCTTCTCTGGTAAGAAGCTTGAAGTCAACCATCTCATAATATTTGGTTGTCCAGTATACACTCATGTTCCAAAGGAAAAGACGACAAAGCTAGATCCTTCAGGAAAGAAGGGCATCTTTGTGGGGTACAGTGAAAGCTCAAAGTCTTACAGAATATACTTTCCAGGGTTCAAGAAGATTGATGTCAGCAGGGATGTAACATTTGATGAAAACTCAGCCTTCATCAAATCAAGAAAGACACCTATTGAAGACCATGAAGAACCCAAGGAAAACAGATTTCAAGACATCACCATGACTGAATCAATTCCAGAAGTAGATCGTGAAGTTGAAGATCCACAAATACCTGTAGATCCACCTCGTGAGAATAACTCTCATAAGAGGAAACCTGCATGGGCGAGAGATCTCATTCAAGATGCAGAAAGATATGGCATTCCAGAAGAAGAACACAGAGAAAAGAAGAGAACTAGATCACATACCAGCTATGTTGCTTTACTTTGTGATATTATGAACAAAGAACCTTCCAGTTATGAAGAAGCAACGAAAAAGAAAGAATGGAAGGATGCCATTATCGAAGAATACCAATCGATCATGAAGAATGATGTTTGGGATGTAGTCCCAAGACCTGAAGGGAAGTCTATGGTGACTTCTAAGTGGATCTACAAGATCAAGCATGCTGCAGATGGCAGCATAGAGAAATACAAAGCAAGATTTGTAGCTCGTGGCTTCTCCCAGAAAGAAGGGATTGATTATGAAGAGACTTTTTCTCCTATAGCAAGGTACACTTCCATCAGATCACTACTTTCCCTGGCTACAGTGATGAAATGGAAGATACACCAGATGGATGTCAAGACAGCTTTCTTGAATGGTGTAGTCGAGGAGGAAGTGTATGTGGAGCAGCCACTCAGTTTTGAGACACATGACAGAGAATCATATGTGTGCAGGTTGAAGAAAGCCTTGTATGGCTTGAAACAAGCTCCTAGGACTTGGTATGGTAGGATAGATAGCTTTCTATCCAGTTTGGGCTTTACTAAGAGTAAAGTAGATTCCAACCTTTACTACAAGGTTGAGGAAGGAAATCTAGTGATACTACTTTTGTATTTGGATGACCTGTTTGTTACAGGAGAAGATGGTTTGGTTGCTGATACCAGGAGGAAGCTTACTGCCGAGTTCGAGATGAAGGACTTGGGGATGATGCACTATTTTCTAGGCATGGAGGTGTGGCAGAGTGCAGATGGGATCTTCCTTGGACAAGGGAAGTATGTAGTAGAGATCTTGAAGAGGTTCGAGATGATGGACTGCAAGGCCATGGCCACACCTATGGAATCGAACCTGAAGCTTCTGTGTGATGCTTCATTTTATCCGGTTGATGTCATTGTGTATCGTCAAATGATTGGGTCCTTGATGTACCTAATGAACATGAGACCAGATATTTGCTTTGTGGTGAACACATTGAGCCAGTTCTTGACGGAACCCAGAGGTGTTCACCTGGTTGCTGTAAAGCATATTATGAGGTACCTAAAGGGTACAATTGATTATGGCCTCAAGTATGATGTGAATCAAAAGTTTAACCTGCAGGGTTATGTTGATTCAGACTGGACACACAGTGCTGTAGATAGGAAGAGCACATCTAGGTGTTGCTTCAGCATGGGATCAGGTGTGATCTCTTGGTTTAGCAGGAAGCAGTCTTACGTAGCACTGAGTACAGCCGAGGCTGAGTATGTTGCCACATGTTCCGCTAGTTGTGAGGCAGTATGGCTCTTGAAGCTATTGTCTGAGTTATTTGATCTCCCGCTCGAGGCTACTGGTATCTTTTGTGACAACCAGGGTTGTGTGAAGATGTCTGAGAACCCGGTGTTCCATGAAAGGTCAAAGAACATAGAGATCAAATATCACTATATCAGGGATATGGTGCAGAGAGGAGCAGTGAAGCTCCTCTATGTTGCGATGGATGAGCAAGTTGCAGATGTGTTGACGAAGCCATTAGCCAGAGTGAAGTTTGAGTACTTCAGAGAGAGGCTTGGTGTTCTTCAGATTGATGACACTTCAAGGAAGAAGTGATGGACACATTTGCAGGAGCCATTCTGAGCATGGTGAGAGGAGGATCCTTCCATGGTTGCAGATGTAAGCGTTGGATGATGAGCATCAGGACGATGCTCTGGTTACTGCTCTATATATGCATCACGTTGGATGCTTGTTATGATCAGTTGGATCATGTATATGTATATGCATCATGTTGGATGCTTGGACCATGTATCTTTATATGTATCAGGTGGATACATTGTATGATCAGATGGATCATGTATCTATGTATGTATCAGGTTGATACATTGTATGCTCAAATGGATCATGTATATATGTATGTATCAGGTGGATACATTGTATGATCAAGTGGATTATGTATGATTATATGTATCAGGTAGATACTTGGTATGCATCAGGTGGATGCATTATATGATCAGGTTGATCATGGATGATGAGCTTCAGGATGTTTCTCTAGATGACATGCATCAGGACGATGCAGTGATGATGATCAGGTTGATCATGTGATGATGTACATCAGGATGATGTATGATGAGTATCAGGTTGATACTCTATGGTCGTGGACAGGTTGTGCAGATGAGCATATAAGTAGACCTGGGAGATTCGATAGGTAGAGCTGTGTGCTCGTAACAGTCTGGGATGCTCTTTCGAGGCATTGTCCTATGGCATATAAGTAGACCTGGGAGATTTGATAGGTTGGGCTGTGTGCTCGTAATAAGTCCTGGGATTCTCTTTCGAGGCATTACCATGACCACATGTAAGTAGACCTGGGAGATCCGATAGGTTGGGCCGTGTGCTCGTAATAAGTCCCGAGATTCTCTTTTGAGGCATTGTGGTAGGGGTCACATGTATCAAGTCTTGGAGATCTGGACAGGATGAAAAAGGCCTCAGATGCTCTTTAGAGATCTTGCTTATCAAGACACTCTTTTAAGGTTTTGTTACATTCACATGTAAGTGGACCTGGGAGATCTTGTCGGTCGTGCTTCGGCACATAAATGGTCCTGGGATACTCTTTCGAGGCATTGTGACACACATACTAAGTCCTGAGGATTCCACAGTATGGCCAATGATGATGAAGACCTGTAGGTGGTGGGCCTAAATCTAGTATGAAAAAGGACTGGCTCTGTAGAACTTCCTATGACGAGTAGATTGGAGATTGATTGAGATATCAACAGCAGTGACGATGACGATGATTTGAGGACGATGATTCGTTGATGATGATCCAGGGAACTAGACTTGTACTAGCAAATCTATGTTGAGAAATACCTTCCTAGTTAAGAGGGAGTGTTGATGTATATGTAACTTCGGAATGTATTTCACTTATGTATTTCATCTATGTATATTGTACTCCGATAGAGATGTTATTATTCCTCTATACGGAAGTGTCGTCATTTGTATTGACAAGTGTCGCAAGTGTCATAACTTGTCGATGGGTTATTAGACCACCATGTGTGGGGTCGGCCCTGATTAAGTTAACCATGGGTTATTAGGATAATCTAGACAAGTTGGCCCCACTTGTTTATTGGGTAGGATAGGACAAGTATAAATAGAGATCGAGAGATCTCTATTTGATCACTCATTACTCACTTCTATCTCTATCAGAAGTGGCGCACTTGTGTGGAGGAGGATCATCTGCTAGGAGAAGACTATCTCTTGTACTTTGGTTGTATCATTGCTCTCTCTATCTTTGAGGAAGTTGTGATGTTTTTCACCTTTATGGTTTTCCCTAGTGAAACTCTGTGTGTCTATTGTCTCATGTGATTTCTTGGTGTGATTGATATGCATTGTTATACTTGATATGTTGTACATGTTATTCTCTCAGTAAAGATCCTAGAGTATATTGAATTAATGCTAAAAAATTAACAGTGTGGTCTAAAAACCCCAAACCGCTTGTATCATCAACCTCTAACCATCATATTGATGACACTCCCTCGACCAGTGACCCATTGTTGAAGGGTATGAAGGGTGAAGTCCTATATCCCTGTTTTATATGCAAGGGTATGCACCGTACTTTCCTTTGTCCAAGCATGGATGAAGCTTCACAGTGGTTGGAATATATTACTATTCCTCAACAGGTGATTCCAACAAGCAATAGTAAATTTTCCCTCGACCCCCTGCTGGTTGACCAAGTGATCAATTCAGTCACACCTGCAATTGACCCCACTCTTAATTCCGAGAGTGAAGTGATCTAGTCGCTGTCATGTCTACTCGATCCCTCTCTTCCAGCAGAGAGGATCCGGACTGCAACTGTCACCTTGACATAGTCTTCATCTCATCCTACTCTCCCCAATGAGAGTGGATTGACAACCACTGATGTTCTTCTATTAAGTTCCGATCATGGTGGGAAAGATCCCGTTTCCACGGGACCCCCTCCAAGTACTGAGGTCATTTCATTTGATTGGAATGAGTTAACAGAATCTCGTCTTCCTTCGAGTATTCCTTTTCAAATATCAGTAGGATTTTCCAATAAAGAAATTTTTCATACGATAATTGATGAGGGAGCTTCTGTCAGTGTTTTATCCTCAACTGCTTGGTAAGCTATAGGTTCCCCTCATCTTGTTCCAGTAACTGAACAGATATTGTCTTTTAACCGAAGGCCTACTCGACCTTAGGGATCCTTCTTCAATTAACTATCACTTTGGGAGGTAAAACTATTTATATTGATGTCATGGTTGTCCAAGGTCCTTTAGATTTCAATATTCTCCTTGGACGTGATTATGTCTATGCTATGAGAGTTGTAGTGTCCACACTCTTCTGAGTGATGTATTTTCCCTATGATGGGAGGATTGTGGCCATTAATAAGCTTTCCTATGTGACACCCACTCATCACATGAGTCCTAGTCATCAAGCTTACCTAAATGTTCCACATGTTTTCATGGTTTCTTCCCCCTCGTGATGGGGGGCAGGTTTCCATCCCTAGGCATCATGTTGGAGTAGTTCCCCTAGCTTATTATGTTGGGGGGCACTTTACCAACCTCTGGTCAACATGTTGGGTAATTTCCAAGCAATGTTTACTTTTGGTTTTAAGCTTGCATAAAAATGAAACCAATTTCTCAAGAAAAGTTTACTTTTGGTTTTAAGCTTGTGTAAAAATGAAACCCATTTCCAAGCACAATTTACCTTTGGTTTTAAGCTTTCCCAAAAATAAAACCATTTCGTCAAGCAAAGTTTCTCTTTGATTTCAAGCTTGCATAAAAATGAAAACATTTCCTGAGCATAGTTCCCATTCTATGTCAAGCTCGTTAAAAAATGAAATAGATTCCTGCGAGCATAGTTCCCTTTATATGTCAAGCTCGTTAGAAAATGAAATAGGTTCCATGAGCATGGTTCTATTCTTTTGTCAAGCTCATTAAAAAATGAAACAACTCCTTTCCCTTTCAGTCGAGTCTTCTCGTAGACTTAGTACCTGAACCTTCTTTTCATCCGCCTATGCCTTAGGTGAATGAATTGAAGCTTGGGGGGCATGTCTTCAACCTCTAAAAGTTATTTTTAAGTCAACTCAATCTCCTCTCCACATCATGTTGGAGCTAATTCACTTACTTCTAGCAATCATGCTAGGGGCATGTACCAAACTTTGGTTTTCATGATGGGAAGAGTCCACCAATGGGAATATTTTCGAGCATACTTTCTTTTTTGGTTTTCGAGCTCATTAAACCATGAAAATAATCCCTAGCATAGTTCATTTTTTGTTACAAGCTAGTTAAAAAATGAAGCAGATATCATGAGCATTCTTCCAACCTATCTTCGAGCTCGTTAAAAACAATAAAATGGTTTGAGCTTACTTTTCACTTTTTTGTGCTCTAGCTAAAACATGAAAAGTGGTTTGAGCTTACTTTTCACTTTTTTGTGCTCTGGTTAAAACATGAAAAGTGGTTTGAGCTTACTTTTCACCTTTTCCGTGCTCTGGTTAAAACATGAAAAGTGGTTTGAGCTTACTTTTCACTTTTTCATGCTCTGGTTGAAACATGAAAAGTGGTTTGAGCTTAGTTTTTACTTTTTCATGCTTTGGTTAAAATATGAAAAAGATTTCGAGTGCTTTTGATACCATTATCGTTCTCGTTAAAAATTTGAGTAAAAAGGTGTGTCCAACGAGTATAGGTTTATCACTTTATCCGGCCTCACTAAACTATTTACGGAAAAGGAACTGTGCCGAGTTTACTTTTTTCCTTTGTTGTATTCGGTCACCAACCATGACAAAGTTGTTTATGGAGTCCACTTTAAGCTCTTTTCAGACTCCCTAAATAGGAAAAGATCGCCAAGCAAACTTGTTGCATTCACACTTGGTAAAGAATTTGAATGGTCGTCTTCTTTGTGATAGTTTACCCCTTTTTCGGACCAGGGGGCACTACTTACGAAAAAGGTATACTCCAGCCAATCATGACTGGAAGAGTCCTCTCCTGCGTTGTTTTACCCTTTTTTGGGAGATGAGGCTAACTTTACGAAAAAGGACCATTGGAGTCTTCTTTAGCTCTTTTCAAACTCTCTAAACATGAAATGACTACCGAGTTTACCTTCTGTGGACTCGTTAAACTTTTACATTGAAGGGCCCATCATGGGATGAACCCCTCCTATCCCAGGTTTGGAAAATATTTGGGATTGGACTCATCTATGAGACGAGCTATACCAAGGATCTGGTTACCCTCACCAAGCTCGTAACAAACACATGAGGCACTCATTGTTCATGATGGCGAAAAATGAAAGCTTTTGTGTCACGCCCTTTATCAGTGGAAGTACCTAGTCATTTCTTGAACATGGCACTCATTTGCATTTGCATACTGCACTTGGATCATCTGTTTGTCCTCAAGTTTCACCTACTTCCTGAGTCTTGCTACTCCTTTGAGTCATTCAAAGAACGCTTCCATCATCCGTTGCATTAGGAGTTGGTACCATAACTCGTCAAGTCAATACTGCCAAGCCATGCCATGCCCATGTTCAAGAATATTATCACTACTCATTATTTGCAGTCAGTACACCTTCCATCATGTCGGTCTACTCTGATTCAGTATTGCATGTTACTGTACCATCCGATCTGCTCTACACATCCTTTGTCGTGTTTCATGCCGATTATGGGGGATACATCATGGCCCTCCTTTGACATATTTGTCCTTGTTGACTTCAACACATTATCTGAGGATTGAATCTGGAAACCAACCAAGTACCTTGGTTTGCATGCCTCAATGGCAGGTTACCTCGCTTTCGACATGAGTTTACATCATTGACTCTTGATCGAAATATTTCGTCATGCATTCGACTTCAACTCATTCATTCACGCTTGATGATATGTCCTGTGACACCTTGGGGATCATTGACATTAATGGTGATTTCCCTCGCACTTGTTAACAGTATACATAAATGACCGATAATCAAGTGGTTTCTACCATGTTCGACCTCAAGACATTTGTAATCACATGGATAGATTCGTATCATTGCGGGTTCGGCTTGAAGACCCTCGGAGTCATGTTTTACCCAGGCTGCGATGGAGATTGTTTTGAGTCATTTTGCACGGATCCACATTTGTATTGGTCATGGGTGTGTTATCATCTCATCATGGATCTACACTTGTATCTAGTAGCCATGATTGTGTTCAGTCGGTCATTACTACCATGGATTTGCATTGTATTGGTCGGCAACTATGTTGTACGTCATGTGAGACTATGTACTCAGAGTCAGTTGTACTATAGCAGCATTCTTCGTCGGACAAGTCCATTTCCATTCCTTCTGTCAAAGCATTTTACCTGTCCATTTCAACAACTTCATGCTTTGGGGGGCATTCTGTTACACTTAAATCTTGCTATCCTAAGACTCAGTGTAAACATCCCTAAAGTTTCCTTGACTAATCCATTAACTTGGAAGAGATGCAAACCTTATCATACTAGGGTTTTAGAGGTTGTCATAGGTTGTCCTCATACAACTTGCGATGTCACAGCTTGTCCTATTACAGAATGCGACGATGTCAGTTAATGGAAAAAAATAGCTCCTTCGAACCCATTCTCGAAACTAGCTGACATGGATCCCTATCCCTAACCTTTTGGGAGACCTGGAATTCGTTTCCTAACCTCTTAGAAGGATCCCCTATCTCTCTCCTATCATATCTCAACCTACTCTATCCACTTAGTCCTATAAGAGTGAGCCTCATTCCCATTCCAAAGGGAGGAAATCTATCGTACTCTTATGCTGGTGAAATTAGTTCAGTAGATTCAACACTCTAGCTTTGGAGATAGCTACTTCTCTCTAGGAGCTTTGGCATGGCTTGTCGAAAGGAGCTTGTAACATTGAGGCGTTCGTTGTAATCCTCTTTTCTATTATACTCCCCACTTTTCATACAATTAATATAATTGCTTTCCATAAATGTTGTCGCATTGGTAATATTTAGAGTTTTCCTCCTTAACTATTAGCTTAGATAATTCATATGAAATGTATGCTTTCACTATTTGTGGTCTTTTATATGTTCAACAGGGTCTTGCAGCTTAAGATCTAACAACACTGGAGCATTGGATCAATGAAGAAGAAAGGGATCTGCAAATCTGAGGTAGACAATCTACTCTTTCATTTGCACTTATATTTGATCTAAGAAAGTGTATTGTATTCTGTCCTATTTGTTCTAGTCTTACGTTGAGTCTAGGGAGATCAGGCCTTGAGTCCACTCTCGGTAGATTGTCCGTCAAACAGAGACCCTGGTTGTAATCCTGTCAATGTGTTTTTTTGTCCATTGGTTGAAAATTGCATCCAAAGTTCAGCAAAATCCCATAAGATGGGGCCAAGTGTGCGTAGCCATTAAGCACCCAAAACCACATCACATCCGCCTAAGGTCAAGGAAAACATGTCAGAGCGCAGGTTATAATCTCCCATAGAGATACGCACATTGTGACACTTCCCTTTGCAAGGTAAGGTGCCCCCATTGGAAACCATGACTTCAAAGTTGGAGCAAGGATGGACAAAACAATCAGCCTACTTGGCAATCTGAGGGTCAATGAAGTTATGAGTGCTACCAAAATCAATGAGTATTGTAAGAGGAAGCTTCTTGAAGTAACCCCTGACCGACATTGTTTGGGGGGTGGTTATTCTGGCTAAAGCATGGAGGGATATCTCTGGGTGGTCTTCCTGAGACGGAGGGTCAATAGGTGGCTCCTGAATGTTGACCTGCTCATCTATTGTATCTGAAGATTCTTCACCAATTTTAGAGGCAGGCAGAGAATCCACATACAAGAGATAGAGATTTTGTTCAACACATCTATGTACCCGAGTGAATTTCTCATCACAATTATAACAAAGCCCTTTTTCTCTGCGTGCCCACATCTCTATTTCAGACAAATGCTTGATAGGAGTTGGTCGAGGAGCTGGTGGAATGGGAGGTCGTTGAGAACCCATATTTATGAAGGGAACAAAAGTGGGTTTGGAGCATTGTTGGGCTGCAATCTTGTCTTCTGCCTACTTAGCCAACCCCAGGGCTTACATCATTGTGTTGGGACTAAACATTTTGACCTCAGAGCGGATTGCATCCTTTAGACAACTGATAAAACAACTCCTATAGAATTCATCAAGCAATCCTTTGGTGTGGTTGGCTAGTTTCTCAAATTCGGTTTGATACTCTCTCACAGTGCCAATTTGGCGAAGTTTAGTGAGGGCTCCTGTGAAGTCATCAAAAGCACTAGGACGAAATCATTGCAAGAGGAGTTGGAAAAAATCTGTCCATTTTGGCTCTTCATGAGCCTTGATGTACCAACGGTACCATTGAAGAGCTTCCTGTTCCAAATGAAAGGATGCAAGTGGAACTTTGGTGACATCAAAAGTATTATGCAGACTAAAATATTTTTCTGCTCGATAGATCTATCTATTTGGGTCAGTACCATTGAAGTGAGGAAAATAAAGCTTTGGACCATGGAAATTGCTGGAAGAAGAGAACCCATTGTTTGAAGAAGAATCTGACTATTGTTTATTGTTCATGGTTGAATGATCAAGATGGAGGCCGAGAATATTTTCATCCAAATCCTGGAGTTTGGTTTTGAGGGCTGTAAGTTCTTCCTCCATGGTTTTTGCTCCTACACAGGTGACAACCATAACCAGGAGTTGTTTTTTTGAGTGGGTAGAAAAACAAAAACAGAAACTGTTTTAGTAAAGGAAAATCTGGATTTGGGAAAAAATCGGATGGGTAATTTGGGTTTAACTAGGTTTTGGACACTTTCGAATAGACACATGTAACATTCCCAAAAATTCACTAAAATTTAAAATTTTTCAAGTAGCATTAAAAGCTTGTATTTGCTACGCAGAATTATTGTTAGTGCTAACTTTAACAAATCTAAACAATCATCAATTAGTTTCAATGATGACATCTTCTATTAATGATAGTCAGTGGTTAAAGTTTTACGATACTTATAGCTAACGACGATTTTCGTAACTGCTTGTTAGCCTATCTCACTGTATGATAGTTACTTAATGTTGAAGAATCCTTGAATGTCATTCATATGTCAGAATGTTTATTTATTACATTAGGTTGTTAATGTTGAAACATGAATTGACTTCGTCATTAATTATTCTATGATATAAATGATTCTAGAGACTAACTGATTGTTTCAATGTAATGAAGGGGTCCTTATATATGCCTTGAGGCTTACTTAGCTATTGGTAGCTAACGCTCTTCACTTCACTTCTTATTTGCAGATTACCGGTAAGAATGAGATTTCAACTGACACATCCTCGATGTATTTCAATTTGGAACTGTTTGTACAATGTTTAACCTTCGATCTTAATTACGAGAGTGTAGAGATCTTTAACCTGTGCTAGGGTAAGACCTCCCCTAGCTAAGAGTATCATAGTCAGGATTTTAATCATTTGAATATCAGTCATAAGCATATGTTTTATGCTTAAATTCATTATCCGGTTTCAATGGAATACTATACATTTACTAAACTTCCGCTATAGTTTAACATTGTTTCTCAAATGTTAATTAAAGGTGAGTTGTATGTATTAATAGTTTGATTATAAACCAACCATGGTTTGCTATGCATACCTCTTTTACAAGGAAAATGGCACTATCTTTAACTATCTTTTTGCATTAACCAAAGGTGGAAATTCTTCCTATCCATATTATTTATTATAATATAGATATAAGTGTTTGTACTATAAACATACATTTTATATGATTTACATTGTTTATCCAAGGTAATAGTGATATAGTCTATTTGTTAGATAGTATACACTATATGATTTTATACGTTGAACTATATGCATATGCTTTTCATACTTTACACTTGTATCCCAACATTATTGTGATATAAATTATTGATTGAATAGTACACACTATATGGTATTGAACTATACCCTAACTATATGTATACGGCCAAAATGCATACAATCCAAACGTTGTAAACTATGCTAAAGGTGTGAACTATAATCTTAACAAGTGTAAACTAAGCACTTCATGTTATATGGCGTGAAATACGACACTAACATGTAATGGAAAATTCGTTGGCAGGATTACTGGCTCGTAGCTTTAGTTTTAAATGTTATTTATTAGAGTTTGGTGGATCATAAAATGTCTACCCTCATGGCCAGCTCTACACCATCGATCTAGTAGGTGATCTTGGGTTTTGGGATAAACCCTAACCTGGAATTGAAATCCCATCACTTTTCATGAATCAGTTCATTTGTAAGTTTTGTGGGAGAGGCCGACAACTCTACGATTTTCTAGGGTTTGAGAAAGCATGGAAACAGTCTCTCCCGGGGTTTCATTTCTGAGACCCTGTACTCAGTAGCATGTTAACATTCATAATATAAGTGCCGAGATCTTCATAGATTTTACAGGCTTGAAATTTGGAGCATGCGGTTGTTGTAATACAATGATTGTAAGAACCCTTTTGTTGGTTCGATGGTGAAGCTTGGCTTATCAGAGTTTGACTATAACTGTCCGGAGTTTTTAAGGTTCAGACACAAAGGTAAAATACTTTGATAACATCGTACAGTTTTTAACTTCTATTATCATGGATGCATTTTAATAAATGAACTAACTCAAAATCATTATTGTTTTTGGTTGAAAGGTGAACAGGTTGCTTCTTGTCACGATTTCTTGGGAGATAAACTCGTGGACGAAATCTATGCTGCCTATCTCTACGGTAAGCCTCGGTGGTTCTTTGGCTCACCACAATGTGACTCTGTAATGAATAAATGGTGAAAACAAAGGAATTGCTGCCATTTTGTAATCCTTCGTCAATTCACAGTTTTGAGAATAACTCATGATAGAGTTTTACTGTTGGCATTATGCACAGTTTTGTATGCCGAAGGGCAAGGATTGGAGAGTTTTGTTCCCAAGCTTTTTGAGCTCTCGTTGGTTTCCCAACGATTTCCCTTTGAAACTAAAAGTGTATAAAGTTTTCTATGGATTTTAAATAATGTTTTGTTTTTAAAATTGTTCGTAGATGATGGCCATAATCCTGGGCTTAATACTCTGTCATAATGATTACCATGTATTGATGAGTTTGTGGCTATGCTAAGGGTTGAACCTTCAACCCTGTTCTGCATTACTTTCTTTCGTAGTGTTATACGAATAATTTTTAAAAGTTTTTACAATGTTAAAAGATGTATGGAAGTACCGAGCCCGAAGAATTACTCTCAGCAGTCTTTGTTATTAAAGGAATTTGATGCTTGATTAATTATTAATTTTGGGCAAAGCCCGTCGATATTGGCGGATAAATGAATTGTTTTGCTTTAAAATTGTTTGTATTTAAAGACCGTGAGCCTGAGTTTTGATACTCTGCCAAGATGATTACTGTGTTTTCCTTTTAACTTGTGTCCTACTAAGGGTTTCGAACCTTGCACGAATAAAAAGGTGAAACCCTTATAGGTTGTAATATTGTATTTATATAGATGTAGTTTTACAGGGCGAATCCTTAGGGTATCGAACCTGGTCTTATATCTGAAGCATTGTTTGGTTTTGACAAATGAGAAGTTTACTTCGTAATGCTAAATGAAGCTTACGCTCAGGGTTTGAACCTTGGAACACTCGACAGATTTATTAATTGTTAAAATATCCTATTTTAGATAATTAAATTCGTATTTGTAATACAGTGATAATATGTCATAATACCAATAATATGTAATAATGTTTTTTTTTTAAAGTATGATTACTATTTCTTTTGTTGATGTATTAAACTTTGTTTTGGCTATAAAAGACTTGCACTATGAATTTTGATACTATTAGGGTTTATGATACATAATATATAATGTTTTACAGGATTTTTATATGAGAAGTTAAAGCTAAAAAATATGTGTTAATTGTTTTCTGAAAAGAAGGGTTTAAACCATAAATAAAACTTAGGTTTTGGACAGAGGGCAAGAGAATACTTAAATATTATTACTTCAGTTACTATGAAATATCTGCTATTAAATTCTATTTAATAGGTTACGCTATGTTTTTCTATGTATAATACATAATATATTTTTATTGCAAAATAAACATAAATATAGAACAAAGACATAACAGATTTTATTTGTGAAAAGAATTCAATCATCTCTATTCTTTGCATATCATTATTCACATCTATTTTAAATACTCTTCCTTGTACTAGAGTACGGCATTGAAATAGTGCGTGGAAAAATGCAGGGAAGCATTATTACTCTATCATTCATATTTAATCATAATTGTTAACTATCCATTTAACATTGAAACCTAACTGATATATGGATTTTCAAAGTAGATAAATTTACAGAAGTAAAACATTTATCAGCAGTCTAAGATACTTAGAAATAGAAAACATAATACATTCAGATCATTCATATACGTTGACAAAAAATAAATAAGATAACACAATTTGAACCTGATAACTGTAGAACAGACAAACAGCTAAAGGAGCCTGTTCCACCCAACCATCTCTTGAAGACAACCAAGTTACTTGCCTTTGGACCCTCGAGCCTGTTCACTGAACCACTAGGATGAAGATGTTGTGTGGATAAATTAAATAAATTCCTTTGCAACTCAGCAATAGCACTTGACAGTAGTACTTCCTGCTTTTAGCAATATTGAACTTAGCAATGTGGTTGCACTAGTTCAGAATGTAGTCTTAGTTCACTCAATCACTTCTAACCTTCCCCTCATCAAATGTCTTGTGCTCTCTTCTTTTTCTGATTAAGAAATTATCATAAGGTAAGAATGAACAACCTCCTACTGAATTTGATGGGTAGATACGTAGCATGCCTAGGTCTTTGGTCAGTTTTATTTAGTAAATGAGCCACCTGCTTAGTTCCACTTTCTTTGGGGACATGACCATAAAAGTAGGGAAGTTTCCCCTGCAACAGTTACAAGTGAGTTGAGGATACTGCCAAGTGTCAGTTTTCTCTCCACCCTAGTCCATTCCTCCTAGTGGGTCAGTAAACACTCATTCAACAGTCTCCTTTGGATATTTGTCTCCAATTTTTATTTATTAATAATAAAATATTCAAAGTAATTAATTACAGTCATCTTTGACCCCACTTGGTCAATAGTCATAAAAATTTACAATAAAAATAAAACATAATGTTTCCTTCATGACATAAAATGTCTAGAACTTGGGTATGTGACAACATGGAAGCAGAAAAGTAGGATTTCAGAAGCGAGGTGAAGCAATGAGAGAATTTGGAAGAGAGGGACAAAGAAGTAGAATAATGAAATGAACATTGTGGTAAAATTTGAAGGCGAGTGGGTGAAAATCAAAGAAGTTATAGCAAACCCTAAAAATAGAAAAATGTGGGATTTCTAGCTTTGGGAAGTGGAATTTGGGATAGGGTCCTCAAGAATGAAATATGCAGAATGGGATTGCAGGGGCATTAGGGAAGTTTCAAGGGAAACGAAGTTAAAACAAGGGAGATATGGCGAAAAAACAGAAGGGATCAGAAACAGATGGATCTGCAATGATGCGGAAGGGATAAAAAACAGATGGATCTGCAACGGTGCGGAATGGATCGGAAACATATGGATCCGCAACGGGGCGGAAGTGATCGAAAACAGATGGATCTGCAATGACACAGAGGGTATCAACAACAGATGGATCTGAAACTATGTGGAAGTGATTGACAACAGTTCTGGACAAAGGAAATCTGCGATTTATCAGCTGAAAATAGATATGGACCCCAGGTATGCTCGGTTTCCTAATGGTTCAGGGCATTTACTCGGCCACCAATGCTGTATGACGGCTTGTGTATTGGGGCAGTACCCCTCACTCCATGACTCAGGTAGAACTGATAACCGCTTTGCCACAAACGATAGCTCTTGGTTTACCTCACGAGTGGGAACTAGTCAATAAGGTGGGGGTCATTGCCCTTTTCCCTGGCAGGTCCTCTCAATGGGCCAGCTACTTTAGGGTTCCTGTGGTACTCCTCACAATGAGTTTTAAGGCTTATGCCCAATTACTTCCCATAGTTAATCAGATAGCGATTATTCCCAGATCCAAACCTGCAACAAATGCGAAAAAAAATTTGGCAGAAATTTCACCCAACGAGCCCAAGAAAGTGCTCTGATACTAGATGTGAGGAACCCGCAACAATTAATTGATAAAATGCACAATATATGAGATCACAAAATATTTTATTGATCACGGTCCACTTGGAGGGGGAAACCTCCTTTGATCAGGCTCAATACAAATAACTTCACGGTGCCTTCCTTGGCCTCAACACACACTTATATACTAATTCTATGCCCAATACTATGGGTCAATACCATGGGACATATAATACTACGAGACAAATTACAAAGCATATGCATCCAATATTATGGGTCAGTATGATGGGATAATACAAACTATGGATCAAAAAATACTAAGGGATGACTTACAAAGCATATGCGTCTGTTGGAGGGGCCTAGGTCGGCCTATCGACTAGGCCATCCGCTCGACCACTTTGAAGTATATGTCGACAGGTCACGTCGACTAGTATAGGTCGGGTCGGTCGGTTAGATCGATAGACGGTTATGGAACTATGTTGAAAGTATATATATATATAGGATGTTGAGCCGATGTACTAGTTAGATTGGTTCTATGTTGTATTATGCTCTTGCTGGTTAATACAAAGGCTTATGCTTCTCTCTCTCTGTCTCATCTCTTGTATATGCATCATTGTGTATGTGTTATACCTCAATATTACACATTATGTATGTGTCGTATCCTTGCACTAGCGACCTAAATGACAGTTTCCCTTAAAGATCATCTGAACATCCAAAGTGAAAAACACTGACTGAACACTGAAAGCAAAACCTTTTTTTTGCCATTTGCCAACCCAACTTAGCCCTGTTTGTGAGCACTACCGCTCCTTGCATATCTACAGGGGCACAATAGTCAGCACTACCGCACGTTGCTCCTTCTCTGGGGCGCAGTACTACCACGTTATGCTCAGTTATAGGGGCGTGGTAGTTTGAAATTAGCCTTTTTGCCTTGGACTTTGGGATCTCAACCTTTGAGGAGATTTTATTGGGATTACCACCTTTGGTTCAATCCTAACTCCTTCTTTGTTTAGTTGGCTTGATCCACTAAACCCTCCATAGATCCACACTTCTCTCTTATTGGTTAACCTTCCCATGTGCTATAAGAGAGAAGCTTTCCATGGGCCAAAAGGAGGACTTTTTGGGCATCCAACCTATGATCTTTAGACTTCTGCAGAGATAGCTAGAGGAAGCACTTGGAACCGGAGGATTGGCTTGGACATCAAGCATCCTTTGTAAGCACTTTTCAAGCTTCTTAATAAGATAACTTGTCTTGTTTTTCCCATTTCATGTGTATTGTATAAATCGTTGATATGAAATGTATCTATTTTAGATTTGAACTTAATGTTTGCTTCAAGGTATTTGGAAGATCGCGTGCTTGTCCTTTGTTTGATTTCAACAGGTTCTACATTGGATTTTTGGGATCAAGAGCTAGAATCGGGACAAACGTCGAATTGGAAGGTGAGTTACTAAACCTATGATCCTATGAGTCTTGCAAGGGTGATGTTGGAGAGATTGGAAGGAGGTGCTGCTACTTTGGACATCAAGGTATAACATTGTAATCAGCTTCTTTTGGATTTCTTATCATTAATATAACTTAGCCTATTCCTCTCATTTTCATGTCTTTAATGATGAATGCATGGAATTTTCTATGTTTTGATAGTTAGATCTTTGTTTATACATATATTGCTTTGGAGAAAGTAATGTATTTCCTTTGTGAACAGGTTCATAAGTCCATAATCAAAGGCTAGAGCTGGAGAAACTTAGGAGCAGCAATGAAAACCATCAAAGTAAGGTACGCCATCTACTTGCTTTGTATTTCCATAGCTTGTTAGCTTATGTGTGAGCTAGATCTAGGAGGACTATAGTGTCTATTTGTTTCATCTTTGTCTTGGGTAGGAAACTAGGGGCCTTTTCTAATCCCAAGGGGATATCTACCTATCCGTAAGGAGAAAATCTCACAACAGAAACTGGCGACTCCATTGGGGAATTGAATCCATTTTCTTTGCTTGTGAATTTTTCTTTCAATTTCACTCATTGATTGTAAGAATTGGGTTCTTTTACCCTCATTCACTTCCCTGTTCTCTGCATTCAGACTTCTGTTACAGATCAGTAAGTCCTCTGGGTTGGAAAACCCTCGAAAAGTCAAAATCTTTTCTTAAATTTACGCCTTTTCCCCCCTGTTTAGACACTACCGCACCCCCGTTACTGCCTACAGAGTGGTAGTACCACGCCTTAACCACTGTCTAGAGTGCGGTAGTCTATCAGTACCGCTTCCAGGTTTCCTGCATGCCCACACTAGTTCCTGGAAAGTGTTTTTATTTGGTTTGTTTGGTTATTTTTGGGTCTTTTCGAGATTTGGATCCATGTTGGCCCTTTGAGTAAACACTAGTGTTTTGCTTGCATTTTTAAGCGAAATGGGTTCTATTTTTGAAAAAAAAATTCCCCCTCATGGCTGGGGGGTGCCATGAATCATGCATCCTACATTCGTTTTGACCCATATTAAGGTTTTGAGATCATTTTTTGGTTTGGTGTGTTTGGATTGCTTGGCATCTTATTTCCTTTACATCCTATCTAATGATTGTTGGGAAAGATTGATTCCTTGTCTCCGCTTTAGTCCAAAGAGAAGCTTGGTTTTGTCACTCTTTTGCTATATTCACAAAACTGGAAAAAATATATGTTCTTCTTGCTTTAGTTTGATCATTTGCAATTATTGGTTTCAAATTCATAAGAAGAAGAAAGGCTTGTTTCAGATTCGTGTACATTCGAGTTAAAGATAAAATTGTTGAGTGCTTTTTTTTTGTCCTCCATCTAATTGGAAACATTTGTAGAATCTTTCTTTCCGTAGCTTGGATGTGTCTTTTTCAAGTGTGAAAAGATAAGAAATGGATTAGAATCATTACGTTTGGTGTTCATATGAAGAAATTTTTCATTGCTTTGGGTTAGTTTTGGGTACATATTTTACTTCTTTCTATCATTTTGAAAAGAAATAAAATTGCATGTGCATTGGGTTGTACATATTGGGAACGGAAAGAATTCTTCCTTACTTTAGCTAGTGTTCATCGAATAGAAAGGCTCATTTCGATTCATTCTCATTTGCATGGTTTGGGTCGTCACAACATCACCAAGTTTCACGTCCATTTACTCGATTGAGTAATACAACCACTAAAATTAATCTCCCTAACTAAACACACCATAACCTCACTTGAGGAAATCAAAAGAACTTGGTAGTTAGGTAGGACACCGGGGATAGGAATCCAAATAATTCCCCCTTGTCGTTATCATCTGAGACATAGTCATTGTCCTCTAGGGTACTAAAATCCTCTAGTATTTGTTGACATGGTCATACACCAGTTTGTGGAGGGGCCTCCTATTGTTTTAAACAACAGGGGTTAAACCGCCGCGAGATCGAGAACCAGACGGACTCTGTGGAATGCTGCACTCCGCTTAGCCTGAAGGAAACATCAATCATTGTCTTCCTTGTGTTATACAGCCACCATACTGATAATACAAGGGTGATAAGGCAGAAGCACCGAAAACCTTTTCCAACATGTCATGAATGAGGTAGCTTAGTGACTTTTCTTCTAGGGCTCTTTACCCAGGATCCCTTTCGGTAGAGGGATATCCTTCCATTATTGGTCTCTCATTTTGTATTGTTCGACTTGGATTTCATCACCTTGCGAAGGATACAATTTGTTGAGGTCTCCAGCCCTTAGTTAGGAGATTTTTCTTGCTATCTTGTAGAGGGTCTTTTTCTTTGTAGGGATGCTTGTTGGCATTTTGTCCATTTTGTTGTACAGCTCGCTTACTGTGGTAGCGGCCTTAGTATAGTTTTTTGAGCTTGCTCTTTTGGCCTGTGAGCCTTGTCTTTTCCTAGCTCCCCTTTCGCACACTCGGTTTCCTGAGGGTTTTTGAGTTCTTTTTAACAAGACTTAGTCTACATCACTTAGTTTTGTTTCATAGAGAATCTACCTCCATGCACCCATGCTCCTTCTGGGACTGCCAATCCGGAGACCCCTTTTCAAGGGGTACCTTTTACTTTTCCTCCAGTTGGAGATATTGGTCCTCCCTTTATTGCCACGTTAAATCTTCCTGGATTAACCATAGGATTACCGGTATGGTTATTCAATCTGGTAATTCCGATTGCACCCAATGTTTCGAATGTTAATTCTCCACCATGAGAGAGTCAATCCCAAACTAATCCTTCCCCTTATTCGTCGGATGAATCTTCTTCTATTCCTTCTTCCTCGCCTGATCAAAGAAATAGTGTTAGTAATCGGGAGGATAAGAAGAAGAAGAAAAGGAAAGTTAAGAAGAAGAAGGATAAGGAAGAGACCAAGCGTAAACCAGTTGCCTCTAATGGCACTCGTTCTATGAAAACACCTTGTAAGCCCAAGTTCCCTTGCAAACTATGTAAGGGTGATCACCTTCTCAAGGATTGCCCCGGTCTTTCCCGTGTATCGGAAGTGTGGTCTAAAAACCCCAAACCATTTGTATCATCAACCTCTAACCATCATGTTGATGAAACTCCCTCAACCAGTGACCCCTTGGTGAAGGGTTGGAAGGGTAAAGTCCTATATCCCTGTTTGATATGCAAGGGTATGCACTGTACTTTCCTTTGTCCAAGCATGGATGAAGCTTCGCGGTGGTTGGAAGATATTACTAGTTCTCAACCAGTGCTTCCAACAAACGATAGTAAGTTGTCCCTTGACTCCTCGCTGGTTGACCAAGTCATTAATTTATTTTCATTTGCAATTGATCCCACTCTCCCTTCCGAGAGTGAAGTGATCGAGTCGCTGTCATCTCCACCCAATCCCACTCTTTCATTGAAGAAAGTCTAGACTAAAGCAATCATCTTGACATAATCTTTGTCTCATTCTTATCTTCCAAGCGAGAGTGAATTGGAAACCACTGATGTTTTCCTTATTGGTTCAAAATGTCCTCGGCAAGGGGAAACCCTATCCGTTTCCGTGAGACCCCCTCCATGTACTGAAGTTATTTCCTTTGATTGGAATGGTCTAACAGAATCTCATCTTCCTTCGAGTGTTCCTTTTCAGATATCTGTAGGAGTTTTCGATAAGGAAATATTTCACATCATAGTGGATGAGGGAGCTTCTGTTAGTATTTTATCCTCAACTGCTTGGAAAGCCTTAGGTTCTCCTCAGCTTGTGCCTGTCACTGACCAGATACTGACTTTCAATAGAAGGCCTACTGGACCTTTAGGGTCCCTTCCTCAGTTACCTATCACTTTGGGAGGGAAAACTATCTGTATTGATGTCATGGTCGTCCAAGGTCCCTTAGATTTCAATCTACTCCTTGGACGTGATTGCGTCTATGCAATGAAGGATGTAGTGTCCTCACTCTTTTGAGTGATGTATTTTCCCCATCATGGGAATGTTGTGACCATCGATCAGCTTTCCTTTGTAACACCCACTCATCGCATGAATCCTAGTCACCAGACTTCCCTAAATGTTCCACATGTTTTAGTGGTTTCTTCCCCCTAAGGGGGGGACGTTGGAGCAAAGTTCTATTCTGGTGTCAAGCTCGTTAAAAAATGAAACCATTTTCTCAAGCATAGTTTACTTTTGGTTTTAAGCTTGTGTAAAAATGAAACCAACCATCATTTCAAGCATAGTTTACTTTTGGTTTTAAGCTTGTGTAAAAATGAAACCAACCATCATTACAAGCATAGTTTACTTTGGTTTTAAGCTTGTGTAAAAATGAAACCAATCATCATTTTGAGCAGAGTTCCCTTTATGTGTCAAGCTCGTTAAAAAATGAAACAGGTCACCATGAGCATAGTTCCCTTTCTATGTCAAGCTCGTTAAAAAATGAAATAGGTTCCTATGAGCATAGTTTATTCTTTGTTTCAAGCTCGTTAAAAAATGAAACCGACCCTCAAGCACAGTTTACCGTTGGTTTTGAGCTTGTGTAAAAATGAAATCAATCCCAAGCATAGTTTACTTTCAGTTTCAAGCTTGCATAAAAATGAAACTACCTTCGAGCATAATTTCTTTCTGTTTTAAGCTCATTAAAAAATAAAAAGGACCCTTTCAAGCATTGTTATTATCTATTTTCAAACTTGTGTAAAAATGAAATAGATCTCCCTTCCATTTGATCGAGTCTCTCGCTAGAGTTAGGATTTGAACCTTCATTTCATCTGCCTGGGTCACTTGGTCCTAGTTCTCCCTACCCCCCCTGGTGAACACATTCGGATTAGTATCCAGGATTTTTGGGTAAGGAAGAAGAGTAGTTAGATGAAACGAAGCTTGGGGGGCATGTTTAGCCATTAGCAATCATGCCGGGGGCATTTACCAACCTCTGGTCATCATGTTGGGAAGGAACCCATCAATGGGCCTTAACCTTGAGTAGAGTTTACCTTTGGCTTCAAGCTCGTTAAAAAAAAAAATGAAACCAGTAAATTGAGCAAATTTCTATTCTTGTGTCAAGCTCGTTAAAAAATGAAACATATCCTTTCCCTTTGAGTCGAGTCTCCTCGTAGACTTAGTACCTAAATCTTATTTTCACCTGCCTATACCTTAAACGAATGAAATGAAGCTTGGGGTACTGTCTTCAACCTCTGGAAGTTACGTTGAAGTCAACTCGATTGCCTCTCCACACCACGTTGGAGCTAAGTCACTTACTTCTAGCAATCATGCTGGGGGCATGTACCAACCTTTGGATTTCATGACGGGAAGAAGTTCACCATTGGGAACATTGTCGAGCATACTTTCCTTTTTAGGTTTCAAGCTCATTAAACCATGAAAATTATCCTGAGCATAGTTCATTTTCTGTTACAAGCTCGTTAAAAAATGAAGCAGACATCATGAGCATTCTTCCAACCTATCTTCGAGCTCGTTAAAAATAGTAAGATGGTATTTGAGCTTACTTTTCACTTTTTTCGTGCTCTGGTTAAAAATATGAAAAGTGGTTTGAGCTAAGTTTTTACTTTTTTGTGCTCTGGTTCAAATATGAAAAAGATTCTAAGTGCTTTTGATACCATTGTCGTGCTCGTTAAAAATTGAGCAAAAAGGTGTGTCTAACGAGTATAGGTTTATCACTTTATCCGGCCTCGTTAGACTATTTACGGAAAAGGAACTGTGCCGAGTTTACTTTTCCTTTGTCGTACATGGTCATCAACCATGACAAAGTTGTACATGGAGTCTTCTTTAAGCTCTTTTCAGACTCCCTAAATAGGAAAATATTGCCAAGCGAACTTGATGCTTTCATGCTTGTAAAAGCATTTGAATGATCGTCTCCCTAGTGATATTTTACCCTTTTTTCGGACTAGGGGGCACTACTTACGGAAAAGGAATACTCCAGCCAATCATGACTGGAAGAGTCCTCTCCAGCGTTGTTTTACCCTTTTTCGGGCAATGAGGCTAACTCTACGAAAAAGGACCGTTGGAGTCTTCTTTAGTTCTTTTCGGACTCTCGAAACATGAAATGACGACTGAGTTTTCCTTCCCTGGACTCGTTAAAATTTAACATCGAAGGGCCCACTTTGGGACGAACCCCTCCTTTCTCAGGTTCGAAAAACATGTGAGATTGGACTCATCTATGAGATGAGCTATACCGAGCATCTGTTATCCTCCTCAAGCTCATAAAACAACAAAGAGGTACTCGTCTATCATGTCGGGGGAAAATGGGAAATGAGTCAAGTTTACCTTGTTGGCAGCTTGTGAGTCTTCACCTTTGAACATGGCATGCATCCTCACCTTGTCTGTTTTGGGTAGTCAGTCTTGCTGATAGTGTCATCATTATGATCATACGTCCTCATTATTGCTATGAGTTCACACTTCCTATGGTTCTGTCTGTTCAAGTAGTCCCTGTTGCCAAGCTCTATTTCATGCTATTATATGTTCAAAGGGTTATTACCTTGAGTCCACCTCCACTTCATGTCAAACCTTCCCTTTGTGTCAATACATATTCTATTGTTTCATTGGTCCATACTATCTCTCGTTCTGATTTCGTGTCGATGATGTGGGAATCATTATGGCCCACCTTCGACGAGTCTATTCCTGTCGACACCAAATCACTATCCAAGAATTAGGCTTAGGAGTCAACCACTAGTACCTTGTTACCTGCATGCCTCAATGGCAGGTTTCCTCGTATTCAACACTAGGTTTTCATCATTGACCTCTGATTGAATGATCTCTCGGATGCTCGACATCGACTCCTTTATTCGCATTTCGTTGAGATGTACTGTAGATACCTTGGGGATCATTGTCATTATTGGTGATTTTCCTCGCATTTGTTAACGGTTCACATCATTGACCGGTAATCAAATGGTTTCTACCATGTTCGACTTCAACACCTTGTAATCACATGGCTAGATTCGTATCGTTTGCGATCGAGTAGAAGACCCTGGACACCCTTTTGTATTTTGATTACGTCCAGGTTGCAATGGAGATTTTTTTGTATTGTCACACAGATCCACTTATGTATTGGTCGTGGCTGTGTCATTATTGTCTCATGGATCTATGCTTGTTCATAGTAGCCATTATTTGTCTACAGTCTATATTATCTTAGTACTCATGGATCTGTAATGTATTGGTCGGTAGCCATGCTTTGAGTCATTTGTTTCCGAGCATGGGAATGCCCGCCTCAGTGGTATATCTGACATTTTGTTTCTGTTTCAGCTCCTTGTTGCTCCCCTCAATGTTATCTTTGAACCATATTTGTAAAGTCTTTTGGCCATCAATCTCTTCTGACCTCACACTTTAGGGGGCATCTGTTATACCTCAATATTACACATTATGTATGTGTCACATCCTTGTACTAGCGACCTAAATGACAGTTTCCCTTAAAGATCATCTGAACATCCAGAGTGAAAAACACTGACTGAACACTGAAACCAAAACCTTTTTCTGCCATCTGTCAACCCAACTTAGCCCTATTTGTGAGCACTATCGCTCCCTGCACATCTATAGGGGCATGGTAGTCAGCACTACCATGCGTTGCTCCTTCTCTTGGGCGCGGTACTACCGCGTTATGCTCAGTTATAGGGGCGCGGTAGTCTAAAATTATCATTTTTTCCTTGGACTTTGGGATCTCAACCTTCGAGGAGATTTTGTTGGGATTACCACCTTTGGTTCGATCCTAACTCCTTCTTTGTTTAGCTGGCCTGATCCACTAAACCCTCCATAGATCCACACTTCTCTCTTATTTGTTAACCTTCCCATGTGCTATAAGAGAGAAGCTTTCCATGGGCCAAAAGGAGGACTTTTGGGGCATCCAACCTATGATCTTCAGACTTCTGCAGAGATAGCTAGAGGAAGCACTTGGAACTGGAGGATTGGCTTGGACATCAAGCAACCTTGTAAGCACTTTTCAAGCTTCTTAATAAGATAACTTGTCTTGCTTTTCCCATTTCATGTGTATTGTATAAATCTTTGATATCAAACGTATCTAGTTTAGATTTGAACTTAACCTTTGCTTCAAGGTATTTGGAAGATCACGTGCTTGTCCTTTGTTTGATTTCAACAGGTTCTACATTGGTGTTTTGGGATCAAGAGCTAGAAGTGGGACAAACGTCGAATTGGAAGGTGAGTTACGTCTTTCATCTCTTCTGAATGCATTCAATCTTGTTTTGAAGATTAGTTCAGGAACTCAAGGTAGCATTTGTTTCCTTTTTGTCTTAGTTTAGAGTCAGTCAAGTCTACTTTAACCTAAGAGAATTTCTACCTATCCGTAAGGAGAAATATCTACAACAGTATGCTTTCTTCTAACATATAATGTATCCACGGTAACCACATGAACCTTGGGACTACAACATCTGGTTCTGTTGCCGGTGGAGGAGCAGTTCAAGAAACTCATGGAGACAGACAAGTGCAAGACACCTAGAACTCTTATCAAGAAATCAAATATTTCAGTCCAACCTCATGTTGACCTAACCATTCTTACTCCCCCTTCTTCCCCAACCATAGTGGAGGAAGAAACTAATCCTTTAGAATTACCTGGCCCTGTTGACCCAACATATACTATTTTGAGTTAGTTCATCGCTAACCTTCCAGTACTATGTCCCAATTGGCGTAAGATGGTCACTCAGCAACCAGTTTATGCAACCTTACCATCCATTCCATGTAATTTGGCTCCCCTTGACACTATTACAACCAACACTTTACCTTTACCATCTACAGTAGCAAAAGTTGTTGGTCATAAAAAGACCCATCTATCAGAAACCCTGACCCATCAGGTCTGATTTATTCACAGGTAACATCTGTTTACACCCCTCTCCTAGTCACACCACTGCAACAACAGTTGAGTCAATCTCACCCAGCAGTCGAACTTAGTAAAAACTCCCCTCAAGTCGTTAGTCCACAAGTCGAGTCTATAGTTCAAAAAATTGAGTCAATTCTAGTCAGTTTGGGTCTGTTCGGCAGTACCACTTCGTCAAGTCTAAATACAACAACTGTCAACCCTCCATCTATCCCAGAAAGTCATTCGCGTCTCCCTACCGACGGATCTAAGTCCAGCCCATTGATACACCAGCAAAGCAAAGAAGCAATACTAACAGAAGCAGTTGGAGACAATACAACTCAAGCCAGTGAAATAGCCACAGTTCAAGACATTGAAGATGCCACGACAGGAGCACCTGAATAAACCAGCATGTATGACACTAGTACATTTAATGATGATACATCTAGTATTCCAGCAAACACTAACATAAGTGCCTAAAATATTGAACCTCAAATTCCAGTTATCAAAGAGGCAGAGAAAATCATACCAATTCAGACAGAACAAGTTGTTGCTACAATACAAGCACGTGTAGAAAATCATCCAGCTATAGATGACAAAGGAAAGGATCCAGAGCAGTCAATCATAAGTAAATAAGAAGAAAAATAGAAAGACAACAAGAAGAAACGCAAAGAAAATAAGCGCAAAGAAAAGAAGCGCAAAGAAAGAGAACATCAACAACAATTACAACAGCAGCAAGCACAAAAAATCCAAGCAGAAAGCCGTCTTTTAGTCTACTTAGACCAATTTGGGTCTATATCTACTTATCGTCCACAGTTGGCTCCCCAGTCAGAACTTGATTTACTCAGTGATGCACTTTTCAGAGAACATCGACATCGCTGATGGGAGACAAAAGACCAAATCAAGCAGCTACAAGAAGAAAGAAATGCATTTTTAGCTAAGTGTGAAGACTTATCCCTACAAGTCATCCCACTTCCATCAAGTCCCGACACGACATCACCACTCGACAGAGAATTTCAGTTATTTGAGTCTGTTGTGTCGATGCTGCAAGCCGAGCTTCTAAAGAAACAACAGGACCAGGCTGTCGAAGTATCCTCCCTCATGGAAAATCAGTTTACAACCTTCATAGAAGCTCTTAATTTGCTCAACAAAATTTGATATTCAAGCAGTCAAACTCATTGAAGTTTTGAACAACTAGTATGTACATTACAGTGAAGTATACAAAGAACTTCAAAAGACAAGAAAACTGTTGGGCACACTTCACCATCAACACCTGAATGTAGAAGAAGCACTTACTGAAAGCCTTGATAATTAGATCATCATGGAAAATAGAAAGCTGGAAAAGCTAGAAAAACAGGAAGCACAATGGATATCTTAAGCACGTTGCGGCGTCTCAAAAATTGAAGAAATTCAGCCTCGATTCCGACATTTACTTGTTGCTTCCCAAAAGAAAATTACCATCTTTGGACCCGACATGATTCATTTACAAACTACATCCACCCACAATAAGATGGAAAACTTGTCGAAGCTCATGACATTGACTATCGACATTCAAAATTTGTTGCACACCTGGGAAGAGTTCCAGCACCATCTCTCTATTTTTGCCGAAGTTATTATTGAAGTCTTCCTATAGATATCTGATTTTTCCATCTTTAGCTTACCTTCATCATAACTTTATTAGTGATTCATTTTTCATTTTGATCTCTCCTTTTCTTCGGGACGAAGAAATATTTTGAGGTGGGGGAGATGTTGGAGGGGCCTAGTTTGGCCTATCGACTAAGCCCTCCTCCTGACCACTCTGAAGTATATGTCGACAAGTCACGTCGACTAGTATAGGTCGGGTCGGTTGGTTAGACCAACAGACGGTTATGTAACTATATTTAAAGTATATATATAGGCTGTTGAGCCTATGTACTAGTTAGATTGGTTCTATGTTGTATTCTTCTCTTGTTGGTTAATACAAAGGCTTATGCTTCTCTCTCTCTTTCTTGTCTCTTGTATCTATATCATTGTGTATGCTTGCTTATAACATATAATGTATCCACGGTAACCACATGAACCTTGGGACTACAACAACGTCCAACAACAATAATACAAACTATGGATCAACAAATACTACGGGATGACTTACAAAGCATATGCATCCAACAACAATATACGAATAAAGTAAAGAGAAGGTGGGTTCCCAACAAAAATCCAACTTTGTGAGTCATGCCATTTTATAATGGCAAATCTGCAGTAAAGTTACCATCTGAGTAAAGTCTCATCCATAAGTGCCTGTAACTGAAACCTGAGTGTACCAATGGACTTAGAAGGTCCAAATGTACTAGAGATGAGTACCCATACATCCTTTGGATACCTGTATAATCATCTTTAGTCTCAACCATGCCCAAACAATATAAAAATAATGGTTTGTAAATAATAATAACAAAAACAAATCATCACACCATCATATGAAACCCATGTCCTCTGCATGGAATGATCAAATGGGCATCAAAGGACCATAAATCATCAACCTCAAACATCATTGGCCCAACTCATCTCAGATCCTATGGTTAACTTGGTCAAACTAGGTTTGACCAGGTCAAGACTGATCAAAATATGACCCAGGCTTAAAATGCCTGATGCTGCAAGTGCAAATGGATAAGGTATGCTATTTTAATGATTCTAATAGCAAGAATTAAATCATAAAATGTCATTTCAATGGTGTTTAAGCGATAATCAAAATATAAGAACAATATTAAAATAATCAATTACTTAAAACATAACCATAACTTGAGGTTCTAGGGAACACTTAATTATATTGTCCCTTATTCCATCTCACATCCCAACCCATACGCTCCATGAGGAATTTAATCATTACATAATATTATGACCAACATTCTTTAGATTTAGCATATATTTAACCACTTCTTTTTAGGCCTCATGACCCTTTGGATTTCTTGTGTGCTTATAAGCACAACTAATTGCAGCTTTTATCCAGGGTACTTTACATTCCATTTCAATTCTTTTCATATCCCTCTTTCATTGTGCTGAGAAACACAGTTTTAAAATATTTACATGTTCTTTGTGCAAGAGATATAGCAATAGTTCATTCATGCATGTAATTATGGTAGTACAACTTGATTCAGGTTTTAACCAACACAACTCAGGAAACGAGGAGGATTATCCACAATCTGGACCAAACATAGGGGCAACCGAATAGAGAGGTCAAGGCATCAAATACAACTCACCTAATCTCAGGAACCAACACCAGTGGGTTCTCCTAGCCCAGAAGGATCAAGGCTTCGGTAAGTTCTGTTGCAAACTCAGATCCGAGACACAAAACAATAGGGATGTTATCCAACATAGAGGCAAAAAGTGGGGAGGTCCTCCATATCACAGGCTAAGGTTTAATTCAAAGTGAAACCATGAATGGGAGAGAACGAATGGATGGGGAAAGTGAAAGGCGATGCCAAAACTAGCAATCCATAAATGGTGGGAATGATCATGTCCATTCTACCAAGAGGTTAAAACCAATGAGTATAAACAAGAGCTCCTAATTCCGAGTAATCAGACCATTTGTATAATCCTAAAACAACATGTCTACATAATATATATATATATATATATATATACTGCCAGATCATGATCACTATATACCAAGTCAAGCTACTAAGATGAACAAAAGAGAAAAACAATCATAACCAATGCAAATCCATATACTTGTTGGGCCATATACCTGTATCTACCATCTGGATCATCAATAATCACTGAAAACACTGTTGCTGTGAAAAATATGGGCACTGCACTGCTCTGTATGGAACAAAAGTGGTCACCTCGGTCATCAAATCTGAGTTCGTGAGGCTCAGTCTTGGCATAGGTTCATCATGTCTGATATGGGGCTGCTCTGATATGTGAGTGATCATCAAAAGTACTACTCATCATAGGCTGATCTCATTAAAAATATGTAAAGTCCTAGCTCAAAAATATACATGAATCTGCTCTACAGATCATGGTAGCTGGGCTAATATGGACTTGATAATAGATCCCACTGATTTTCTTTCTCTTGTAACCCTCTCAGTTGAGATTGGAGACCCGTTTTTTCACCTTCTAATATTACTATATGTACATTAAGCGAGTCCTCATATTCTAAGCTTTGTATGGTTTGCATGGCTTCTGTTAGAAAAACAGGATCGTAGAGCAATAACAATAAACAGAAATGCAAATATAATCACACATACACATTACAAGAGAGACACAGATATATCATGGTTCACCCAACTTGGGCTACGTCCACACTGAATTTGCCAGTCCTTATTATTATTACCGTCCAGCAAGATGAAGGGATACAACCTGCAGCACAACCGCTGCACTTCCTCTTCTCTGTTTCACAGTCTCTCTCCTGATCTCAGAGATCTTTACAATGCATAAAACCTAATACATCCTCCCTAGCCGTATTACAATGTCTTTATTTATAAGGGAAATACAATGGGAAAATACCACGGCATACCCAAAACCATGGGCCCGCAAAACAGCTGGCGAAAACAGCCCCAAAAATTTTCTTCGGGGGTGTTGCCCCCGAACCCCCATTTCTCAGGGGCGCTACCCCCGGTCCCCCCTGGAACCCCGTGGGGGGGCGATGCCCCCCCACACCCCCCCATTGGGGTGAGTGTACAGTCCACCTACATATCATATAAAACTAGGGTACAAACACGGCTGATACAATATCATCTATGAGACTAGAAGATCTGGCTCCACAACCAACAGCTTCTTCTTTCTGCAACTCGAGGGAATCTCCTGGGCGTCTCATTTCAATCCCTTCATTCCTAGCCTACACTAGATTATTTTTCAGTTTGGCCACTTTAGCCTTACTGCTTTCTACATCTTCCATTAGCTTGTATATGTTGTCTTTGTTAGCTAATGTTGTAGCAACAATAATAGATGTCGTGAACTTGGGATATTTATTTGTGCCGTCAACTACTGGGACTTCTTGTATAGTGACAACATCGGGTTGCAAGGCAACTTTGAGTCTCTTCTATGTTCTCTTTATAATAGTCTTTCTTTTCAGGTCATAGACTATAGTTTGCAATTTAGCAACCATATGTTGCTTAGATGGTGTAAATGGTGTAAGTCCCAATTCAACTAGAGGGATATTTGCTCCAGTAAGGGGAACTTTTTTGTTTCTATCTGTTGTATTATCAATTTCCATATCTTGTTTTCCATCACCTTGTTGTAGATCTTGTGATTCCACAACTTTCTTGAGCAATTCTTCTCCTTCTTCAATTTTCTTCAATTCCTCTTCTTGTAGTCTCTTCTCTTCCTTTTTGGCAACCAAATTTTTAACTTTTTCTTGTTCAGTCTTTTTTGGGTGATTCTTCAGTTCTTTCCTTCTCTTTTCTCTCTTATTATACCTTCTTTTTCATTTCTTCTTCTTGTAATATCTTATCATTTTATACCAAAATAGTTTCTTCTATTGCCTTTTCTTTTGCATCTGCTTATAGGTCTTCTTGTGCTCATGTGTCAGATAGTTTTCTAGCTCTTGTCCTTTTACTAAGCCATTTAATTCTGCAAGATTCTTTACCCATCTATACACTTCTTCCTTCTAACATCGCATACTTTCATAAAATTTTAAAATTTTTGATAACAACATTAATTATGAAAATAATAATTGCGGAATTAATAATTGAGATTACGACAACATTAGATGTAATGTTGTTAGTACTAAACATGCTTTAATTTATGTTTAGCAGCAATATGATAATGACAGTTTGACTAAAGTAATTAATGAACATGATAATGATGACAATGAAATAAACAGATTAGGAATATGATGCGACACTTTTTCTTTTACAATGATACTAATAGTTTGACTTTGCTGCATAAGGGTGTCCTACAAGGTACCCTGGAGCTTACTTAGCTACAACGCTAAACCTAATTGAATGTCGTATGTGCAGACGACAGGTAAGAAGTTTCATGGCTATGTGTAAGGTTCAAATTCAACGTCTTAATTTAATAAAATGTTATAATTCTGTTGCGATCCACCACAAGTGTGCAGGTATGAATTTCATAGCTATAATATTGTCTTTCAAATGCATGTCTTACCATTCCACAGTATTTAAAACAGAATCATCTATGTGCGTCATCTTGCTGATGGTTTTGTTGCCGTAATTCTTGTCATTGTTAATGATGGTTTCGTCGTCGTCTTAAGATAATAAGTACTTGTGAAATTTAGCATTGTATTTGTAATGCTAATCGTCATATGCTTTGTGATAAGAGTCAAGTATGGGGTTCATGACCATAGCATGGTTTTTGTACTAAATAAAAATCAATGGTCTTTGTTGAAAATCAAAGTGTACACTCCTATATTAATATGATTTATATAGGTGAAAAAAATATTAGAGGCCACGGTTATTATGCTAGCCATAAAAGTCACATAGGATTCTAACCTATATAGTAGGTTTATATAACAATTTATTCATAATATATTTTTATAAAGGAAAGTTTACAATATTCAAATATTATGAAATTGCCATTTTACAATTGTTATAAATAAAATTTCACCAAAACGAAATCATAATTGATTTTATTATAAGGCTGAACTTATGTTAGGAACCTGTGTCAACCCTTCTCTTTACTATGTTAGTATATTGTTGTTGGACGCATATGCTTTGTAAGTCGTCCCGTAGTATTTGTTGATCCACAGTTTATATTAGCCCATAGTATTGACCCATGGTATTGGACGCATATGCTTTGTAAGTTGTCCCATAGTATTATATGTCCCATGGTTTTGACTCATAGTATTGGGCATAGAATTAGTATATAAGTGTGTGTTGAGGTCATTGAAGGCACTGTGAAGTTAATTGTATTGAGCTTGCTCAAAGGAGGTTGCCCCATCGAAGTGGCCCATGATCAATATAAAAGTGATTCTAAGTTCTATTATTTCTGATATCTCGTGTATTTGCATTAATTAATTATTGCAGGTTCTTCACATCTGGTATCAGAGCACTTTCTTGGGCTCGTTGGGTGGAATTTCTGCCAAAAAAATTTTCGCATCTCTTGCAAGTTCGGATCTGGGGATAACCCCTATCTGCTTAACTGTGGAAAGTACTTGGGCATAAGCCCTAAAAATCATTGTGAGGAGTACCACAGGAACCCCAAAGTAGCTGGCCCATTGAGAGGACCTATCAGCGAAAAGGGCAACGACCCCTACCTGATTGACTAGTTCCCACCCGTGAGGTAAACCAAGAGCTGTCGTTTGTGGCAAAGCGGTTATTAGTTTTACCTAAGCCGTGGAGTGAGGGGTACTGCCCCAATACGCAAGCCGTCAGACAGCATTGGTGGCCGAATGAATCCCCTGAACTGATAGGAAGCCGCATGTACCTAGGGTCCATATCTATTTTCAGCTGAACTGTTGCCGATCACTTCCGCTCCAGATCCAACCGTTTCAGATCTATTCTGAAAGTTGTTCTAGATTAAGTCGCCGTTTCAGATCCATCCGTTTTCGATCATTTCCGCACTGTTGCAGATCCATCTATTGCAGATCCCTTCCGCGCCGCTATTGCCGATCCATTTCTGAAAAAAAAAAAAGAGAAAAAAAGGAAAAAAAGGTTTAAAATTTTGTTTTTCGGCCATATCTCCCTTGTTTCAACTCTGTTTTCCTTGAAACTTCACTGACATCCCTGTAATTCCATTCTGCATATTTCATTCCTGAAGACCCTATCCCAAATTCCACTTCCCAAGACCAGAAATCTCACATTTGTCTATTTTTAGGGTTTGCCATAACTCCTTCAATTTTCACCCAAACGCCATTAAATTTTGCCACCGTGTTCCTTTCCTAATTCTGCTTCTTTGTCCCTCTCTACCAAATTTTCTCATTCTTTCACCCCGCTTCTGAAATCCCCATTTTTTGCTTCCCTGTCCATCAGAAAGTGTCCAAAACCTAGTCAAACCCCAATTACCCCTCCGAGTTTTTCCCAAATCCAAATCTTCCTTTACTAAATAAGCTTTTGTTTGTGTTTTTCTATCCATTTCCAAAAAAAAAAAAACCATGGAGGACGAACTTGCAGCCATCCAAACCAAACTCCAAGATCTGGATGAAAAATTTCTCAGCCTCCATCTTCGGCATTCGGCCATGAACAATAACCGACAGCCAGAATCTTTTGCAACCACCAGGTTCTCTTCTTCCAGCAATTTTCACTCGCCAAAGCTTGATTTTCCTCGCTTCAATGGTACTGATCCGACTGGATGGATATACCGAGCAGAACAATATTTTAGTCTGCATAATACTTTTGATGTCCAGAAAGTTCCACTTGCCTCCTTTAATTTGGAACAAGAAGCCCTTCAATGGTACCGTTGGTACATCAAAGCTCATCCCGAGCCAAACTAGATAGATTTTTGCCAACTCCTTTTGCCACGTTTTGGTCCTAGTGCTTTTGACGACTTCACAGGAGCACTCACTAAACTGCACCAAACTGGCACAGTGAGAGAGTATCAGATGGAATTTGAGAAACTAGCCAATCACACAGAAGGATTGTCTGATGAATTCTACAGGAGTTGTTTTATCAGTGGTCTTAAGGATGAAATCCGCTCCGAGGTCAAAATTTCCTGTCCCAACACAATGATGGAAGTCCTAGGGTTGGTTAAGTTGGCAGAGGACAAGATCGCAACTCAACAATGCTCCAAACCCACCTTTGTTCCCTTCAGAAATATGGGTTCCCAACAACCTCCCATCATGCCTGCCCCGCAACCAACTCCTATCAAGCATTTGTCTGAAACAGAGATGCAGGCACGCCGAGAAAAAGGGCTTTGTTATAGTTGTGATGAGAAATTCACTTGGGGACATAGATGTGTTCAACAAAATCTCTATCTCTTGGATGTGGATTCTCCGCCTGCCTCAGAACTTGATGAAGAAGGTCCAGATACAGTAGATGATCAGGTCAACATTCAACACCCGCCTGTTGACACCCCATCTCCGGACGACCCACCCGAGCTCGCTCTCCATGCTGTAACCGGCGTCACCACCCCACAAAAAATGTGAGTTAGAGGATACTTCAAGAAGCTCCCTCTTACCATACTCATTGATTCTGGTAGCACTCATAACTTCATTGACCCTCGGATTTCCAAACAGGCTGATTGTTTTGTCCATCCTTGCTCCAACTTTGAAGTCATGGTTGCCAATGGGGGCACCTTACCTTGCAAGGGGAAGTGTCACAATGTGCGTATCTCTATGGAAGATTATGACCTACACTCTGACATGTTTGGCTTGTCCTTAGGCGGATGTGATGTGGTTTTGGGCGTTCAATGGTTACGCACACTTGGCCCCATCTTATGGGATTTTTCAGAACTTTGGATGCATTTTTCAGTAAATGGGGCACAACAAAAATTAATGGGATTACAACCAGGGTCTCTATGCATCATCAGTTCACATGGTATCATCGCTCATCTCCATTCCCTTCAGATGCACCCATCAACGGTCTCCACTACTTCCTTGGATAGATATGCAGGTGTCTTTGCTGAACCAATGAGCTTTCTGCCTTCAAGAGACCTTTCCGGTAAGAATTTAGTCGCATCTACTTCTTAGCAGGAACTGATGGCTATTTTGCATGCAATACAGAAGTGGCAGCCATACCTATTAGGGAATTATTTCTACATCAAGACTGATCTCGAGAGTCTAGAAAATTTTCTGGAACAATGGGTCTCCTCCCTAACACACCTGAAATGGGTTATCCAATTCATGGTTTATCCATATGCGATCACTTACAAGAAGGGTAAGGACAATATGGTGGCAGATGCTCCTTCTCGCACAAATAATGACCCAGTTTCTCTTACAACACTTTCTCTACTTGTTCCAAATTGGTTGCAATATGTTCAACAGGGCTATCTCTTTTATGAACTCCATGCTTCTTCATCAGCAGGGCACTCTGGGTTCTTCAAAATGTATGACCGGGAACAATGTAACTTCTTTTGGCAGGGACTGAAAATGACAATTCAACAGATGGTGGATGACTGTGATACTTTCCAGGTCAACAAGGGTGAAACAACACTCCTTTCGGGATTGCTCAAACCCTTGCCCATCCCTACACAGCTTTAGCCAACTATTTCTATGGATCTCCTAGTAGCGCTCTGGTGGTACAATACCACATCTCAAAGGACACCATATGAAGTAGTCTATGGACAGACACTGCCAGTTCTTCTTCCATACACCCTTAGCAGCTCCCCAGTTCAGGAAATTGACTCAGTTCTTTGAAACCGCGATCAGATTCTTCTCATTCTGCAGGACAATCTTCACATGGACAGAATTCGCCTAAAACAACAAGCCGATCAACACCGTTCTGAGCACATTTTCCATGCAGCTGATGGGGTTCTTCTTTGTCTACAACCTTCCAAGCAATCCTCCCTAACACTCCAAAGGCATTAGTGGCCCGAAATGCAACCTGAGGATGCTACCAGGAAACCACTTCTTCAGATTCTACAACAATTTCTCCAACCAAAGCTTTGAGGACAAAGCTTTTTCTAAGGGAGAGGGGATGTTAGGAACCCGTGTCAACCCTTCTCTTTACTATGTTAGTATATTGTTGTTGGATGCATATGCTTTGTAAGTCGTCCCGTAGTATTTGTTGATCCATAGTTTATATTAGCCCATAGTATTGACCCATAGTATTGGACACATATGCTTTGTAAGTTGTCCCATAGTATTATATGTCCCATGGTTTTGACTCATAGTATTGGGCATATACTTAGTATATAAGTGTGTGTTGAGGTCATTGAAGGCACCGTGAAGTTAATTGTATTGAGCTTGCTCAAAGGAGGTTTCCCCCTTGAAGTGGCCCGTGATCAATATAAAAGTGATTCTAAGTTCTATTATTTCTGATATCTCGTGTATTTGCATTAATCAATTATTGCGGGTTCTTCACAACTTAAGCCTTAACTTAAGCCTTGACTAAAACCTTAATACACTAAATCGAGATTATAAAGTGAGAATCTATATCTACTATACAAACATAACTATAATGTTATTAATATTATGAATAACCATTGGAACTATAACGTAAATCATGATAGCACTGACATGTAATAAATGTTGACAGGGTGGCGAATTGCTGGTTCATTAATGGCACAAGGCTCAAGCTATCAAGGGGATCGAGTCTCGATCTTGCAATAAAGGCTTGAAATGAAATCTCCAGGTGACAACGATCACCACCACTCCACATATTGCAAGAAAATTGTAATGGTTAAATTTTGAGACTATTTTGTAATGGTTAAGAGTTAGTATTCCTCCGAGCTAGATGTGAAAACGATCCAATGTGATCCATTGTGGCAAATGCCTTGCATGTGAAATGACATAGTGTTAATTGCAATGGTTGTTCAACCCAATGCAATCTCACTGGCATAATCACGAACGTTGATTGCGATGAGATTGAACCGTCGGATCTCAACCCTAACATCTATCATTGATGTGCTATATGAGTTTCGAATGCTGTGTTAATATTTCTATTGTTTTTAGTCTTGTATGGCCGACAGGCTGCTGAAATTTTGGTAGGAGGTTTGTTAAGAGGTTCGACCTCGAGACCTATGGTTCAGGGTTGGAGTTACAAGTTTTAATCCATTGTCATGGCATCCTTTGTAACAGACTGGGTATCTTTTTATAGTTTCAAAGGTTGATAGTTTTTTGGAGCTTGTCGTTTTAGTTTGAGTAAAAAAAAAAATATGCCTGGTGTAAATGGACAGAGGGTTTCTTGTCTCATCTTCAACATGGAGTCATTGTTGAACTAATGAAAGTGGAAAGCTTTGGTATTCTACAACAAGGTAAATAATCTTGTAAAGATTAGTATCATTCCTTTGTTGCAATTCGTCTTTCGATTTGAAAATTATCAGTTATCTAACTCCATCGAATTCCTTGTCAGTTACAGGTTGTGAAGGAATGGTTCAAGCCAAGGTTTGGAAAGAGCGGCGTGCTTCCAAACTAGTAAGCTTTGGGTCTTCCAAAAACCCTCGTAGGTGCTCTGTGACTATGGTTGATGAGGTTTCAAGGGTTGTGTGCCTGGTCCTACCGTGATTCGTTGTTGTTTGTTGATTGAAGAACTTCGAACCACCATTTGTAAATCAAATGATAATTGTTTTCGGTATTGTGACTTTTGTTTGGTTATAAGATCTTTGGTTCTCTACCTTGTTATTGATCTTTGTCGAACTGGAAAATGTAAAGCTCGTCAATGTCAAGCATTTTAAGAACTCATTTCAATAATGAACTTGGGTATAAACCCTGTATGTTTTTGTTTTGGAAAAACATGTTGTAATTTTCATTCTAAACACAATGACTTTGTTTTCTTGAAGTTGGAACTACTTAATGTTTTAAAAACTATGAATCACGACTTGTCGTTTTAAGTTATGAGTTTAAAAGGTATGGCCAAGGCTCATCTATTGTGTAAACAATCTTTTCCTTCTCAGTAATGAAAACATATCATATTTAACTCTGTGTAAAAATTCTGTGTTATATGACTTGCGGTCGTAGATTGATATCTTGATTTTCTACTTATTCTAGGGTTTGTGAAACTTTTTTTTAAATGATAGCTCTGTAAGTGCTATTGGAAAAGGTGTTCAAAATGTTGTAAAAGAAATGAACAGGTCATACCCTGATTCGTATTCGGTCTTTGGGAATGAAGATATAAAATATAATTTTTTTTCATAATAGTCCTTACATATGGTAGGGTTTGTACTGTAGAGTAATGTGGAATAATATATGTTTAAAATACTATGGATAATGTTAATGGATATTCAATCGACGCAATCTTAGATTTACAATGATAAAATGCTATGTCTTTAATACTATAATCGTTTTGTAAAATAAAGGAAAATACAACACTGAGATTGGAAAGATACAAATGATTTATGAAACTAAAACGATAAGTGTGAAACACTATAGGTTTTACATTGATCTTGTTTATAGTTTGAATAACTATTGGATAAAATGACTGATAGCAATAAAATGTTTATAATATTTTCATTATTTGTTTATACTATAAAATTATAGGAAATGGATATAGTAAGAAATGAAAACAGTGTCTGTATGTGCAATGTGAAAAACTGTGTGATGACTTTTATGTACAGTCTTGATATGATGATCACATTCATTTATTTGCTGCTATGTTATTATTATATAAACACAATATGATATATATATAGAGATATGATTTCTATCTATTCTCTATGTACAGTAATGATAAGAATAATGCCATGCAACTATACAGAAATTAAACACTGTTTGTTTTTCATATAGCTAAGGAAACATTTATTATATACATTAGATATTAAACAGAACTTTCTACTATTATTTAACTATACGACAGAAAACTGATAAATATATAAATTACTATCTATCTATCGAATTCAAAATGGCAATTTGCCTATCTTTTAATCTGTTCTTAATTTGCGTATCTATACTAGAGTACGATGCCCAAAACAGCATGTGGAAAAATATAGATACTGGTTTATCAATTCAAAACATCATTTAAAATTTAACATTCAGACTTCAAACAAATTTAGAGATAGATTCTTTTTCGTAAAACAAAAAAATGGAGATTACTAAATATACAGAACAAATCTATTAGCTGAGATGAGATAGGAAATTTGTAAAACCTGGATAAAATCTATAGGGGAACAAACAGCCCAAGAAGACTATTCCACCCAACCAATTCCTGAAAACAGTCAAGTACTGCCTTAGGACCCCCGAGCTTGTTCACTGAACCACTAGGAGGAAGAAACTCTAGGAATTAGGACTTCTTCTTGCAATAGCAAATAACATCTTAATCTTCAATAGCTAGCAGTCCAATATACTTGCACCAGCGTCTTTGGTTCTTCTCAGCAATATGCAGACTTAATATTGCACTCACAACTAGCCTCCCTATTCGAATCTCTCAGTGATCACCTGATGCACCTGAGAAAAATATTTTGCAGAAATATTGATTAAGAGTTTCCTGCTCAATTCGAATTTTCCTTTTGTAGGCTGCCTAGGCCTTTTTAGATGTTACTGGGTCATTAAATGAGCTGCCTGCTCACTCCCTCCACCTAGGGGATAATGCCACATTTTTAGGGGTAGTTGTCCCATAACCAATAGCTAGTGGTGTGATGGAATTGCTACCATCTGTCCCATTCCTTCCAACATATTCCATTCCTCCTTGTGGGTCAGTGAACACTCATTTAACAGTCTCCTTGGGTGTTTTTCTCCTAATTAATTTATTTAAATAATAATATTCAGTAATTACATTCATCCTTGATCAAAACTGATTATAATTACAAAACTTTGTAATTAAATTTAACATAAAGTATTTTGCAAATAAACTAATAATTTTCAGAAATTTGGGTAGGTGACATACACCCCCCCTTAAGTGTCAACATCGTCCTCGATGTTGGTTAATCACTCCTTCAGTGTTCCTAAAATAGCGTTGGGTATGCTACCTGCATACTACTCTCCAACTCCCAGGTTTCCTCCTCTGGGCTAAGGTGCTTCCATTGCACCTTCACTTGCCCAATGCTGCGCTTCCGAAGAATAGTTTCCCTCCTTCCGAGGATACAATCCTGTTCCAACGGAAAATATCTGTCTTGTCCCACCTATACATCATTCCAGTTTACAACATGAGTAGTATCATGCACATATTTTTTTTAAAGTGATATATGAAAAACATTATGTATTTTTAAGTTTTGTGGCAAAGCCAGTTGGTATGCCACTGCTCCAACTTTAGACTATATTTCAAAAGGACCGCAATACTTGGGTTCCAACTTGGCAAAGCTCCCCAATTTCAGTGAACTCTTTTTCGATCTTACCTTGAGGAATACATGTTCACCAACCTGGAACTCTTTATGAGTTCTTTTTGAATCTGCTTGACTCTTTTGCCTATCTTGGGCAGCTTTTAAATGTCCTTGCACCTGTTTCACAATTAGTTCTAACTCTTCCAATAATTCAGGTCCTAAAACAACTCTATTTACTGGATCATTCCACGAAACAGGTGTATTACATTTCCTAGCATAAATAATTTCAAAAGGAATAAGTTTGGCCGATGCATGATAGTGATTATTATAAGCAAATTCTACTAAGTGCAAGTAGTCTTCCCACTTACCAGGCTGATCCTTAACATACATTCTTAATAAATCTTCTAAAACATGATTTACCCTTTCTGTCTGACCATTCGTCTGTGGATGAAATGCTGTACTGAAATTTAAAGTTATGTTCAACCCCTTAAATAGTGACCTCCAGAAGTTTCCTGTAAACTTCTAGTCACGATCTGAAATTATTACTTTCGGTATTCCAGGTAGTCTAAAAATCTGTTTCATAAAGATCTCTGCAATATTTGGAGCTTTATGAGTAGTCTTTACGGGTATGAAATGTGCTGCCTTGCCGAGTTTGTCCACTACCACCATGATTGAATCATGTTGTTTCTGATTTTTAGGTAATTAAGAAAGTCTATGCTGATCACTTCCCATTTCCAACTTGGTATCGGTAATGGTTGCAACAATCCAACAGGATGTTGGTGTTCAACCTTCACTTTTTGACAATCCAAACATTTAGCTATGTACTCTGCTAGTTCATCCTTCGTTCTGGGCCAATAATATTCTTTTCTCAGCATAGTAATGGTCTTTTGATAACCTGGATGACCAGAATAGTGACTTTTATGCATCTCACTTAATATCAAAAATTTTATTTCTGGTATGTATGGTACATACAATCTGTTTTTAAACAATAATAAACCGTTTTCCTTCATGTTGAAATCTGCCATACAATTTTCAACACTGTTGTTTGTTGTCTTTTCCTTCATTTTTTCTGTATTCCTCATCTATTTCACTCTTTTCCAGAATCTGATTTTCTAAATTAGTTGAATAAGTACTGATTGCTAAAATGAAATTTAGTTTTGCCTTATGACTCAAGGCATCTGCAACCTTGTTCTCCTTCCCTTTAATATGCTGAATTTTGAAATCATACTCACTTAAGAACGTCAACCATCTAGCTTGTCTAGCGTTCAGGTTTGTCTGATCTAATAAATATTTCAGACCAATGTTATCTGTTAATAATGTAAATTTCCTGCCAATAAGGTGGTGACGCCACATTTTTAAGGCATGAATAACTACCAATAACTCTAAATCATAGGTAGAGTAGTTATTTTCATGTACTTTCATCTTTCTAGATTCATATGCCATCGCATGCCCTTCTTGTGTCAAGACTCCACCGAGTCCGTCATTGCATGCGTCCATACAAACTACAAAATCCTTGTTGGGGTCAACTATCCTCAAGATAGGTGCTGCTGTCAATAGTTCCTTTAATTTCTTAAAACTGTCAGCGCATTTCTGATCCCAAACAAATTTATTCCCTTTCCTCTGCAAGGAAGTTATGGGGTTGGCAATTTTTTAAAAATTCTCTATAAACTTTCTGTAATACCCAGTAATGCCCATAAATGATCTTACATTTGACACATATTTAGGAATCGGCCTGTCATTAATGGCCCTTATCTTGTCGGGGTCAACCGAGATTCCTTCTGCCGAAATTATGTGTCTTAGTACTGAACTTTGTCTTTGTGGAAATCACACTTACTAAACTTGGCGTATAGTTGATGATCTCTTAGTACTTGTAAGATAATCCGTAAATGTTCATCATGCTCTTCTTTACTTTTTGAATACACTAAAATGTCGTCTATAAATACAACAACAAACTTGTCTAAGTATTTATGTAGAATATTATTCATCAGACACATAAATACAGCCGGGGCATTAGTCAAGCCAAATGGCATGACTACGAACTCGTAATGTCCATACCGAGTTCGGAAAGCTGTCTTGAAAATATCTTCATCCTTAACCCGTACTTGATGATATCCTGATCTTAGATCAATCTTCGAAAATATTGTTGCTCCATGCAGCTGATCAAATAGATCATCTATGCGGGGCAACGGATACCTATTCTTGATCGTCATCTTATTAAGCTGGCAATAATCTATGCATAGTCTCAAATTTCCTTCTTTCTTCTTAACAAAGATGACAGGTGCTCCCCAAGGAGACACACTGGGTCTAATATACTTCTTGTCAATAAGCTCCTTCGACTGTGATTTTAATTCGTTTAACTCTAGTATGTTCATTCTGTATGGGGCTTTAGAATTTGGTACAGCTCCCTATATTAACTCTATGGTAAAATATAAATCTCTTTTGGGTGGTAATCCTAGAATCTCTTCAAAAAATGCATCCTTAAAATCCTTTAGGACAGGTATGTCCTCTATTTCAGTTTGTTCTCTTTATCCATAAAGTCATCATTTACCACATTTACTGCAAACATTTGGCATCATTTCCTAACTGCCCTCTTAACTTGCATGGATGAAATCTGTCTAAGGATTACCTTCCTTGGGATGCCTTTTATTTCTACAGTTTTCCCTTCATCATTTAAACATGTAAAACTTTTTCCATAACAGTCTAGGATGACATGATGGGCTTCTAACCAGTCCACCCAACTATAATATCATAAGAACCCAAAGGTAGAATATTCAACTTGATTTGTGTTTGTAAATGATTCATGGATAAAGCACAGTTTTCTATAAAATCTGATACTTTTCTCCTTGTTCTAGTTGCTAGTCTAACTAGCCACGATTTACTAAACTTTTCAGTTTTCAATTTAAGATTTTCCACAATGTCTGGTGATATATAACTTAAGCTAGCACCTGGATCAATTAAAACAGTAACATGATGATCATATAGCATACCTTCAATTTCTACCATGGAGATTTGATGATTTGCTTACCTGTTGTCAAGTGCTGCATTGATTCTGGGCATTTCCCTTGCCATGTCTCCCACCGTAGGTTCAATCTGTATAGAGTTGATATTGTTTGCTTTCTGCTTCCTCAATGGACATTCTGATGCGTAATGAGGACTTTGGCATTCAAAACATTTGATAGGTGCCTTTGGCTCACTGGTCTTGGCATTATTAGATGCATTTCTAGGTGCTGTAGAATTCTGCTGTGAATTGTTCCTGGAATTGTTCCCTTGATAATTCCGATTCTGAAAATTTTTCTTTTGAAATCCGGAATTTCCACTGAATCTGAAATTTTTCTTTTTTTGCTCAAAATTGTTGGGCTTATGATTTTTCTAGTTTGACATTCCTTCTCTTTTTCGATTTGTGTCATAACAGAAAACTACCTTTCGCATAGCGTCTTCCAAGGTTTTAGGACTGTCGTACTCAATTCTGTCCTTAATACTGAATGGTAAACAACTCAAGTACCTTTGAATTTTCTGTTTTTCTTCTATAAGGTATGGTACATATCTTAGTAAGTTCAAAAACTTACTATTCATTTCCTTCATGTTCATACCTCCCAGCTTCAAATCGTAGAAATATTTGGATTTTTCTTCATAGTACTGTTCAGACAAGTACTTCTTTTTAAAGTATCGTTTAAAGGTACTCCAGCTTACATCTTTATCTTTGATTCCTTTTACTCTTTTCATGTCCTGCCACCAAATATTCGCTTTTCTGGTCAACTTATATATAGCCATTTTTTCCTTTAAAGACTCTGAATAGTTATAAATCTGGAAGTATTTCTTCATACCGGACAGCCAAGCTTCAGTTGTCTCTCCCTTTTCAGTTTCTCTATTGAAAGTTGGAGGTCTAATCTTTTTGAACTCCCCAGAAATCTGCTCATATTCTTTTTCATTTTTCTTTCTGGGTTTGAAATCTCCTTCACTGCTATCACTGGTGTAGTTACGTTTCTTTCTACGTGTTTCAATAGCATCTCCTGATGAGGTTGAACTATTGTTCACTTTGCTGATTTTCATTTTTTTTGTTTTTATCAGCATGAGGTAGATCCTCAACTTTGGAAATATCTTCATTATCTTTCTCTTGTTCCTCAGTTTGGCTCTATTCAAACAACACTTGGTTTAATTGCTCTTGTGCTTGCAGAATCCTTTCATTGTCTTGTTTCACCGATCCGATTTCTGCTTTTAATTCATGAAAGGCATGTAACAGTTCTGTCAAACTGTTATTTAGTTCACCGTGACCTTCTGCTACATAGTGTTGTCCCAAACTGTGACTGCTTGGCTGGAATCTGTCGTCTAATTGTTCAGCTGAGTTCTCCATACCTGTAACTGAAAACAATTTCTGGAATAACATAATAATTAAATTTGTAAGTTAGTACAATTTTCTGTTGTATGAAAATTTTTTGCTGTGTGTTTTGGACCTCATGCAGGCCTAGAGTTCGAATCTGAGCTCTGATACCACATGTAACATCCCATAATTTTGTAAAATTTTAAAAAAAAATATAACAACATTAATTATGAAAATAATAATTGCAGAATTAATAATTGAGATTACGACAACATTAAATGTAATGTTGTTAGTACTAAACATGCTTTAATTTATGTTTAGCAGCAATATGATAATGACAGTTTGACTAAAGTAATTAATGAACATGATAATGATGACAATGAAATAAACAGATTAGGAATATGATGTGACACTTTTTCTTTTACAATGATACTAACAGTTTGACTTTGCTGCATAAGGGTGTCCTACGAGGTACCCTGGAGCTTACTTAGCTGTAACGCTAAAGCTTATTGAATTTCCTATGTGTAGACGACAGGTAAGAAGTTTCATGGCTACGTGTAAGGTTCAAATTCAACGTCGTAATTTAATAAAATATTATAATTATGTTGCAATCCACCACAAGTGTGCAGGTATGAATTTCGTAGCTATAAATATTGTATTTCAGATGTGTGTCATACCATTCCACAGTATTTAAAACAGAATCATCTATGTGTGTCATCTTGCTGATGGTTTTGTTGTCGTAATTCTTGTCGTTGTTAAAGATGGTTTCGTCGTCGTCTTAAGATAATAAGAACTTGTGAAATTTAGCATCGTATTTGTAATGCTGATCCTCATATGCTTTGTGATAAGAGTCAAGTATGGGGTTCATGACCATAGCATGGTTTTTGTACTAAATAAAAATCAATGGTCTTTGTTGAAAATCAAAGTGTACACTCCTATATTAATATGATTTATATAGGTGAAAAAAATATTAGAGGCCATGGTTATTACGCTGGCCATATAAGTCACATAGGATTCTAACCTATATAGTAGGTTTATATAACAATTTATTCATAAATATTTTTATAAAGGAAAGTTTACAATATTCAAATATTATGAAATTGCCATATTACAATTGTTATAAATAAAATTTCACCAAAACGAAATCATAATTGATTTTATTATAAGGCTGAACTTAAGCCTTAACTTAAGCCTTGACTTAAACCTTAATACACTAAATCGAGATTATAAAGTGAGAATCTATATCTACTATACAAACATAACTATAATGTTATTAATATTATGAATAACCATTGGAACTATAACGTAAATCACGATAGCATTGACATGTAATAAATGTTGACAGGGTGGCGAATTGCTGGTTCATTAATGGCACAAGGCTCAAGCTATCAAGGGGATCAAGTCTTGATCTTGCATTAAAGGCTTGAAATGAAATCTCTAGGTGACAAGGATCACCACCACTCCACGTATTGTAAGAACGCTGTAATGGTTAAATTTCGAGACTACTTTGTAATGGTTAAGAGTTAGTATTCCTCCGAGCTGGATGTGAAAACGATCCAACGTGATCCATCGTGGCAAATGCCTTGCATGTGAAATGACATAGCATTAATTGCAAGGGTTGTTCGACCCAATGCAATCTCGCTGGCATAATCACGAACGTTGATTGTGATGAGATTGAACCGTCAGATCTCAACCCTAACATCTATCATTGATGTGGTATATGAGTTTGGAATGTTATTTTAATATTTCTATTGTTTTTGGTCTTGTATGGCCGACAGGCTGCTGAAATTTTGGTAGGAGGTTTGTTAAGAGGTTCGACCTCGAGACCTATGGTTCAGGGTTGGAGTTGCAAGTTTTAATCCATTGTCATGGTGTCATTTGTAACAGACTAGGTATCTGTTTATAGTTTCAAAGGTTGATAGTTTTCTAGAGCATGTCGTTTTAGTTTGAGTAAAAAAAAATGCCTGGTGTAAATGGACAGAGGGTTTCTAGTCTCATCTTCAGCGTGGAGTCATTGTTGAACTGGTGAAAGTGGAAAGCTTTGGTATTCTACAGCAAGGTAAATAATCTTGTAAAGATTAGTATCATTCCTTTGTTGCAATTCGTCTTTCGATTTGAAAATTATCAGTTATCTAACTCCATCGAATTCCTTGTCAGTTATAGGTTGTGAAGGAATGGTTCAAGCCAGGGTTTGGAAAGAGCGGCCTGCTTCCAAACTGGTAAACTCCGGGTCCTCCAAAAACCCTCGTAGGTGCTCTGTGACTATGGTTGATGAGGTTTCAAGGGTTGTGTGGCTGGTCCTACCGTGACTCGTCATTGTTTTTTGATTGAAGAACTTCGAACCACCATTTGTAAATCAAATGATAACTATTTTTTGGTATTGTGACTTTTGTTTGGTTATAAGATCTTTGGTTCTCTACCTTGTTATTGATCTTTGTCCAACTGGAAAATGTAAAGCTCGTCAATGTCGAGGTTTTTAAGAACTCGTTTCAATAATGAACTTGGGTATAAACCTTGTATGTTTTTGTTTTGGAAAAACATGTTGTAATTTTCATTCTGAACACAACGACTTCATTTTCTTAAAGTTGGAACTGTGTAATGTTTTAAAAACTATGAATCGTGACTTGTCGTTTTAAGTTATGAGTTTAAAAGGTAGGGCCGGGGCTCATCTATTGTGTAAACAATCTTTTCCTTGCCAGTAATGAAAACGTATGATATTTAACTCTGTGTAAAAAGTCTATGTTATACGACTTGCGGCATAGATTGATATCGTGATTTTCTACTTATTCTAGGGTTTGTGAAACTTTGTTTTAAATGATAGCTCTGTAAGTGTTGTTGGAAAAGGTGTTCAAAACGTTGTAAAAGAAACGAATAGGTCATACCCTTATTCGTATTCGGTCTTTGGGAATGAAGATATAAAATATAATTGTTTTTCATAATAGTCCTTACATATGGTAGGGTTTGTACTGTAGAGTAATATGGAATAATATATGTTTAAAATACTATGGATAATGTTAATGGATATTCAATCGATGCGATCTTAGATTTACAGTGATAAAATGCTATGTTTTTAATACCATAAACGTTTTGTAAAATAAAGGAAAATACAACACTGAGATTGGAAAGATACAAACGATTTATGAAACTAAAACAATAAGTGTGAAACACTATAGGTTTTACATTGCTCATGTTTACAGTTTGAATAACTATTGGATAAAATGACTGATAGCAATAAAATGTTTATAATATTTTCATTATCTGTTTATACTATAAAATTATAGGAAATGGATATAGTAAGAAATGAAAACAGTGTGTATGTGCAATGTGAAAAACTGTGTGATGACTGTTATGTACAGTCTTGATATGATGATCACATTCATTTATTTGCTGCTATGTTATTATTATATAAACACAATATGATATATATATAGAGAGATATGATTTCTATCTATTCTCTATGTATAGTAATGATAAGAATAATGCCATACAACTATACAGAAATTAAACACTGTTTGTTTTTCATATAGCTAAGGAAACATTTATAATATACATTAGAGATTAAACAAAACTTTCTACTATTATTTAACTATACGATAGAAAACTGATAAATATATAAATTACTATCTATCTATCGAATTCAAAATGTCAATTTGTCTATCTTTTAATATGTTCTTAATTTGCGTATCTATACTAGAGTACGATGCCCAAAACAACATGTGGAAAAATATAGATACTGGTTTATCAATTCAAAACATCATTTAAACTTTAACATTCAGACTTCAAACAAATTTAGAGATCGATTCTTTTTCATAAAACAGAAAAACAGAGATTACTAAATATATAGAACAAATCTATTAGCTGAGATGAGATAGGAAATTTGTAAAACCTGGATAAAATCTGCAGGGGAACAAACAACCCAAGAAGACTGTTCCACCCAACCAATTCTTGAAAATAGTCAAGTACTGCCTTAGGACCCCCGAGCCTGTTCACTAAACCACCAGGAGGAAGAAACTCTAGGAATTAGGACTTCTTCTTGCAGTAGCAAATGACTTCTTAATTTTCAATAGCTAGCAGTCCAATAGACTTGCACCAGCATCTCTGGTTCTTCTCAGCAATATGCAGACTTAAGATTGCACTCACAACTAGCCTCCCTATTCAAATCTCTCAGTGATCACCTGATGCACATGAGGAAAATATTCTGCAAAAATATTGATTAAGAGCTGCCTGCTCAATTCGAATTTGCCTTTTGTAGGCTGCCTAGGCCTTTTAAGATGTTACTGGGTCATTAAATGAGCTTCCTGCTCACTCCCTCCACCTGGGGGATAATGCCACATTTTTAGGGGTAGTTGTCCCATAACCAACAGCTAGTGGTGTGATGCAATTGCTGTCTTCTGTCCCATTGCTTCCAACAGCTTCCATTCCTCGTTGTGGGTCAGTGAACACTCATTTAATAGTCTCCTTGGGTGTTTGTCTCCTAATTAATTTATTTAAATAATAATATTTAGTAATTACATTCATCCTTGATCAAAACTGATCATAATTACAAAACTTTGTAATTAAATTTAACATAAAGTATTTTGCAAATAAAATAATAATTTTCAGAAATTTGGGTAGGTGACATTCGTCCCATAAAAACTGATCTGCATATTCATAATTAATCCTAGCTGATTGGCAATGTAAAGCTACTTTCTCATGGCTATCATTCCCGAAGAAAAAAAATTCACCAAAATGATAAGAATCCAAATCTTTCACAAATTCTTGAGCTTCCTTGACCTTATTAAATATGAATGCTCCAAATGTGACTAGCACTAGAGGCCAAGAGGCTTTCTTATTGTCATGTAAGAAATTATGATACCATTTATAAATGTATGTCTCACTATGCCCTTTAAAATGATGTAATAAATGACATATTTTGGCATCAATAGTGAACCTTTTGACCTCCATAAATACAGAAATAAGTACCATTAGGAGTAAAATAATAATCTCCTAGATGAGTGACTATTGTAAGGGCCTCATCATACATACAATTTGGTTCTTTATAAAAAATCAACTTGTATAATGGGACCAAGAAATATTCTCAAATTTGTTTGTAATAACCTGGATGTTTTTAAATCCATAAAATCTAATACGCCATGTACATCGTAGTTTCAATGGGGTTCCACCAGCATCTGAGACCTGGAAAAGGATTCAGGGTCATAATACAATCTACAAGGTAAGATGACATATGAAATTCAGCCTTGTTTTCTTTAATCCCTTTATTTGCATCAACGATATCTTGCACCATGTTCTCGGAGATAATATCGTCCCAATTGAACTCTATACCATGCATTGTGACGTGATATAGTAGAGGTATCCAAATGAGTTTGTAGTTGGTTGAGTTGTATCTTCCATATATTCTACATAGGAGAGTGGCAACAATTTTGAAAGAACTTTTCAAGAATTTAGTCTCATACTCTCTACTACTTATTTGACACAATTGTTTCCTAGGAAATAACATCTTCTTCGCACACTCTGCATATTCTATCTTAAATTTTTTAATCTGGTCTTCCATCAAAAATAATTTTGGTGTTGGGAGTTCGTAAGCCTTTCCTATATGGGATGGATGGAATGAAGCAAAGCCTGTTCCTGTAGCACTTGCAATTATACGAGCTTTAATGTTATCATAGGGGAGAATCCACCCTATCATTTCAGTGCATGGGAATAATTTTGGTCGTGCAATAGCATTGTGAATACCCGACTTCTTTATATTTTGGTAGATCAAATCCTCTTCAATCGTTGATTCAAGTACATTTTGATCTCTGATAAAATGATATAGTTCACCCCATTTGAACTCAGAGGCTATTCCTGCGACTTACTGAGTATCATCAAATTGAATTTCTAGAGCCAGTTCTGGTGAAGCTTCATCATCTGAATCCAATATAACCTTAAAAGAATGCTTTGGACCCCTCTTTGACATATCTGGATCCTCTGAAGCAAAATAAGTATCATTATGTTGCATATAATCCATTAAAACTTTAAACTAAATACAATTTAAGTAGACAAGGAGTAGATATAACGCTTTAATGAACAAAGCTCCTAAAGGATTGAATATATAATCTGATGTTAGCGCAAATAACGTTAGGTCCCTTCTCAATAAAATGCAATCACGAAACCCATGTCCATTTGAAAAACGTGAATGGTATATGTGGTGTGCATCTAGTGTTTAAGGTTATTATTGATCAATTTTCAATAGAATGCATCTGAGAAACATATCTGAATACTATGGTTTAAGCAATTCTTCGCTTACAGTTCTTCAGTGGCAATGTGTAAGTATTAGGGATTTTAAAGAAACATATGCATAAATGGTAAAATTAAATCCACTCAGGTTCTAACGGAGTTTAGCCGGCCAATGAAAGAGAAAATACCAAATATAAATGGTCTACCCTAGTAGCCAATTGTGCATTTTCCTTCTATGACACAAATCCTTTAATGCCAAGTGGAAAAAATCAACCAAGATGAAGAAAAAATTGCTTACTTGGATAGATGATAGATGTATCAATTAGTCTGTAGTTGTGTTGATTGAGATTCCTTTTCTAGATGGCATGGAGGAATAAAACGACGTTGAAGAGAAATAAGGAACAAGCTTGCTAACGGGGTTTAAATCCTAGGACAACTTTCTCCACAAACCCTAGTTTGCTTTATAAATGAGCCCAAATGGCTAAGTTGTGCTTTTAAAATGTTTTAAAGGTTACTTTGAAGGTAAAGAAACAAAACTCACTGCCACATATCAGAGGATTTTACTATCGTTTGCAATGGCTTGTCGACGGTAACTTCATCTGTTCACCAAAATGTATCGGTGGCATACCGCTTCTTCCACCAATGTACTCCGACAAAAATCTCATTAAGCTATGAAAATCATATTTGATGATGTTTCAGCGGAGAAGACGAAAGAGATGTGACAATGTTGGAGACAAATCGAATTTTACTCCGAGACATATTCAGATGGAAAAAGGAAAGTATGGCAACAGAAAATCGAAATCTCAGCGAAACTTGCCCAGAGCAAGGGCAATGAAAACAAATTCTGTGAAGTTTCAGCGGCGAAATAAGAATAAGGGAGTCAACATTGGAGGGATTGGACAATATCCTCCGACATGTCCACACGTTTTATGAAAGTAGTCTGAAGTTTCAGCATAGACAAAAAAAATCCTTCCCAAAGTTCTCAACATTTCAGAGAGATTTATAAAAGTTCCCGTAGTTTCGGTGGAAAAGTGAAAACTTCTCCGGTGTTTCAGAGAGTTTTACAAAAGTCACCAAAACGTTAAAACTCAAAAGAAAAATGAGCCAAAAATGGAAATTTTTCTAAGTATCTCTCTTTTCCAGTGAACAATTAACTTCAAGAGGTACTTAACCATGTCAGAGGAAACCTGAAATGACAGAACTAGCAAAATGTTAGGTTCAAATAGGAGGGGCCCTAGCTTTCAAGAGAAAATGTAGTTGATAGGATTATGAGGTGCAAATCCATTTCTATGTTACATATGATGAAAAGGTCTAGGGTTCCTTACTCATTTGTGACAAAATGATTAGGATATTTTCCTTCAAAGAAATTAACTTCCAATGTTCCCATAATAAGAACATTGGTCTTGCTTATGGTGTCCATTCATTTGTAGTAGGTACACATAATTCTCTTCCTTTGCATCTTCATATGTTGCACTTGAGGTTGATGTTGGCTCTATAGATCGCATGATGGATTCCTACTCTACCGATGAGCATCCACTAGTTCAAGTGAATATTGGAGGAGGTAGAACAAAGCAACAACTCACATGGCATTTGCTAAGGTAGTGAAAGTATTTATAGAGTTCCATTCGCTAACGAGATTCAATCATATCTCATATTTAAGCACATAGGTCTTGTTGCATGTGAAAATACCAGATATCCACAAAATCTTGTTTTGTTTACTTTGGATCAGTGTGGTTGTCTTGATCGCAAGTACACCATTTTTGGGAAGGTTATAGAAAAACAATTCTTCAATTTTCTAAAGCTGAGAGGCAATCAAATGGATAAGGATTATTGCATTTGTGGGTAGATATTTTTGATGTAGATATTTTTCTCCATGAAGATCCTTTCAAAGAGAGCAATCATAGCTCAGGTCGCTCTATTTTATAATTAATATAAACCAATTGAGTTTGAAGTTATAATTTGTAATCAACTAATCACTAGGATTGATTTGATTGCATCTAGTATTCCCGAAGATCTTACTGAGCTACTCACATTGTAAAAGCAATGATCTAGCACTTGCAGAATAGTCAGAGATAATTATTATATACAAATGATGTTCATTCCAATATTTTGCAATGTATCCTGATTTCCGGGATTAAAGGATCTATGCAATGTAGTATTACATCTCAAATATTCGAACTTTGTATTATTGCTTAACTTTCAATCTTCCACATAATCCCTATGGAACCTAATTGTATCTTGAATAGATTGAAGTCTAGGATTGTTTTGCACAATTCCATAAAAAGGTACTTTTGGAAGGGTAAGTGTTGAGTTTAGTAAATTCCCCCAGTCTAACAATCCTGTGTACTTTTGTCAATTTTGATATTTCAATAACTATATATGCTTTTAGAATTTAATTTTAATAAGTTTATTCTAATATTTGTGTACTTTTTTGTTTTTGATAGTGTCCATTAATTCCAGCAAGGCGTGAACTACTCAAGGAAGGTGATAAAGTGAAAATATTAGATCCATATGACAATGCTATTACCGACATTAGATAAATTCACTCACTTGTGGTGTTCCATGGAATGGCACCGAGTCTTGAAGATGCAAATGTTAATGTCATTAAGGTAACAAGAAGCATGATGCCCTTTCCATATCAAGATAAATTTCATGAATGTTGTTAGGAACTCGTGTCAACCCTTCTCTTTACTTTGTTAGTATATTGTTGTTGGACGCATATGATTTGTAAGTCGTCCCATAGTATTTGTTGATCCGTAGTTTGTATTAGCCCATGGTATTGACCCATAGTATTGGATGCATATGATTTATAAGTTGTCACGTAGTATTATATGTTCCATGGTACCGACCCATAGTATTGGGCATAGAATTAGTATATAAGTGTGTGTTGAGGCCAATGAAGGCACTGCAAAGTTATTTGTATTGAGCTTGCTGAAAGGAGGTTTCCCCCTCGAAGTGGCTTGCGATCAATAAAAATATTCGGTGATATTATATATTGTGCATTTTATCAATTAATTGTTGCAGGTTCCTCACATCTGGTATCATAGCACTTTCTTGGGATCGTTGGGTGGAATTTCTATCAAAAAAAAAAATTCGTATCTGTTGTAGGTTTAGATCTGGGAATAATCCCTATTCGCTTAATTGTGGAAAGTACTTGGGCATAAGCCCTAAAAATCATTGTGAGGAGTACCACAGGAACCCCAAAGTAGTTGGTCCATTGAGAGGACTTGCCAACGAAAAGGGAAACGACCCCTACCTGATTGACTAGTTCCCACCCATGAGGTAAACCAAGAGTTTTCGTTTGTGGCAAAGCGGTTATCAGTTTTACCTGAGCTGTGGAGTGAGGGGTACTTCCCCAATACGCAAGTCGTTAGACAGCATTGGTGGTCGAGTGAAACGCCTGAACCGCTAGGAAGTCGAGCATACCTGGGGTCCATATCTATTTTTAGTTGAACTGTTTCCAATCACTTTCGCGCCGTTGCAGACCCATTAGTTTCCAATCACTTCCACACCGTTGGAGATCCATCTATTGCAGATCACTTTCGCGTCGTTGCAGATCCCACCATTTCCGATCCATTCCAAAATTCGTTTCAGATCCAGCCATTTCAGATCCATTCTGATAGTCGTTTCAGATCCATTCTGAAATTCGTTTTAGATCCATCTGTTTTCGATCCATTCCGAGTCGTTTCAGATTCCGCGATTTTCGATCCATTCTGAAAGTTGTTTCAGTTCCATTCTAAAAAAATAAAAATAAAAATTTTGTTTTTTCCCCATATCTCCCTTGTTTTAACTCTGTTTCCTTTGAAACTTCACTACCACCCCTACAATCCCATTCTGCATATTTCATTCCTGAGGACCCTGTCGCAAATTCTACTTCCCAAAACAAGAAATCCCGCATTTGTCTATTTTAAGGGTTTCCCATAACTTCTTCGATTTTCACCCAATCGCCTTCAAATTTTGCCACCGTGTTCATTCCCTAATTCTGTTTCTTTGTCCCTCTCTGAAAAATTTTCCTATTCTTTCACCCCGCTTCTGAAATCCTCATTTTCTGCTTCCCTATCCATTTGAAAGTGTCCAAAACCTAGTCAAACCCCATTACCCATCAGATTTTTTCCCAAATCCAAATTTTCCTTTACTAAACACGCTTATGTTTTTGTTTTTCTACCCATTCACAAAAAAAAAACTCCTGGTTATGGTTGTCACCCGCGGAGGAGCACAAATCATGGCAGAAGAACTTGCAGCCCTCAAAACCAAACTCCAAGATTTGGATGAAAAATTTCTCAGCCTCAATCTTCAGCATTCAGCCATGAACACTGGGTTCTCTTCTTCCAGCAATTTTCATGGGTCGAAGCTTGATTTTCCTCACTTCAATGGTAATGATCCGACTGGATGGATATACTGGGTAGAACAATATTTCAGTTTGCATAATACTTTTGATTTCCAAAATGTTCCACTTGCATACTTTTATTTGGAACATGAAGCCCTTCAATGGTAACATTGGTACATCAAGGCTCATGACGAGCCAAAATGGACAGATTTTTTCCAACTCCTTTTGCAACGATTTGGTCCTAGTGCTTTTGATGACTTCATAGGAGCACTCACTAAACTTCGTCAATTTGTCACTTTGAGAGAGTATTAGATAGAATTTGAGAAACTAGCCAATCACACAGAAGGATTGTCTGATGAATTCTACATGAGTTATTTTATCAGTGGTCTTAAGGATGAAATCTGCTTAGAGGTTAAAATGTTATGTCCCAACAAAATGATGGAAGTCCTAGGGTTGGCTAAGTTGACGAAGGACAAGATCACATCCCAACAACGCTCCAAATCCACTTTTGTTCCATTCAGAAATATATATGGTTTCCCAACGACCTCCCATCATGCCATCTCCTCGCACCACTCCTATCAAGCATTTGTCTAAAGCAGAGATGCGGGCACGTAGAGAAAAAGGGATTTGTTATAATTGTGATGAGAAATTCACTCGGGGGCATAGATGTGTTGAGCAACAACTCTATCTCTTAGATGTGGATTCTCTGCCTGCCTCTAAACTTAGTGTAGAAGCTCTCGATACACTGGATGATCAGGTCGACATTCAACAACCACCTGTTGACCCTTCGTCTCCGGATGACCACCCAAAGATATCGTTCCATGCTTTAGCCGGAGTCACCACCCCACAAAGAATGCAAGTCAGGGGTTACTTCAAGAAGATCCCTCTTACAATACTCAGTGATTCTGGTAGCACTCATAATTTCATTGATCATTGAATCGCCAAACAGGCTCATTTTCTTGTCCATCCTTGCTCCAACTTTGAAGTCATGATTGCCAATGGGGGCACCTTACCTTGCAAGGGGAAGTGTCACAATGTGCGTATCTCTCTAAAATATTATAACCTACACTCTGACATGTTTTCCTTGTCCTTAGGTGGATGTGATGTGGTTTTGGACATTCAATGGTTACGCACACTTGGCCCCATCTTATGGTATTTTGTTGAACTTTGGATGCAGTTTTCAGTCAATGGGAAACAACACACATTTACGGGCTTACAACCAGGGTCTCTCCACATCATAAGTTCACATCGCCTAGAAAATATCCTTAATAAGAATTCACATGGTTTTATCGCTCAGCTACATTCCATTCAAATGCACCCATCAACAGTCTCCACTACTTCCTTGGATAGATATGTAGGTGTCTTTGATGAACCAGTGGGCTTGTCGTCTTCAAGAGACCTTTCCGGTAAGCATTTAGCCGCATCTACATATGAGAAGGAAATGATCTCTATTTTGCATGCAGTACAATAGTGGAAGCCATACCTATTATGGAATTATTTTTCTATCAAGACTGATCACCAGAGTCTGGAAATTTTCCTGGAACAATCGGTCTCGTGCCTAGCACACCTGAAATGGGTTATGCCTATGCGATCACTTACAAGAAGGGTAAGGACAATATGGTGGCGGATGCTCCTTCTCGCATATTTGATGACCCAGCTTCTCTTTCAGTTATTTCTCTGCTTGTTCCAAACTATGAACTCCATGCTTCTCCATCGGCAGGGCACTCCAGGTTCCTCAAAACGTATGACCGAGAACAGTGTAACTTCTTTTGGCAGGGACTGAAAATGACAATTCAATAGATGTTGGTTGACTGTGATACTTTCCAGGTCAACAAAGGTGAAACGACACTCCTTTTGGGATTGCTCAAACCCTTTCCCATCCCTACAAAGATTTGGACAGGTATTTCTATGGATTTCCTTGAAGAGCTCTGGTGGTACAATACCACATCTAAAATGACACCATATGAAGCAATATATGGATAGGCACCGCCAGTTATTCTTCCATACATCCTCAGTAGTTCCACAGTTCAGGAAATTGACTCGGTTCTTCGAAACCGCGATCATATTCTTCTCATTTTGCAAGACAATCTTCATATAGAAAGAATTCGAATGAAACAACAAGCCGGTCAACACCGTTCTAAGCGCACTTTTCAAGCAAGTGATCTGGTTCTTCTTCGTCTACATCCTTCCAAGAAATCTTCCCTGAAAATCAAAAGGCATCACTCTATCACAGAAGTATTAATTCAGTGGCACGGAATGCAACCCGAGGATGCTACAGGGGAACCACTGCTTCAGATTTCACATCAATTTCCACATCTAAAGCTTTGAGGAGAAATATTTTTCTAAGGGAGAGGGGATGTTAGGAACCCATGTCAACTCTTCTCTTTACTTTGTTAGTATATTGTTGTTGTATCCATATGATTTGTAAGTCGTCCCGTAATATTTGTTGATCCATAGTTTGTATTAGCACATGGTATTGACCCATAGTATTGGACACATATGCTTTGTAAGTCGTCTCGTAGTATTATATGTTCCATGGTATTGACCCATAGTATTGGCAATAGACTTAGTATATAAGTGTGTGTTGAGGCCAATGTAGACGTCGTGAAGTTATTTGTATTGAGCTTGCTCAAAGGAGGTTTCCCCCTCGAAGTGGCCTGCGATCAATAAAAATATTATGTGATCTCATAAATGGTGCATTTATCAATTAATTGTTGTAGGTTCCTCACAAATGTACCCATTTGAAGGAGATGGAAGGGGGTTTCACTCGGTGGCCAAGGAAGTATTTGGAAAAATCATTTATGTAGATGATTTCCATGTTCTTGTAGAAAAAATAGATATTGTTTAGTCAGTTTTTGTTGTTGTTGAGAGTATGGACAAGTACTGTTGGATTGTTGTCATGGACTAATACTAGATCGGTGATCATGATTTTTTATGAATTAGTTTATACTTTTTTGGAAATGCAAATTATATTTTATAGTAATTGACTACTTATATTTCTAGATGTTGTTTAGTCAGTTGTTGATGTTGTTGTTGAAAGTATGGACAAGTTAGATTGTTTTCGTGGACTAGTACTGTATTGATGATCATGATGTTTTATGAATTAGTTTATATTCTATTGGAAATGCATATTATATTTTATACTACTTGACTGATTATATAATTTTTACATGGTTCAAATTATATATATTTACAGTTCATTCATCTAAAATTTTGAGTATAAATTGTAGAGGATGGGAATTGTCGTACATGCTCCTACTTTAATTTGGTGTGTAGAGATTATGAGTAGGAATTTGATGCTTTGTTTTCACCTATGAGAATATACCATCCTACTTTGAGAAACAACCTGTTACACATTGAAGATATTTAGAGTCGAACTTGGGAAGTTCCTTTTTTGTTGCTACAAATTAATTAAATTATTATAATGCATATGCACAAATATAACCAATCTTATCTTCCTCATTCCAATGAATTCTTTGATTTAACTGGTTTTCATTTTTTAGGATATTGCTTTTCATCAAAATCAACCTCAGAGATCAGTTTGATTACTATTCACTTATTCCATTTATCATGTCATTCATGAATACTGCAGAAACTAATGTTGTTCTCATTTATGGCTATAGTGTTTATGATTATAAAAATATTCATGTGCCCTATATATAGTGTATGACATAATTACTAGGAAGCTGAAGGAGGTAAGAATACTTCATGAAATTGTGTAAGAATAAATTTTGTTTGTAGGATGACATTTGATTCTCATGGTGAAACCTATAGATATCCATGTTGGTTAACTTGTGGTCATTCTAAATGTTTTCCTTTGGTTCTAAATTATTTGTTGAGACATAATCATTGTAGCTTCCTTTTTTTCCAATTATAGTTTATGGCTAATATTTAATGTTGGTTTCGAAATGTTGCATTCTATAAATTGCTTGAAAGTTAACAAATATATAGTGTCCTTCAGTAGAGGATATCAAAATTTGAACATGATATGCTCATAATGTTATCTTCTCTTTCAACCCCGGTTTTCTCAATTCTTTTGAGTTTATCTTATTGGATAAATTGGTTATTAAAGGTGTAGAAGAGCAAACTGTTCAAATTGAACTGAAAACACATAGCTCAGAGAAGGAAAAATGTCTAGTAGTTTTACTCATTAATGCTTGCTCAAGGAGGGACCTAAAAGGGAATGTTGTGGGGTTGTGCTTTGTTTCTGAAGATGTGATTGGGAAGAATATTATTATGGATAAGTTCACTTGCATTAAAGGTGAATACAGTACAATAGTTCTGAATCCAATCCTAATTCCTCCCATATTTGGGATAGATGAATGTGGGTGGTGTTCTGAGTGGAATTCAGCTATGGAAAAGTTGTATGGTTGGAAAAGAGAGGATATAAATGATAAAATGTTGTTCTGAGATATTTTCGGTACCCAAACAACTTGTTGTCGTCTTAAAGGCCATAATTCTTTGACACGGCTCAATATTGTACTAAATAGCTCCATGGATGGACAAGAGACAAAGAAGTTTCCAATTGTTTTTTTTGGCCATTATGATAAATATGTAGAGACCTAAGTTAGTTTTTGTAAGCAATAAATTAGATGAAGAGGGAAGAATCACATGAGTTTTCTGCTTTTTGCACATTTCCTTTCCAAAATTTCAACAAGCATTGTGTTTGTAGATTAACATGTTAGAACAAGCATCTACGAATAGACTCAAGGAATTAACATACCTTAGGTTAGAAATTAAAAATCCACTTTATGAAATCATGTTTACGCAAGCAAGGATGGAACACACAAATTTGAGGGAAGACGATAGGCAACTAGTGGAAACAAGTGTACTTTGACAAAAACAAATCTTAAAAATTATGGATGATATGGAGTTAGAAGCATCGAAGATGGGTATGTTTTCTCATCCTATAATATTTACATTATCTCTTAGCATTAATAATCTTATTTTTGTGTTTGATTTCTATTTCTAGCACTCATTCCCATGGTAAAACAACATACTAATGTTGTCAAAATGTGACTCATTTTACGTTTGCTTAATCCATGTTCTCTTACATATGGCATGTATACATCCTAGTTTTCTCATAAACTATTACTACACATGGAAACATCCTGATTAGATTCAAGTAGGAGTGCATGTGGGAGAGAATCGCATACACCTAAATCCCTTATAATGGTACGATGTCCATTGTACTTGCAACATCTTTTTATCATGCATTCATACTTTATTATCCATGAATAACTTTGAAAAATGAAAACCTTGGCTATTTGGAAGCTTTCTATAATGTTTTTTTTTTAACAAAAGAATGCATTGTATCCATATTTATGTGGGAAACTCATCACTTGTTATTTCACAGATCATAATGCACAACAAAGGTGCAAGAATACCTTGGAAAACATCAGAACACTTGAAAATGTACTTTTGAATCATCCAAAAAGCAACAATAGAGAGAACAAAGGACTCCTTAAATGGTTTTAAATGGAGCAATATCCAACACTCCTATGGGCTATTCCAAAACTTCTACAATAAAGGATTTTATGTAAGATACTTTTTTTTCCACTTTGACCACAATGCGCATTCTCACACTTGGTTATTTTCAAGGAATTGTAGTCATAAATTTCAAATCTACTTCCAAGTTACCTCAAATATGATGTTCCTATCTAGAATCCAAAGTTTATAGTTTAGGATGTATAGGAAAAAAATTGAATATAAAAAAACCCAAAGTAAACCCTAGGAGCCTTACTATGAAATTATAGAACACGGCAGATGATAGAGCTAAGAATACCTCACAGTGAAAAGAATGAGCAGAAAAGATGAATTACAGTGAAATGAGCAGTAAAATTAATCATGCATTGGAACTCATATAGAAACAGAAATGTGTGTTGTTATCCATTAATCAGTATAGTCAAAAGATATGTTACAATGGATAGAATTCTATTATACTAGTAGAATTCGAATCTTTTTTAGCCTAGCATAGGAATTATCACCACTAGAGTGCTCCGAAAGTCCCAAAATCAAATCAACTAAACCAAAAATTAGTTAACTCAAGTTGTTGTCAGTTAACTGACCAATGAGGGCACATTAGTGAGTTTTGCATGCAAAGTAGGTGAAAAAGGTCGCATTATATCACAATCAGTGGTGATCAAAGCTAAAACCCCGAATAGAGTTCAGGGACTCAGGTGGACTGAACTAAAACACAGGTTTAGCTCCTAAAACGCGGGGAAATGACTCTGGTGGGCCTAAAATCATGCATGTAGGGAGTTAGGTGGCTAATGGGTCCTAGATGACATATTCACACAACTAGGGGGGAAATAACATCATCAAATACTAGGAAAAGGTAAATAATTCTAAGTAGGACAAGGATGGAGTATTAATTATCCTAACACCCCCCCTTAATCCAAAATTGGACATCATGGGCCCTGGTTACTGAGACCAAAGGTCACCCATACAATCAAATAAATGATAAAAAATAAGTGTTCATGAAACTAAGGAAATGGGGGAAAATCTCATGGGAAAAACACCCCCCCTAAAAAAATGAACAATAGGAAACTCAAACAGCCTTCACACCAAGCAGAGAAGGAAAATATTTTCTGAGTGAAATAATTTGTAAAAATATAGGCAATATGCTCCTATGTAGGATAGAAATGTAGGTGTTGGATTTGGATCTGGATCTGGATCTTCTCCTTTGATGTACCTCCCACTGTGTCAAAGTTGTATTTTCCAAAGCAAGTCTTTCAGAAACCATCTTTGATACTGGAGCAAATGGCTCATTGTAGTCCAAATCATGAACCTTTGAGTACCCTTTATCAACCAACCGAGCTTTGTATTTGGTTGTAGATCCATCATGGAAATTCTCTTTGAAAGATTCTGGATCAAACCCCACCATCATGTAGCATCTCTCTAAGAGAAGTCGATCTATATGACATAGTGCAAGGTTTGCATCTCGATACTAAGTTTTGTTTCTTCTATGGTCAAATGGATCCATGGCTATGTTCACATCATCTTCAAGGACTTTGTGATCCCATATTGTACTTGGCCATGGATTGGGAGCAGGTGCTGAATCTAGATTTGGATCTGCTTGAACTTCATACTCAACATCAATATCTTGGTCATCATCTTTAGAATCTGAAACTGGATCATTAGAATAGACATCATTCTGATATTTATCATGTGAAATTCGAGTAGAAAGAGAATATGGAAGAAAATGTGAGAATTCATATTCCATTGAGGCATGGTTTGCAACACCTTTCTCTATCAGCTTCCTAGATGAGATCTACAATCTCAACTGTGTCAGGACCAAAGACAACTTTCTTCAATGAACATGTGTGTCTCATCTGATAAATAAATAAAAAATTTCTTGTCAAGGAAGGCACATACAAAAAAAATTTGAACTTTCCATTCTCCAGTTGCATTGTGCCCTTCCCTATAGCAAAGATATGAAAATCATCTCCCATGTGAATATCAGGACCATCGGTAAGATCTAGAGAAGAAAATTATTCTTTGTAGGAAACCAAGTGGTTGGATGCTCCATAATCAATGAGGAAGGATTGTGATTGTGAGAATACATCCTTTAGTGCATGGCATCTCTCATGATCATCTCTCTCACTTCCATAATCAGTATTCCCTACGCCTTCTGGGAGTTTAATGTTGTGTTGTTCAAGGATTTTGTTCATTTGATCTATCTTCTTCTTCATCCAAGATCTCTCTGTATGGTTTCCTTTCTTGCAATAGGAACACTTGGTCTTTTCAAACCCTTTTTGCTTATCTTTGTTGGAGTTGGAGGATCCTTCTGATGGATTAGACTTCTCCTTCAGCTTGGATTCAAACTGAATCTTTTCTTTCCCTTTTTTATTCTCTTCAGCATTCACACATTTTGACTCTTTAACCATAAGAGCTTGATTTTTGGAGGCCTTCACGGCACCCATCTGAAATAGTTTGTCTTGTTCTTCAATAAGAGATTGAGTGAATGCATCTAAAGAAGGAATTTTCCAATTGGGGATTGAAAATATCCTTGAATGGAAGGTAGAAACAAATATTGAAAATTCTTGACCAAGCTTGCTTAGGATGGATAGCACCAACTGCTCATCCTTATTATCAATAACACATTGTTTGCATTGCATGAATGAGGATTTGAATTTAGAAAAGAAATATTGTATGGTTTCGAAATTGTTGGGTTGAAGAGCAATTAATTCATTCTCTAGACTCTTGGTTCATCTTGATTTCAGAAGAGATTCACAAGATTCAACCAAACTTCTCTTGGAGTATTCAATCCATCAAGGTGGAAGAGAAAATCTATGGAAATATCAATACACTTGAAACCAAACGCTTCATCTACTATGTTCAGGTACTTGGCCTTCTCAACAGATTCCTGAGGTTCGACCTCCTTTCCCATTGTGACCATGTACAGACTTGTTGATGCCCCGAAAATCGCAGCATCAATCAGCAAGGGTTTCTCCCCGGTAGGAAATCCCAATTAGATCGCTCACCGTTTGGTGTGGGGAATCCGTCTGGTTAACGGTTCCAGCTACCATGTAAGATTTAAAGATTTGTTGCGTTCTTTACCAGTTGTGGCCCAATCCACCATTTATGTGTTTTAAATTTATGTATGAGATGCAAGTGATGTAAACTAATTTAATCTAAATGCAAAACTGAAACAAATCTTAATCTAAAACTGTAATAAGCAAATCTATTCTATCCTCACGAGGAGCCAAAATAAGAGAATGAGCAGCATACTATAGATACACATAAAGATCTCGCAGATAGCTGTTTGAACCATTTTAAATGTGAATTACAGCAGAAAGCGAGATACATTCAAGATAGCTCAAATGAATTAAAACGATTTCAACACTCATAGTACACAGCATAATACACAGAAAATGAGAAACATTCACAGCAATGGAGTAATCCACAATGAGTTAGAACGATCTCACAATAAACCAGTGGTAAGAGAGTCGAAATAGTACCACATCCCTTTACACAGATCCAAAGCAAATGTCGTGCAGGCTTTCAATAGACAAAAACAAACTCCTGTACCTTTATATCTGGAAAATAGTTCCCATACATAGTGCAGTCTTTTTTCTTCGCCTGAAAAAAGTCCTTTCATTCTCTTTTGTATGTCTATTTATAGATTTACAATGCTTTCCTTTTCCCAAAACCTAAACCTAAACCTAGGAGGGAACATAATTTTTTCCTTCTAGTGGTCAATAAGACAAAACCCAGAACACAGCTGTCTTTTACAAAATTAGAACAAAACAGAAATAAAGTTCCCTTTTCTTTATTACAAAAAGACAAATAATAGCTATCTTTTTACAAAATATGTAACCAAAATAAATTCCAGCTATGCTTGTCCATTTATTTCATTTAAAACCAACTAAGGACCAGATGCATCAATAGCTTTTGCTGACTTTTCAACTTCTGTTGGTCTGCAGTTTTCAGCTTGGATGTTCGCTTGTGCCGACTCTACGAATCCCGATGGTTCCTCTACTTTGGCTTGCGTGGGTGGCTCGACTGACTGGATATAACTGGCCCAATTTCCACTTTCTTAACCAATATACCAATAATAGGCTTCTCCCTTTCATGAAAATAAATGGAATCCAGGTTGGCCACTTGGCACCGCTGCTTGGGGTTGTATGAGGTTAGTGCTAATTCATCAGTAGGAACAACTCTACTATCAACTATCCTTGGTGGGTCTTTCTTTGGAAGATCTAAGTCCATGGGTCACGGATCAGATGGACCTTGTTATTTTTCCTTTCTGACTTCTTCTTCTGTTTGCATCCTTACCACCCCTGCCAATTCGGCTGCCTCCTTTTCTGCCTACAGTCTTCCTAATTCTGCCTCTGAGTCTGACTCCACGAGCTTAGCTTTGCGCCGAGCGGATTTCGTAAGCATGTCAAAACCTACAACGAGCAAGGTAGCACAAATAAGGGATCCGATGAATATCAAAAAACAACTATTAAATGTGATACCCCCTCCCAAACATGTTGTTGCACATAAAGTTGAAGGTTTAAAAAACAATTAGCAGCATATTCATGGAAATAACTAGAATGTGCGTTTTCACAAAACTGAGAGTTCATTGAAAAAATTGCAACGCAAACATTATTTCACTGTCGTTAGTTAATGAAAGCAAACATATGGCTATGTGAAATACTAATGGTGTGGGCCAAAGAGAAATCCTTCAATATGTCCAAGGGAATTTGGTGAGCTATGTTCTCCCAACGCAATGGTGAAATGATATCCCAAATCCCGTTCAATGCGTTTGTATAGGGGAAGCATTAATTTCTTCATGGACTATAGGCTAGCGAGTTGGTGAGCATGGGGCTCAAGCCGAATGGCACTTAACTCCGCATAGGGTGATATGAATGGATTCACCAATTTCATATTTGCGCATGTCCCCAAAAAGATCGGAAGCGCTATAGCGGCGATCGCAATGCTAAACTTCTGCGCAAATAGCGGTGATTTTGTCCCAAAAATCTGTGGTGATGGGTTGTATCGGAGATAAAGATCCATCGGGGTTTCTGGGGATAGAAATGGCACAACGAGCGGCGTGCTTAAACTTAAAACCGCGACCCGGAAGCTACATCGAACAGTGAGGCGCAGTGATGGAAGCAGCGCTTTTAGGGATAAGTATTTCGTATCGGCAGGGTTTTAGAAATAACGCTTGCACCTATAAAAAAAATGTGCTAATTTGGACCAAACCAAAAGGAGCAAAAGAGCTTTTGCGTCGGCAGATTTAGAGTTAAATTCTGCGTGATGGCCGGCTGGGCTAAGGATAAAGCTTGCACCTAAAAGGCGTCCAAAATAGATCTACGACCTGTGCCAATGTCGGTCGAATTAGTCTTAGGACTTGCACCATGGGAGGCCAATTTAGGATTTAATCTTGCGCCGCAGGAGGCCATAATAGACCTTGGAAACCCACCAAAAAGCGCGCAGATCAAAGTTGACTCAAGCGCTGAAAGCGGCAAAAATAGAGTTAAAACTTGCGCCGAAGAGGCAGAGTTAGGTTTGCGATTTTCACCAAAGACGAAAGTCTTATGATCGAAACTTGCACCGAAGGCAGGATATTTATGGTTAAAACTTGCGCTAAAGGCGGAAGGTGACTTTGCCTTAAAATAAATTTTAGAAAACTTCTTTGGGAAACAAGTGTTAAAGTTTTTCCAAGTTAGAGTAGGATAAGCTTCAAAAGAAAGAGAAAGAAAAATCAATACAAAAGTGTAGGAGGAGGGGCCCCAATATTTTTCAAAATTTTGGGGAGATGTTGCAGCAACAACAATTGGCGAATCGTTGGCGAACACAGATCTCTGAAAAACTCTCTCTCGTCCATAGGAAATTTTAAAAGCTGCTCACCTTATGTGCAACAGTCGGATTGAGCGTTCAAATTTCCGGAAAGGAAGTGATCACTTTATCCGTTGTTCATTAGGAAAGTGGAGCTTCAATAAAGACATCCTTAAAACTCTCCAAGGGCCAAAATATGGGGTTCATTTTTAGAAGATCCATCTTTCAAACGACCACTATCATCGAACTCCATAGGATTTGTAACAACATCTCATAGAAAATATTCTCTTGTTCTTCATTCCCATGCTACTTGCATCCTTTTGGATGTTCTTTAATTAGCGACTTTTGTCATGTGAGTATTCCAGAAAACTTTCTTCAAGACTTAGCCATTTGCCTGAGTTATTCAATCCATTGATGTCCTTTTGTGTGAGTAGGATATTTTCTTGGTTTCTTGTGCTCACAGACGGAGAAGAACTCTGCTGGGCATTTTAGTGTGGCTGCTTAAATTAAAAGTCTTTATTGCTCCCAGCCATGCTTTAATGGAGGCAAGATTTTCTAGAAAACAAACTCTTGATTATAAGCTCTTTTGGCTTTAGATTTGCAGCATGGAGTCAATTTAATACCTTATTCCTATTAACACCCAAAAAGTGCTCACTACCTCATCTCCCTCATTACATGACTCATTTATCTATATTTCCTACCATATTTGCCTCCAAAACCTTAAAAAACCATTAAAAAGCCTCCAAAAGACCAAAAACCCCCTTTTTCCCCAAAATAATTTAAATTTCCTCCAAAAATAGCAAAAACCCTCTAAAAAGGGAATAAAAAATATAAAAAAGAGGAAAAAGAGGGAAAAAAGAAGCAAAAACCCTATACAATTGACCTAAACCATATGGTGCCAAAAACCATGGGTCAACACTCCACCACTAAAAAGCCTATAAATAGGTGATGGAGGCTCCCCATTTCATATCCACAATCTTCCCTATCCTCGCTCTACCAAAATCACTCTTGAAACCCTAGCTTACCATTTGAGCTAGTTTTTCCCATTTGAGTGCCCCTTTTGGCCCATTATTCAAACACCTTGGAGAAGGAGAAGGAACCCATTGGAGCACGGAAGCAACCCTCTTGGACTACTGCAAGAGCTCCACCAACCTCAACATTTGATGTAAATTTAATACAAAAGAAAATCTTTATCATCCTTTTATGTCTTTTTATTTCTCGTTGATGCACATGCTAGGTTAAATTTCATACTGTTTTACTACTTTAATTTACTGTTTATTGAACTGATACTAAAGAGGCCCTTCTCCTTAGTAGGTGATCATTTGCACAAGCTAGGGTGAAAACCCTAGCTACAGTTTTGGCAACTCCAATGTTGTTCCTTTGAAATTTTGGTTAAAAATTTTTAAAAGTTATATTTTCTGCAAGTATTTTTCCCACATAGCTACGATCTGATTGTGGCTTTTAGCCTGTTTCCTGCGATCTCCCCGTGGCTTTCAGCCTATTTTATATGATCTCCCGTGGATTTCAGCCTATTTCCTGCGATCTCCCTGCGGCTTTCAGCCTGTTTCCTGCAATCTCCCCGCGGCTTTCAGCCTGTTTCCTGCAATCTCCCCATGGCTTTAGGCCTATTTCCTGCGATCTCCCCGCGGCTTTGAGCTTGTTTCCTGATATCTCCCTATGGATTTCAGCCTATTTCCTACAATCTCCCCGTGGCTTTCAGCCTGTTTCCTGCGATCTTCCCGCGGCTTTCAGCCTGTGACCCGCGATCTGCCCGCGCAGTTTCGCCACAGACCCACGATCTGGTTTCTGCACATTTTTACCCTGTTTGAACCCAGATTTTTTCTGCAATATTTTATGCACCTGCACAGCCATCTGTCCTATCTGCAGCCACACTTACCTACAGCCTTTTTCTGTAGTTTGCTTTCTATTCCATTTACAGAGTTTTTTAAGTTTAAGCATTTCAATTGAAAAAAGAAAATTTTGCATTACAAGTCTAATTTATGCATTATTAACTAGAAAGTTGCCCACCCCGTGGCACTTTTGATTGGGTTCATTACCTCACACGCACACACTCTGTCACCTAATTCAAGTGAGCCTTAAAACACTACTTAACACAACGAACATTCTAACCCCACTTGGGGAACACATAAGAATATTGTAGTTAGGTAGGACAGGGGGGATAGGAATCCAAATAACACCCCTCGGTCACTTACACTTGAGACATAGTTGTTGTCCATTAGGGAACCAAAATTCCCTAGTATTTTTTGGCACGGTCACAACCAGTTTATCAGAGGGCCTCTCCCTTAGGAGGGTTGAAGTAGCCAGACTGGTTCCGGAGGCCTGAGTGGAATACCACAATCCATTCAGTAACCGAAGGCTACCTACTCATTGGTCTACATGTAGTGATTCCTTTTAGGACCACACGATGATAGGACCGGAGCTGCAAATTCACCTTTTTGGACGTGTCATGAACATGGTATCTTAGTTGCCTTTCTTCTAGGATTGTCTTACCTAGTGTCCCTCCCGGTAGGGGGATATCTTTAGCCACTTGGCTCTACTACCCATATTGTCTGACTTGGATTTCATCACCTTGCAGAGGATATGTCTGGTTGAGTCATAATACTATTTAGCTAGGTGTTTGCATGCTCCCTTACCTCCCTTTGGTCTAGTGAGTCCACTATTTTTATTTTTTAGGAAACCTGCTGCTTGTTAGTATTTTGGCCATTGTTCTTGATGCTCCGCTTATTGCAGCACAACTATTGCAGTAAGCATTTTGAGCCGGTTGTTGGCCCGAGTGCCGCCTTTTTTGCGCTCTCCTTCTGAACACTCGATTGCATTATGGTTTTTGAGTTGTTTTTCACTCAACACAACCCCCAGATACTTGACACCATATGTCACCATTGAGTCCCCGAGACATTATCGGTGCCTCTGGGGCAAGCCCTCGCAGCACAGTTCACTTGACATCACCCGTCATAGACATAGGGCTTTATCACTCGACTCCACTCATCGACGACATAGTGCTCTATCCCCTGGCCCTGACGCCCCTTATTTCACATCTAATTCTGAGGAAGAGTCTGAAAACCCCACTTACACTGCACCAACCAGCCCCATGGCTGGCACGACATCCAACCCTTTCTTTGTAGGGACCATTGGTGGAGCATCCAACACCACCCCAGCTACCACACTTGCTTTGCGTATGCCCTCAATGGGGCCCACACCCAACATTCCGATCATTGTGCCCATTCCAGTGGCTAGCATACCCAACCCAACTCCACCAGTGACTCACACTACCCCTGGTGGTGCAGGACCATCCCATACCACCTTCATTCCTCCACCTAGTGGCAACGTCCCCAACCTAAACCCAGCCCCTACACTTAGGGGCATTGGCCACAACATGGCCACGACCACCAGTATGTCACATCCTTCTACTATTTTTCCATTCATGGCTAGTCTCAACCTTCTTGACCTGGCCAGACTAACCAACGATCCCATAAGACATGACCCTACGTGGCCTCACATTCCCACCAAGCTCCCATCAGACATCCCTAAGTTTGAGGGCAAGGTAGGTGAAGACCCCCAGAACCACATTATGTCCTTCCATATATGGTGGTCCTCCAACTCCATAGTGGACGACTCTGTCTGACTCCGTCTATTACAACGCACCCTCACTGTCTCTGTATCCAAGTGGTACATCGATCAGCCCCATGGGACCCATGGCACCTTTACTTGCCTCGCCTCGACCTTCCTGCAGTTCTTTCAGTTAACTATCCGCTATGACGCGGGAGTTGAGATCCTACTATCTTGCAGACAAAATACGGCCACCCACATCACTGACCATATTCACAAATGGCGTCGACGCCGAAGCCTATGCAAAATCAAGTTAGACGACCATATCTTCTTAGATTGGTTTCTAAAATCTCTCCTTCCTATCATTTCCAAGGATGTGGCATCCGAGCGACCCCAGTCCGAGGAAGACGCCATCCTCAAAGCCCAACAATTTGACCTTATTTATGCCCAGTCTTGTTACCTATATACCATTATACCCGATGCCCCATGTGGTGATTCCTCCCAAAATGATGCACTGGGGGTAGCCCTTACCACAGATGGCATCATTGGCCGTATTGCCTCCAATAACCAGCCATTTTCCATCACCCATACTAATACTTGCCCCGACCTTTCGTGGGCAACATCCCAATCTAGAGCAACCAATTCATATGCTCCCATGGCACATAACCACCATTCCCATGGACCATCATGTCCACCTCAGTGCTTCGGCCATCCGTCCCCTGCTTACGCCCCCCCAGTCGCACCTAAGCCATATTACCACTCGCAGGTCGCACAAGCTCCTGTATCCTCTCAAGCCCCCCTTGCTTATTATCCGCCACATGAAACACCTGCGAAAAACCCACAACCAGTCACACAGACGTATCAGCAACCTCCACAAGGTTCAGCACCTACATCGCCTCCACCCCCTTATTATCCACCGCAGCCTGCTCTCGCACCTGCACAACCCCAGAACCCACCTGCCGCCCAAGGGCAAGTGTATGCGCAACAAAATCCGTAGCAAAACCAAAATAACCAACGCCAACAAGGCCAGCAAAACCATGGAAAATGACGTAACCGCGGGAACAATCCCCCTCCAGACCAAGACGGCCAGCCACCTAACCCCCCAAACAATAATAACGCGGCACCTGCCAACCAAAATCCTGACAGGCCGCCCAAGCAAGCCAAAAACCCTAATTTGTGAACGAACCATCCTTGTTCTATTTGCGGGGTCTATGGCCATTACACACACACTTGCCCAAATTTGGAGCGGGCTTGACAACTCTAGACCGATGATGCCCACCACCAAGGGCACGCGGCACCTCAGGCGCCACCTAACCCCCCACCACCTCAGACTCAACCCTTGGTGTTACAGAACCCTTTACCAACCCAAGGTGTGGTGAACACTCAACCGTTAGCTCCCCCTCAAGGAAACGCGCCACCACAATAGAAAATCACTTATGCAGCTCCTGATCAACCCATGCTAGACTCAGGTACCCATCACTTGTTGATGATATCATCCACTGATGTCAACCTTCAAACCCGTTGAAACCAATATGGCTCCACCCCTGAAGCCCCTCCCGCCGACAAAACCACCAATGCTCTTCCCATTGATCAGTCGTTACGAATACCTCCAGCCCCACTAGATGGCACCTCCAAAGCCCCTCTCTTCCCACTTCGCCGCATCAACAATAACCCCAATGCTTGCGCTACATCTAATTACAACATTGTGGACAACTTAGCTCAGTCCCCCGCAGCCATGTCTGCATTAGAGGTCTTAAAAAACTGTCCTACACAGCGCAAGACTTTGCTCTTAGCCATTGGCGCTATTGACCCAACTGATTCACGAATGATGGCCTTTGATTTGGACCAATCCGAACCCTGCCTGCCTTCCACATTAGCATTCCAAGTTTCTATATCCATTTGAAATCTTTTCATCCATTGGTGCATCATCGATGAGGGTGCCTCTACATGCGCTATGTCCACATTCGTTTGGCAGAAGTTGGGGTCCCCTACTCTCCAACAGTCCACCACTGCGTTGCGAGCCTACGATGGCCGTTCGGCTCAACCCCAAGGTATCTTAGATAATGTCCCCATCCATTTGGCTGGTAAAACAATGCTTATTGACATAGAGGTCATCAATGCCCAACTTGATTATAACCTCTTACTTGGCTGTAGTTACATGTACGCCATGCGGGAGATTGCCTCATCCATTTTTCATACCATGATGTTCCCCCATGAAGGACGCGTGGTCAAGGTTGATCAACTCACCTATTACGATCCCAATGCCCCCGCTGCACCCGAAAATGTTCTCCCCATGGTTGAACAACCTATTTGCGGAGCATCTACCTTGTTGTTTTCCTCATTGGGACCCGGAGTCTACTCAGATACGTCGATGACTTACACATTCCAATCCATTCCACCCCCATCACCAGCTATCGAAATATCTGACTTATGTACCCTCTCCCACAATACACCAACACCCAACCATCAACCGCCCTTGATACCCCAACCCCCATTGGTACCGAGTCATGTTGGTGTTACACCCATCCATACCATCCCCTTTCTATTCCCCCCTTCGGGAGTAGTAAGCACCCCGGTTATGGCTACTCTCAGCCTCCCCGGGTTAACTTTAGGACTACTTGTATGGTACATCACGCCTCCTATTTCCCCTCCAACACCAAATGTCGTCCTACAACCGGTGCAACCCATCACCACTACTAGTCAACCACCTCCCGGTGTCACTACTCCTTCCTCATCCACCAATTCATCCCCTCTTATCAAGCACACTGGGGGCAAAGACCTACAACCATACACTGCTTTACCCCCGCCCAAAATGGTTAAAAACCCCCCCACGTTTCGCTCTCCTCCCAAATGCTCTTTGTGTGATGAGTTGGGCCATGCTACCCATCAATGTCCACAATTACCCGCATTACAAGAGCACATGCAAATGCTTGATGATGACCCTAACATCCCGGTTGTCCAACTCGACCCTACACCTAAGCCTCGTGATAAATCACTGCATACCAACCACCCTTGTGCAATATGCGGTATTTACGGCCATTACTCACATCACTGTCCAGATCTCCCAGATTACAAAGCATCTCTCTACGAGATGAAAACCTTGGACCTCAAGACGGATCCCCCCACCATTGAAGAGATCCACCCCCCAACATCCCCACCACCCGGAGAGATTAATTCCATTTATATGATCTCTTCTACTAGCACTTCCTCGTCAACTGATTTGACGACCCAAATTTTCCACAATGATGAGGAGATTCTCAAGGCTCTTACTACACCTGATTACCCCTGGGAAGATATGCACAATCATTCCTATTTCCTTCCAGAAGAGTCCTCCCCCACCACAGCCACCCAATTTTCGGTTGAGTCCAAAGACTTCCTCCCCACCAAAGTCAACTGGTTTAAAGATCCCATTCCCGCTCCCGATGACTTTGAAGAAGGTAACATGGCCAATATCTCACCCACAATCCATATTGATATCTCCGCCCCAGGCGGTGCCCCTGAAATCATTACTTTGGGAGCATCGTGCACCGAGTACGAGATCGAAGAGTACAAAAAACTTTTCAAAGAGTTCTGTGATGTCTTTTCCTAGTCTTGACCCCGCCATCATAGAACACCACATTGACACATGGCCAGATTTACCCCCCGTTTGCCAGAAACAGCACCCCATTCATCCATCAAAGCTCCCCGCCATTAAAGCAGAGATTGAGAAACTTCACACAGTAGGATTCATTTATCCTATTGCATACACCACTTGGGTTTCTAACCCTATCCCTGTTAACAAGAAACAAGGCACCATCCGAGTATGTATTGACTTCCGCAATTTAAACTGAGCATGTCCCAAATATAACTTTCCCATGCCATTTATTGACCAACTCATCGATGCGTGTGCGGGGCATGAAGTACTATCCTTCATGGACGGTTTCTCTTGATACAACCAGATTCAGATCTGCAAGGAAGATCAATACAAGACTACCTTCACTACCCCATGGGGCACCTTTTCCTATCATGTCATGCCTTTCGGATTTAAAAATGCTGGCGCCACCTTCCAGCGGGCCATGACCTATTATTTTCACGACTTGGTCCATATCCTATTAGTCTATCTTGACGACCTCATAGCACGTTCCAAGAAACGATCCGACCACCTCAATGACCTCCGGCAAGTTTTTCTGCGTTGTCGCCAGTATTAGATCTTCTTGAACCCACTCAAGTGCGTCTTTTGAATTTTGGTAGGCCGGTTGTTAGGTTTCATTGTTTCCCATAAAGGAATCGTTGTTGACCCCCTCAAAGTCCAAGCCATCATATACCTTCCTGCACCGCGCACGCTCCGGCAGCTCCAGAGTTTACAGGGGAAATCTAATTTCCTTTGTTGCTTCATTCTTGATTATGCCACCACAGTTCATGGTTTCTTACGCCTGCTTCATACTCACATACCCTTTGTTTGGGATGACCAGGCGCAAGCTGCATTCAAAGCCCTTAAAAAATCTCTCATGCAAGCCCCTTTGATCTCCCCTGCGGTTTTGTCTCAGGACTTCATCCTTTATGTCTCGGCATCCAACCACACCGTGTCAAGAGTCCTTGTCCAAGAAGACGTTTCTCGCTAGGAGCATGTCATTTATTATGTCAGCCAGACCTTGTCTGGACCACCCCTACATTACCCGTATGAAGAGAGGCTGGCCCTTGCCATCGTCTTTTCCATACAAAAATTGCGACATTACATTTTACTTAATCATACCACAGTTGTCGCCGACTCCAACCCCATGGTCTATCTCTTGAACCAGCGACTTCTGCAAGGTTGCATTGCTAAATGGGTAATTACCCTCCAAAATATTGAAGCTGCCAAGAGCCGCTCCAAGGCTGGTTATGACAAACATGTCCACCCACGAACTTTCCGTGAAGGAGACCTAGTCCTCGCTTATGACCAAGCCCATGACAAGACCGGTAAAGGGAAGTTTGAATCCATGTGGCAAGTCCCTTACATCGTGCATACCTGCCTCGGACATGGGGCATATATTTTAACTAACTCAGAAGGCCACCCTTTGCGCAACCCCCATAATGGGTTGTATCTTAAACGCTTTTATCCTTAAACAAACCCATGGCCCCATTGGTCCGTATTGTACAGTTTGCTTTCTTTTTGTTTTTCACTTTTTTTTCGCAACCTTATATTCATCATTTTTGCATGATCACAGATGGACCATCTTCCACCTCATTACATTGGCTTCTCCGATGGAGTAAGCCACTGGTTTCCAAACCTGGCCTCTGCATCATGGGTCTTATATTCCCCTTCACATGAGTTGATTCACCTTGAAGGAATGTGCATAGGCACTGCTACCAATAACCAGGCCGAGTATGATGCTGTGACCTGTCTCCTGACTAATGCCCTTCAGAAGGGTATACGTCACCTTCATGTGTTCCTTGACTCCCATCTCAACAACTGCTACCAGGTGCGTGATCCTTGCCTCTTTAGACAGTTCCTGCGCACAAAACAACTTAGCCGACAATTTGAATCCATCTCATTCACCCATGTCCCACGAGCTTAGAATAGTGTCGCAGATCAAATGGCTAACAACATCCTTGATTGGCATATAAATCACACCATGTAAACCATCCATCATGCATCATCATACCATATCATCACATCAAAAAACATATAAAAATCCCAAAAAGACTACATTTACAACAAGGGGCATCCACGTTCCTATCATCATACACCACTTGCATCCACATGCAATACACACATACAAGAAACCACATGCGCATCCGTGCATACAATAATCATAACCACAAAAAAGGAATCCATGTGCATATCTATATAAATAAACATCAATGTTATACACATGTCCTGAGTACCTCAGCACTCAGCTATACAAACAATATATATACATCGAAAAGCCTCCTCAAATACATGTCGTAGCTATAAAAAACCCCGAGTGTCCATACACATCGGGGGGAGTCCTCCATACTCCCTAATGAGAGTCGTAACCTCCATCACTGCCTGTATCAGCTGCCTCCAACTCCTCACCCCGCTCCTCCTCTGGCAGCTCCTCATCCCCTGAGGGATCCTGTGCCCTACTCCTCTATGCCAATATGGCCACTCGAATCGCAATCGATCGAAAGTCCCGTGGAGCCTCGAGGAAGGCCTCGATCACACCCTGATCCAGGTCCCGCCACCCCTCATCAGTAACCCCCACCAGTAGACGATCTAGGAGAACCCGTAGGGACTCCAAAGTCCCCTCAGCGTCCCGTCGACACACCTCCTCTCGGTCTGGCAGGGCTGGTACAGCCACATGCCCCCTGTGGTCTACGTATCCTCGTGGCGGCCTCGGCCCAACATCTGCATCACATCCGAGAACATACATAGTCAGTAACAGCATATATATCTATCAACCCTAACATACATAAAATATGACATCAAACAATCAAACAAGTAGATACATACCATCTGGCCCCCATGCCTACCTTGGAGGTCATGGCGCCTCTGGATCTCATGTGTAATCCATATCCCTGTATGGATAGTCATCCAAAGTCAGTGGCATCTATAACCACTGAAGGTAGAGCTCCCCTATGAAGTATCTCCCGACCTCTCCGCCACCCCGCCGACGCATCATCTGTCCCCACCGCACCATGCGCGGCTCCTTCAGCCCTCTTTCCCTAATCGGCACCCACGGCCGCAATGTAGGTACCCAATCCATAAAAAAGGAACAGAGGAAGGATCCATAGCAGAATCCCTTTCCAGATTCCTTCACCGAGGTCAGCTGCCGCTGAATGCAGGTGAGGAACATCTGGCCCCAGGAAAAGTATGTGCCATGCATCACTTGCTCCACTAACTGCATCTGGCCCCCCAACACTCGTTCGGGCGCCTTAGACCCCAACACCCAAACCACACACGACGCAATCGCTCACACTACTGGCTCCTGCAGGCCAATAATACGAAGTGCATTCCTATGCACTTCAGCATCCGGGACACAGCAACGCTCCAACATCTCCTCTATGTCCACATCCGCGGACACCCGTGGCTGCGTATCAGCCACCCTACCCAAGCAGGACAGTCCCGTCAAGAAGTAGACATCTTCCAGGGTGAGATCCACCCTCTCCCCCTGCACCATGAACGCTTGTATCTCTGGGTCCCAAAACCCTACCAACCAGTTCAACAATAGTCCCGTTGAACGCATCATAGGTACCTGTGCAAACTTTAGAAGCCTGCACAACCCAAAAGTCGACCGCACATGCTGATCCTCCTAGATGAACTCCATCATGTCATCTGGGATCTCTCGCTCCCACCATAGCACAATCGGCATCCTGTAAATCACACAATGAAAACTCATTAGAACCTCATCAAATAAATAACCATTTCCCCCCCCGGTATAACCCTAAAGCATGATCCAGATCGCGGCTTTAAGGCCCCACGCCCTGATCTCAAATCACGGCTCTCGGGTTCTGAGTCACGATCGTAGATCGCGGCTGTCAGGGCTACAGTCGCGGTCGCGAACCGCGGATTTCCCGACCCGAGTCGCGATCTCGGACCGCAACTGTAGAGGCTGTACTCGTGATCCATAATCGCGTATTCAGCCTCAGAACTCGTGATCCCAGATCGCGATTCCACCCCGGAAACCCGCGATCCATGCCCTCGTGGACCGTACAAAATCCCCTGGGGACCCACCACCCCCCCTGAACCCAGTAAAAAATTAAAGGTATGAGTTTAACGGAATACCTGCAACTCACGGATCGGAAATCGGCCGCGCGGATCGTCTACAAACACCACCTACGCTCTGGTCCACTCTGATCTCCTATCAAAGTCAACAGTCCAACTAACACTTGTCATGTTGGGTCCACGTACTATTTATAGCCCATTGAATGTTTCTTGTTTCGACCATTCTAGATTCATACGGAGTCCATTCTCTGAACTATTTCCACCACTGGACTCAGCACGATGAAACCATCATGATGGTCGACTCGTTTTCTTAATTTTTCCCGCAACGTTTTTGAGCATTTTTTCTCAACACCTCTTGTCATCTTGGTTTGCATGCCACATCGGCCATATCCCATTTTTGATATATTTTATGTCGTTGGATTAATTTTTCCATGCTCGTGATGATGCTTGAGATCATTTCTCGCTCTCACCCTCATATTTTTCGGGTATTTTTTCCAAAACGCCCCCCGTCACCTCGGTTCGCATGCCACCTCGGCCATCGTCATTTTTTAACACTTTTTGTATCACCGGGTTCAGTTTTCTGAGCTCGTGATGATGCTTGAGATCATTTCTCGCTCTCACCAAGAAAAATTTCAACATTGTGTCCCGACACCTTGCTGCCTCGGTTTGCGCACCACATCGACCGCCATCGGATTGTTACACATTTTTACATGATCCATTCACTCCATTCATACTGCAATTACTTCATTATTTTTCCACCATTCATCATCCCACAAGGAGGCCCACTAGTGTTCCCCCCCCCACCCTCGTTCTTGGTTCTCATCGATTTCCCTTGATTGAACACTCTCTCCTTGCTTGGCCATTCCTTTTGTTCGGTATAATTTTATCCCTTTTTCGGGCCGGACAAGTCCTTTACGAAAAAGGCACTTAGGGAGTTTCTGTTAAGCTCTTTTCTGACTCCTTAAAGAATGAAAAGATCGTTGAGCAATCTTGCTTCCTTTCATGCTCGTTAAAGTACCTGAAAGGGCGTCTATCTGGTATAAGTTTAACCCTTTTCTAGACCTGGTATACTAATTACGAAAAATGAATACTCTAGTCACACCGGCTAGAAGAGTTCTTCATTGCATACTTTTATGCTTTTTTGGGCCTTGGAGACTAACACACGAAAAAAAACCCCCCTATAGTCTTCTTATTTCTTTCATACTCTCTAAAATTGAAAGCAACCACAAGCATGCACCGTCCTAGGCTCGTACAAATCCACACGACGGTACCATTCCATTATCTTAGAGTCTTCTTATCGCTTTCAGACTCCTTAAAATTGAAAACAATCACGAGCATGAACTGTCTTGGGCTCATATAAATCCACACGACAGTACCATTTTGAGCACACTTCTTCTCGCTCCTTAAACCATAAAGAAGTCCCCCCAGTACCTCTCGGCACCATGATTGATCATCTTGGCAGCACCCCCAATAAGGTCGCCTTTTTTCAGAGTATTCTGCAGTCTCCTGCCATCTTACACCAACTTGAGTATCACTCATCCCAGTGACCCTCCCTAATCCATTAAAGCTATGATCCCCTTTCCACCAGTCAGTTTCATATGCTTCCCAATCACCCCCGCCAACATACTCTGAACAAAGGAAGTTTGAGTCCACCCACTCTATTTGCCCAGTTATTCCCTACCCCCATAGTATGCCAGTCCTACCATCAGTACTCTCACACTTCGGTTCTCCACCTCGTGCTCCTATCAAGGAAACATCATTGCCTTGGTAGTTGCAGGCCTCCCTCTATCGACTCCAGCCCATCTATTCCAGAGGATAGACCCAGAGGTCCCTGCACCTTGGACTCATCACCATCTATGGTAAGTGCCTCCGGACCATTTTGAGAGGAGTCATAAGTGCCTCTCCGAGTGGTTGTTTCTCACATGCTCAACTTCAACACCTTGATCGCATCGTTGAGAATCGCGCAAGGTATTTATCCCTTCAGTTATTGATCGAAGACCTCGGATTTCCCCTGACTCTAGCACATTGGTGAGTCACTTCGGAACACCCAGTTATATGTTCCCGTGGATGTCCGGGTTGCGTTGGCAATTGTATTCGGAAGCCATCCACTTATATGCTTCCTTGAGTACCCAATTCAGCTCCAGTTCAATGTACCATTGAGGGTATACCTCTCCATCATTATGATCTTCCAGTTCATCAGTTCCTCTGGTACCATACTCAGCACCACTATTGATATTCCATTGTATTAGTTCTTCAGCTCAGACATGGTCAACCCAGCAATATATCCCAGATTTGTGTCCCCTCTGGACCCTTATGATGTACACAGTGGTTCTCCATGTATCTTTCAGGTCCCCATTTTTGGGCCTCAATGTTATTTTTTATATATCTTGATACGAGCATGGGTATGCCCGCCTAATCCATATATTGAGATTCTTCCTCATTCATTATTTTGAGGTCATGAGTCTTTCAAGTCCCTCTTTTTGGACCTCATTGTTATTATTATAGATCTTGATACGAGCATGGGTATGCCCGCCTCATCCATATGTTTAGATTATTCCTCATCCATTATTGAGTTCATGTACTTTCAGTTTTTGCAATTTGTTCGGGACTGTTGTTCCGGGCTCTAGTTCGTTTCTTTTCCTCTCCACATCCCAGGAAAACCATAAAAGACCTATGATGTCTATCGGTCATATGATGAGCTCCTGCCCTCACACATAAGGGGGCAATCTGTTAACACCCAAAAAGTGCTCACTACCTCATCTCCCTCATTACATGACTCATTTGTCTATATTTCCTACCATATTTGCCTCCAAAACCTTAAAAAACCATTAAAAAGCCTCCAAAAGGCCAAAACCCCCCTTTTTCCCCAAAATAATTTAAATTTCCTCCAAAAATAGCAAAAACCCTCTAAAAAGGGAATAAAAAGTATAAAAAAGAGGAAAAAGAGGGAAAAAAGAAGCAAAAACCCTATACAATTGACCTAAACCATATGGTGCCAAAAACCATGGGTCAACACTTCACCACTAAAAAACCTATAAATAGGTGATGGAGGCTCCCCATTTCATATCCACAATCTTCCCTATCCTCACTCTGCCAAAATCACTCTTGAAACCCTAGCTTACCATTTGAGCTAGTTTTTCCCATTTGAGTGCCCCTTTTGGCCCATTATTCAAACACCTTGGAGAAGGAGAAGGAACCCATTGGAGCACGGAAGCAGCCCTCCTGGACTACTACAAGTGCTCCACCAACCTCAACATTTGAGGTAAATTTAATACAAAAGAAAATCTTTATCATCTTGTCATGTCTTTTTATTTTTCGTTGATGCACATGCTAGGTTAAATTTCATACTGTTTTACTGCTTTAATTTACTGTTTATTGAACTGCTACTAAGGAGGCCCTTCTCCTTAGTAGGTGCTCATTTGCACAAGCTAGGGTGAAAACCCTAGCTTCAATGCCTTCGAGATGTGCTTCCTTTGCATGGGTCTAACTACAACGATCTTCTTGAGACACTTATAAATGTGAGGGTGGATGGAACCCGAAGATAGTGTTAAAGATAATCATGGATTTCTGCTATTAAACAGGGGTTAATGCGACCAACAGAACAGGATCTCTTCATTATGAAAAACGATCAGCAAAGCCAAAATGCATAGATAAACTTTCTTTTGAGGGTACATTTCTAGCTTCATGAGTTGTGATATTTCTTGAGAGATCTATCTTCATGAAAGACCAAATTGCAGGGCTACAGGAAAATTCTATACAAAGGAAAGGGGAAAGGGAAAACTCAAATAATCAGAAAAAGAGAACAACTTGGATGAAACAAATAGAAATCAAGATACTAAAGTAAAAAGTAAAAGAAAAAGAACAAAACCTTTATTTATGTACAAAGGCTTTCTTAGAGACCTTAAGCAAAATACTGTTTCAAAGCCAGGCCGTTGAGGGGAAGATTAACTTCCTCTCCCCGAAGGCTTCTTAACTTATACGTTGATAGGCAAAGCTTTTCAGAAATTTGGTGAGGGCCAACCCATAAGTGTTGAAATTTTGTATGCATTCCATTACCATCGTGTTGATGATCCCATTTCAGAACTAAATCTCCTACTTCAAAACTTCTTTTTCCATATTTCTTCTTATCAAACCATCTTTTGACTATCTCTTGATGATGACGGAATTGATCTTTGGCCTTTTGCCGTGACTCTTCGAGTTTTAGCAGGGTATCGATTCTTGATTGAAGAACTTGACTACTGGAACCTCAGGAGGCTTGGGACATCTTCAAGGACGGGAGTAATACATTCGGGGGAAGGATGGATTCCTTACCGTAAACCAAGGTAAACGGGGACGCACCTAAGGCATTCTTGGGGATAACCCTATCTTCCCATAGAGCATTTGGAAGGGCTAGGTGCCAGCTTCTCTGATTTTCAATTACAGTTTTCTTAAGAATACGGATGAGGTTTTTATTGGTCGACTCAGCTAATCCATTTCAGTGGGGATAGGAATTTGCTGAATAGTGCAGTTTGATCCCTTTCTCATAAACAAATTCATTGATATTAAAAGACAAAAAATAAGTTGCATTATCAAAGACTAGGGAAATTGAAACCCCAGACCTGGTTATGATGCTTTCTTCCAGGAATTTGATAACTGCATCTTCGTTGACTGCGCGCAGTGGAATGGCTTCAGCCCATCTCGTAAAATAATCAGTAGTTGTTAGGATGTACCGGTGCTGTAGTGAGGAATTCAGGTTTATGTCTCCGATAACATCTATGCCCCATTGCTCGAATGGTTCAGAAATGATAACCGGTTGCAACGGTCCCGCTGCTTTTGGCAATTTCCCGACACTTCTTTGGCAAACATCACAGTTCTTTGCATATGCATGAGCATCCCTGAAAAGAGTGGGCCAATAATACTCGGCTCTGAGAATTTTATGAGCTATGGTATCCCCTGAATAATGTCCCCCAGTAGGGCCATTGTGTAATTCTTCAATTGCCTTCCTTGCATCTTCTTTCTCCGAACATCTGAGGAAAATGCCATCATCCAAGTAAACTACAACACACTGACCGCCCAGTCCTCGGAAGGCAATTTCCATGGCCCACTGAAAAGTTGCTCCTGCATTTATCAAGCCAAAATGCATCCTACGATAAGCAAAGGTACCCCACTTAGTATGAAAAGTGGTTTTGAGTCGGTCCTCTTTCGCTACGAGCACTTGATTATATCTAGAAAAACCATCTAGCAGCGAGAACAATTCTGATCCTGATACCATCTGCAAAATATGCTCCATTGGGGGTACAGGATAATTGTCTTTATCGAAAGCCTTGTTCAAATTCCGAAAATCTAGACACATTCTGATTTCCCCTGACTTCTTTCGTACGGGGACTAAGTTAGAAACCCATTCAGAATGTCTGACTTTAAAAATGATCTTTTCATCTAGCAATTTCTTTAATTCCTTTTGAATTAGAGGCTCGAGAGTCAGATGCATTCTTCTTAGGTGTTGCTGAAAAGGTTTGATACCCTCTTTCATTGGTATTACATGCTGAATGATACGAGTATCATACGTTTTCAGATCGTCGTAAGTCCATGCAAAAACATCCTTATACTGCTTGAAAATTTTGATAAACTTTTCTCTTTCTCCCGACGAGCAACACTTACTGAGATCAACATATTTCGGCTCTGCCTCTGTTCCCATATTAATCAATTCATGCGTCATAGAGGAGCTATGAGTTTTAGCATTCACTGGTCTCTTGAACTTGCTCTATAAATCAAACAAAACTTCGAGAGTCCTCACTTTTTTAGGCATAAAATTTCCTTTAACAGCGTGTTTTCTTTTAAGGTCTGAGTCATGCTTCTCTTTGTCTATTATGGCTTCATGGAAGGAATCTTCATTTGTCAAGAATCTGATGATCTGATCATCATCATCAAATACTTTGAGATTCGTAATGTTATCTGGAACAGCTGGCCTGAAAATCAATTCAATAGAGCATTTATTATTTGTAGGAACTAATCTGGAAGCGGAAGTAGCCAATAAATCAGCTACAGCATTTTGCAATCTAGGAATGGAATTTATATTGAAAGCATCAAAACATGAAATCAAATTCCAAATCTCAGATTGGTATCCTTTTAAATGAGGAGAAAGGCTGTGAATTGTATCTCTCACCTTCCTAACGACTATTTCAGAATCACCAAAGACTTTCAAATATTTGACACTTGCAATAGCCTTCTTTAACCCATGGACTAGAGCTTCGTACTCAACATTATTGTTAGTACATTCAAATTCTAATCTACAAGATAAAAAGTGTTCATCCCTATTGGGGTCAATCAAAACACAACCGGCTCCTGACCCTTCTTGGGTTTTGGATCCATCAAAGTAAAGAATCCAAAACACATTTTCTTCTTTAGCTAAACTAGAATCATTAACAACTACATCAGTGACTAATTCTACTATGTTACAATCAATATCATCAGTCCGAGAAAACTGAAGGAGATCGGATTGTTCATCTGGATTATGGCTAGCATCTTGTGCTTGATAATTTCTTGGTTCAATCTCTAAGAAATAGTTTCCCAAAACTGAAGACGAGAAAGCAGGAGCTTCATTCTTTTCTTCCAAGTGAGTTACATTTTGTTTCATATGAGGTTCTCTCAGTATCTTGATTTGGTTTTTCCTATTCTGATAAGGCAGCCACATATGAGACCAGTCTGTAGCAAAATAGCCATTCAGTTTCGTAGAACAGTCCCTACTCAAAATCAGACTGTAAGCCTCTGGGATATCAACCACCATTATATCAACGAACTGACACACCCTAGGGTCTGCTGACAGCCTAATGAGAACATCTTTCATTTCCCCAATTACCTTAACAGCGGTCCTATCCAACTGTATAATTTGAGATGGATAAGGGATAGGCTGCCCATTAATCTTTCTGCAAATTGATAGAGGCATGACATTTGAACTGGCACCTGAATCTACCAAACAGTTATGAACATTGTGGTTGAAGATTTCAAAAGTTAGGAGTAAAGGCAGAGTTTGTGATATGGATTTCCCGCCGATTCTGGCTTCATTTATCTTAGGGTCGTCTTCTATGTTTTTAGACGAAGGACTAGCTTGTGGGTCAAAAACCTCTAGCAACTTTTGTCTTTGCTAGGGCAAACTGCAAATGTCAAATATGGAAATGTTGGCTTTAGTCTTCTTAATGTCTTTAATTATATCGTAACCCATATCACATAGCTTAGAAATCTTGGGTTGAGTTTCTGTTTTGTTTGGAGTAATATTTGGTTGTTTGGCTTTTTTAGCAATTGATTCTTTTATAGGTGTCGGAATTACCTTGGGCTGCTGTGGGATAGCCTTGGGCTACTGTGGGATAACTGTTATATGTTTCCTTGGCAATTCCCTTGAGGGTTTCACTTTAGGAATATCTAAAGTTTGATCAGGTAAGGGGCCTTTACTTCTAGTGGAAACATTTATGGATGCTGCTTGAGACTCATCAGCAAGCTCTTCAAGAGAAGATTCTTGAGTTGGTGCCCAATCCCAGAGAACCATGGTGGTGTCTAGGGAGGTTTCCTCCTGATCAGAAACTTGTTCCTCTTGAGGATCCTTTTGTTCCGATAATTGCGCATCAAGCATTTGATTCATCACTAAACTCATTGAATTAATCCACTGCGGACAACTTTTTTCAGAATGTTGTTCTTGATGGAAAGTACAGAAATGATCCATACCTACTTCATTTAAATTTAAAATAGCGGAATTGTTTACGGGTGGAGTTGGCTGTCCATTTTCTTCTCTTTTATTATAATAAGGCTTGAACGACTTCCTAGAGGTACTGGCTGCTTTATCCTTTTCTAAATCCACAATTTTGTTTGAAAGATTTTGCATCATTTTGACAATGTTTTCCATATCAGTTGATGGCTCTTCCTTGTTTTTGGTTAAAAGAAAAGGTTTCTTTGTAGGCTGCTTTGCTTCTAAATCTAGAGCATGCTTGGCAATGCTGTACACTTCTTCTTCTACCTTCTTTGCTTCTTCAAAGTTTTCTATTAAGGTAGTTTTCTTTGCTCTTTTAACAAACATGGCTATCGGAGAGTCAAGAGCTGTTGTATAGTACTCAACTAATGATTCCTCAGCAGGCCTTGCAACATCACTAAAATTATTCAGCAGGGTAGTGAATCTTTGGTTAAACTCTTGGACTTTCTCCTTCTTCTCCATTCTCATGGACAACAATTCTTTCATTAGGGTAGCTATCATTTTCTGGTTTCCATATTTCTTTAAAAACATTTTTCGAAGTCTTCCCAATCAGATATTGAACTAGCTTGAAGGCTAAAATACCAGGAAGAAACTTTAGGTTCAAATGTGTAGGGAAACAATCGGCAAACCACATCTTTATGTTCTACATTTAAAAGATTCAAGGCTAGATAAAAACTCTTAAGATGATCTTCTGCAGTGATCCCTTTACCTAGGTCATATTTAGGTAAAACTTTCTCAGGGTTCTTAGGCAGATTATGGAAAGGACCTGCCAAATTCAGAGCTCCTCCTGCTCTCCAAGCCATGATTCTCGGAGTACGCGGTGGAGAGCTACATGGAATATGAGGTGGAGAATTTTGTGGAGTATGCAACTCTGGAGGAGTTTCAAATCCCATTTCTCCTAATGGCTCAGTAATGTATTCTAATGATAGATCTACCAGATCTTCTAAGTTTTGAACCAATACGGCGTCTCTGGTATACTGTGGTTCTCTCTTAGGAGCTACTCGTCTGGAAAGTAATGGGACTACGTTGAAACCACCGAGTTTCCTAACATAAGCACGGGTATGCCTTCTTAAATCTGCTATTTCAGCAAAAGGAACAACATACAGTGTTTCTTGCTGTTCACCTTCAGTATTTGGATTTTCTTGATTTATGGATTCCAGATCTAAATATTCTGGAATGGTTGTTTCAAATGGGTCTTCAGTGGGATTTCTGCTAATGAAGGAATCTATTCTGCCATCCATGCATTGGTGGCCCTCCTTATAGCGCCGAAAACTGTTGATTCCCCGAAAATCGTAGCATCAATCAACAAGGGATTCTCTCCAGTAGGCAATCCCAATTAGATCGCTCACCGTTTGACGTGGGGAATCCGGCTGGTTAACGGTTCCGACTACTGTGTAAGATTTAAAGATTTGTTGTGTTCTTTACCGGTTGCGGCCCAATCCACCATTTATGTGTTTTAAATTTATGTATGAGATGCAAGTGCTGTAAACTAATTTAATCTAAATGCAAAATTGAAACAAATCTTAATATAAAAATGTGATAAGCAAATCTATTCTATCCTCGCGAGGAGCGAAAATAAGAGAATGAGCAGCATACTGTAGATACACATAAAGATCTCGCAGATAGCTGTTTGATCCAATTTTAACTGTGAATTACAACAGAAAGAGAGATACATTCAAGATAGCCCAAATGAATTAAAACGATTTCACCACTCATAGTACACAGCATAGTACACAGAAAATGAGAAAAATTCATAGCAATGGAGTAATCCACAATGAGTTAGAACGATCTCACAATAAACCAGTGGTAAGAGAGTCGAAATAGTTCCACATCCCTTTACACAGATCCCAAGCAAATGCCGTGCAGACTTTCAATAGACAAAAAAAAACTCCTGTATCTTTATATCTAGAAAATAGTTCCCATACATAGCGCAGTCTTTTTTCTTTTCCTATCAAAAGTCCTTTCATTCTCTTATGTCTGTCTATTTATAGATTTACAATGCTTTCCTTTTCCCAAAACCTAAACCTAAACCTAGGAGGGAACATAATTTTTGTCTTCTAGTGGTCAATAAGACAAAACCCAGAACGCAACTGTCTTTTACAAAATTAGAACAAAACATAAATAAAGTTCCCTTTTCTTTATTACAAAAAGACAAATAACAACTGTCTTTTTACAAAATATGTAACCAAAATAAATTCCAGCTGTGCTTGTCCATTTATTTCATTTAAAACCAACTAAGGACCGGATGCATCAATAGCTTTTGCTGACTTTTCAACTTCTGTTGGTCCGCCGATTTCATCTTGGATGTTCGCTTGTGCCGGCTCTATGACTCCCGATGGTTCCTCTACCTCGGCTTGCGTGGGTGGCTCGACTGACTGAATATAACCGGCCCAAATTCCACTTTCTTAACCGATCTACCAATAATAGCCTTCTCCCTTTCATGAAAATAAACGGAATCTAGGTTGGCCACTTGGCACTGCTGCTTGGGTTTGTACGGGGTTAGTGCTAATTCATCAGTAGGAACAGCTCCAATATCAGCTATCCCTGGTGGGTCTTTGTTTGGAAGATCTAAGTCCACAGGTCGCGGATCAAATGGACCTTGTTATTTTTCCTTTCTGACTTCTTCTTCTGCTTGCAGCCTTGCCACCCCTGCCAATTCAGTTGCCTCCTTTTCTACCTGCAGTCCTGCCAATTTTTCCTCTGAGTCTGACGCCACGAGCTTAGCTTTGCACCGGGTGGATTTCCTAAGCATGTCAAAACCCGCAACGAGCAAGGTAGCACAAATAAGGGATTCAGTGAATTTCAAAAAACAACTATTAAATGCGATACCCCCTCCCAAACATGTTGTTCCACATAAAGTTGAAGGTTTTAAAAAAAATTAGCAGCATATTCATGGAAATAACTAGAATGTGCATTTTCACAAAACTGAGAGTTCATTGAAAAAATTGCAATGCAAACATTATTTCACTGTCGTTAGTTAATGAAAGCAAACATATGGCTATGTGAAATACTAATGGTGTGGGCCAAAGAGAAATCCTTCAATATGTCCAAGGGCGTTTGGTGAGCTATGTTCTCCCAACGCAATGGTGAAATGATCTCCCAAATCTCGTTCAAAGCGTTTGTATAGGGGAAGCATTAATGTCTTCATGGACGATAGGATGGCGAGTTGGTGAGCACGGGGCTCAATCCGAATGGCACTTAACTCTACATAGGGTGATATTAATGGCTTCACCAATTTCATATCTACGCATGTCCCCAAAAAGATCGGAAGCACTATAGCGGTGATCGCAATGCTAAGCTTCTGCACAAATAGCGGTGATTTTGTGCCAAAAATCCGCGGTGATGGGTTGTACCGAAGATAAAGCTCCGTCGGGGTTTCTGGGGCTAGAAATGGCGCAACAAGTAGCGTGCTTAAACTTAAAACCGCGACTCGGAAGCTACATCGAACAGCAAGGTGCAGTGATGGAATTGGTGCTTTTAGGGATAAGTATTTCGCATCGGTAGGGTTTTAGACATAACGCTTGCGCCTATAAAAAAAATGCGCTAATTTGGACCAAACCAAAAGGAGCAAAAGAGATTTCGAGTCGGCAGATCTAGAGTTAAATTCTGTGCCATGGCCGGTTGGGCTAAGGATAAAGCTTGCACCTAAAAGGCATCCAAAATAGATCTACGACCTGCGCCAATGTCGGCCGAATTAGTCTTAGGACTTGCGCCACAAGAGGCCAATTTAGGATTTAATCTTGCGCCGCAGGTGGCCATAATAGACCTTGGAAACCTGCCCAAAAGCTCGCAAATCAAAGTTGACTCAAGCGTCGAAAGCGGAAAAAATAGAGTTAAAATTTGTGCCGAAGAGGCAGAGTTAGGTTTGTGATTTGCGTCGAAGACGGCAGTCTTATGATCGAAACTTGTGCCGAAGGAGGGAGATTTATGGTTAAAACTTGCACTAAAGGCGGAAGGTGACTTTGCCTTAGAAAGTTTTTTAGAAAACTTCTTTGGGAAACAAGTGTTAAATTTTTGCCAAGTTAGAGCAAGATAAGCTTCAAAAGAAAGAGAAAAAAAAATCAATACAAAAGTGTAGGAGGAGGGGCCCCAATATTTTTCAAAATTTTGGGGGGATGTTGCAGCAACAACAAGACTCTTGTTGCACAACACCATCTGCATATCAAACCTCCAATCAAGATAATTGAACGGTGTCAGGATCCTTGGAGACAAAGGAACATTCGAATTCTCCATATAAAACTACTGGAGCGAATACAAACTGAAACTGCTGCTACTACTACACTGAAAAACCTTCAAAAAAATGCAAAAAACTCTCAATTTTGGAGATAAAATTCTATTGAGCACTACTTTAGGAAAATAGGCACTTTTATCTGGATCCTTCACACCTGGCTAGACCTCAAAGTATTTCTCCAATGAATTCAATGCAATGGAACCAGTATTTGATGTGGAAATCCAGATGCTTCTGGTGCACTTCTAAAAGAATCTACTCAACCTACGCTCTCTGAGATCTGATACTATGTGAAATTCTAGATCGCAACAGATCATAGAGCTGAGAATACCTGACAGTGAAAAGAATGAGCACAAAAGATGAATTACAATGAAATGAGCAGTAAATTAATCATGCATTGGAACTTGATAGAAACAAAAATGTGTGTTATTATCCATTAATCAGTATAGTGAGCATATATGTTACAATGGATATAATTCGATTATCCTAGGAGAATTCGAATTCTTGTTAGTCTAGAATAGGAATTTTCACCACTGGAGTGATCTGGAAGTCCCAAACTCAACTCAACTCAACTCAACCAAAACTCGGTTAACTGAATCTATTGTCAGTTAACTGACCAAGAAGGGTACATTAGTGATTTTTCCATGCAAATTAGGTGAAAAAAGGCACATTAGATCACAATCAGTTGTGATCGGAGCTAAAAACCCCAGTAGAGTTCAGGGACACAAGTGGACTGAACTAGAACATAGAGTTAGCTCCTAAAATGTAGGGAACTCATTCTAGTGGGACTAAAATCATGCATACAGGGTGCATTAGGTGGCTAATGGGTCCTAGATGACATATGCACACCACTAGGGGGAAACTAACATCATCAACTATGAGGAAAAGGTAAATAATGCTAAGTAGGACAAGGATGGAGTATTAATTATCCTAACAGGTATGAGTTTTGGACAATGAAGACTGCATTCAGTAGTATAAAATGAAAAAAATTCTACGAAGTAAAGTTTCAAGAACAATTTTTAAATAGGAAAGAGACACTAGGAAAACATGCTTCCAATCTAAGCATGAGAAATGCTTGCCATTTTTTTCATAAAGATGTCTATTCTCCCATTTCCCAGAATTTCATTTAAATGCTTATATAAAAATTGTGTGCTCATAGAAATTTCTCATTTTCTATCCCTTAAAAAAAGATGTTTAGGTCACTTATTTTCATTATTTAGCTTTTGCACCAATGTTGCATATATCTCTATATTATCTGGATATTTTTTTATTTCTTCCATGTCCTTCAAGTTATTGATTTGTAGATGACTTTCCTAATTATACAAATTCCTCCATGTCCATCCCTAATGCACTAGTCAACCCCTTTCTCTTTTCCTAAGCCTCTACCTTGGGAACAATGGGCTTCATTCATGGGCTCTTAAACGAGTGCTGAGTGAGGATGTATGTGGTGCTCATAGTAGTATTGTATTTTTCCATGCAACCCTAAGAGGAAATATCCTTATTGGATGTCGCTTTTGAAATATATAAGGGGAGGAAAGTGGCCTTGAATGTCTTGGAATCTATTATCCGAGGCCAAACAAAAGTATGATCCAATGGCATGTAAAACTAGATTTTACCTACATGGGCATTGAGAAATGGCCACATAATCCTCATTCTCTATATAACAATGATTAATATATCATACTACTTCCCAAACACAACATTGGTGGAATCCATGTAGCATGTAGTAGGTGTCCTTATGTGATTTCCACAAGTCATACTATAATGTTATGATAGTGTGGACATTTGTGGGGGTGAACTCATAGTCATGAGGGTGTTCCCACTTCCACATTGAAAAATTTTAGATACCCAAATATGATGTAAATGGCTCAATCATGGGAATCCATGCAATCATACAACATTATTTTCATGAGGAACTAGCACCAATTGAAATTCACCCTATGCACACATAATTCCACTACATAAATAGCATCTAAGATGCACTTGCCTTTGATTTAGTTTCTCATCACGCAACATGCTATCAGTTTATAAGAAAAAATGAGCCTAGTCCTAATTGATAGGCATGATTTTAGCACCATGAACACCCTTGTAAGTCCCATACATCAAGTAGAGATTGGGATTTCCTTTTCCCTATAGTGTTTCCTTCCTCCCTAGAAAGAATTGTTGACGTCTTCACCCTCCATGGGTACACTTGTCAACTAGTGGATATATTGAACATGAATAAGGTATTGTTTATCCAACTATAATGAATTTTAATGCACTTGGATGATGATGAATTTGGTGCACTTCATCACCTCACTCATGGTCCCAAAAATTGGAAGGTCTAATAGAATTGTCAAGCTGGAGTCTCACAAGGAATCATATGCTAACTTCTATACAATAGTTATTTATCTTGATTGTAGTATTATATGGTCCATGTAAACCTCAAGATTCATGTCTAAGAAGAGGTACCCATCCTTGAAATCATGGTCTATTAGTCGGAGTTATGTCATGTTTCCTTACAAATCCACCAAGAATGCAACACGTGGGTTGACAAATGAATGTATGAGCTTTTGATTATATTGATTGTGGAGTATGTTGACTATGTATCTATACAAAGTAATTTTTTTCATAATTGAAGCAACATTTTGTTGATGGGTCCTTGTCTTCTCATCAAATCAATTTTGAAATGTATAAGACTACATATTGAAATCGTGGAAGTCTATAGCTATTTGAACAAAGTATTGAAAGAACTCCTTAGTGATAAAAAATCCTATAGAGGGTACTCATGAATGTGACATGTTGAATCCACTGTATCTAGCATCCCGTAGGATACAAGTCCAAGTGTTCCAATCTTTGGAAGTAACAATGACCTATTGAAGGATATATAGAAAAGGTTAAGAATGCCCTTGCGAATGCAGTCACCCTCTATGTGATTGAGTTTTCCTTGATAAGTTGGTGGTTATTCTAATTTGGTTTTCTGGTCAATGAGAAATGGGTCAGTTGAAGGATATTTTCTTGACAGATGAGGATTTGGGAACATTTATGCCTATTTCTATATGTTGGGTTTACTATGGTCTCTATTACTTGTTCTACCCTCTTGATGGATACAAAATTCATACTCTCAAGGAAGAGAATTTGAACAATATGGTGTTTCGGACTACTATCATCAATTTGGTGGAGGCTCGATTTTCAATTTGGGGCACAAATTCCAAGGTGGGCATGTTTTCCAAGCAATTGTACAATGAAAAGAAGTGTTGTTTGTACAATAGATTCTAGTGGAGTCGTACTACTGGTTTTGACTGCACTAAAAAGAACAGAAAGTGGCTTGTGTTTCAAGGTAGCTTCATGGAAACTATGATGAGATTGTGATGTTGAAGAGGTTGCACATAAATATCAAGGGAAAAATTGTTGCAACTGTGTCTATATTGGCTTTTACAGTCTGGACATCCTGTCAAGCACATTTCTCGAGGCAGCCTGTGAACAGTTTTTGAGGTGATACTTTGGATCAAATTTCAAGAATTATTTTTTCCTGTATTGTTGATTTTATGACTGTATTCAGCCGTTGATGTAATTTCCTTAGATTCAATACTGCTTCATAATAAAATCCTCTTGATTGGTTTTCCCCTTTTGGGGTTTTTCCAAGGTCTAGTTGACCAAAATTCATGTGTTACTGTGTTATTACAGTTTATTGTTTTAAGTGTTTATCTGTCGCAAAATGTACTTTACTGACGGTATATCAACTTACAGTGATGAATATTAAATGCTTGATAAATGTGCTCATTTATTATTTACTATTGAGGTTGATATCAGAGGTTTGTAAAGTGTTTGACAAAATCTCTTAGTGACTATGCATTTACAATTCATAAACTTTTGTCATTTTTATTCAAGAAAAGTATGTGATCTTGTGGTAGACCACACATAAAAATAGGTAGATGGATATTAACATCATATTTTACATTTATAAGGAAACAGTAAAGAAAATCATTGAGAACACACCATGCATTCAACCATAGGTGGTTGAAGCATATAAGGGAATTACATGGTTCAAATATGGGATGTACCACATGTATGTGCAAGCAAAAAGGGATTTAGTGAAGCAGTGGTTGCTGACACACTTTAGGATGATAGAGAAAGATGTAAATTCTATTATCAGTGATTGGGACATAGAGTGGAGAGTCCATGTACCAGAAGAATAACAAGAAGGACAAGATCAACAAGAACAACAAGAAAAAGAAGAAGAAGAAGAGAAAGAAGAGAAAATAAATGGTGCAGGAGACACTGAACAAGAAAAAGAACAAAGCATGGGAAAAAAAAGAAAGGAACGGGACAAGGCAGGCCCATCACAACAAAGAAGAAAAGGAAAGAAACAAAGGAGAAAGTCATCCAAGCATTGAAAAAAGATGACTTGGAAAAGATTGGTGACCAATTTAAGGAAGTAATAGAGGAAGCATTAGATCGAGTTACACAAAAGCAGGAGGAAATGCATTCAATGATGTAGGATTAGTTAACCTCGCTATGAACTTGCTGATGGGGGCCTTTTGGAGCAATTGTTTTGGACCGGTTTGGAGAACTACATGAAGCATGTGGACCGAGAGACGGGCATGAAAGGAACAACACGCGTAAAAATAAAAAGTTAGTTAGGCATTGGTTGTCCATTTGTAACAGGATAAGTCCATTTTGAAATGTATAAATATGTCAAGGGTTTTGGGTATAAGTTTTGGTGTATTTTTTGGAGAGTTTTTGTCATGCTTAAGGAGAACATTGTAATGTCTTGGGGTATTTTGGGTTAAGACAAATATTTTATTTGTAATGCAAAAGTGTTGTAAGAACTGTTCAGATGAGAATAAAGAAGCATTGATGTGTTGTGGATCCAATGGACTAGCTATAGTGTTATTATTATGATTATGTTTTGCATATAATGTTTAATTCCATAGATATGTTCTCAGTTTACATGCATATGTCATAATGAATGAGTAGAATAATTATGTTATAAGCATGATACATGTGTCTATGCATATTGTTTATTAAGTAAGAATGGTTGGATCTGCCTCTCGTCCCTTCATCATTTCAGAAACTTGGTTCATGTAGTTCCCATAGATTCCTTGGGTGAGACTGCATCTGCTTGCAAGTGATGTTGGTGATCCCGAAAGGGATGGTATCTAGGGGTTTGTTGGTGAATCAGTGTTACAAACTCAGTCTTCCCTCTGTGCATCAACACTCAAGTTGAAGGTCCCACTTCTCCCCCATATCTTCCAAAGGTTAAGGGGTCTTGGTGTTTTCCATCCTTGAACCCTCAACTACCTTTGGAGGCACTTCCATGCCTATTTGACCAATATATTTATCCCCAACTAGATGGTCTTCCACTTCCTTAGGTATAATAGATTTAATCCCTTTATCTTTACCCTAAATCTCATTATCCTTCTTCTTCCATATTTTTGTAGAAAACTTTAGGCTCTATTCACTAGCCATATGTCCATAAGAGTGACATCTTACAAACTTAAACATGATTTCCTCTGCTAGGGTCCTCCATCAAACCCATTAGAATAATGATGCAAGCAATAGAGTAATTATTTGAGGATTGAGAGATAATATGACCCAAGGGGGGCATATATGGGAGTAAATGTATATGATATGACCCCAAGGGGGACATATGTGGGGGTAAATGTATATATAATTTAGGGTCGAGTTAATAAAGGGATAACCTGTGTAATGAGTTGTAATATGTACACTCGTGTACATTGTGTGTACTTTGATTTATTACAATATCTTAAGAATTTTGTAAATAACATAAGATCTTATCTACCTACATTGAAGTATTGATGTTATTTCCTATATCCTCAAAAAATTCCATTGACCAAAAATCCATGAGAAAATTTGGTAGTTTCACCCATATTGGTTTGATAAGAAACCTCTGCATGTAAGGATCAAAACATAGACTCCACTTCCTTAGAATCAAAGGTGAATTTCCCCACATCCAAATCTTGCTCAATATCTTCTAAGCGCACACTATGATATGAATATAAATGCAAGCCATCCATGAACCAACACATGAAACTATGGGAGCTATCCAACAATGAAAACAACTCCAACATCATCCAATGCTTTAATGATTTCTCTGTCATTTGGTGACAATAAACCTAGCTTGATAGTAGTTGGTTGGCCAATTCCACCACTTCATCTTGATATACTCCCTCGAGACCAACTTAAGATTCCCCCCTTATGCTTAATGCACTTCATTTTTTCCATGAGCTAGACTTCACTATTTTTCCCCCCTAGAAATGACAACTACTTTGATACCTTAGAGACCTACTTGGAGCTTATGCTCCTCCCTTCTCTCTAGGTTCTCACGTATTCCATCCTTTGACGCTTGAAATCCAAAGCTACAATATTTGAAAAATAAAATGTCCTCCAAACCATTTAGATTGAGTGTATACCTTCCTCCACCACACAAATTTTTAAGAGCCAACTCTATGTTCAATCCACCTGAGTCCCAGAACTCTACTGGGGGTTTTAGCTCTGATCACTACTGATTGTGATATAATGCACCCTTTTTCAACTAATTTGCATGCAGAACTCACTAATGCACCCTCCTTGGTCAATTAACTGAGTTTTTGTTCAGTTGAGTTAAGTTTGGGGCTTCTGGAGCACTCCAATGGTGACAATTCCTATGATAGATAGACTGAGACTCGAATTCTCCTAGAATATTCGAATTCTCTCTATTCTAACATATTTTTGGGCTATATTGATTAATGGATAATTTTCTATGTTCTAGTTCTGTCCACCTGAGTCCCAGAACTCTACTGGGGGTTTTAGCTCTGATCACTACTGATTGTGATATAATGCACCCTTTTTCAACTAATTTGCATGCAGAACTCACTAATGCACCCTCCTTGGTCAATTAACTGAGTTTTTGTTCAGTTGAGTTAAGTTTGGGGCTTCTGGAGCACTCCAATGGTGACAATTCCTATGATAGATAGACTGAGACTCGAATTCTCCTAGAATATTCGAATTCTCTCTATTCTAACATATTTTTGGGCTATATTGATTAATGGATAATTTTCTATGTTCTAGTTCTGTCCACCTGAGTCCCAGAACTCTACTGGGGGTTTTAGCTCTGATCACTACTGATTGTGATATAATGCACCCTTTTTCAACTAATTTGCATGCAGAACTCACTAATGCACCCTCCTTGGTCAATTAACTGAGTTTTTGTTCAGTTGAGTTAAGTTTGGGGCTTCTGGAGCACTCCAATGGTGACAATTCCTATGATAGATAGACTGAGACTCGAATTCTCCTAAAATATTCGAATTCTCTCTATTCTAACATATTTTTGGACTATACTAATTAATGGATAATTTTACAGATTTCTGCTTCCATCTGAGTTTCAATGCATGGTTGATTTTACTGCTCTTTTCACTACAATTTTCACTGTAATTCACCTTTTCTACTCATTCTTTCATTGTGAGGTATTCTCAGCTCTATGATCTGTTGTGACTTATAATTTTACATGGTATCAAATATTAAAGAGTGTAGGTTGAGCAAGTGCTTTCAGTAGTGCACCAGAAGCCTCTGGATTTCCACAGCACATCATGTTGTCATTGCATTGAATTCATTGGAGAAATCCTTTGAGGTCTAGCCAGGTGTGAACGATCCAGATAAAAGTGTCTATTTTCCTAAAGCAGTTCTCATTAGTAGTTTATCTCCAAAATTGAGAGTTTTTTGCAGGATATTGAAGGTTTTTTAGTGCAACAGTAGCAACAGTTTTCAATTTGTATTCGCTCCAACAATTTCAATGGATAATTCAAATGCTCCCTTGTCTCCAAGAATCTTGACACCCTTCAATTATATTGATTGGAGGGATGATATGCAGATGGTGTTGCAAAACAAGAGTATGTACAAGGTCACAATGGGAAAGGAGGTCAAACCTCAGGAAGTTGTTCAGAATTCCAAGTATCTAAACAGATTATATGAAGCGTTTGGTTTCATGTGTAATCATATTTCCATATATATTTTCTCTTACACCTTAATGGATTAACGACTCCAAGAAAGGTTTTGTTGAAGCTTTAGACCCTATCCGGAAAGAAATATGAGATGAGGGGCCATATTATGGAGAATGATTTATTTGCTCTTCAACCCAACAGTTTCGAAACCATACAACAATTCTTCTCTAAATTCAAATCCTTGGTCATGTAATGCAAATAATGTGGCATTGAGAAGAAGGATGAGCAGTTGGTGCTATCCATTCTAAGCAAACTTTGTATGGATTTTTCTATATTTGTTTCTACCTTCTATTCAGTGATCTTTTCAATCCCCAACTGGAAAATTCCTTCTTTAGATGCATTCACCGAATCTCTCATCCAATAACAAGACAAATCGATTCATATGTGCACCTTGAAGGCCTCCAAAAATCAAGCTCTTATGGTTGGAGAGTCAAAAAGTGTGAATGCTAAATGGAAGCATAAAGGGAGGGACAAGAAGCAAGAATCCTAATCCATCAAAAGGAGCCTCCAGCTCCAAGAAGCATAAGCAAAAGGGGTTTGAGAAGGCCAAGTGTTCCTATTGCAAGAAAGGAAACCATCCAGAGAGATCTCCCATGAAGAAGAAGATCGATCAAATGATCAAAATTCTTTAACAACACAGCGTTTCCCTCCCAGAAGGTGCAAGGGAGACTGATTCTGGAAGTGATACAATTGATCATGAGAGATGCCATCCATTGAAGGCTATATTCTCACAATCACAAGCCTTCCTCATTGATTCTGGAGCCTCCAATCACATGGTTTCCTCCAAAGAATCATTTTCTTATCTAGATCTCAATGATGGTCTGATTATTCACATGGGATATAATTCTTAGATCTCTGCTAAAGGGAAGGTTACACTACAACTAGAGAATGGAAATTTCAAAAATGTTTTATTTGTGCCTTCTTCGGCAACAAACTTGTTATCTTTTTATCATATGACACACACGGGTTCACCAAAGAAAGTAATCTTTGGACCTGACACAGTTGAGATTGCAGAGATCTCTTTTGGGAAGCTTATAGCAAAAGGGTTTGCAAACCATGCCTCAAAGGAATGTGAATTCTCTCACTTTTTTACATACTCTCTTCCTACTCCATTGGCATCTGATGAAGATCAAAATCATTAGATGAAAATTGAGGTCTAAAATGGGTCTCCCAAGGAAAACAACAAAATAATGGTTAAACTAATAAAAGAATATTATAAATTTTGAAGGAAAAGACACAAAACTACTTTTTGTTTTCGTATTTTCAACTTATATCCCTATTTTTTTACTCAAATTTCAAGCGGTAGCACTCGTTGGATGCCGAATTCAATTCTACATCCAACGAGTGCTCCAAATTTAAGTAAAAGCACAAGGAGATAAGTTGAAAACATGAAAAGAAAGAAGTAGTTTTTTATGACAAATATGCCAAGTCAACCATTATGGTTCAATCATTTTCTTGAAATTCTATTGGTTCTTGAATTCCAATGCATCAATGGATCATTTTCTTATAAGGCCTATTTTAGACCCCAAATTTGGTCTAATGGATGTCTCTTCTAATGATCCAGTTTCAGATTCTGAAGATGAGCACCAAGATCTTGATGTTGAGTATGAAGTTCAAGAAGATCCAGATCAGATCCAGCACCTACTCCCAATCTATGGCCAAGGCCAATATGGGCTCACAAAATCCTTGAAGCTATTGGGAACATAGTTGGGGATCCATCTGACCATAGAAGAACTAATCTCAGTATCAAGATGCAAACCTTTCACTGTGTCATACATATCCACTTCTCTTAGAGAGATGCTACATGATGGTGGGGTCTGATCCACAATCCTTCAAAGAGACTTTCCATGATGGATATACAACCAAGTTCAAAGCTCAGTTGGTTGACAAAGGATACTCAAAGGTTCATAGTTTTCACTACAATGAGTCATTCTCCCCAGTAGATGTTGGAAGGTGGTTTGGACAAGTCATCATCGCGGATGCTACACAAGGTTGAAGATACCGCGAAAGGCAGAAAGCTGAGAGCAAGTGATAATATTTTATGTAATTTTGGGTCAGTTGAACTGCTGTATGCGGGTTTTAGGTCATTTAGACCACAATAGATAGATTTTGGGTCATTTGCTTTGAAGTGTCGGTTAAGAAGTAGTTAGTAAGTGGACAAACAATGTAAGGCGCAAACCTATAAATAGACGTAGGATTGTAAGTTTTGAGATATCATCTTTTGGAGAGTATGTTTGTTGAATCTTAACATCTGAGAGATCTTGATCCGAAGTTGAGATTGAGTATTTTGTTGTATCTGGGTTTTTTGCGGAGATAAGCATGATGTGATAAAGTTTTTGAGCATAATCATTATGTTGTTTCTATCTTTCTGTGATAAATGCTTTATGTGAATGATGTGATGTTTTCTTATTGCGGTTAATGCTTTACTATTATATCTGTTGCAATTATGATTTGTTCATGTTGAATGATGTCGCAATTATGATTAAATGCCTCAGTTGAATGCTTAGATCTACTTTTGAAATGTTGCAATAAGTTAAGAGATTGATCCACAACATCCTCCTTCATTCCGTGGAAGCATGGTTCCGTCAACTCTCCCTTGAACACCTCGGGTGAGACCTCATCTGCTCTACGGGTGTTGATTGACATGGTAAAACCTGTCTGGACCGGTGCTCAGGGAGATCGTGGTGGTTTGGGTGTCGACAGTGCTGGGAACCCCTGTCAACTAGGTTTGTGTCAACAAATGGTTCCATTGCCGGAACCATAGCGCAAAGTGACAGGAGGATATGTTGTTGCATCCGACAAAACCGGAAATCCAGAACTGGTTTGACCAGAAGTTGCAAGAGTTCGCTGAAAAAGAAAACCAAAATGCTCAGCTGACGGTAGATCAGTGGGTGGAAAGGTACATTCACGACGGTCCGCACGAATATTTTTTCAGTGAATTCCTAGTCATCTTGTTCGAGTGGTTGGAAAAATTGACCTTTCAGAAGAGGAACTTTCAAGGTGGTGAGCCGACGTCCTGGACCCCAGAACTGATCCAGGAACTTCAAGAGGTCGACAACAAAGCGTCGTGGGCTGTCGACGTTTGGCTTGGAAGTGTACTAGAAGGCTATAACACTGAGTTCGCGGTTGATACGAATAAGCCTTATAGTGAAGCTGAAAGATATTTCTTCCGCGAACCACGAGGCATATTTCTGTTTTCACCGTAGTTGTTGATCAAGATGCTCATTTGCAAAAAAGGCATATTGAAGATGCATCTTGATCAGTAGAAACCCTAGTGGTTGGAGGCCGTGGGTATCAAAACTAAGGGGGGGCGGTGAATGGCATGATACGGGGTAGATGGGTGGAAGTTGTGACGAGACTATGAAGCAAGCCGAGGAAGAGAGTGGTCTTATGAGGTGAGGAGAAAGGTTTCGACGGGAAAAGACGCAGAGGACAAGAGAAGGTCCTACTGCGATCGAAACGCAAAGCCGCGAAGGAAGACCACACGGGACGAAGTGACCTCACAGTGCCGACAAGGACAACCAGGATACGCCCAGAATAGAGGTAGGACCAAACCCCAGCAGCAGCAGTATACCCACACCTCCTCTCTCTATCGCACAACCAGTAAGAAATACTGCTTCAACACCACCGTGTTGATCGTGTCAACAACGTTTACTTACCACCAGGTCAAAGAAAGTAGGAAGGAATCCCAATATGGTGGGCGAGGATGCGAAGATGTCGTTGTTTCAAGGAAGTGGAACAGACAACCCAGAGCAATACTGGTTTTTATGTGAAGCAGTATGGACCGTTAAATAGATTACTGTTGATGATGCTAAGAAAGGACAATTGGCGACAACTCTTCGAGGTCGCGCAATGGACTGCTTTATGAAGTTTGTTCAAGTTCCCTCCAGCGCTCCAGAAAAGACGCTAGATGAAATTAGAAAAGGATTGATTGTAGAGTTCAGGAATCCCAAGTCGGAAGCACAGTATATTACAAAACTGAAAGATATTAAGCAGTATCCCAATGAAACTGTGTGGGATTTTGACCAATGATTCAAAACATTGATGGCACGGGTCAGTTTTGACATGAGAGAGGTCCAGCACAAAGAATGGTTCATTGCAGCATTGCTACCTCACATTCAGCTACCACTGATGCAACAGAACATTACCACACCTAGTGAGGCTCTAGAAATTGCAATGTGATTAGAAGCTTTTCCAATTGGCGAGAACACGGCGAGTATGTTGCAGATTCAAACAAAGCTAGCCAACTTGACAATACAACTACAAGATCTTAAGAAGGGCAAGGAGAAGCGAGAAGAAGTGTGATGTACACGATGTTGTAGAGAGGGGCATACTAAGGATAGTTGCCCAGATTTTCACAATTATCTAGTATCTGGGGCACCGAACCCCTTGAGTGGCACGGGCATGCCATGGTGTCGCGTCTTCCAGGTATATGGGCACCGCCATGAGGAGTGTCAATACATGCAGAAGATGGTGACAAAACCAATGAATTTGTATTGCACATTCTGTAAGTCTGTGGGACATGATGATAAGGACTGTAGGGCATATGGCTTACTTCACGAAAGAACATATGATGCCTACTATGTGAAGGATGATTAACGTGTAGTACCGCAACCGCAGGTGCAGTTTGCACCACAGCCGCAACAACAGCTTTGGTCAGCAGCCGTGTTCAACAGCCCCAATATGTTCAATAGCCGTAGTATGCTCAGGTAGGGCAGTTGCAACCGAATCCCATGCAGCAGCAGTTTAACCAACCACAGTATCCGTAGCAAGGGGGATTCCGCGACAGATTTCAAGGAGGGCACGGTGGAGGTTTCGATGGTTTTGGAGGTCACGGAGGAGGACAAGGTCATGGCCCAGTCCAATTTTATAACTATGGGGTATTAGGGCATTATCGGAGGGATTTCCCACAGTTGTAGACGCAGTGTACATATTGCTTTGTTGCTGATCACACTGTTGAAAATTGTCCATACCTAATTGCGCGATGGAAGGCTAGAAATATACCGCAAATACAGAATCAGAACCAGGTGCCAAATCAGAATCAACCACAGAACTAGAATCAACGACCACCAGGCAATGTCGCTCAGAATGTAAACCAACCTGCAAACCAGACACCAAATCAAAATCAAGGATCCGTTGTGCGACAATTTCAGCAGAGCCAAGGGCGCAAGATGTTGTTGTTACTGTTATTACTAGAGGAGGTGCGACAACAGGTGCAAATGGCTCACATCCTCTGATCCAACCAGCTAATATGAAGAAAGCACAGTTTGATATTGATGCCGGCGTGATGCATTTTTTGAAGCACGTAACGCACTGTAAAAAGACCGCGGTAAGGCCATTGTTTGCGACATGCCTCCTGTTTTTTATGCCACTTCAGAGGCAGGTCCATCGCGACAGTCTGGGACCTTGCATAAAATTTTTGAGAGTTTTTTATCGCTAGCAAAGGATCCTAATTCCCTTGCCGAAATTGAGGGACTGTTGCAGCGATCAGCTAGGGGACAACAAGAGTCCTCGGTAAACTCCATACAGAGGCGAAATACTGGTAAGGAGATGCACATGAACATTCAAATTGGAGACTACGAAGTTGATTCGGTTATTCTGGATCTTGGTTTGGATGTCAACATCTTAACCAAGCAGGCCTGGTAGAAAATGGTGAGTCCCATGTTGAGCTAGTCTCCCGTATAGCTCCAGCAGGAGAATCAGCCCAAGGTGACACCGATTGGAAGAGTTCCCCGCTTGGTGGTGGATATTGAAGGAATGAAGACCTGTGCTGATTTCGACGTTATTGAAGTCGTCGAAGGTGGAAGTTCCTATCTCGCATTGCTGGGGATTGGATGGGATGATGACAGTGCAACAGTCATTAATTTTAAGAAGCGAATGATGACCTTTGAAAACCAGGAACTCTGCGTCATCGCTCCATTGGATCCAGTAGAAGGACGACGATATATTGAACCGGTGAAGGATGAAATTGTATGAGGATGGGATCATGCGTACAACATTTCCAAAGATTATGTTCATCCAACTGTCAAGGGAGAAATCGGTTGGTGCAGTTTCGGCTCTGCAACTTCTGATTCCGAAGATGCTTTAGAAAATTGGCAGAACCGCATGCATGAAGTATCATTCAGAAAGTGCGGGTTGGTTACATAGTCGCCATGTTGTGTTGCAACTAAGTCTATTGAGCTTCCGGTATACGAAGGCCTGTCGGGCGTGTCTGAGTTTTTGGTTGCATTTGAATCTAAAGTATCAGAACTGTAGCGGCTTCTGGAATTGGAGGAAGCAATGAAGGCTACTCTGGCAAGGTGGTGGGAGACCCACAAGAAGCTGATTACTAACTGGCCGTAGTGTCGCCGGTTGCTGATGGTTCGCTTTGGCGACAACAAAACCTATCACACCGAGAGGTACGACGGGCGGAACAACCCTTGGAGTCACTTGATGGAGTGTCAGACTCTATGGGCATCACGACCAAGGGACGAATGGGTCCATGCTTTTATCCACACTTTGGATCAAATGTCGCGGTCATGGTATGCGTTAGCTGAACTGCGAGGGGAAATCACCACATGGTTAGAGCTGACGGTTTGCTTTACGCATACTTTCAGCTTCGCGGATCCCAACCCAAATGTTCACAATGGTTTGCGGCTGATCCGCACATTGTTTTGAAGGTAGTTCCAGTGGCATATCCTGTTGATCCACATATCCAGTGCAAGATGCAGTCAATGATGGAGTGTTATAATATCAGTAGAAGACCAGAAGATGGGGATGATCTATACAATGTCAACATTTCAGATTCAGAAGGGAGTCGTGATGTTGCAGCACCTAATGCACCAATGGATTCATTTAATCAGCCGCTCAAGCTAAGTAAGGTGAATATTGGCATAGAGGAGAATCCAAAATTTGCAGACATTGGGGATTATTGGGATGAAGAGATGATGGCGAAGATCATGGAATTGTTGCATGAGTTCCAATATTTATTCCCGACAAAGTTTTCGGAGATGAAGGGAATCTTAAGGGATTTAGGGGAGATGAAGATCCCCCTAAAGCCGGATGCAAAACCACTTAGGAAACGACCATATCGGCTGAATCCATGCCATAAGGAGAGGGTCAAAGTAGAGCTTGATCGCATGCTGGATGCTGGCATTATTGAACTAGTTGAGGAATCAGAGTGTATTAGTCCTATGGTGGTGCAGGACAAGAAGACTGGTCAAGTGCGCATTTGTGTCGACTTGCGGAAATTGAATGATGCATGTCAGCATGATCCATTTTCGACACTGTTTACTGATGAGGTGTTATAAGGCGTGGGTGATCAAGAGATGTATTCATTTACGGATGGTTTCTCTAGTTATCATCAAATCAGAATCACGAAGGAGGATTTCCATAAGACGACATTCATGACCGAATGGGGTTGTTTTCAGTACACGGTGATGCCATTTGGACTCAAGAATGCACATGTTATATTCTCTCGAGTTGTTGTTGCTGCCTTCAGGGATTTTATTCAGAAGTGTCTACAGGTGTACATGGACGACTGGACAGTGTATGGATTGATCGGCGATCATCTCGCAACTCTGCGACTAATGTTGGAGCGCTGTCGACAGCATCAGATATCACTGAATTTAAAGAAATGCATCTTTTGTGTGCCATTTGGGATACTGTTGGGTCACATTGTCTGCAAGGAAGGTTTGTTGGTCGACCCAGCGAAAATTGCGCTCATCCTAAGCCTGACACTGCCGACCAATGTCAAGCAGTTGAGAGCAACGTTGGGGCACAATGGGTACTATCGCAAGTTCATCCGTGGCTATGCAGCAATCACAGCTCCTATGGAGAAGATGCTAAAGAAAGATGCAGTATTTTTATGGAATCCCGAGTGTCAAGCCAGCTTTGAAACGCTAAAAGCTAAGATGGCTTCCGCACCCATATTGGTCTTTCCTGACTGGAGCAAGGAATTCTATGTTCATGTGGATGCGTCCTCGCTAGCGTTGGGAGTGGTGCTTTCGCATCCAGGAGAAGGGGATCTGTATCACCCCATTGCTTTCACGAGTCAGAAGTTGTCGTCTGCAGAAAGAAAATACACCACTATAGAGAGGGAAGGTCTGGTGATGGTCTATGCATTGTAGAATTTTCGGCACTATTTATTGGGAGGTCACTTCAAGATGTTCACGGATCATTCAGCTTTAAAATATCTGGTCAATAATCCTGTGTTGGGGGGAAAGACCTATCGCTGGCTACTTCTTTTTCAAGAGTTTGATTTCAAAGTAATTGTGAAACCAGGACGCTTGAACGCCGGACCTGATCATCTGTCGCGGATTGAAAATGGGGAGGAACCTACCAACATCGAAGATGGGTTTCCAGATGCGCAACTCTTCAGGATTGAAGTTGTTGATGACTACTACGAAGAGATCCTTCAGTTTCTAGTGATAGGAACCACACCGGAGGGACTCACTACCAATCAGAAGAAGCAACTCGTGGTCAAGGCTGCAGATTTCCAGCTGATTGTAGGACAGTTGTACAAACTGGGGCCGGATGAGATCTTGCGGTGCTGCATTCTACCTCGGGCATATCTTGTCGGAAGCACATTTAGGGGTTTCTGGTGGACACTACGGCGGTCGTGCGATTGCCAGAAAGGTGCTATGTGCAGGGATTTGGTGGCCTACGCTTCACACTTATGCGACGGACTATGCATGTACCTGCGACGTCTGTCAGAGAACTGGGAAACCCTCCTGGAGGGATGAGATGCCACTAATACCTTAAGTGACACTGCAACCATTTGACAAATGGGCAGTGGATTTCGTGGGCCCTTTCAACCCACCTGGGAAATGCACTAGTGCACGATACATCATAACAACGACATATTATCTGACAAGATGGGCGGAGGCTGCACCAGTCGTCGATTGCACCGCTGCAACAGCAACACAGTTCTTGTTTGAGAACATTGTCACTCGATTTGGTTTTCCAAAGATATTGATGAGTGATCAGGGGAGTCACTTCATAAATCGCATTGTCATTGAATTAACAACGGAGCTGCAGATACAACATAAGAAGAGCACACCCTATCATCCGCAGGCTAATGGAACAGTGGAAGCATTTAACAAAGTCTTGGAGCATGCGCTTACGAAGGTATGTAACACCAGTCGCAATGACTGGGACTTGAAGATTCCAGCAGTCTTGTGGGCATATCGTACCACTTGCAAAAGGTTGACAGGACAAACACCATTCAGAATAGTATATGGGTAGGAGGCGGCTATGCCCATGGAGTACATTGTTCCAAGTCTACGCATTGCAGCAGCAACAGGCATGAATGACGATGCAGTGATGGCAGAACGAATGGCACAGCCGATACAAATTTATGAAGATCGCTTTCTCGCAGCATTTCACCAGCGTGTGGAGAAAGATCACCAAAAGGCTTGGCATGATCGCCATATAAAAAATAAACAGTTTCAGCAGGGCGACTTGGTGTTGTTGTATGGAAACAAGTTTATGAAGCATCCAGGGAAATTGCAGATGCATTGGCTGGGTCCATATTGCATCAGTAGCATAACTTCAGGTGGCGCAGTACAGCTGCAGCAGTTAGATGGAGCGATGCTCCCCAAGTTGATTAATGGTAGTAGGTTGCGGCCCTATAGGACGGGCCTAGAACAGCGCGATGCCTGAGTCCCATCAAAAAAAAAAGAGCACAGGATGGTAGGTGGCCGGATCGCGCACCCGTAGAAAGTGGATGCGCAAGCGGAAATGGCCATATCGCAGTTTGAGAGTCGGTTCATGATAGTTGCAAGGTTGCGACCGAGTCAAATCAGTAATCATTCTGAATCATAAGCGAGGGGACTTTTTCGGTTTGACAGGTATGATCGTTAGCGGGACTGGATTGGCGCCGGAGTAACGCACGTTTGGTGCATGGGACACACCATGCAAGTATGGCCGGGGGTACCAAGAGTGATGGTTCGCACGGTTTGGCATGCATGCCAGCTGTAGAAGGTATGGTTTCCACTCCGGCCGTCAGCAGTCTGGTCTACACACATAGGAAACAACGGGATGACAAGCTTGGCACCTTACATGAAATAGGTTTATGAATGATTTTTTTGGGCAGACGTCCCATTGGGGGCGATGCATAAATACAGGAACCAGAAGTTCGCTGAACAACAAGATATTTACCGAAAGAAAGGATTTAATACTACCAGAGGGTCAAACATCGAGCTAAGTTAGGAATTCTAAGGAGGCTGTGGAAATGATCCATTTCATTTCATGCGGTTGCACACCAAGTGCGCTGAGGGCCCGAACGACGAGTGTGCATGAGTGCCTCGAGACAGAAGCGGTGAGGAAATTCAGGTGTAATAGCGACGAGGTTTCATCCGATATGTCTAGGAATGTGATGGTAGTTCGATGAGTACTGGTCCTTGCGACCACTAGATTAGTAGGGGCGGTAGCCCCCTAGTTCCCGTAGAAGGTGATCTCTGGTGCGAAACAGATGTGCCGGAGCAGTCGGCTTGTTTCTCACCCCGGTACTGTTCGTCCTCTTTTTCTATGTCTGTTGCCGGTTTCTAGTGACTGGAGGATGAGTTTGGACAGTGCCTGATAGCCCATGGGAAGATCACCGTACTAGTGTGAGAAGTACATTACAGAGAGCCTCCGATTGATGTATCCGCTCGAGCAACACATACCAGCGATTTCCAAATAGCAAGAACAATTCTCAAAGAGGAGTCAAGCGACAGACGAGACCGAGCACACCATGTCTTGCTGACGTGGCTCGAGGGCGAGCCACAAGATTGTGTTGGGGGCCTGTTGGCAGGTGGTTTGGACAAGTCATCATCGCAGCATCATGGATGCTGCGCAAGGTTGAAGATACCACGAAAGGAGGAAAGTTGAGCGCAAGTGATAATATTTTATGCAAATTTTGGGTCAGTTGAACCACTGTATGTGGGTTTTGCTTCATTTAGACCACAATAGATAGATTTTGGGTCGTTTTCTTTGAAGTGTCAGTTAAGAAGTAGTTAGTAAGTGGACAAACAATGTAAGGCGCAAGCCTATAAATAGACGTAGGATTGTAAGTGTTGAGATATCATCTTTTGGAGAGTATTTTTGTTGAATCTTAACATCTGAGAGATCTTGATCCGAAGCTGAGACTGAGTATTTTGTTGTATCTAGGTTATTTGCAGAGGTAAGCATGATGTGACAGAGTTTTTGAGCAGAATCATTGTGTTTTTTGTATCTTTCTGTGATAAATGCTTTATGTGAACGATGCGATGTTTTCTTATTGTGGTTAAGGCTTTACTGTTATATCTGTTGCAATTATGATTTGTTCATGTTGAATGATGTTGCAATTATGATTAAATGCCTCAGTTGAATGCTTAGATCTACTTCTAAAATGTTGCAATAAGTTAAGATATTGATCCACAACATCCTCCTTCATTTGACGGAAACATGGTTCCATCAACTCTCCCTTGAACACCTCGGGTGAGACCTCATCTGCTCTGCGGCTGTTCCTGGACAGGGTCAAACCTATCTGGGCTGGTGCTTAGGGAGATCACAGTGGTTTGGGTGTCAACAATGTTGGGAACCCCTGTCGACTAGGTTTGTGTCAACAATAGAAAGAAATGATTATGAAAGACTTGTTTTGGAAAATACAACTTCGAAACAATGGGAGGTACATCAGAGGAGAAGATCTAGATCCAACACCTACATTACTATCCTACATAGGAGTAGATTTCCTACAATTTTACAAAGTCTTTCACTCATAAGATATTTTCCTTCTTTGCTTGGTGTGAAGGTTGTTTGAGTTTCCTGTTGTTCATTTTTGAGGGGGCTATTTTTCCCATGAGTTTTTCCCCCATTTCCTTAGTTTCATGAAAAGTTCTATTTATCATTTATTTGATTGTATGGGTGACCTTTGATCTCGGTAACCATGACCCAGGATGTCGAATTCTCGATTAAGGAGTGTTGTTAGGATAATTAATACTCCATCCTTGTCCTACTTAGCATTATTTTCTTTTTCCTAGTAGTTGATGATGTCATTTTCCCCATAGTGGTGTACAGATGTCATCTAGGACCCATTAGACACCTAATGCACCCCGCATGCATGATTTTATTCCCACCAGAGTCAGTTCCCTACATTTTAGGAGCTAACTATGTGTTCTAGTTCAGTCCTCCTGAGTCCTTGAACTCTACTGCCCGGTTTTAGCTCTAATCACCATTGATTGTGATCAAATGTGCCCTTTTTCACCTACTTTGCATGCAGAACTCACTAATGCGCCCTCCTTGGTCATTTAACCGAATATGTCTTCAATCAACTGAGTTTTGGTTCAGTTGAGTTGATTTTGGGACTTCCGGAGCACTCCAATGGTGACAATTCCTATGCTAGACAGACTGAGACTCAAATTCTCCTAGGATATTTGAATTCTCCCTATTGTAACATATTTGTGGACTATACTGATTAATGGATAATGTTACACATTTTTGCTTCCATCTAAGTTCCAATGCATGATTAATTTTACTTCTCTTTTCACTGCAATTTTCACTATTCACCTTTTCTGCTCATTCTTTCACTATGAGGTATTCTCAGCTCTATGATCTGCTGTGACTTAGAATTTCACAGTTACAAGCATATTCATTTTGTTCTTTAAATAAATTGTTAGATTGCATGGGTTTCCTAGAAGCATAACCTAAGGTAGGGATAACAAGTTCATTATAAAATTTTGGAGAACCTTGTGGAAGAAAAAAGATACCATATTGCAGTTTAGTTCTTCCTATCATCCACAAACCAATGGGAAAATTGAATTTGTTAACAGGAGTCCTGGAAATATGCTAATATGTTTGATAGGTGAAAGGCCTATAAGTGAGATGTAGTGCTAGTGGAGGATGAATTTGCTTACAATAATTTAGTGAACCGATCTACAACTAAGTTTCCATTTCAGATTGTCAATGAAAGATCACTAACAAGAGTGGTTGACTTGGCACCATTGTTGGAGAAAATCCAAAAGAGTGCATATGTTGAATCTTTGCAGAACACATGAAGGAAGTTCATAAACAGGTACATAAACAATTGCATAAAAGAAGTCAATAGTATATGCAGAGGGTTGATTCAAAATGAAGACTCAAAGCTTTTGAGAAGGGGGACTTAGTATTGGTGCATTTGAGGAAGTAAATTTACCCAAAAGAAAATGTAATAAACTTAAAATGAAGAAAATTGGACCATGTAAAATCATGAAGATAATTTCTAATAATGCTTATGTTTTAGAGTTTCCTACAGAATTAGACATTTCAACCATCTTCAATCTTGTCAACTGATATGAGTACCATGAAGGAATAGCTGAGCAGACTTATGATTGTATTGTTGATTGGAGGGGAAAAATTCCTGAATGAGGAAGAGAAGAAATTCTAGAAATTCTAGATGAAAGGATGGTTGGAAGGATGTGAAGTAAGAAGTTCAAAGAGTATTTGGTTTGTTGGAGAGACAAGGGGTTGCAGGACACCACTTGAATTCAAAACTGGACCCATGCTTTGAGAAATTCACCAATAGGAAGTGCGACATGTTGTCAAAGCTCCTGAACACCATATGAGGAGATCACATGGGTTAAATTGTTAGTTCCCCTTCAATTAATTCCAATAGCACGTGTTGGAATCGATTTAATACTAATAGGGGGGGTGAATCAGTATTAGCATAGTTATCAAGAATTTTTACCTTCTTAGACATATTAGCCTTTACTTAATTCTCATCTTCAGTTATGCATCAATAAATAAAATGTTCATCCATTCATGCAGCAAGAAAAATAACACAGAACATGGGAATTTGACGTGGAAAACCAATTGGGAAAAAACCACGAAATGCTTCTTTATAATGAGAAAGAATACATTCAAGGAATCACCAACTTCCTATATTTACCAGCACCAACAGGAAGGAGGCACCGACCCCCTGGTTTTACAAGATTTGACCTGAAGGAAGCATCGATTCCCTACGTTTCTCCAGCACCAACTAGAAGGAGGATACAACCCCATTTCTCCTTGCCCCATCCTGCAGCCCAATTATCCAAAATGTGATTCTGACTTAATGAAATTCAACTCCATGCACTCGTCTGATCTTCTGAAGTTAATTTTGATGTGTGCTTCCTTCGTATGCAGTCAATTCTCAAACATTGAGCTGCGGACATCACTTGACTTCCCATTCCTCTCAATTCACACTTTTGTTGATGTCTTACTTCATGTACTATGTGTTCATTGATATTACAGTCTGTGTTGAGGTATACTTTGTCGCTCTATTATGGCGCTACTGCTTTCACCAATTGATACTATGCTTTCAATTGATAGCTATTCTATCTTAATAGCTATATGTTGGATTTTGTGTGAGCATTTTCAAATAATTACTCTTATTTAATTTCGCTCCTTGCAAGGATAGGTTAGCTTAGTGTAGAATAGGAGTAGATAATTGATAAGGTAGAAGTGGTAAGACGGGACGTAAGAACCTGCGCATCACTAGTGTGATTTCTGCTTGTCAATTATATGCATTAGTTAGAAAGCACTTGCATATTTATACCCTTAAAACATAAAATATAAACACTAGGCCGAGTCGCAACCAGTACACAATTAAACAAACACACCTACAGTAGCCAGACCGTTAACCAAACGGATTCTCCATACCAAACAGTGAGTGATCTAGTTGGGATTATTCATTGGGGAGAATCCCTACTGTCGATGCTAGGATTTTTCGGGCATCAACACAATGGTGATAGTTGCATCCAACTAAAGTTTGTACTCATAAACATAACCTAAACACTAGGTAGCTAAAACACAAAAACCTCCATTCAAAACAACTTCTAAATACATTAATCTACAAACACATGCCACTCAAAATACAAGCAACATATACACAGAATCACATCTATCTTCTATTGAAATCTTAACAACAAAAATAATAGACTACCAATGCCTTCTATGCTTGTGGAGTGCCCCAAGTAGGAATAGTACCCTAACCCTAAAATCGTGTGCACTATCTTAAATCGAAGTTTACTTAAGAACATGTGTTATCTCTGTGGAGGTCACAAGTTCAAATCGGCAGGGATAGGGTTGCTCATTGGCCCGTTGTTACAAGGCTCGAAGGGTAGGCGACCCCTGTGATAGAGGTTCACCCCGGTGGGCTTCGGGACGTCTCGGCCCCTGTTGAGTCACAAGTTACTAGTATATCTGACTTGCAAGATGTTGGATATACCCTTGGGAGGTTGTTGTTCCCATGGTTAAAAAAATGGAAGTTTACCTAGCTTATGTGTTTTGGCTAAAAACATAACTACTACTAAAGATAGCAGCAACCTAATTCTCAAAAGGCAATCTCAAAAATAAACAAGCTTCTATTCTAAAAACTGATATGCTAAATTAGTAAATCTGGAACGGCAGCCAACACTGGAAGTGAGATTGGTCCATGTGGAGACATGCATGCGTACTCTATGTCTCTCTTTGCATGACGGCAACACTGCAGCCAAGAGTCTAGTGTTGTGTCATCGCTCTCCTCAGCTCAGCCCTCATCATAATCACACAGATATGCTGCATACGAACCAAGGACATCAATTGCTGAAGCACACCATCACTGGGAGAATACTATCAGAGCAACCGAGGCAAAAATTCTAACCATCCCCAAAATAGATGAGAGAGAGTGTAAGCATTGAAAGTAAACCATGGGAATCAAACCGGTGTAAGTTAAAGGTAAACTCCCACAAGTGTACCATTAAACCACGACCTACTTGACTGTTAATTTAGTGTAACCAAAAATTTCAACAAAGAAAAAAGAAGGAAAATATTAAAGGTAAACTCACAATGGTTTAATGCAAGACCACAGCACAACTGACTGTTATATTTAATGTACTAGAAATTTCAGCCAGGAGAAATAAGGGAAAAAATGAGAAAAGACAAGGAAAAACTGGACAGCGATATAGATCCCTGTTTTGGAAACTCCTAGAATAAAACCATCATCATCAATTGTAGTAAAATATCATCAATCTTTACTGGACAACTCTGCATCAAACTATTAATAGGATGCTATTAATAATTGGTAGAATTTATTATCCCAAATAACAGAATAAAAAATCCATTGCCATAAAGATCATGATATATTAGGACTTGTATGTTAATGCCATACCGAACTTCACAATAAATGTGAAACTATACATAGATCATGATATATTAGGACTTGTATGTTAATGCAATACCGAACTTCACAATAAATGTGAAACAATACATAAGAGGAGGAGACGACATTTTGAAGACAAAAACTATTCTAAAACACCAAAACATTCAATGTTAATGTGAGATGAAATACATGGACATCCATCAAAATGGTTGATGTGAGCAATACCGCAGGTGCTTTCTCTTGTCTAAGAGAAGGGAGAGGAGACTGAGGTTTTTGTTTTTGACTCTCTACGTTTCGATCCCAAGCCAGGGATCTCTTCAGGAATTTATAATACATGTACAGGCTCTCATCAGTTACAATTAAGAGGCTCTCATCAGTTACAATTAAGATTCATGACAAACTTGCTTCTGGTTTCCCTCGTGATAGATTATCCATTTCAAACTTGTTTCCCTCATGAAATAGATTATCTTTTTCAAACTAGTAAATGTTAGCATTCATGATTGTATGGCCTGGTGCCAAGCAATGAGGTGATACAGTTTGCATTAATGTGAAGAAATAAATTCAAGATTCCCAGAGAGTGCGGATGAGGTTTAGTACAGGTCTTGGATGACTTTGCCACACCCCTTGTAGGGCTTAGCAGAAAAACCGCTGTAAATTATTATGAGCATCATTTTACAAGCAAAAACAATGAACGCGCATAAACACGTCCCACAAGTATTTCCCTATAAGAAAAAAGTTGCCTGAACTCAAGCTATATACTTCAACGTTCAAGACTGCAAGTGGACTTATTCATATAATCTAAAACATGTTACATGAGATTGCTGCAACAAAGAAATTACAGATACAAAGAACACTAGTAAAGTGATCCATTAAACACCATTTTTTCCTTTTTCTTCAAAATGTGTATAGATTACATGTCGAAAATACATGGATATTCCAAACAGAATGTATGCAAAAGATACTCTCCAAGTCTGCATTCATGAATACAAAAGCTTCTTTCGCTTGCAGATCTGCCTCTTCCACACAAATTATCACTCAACTTCCCCGACCTGATTAATAATCTTTGCAATTTCTTTCTGTGATTTTATTAATGAATCGACGCTCTTCTTCAAATTCTTTCTAGCAGAAATGCGGGGGATTTCTTCCATTATCATCCCCAATGCCTCACTGAGATCTGTTCCTGATAATTCTTTCACGATTTCTCCATCCAAATCATTCTTAATCAGATTTTTGTAAACAAATTGTAGGTACAAAGGGATTCCATCACCTACCCTCTGAATCACTACTTTCCAATAAGCAATCAGCCTCATCTTCATGTCGAAGGCAACTTCCAATCCGTCACTTGGGATTTTCATTAGTTCTCCTATATCAACTAATTCTCCAATACCATCGACCACGACTGTCTTTGTATCTATAGGAGATTTAGCAGCAGCCGGTTTTGCTGGCATATTAAAACTAAACGTCGGTTCTGTTGACATACTGAAATTAAAAGATGTTTGTGGAGGCGGATAAAAACTAAATGCAGGTGCACAGTTTTGTTGTTTAACAATTCTATGCACTCCTTGCATGAACTGCTCTTTCTGCTGCATTAGTTTGGTCCAAGTTTCCAAGTAAATAGGATTCACTGTGAATTCCACAGATTTCTCCATCTCTATCATCTGATTCAGATACTGAATGCATTCTTCTTTTCTCTTTGAAACCAGAGCTCGAGAGGCCCTCGTTGCGGCTCTTAGGAGATAGGGATAACTCTGAAAAGTCGAGTTAATGACCTTAATAACCACCTTCTCCACATACTCCCATACTTCACTAGTTAACCCAAGACTTGTATTTAACATCTCCTCAATGGGGTTGTGCAACAGGTTTGCAAAGACCGAACGAGGTAAGAAATTGGGAAGCCCAACCCCTTTTGCTTCTTCCCACATCTTGGTCTCCTGCACTAGAAAGTGTTTTTTATCTGCGACACTTCTGTCGCTTAGCAGCTCCTGATAGTAACTCTCAAACATCTCCCGCAAACGGGCAGCACAATGCATGTCAGATTCTTCTGAAAATTCTCTGTAGTCTCCTTCTATGAGAAGCTTGTTTAATGAATCCTTCAATAAATTCATCATCTTCATAAAAGCAATCATAGCCTCGGCAGTATTAGATATATGCTCTGGTAGGGCACGCAATTCTGACTGCCTCTGCAAAAGGGTTTCGTCGATTTTTTTCACTATACCAGAAATAGACTGGCTGATGCTCTTGGCTTGAATCTGCATAAGTCTCTTGGCCAACATAGGTATACCCACCATGGATTTGTCGATCTTATTCAGCTCAGAATGTGATCTAAACAGCTCGGCTTCTCTCTTCCCGGCCTCTTCATCCGATTCATCTCCCACCCTTTTGCGAACATAGGCATAACCCAGTCCTCTGTTCACATCATGCCTAAGCCCTTCAGGAACCTCATCGACTACAGTGACCACAGCCAGAGTTCTTTCACCGTGTTCGTCTACCTGCAGAGACATTCTCACGGATTCACACATAGGGAAATTCTCAGTAGCTGATAACACATTGAGGATTATGCTATCTTTGGGAGAAATATATTGCATGACAAGTTTTGAGATTTGTTGGTAGATTTTTCCTGGCTCCCTCGTGATGCTGGGCAAGTCCACGATTGTCAAATCAAAGGCATCAATCTTTTTCACATGAAGAGTTATGGGCATATCGCTTATGCCCTTACATCCTGCAATCTCCTTTGTAACCCATTTGAGCATATCTGCTATTTCAAAATCTGCAGCATGCGTCTTCTTATTCCTATATTCGATCACAATACCACAATCCTCTGCCTTGGATTTCTGCAATCTCAAAATAAGAGGGACTCTCGTACTGCAAATGCCCAAGCTTATTCCTGCCAAGGACTCCAATACACTGGTTTTGCCACTTGATTGATCTCCTACCACCACAATGCTTGGCAGTTCGATACCTTCTTTCATAATATTGAAATTACGAAGCCTGTCTACTACATCTAACAGGGGTCGATTAACACTCTGGCTGTAACTCACATTTAAACTCGATGTCTCTTGGCCTTTAAGCTGCAAATCCTCGAGTGTTTCAGGCATGGTTGAACTTGCCAGAATGATATCCATCTCTGTAGCTTATGCCACTGTAGGGTAGTAGGAAGTAAACAAATAATGAAAAACCTGTTGAAGGAATCAGGAACGCATTAATGAAACAAGACGTGAAACCAAAGTGAAACGGTATCGAATTTCAAGAAAAGAAAAACGGCTTTGGCTGTTCGAGTGCGCCTGTTCGCTGTGATGAGGAAAGCGAGCTCTATGGAGGGAAGGAGGAACGTCGTACTGCTGGAATTTTGAAAATAGACGGGCCCAATCATAAGATAGGGGTAATCAGGATTCCAGGGATGCTTGTGGATTTGCAATATGCAAGATTTCATATTCGCTTCCATTCCTCATGGGCGTTTAATTTTTTATATAGAGGGAAGCTGAGTTACTCAAATTAGTAAATTAAGTTCATGATTTGAATTTTACCATTACATTTTACTAATTTTAGCTCGGATTTTACTATCAAATTAATAAATCTATTCATTGTATTTCATTGTTTTAATCTCATATAATAATCAAGAAAATGTAAACTTTGTTGTCCATATCACATTCAATTTAGTAGTCACTTTAACAACGTAGGTCATGGATGAGAGTAAAGTAAGAAGGGCATTTAGTCCTTGATATAGAGGGAAGAGGAACAAATCTAATTTGCTAAACACTTCATGATTTAGATTTAACCATTACATTGCTAATTCTAGTCACCATCATACATTGTTTAATCTTCCATATAATAACCAAGAAAAAGTAACTTCGATGTTTATAGCACATTCAATTTAGTGGACACTTTAATATAGGAGCATGGAGGAGGATTAGGGTTTGTAGTTTTATGGAGTTAGGGTTTTCATATTACTGAGGGCGACGAGGAACTAATCAACTATTTAGATTATCACCTTGAGGGGAGGTCTTTTTCACGAAGGGACCACCATCAATGCTAGAGGAGAACAAATCAATGCTCCTTGTAGGGCTCATGAGGTGAAGGTTCCAACCTATAGCCAAATTCTTGATAGTGCCTCCAAGGTTCTATGGTTAGAGGTTAGATGTAATAGTGACAACATTGATGAGGCCCATACAACTTTCATTACATCGCAAGCTACTTTCATTACATCGCAAGCTAGAGGCCTCACTAACAAGACTCTCACTAGATGAGATTTACTCCTCCTCTTCCTAGGGACATGCATACTTCATCATTCTCATGTAGGGAACTGACTCTGGTGGGCCTAAAATCATGCATGCGGGGAGCATTAGGTGGCTAATGGGTCCTAGATGACATCTTCACACCATTAGGGGGGAAATGACATCATCAACTACCAGGAAAAATAAAATAATTCTAAGTAGGACAATGATGGAGTATTAATTATCCTAACGTAACATCATTAGTCTTCTTACAAGGAATGAAATGTGCCATTTTTGAAAACCTATCTATAACAACACATATTGAATCATTACCTCATTGGGTTCTTGGAAATCCCAACACAAAATCCATGCTAATATCACCCCATGATGCTTTTTGTATCGACAATTGTAATGTTCATTGTTAGGAATTTTATTAAAATGACAAATTTTCATTTTTTTCCCTAATTCGACCTTTGACTAGTTTTGAGCTCTAGGTCTCCAAATTGCTCCAATTGCTCCCAAATCTTCTGAGAAGGTATGGATGATGTTAGAACATAGATATGTGTTTCAGGGATGCTTTTGGACCTTTAAAATACTTTTGCAAATCCTCTTTTGATTCTGGCCAATGTAGGGAACTTTACTAGTAATTTTCCTTTGACTAGTATTGGTCTCTAGGTCTCAAATTGGCTCCAAATGTCTTCAAATATTCAAAGAAGGTGTATGACTGATATTTGTACTTGATTATGATGTTCAGGGATGATTTATGACCATCAAAAGACTTTTTCAAATTTTTTTAAGATTCTAGACAAAGTATGGAATTTAACTAGCAATTTGAGGTTCAAATCCCCCCAGGGTAATGACTAAAATTGGCTTTCCAAATGCCTCCAAACCCACTCGAATTTCTAAACAGAGGTAAGGGATGTCTCAAGTATGTTATTAAGTTCTCATATGCACCATTAATAAGTTATTAAATCTGTTCTAACCTTCTCCCAAACAGCAACAAAAATCACTAGTTCGACCCTTGGGGAAATGGCACCAAATCTTCTCCAAATGTAAATAAACTGAGTAAAATGACTTCAAATGATTAAGTATTGAACATGAAAATTGTATAATACATCAATAACATTCCATTCATAAATAAACCATCAGTAGTTTACTTATCCATTCGAATCCATCAACATTACATTGGTTCACAACAAGGTAGTGGGGAAATGGCACTGTTCTTTCATTAAAAATGAGATTTATACATTTCTACTTGGAATTTTTACCTAAAACTTTCTGGAGATGAAGAACAGAGTATTTAATTCATATTGCAAAAGGAATGGGGCATTAGAAGCTCCCCAAAAGAGTACAATAGCTCACCAAAAACACCCTCCCTCAAGGAGCAAGAATATGCCTTCAAAACTGGAAATAATTGAGAAAATGTGATGCATTAGAAGAAACCATGATATTCCCTGTAGCTTACACCTGCAAAAAATGAATCCATTAAATCTCCAAATGAAAGTTTTGAATGGCCTTTCCTATTACCAACTTGGATGGGAATCTTTCACCCTCGAAATTGGCTAAGGCAAGAAACTAGTCATCCACTAGCTCTCCTTCTTCACAAATGCAATTGCAAATTTCTCAAATGATCAAAATCTGGTTTCATTCTTTTTTATTTAAATTTATAAACTTCTAATGTCCTCCATGGGTCGAATTCCTTCCAAGAGACTCATGCCAACTCAAGTTGGGAAGAGATTCCAGAGAACGCCACTTGTACAACAATTCCTAGTCTCCCACTTCCACCAAATCACAAGTGGAAGCATCTTAGCTGCCCTAACTCCCTTGAGCGCCCTCTTGGGGGCTAGTTTTAGCCTTGACATGTCATATATGTCAAATGTCAGCCTTCAGGTCTGATTTGTGTCATAGGTGTCATAGCATCTTCATCATTGTTGTCATAGAGCTAGGGAATCTAGCCCAAGTGTCTCACTAGCTCCAAATTGCCTCTTCCTCTTCTATGTGAGTTACTCTTCCTCTACATTTCAACCTTGGATGATTCATGCAATGAATAATACCTTTTGAACTCCTCCAAGTATGTTACCATTCACCTTGAATTCGAATTGGTGAGAGAATGATGTCAAGTGTAGTGGGGAAATCTAGCCATATGTGGGTCCCCCTTCCTCCATGTGTCTTCATGATCAAATGCCACTTTGATTTTCACTTGTATATATTTATTTAGCTCCTTTATTAAATATTTATGCCATTCTAATATTCAAACATCATTTATTATTCTCCTTATTCCAAACCCCAAAGCTTCCACCCCAAACCTAGGAAACTAGTAATTTTCCTCCTTGGCAATTATTTGACCCTTAGCATCAATTTGAAAAACTCGAATGAATATGTCCAATGTACTTAGGCCATTGTGACCCAATGTCAATTTGGGACATGACAAATCCTCCCTTCCCAATATTGCTTGTCCTCAAGCAATTTCAAACATGGGTGTCGAAGAACCTGCTTTCTGTATAATTCTTTGAAGTTGCCATTGAATTGCCCAACCTTGAGTCTTTGAGATTCCATGAAGATTTTAGAGAGGAACCACCATGCTTTCTATTGCACTACTCTGATAAAAATCACTTTATTAAGTGGGAAATCCATCTCCCATACTGCTTGCTTCCCCCAAAAAATTGAAACCAATGAGACAAAAATTATTCCAGGGTCCCATTGCTTGTACTACACCCCAACAATTAGGAGTGCTCTCCAACCCATACCATCAGATAAGAAGATTCCTGGATCCCATTTTCTTGTATGCATTCTTCCAAACATCATGAGTAAAAAATATATATCATCAAAATACATAACAACATAATGAAAATGTACATCAAGGAGGTGCTTCATCAAAGAATCATGAAAGTGCTTATACCTCCAAGCAAGTAGACCACCATTTTCCAAGTGCATACAAGCTTCAAGTGACCAATCAAATCTACTCCAATGACATAGGTGAGGATCCCATGTCCTATAATGTTGCTCCAAAAAGATATGGTATGCATCAAAATATTCAGCCATGTATTCTTTCATCCAAGAAGTGAATGAAGAATCTCCACTAAAATCTGAACCAAATAATGAGCAGAAAAAACAAGGAGACTTCAAATGACTCAAAGAAGTCTCACCCATACATCCCTGAATGTGAGAATCATAAAGATATAACAAAGTATGTGGCTTCCAACAAATATGTTCTCCAATCATAAATCTATTCACCCAAGTGTTGGATGAAGTTACTCCAACATCAAATGAATCAAGTGTTGAGCAAGAAAAACCATGAGATTCTCGGACACTTCCACAACAGCCGATTTACCTAAACGATAGTCTCACTATGATTTGAGATTTTGAATGATTTCAGAAAGTTAAAGGTGTTCTATTCCAAAATCCTAGTTTAAGCTAGTTGGTTTGTGTATAACCTAAAAAAAGAAAGTTACTAATGAATTTTATTAATGGTTCTTTTTAAAGGTTTTTACTTACTCAAAAGATAGTGCAATGTGTGGTGATGGTTTCAAATGAAAAGAAATGTGTATATGAAATGTAAAAACTTCATAATTAACCTAATTTGATTGTATTTCAAAACATGAAATCATAAAGAAAACTAAGCGTAATAAAAAAAAATTGTATTTTCAAAGATGATAGTACTAAAGACTACAACTTCTTCGAAAAGAAAATGACAATTCTTGCTATAAAAAGAAAGTTCTTTTTTAAATTTGATTTTTTCTTTAACTATGAAAGAAATACAAATAAACATGAACCAACAAGAATCGTAAAAGCAGTGCAAGCAAAGAGAAAAAGACCCAAAACTAAAGCAATCAAACCTTATGCAAGACCGACAAAGACCAACCCAACTAGTTTCTTCTGAAAGTAACTAGGTTTTGGAAACCAAATGCAAACCAAGATGACTTATATGTAAGATAGAAAAACATACACACTTATGCAGAGATCAGTTTGCTCCTGAATACCAGTGATCAAAGAGGATGAAAATCCAAGCACTTGCCAAACACAAAATGGGCTAGAAAGCAAGGGTGACTTCACAAGCACAAAAAATCAAGGAGAAACTCTCAAACAGGATACAAACAGACTCAGAATGCACTGAACAATGTCGGGAGGGTATCAGATTAGCAAAATACTTCCAAAGAGACAAACAAACCACCCTAAGGCCAAACCCTAATTAAAAAGAAAAAGTCTCGGGAAAAACCCATGACCATACGATGCAGCAACACATAGTTGACCCACGGGTACATATACCAGCAACTCATGAGTAGGGAAGAAAAGTCGCAACTGTATGTATATGCAGGTCGTGAGTGAGCCTTGAAAAGACTAAAAAGACCTAAAAACTTATTGAATCAAGCATAAAAGCCAAATAATATATTTAAGAGTGACTGTGAAATTGACTCAGATCAACACCCAAAGGCATTAAAAAGGTGTCAGATCAACAAGCAAACTTCCAAATCCAAAAGGTAATCCTAAGGCCAAACCTTAAAATGAAAAGAGAACAAGTCTTAGGAGATGTTCGCGACTTTCACACGCAGAAGCACGCGGGTGCAACTGAATAACTGCGGGTACCTATATAGGAAACTCGAGAGTGCGACTAATTAACCGTGCCTGTATGTACATGAAACTCACGGGTGGGCTCTGAAAAAACTTAAAAAGGAAAGAAGTTTGCATATCAAAATAGAAATGATTCAAGCAGAAGGGTCAAGGATACCCTAGGAACTTCTACATAGATCAAACAAGTTATTAAAGTTGCCAGATTTCTGTGGTGGTTAGTTTTAGATGATTTCGAAGAATCCACAGTAACCAAGTCACTTGGTTACTGTGGATTCTCCGAAATCATCTAGAAGTTATTAAAGACTGGAAAAGCTCAACAAGAGTCCCCAAAGCATAAAAACAGATGGTGCTCCCTAGCGGAGTCGGTAGTTCTTTTGTTAGGAAAATTACTCTTATAGTTGGGGAAAGACTACCAACGTACTAGGGTTATCATATGAACATATATAGATTTGCAACATTATTATCAAGCAAATAGAGTTAGTGTTAATAGAAATGTATACCTTATTTATGAAGGTTGATCCAACTTTTCTCCCTTTGTTCTCCACTGCAACAATCCTGCAAAGCAAACATAATACCTTCCTCAAACCAGTTTGACTACAAATAATATATTGATATCAATAAATAAACATAACATCAACTTGTAATCAAAATACAATAGATATACACAAATCTATGGGAAGGGAAGCATGTCCAAATATTTATTGACAAAATGCAGAAAATACATAGGCTATACCTGTCTTGCACCGGCACCATTGTAACTAGACCCTGGGCTCCTGCCCATATCTCTTAGCTATGAATTTCTCCAGCATAACTTTATCCAATGATCACAAGGTCCGTTTCTCAATCCTCTCCCTTGTATTTATGGCAAGGAAAGGTGGTTGAGTTTGGAGGTTAGGGTGCTTTGAGTACCTACCTCAACTAATCCCAATTCGTGTTTCCAATATATTTTTTAGCTTTTTCTTAAGACACCTACGACTATGGCATATGAAAACTAGTGAGTGACTCGCTACTATCATAACGTGAAACTAGCGGGTGCATCTTTTATTAATACTCGCGGGTTGTCAACATGGACACTCGCGACTAAGTCAATGGTTTACAAGTATAGGAGTGGCAGTTATGTATAAAAATAGGTAGAAAAAGATGCTTTTGAGGAAGGGATTGCAATGTTCAGCTCCAAGTCATCTAGGGTCAAGGTAAGTTGTTCCATCCATAGTGTCATTTTGTGTGACCGACAGGGAAATGTGGTCATGGATAGATAAGTGCTAATTTGAACGATAACAACTATGGTTTGCACATTATTATTATTATGTTGGACATTAATAATTAATAAATAAAATAAAACAACCGGATCGACCGATGCCACGAACAAGAATATGAGGAACCACGATATTACAAGAAAGGGGTTGTGGAAAACGCGTTACCTTGTGTTTTGACATGTGTGGATGTGATACACCCTTCTTGTGGACTTGGCGGACCCTCTTTATTTATGCACCCTCATTTGTTATGCCACCCATTGGTTTTTATTTTATTTCAGGATTAATTTTATTTGGAGTTAGAGTTTTTCCCTCGCCTAGTGCGCCCCTCATGAAAATTTGTAACTCCCATTTTTATGAGGACTCTTCCTCTCCCCTCTAATGCTCCCTCTTGAGAAGTGTAACTCCCATTTTGATAATTTTGGAATGTAACTCCTCCCTTGTGTCTCCCTCTCTCCCCCCAATTCAACTTGCTCTTGGGAAATGGGATTTGGGTGGATGTGAGTTAGTATCTCTTGTTGGTTATGCATGCTCTTGGATCTTTTTTTATGATGGTACTGGTATGATTGGTTTTGGTTTCTCTTGACATTATTTTTTGATGGTTTGTGCGCCCTTGTTGAGCTTGTTCCCAAGTTGAGTTACTTTGGAATTGCCACTGTTTTGTCCTGGAATTTCCTCTGGAGATCCTAGATTGGAAGTGATGTGGAATACACTTTCCATTGGATTTGAGGTTGGACTGATATATTTATGAATCTTTTTTCCTGGATCCACTGGAATTTCCCTGGACTGGAAGTCGAGGAATACTTTACATTGGGTTGTGGTTGGACTAATTTCTCCTGAAAACTTTGTCCTGGAATTGCCACTAGAGATCCTGGATTAGAAGTGATATGGAATCCAATTCCATTGGATTGTGGTTGGACCAATTTTAGATGTATTTTTTGGTTGAGTGCACTCTTTCTTGTGGCATCATGGTTCTGGATTTGGGTGACCATTGCAAAGTTATTTTTGTCGTGCATTGTGTCTATAACTCGGTGGAACATGGCACGGTCGATTTCAATTGCGTATTTTGCAAGATAAGTAATTCATATAATGTTTATTTGAATTAATTGGCTATGATATGATTCTTATATGGTTTCAAATGAAATGTATGAGAAAATAAATGAGATAATTATGGAAGAAATATATTATAGATTTTAGTTACATTATGCTACTAGTTTTTGGGAAAAATAGCTAACTATTTTTTGGTATTTTGTGAGCAAGTGCTTGAGAAAACATTTTATTTGGAACCTCTTATAAATATATGATAATTGTGCCTTTGTTATTTATATTATGTGTGCTTCTATTAAGCAATATCTTAGGAATTATTGGAAACACCTCTCCACAATGTTTCTAGCCTCTATTCGAAAACTAGTTCACCGATTGGGTTGTTTTATGTAGTTTCGAGACTTGGCATGTGAAATGTTTGAGAAAATGCCCGAGTAAGATAAATGTTACACTTTAAATGTATGAATAAATTTGTGTAATATTTCCTATATAGTTCTAGATTTGCTTATCGAAATCCTAGTTTTGTTTCCATTCACTGGCTCCTTCGAAAGAATTGATTTAAATGGATTTATGGATTTGCATGAGAAGTGTTTGATGAAATTTTTACATGAGTTATAAATCTTATAATACTGATAATATATTTTATTTATATTTTGAATGGCTTCCGAATGACTCTTCAAATTTTTTATGCATGTATCTTACTTGATTCCTCAAGTTCTAGCCAATTTGGAGAAGTAGATTTAGCTAGTTTGATGAATTAATAAGACGACTGTTTATGTAATGTCCCCAAGGGATATCAAAGGGTACCAGGGACATATCATTATCTCTCTATGGATAATTAGAATATTTTTTCACAACGGAATAATTTTATAAATATTTAATTTCATTTTCTACAATTTAATTATGACAAACTATTGATAATTCCAAATAAATTAAAATAAAATTCATAACTGATCAAGAAAATTGAACCAAGGTTGGTAAATATCATACAACACTATATCAAATAATTATGAATCCATCCAAATCCATAGCACATGTTACTTGCACCTAAAAAGGTCATTTTCACTTAATCATGATTAACTAGTATTAGTGTACTAATTGCGACATTTAGCGCATAATTGACGACACTTAACTTAACTTCATTTTTTTATCACATAATAATAATTTATCAATCATAATGGATAATTAATACCTAATATCATGTAAATAATGCCTAATTATAATTTTCCAATTAATTAAACAAAACAATTACGAAAATGACTCCACAAGACTAGTCAACTAGTATTTAACACAAATAGCTATTCTTGCACGAATTCAACACACAACCATGCCAATGAACCAAAAAGTGAACCTGGAGAAATTATACATATATTTAAGTATGCACATGCACATAAATGATGATTTTTTCAAGCTAAATCAATGCACCTAATTAATGAACACTGCTAGGAATTTAACCCAATCAATTGTATTGAGTTCCAGAGAACAAAGAGGGGAGGGTAAAGATCTGGAAAATAGAATTATACAACAAAATTAAACTACCAAAAACATATTATATGGCTGTACATTCCAAAAATTACAAAAACATAGATTCAATCTATCAACTAGTTACCAATTTCCACTGATTTGAATCTATTTTCCATTTCTAGTTTCCAAATGCAAAAAAAATAAGAAAGTATTGACTATCGTAGCTCATGGAAATAATATCATATGTCCACTAGAGACAAATGGATGTATCTTTCCGCTCATAAACATTCCTCTTATTAATTCATCAAACTAGCTAAATCTACTTTTCCAAATTGGCTAGAAATTGAGGAATCAAGTAAGATAAATGCATAAACAATTTGCAGAGTCATTCGGAAGCCATTCAAAATCTAAATACCATGTATTATAAGTATTATCATAGTTATAACTCATGTAAAAATTTCTTCAAATACTTCTCATGCAAATTCATAAATCCATTTAAAACAATTCTTTTGAAGGAGCTAATGAATGGAAACAAAACTAGGATTTCGATGGGAAAATCTAGAAATTTATAGAAACTCTTCCACAAATTTATTCATACATTTCAACTGTAATTATCAAATATAATATAATTTATCTCAATTTGGCATTTTCTCAAACATTTAACATGCCAAGTCTCGAAACTACTTAAAACAACCCAACCAGTGAACTAGCTTTCGAATAGAGGCTAGAAACACTATCACATAGGTGTTTCCAATAATTCCCAAGCTATTGCACAATAAAAGTACACATAATATAAATAATAGAGGCACAATTATTAGATATGTAGCATAGGTTCCAAATAAACATTTTTCTCAAGCACTTGCTCACAAAATACCAAAAACTAATTAGTTATTTTCCCCAAAAACTAGTAGCATAATGTAACTAAAATCTACGAGATATTTCTTCCATAATTAGATCATATATTTTCTCATACATTTCATGTGAAAACATATCAGAATCATATCAGATACAAGTAATTCAAATAAACGTGAAATAAAGTACTTATCTTGCAAAATACGCAACCAAAATCGACCGTGCCACATTCCACCCAACCATAGACACAACGCAAGACAAAACTGACTTTGCAATGGTCACCCGCAAGTCAGAATCATGATTCCATAAGAAAAAGTGCACTCACCCACAAAACCAATCTAACATTGTTAGGATATCTCATCATTCAGTTATGTACTTTGCATGCAGCCCAGTCACCAGTTTGATGCCTCCAGCACCTAGTCCCCAGTCTGCCAGCACACAGGAGCTTCCTTCCACTCAGTTCTATCCCTCCTAGTGTTTAGTGCACCCAGCATGCACCTACCACTTGAGAAGGGCACCTTTTCTCACCTGCCAATCTAGTTCACTTCAGTTAGTTGATTTCTTTCCTTGATTTGAGGCTAGAATGACTCTCAACTGATTGTATCACTCCGATGGACCTCCAGTGAGACTAGACTGCATATTCTAAATCCAATTAGCTCCTCGTGTGCCCTCCATTGAGCCTCCTTCATTCAATTAGTGCCTACATGTGCCACTTACACCTACCACACTCAGTTAGACTCTATTTGACACCTGGTTGACCGTTACTTGTGCATTGATGACTCCACTGATCTGATGATGAGACTCCTAGTTGGATCCAAGCTATTCCATGCAGTAAATTCGAATGACCTCCTCGGTTAATTAGAATTTCTCATTCATTGTGATAGTATTGTATTGTATTTTCAATATTCTGAGTTATAGAGCACTGATGCATATCTCTTGCACAATTTTTACTCCAAATTGTTTTACATCATTGTGATTGATTTACTTGTTCAATAGATCTGCTATGACTAAATTTAAAAAACCAATGGCAGGGACAAGATTTCTCTTTTGCAGGTGTTCTACATGAAGAATTGAGTGAATTTGCTCAAAATACTACACAGCGGCATGCAAAATCTCATGTGCATTCGTCCATGTGCATGCAAAGCTGAAATTTCTCTCCAATCCACTCTAGAAGCCGTGAGTTTTCCACAGAATTCCTGGATATAGATCATTGGATCATCAAGCTTGCTTGATCTCCTACGTCGGGTGTGATGCAAGTCTAAAACGAGTGGATTGTTCGACCTTATTGCTCTTGTTTTCTTGTGATTTGCAGGTTTATAACTCCTCCATTAGCACTCGTTTTCATTGAGATGGATTCTTCTTCTTCAAATCTCCTCACTCCCTCAATTATTTTGAATGGAAGAATGACATGGAGATTATGTTGCACTCAAAAGGGTACTATAGAGTCACCACGGGCCTCGAAGTTGAGCCAAATACACTCATTGAGAAATCCAAGCACTTCAACAAATTGGATGAAGCATATGGTCTTCTTTGCCTCAATATTTCCAAGGATATCCACTTTCACCTCAGTGGATTGACTACTCCAAAGGTAATATGGGAGCAACTCAAAAAGATTTTTTGTAAGCAAGATGACATGCGGTCTTTTCAATTGGAAAATGAATTGATTGCCTTGAATCCTGAAAATTTTGAGTCCATCAATGATTTCTTCACCAAATTCAAGCACTTGGTATTTCTATTGAAGCAAAATGGAGTTGTAAAAGATGATAAACAATTGATTCTTTCTATTCATTCAAAACTTGGAAAAGACTATTCGGTATTTGTCTCTACATTCAATTCTGGAAAGCTCACAATTCCGAATTGGAAAATGCCTACCTTAAGTGCCTTCATTGAATCCGTGACGAAGGAGCATGATAAACTCATTCAAATGGGGACCATATGCTCCAAAGACCAAGCATTATTTGCTAGAAAATCCAAAGCTACGAATGAAAAAGGAAAGAAAAAGAAATAGAAGCCAAAGTTTGATCCGTCCAAGCAAAGGGAGAAAAGCAAACAAGCGAATGAGCCATCCGGTTCAAGAAACAAGCAAAAAGGCAAAGAGACCAAAGAGAAGTCAAAATGTTCTTATTGTAGTAGGGGCTATCATCCTGAAATCTCATGCATGAAGAAGACAATAGATCAAATGACACTTCTCTTGGATAAAAACAACATAACCCTTCCTGATGGTGCAAGGAAGAAGGACAAAAATGATCATCCCGAAAGAGGTCATACACTCATGGCAATAGTTTCGAATTCCTCCACTCTTCTCATTGATTCTGGAGCTTCGAACCACATGGATGCAAATAAATATTCTCTATCATATTATGATCCTTCAAGCACCATTCCCATCCACATGGGGGATGACTCTCAGATTTTATCAAAGGGAAAAGGTACCATTCATTTAGAGCCTAGCAGTTTTCACAATGTTCTCTATGTGCCTTCCTTAGCTTTGAATCTTCTTTCCGTTTATCAAATGACTCACACTAGTACACCAAAGAAAGTTGTATTCTTCCCTAACAAAGTTGAAATTTATGATATTCAAAGTGGAAAACTTATTGCGGTTGGAAAAGCAAATCACACCGCAAAAGCTTATGAGTTTTCTCACTTTCTGCCACAACACAAGTGCACTACTCTTCTCACACATGGCAATGAGGTCAGTAGGATTTGGAATGAGAGGTTTGGACACCTTATTTACAAATATTTCCTGCTTCTACAGAACAAATCCATGGTTGATGGCCTTCCGCACCTCTGTTCCTCGAAGGGAATTTTCCCAGGTTGCATCATTGGGAAGCACCCTGAGCACAAATTTGACCGTGGAAAAGCTAACAGAGCTTCTACTATTTTGGGGCTGATACATTCTAATATCAGTGGTCCACTTCCCATCATGTCCATGAATGGCTCGAGGTATGTTTTGACATTCATTGATGACTTCTCCCGTTTTACTTGGGTCTTCTTTCTCAAACACAAATCAGAAGTGCTTGGAAAATTCAAGGATTTTAAGACTTCTGTTGAGACTGCCACTGAGAGCAAGATCAAAGATCTAAGATCTGATAATGGCGGAGAATATATCAAATATGATTTACTGCAACTTTGTTCCGAAATTGGAATTCAGATCCAACATACAGTTCCCTACACACCTCAGCAGAACGGTGAAGTGGAAAGGAAGAATCGGTCACTGAAAGAGATGGCTACCTGTATGCTTGAGTCAAAAGGTTTGCCTGCAAATATTTGGGCTGAAGCCATGAATGTTGATGCATACATTCAGACCCGAGTTCCACATTCATCCGTAAAAGGTAAGACTCCTTTCGAAGCATTCACTGGTCAAAAACCGGATGTGTCCAATTTGAGCGTTTTTGGCTCCACTACATGGGCTAGAATTCCTTCTGAAAAGAGAAAAGCTCTGGATCCACAAAGTAATAAATGTATCCTAATAGGATATGGAGAAGAATCAAAGGCATATAAACTTATGAATATCATATCCAAAAATATATTCATAGAGCGAAGTGTGAAATTTGAAGAACCGCTTCAAGATCTGAAACTAGTCGAGGAAAACACTACCGAGTAGCAGTCTCTACAAGAAGAAGATTCGAGGGAAGATGAAGAAAGCATTGGATCTGATATTTTATCAGACTTTTATAGCCATGAAATATTAGTTTCAGAATCCGACCATAATGATCCTCCTCAGTTACCAAAGTGGGCCCAAAACACTCTACAATCTGCTACTCCAAACATTGGAAATCTTGTTGATCCAAGGAGAACAAGAGAAAACTTTCAAAGAGAAGGTATGGCTATTTCTTTTTCTGATCCATTATTATCTGAGAAATTTTATTTGATGATTGATTCAGATCCCAAATCATACTATCATGCCCACCGAGACCCAAGATGGAAAACTGCCATGGATGAAGAGTACAGTTCTCTTCAAAAGAACAATACATGGGAACTAGTTTCTCTTCCTCCTGGAAGAAAATTAGTTCAATGTAAGTGGGTCTACTATACAAAGGTTGTTGCTGATGGCTCTATCAGAAAATACAAAGCTAGGCTGGTGGAAAAAGGTTTCTCCAAAGTCCAAGGAGTGGACTACACTGAGACTTTTGCACCGGTTGCAAAGATGGATTCCATCCGCCTAGTTTTGGCTATTTCCGCATCCAAGTACTGGGAAGTGCACCATATGGATGTGAAGAGTTCTTTTCTACATGGAGATATAAATGAAGAAATATATATGAAGCATCCAGAAGGATACATATCAGATCCATCATTAGTTTGCATATTTGTAACAATAAAATAATATTAAATATAATTAATATTTATAGTCATTCCCTTTGGTGTAAAGGTGCAAGACAGGCTTATTTAAGCCCAACCCTTTGTATGCATTTATCATCTTCTACATTATTCAATATACTTTCTTCTACATTTACGTTTTCTTCTCTCTCCATTGGTATCATAGCCACCGGCCTTGCACCACCACCACCTCGGCTGCACACACGCTTCCCCCATCATTTTCCCACTCCCGCTCCATCGTTGTCCCCCACCACGCTCCCACGCCATCCTCCGCTGCAATATCCACCGCTCTTCCCTCCCCCACCGCGCCCTCCTTCATTGTCGCTGCCTCCCTGCACTCCCGCCATCACCTGCGCATCCTCCCACACCTCCACCATCCCCCCTGCGCTGCTACTCGTAGCCCCCGCCACCCTCCTCCTTCTGCCACCATTCGGCATCCCCCACAGCCTGCACCTCCACTCTGTTTTTCACCCTCTCATCCACATCCATTTCCACCATCCTCTTCCACACCTGCACTGCCTCCTGCTCACCATTTTTGCGCCCTTCCCTCTCTTCCAGCATCTGCGCCCTCCACATCATCCCACGTCCACCCTTCTCCACATCTCCCCCATGTCGCCTTCCCTGCACCGATCGACTCCCCCACTGCTTCCTCACTACACCCTTGCCCTGCATCCTTCCCCGCGTCCCCCCACTCCCCTTCCCATCTTCTCCTCTACAGCCCGCCATCCAACCGTCACATCCCCTCGCTCCTACACCTCCGCAGGCCCCACACCCCTGCCACCCTTGCGCAGCTCCACACCCTTGTGCTCCTTGGCTGCTCACACCCCCCACTTCCTCTCGCTCCCACACCACTCCCCTCGCTACAACGTCCCCGTCACCCCCCCCACTTCCCTCTCTCCGCCTGCAACTGCAACTCTTCCCGCATCCCTACCTTCTACTCCAACACCCACGTCACTCATCCTCTTGCTCCCCGCCCATCATTCGGCCGCCCACCATTCGCCCACCTTCCTCCCTTCCACCACTGTTCCACCTCCCTAACGCTGCCTCCATCATCCACGGTCGGCTATTTATTTTTTTTTTTTAATACTTTAATATTAATAATATTTATTAATATTATTATTAATTTTTTAAAAAAACTATATCACAATAATAATAATTATTATAATTAGTTAAAAAAAAATCGTGGCGAGCTGGCTTCGTACAACAAATAAAAATAAATCCACGTTTAGCACCGAGAAGATTCCACCAATCACCAGATCAATGAGTGAATTAAACGCTCGATTTGATTCAATCAATGAGAATATTAAGAAGAACTATGAGGAACACCAGGCAAAGATCGATCAAACCAGTGACAATTTGGCAGCAACTTGGACACAAATCATGTCATGAATAGAGAATTCCATTCTCACTCTACAAGACAACCAAAATAAAAATGAGGCAGTTTTAAAAGCCATCTTGGAAAGATTACTAGTACCAAAATATCCCAACTCTCCCAGAACACCAGAGCAGCCGGATCCTTTCAACATGTCGTCATCATTCTCATATACACAAGGACTCCAAATACGGGTGAAAGTTGAGCTACCCAAATACGATGGGGATGAACGACAGTGCATAGCGTGGATTAACAAAGCCGAGGAATACTTAGACATCCACAATATCCATTATGAAGAGGAGAAAGTTAAATATGTCGCCATGCATCCAGAAGGAAACGCTTACAACTGGTACTTATGGTGGAAGAAAACTGCAAGATTCTGTTCTTACAACTGGGTCAGTTTCAAGAACGACCTCATTAAAAGATTCCAAGGCGTTGAAGAAAAAGACTTCTTTGCCAAAATCACAAGGTTACAACAGAAAAGCAGTGTCGATGAGTACACCTGTGAGTGGGAAGCACTCTCAACTCGAGTTCCAGAGTTAACCGATGACCAACGACTATAGACCTACATACACAGCCTAAAACAACACATCTGTGATGAACTAGAGTTACATAACATCTCTACCATGGAGGAAGCACGACGTAAAGCCAAGATTATTGAAAGCAAATCCGTTCATACAAATTTCGACTGAGACGACTCTGAAAAGAACCCCCTCCAATCAACATTCACGGGAAATACAAGATATACACCACCTCAACTTAGGGAAGGAACGAAGCCCACTTTAGAGGCCCAGAGAATAAAGGAAGGGAAATGTAAGTTCTGTGGAGACAAATGGGATCCTAAGCATAGATGCTTACAAAAGAAATTGTATGCCTCTGAAGTAGAGTTGGAAGTCAAGAACGATGCAAAGAGTCAACAAGACTACCACATAGAAATCGAGGACGACACCCCACAAATCTCATTAGCCGCTATTACCAGAATCTCCCAACCGCAAACATTGAAGCTTAGAGGACATATAAAAAAGAATGATGTCACAGTTCTCATCGATTCTGGCAGCACCCATAACTTCATTAATGTCAACCTTGCTAAAGTATTTAACCTATTTGTTTTCCCAGTTCCTAACATGAAGGTTATGGTAGCAGATGGCAAGAAGATTGATAACATAGGGAAATGTCACCAAGTCAAGTTACAAATACAAGAGTATAACTTAGAATCATATTTCTTTGCGATGCCGTTGGGAGGAGTTGACATAGTATTAGGAATACAATGGTTACACACCTTAGGGACATACTCCACAAATCACCAAGAGCATTTGATTGAATTCCATGCATTTGGGAAAACACACAAATTATACGGGTTCCAACCACCGCCGACACAACTGGTTACATCACATCAAATAGAAAATCTACTTCAGAAGGACGCACCAATGTACATACTTCAATGTCAAGAAATGAAGCTTCTAACAAGTAGAGGAGATAGGGACAAACAACCAAAGTTACAAAAGCCAATTCAGAAACATCGCAGGGTGTCTCAAAAGCTACCTATGGAGCTCCCACCAAACAGAAAAATCAAACACATATTCGAAATAGAACCAAGGACAAAACCCACCAGTAGCATACCATACAGGTGTCCACATCAGAGACGATGCGGCAGTTCATGTAATCATTGTCGTCAAATAAGCTTTGAGGACAAAGCTTCCCTTAAGGGGAAGGCAATGTAACAATAAAATAATATTAATCGTCATGCCCTTTGGTGAAAAGGTGAAAGACAGGATTATTTAAGCCCAACCCTTTGTATGCATTTATCATCTTCTACATTATTCAATATACTTTCTTCTACATTTACATTTTCTTCTCTCTCCAAGATTGAAGAAATCTTTGTATGGATTGAAACAAGCCCCAAGAGCTTGGTATGCAAAGATGGACTCCTTCCTTCTTTCTCAGAATTTCAAAAGATGCAAATCTGATCCAAATGTGTATCTACAGCAAGTTAAAGGTAATTTTCTAATTATTGTTCTTTATGTTGATGATCTTCTCATTACTAGTAGCACTCTCCTTGCAATCAACAAGCTAAAAACTACCTTAAATATAGCTTTTGACATGAGCTATTTGGGCTTGGAGATAGCTCAAAATTTTGATGGGATCACATTATCTCAGGAAAAGTATGCTTCAGACCTGCTATTAAAATTTAATATGGCAGAATGTAAGGCACCTCCGTTCCCATTCCTCTTAGGAATCAGTCTTGAAGAGGGAAATTCTACACCGCTTGCAGATTGCACTATGTATCGACAGTGGATTGGTTCACTACTATACTTGACACACTCAAGGAATGATATTTCTTATGCCGTGAGTGTTGTATCAAAGTATATGCAGCATCCCCATGAGCTTCATTGGCAGGAAGCCAAAAGGATCTTGCAATATGTGCAAGGTACGAGACATTTTGGCATACACTATGTTGCAGATTCTGAGCTAGATTTCATTGGTTTCACTGATTCAGATTGGGAAAGTGATAGCATTGATCTGAATTCCACTTCTGGATATGTTTTCATGATTGGTCATGGCCCTATTTACTGGTCAACCAAAAAGTAGGAAACCATTTCACTTTCTTCAGTAGAGGCAGAGTATCAAGGGGCAGTCAATGCCTGCATTCACGCAGTTTGGTTGCAGGGTATTCTTTCTGAGTTTGATTTTGGTAGCACTACTTCGACTGTCATATTTTGTGATAATCAAAGTGCTATCAAGATCTCCACAGATCTAGTTCAACAGTAGAGGACCAAGCACATTCAGATTCGCATGCACTACATCTGAGAGCTTGTGCATGATCACACCATTGTTCTACAATATTGCCCTACTGATGAGAAAATTGCAGACATCTTCACCAAGATCTTCATTGAGAAGAAGTTCTCTTACCTCCATTCATTATTGGGGGTGAGTTCCATCATGGTGGAGATAGATTAGATCCTTCTATGTTCAGTTTGAGGGGGGGGGCTTTCTTCCCATTGGGTTTTCCCTTCTTTCCTCACTTAGAGTTATCTCTAGCATTTTTGGATTATTGTATCGGGGTGACCTTTGGTCTCAGTAACCAGGGCCCTATTCAGTTATTATTTTTTACATCATAGTATAGCTTGAGGGGAGGTGTTAGGATATCTCATCATTCAGTTATGTACTTTGCATGTGTGCATGCATTTGCATGTATTTGCATGCATCTACATGTAGCACAATCACTAGTTTGATGCCTCCAACACCTAGTCCCCAGTCTTCCAACACCCAAGAGATTCCTTCCACTCAGTTTTATCCCTCCTAGTGCTTAGTGCACCCAACATGCACCTACCACTTGAGAAGGGCACCTTTTCTCACCTACCACTCTAGTTCACTTCAGTTAGTTGAGTTCTTTCCTTTATTTGAGGCTAGACTGACTCTCAACTGATTGTATCACTCCGATGGACCTCCAGTGAGACTAGACTACCTATTCTGACTCCAGTTAGCTCCTCATGCACCCTCCAGTGAGCCTCCTTCATTCAGTTAGTGCCTACATGTTCTAGTTACACCTACCACACTCAGTTAGACTCAGTTTGACACATGGTTGACCGTTACTTGTGCATTGATGAATCCACTGATCTGATGATGAGAGTCCTAGTTGGAGCCAAGCTATTTCATGCAGTAAATTCAAATGACCTCCTTGGTTAATTCGAATTGCTCATTCATTGTGACAGTATTGTATCGTATTTTCACTATTCTGAGTTATAGAGCACCGATGCATCTCTCTTGCAAAGTTTTTACTCTAAATTGTTTTACATCATTGTGATTGATTTACTTGTTTAATAGATCTACTGTGACTAATTTTACAAACATTGGTCCAACCACAATCCAATGCCAAGTGGATTCCACATCACTTCCAATCCAGGATCTCCAGTGGCAATTCCAGGACAAAGTTTACAGGAGAAATCAATCCATCCATAAACAAATGGAAATTATTCCTCGATTTCCACTCCGGGGAAATTCTAGTGGCTCCAGGACAAAAGATTCAGAAATATATAATTCCAACCTCAAAGACAATGGAAAATGGATTTCACATCACTTCCAATCCAGGATCTCCATAGGAAATTCTAGGACAAACAATGGCAATTCCAGAGTAACTCAACTTGGGCACAGGCTCTGCAAGGGCACACCATCCAGCAAAAAATCTTTTCAAGAGAAACCAAAACCAATCACACTCGTACCATAGAAAAAACAAGAGCCAAGATCATACACAACCAACAAGAGAGACTAGTTCCCATCCACCCAAATCCCATTTCCCTAGGGAAATTCAATTGAAGGGTGAGAGGGAGGCACAAGGGAGGAGTTACATTCCAAAAATACAAAATAGGAGTTACACATCATGATGCTACACCAAGATACACACTAACCCAAGTCAAGAGACCACACTAGGTGAGATAGAGAGAGAGAGAAAGAGACTCTAACACTAAATAAAATTAATCCTGGAATAAAATAAAAACCAAGGGGTATCATAACACATGAGGGTGCATAAATCAAGAGGGTCCACCGAGTCCAAAAGGAGGGTGTATCACATCCACATAGGTCAAAACACAAGATAACACTTTTCCCACAACCCCTTTCTCTTAACATCATGGTTCCTCATACTTTTTTTCGTGGCATCGGTTGATCCGTTTTTTTATTTTATTAATTAATTAATAATGTCCAATGTAATAATAATGTGCAAACCATAGTCCCGCCACCTTGTGCTACATCACAAAACAACTAATAACCACAACATATGTCCATGGGATAAACCAGAGGGTATTACATACCTCCCCCCTTAAACCATGCATCGTCCTCGATGCATACACATGCATGCCTTTACAAAAGGATAACACACATGCCCACACATGCCTCAGAAAGATAACATATTTCTAACCACAATACTTCCCACTACCACTTACTTTCATGTCTATCTCCACTTCCCATGGGAGAACTGGGACTAGTAGAGTGGACTCAAGGAAGCAAGGTTCGATCCTCAATCCCCACGATAGGGTCTTCAATCCTCTTTACAAGGCCTTCAAACCTCAACAAAGATACGTCCACTTGAAAATCATATTTCTTTCACTCATCTGATTAACATCAAGTATATAAAAAAAAATGTGATACATGATATAAAGATAGTCTTCTACAAATATACTTTTCATGTTCCAACAAACACACGGTTAGCAACAAACATATATATATATATATATACTATTCATATAGATACATAAAATACATCTTTGAGATACATGATACATGAAATAGATCACATGGAATACATTATTATATACAAGGAACATGATATATAGATACTGTTTCAACAAAATACTTAAAATGCATCTACATTAATCTTATTCTAATCAATTTCAATCATATGAAATGCATCAGGTGTATCAATCAATTTCATGAAGTGTAACAAGTATACCATCCAATCTCATGAAGTGCATCAAGTGTGTACTCTTTCTTCATGAAATCCATTCCAATCTCATGAAGTGCATCAAGTGTGTACTCTTTCTTCATGAAATCCATTCCATTCAATCAATCACATGAGATACATATACTTTACCTGCAGATACAAGAAATGCATCATGCATATGCTCTATCAACAATATGCATGAAATGAATCTAATATATATGATATGAATTCTAATTAGTCAATCACATGAGATGCATTACTAATATGTTTTTCCATGATTTATCACCCAAATACTTTCCCTACAAGGATGCATGAGATTTACCATGATACTTTACAAAGATGTCTTTCAACAAAGGTATTTGATATACCACAAGAATACCCTAACAAGATACTTTCAACAATGATCACAAGGATATTTTTCTAACAAGGATACTTGTATTAGTATTGGATATATAAGGATACATGAAGTACATCTTGAACAAAGGTACATGAATCATGCTTTAAACAGTCATATGGTTAATACATACTTTTCAACAAGATATACAAAATACCACTAGGATATTACCATATACTTACACATGAAATGTCACCAAGATAATACCAAAATACCTTTCAACAAATATCACAAAGATACCTTTCTAATGAAGATCGCAAAGATAAAGATCACAAAGATACATTTCTAATGAAGATCGCAATGACAAAGATATTTTTCTAGCAAAGATCACCTGAACATTTTATGCACTTAATGTAACAAGTAAGCCGACTTATATACAACAATTCCAATATAACTAAGAAACCAAAAAGGGCCATAACGACTAGTAGTTAAACATACTACCTTTCATCTCCACATGAGCATAATTATTCTTTAGAGAACATTCAAAAAACCATTATACATCAACTAATAGTAATTAGTATAAACTAGTAACATCAACCAATATCAATCATACATCAGCCATATAGGCGTCGGTCCATAATACATCAATTCATACTACCTCAACCATATATCAATCATATGTTGATCATATATCAATTATACACCAATATCAACCAATGACAATAATACATGCATCAACTAACCATACAAACATCAATCATAGTACATCAACCACAATATATCAACGAGAATACATCAACCATAAGCAAAATATATTAACCAGAAGAAAAATACATCAATCATAATATATCATCCAGAGTACATCAGCAAGAATACATCAACCAGAACACATCAACTAGAAGCAAAATACATCAACCATAATAAACAAGTTATACAACTTGATGAGAACCCGTCATTGTTCTAGTTTTTTTTTTTGGTGTCAAAACCACCAAAAAATAACCCCAAATCAAAAAGTGGTGCTACTGGTAGCACCACTTTTTTTTCGGGACTAAAATTACAACTTTTTGGTAACCCCAGGAGGTGCACTAAGGTGTCGCTACAATAAAAGACGTAAAATAGATCCCCGAATCGAAAAATGGTAGCACACATTTTTCTTTCTGAGGCTAAAATTCATTTTTTTTTATGTAGTCACCTTAATAGCCGATGCCTTTACAATGTAAATGCCAAAACCAACCTATGACTTGAAAAGTGGTGCTGCCAATGACACTCCTTTCCTTTATCAAGTTAAATGTGAATAAATTTCTAAACCATACTCGGAAAATACTTAAACTAAAACAAAAAGCCTTTATAAAAAAAATACATCACAACTATATGAAAAATAATTAAAAACTTAATAAATACTAACAATAAAACCGTTAAAAAAAAATGCATTCTAAATCATTTTTGTTTAAATTAAAGAAAAAAACAAAAAAAAGACTAACTTAAATAATAATAATAATAATAACAAAAAGAATGTGATGGCGGTGAATTGGTGGTAGGTTGGTGGTGGAGGGGTGGTGAGGAGGTGGCACGATTCTTAGAATCGTGCCCCTCCATCACCCACTTCCCCCTTCCTTATTCCTCCCATTCTCCCTACGTACTATCTCCCTTCCCCCTACCCACTATCTCCACCTAACCCCCTTTTCCCTTATCCCTACACACTACCCCCTCCCCCTACCCCCTATCTCCACGAAACCCCCTCTCCAACCTACTCCACTACCCATCCCCTCCCACTTCATGTGCCCCTCCTGTAGCATCCCCTCCCGTCATCCCAATGAAGGGGAGAGAACAAGACCAAACATACGGGCTTCGTTCTATAATCTCAGCCCCATACGTTACTCAAAAATGCATAATAATTCAAAGCTTAATGTGTGCAGGTTCAAATTAACTAAACACAGCGGAATTAACTCATATTTGCACACACACAAATAGTAATGCATAACATATATATATCACAACAGAGGATGCTTCAACATGTAGAGACTCAATCTCATTCCAAAGCCATGCATAAATCCCATATTGAGATAATCATTTCATTTCATTAAACATGGACAATTAACATACTGCAGAACATAAAATGCATATAATTTATAACACAGAGAACACTTATCTTGAAGATGAAGCTGTCCAACAACTGGTTATGTGAGAGCAACGTTCTACCCAACCATAGAAATCTGCCCCAGCTTGTATTCTTTCAGCTGAGAGATCACCCCCGAGCTGGGTTGTGTATCCACTAAAGAGTAACTAGTTGGGCACACTCACAGCCATGGTTTCACTTAACAGCTATGCTAAGCCAACACACAGTTGGGTTTATCAAGCATACAAGAAGATAGAGGAGTGTAATACTAAGCCAATGAGCTCAACCGTAGAGCTACAGGAATTTCAAATGAACTCAACAGTCAGGCACCCACATTACCTGCCACATCCAACACAAGGAAGGTCCCCTTCTCTGCTACACAGTCCCTCAGGAAACTCTTCCCTCCAGTGCTCTTCAGGATGGGCATAGAAAGGTCCAGCTGCTAGCTTCCTAAGATTCTAGCCTTCACTGAGTTTATCAAGCAAACCCAAATTCTATTCAATTGTTCATAATGGAATTTCTCCCAATTCAGTCATTCAATAACTCAAATCCGTCACTGGTTTTATGGGCTGCAAAAACTGGGTTTTCCTATGGATTCCGGGGTAGCTAATACTCTCAATTTCACCCCAAGTTTCATATCTATGGATCCCCCATTAGATTTTACTGTCCAATACCAAATCTGGGCGTTTTTGGCACCTCAAAACGTGGGTTCTTGCATAGTTGCGATTTCTGGTTTTTCTCACTGCTGGCAATTTGTGGGTGATGAAAATTGATGTTGGGTGATCAACAATGGAATGGGAATGAGATTGGAAGGATTTCCAAGAGGTAGAGTGACTTGTGGGTTAAGCAAAACAGAGTCCATGCCCTGCCATACGAATTTCTGGGCTACCCATGCTCCATTGAAGCCATGGACTGAATTCTTCAACAACTTCTTCACACAGAAATAAATGTCAGCAAGGAAAGTCAAAAGGGTTCAAAAGATGACATTTGGCAGCATATGGTTCAATCCCACAACCCCCTCACCACTCCCTAGTGAATACACATGGCCCCTTCTCATTCGTTGCTCCCATAGCCAGTTCTGGTATTTTATTGCAATATTAATATTTACATCAATTTACAATTTTTCCATGGTTTAATAGCACATGGGTATCAAAATATCGAATACTTGTCCATTTTAAATAAAATCCGAACATACACTAGTGGGGCCTTGGCCTTGAGCTCCACGCTAGCAAAAACATACATGGCATGTATACAATATTACATAAAAGCCAATTTAACATAAGGGTCAAAATGGAGTATTACACCTCCCCATTTATTAAAACTCCCCTCACACACATCTTTTTAAATTTTAATGTTTTAGCTTGTTTTCTCATTTTTTTTAAATATGTTTTTTATATTTTATATTTTTAATTTCTTTTTATGTTTTTTATTATTTTTCACTTTTTCATTTTTCTCTTGAGCTGGGTTTTTAATTTATGTTTATTTGTATTTTTGGTTTTAAACATTTGTAAGTGTGCTTTATTTTATTTAGTATTTTTTTGGTCTTTTTTGTTTTTAATTTGTTTTTTAAATGTGTTCAAAAGATGTAAATTGTTTTTCTCATTTTTTTGTTTTTTCACTTTTCTAAATAATTGTTTTTTTAAATTTAAATATTTTCGAGTAATGGTTTAAAAATGTTTTCAAATGTAATCTGACAAAAAAAGGGGTGCCATTGGTAGCACCTATTTTCAAGTTGTAGGTTGATTTTGGCATGCACGTTGCAACTGAGTTGGCTATTAAGGCGACAATGTCAAAAAAGTTGTAATTTTTGCCCCACAAATAAAGGTGCGTGAAAAGCATGTACTACCATTTTTTATTTGGGGTCTATCTTATGGTTTTGATTATAGTGAGACCACTCACGGTTACTAAAAATTTGTAATTTTAGCTACAAAAAAAAGTGGTGCTACTGGTAGCACCACTTTTTGATTCAGGGTTTTTTTTGGTGTTTTTGATGCAAAAATATGAATTTTTATGGCAAGACTTCTCGTTTTGAGTATAAATTTCTCGTTAAGTTGTATAACTTGTTAATAAATCAACTAAAATCAAAATACATTAATCAGAATATATCAACCAGAGTACATCAACATGAACACATCAATCATAATACATCAACCAGAAGCAAAATACATCAACCAGAATACTTCAATCATAATACATCAATCAAATTCATGATACATCAATCAGAATATGTCAATCGGAATACATCAATCATAATACATTAATCAAATTGCATTAATATTTAACAATCGCATTTATCCCACATCTGATAAGCATTGATTGGTTTCTCAATAAAATCACCCAAGCACATCAATCATACCAATATCAACGAATGACGACAATAACAACCAATAGAAACCATATGAATAACAATATCATCCATACATCATTGATTCAACATCAACCATCTTTCATCAATCATACACACAACAACCATAACAACCAAGAACAACCAATAATAGCCATGCATACAATAATGACAATATCGTACATGTATCAACCATTAATCAACCAACATCAATAATTAACAACCAATAGTATCAAACAACATGTATCGACCATACCAATCATATTGAATAGTTACTATTTATCATAATTTTATATATAATTATTAGCACATGACGATATATATAATATCCACATATTAATAATACATATGTACAACCAACATCATCAGACAAACACTACTAATACTGCACTTATGTAAGCACTCAACATATACACAATCATACATTACGTTGATTATTTACATGTAGCACACTACTTATACCATCAACCAAAGTACATTCATAGTTACCTCAAGAAACCAAACATCCTACCACCAAAATATTCTAACATTCTACGATAAAAAAATTACTAGCTATACAACACACCATCATACACTCATACCATACACCATACTTACTATTACTATGTATTATTTCTATACATACACCCATTTTGTCTACATACATATATAATTATTCAATCAATCATATATCACATTATTATTAATCATATATACATCATATTAATCATATAAACCATATATATCCTATATTTTATACACTCGTATAATTATTATGTTATACCATAATATCCATATAGTTACAGCGGTATAATTACTTAATCCAATGCTATCATATTAGGTATACATTATAACATATATACTAACATAAGACTCCTCATAATACTATACTTCCTAATACTTCAAAAAACTTTCAAATACTTCCAAACACTTTTGAATATTCCCAAATACTTTACATTTACTTCATTACGTACGTTCACATCGATACATATAGTATATACACAATATCATATACACTTAATACTAATAATTATTGCATATTTTAAAATACATATTATAGTATATACAAACATGCATACATACATATATATATCAATTCATATCTATATATACTTTTAACAACCATATGTATACCACACATATTATACAATTGTATATATATATGATGCTATATTCAATAGCATATACCTTTCATCTATCCTACACCACATATTATGTTATGCATATTTTAATTTATGTCACATATATATAGCATTATCATACACTACTATACTACCTACTTACACACAAAATAAAATAAATAAAATTAAGAGAATATGAACCATTAAAGACAAGTGGCTCAAAAAATAGACAAGGAGTATCCATAAATAAAATAAAAGAGAATATGAACCATTAAGGACAAGTGGCTCATTTCCTCAAAACAAATAGACAAGGAGTTACATCTCTATAAATAAATAAAATAAAATAAAAGAGAATGTGAACCATTAAGGACAAGTGGCTCATTTCCTCCAAAAAATAGACAAGGAGTTACTCGCATATATTGAAAATAAAAAGGAAAATGGAACCATTAGTAAGACAAGTGGCCTATTTCCCCAAAATAGGCAAGGAGTTACTCATGAATATAACCACCACCATCCAAGTGGCATAAATAAGCCTATAAAAGCATACCATCAATAGAAAATCCAAAATCCATATAGGGTATAAATGCCACTTAATAAATCATATTAATATTTAATAATATTAAAACTATATCATCTTAATAACTTATCATTAAATTAATATTGATAATGGTACATAGTACATACTATTATAATGACAATTATTTACTTATCAAATAATAATCATAATGTACCAGTAAATAAATCATACCACATGAAGCATTTAAATATTAACAATTCAATGAGCAGTAAAAGAGGCAATGCACGATGAACAAGCATTGACCAATCAAGTCACTGAACAGGAAAAAATGCAATGCACAAGCATCAACCAATCAAGTCACTGAACAATAAAAGAGGCAATGCATAAGCATCAACCAATCAAATCATTGAAGCAGTAAAAGAGGCAATGCACAAGCATCGACCAATCAAATCAATGAACAATAAAGGAGGCAATGCAAGGTGAACATATATCAACCAATCAATCTACTTGATTATTAGATACACACCACATAGTACTTACCAATCAATCTATTGAACAATAAATATGCAATATTAAATAATTCTAAAGCATACAACAAACTGATCTCTTAAGTGAGGCTTATTATTTTTTCATTAACATAAGGGAGGTTAAAATTCTTTCACAAAGAAAATTTATAAATTCTCAATGCACATAAACATAAAATAATGAGTCTGTAACAGGCCCAACAACCGCATTATATACCTCTTGGGACTCGTAATCCCTATGTAGTGCTTGAGCTCATCGACGGTCGTTGTTTCTAAATACGGTCGGTGCCTGTGAGGAAGCCTTGCGCCTCGGGCAGCTTGGGTTCATCGGCATCGCAGATCTGCACATGATACTTGGATAGAAACATCACATGCGAAATGGGTTAGATTTGGTCCTATGCGCGGTAGCCTACGCTAGGGTTTTTGAAGATGGCTGGTGCCAGTGAGGCATCCCTGCACCTCCGGCAGCCTGGTGCACTCAGGAGAATGGCGGCCAAATTTCTCTCAGTTGCCTCCAGCCGAGGACCCTCGATCCTGTTCTCTCTCGGCAAGACATCCTACGACCAACCGTCTTTGATTGTTCGGGAAATACCAGCGCCCTCCATTGCAGTGGTTGAGGAATATTTGATTGAAGCAAGGAATTTCGCAGAGTCAGCTTTGGTTTGTCGCTTCAATGGGTTTTGGCCTCGCCTGGTTGATCTCCATAAGTGGCTTTCTGAGGTATGGAAACCCTTTGTTCATGAGGAAATTTCTACTTATCCATTTTCTGGGGTTTTTTTTATTGTGGATTTCGATTCTCTAGAGGAAAAACAAATCATTCTTGACCCTAGTTTGTGGTTTTGGGGAAGTTCGGGGCTCTTTATGAAACCCTCAAGCCCTCTTTTTGACCCAACGAATGACCAGATCTCATCTGCTCCAGTTTGGGTTCAGCTTCCAAATTTTCCCTTGCATCTTTGGAACTCGACCTCGCTTGAAGCTATTGGTAATGTGTTGGGCTCCTTCTACGATTGAAGTCCAGAAACAAAGGATTACATCAAAACTACCTTTGTTCGCATCTGTGTGGAAACGGACTTCAACAATGGCTTTCCTGCTGAGATCCATTTGACCAGCAAGGATTATGTGTGGGTGCAAAAGCTAGATTATGAAAATGTGATGTTCAGATGCAGATCTTGCTTCGCAACCGGACATCTTGTAAAAGATTTCCCAAAAGCCTCTCAGATCCCCAAATCCAAAAAGCTTCATCGCAAATCCACTTGGTGGGATGGAGCAAACTCCAAGCATTATATAGTAAGCATAAATGAAGATCTATCCGAAGAGGCTCCAACACAAGCTAAGGAATCTCCTCATGCTAAAATAGAGGAAACTCTAGAAGAACAGAGGATCCCCGCCAACGAAAAATATCCACCTGTAGCTCCACGAGATAGTACTATCCAACTGATGGACCCAAAAATTCCAGCCCCACAGGATGCACCCAAAGATGCAGTGCCCATTCTCGAAGCCTTTGTCGAACCATCAGATTGGACCAAAGTTGGCAAAAAGAAAAAAGGAGCTTCACCCTCTTTGAAGCCAAAAGAAAGTTTAACTTCTCCAATAAAAATAAGAAGCCAAAAAACTTCATATCGTTAATCTCTAGATTGTATCGAGATGTATGTAAGAAGTAGGACGACAGAAATTTTGGTCTTGCTAGTAGTAAATGTAGCCCAATTCCTTCTTGGGCAGTTTGTTAGAAGATTCAGTCTTCATAGAATAGGAAAGTATCAGGATAAGTTAAGACTAGTTTTATATGAATAAGTAGTCATGGACGTAGTCCTCTCTTGGGATAAGTTTGTCTTCAGAACTATGTAATCTTTATTCTTCTTCTTTTTTTATATAAAAGCTCTTAACTGTTTTTGTTAAAAAAAAACAGGCCCAACAACCACAGAGTTGGAACCCTAGCTTTGATACCACTTGTAATGTCCCCCGGTGATATAAAAGGATCTTATGGAAATATAATTAACTCTCCATGGATAATTAGAATATTTTAGCACATCAGAATAATTTTATAAATATTTCATTTCATTTTCTACAATTTAATTATGACAAAATATCGATAATTCCAAATAAATTAAAATAAAATTCATAACTAATCAATCAAATTGAACCAAGGTTGGGAAATATTATCCAACACTATATAACATCATTATTCATCCATAACAATCCATAACACATGTTACTTGCACCTAAAAAGGTCATTTTCACTTAATCATGATTAACTAGTAATTAGTGTACTAATTGTGACACTTAGCGCATAATTGACGACACTTCAAATAACTTCATTTTTTATCACCTAATCATCATTTATCAATCACAATGGATAATTAACACCTAATATCATGCAAATAATTCCTAATTATCATTTTCCAATTAATTAAACAAAACAACCACGAAAAATGACTCCACAACACTAGTTAACTAGTATTTAACACAAACAACTAGTCTTGCAAAAATTCAACACACAACCATGCCAATGAAAAAAGAAGTGAACCTACAGCCATTATACATATATTTAAGTATGCAGATACATCCAAATAAAGTTGTATTTTCAGGTCAGATCCTTTCACAGAAACGATAATTCTTTCAAGCTAAATCAGTGCAACTAGTTAATGAACACTGCTAGGAATTTAACCCAATCAATTTTACTGAGTTCCGGATCACACATAGGGGAGGGTAAGGATATGTAAAATATAATTCTACAACAAAATTAAAGTAACAAAATAAGAGCATATGGCTGTGCATTCCAAAAATTACGAAAACATAGATTTAATCTACAAACTAGTTACCAATTTTCATTGATTTGAAGCTAGTTTCCATTTCTAGTTTCCAAATGCAAAACAATAAGAAAGTATTGAATAATGTAGATCATGGAAATAATATTAGAGGTCCAATAGAGCCAAATGGATGTATCTTTCTTCTCATAAACATTCCTCTTCTTAATTCATCAAACTAGTTAAATCTACTTTTCCAAATTGGCTAGAAATTGAGGAATCAAGTAAGATAAATGCATAAAAAATTTGCAGATTCATTCGGAATCCATTCCAACTCTGAATACCATGTATTATAAGTATTATCAGAGGTATAAATCATGTAAACATTTCGTCGGACACTTCTCATGCAAAGTCAAAAATCCATTTAAAACAATTCTTTCGAAGGAGCTAGTGAATGGAAACAAAACTAGGATTTCGATAAGCAAATATAGAACTTTATAGGAACTATTCCACACATTTATTCATAAATTTCAAGTGTAATTATCAGATATAATATCATTTATCCACTCAAATATTTTCTCAAACATTTCATATGCCAAGTCTCAAAACTACATAAAACAACCCAACCGGTGAACTAGTTTTCGAATGGAGGCTAGAAACACTATAGAGAGGTGTTTCCAATCATTCCTAAAATATTGAAAAATAAAGTACACATAATATAAATAATAGAGGCATAATTACCAAATTTGCAGAATAGGTTCCAAATAAACATTTTTCTCAAGCACTTGCTCACAAAATACAAAGAACTAGTAGCATAATGTAACTAAAATCTATGAGAGATTTATTCCATAATTAGCTCATATATTTTTTCTCATACATTTCATGTGAGACCATATAAGAATCAGATCAGAGCCAAGTAATTTAAATAAACATGAAATAAAGTACTTATCTTGCAAAATATGCAACCGAAATCGACCGTGCGACGTTCCACCAAGCCATAGACACAATGCAAGCCAAACATCACTTTGAAATGGTCACCCCCGATCCAAAACCATGATTCCACAAGAAAGAGTGCACTCAACCACAAAACCCATCTAACACTTTTCCAACCACAATCCAATGGCAAGTGGATTCCACATCACTTCCAATCCAGGATCTCTAGTGGCAATTCCACGACAAAGTTTTCAGGAGAAATCAGTCTAACCAAAACCCACTGGAAAGTCTTCCTCAACTTCCACTTTAGGGAAATTCCACTGGCTCCAGGAAAAAAGATTCATAAATATATCATTCCAACGTCAAATACAATGGCATGTGGATTCCACATCACTTCCAATCTAGGATCTCCAAAGGAAATTCCATGACAAACAATGGAAATTCTATAGTAACTCAACTTGGGAACAGGCTCCGCAAGGGCGCACCAACCAACAAAAACTCATGTCAAGAGAATCCAAAACCAATCACACCAATACCATAGAAAAAACTATAGCCAAGAGCATACATAACCAACAGCAGAGACTAGCTCTCTTCCACCCAAATCCCATTTCCCCGGAGCAATTCGAATTGGGGGGAGAGAGGGAGACACAAGGGAGGATTTACATTCCAAAAATATAAATTAGGATTTACACATCATGAGGATACACTAAGAGACACACTAACCCAACTCAAGTGGGAACACTGGGTGAGAGAGAGAGAGAGAGAGAGAGAGAGAGAGAGAGAGACTCTAACACTAAATAAAATTAATCCCGGAATAAAATAAAAACCAAGGGGTAGCATAACACATGAGGGTGCATAAATAAAGAGGGTCCACCAAGTCCACAAGAAGGGTGTATCACATCCACATAGGTCAAAACATAAGATAACACTTTTCCCATAACCCCTTGCTCGTAACGTCATGGTTCCCCATACTCTTTTTCGTGACATGATTCGATTCGGTTGTTTTAGTTATTTAATTAATTAATAATGTACAATATAATAATAATGTGCAAACCATATCCCCATCACCTCGTGCCACATCACAACAAAACTAATAACCAGAACATATGTCCAGGGGATAAACCAAAGGGTATTACAGCTATGAGCAGAAATATACAATCATTTGGTTGTAGTGTACCTCTGATATGATTTCCATGAGCTACAACACTCAATACTTTCTTATTGTTTTGAATTTGGAAGCTAGAAAAGAAAACTAGCTTCAAAGTAGTGGAAATTGGGAACTAGTTTGTAGATTGAATCTATGTTTTCATAATTTTTGGAATGTACAGCCATATGCTCTGTTTTTGGTACTTTAATTCTGTTGTAGAATGTTATTTTAGATATCTTTACCATCTCCTTTTTGTGCTCCAGAAATCAGTACAATTGATTGGGTTAAATTCGTAGTAGTGTTTAATAACTAGTTGCACTTATTTAACTTGAAAGAATCATCGTTTATGTGAAAGGATCTGACCTGCAAATGCAACTTTATTTGGTTGTATGTGCATGCTTAAATATATGTATAATGGCCGCAGGTTCACTTTTTGGTTCATTGGCAGGGTTGTGTGTTGAATTCGTGCAAGACTAACTGTTTGTGTTAAATACTAGTTAACTAGTCTTGTGGAGTCACTTTCGTAATTGTTATGTTTAATTAGGCCTTATTTACATGATATTAGGTGTTAATTATCCATTGGGCTTGATAAATGATGATTAGGTGATAAACAAATGAAGCTATGTTAAGTGTCGTCAATTATGTGCTAAGTGTCGCAATTAGTACACTAATTACTAGTTAATCATGATTAAGTGAAAATGACCTTTTTAGGTGCAAGTAACATTTTTTATGGCTTGGTATGGATGCAATATGATGTTAGATAGTGTTGGATAAGGTTTCCCAACCTTGGTTCAATTTGCTTGATCAATTATGAATTTATTTTAATTTATTTGGAATTATCGATATTTTTTCATAATTAAATTGTAGAAAATGAAATTAAATATTTATTAAATTATTATGTTGTGCTAAAATATTCTAATTATCCCTAGAGTGCTAATGATATGTCCCTAAGACCCTTTGATAGTCCCGGGGGACATTACATTTACCCTTGGAATGACAACTACTTTAATACCCTAGAGCCCTACTTGGAGCTTATGCTCCTCTCTTCTTCTTAGGTCCTCATGTATGCCACCCTTTGACTTTCGACATCCAAAGATACAAGAGTTTCAAAATAGAACACCCTCCAAACCATTAAGATTGAGTGTAGACCTTCCTCCACCACACTTCTTTGAGAATGTTGAAATATGTGTGTCCCTAGGTAGAGGAGCAGTAGATCTCATCCAATGGTAGGCTTGTGAGTGAGGCCTCTAGCTTGCGATGTAATGAAATTTGTATGGGGCTCATCAATGTTGTCATTGTTACATATAAACTCTAACCATAGAACCTTGAAGGAACTACTAATATTTTGGCTATAAGTTGGAACCTTCACCTCATGAGCCCTCCAAAAAGTCATTGATTTGTTCTTCTCTAGGATTGATTGTGCTCCCTTCATGAAACAGACCTACCCTCGAGGTGATAATCTAAATAGTCGATTAGTTCTTTGTCACCCTCCATAATACGCAAACCCTAAGTCCATAAAACTCCAAAACACTAATCCTCCTACATGCCCCTATATTTAAGTGTCCACTAAATTGAATGTGATATGGATATCAAAGTTACATTTTCTTGGTATGAGAGATTAAAATGATCGATCAAAATGACTAAAATTAATAATGTAATGGTAAAATCAAAATCATGAACTTAGTTTAATCATGTTTAAATTTACTTCTCTTCCCTCTCTTTAAGGGACTAAATGTTACTCTCATCCATCACCTACATTGTTAAAGTGTCCACTAAATTGAATGTGATATGTACAATAAAGTTTACATTTTCTTGGTTATTATATGAGAAAATAAAACAATAGACTACAATGACTAGATTTAGTTATTTAATAGTAAAATTCATACTAAAATTAATAATAATATAATTGTAAAATCCAGATCATAAACTTAATTTACTCAATTAAATTAGCTTCTATTCCCTCTATGTCAAAAATTAAACACCTTCATTACTCTACTCTCATCCTATCACTTACATTATTTTTTTAATCCTAATTTTTAATATATATACTCTCATCCTATCACTTACATTATTTTTTTAATCCTAATTTTTAATATATATACTCTCATCCATCACCTACATTATTTTTTGAATCCTAATTTTTAATATACATAGTACACCATGTGAAAAAAATCGCTATAAAGTATAATCCATCTATACATCCACATCCATTTCCTAAACCTCATCGTAACCTTTCTTACCGATACCCATGAGGAATGGAAGCGAATCTGAAATCTTGCATTTTGCAAATCCACAAGCATCCCTCGAATCCTCGTGACCCCTTTATTATGATTGGGCTCGTCCTTTTTCAAAACTCCAGGAGTACGACGTTCCCCCTTCCCTCCATAGAACTCGCTTTCCTGATCGCAGCGAACAGGCGCACAGTCGAACAGCCAAAACCGTTTTTCTCTCCGTGAAATTCGATACCGTTTCACGTCTTGTTTCATTAAGTGCCTTAGTCCTTCAACAGTTTTTTCATTATTTGTATACATTCGCACTGCCCTATGATGGCAAAAGCTACAGAGATGGATAGCATTCTGGCACGTTCAACCATGCCTGAAACACTCGAGGATTTGCATGAGCTTCAAAACCAAGAGACATCGAGTTTAAATGTCAGTTACAGCCAGAGTGTTAATCGACCTCTGTTAGATGTAGTAGACAAGCTTCGTAATTTCAATGTTATGAAAGAAGGTATCCAACTGCCAAGCATTGTGGTGGTGGGAGATCAATCAAGTGGCAAATCCAGTGTATTGGAGTCCTTGTCAGGAATAAGCTTGGGCATTTGCAGTACGAGAGTCCCTCTTATTTTGCGATTGCAGCAATCCAAGGCAGAGGATTGTGGAATTGTGGTCGAATATAGGGATAAGAAGACGCATGCTGCAGATTTTGAAATAGCAGATATGCTCGAATGGGTTACAAATGAGATTGCAGGATCAAGTAAGGGCATAAGCGATACACCCATAACTCTTCATGTGAAAAAGATTGATGCCTTGGATTTGACAATCGTGGACTTGCCCAGCATCACGAGGGAGCTAGAAGATATTTACCAACAAATCTCAAAACTTGTCATGCAATATATTTCTCCCAAAGAGAGCATAATCCTCAATGTGTTATCAGCTACTGAGAATTTCCCTATGTGTGAATCCGTGAGAATGTCACTGCAGGTAGACAAATACGGTGAAAGAACTCTGGCCCTGGTCACTGTAGTCGACGAGGTACCTGAAGGGCTTAAGGATGATGTGCACAGAGGATTGGGTTGTGCCTATGTTCGCAAAAGGGTGGGAGATGAATCGCATGAAGAGGCCAGGAAGAGAGAAGACGAGCTGTTTAGATCGCATTCTGAGCTGAATAAAATCGACAAATCCATGGTCGGTATACCTATGTTGGCCAAGAGACTTATGCAGATTCAAGCCAAGAGCATCAGTCAGTCTATTCCTGGTATAGTGAAAAGAATCGACGAAACCCTTTTGCAGAGGCAATCAGAATTGCGTGCCTTGCCAGAGCATATATCTAATACTGCCGAGGCTATGATTGCTTTTATGAAGATAATGAATTTATTGAAGGATTCATTAAACAAGCTTCTTATAGAAGGAGACTACAGAGAATTTTCAGAAGAATCTGACATGCATTGTGCTTCCCGTTTGCGGGAGATGTTTGAGAGTTACTATCAGGAGCTGCTGAGCGACAAAAGTGTGGCAGATAAAAAACACTTTCTGGTGCAGGAGACCAAGATGTGGAAAGAAGTAAAAGGGGTTGGGCTTCCCAATTTCTTACCTCGTTCGGTCTTTGCAAACCTGTTGCGCAACCCCATTGAGGAGATGTTGAGGAGAAGTCTTGGGTTAACTGGTAAAGTATGGGAGTATGTGGAGAAGGTGGTTATTAAGGTCATTAACTCAACTTTTCAGAGTTATCCCTATCTCCTAAGAGCAGCAACGAGGGCCTCTCGAGCTCTGGTTTCAAAGAGAAAAGAGGAATGCATTCAGTATCTGAATCAGATGATAGGGATGGAGAAATCCATGGACTTCACCGTGAATCCTATTTACCTGGAAACTTGGAACAAACTAATGCAGCAGAAAGATCAGTTCATGCAAGTATTGCATAGAATTGTTAAAGAACAAAACTGTGCACCACAGACCTCTTTTAATTTCAATATGTCAACAGAATCGACCACTTTCAGTTTTAATATGCCAGCACAACCGGGTGCTGCTAAATCTTCTTTAGATACGAAGACAGTCGAGGTCGATGGTATTGGTAAAGTTGATATAGGAGAAATAATGAAAATCCCAAGAGACCGATTGGAAGTTGCCTTCGACATGAAGATGAGGCTGATTGCTTATTGGAAAGTAGTCATTCAGAGGGTAGGTGATGGAATCCCTTTGTACCTACAATTTGTTTATCAAAATTTGATTAAGAATGATTTGGATAAAGAAATCATGAAAGACTTAGCAGGGACAGATCTCAGTAAGGCACTGGGGATGATAATGGAAGAAAGTCCTCGCATCTCTGCTAGAAAGAATTTGAAGAAGAGCATCGATTCATTAATAGAATCGCAGAAAGAAATTGCAAAGATCATTGATCAGGTAGGGGAAGTTGAGTGATAATATGTGTGGAATATGCTGATCTGCGAGTGAAAGAAGCTTTGGTATTCATGAATGTAAACTTGGAGAGTATCCTTTGCATACATTCTGTTTGGAATATCCATGTATTTTCGACATGTAATCTGTACAAATTTTGAGGAGAGAGAAATAAATGGTGTTTAATGGACCACTTTACCAGTGTTCTTTGTATCTGCAATTATTTTACCAGTGTTCTTTGTATCTGTAATTACTTTACCAGTGTTCTTTGTATCTGCAATTACTTTACCAGTGTTCTTTATCTGTAATTACTTTACCAGTGTTCTTTGTATCTGCAATTACTTTACCAGTGTTCTTTGTATCTCTTTGTTGCAGCAAAATTTCTCTCATAACACCTCTTTGTATCACCTCATTGCTTGGCACCAGGCCATACACTCATGAATGCGTACATTTACAAGTTTGAAAAGGATCATCTTTCACGAGGGAAACAAGAAGCAAGTTTGTCAAGAATCTTAATTGTAACTAAAGAGTGTCTGTACATGCGTTATGAACTGTTGTCAAGAATCTTAGTTGTAACTAATGAGTGTCTGTACATGCATTATGAACTGTTGAAGAACGCAGTCTCCTCTCTCTTCTCGTAGACCATAGAAGCCGCGTGGGGCATCAATCATTCTGATGGATGCCCATGTATTTCATCTTATATTAACATTGAATAATAAATAGGACAATTAACATTCTGATGTTTTGGAATAGTTTTTATGATTTCAAAATCTCATCTCGAAGGTAGTATATTTTCTAATGCACTTAATGCTAAGTTTATAGTATTCACTTTCATGTATCTGTTTTTAAGTTGTTAATGTGGAGAAGAGCTCTGCATTCCTTGTTTTTCATGTCTGCTATTGTCCTCTGCTTTCATTGTTTGACATGGTATTAGAGCTGTAAGGCGAATCCTCCTTCACCAACCTCGTGAAGGATCATAGAGTGGCCAGAGGGAAGTCTAGTTCAGTAATGTCCTCTCCTGTATTTATTCCATAGATTGAGCCATTGTATGTGCTGGAGATAGTCTCCATTGCCATCGTTTACAGGTTGTGGATGAAGTTTGGCAAGCATTTTAGAATAGAGCCAGTCTCTTGCTCAATCGTTGGTTGAGAAATAGTTTGAACCGCAACCTAAGGGCATTGAGAGAACAACCTTCTCTCTTGTTTAACAGGTGATTGATTAAAAAAGAAGAGGTGTAGTAGATGTTCCTGCTTGAAGCCGCAGGTGGAAGAGCCAAAGGAGCTGCCATTCCTTTGTCTACGGTCATTTGTTGAAAAGCCTAAAACGCCCCAGCTTTAGTGAGTTGTCCTCTACGCAGAGTTGGGAGCTGTCTATCGCATTGAAAGGGAGATCTCAAGTTCAGGAAGAGGAATACAGACTGCAGGTGAAAAGAAGAGCTCCGTGCCGGTGCAATCCGAGGAAACCTTCAAAGAACTAACGGCAAATATCAGATCTTGAGACCAGGATCGGACGGTTGAGAAGATTCAGGATGCTCCACTGTACAGGTAGAGAGGAGAGTCCCCTTGCCCCCTGAAATTTGAATGTAGTGTGACCACACGACGGTTGATAGAATTTCAGAGCCACAACCCTCACGGATTTCGAAGAAAAGTTTAGCCCCGAAATTTTGAGACTCGTGCCAAGTTTCAATCACCAAATTTAAAATAAAGGAGTTCATTTAATATCTGGAAATGGCTTATGACCCGAGGTTAGCACTTTATAAAGGCTTTGTGGTTGGTAAAAAAAATTAAAACTCCAACTTTCTTGATAAACACCTTTTACATTAAAAGAGAGCCCGACTTTTCTTAAAATTAAAAAAAAAAATCTTTTATATGTAAAAGTTTTTTTTATATAAAAAGTTCGTTTTTGTTGAGAGAAAGACAAAAAGGGGCACGGTATTTTGTTTTTATAACTATAGAGTTAACTTTTTTTTGACAAGAAAAATCTATACTTTATTGATAAGTATATGAAGTACAGTGATTAGAAAAGTATCTAGCATTACATCCATCAAGAGTCACCAAATACCGAGACCATTTCAGGTCTTCCAAGATAGTTCCCAAGCCAAGAATATAATGAAACCGAGATATACCAATCTCGAGAAAAAGGGAAAGGTGTTTGAGTTACATAAGAAAGGGGAGTTGCTCATGGCTTTAAGTAGCAATCAAAATCAATCCAAGGACCAATTCTAATAGGAACAAATTATTAAATGTGAGCAATTAAAATGAGAAGCTTTCTACAATCACAAGATTGTTGGGAAGTTGTAGTAAATGGATTTATTGAGGAAAATCCTGTAGATCGACTAATAATTAGAGGAATACAGTTACAGAAAATAGAAAAAAAGATTCAAGGGAATTGTGGTTTCTGCACAATAGAGTAGAAGATGCATTTTTTCCAAAAATTTTAGTAGTTGAACATGCAAAGGAAGCATGAGAAACTCTTGAAATAGCGTATCAAGGAACATATAAGGTCAAAAATGCAAAACTGCGGACACTAAGGAAAAACCTTGAGACTCCTCAAATGAAGGACACGGAATCAATGGACAAATTCATGACACAAACAATGAATGTTGTAAATCAACTTTGAGCACATGGAGAAAATGTTCCAACTCAAAAGGTGGTTGAGAATGTGCTCAGAAGTCTTCCAGAAAAAATTGATATGGTTGTTACAACCATTGAAGAATGCAAAGATTTAAAACAATTCTCCATTGAAGAGCTCACTAGATCATTGTTAACGCATGAAACAACAATCAACAGGCATAGTGACTCTTATGAAAATGCATTCCAATCTCAGACCCCATTCAACAGAGGTAGAGGACATGGAAGTAGAAGTAGAGGCAGAAGAGTAAGAGGTCGTTCTCAGATAGGAAACAAACCAATAGCTGCAGAACAAATAGAGAAACCAGAAAATTTCTCTCATAACACAAGAAGAAGAGGTTGAAGCAATAGTCAACCAAGGAGGATTGACAAATCAAATGTTCAATGTTTTCACTGCAAGAAATATGGCCATTTTGAGAGTGAATGTAGAAAGAAGCAATCATATTTGAACAAAGGGAGAGCCAATGTTACCAATATAGAAGAAGGAACATCACAATCAATGTTCCTTTCCTGCCAAGCTATATAAGAATTCAAGAACAAAGATATATGGTTGTTGTCCATAGTGGTTGCAACAATCACATGACAAGTAATAAAGAACTTTTTACAAGCTTAGATGATTATATTAAGATTGAAATAAAATTGGGTGATGATCATCAAGTAAATGCTTTAGGAAAAGGCATAGTATCAGTCATAACCAAGCAAAATGAAAAGAAAGACATTTCAAATGTCTACTTTGTCCAAGATCTATTACATAATCTATTAAGTGTTGGTCAACCGAGTCAAAACAGTTATAAGGTCATATTTAAAATATCATCATGCACAATGTTGAACAAACCTCCTAGTCGAAGGGTTGTAGCCAAAATTAAAATGACCAAAAATAAGATGTTCCCATTAGTCATGAAAAATGGAAATTTGTCACAATCTTATGCTCAAACAACTACTAGTTCAGATGAAACCTAGATATGGCATTGAAGGTATGACCACTTGCCTTTTAAAGTTTTAAATGATTTGCAAAGAATTCTATGGCCAAAGGTCTACCCATGATAGATGTTCACCATAATCCTTGTGAAAGTTGTATATTGTCTAAACACAAAAGGGACAAATTTCCAAATACTGCCACCTATAGAGCCAAAGCACCTCTTGAGTTAATCCATATAGACCTATGTGGTCTCATGCAAACCCATTCCATAGGAGGAAGTTTTTATTTTCTAACATTTATTGATGATTTCAGCAGAATGACATGGATGTTCTTCATCAAGAACAAATATGAAACATTTGCAAAATTCATAGAATTCAAAGCTACAACAGAAAAACAAAGTAGCAAGTGCATCAAAGTGTTGAGATCAGATGGAGGAGGTGAATATGATTCCAAGTATTTTGCAGCATATTGCAGAGAACAAGGTATTCATAGACAATTTACAACAAGATACACTCCACAACAAAATGGAGTTGCTGAAAGGAAAAATCAAACCATCATGATATGGCTAGAAGTATGTTAAAAGCCAAAAATTTATCAAATGAATATTGGGCAAAAGCAGTTGCATTATCAATTTATATTTTGAATAGATCTCCAACTAATAGTGTAAAAGATAAAGTTCCTCTTAAATCATGGAGTGGAATGAAGACAAATATTCCTCATTTAAGAGTTTTTGGCTATGTTGCTTATGCACATGTCCCAACAGAAATAAGAAGAAAATTGGATGATAGAAGTGAAAAATGTATCTTTGTGGGATACAGTGAACAATCAAAGGCATACAAACTATATAATCTAGTCACTAAGAAAACAATACATCCCAAATGTTCTCCATCATCAAGGGGAGGTAGTTTCTTTGATTCCACATGCAACTTGTTGCCCAATTTCCTTCTTAAGACAAGACACATGAAACACATTATGTATCTTGCTTCCTTCCAGTAAATCCAACTCAGAAGCAACTTCATCCACCTTTATTATCACCCTGTAGGGTCAATAGAACCTTGGTTGCAACTTATTAGCCCCATTTTCCTTCAAGGAAGATTTCCTATAAGGGTGTGTGCAAGAAGATGAGGGTCACTTTAGATGCAATCCTACTTTTTCAAAACTCGTTCCTGATACATAAAAACATAACGCGTTTCTGATACTTAGCACCTGCCATGGTAAGACCCGAGCCTAACATGTCACTGGACATGTAGGATAGGTAACCATAATGCGTACGCGTTATAGAAATACAAAACGCATACGCGTTATGTAGTTACAAAATGTGTACGCGTTATTGAAATCTAAAATCAATTTAAAAACATAGTCCCGACCACCCCTGACCACCCGCGGCGCTCTTCACGCATCAGAAATGCGAAATAGAGGTTGGACGAGGATGGTTTGTGTGCCCTGGAGTATCGGTGGAGCTCAATTTAGCTGGAGGGGAGGCAAATTCACCGGTGGATTGTCATCTAATCAGGTAATTCATTCACCCATACCATTTTTTTGTCATTTCTTAACCTAAATTACTACTTTTTTATTGTTTAAAACAACCTAGTTTTGTAATATTGATAAAATTGGGAATAACCCAATTTCTAATTAAATTCACATCTCCCTCAACCAAGATGAGTGAATAATTAAAATGAATCCCTTTTCAAAAACTCAAAAATTCCTAATCCAACTAAAAATTGAAAAAAATAGAACTCCCCCCTTTCTACAATGTATCCATCTAAGTCACCTGACACGAGGACACGAGACACAAGTGTCCCCACGGGACATGGTGACCCCCGGAATTAGGACACGTTTTATATACATATATATATATTTTAAAAATATATTAAAATTTAAAAATATAGACATATAGATCCAATAAAATTTAACATTTACAATTACAAATATTCAATAGAAATTACATTTACAATTACAAATATGAAATATTCAATAGAAATTAGATCATTCACAAGTCACAACACATTTGTCATTCACAATCACAACGAGACATTGAGACACATAGATGCATGTTAGAGACTCAGAACCATATTTCTCATTAAGTCATCAAAATCAAAATGTATTACATAGATGTCGGAATGCCACTGGGCACTGGCAAATGCCAAATAGACTAATAGTCTAATAGTAAATACAAAAAAGGAGTGGATCAAGATGGAAGAATCCCATCTGTCAATGACTCAATAGTCCTCCTCCATGCCTGAATCATAAAACTCATCACTGCCCTGATCCTCCTCCTCCTCCTCCTCTCTGCCAATCTTACTAACTACATCTGCTGGTGTGGAGGATGACCCCTCCATATGATCACCCTCATCAAAAGTGACCGGCTCTAGCACTAGATCATTAAGATCCATGTTGGCTAATGCCAATTCAGTACTGCTGTCCAAACCTATCTCATCAGGAAAGACATCCCTCAAGGCTATCTTTTGTAGAAGAGGGCATGTTGCCCCATGAGTTGTCCACCAAACAAGGGGTTTCTTAACCCCCATGTCTCTAACCACCTCATATCCTCCAAATCTCCTAGTGCCACTAGAAAACTCATAAAATTCCTCCTCCACCACCTCAAGGTGGTCTTTATCCTGAAGTAGCCATCTAAATGCTATCTTCCTCCCCTCTGAGATCTCTCCATCCATGTGAGGAGGGACTCTGGATGAGGGCCCCGACCCACCACTGAGCCAATCCTAAGCGTAGAACCTGGGGTTCAATGAGTGGACCAAGCAATGCAAAGGTGTGCAAACTCATACATATCCATTTCATTCCATGCCACTTTGTCCTCCCCTCCAACCACAAGGTGTAATATGTTGAAATCAATAAATTTAATGTTAGCTTATGAAGTTGATGGAAATATTGTTTTCTGCAATGGACGTAAAGGCCAAAACATGTCAAAATAACACTCCTAAATTCTAAGAAGTTTAAACCCAAGTTTGCATGGAAAAGTCACCAATGAGGGTTAAGAAGTGCCTTAACTTCTAGAAAGAAGTTGAACGAAACTTACTTTTTAATTGTTAAATGTTTAATTTTAAGTTTTAAATGTATGTAAGTGAATGCCATTAAATTGCTTACTTGAGTTTGATTTAATACATTTTCAATATTGAAGAGACGTCATTATATACCATGTATATGTTTCTAATGATTTTCGTATTGATGTCTTTATTGCAGTTGCGGCCATGGACACCAATGCAGAGATACTGATTGAGCTTGCCCACTTGAGGGGCATTAGTGCAGCTTTTAGTGGTGGTGATAGGATTCGCCACTCGCTTGCATCAACCTTGTATGCAATTGTTGACACCATTTCACAGTCTAGCAATGTAATATATGATATTACATCATATAGAGAAAGAAAAAGACAACAATATGCTGATGGGCTAGACTACAATGCAATAAAAAAGTTGAAAATATCCAAAGAGCTCATATTTGCATTGTTTAGGGAGCCTCGGACGGGAGAAATCCCAAATGTAAATAGGCCACATATCTCCATTGAGTGGTGCACGTTTCAACCATTTGTTGATAACTGGATGGACAGATGGTACATGGTTTTTGATATGCCACCACACAACAACAGGAAAATTCCCTTGTATTTCCTTCGAAAGATGTACGTAGAGTTCGTGTTACATAAACACGTAAACTATTTTGACATCTTGTAGTTTCAGAGGATCGGTGGGGGATGCCCCAAAACCGACCCAATGCGAGGCTTCAAGACCAGGATCGCCCTATCCCTGCACCTCGCAGGCAGTTGCCTGGGCCAAATGTCCCACTTGCACATCGTATTATTCCACAGACACGGGATGCATTTTTGAGTTTGGCACGGGCAGTTGTTCGCCATGGCACTATGGTTCAGCATATGGGTGAGGAAGGGACATATGTCCCTGGTGTGGTACATACACCAGCTCGTCACCATTCAGGACCATCAATTAGTGCAGGACCATCCACTAGTGCAGGACCATCGACACATCCCCATCCTAGTACTGATCCTCACGAGTGCACATCATGTGGTCGTCCCTGCTATGGTATTTCCTCAGATGTTGCCTTCAGTGGGTTTTTGAGAGAGGTATGTTGATGGTTATTGTAATAAATTCTTCATTTATTTTCGTCTTTGTACACATATATATAGTTTGAGCTAATATATTAATTTTGTGAACTTGCAGTTGATGCTTTATGCCGGCAGCGACGCCCCAGAGCCGGATGTTCCAGACTCTACCCGGGGGGCATGATGCTACCCATTTGGTAGGCCCATCTTATATAGAAACTATTGCCATATCTCACACCGAGGTAAACATTTTAAAATTTCAATTTTTTAATACTTGTTAATTTGTTAATTTCCACATACTTAACATTTTAGTTCACTAATGCTATCTACGGTCTAATATTTACAATTATTAAACTTGCAGATGGCAGATCCTTCATTAGGGCAAGGTAATGTGGAGGTAGCACCCATGGTCGTACCGTACCATGAAACATCTGGGCTCCAGGTAAACAATTAAAAATGACATTTTTTAAATACATGTTTGTTTGTTGAATCATGCATGTCTAACTACATGAACACTTGCTGACTATAGGCACCATCCGAGACATCTGGACCATTGCCTGGATTTGTATCTTCTTCCAGGCCATTCATGAACAAGGGTCGTGTGTATGTGAGGCGTTCTACTCCTAGAAAGACTCCAGCTGCCCACGACCATGGGCTTACTCACACCATGGTAATGTATATCCTTCGATGATATTTGTTGTTTAACTTGAAATCCAGTGCATAAATCGTTTTTGTTAATGTTTGAATTGCATGAAATCGTTTTTGTTAATGTTTGAATTGCATGTTTACTGCATCAGGAACCCGAGTTGTCTACTGAAAACCTCGCATCGATGGTTGATGCAGCAGTCAGTTCCACATCTGCAATGGAAACTGATCACACACAGGTATGTAACTATTTCAACATTATCTTTACATAGTTTATTATTGTTGTCTATTGTTTATTCATGCATTTCTAACTATTTCAACATTTTTTCATTGTAGCCACCACCAGCAGGAGCAGTTCCTGGCCCCCCTGGTTCAACCATCCTGAATGTTCAACCAACGGCTCCATCTGCTACACAAGCAACGCAATCTCCTTTGTCAGTTGAGGTGAGATGTCCTTCAGTGACCAAGTGTATCATGCACTTTCCATGCACCTGTTGATAATTGTTGAGTTAATTGTTGAGCTAATGTATTAGTGTACATAGTTAATTGAATTTAACAATTGATATTTAATTTGCAGGATCCAGAGATGCACACTGATCCTAGAGATGTGCCTAGAGGATCAACATTCGGAAAGAACAAGAGGAAGCTTGAGTTTTGATGTGTCTTATGGGATATATGTACATTTGGATACATGTACATGTGGCTTTGATAGTTTTGGATAGTTTTGGACACATGTGCTTTTGGATACTTTTGTATATATATGTACTTTTCGATACATTCACTTTTGGAGACATGTACATTGACTTTATTGTGCATGTACTTTTGGAGACATGTACATTGACTTCATTGGATACATGTACTTTTGGAGACATGCACTTTTGGATATATATGTACTTTTGGAGACATGCACATTGACATTTCACTTATAAATGAATGATACATTTCACTTTGTATTTGTTCTTCGGTTTCCACGTGTTCTTGTGTCAATCTAATGTGTTGATTTGTGTGGATTATCTATTACTCATGAATGCGCTATGTCAAAAGAACAAACTATTATATTTAAAGGTTTCAACGAACTCACTACATGCGTGCACTAATTGGTATCTAATTAAAATTTGTGATTTTGGATGATCATTACAAGTTATGTCAAAGTTCTTGCTCGTGTAATTTGTTAGGATATTTAGACACTTAGGAGTTAGTTAAGATCAACTTGTGTAATATATCCGTTAGGGATAGTGTGTTTCTTTAGTATGCATTAGTATGCATTTGTATATACTTAATCCGACGGTCACGATATGTTTCCGACATAGAGTGATCCGATGGCTCAACTTCTCTTAGATCAAACCTAACCTTGATCCGTGGCTTAACACCCGATTGGTCCATGATCTCTATTTAAAGAGCATGGAGGGTCATTGTTTAGTTGATCGATTATGAGAAGCTCATTTGTAACTTTCTTTCTTTGCATAATAAATTGTCCCGTAGAAGCTATTTGGCCGGGGCCGTGGAGTGTTTCCCTCAAGAGGGTTTAAACCACGTTAAAACATCGGTGTGTTGATCTGTGATCTGTTTGTGTGAAGTGGTTGCTCTTGGTGTTTGGTCCTTTGGTAGTACCCTGTGTACCCGAACATGGTATCAAAGCGTTTATGAAGTGCCGCTTCCGGTTATGATCTAGATCTTGAACTGTTGTTGCCGAAACTCGAAAGGGTTTCTAGTTCTGGTATTTCTGTGCATTTTTGGGCTGTGGGAGGTGTTCCATTGCGTCCGGAGCGTCGTTTCCATTGGAAAATAGTTTTCGTTTGATCAAAACCGGTTCCCGGTTGCTCCAGAAACGCGTTTTTCATCAGATCTGAAGGTATAATGTTACAGTGACGCATTTTTTTTATTTCGTTTTTTGAAAAGAAAAAAGATCTCATATTTCATTTTTTTTACTGTTAGATTTTTTTTGGTTTCGGATTGTTGCTTTCCCGTCTGCGTATGCTCTTTGCCGTGTACCTTGAGCGATCTCGGCAAATCAGAAACAGAAAGGGAAAAGGTTTTTCTCGGCTGCGTATGCTCTTTGCCGTGCACTTTGCGCGATCTCGGCAAATCAGAAACAGAGAGAAAACATAGACTTTCCGGGCAAGCTAACAAGATCTAACCCAGGTTTCGTTTTTGTGGCTTGTTTTGCAGGAAAAAGAAGAGTAAAAAAAAAAAAAAACCCCCTTCCTCATTCCCATATTTTACATACCTTTTAATCTAGCTCACTTGGTTCAAAGTTGCTTTATTCCTTAATAGGTCTTGAGTTCAAGTCTTAGGAAGTTACTTTTAAAAAGAAAAGTGCATGCAATTTCTATTTTCAAGTTACTTTATTGTAAAAGTGCATCTCACTTAAATAATAAAAAATAAAAATACAAGTGAGTCACTTAAGCTTTTTATTTATTGTTGCACTATTTAAAAGTAATATCATTGTAAAAGTGAAATCACTTATTTTACAAAAGTGATTCACTTAAAAGCAACTTTTTTGTAAAGTGATTGTCAAAAGGTTCATCTTGGGAAGAGGGGGGTTCTTTTTGCTGGACATTCTCCAGCTGCCACGTCGCTATTTGGGACATCTTCAACAGTTTCTTTGTTCAAGCATAACTTCATCATACAGAGTCCGTTTTCAGTGCCGTTTTTTTTGAAACTGCCTATTTTTTCGAGCTCTTCACATCCAGACTATTGGTTTCTGCTTTTACAGCCATTAATCTACAAATATGGCCGCCCTTTGTGATATTCTACTTAACAGTTTCAACTATTTCTCATGGAAATCTCGTATGGAGGATGTTCTACGAAGTAGGGGACTTTTCAGAATTACAACAGGGAAAGAAAAAGAACCCACTGATGATGATAAGAAAATAAAATGGGCAAATAGATGTGATGAAGCTCGTGGATTGATTGGGATGTCAATCTCTACTGATTTGCGATTCCACATATCTGGAATTGATGAACCTAATGCTGCTTGGGACAAGTTGGAATCTGTGTTTGGTAAACACAATGAAATTCGGGGTCACCAACTCGAAAATGAGTTGATTTCTTTAAATCCAAGTGACTTTTCATGCATTCAAGATTATTTATCTAAGTACAAAACTCTCAAGCTCTTATGTGCAGAATGTAAGATTGAGAGGGAAGACAAACAATGCATTTAACATATTCTTTCCAAACTTGGACCTGCATATTCTGTTTTTGTATCTACATTTTACTCCATGAAAGCGTCATTGAATGCAGCTAGCTATCAAGAGCCTAGTCTTGAATCCTTTTGTGATTCCTTGATTAGAGAACAAGATAAACTCATTCATCTTGGAATAATCAACAATGCAGATACATCTGGGAAAGCCTTATTGTCCCAACAGAAAGAAAAGTCCAAGCCTCCCAAGAAACAAAATTTTCGCAATAATAAGTCAAACAAGGGTCCAAAACCCTCTCAGTCAGCTCCTTCTTTAAAAAATGACAAAGGATCCAAGCCAAAAGGTAAAAAGACTGAGCGTCATTGCAACTATTGCGGGAAAGATAATCATGATGAATCTAAGTGTTTCAAGAAGATGGCAGCCTTGGAAGCAGCAATGAAGAAGCACCACATCAGCGTAGATTCGCCTTCAGAATCTGCCTCTCATGGACATGCACTTTGTGCTTCTGGTTATTCTTATAATGCATCTTCTTCTTCTACTTCAAATGAATGGCTCATTGATTCTGGAGCATCTTATCATATGGCTAAGGATCAAGCCATCTTTTCTACTATGCATGAATGTAACACCAAACAAATATTTGTTGGTGATGATAGATCTCTAAGTGTTGTAGGAGCTGGAACAGTTCCAGTAGATAATGGTCATTTTAGTGATGTACTATGTGTTCCAAGAATTTCCTGCAATTTGTTATCAGTCTATCAGATCACTCATTCTGGTGAAGGTAAAACTGTGACCTTTACACCTCACCAAGTTGTAATCAAGGATTTTAAAGATCCTCAACAGGTTCTAGCTACCGGAATTGTTGATGATATTACCAGGTTGTACAAGTTTAACAACTTTGGGTCATCACCTTTCCCTTCAGTTTTTGTTGCTCATAGTGATAACTTGAGCAAACTTTGGCATGAGCGATTTGGTCACTTAAATTATCGCTCATTGCAACAACTATGTAAAGAAAATATGGTGACAGGTCTTCCGATGGTATCTTGCAGAGATGGTGTTTGTTCCGGTTGTGTACTCGGAAAACATCATCGGGACAGTTTTGACAAACGTGCCTCTTGGTACGCCTCGGTTCCCTTGGAGCTTGTGCATAGTGACTTGTGTGGTCCTCTTCCATCTGCTTCCTTTTCTGGTTTCAAGTATTTCTTAACTTTCATTGATGATTACACCAGACGCACTTGGGTTTATTTCCTAAAACTTACGAGCGAAGTATTTAACATGTTCTTGGCCTACAAGGCCCTTGTTGAAAAACAATCTGGTCATCAAATTATTAAGTTAAGATCTGACAATGGAGGAGAATATGTTAACAAACAGTTCACTACTTTCTGCACTGAATAAGGCATCCAACAACAGCACACTGTTCCATATACACCACAACAAAATGGTGTAGCTGAGCGGAAGAACCGCACTTTAAAAGAAATGGCTAATTGTATGATCCAATCTAAGGAACTAAGTCTTCAATTTTGGGCTGAAGCCATAAATTGTGCAAATTACATAGTTAATCGCACCCCCACAAAAGCATTACAAGGTATAACACCAGAAGAAGCATGGAGTAAAATTAAACCTGATGTAAGTCACTTTCGTGTGTTTGGTAGTGAAGCATGGGCTCACATTCCGGATGAAAAACGGAAAGCATTGCAGCCTAAAAGTGAAAAGTGCATATTTGTTGGATATTCTGAAGATGTAAAAGGTTATAGACTTCTTCAACCACATTCTCATGCTATAATAATTAGAAGAGATGTTAAATTTGATGAAAATATCTTGGCCTGCAAGCCTAACTCGGTGAGTGTGCCATCTTTGGCCTGCGAGCCTGATTCGACGTTTGTGCCTTCTTCTTCTTCTTCCAACTTCCTTGACAGGTTTCCAACTCCAGTTTCTGATGATGACAGTGAGGATGAAAATCCACCTCCGCCTGCTCATGTTCCTCCAGTTGCACCAGCACAAGTGCTTCCTCGATGGGTCCGTTCAACATGTGAAGCAGCTGGTGATCTTGCCGGTGATCCTAGAGATCAACGTCGAACACGTTCTCAGTTTCAGCGAGCCTCTTCTCTTTTGGCTCAAGTTTCCGAGAATCATGATCCAGAAACTTTTGCAGAAGCTTCAGGGAATCCAGATTGGGATGCAGCCATAGATGAAGAATATCGTTCCTTAATGACAAACGATACTTGGGATCTTGTACCTCTTCCAAAAGGAAGAAAACTTGTCAGATGTAAATGGGTCTACAGAACTAAGTATGCATCAGATGGAAGTGTTGAAAGACTTAAGGCAAGGTTAGTTGCCAAAGGTTTTTCCCAAGTTGAAGGGATTGACTACAATGAAACCTTTGCTCCCGTCGCCAAAATGAACTCCATCCGCCTTGTTCTTTCCCTTGCCGCCTTACACAACTGGGAAGTCCATCAAATGGATGTCAAGTCTTCCTTCTTACATGGTGATTTACAGGAGGAAATTTACATGGAACAACCTCCTGGCTATGTTCAGAATAACTCTAGCCTTGTCTGTCGCCTTAAGAAATCCTTATATGGCCTTAAGCAAGCTCCTAGAGCTTGGTATGCCAAAATGGATAACTTTCTCCTTAACACTGGTTTTTCTAGATGCCATTCTGACCCCAATGTCTATACCAAGAAAGTAGGAAACCATCTCATCATACTTGTTCTATATGTTGATGACCTTATTCTTACTGGTAGTGACCCTAAGCTTATAACCCATGTGAAATCCAGTCTCAAACAAACTTTTGAAATGTCAGACTTAGGATATTTGCATTATTTTCTTGGTCTCCAAGTTCTGCAAACCAAAGAAGGAATCTTTCTTTCTCAGTCTAAGTATGCTTGTGACCTTCTTCGTCGCTTTCACATGGAAGATTGTAAACCAGCCCCTTCTCCCTTCCAGTCTGGAGTCAAACTTTCTGCCACTTGTACTTCACCTGAAGTAGATGCCACATTGTATCGTCAGCTTGTTGGTAGTCTTTTATACTTGACTCATTCCCGTCCTGACCTTTCCTTTGCCGTTGGTCGAGTTGCCCGTTATATGCAGACACCTCATGAAAGTCACTGGAAAGCAGCTAAAAGAATACTTCGATATATTCGGGGTACAGTTCAGTTTGGGATTCATTACAGTATAGGGGGGAAACCTTTGTTGGTTGGTTTCACTGATTCAGATTGGGCCGGCGATCCTGATGATCGAAAGTCTACTACAGGTTATGTTTTCAGTCTGGGATCTGGACCTATTACTTGGGCTTGTAAGAAACAACAAGCTCTTTCTCTTTCTTCAGCAGAGGCAGAATATCGAGCAGCAGTTAATGCCAGTCAGGAAGCTTTATGGCTTCGACAGATCCTTTCAGAGTTTGGATTCGAGCAGCAGCAGCCTACTCCACTTTGGTGCGACAATCAAAGTGCCATCAAGCTTGCCAAAGATACAGTTCTACATCAACGCAGCAAACACATTGAGCTACATATGCACTTCATCAGAAATCTTGTTCATGATCGTGTTGTCGAAGTGCTCTTTTGCCCTACAGATGATCAAGTTGCAGACATCTTCACCAAGTCTCTTACAGAAGCGAAGTTTTCTAAACTTCGATCTATGTTAGGAGTTCAGGAACTTGTCATTAAGGGGGGATAGGCTCTAATGCCTCCTTCCTTCTCCTAATAGTGTCACTTTTGTAAATCCTTCAATCCTATCCCAAGTTGTTCTTAAGGGGGGATGTTAGGATATTTAGACACTTAGGAGTTAGTTAAGATCAACTTGTGTAATATATCCGTTAGGGATAGTGTGTTTCTTTAGTATGCATTAGTATGCATTTGTATATACTTAATCCGACGGTCACGATATGTTTCCGACATAGAGTGATCCGATGGCTCAACTTCTCTTAGATCAAACCTAACCTTGATCCGTGGCTTAACACCCGATTGGTCCATGATTTCTATTTAAAGAGCATGGAGGGTCATTGTTTAGTTGATCGATTATGAGAAGCTCATTTGTAACTTTCTTTCTTTGCATAATAAATTGTCCCGTAGAAGCTATTTGGCCGGGGCCGTGGAGTGTTTCCCTCAAGAGGGTTTAAACCACGTTAAAACATCGGTGTGTTGATCTGTGATCTGTTTGTGTGAAGTGGTTGCTCTAGGTGTTCGGTCCTTTGGTAGTACCCTGTGTACCCGAACATAATTTAATCAAACTAAATGCAATACAATGTTTTTCAAGGTTTCAACGAACTCACTCATGCACACTAATTGGATAGGTGTAATTAAAATTTGTGAGTTTGGATGATTAAATTACAAGTTAAGTCAATGTTTAAGTGTAATTTAAGAAAACTAAGTGCAATACATGCTACACATTTCATCAACGCCGAATATTTGATTGTACAATTAGATTCAACACTACATATGAGTAACTACATACAAGTTCTCAAAGCAACATTGGTGAAAGGAACAAACGTTACCTCGAGATTCGAGAAATAAAGTGCCTTCCAATGTCGGTTGGGAAGGATATGCTTGGTTATCCTTATGGCTTGGAGGTCATCTTCATGTAGATAAGTACTCTTGTTGTCATGTTTCATTAAGGTTTTTTCATGTGGTAAAACCCTTCAGGGTCAGGGTTTGTTCATGGTTTCATTGTACTTGATTTCTAAACATATAATTATTCTAAGAAAGGTTGCTAGGTTTTCTTCCCCATGAGGGTTTCCCGGGATAAAATGTTGTGTCTCTTGTCCCTGAACAACATTTTCATGTGACTTGCAGCTCGACATAGCCTAGAAACCGGATGTTGGACCAATGAATGGTCGACTCTGTTGGTCCCCCGGTGTGCGATTACCTCTAGGGGGCCCTCTCCCTCGTCTCCCCATGGCCCAGTGGCTTCATTGTGCATTCATTTCGTAAACTAGGGTTTTGCTCAATTTCATTGCATGCAATCTCGCATTGGTGGGTCAACTCTGCAAAAACCTCCCCCGAGCCAGTGTTGGCAGTGTTCCCACGTCGGCATTGCCCACACACACTTGCAGGATCAAATGGCACACAATCTTCTTGCTTCGTTTGCTTTGTGGCTCCCAAGCGGAAATTCACCAAGTGTCCCTGAATGACATTTTCATGCGACTTGCAGCTTGACATAACTCAGAAACCGGACGTCGAACTGACGAACCGTCAACTCCGTTTCTCTCCTGGCATGTGATTACCTCTAGGGGGCCCTCTCCCTTGTCTCCCCATGGCCCAATGGCTTCATTGTGCATTCATTTCGCAAACTAGGGTTTTGCTCAGTTTAATTGCATGCAATCTTGCATTGGTGGGTCAACTCTGCAAAAACCTTTCCCGAGCCAGTGTTGGCAGTGTTCCCACGTCAGCATTGCCCACACACACTTGCAGGAGCCAACGACATGCAATCTTCCTACTACGTTTGCTTTTTGGCTCCCGGACGGAAATTCACCAAGTGTCCCTGAACGACATTTTCATACGACTTGCAACTCGACATAACTCGGAAACCAGACGTCGGACCGATGAACCATCTACTCCTTTGGTCTCTTGGCGTGCGATTACCTCTAGGGGGCGCCTCTCCCTCATCTCCCCATGGCCCAGTGGCTTCATTGTGCATTCATTTCGTAAACTAGTGTTTTGCTCAGTTTAATTGCATGCAATCTCACATTGGTGGGTCAACTCTGCAAAACCCTTCCCCAAGCCAGTGTTGGTTGTGTTCCCACGTCGGCATTTCCCACACACACTTGTAGGAGCCAACGGCACGCAATCTTGCTGCTTCGTTTACTTTTTGGCTCCCGGACAGAAATTCACCAAGTGTCCCTGAACGACATTTTCATGCGACTTGCAACTCGACATACCTCGGAAACCGGACGTCGGACCGATGAACCATCGACCCCGTTGGTCTCCTGGCATGTGATTACCTCTAGGGGGCCCTCTCCCTCATCTCCCCATGGCCGAGTGGCTTCATTGTGCATTCATTTCGTAAACTAGGGTTTTGCTCAGTTTAATTGCATGCAATCTCGCCTTGGTGGGTAAACTCTGCAAAAAACTCCCCCGAGCCAGTGTTGGCAGTGTTCCCATGTTGGCATTGCCCACACACACTTGTAGGAGCCAACGGCACGCAATCTTCCTGCTCCGTTTACTTTTTGGCTCCCGGACGGAAATTCACCAACTGTCCCTGAACGACATTTTCATGCGACTTGCAACTCGACATAACTCGGAAACCGGACATCGGACCGACGAAACGTCGACTCCGTTGGTCTCCTGGCATGCGATTACCTCTAGGGGGGGCCTCTCCATCGTTTCCCCATGGCCTAGTGGCTTCATTGTGTGTTCATTTCGTAAACTAGGGTTTTGCTCAATTTAATTGCATGCAATCTCGCATTGGTGGGTCAACTCTGCAAAAACCTCCCCCGAGCCAGTGTTGGCAGTTTTCCCACGTCGGCATTTTCCACACACACATGTAGGAGCCAATGGCATGCAATCTTCCTGCTCTATTTGCTTTTTGGCTCCCGGACGGAAATTCACCAAGTGTCCGTGAACGACATTTTTATGCAACTTGCAACTTGACATAACTCGGAAACCGGATGTGGGACCGACGAACCGTCGACTCCGTTGGTCTCCTGGTGTGCGATTACCTCTAGGGGGCCCTCTCCCTCGTCTCCCCATGGCCTAGTGGCTTCATTGTGCATTCATTTCGTAAACTAGGGTTTTGCTCAATTTAATTGCATGCAATCTCGCATTGGTGGGTCAAATATGCAAAAACCTCCCCCGAGCCAGTGTTGGTAGTGTTCCCACATCAGCATTTCCCACACACACTTGCAGGAGCCAACGGCATGCAATCTTCCTGTTCCGTTTGCTTTTTGGTTCCCGGACGAAAATTCACCAAGTGTCCCTGAACGACATTTTCATGCAACTTGCAACTCGACATAACTCGGAAACCGGACGTCGGACCCACGAACCATCAACTCCGTCGGTCTCCTGGCGTACGATTACCTCTAGGGGGCCCTCTCCCTCGTCTCCCCATGGCCCAATGGCTTCATTGTGCATTCATTTCGTAAACTAGGGTTTTGCTTAGTATAGTTGCATGCAATCTCGCATTGGTGGGTCAACTCTGCAAAACCCTCCCCCGAGCCAGTGTTGGCAGTGTTCCCACGTCGGCATTGCCCACACACACTTGCAGGAGCCAACGGCGTGCAATCTTACTGCTCCGTTTGCGTCTTGGCTCCCGGACTAAAATTCACCAAGTGTCCCTGAACGACATTTTCATGCGACTTGCAACTCGACATAACTCGAAAACCGGACGTCAGACCGACAAACCGTCGACTCCATTGGTCTCCTGGCATGTGATTACCTCTAGGGGGCCCTCTCCCTCATCTCCCCATGGCCCAGTGGCTTCATTGTGCATTCATTTTGTAAACTAGGGTTTTGCTCAGTGTGGGAGTGTGCAATTTTTGCACACGGGGGTCAACTTTGGAAAATCATCCACCGGGCAGGTATGGCTAGTGTTCCCAACCTAAATATTCCTAGACACACTTGTAGGACTCCCTGGAACCTAGTTTTGTTGCACGGTTGGAGTTCTATGCCCCCGGCAGGTATCCAGCAGGTGTCCCTGAAGGCCTTCTGGCAGCGAGACGGGACGAGCCATAGAATGAAGACCGTGGCTCGGTTCGACGAACCGTCAACTCCGTTGGATTCAATACACTGGGATAGTGCCAGGGGTGCCCCTCCCCTCCGGCCCGGTGGCCCATGTGTCACCTTGCAGGTCCATCTTGGAAACTAGGGTTTTGCTCAGTGTGGGAGTGTGCAATTTTTGCACACGGGGGTCAACTTTGGAAAATCATCCACCGGGAAGGTATGGCTAGTGTTCCCAACTTGAATCTGCCTAGACACACTTGTAGGACTCCCTGGAACCCAGTTTTGTTGCACGGTTGGAGTTCTATGCCCCCGGCAGGTATCCAACAGGTGTCCCTTAAGGCCTTCTGGCAGCAAGACGGGACGAGCCATAGAATGAATACCGTGGCTTGGTTCGATGAACCGTCAACTCCGTTGGATTCAGCACACCGGGATAGTGCCAGGGGTGCCCCTCCCGTCCGGCCCGGTGGCCCATGTGTCACCTTGCAGGTCCATCTTGGAAAGTAGGGTTTTGGTCAGTGTGGGAGTGTGCAATTTTTGCACACGGGGGTCAACTTTCGAAAATCATCCACCGGGCGGGTATGGCTAGTGTTCCCAGCCTGAACCTACCTAGACGCGCCTGCAAGACTCCTCGGAACCAGGTTTTGTTGCACAGTTGGAGTTCTATGCCCCCGACAAGTATCCAGTAGGTGTCCCTGAAGGCCTTCTGGTAGCGAGACGGGACGAGCCATAGAATGAAGACCGTGGCTCGGATCGACGAACCATCAACTCCGTTGTATTCAGCACACCGGGATAGTACCAGAGGTGCCCCTCCCCCCCGGCCCGGTGGCCCATGTGTCACCTTGCAGGTCCATCTTGGAAACTAGGGTTTTGCTCAGTGTGGGAGTGTGCAATTTTTGCACACGAGGGTCAACTTTGGAAAATCATCCACCGGGTGCATATGGTTAGTGTTCCCAGCCCGAACCTGCCTGGACACACCTACAGGACTCCCCGGAACCCAGTTTTGTTGCATGGTTGGAGTTCTATGCCCCCGGCAGGTATCTAGCAAGTGTCCCTGAAGGCCTTTTGGGTTCGACACGGAACGAGCCATAGAATGACGACCGTGGCTCAGATCGACGAACTGTCGACTCCATTGGATTCAGCATGCCGGGATAGTGCCAGGGGTGCCCCTCCCCTCCAGCTCGGTGGCCCATGTGCCACCTTGCAGGTCCATCTTGGAAACTAGGGTTTTACAGGTCCATGATGATGATGATGATGATGATGGTGATGATGATGAAGATGTTGATGATGATGGCTTGGTCTAAGGTGGTGCTCTCAAATAGATAATTCATTATGAAATATTTAACAAGACATGAATTAAATTTAATATAAGTGTATTGTTTAATATAGTGAGCATGAATTGAATTAATTTTGTTGGGTGAAGCCAATAACCAACATGATGAACATAATATAATTTTAGGGTTTATTGATCATATGTAAAAAATGGCATATTCATAAACTTGACATACAAGAGAACTTTTGGCATATTTATAAACAACATAAACGTAAATTTGGCATATCAAGAACACAAAATTGACATATTCATATGAAACATACATGTGAAAATTGAGCATATATCAATATTCAATTACAAATAGTATAAATATTATAGTATTAAAAGTATGTAACGTACCTCATCATGCTAGATCCCACCTATTATCATACAACCAAGCCCTCCGGATCATCTCTTATATTGATGGTCTCCATTAGTCTCTCGTGCTCTGTATCTGGTAAGAAGTAGCGTACCTTCAATGTATTTCGACTAGGCATTGTTCATACCTGAAGGTTTGTGCCAATGATTAAGTTGGTAAAGTGATACACACTTGCACCTGGTTTGTAATCCCTGTAAACATATCCACCCTTCTTTCTTCCATTGCTGTCCTGTGTCAAGTATTCACCTTTAACAACGATAGACCCATTTGGAAAGTGGTTGTTTTCATCGTCAGTCATGGACATAATGAGGGTTTTCTTTCCATATATACAGTGTGCCAACCAGTATTCATCACCCCATTCAGTATCTTTTGAGGCAACCACTGCGTATATGTGCCCTGCATTATATGATTGTAGGTATATGATCAAAACATTTTTCGTGCGATACAAGGCCATTAATGTGCATTTGAAAACTACGTAAACAAATAAAAAATGTTAAGGAAATGCATCATACCGGGTTGTACAAGGTCTGAGACATGATCAAAATCTGCAGAAATAGATGATTGCTCTTCTTCCAACGGAGTTAACTCAACAATTGCACGCTGATCAAGTGGAAGTGATATGCGATCCCATCCATCAACCCAATCCAATGATTCACACCCATCCCATTCACCATCACAACAAGGCGGGCAAAAACAAGCGAGTTTTCTGGTCCAAATTTCAAATACTGGGTTATCAGAGCTTCGAACCGAATGAAAGCCACAAGTCCTAGGCACAGTCTTGCATTCCCATGCATGTGAACGATCTATGTCTACCACCTCCCAAAAAAATCTCTCCACATGTCTCTTTCTTGTGGATTCTACTCGCATAGTTGATTCCTCTCCCATTACTGACGTGCACCACCTGACTGTAGATTGAGCATTTAGAATAGTAGATTCTGTAGATACTTTCAATTCCTCTCTTCGTAGGGTTGTTTTGACACATGCTCCGGCTCCATCATGCTCTCCTTTACCATGCCCAGTCTCAAAATAGTTCCACATATGTGGCACTTTGTAGTTTTTATGCAATGAACACAACCACTGAAATATGTGTGCATTTTTGAACTGACCAACACACCCATCAGACCAAATCCAGTGTCGATCCATCTGTATGTTCCTTCCCTTCAAGTGATCATAGAACATGATGAAGAAATGACGTACATAGTGGAAGTCATGGAACCTATTATCACTTATGTAGAAGTGATATTTCTTCAAAATTTCTCTTTGCTCTTCAGTGCTATTTGGGCCATGCCTATATGTGATATGGACCATCAAGGAAACCTGCTCAGAGTGATAATACTGACTTTGGATCTCATTTTGAGGTTGCAGAGTGTAGTTCTCAGCAAAATCAACAACTGAAAGTATAGTACCAAGGGGAAATGTATCTCTGCATATTCTAAACTTCTCATCCTGCCATCGTGCCACGTGGACATGCTGAACATATTGATTTGTCTTTTCAATAAATTCCTTGATGAAGTCACTAACTTGTACCTGGTGACACAAAATTATCTCAATGTCAGTTTTTTGTTGTAAGTAAGGATTGAAATGTAACCATTACAACATAATTTTATAGATATAAATGCATACCTGAGATGTCACCAATTGTAATTTTTTGCTTTCTTTCCCTGGGACTATTTCATAGTTGATATATTTGAATCTTTTCATGTCTGTAACCATTTTCCCAAATTCACTGTCTCCATTCTCGTGCATACATTGGCTCAATAATGCCATTCCAGCACAGTTGGAGCATGTTCCATCCAAACAAGATTTTGCATAGTATGTTTGCCCCTCGGGCCTATTGCACATGATGCTATGAATGAATTCTCTTGATGAAGTCGGTGGTATTGTCATGGAGCAATCCTGCACATGGTAGCATGCAACACACGACGAATGTACAAAAATGTTTCATAGTAATATTCATATTCTACATGGTATCTACAACAACAAGTGTTACGAAGAGTATTTATTCTAACATACCATGGCTTACATTTCTCAAAAGATCTTTGCCCCAAGTTCAATTGTCTATGCTCAATCCTAAATTCTCATAAAGTTCTGTCTATGTTATATCAAGAAGATGCTTAGTATGTGGTTCACGATCCTTTGAACCCCTTCTCAGTTTTAGTACATCCTTTTGGTTTGAAGAAGGCCTTGTGTGATCATGCCAAAAAGTGTGCACTAGTCCCTTTACTGCATCAACTAGCTTCATGTCACAACGTGGCAACCGACCATCAAAGGCCCAAAAATCTATCTGATCGGTTGTGTCAAGATGTTCTCTTCTAATAGAATACCTATGGAGGGTTTTTACATTCAAATTAACTAGTTCGTATGTAGGCCTGAGAATACGAAGGGCCCTGGTGTTCTTATTTGCAATTGCTTGTGACAACACACGACGAGGAGCATTGCAGTCCTTTGAACGTGTGTTCTTACCAATTTTACCAAATGCATCTACTAGGATTTTAACTATATGAGAACTTGGTTCAGAATTCTTTATCATCTTTATCCCTAACTTTTTCCTAATAACATTCATGCTCCTAGATTTTAACAATGATAAAAATAATCTACATTTATCTCCATCACATTTAGAAACAAAATATTTATCAAGTATCTGGTGAGTTTGATAAGCAATACTACGTTTAGATAGCGTACCTTCAATGGAATTGATGAGACTTTCATCAACTTGTATACGCTTCGGAGTTCTTCGACGTGTGCTTGCTAATGGAGGTAAGGGGGTTGGAATTGTACCACGTAGCGCATCACCAAGACACTCTGGCATTTCAGTAGTAGCTTGGTGTCCTTCATTCTCTTCTTGGTAGTTGGATGGTGGAAGTCCAACATCCTCATCGATGGTTTGTGGAAGTCCAACATCCCCTTGTGGAAGTCCAACATCCTCATCGATGGTGTGGATAACATTCTCTTCTTCAACAGTAGGAAAAATGTCCAACGCCTCTCTGACTTCATCGCTTGTATAACCACATCCGGATAGCAAATTGGGTGTTTCTTCGTGAGCTTCATCTTGAGATGGTAACTTATCACTTTGACTTGAAGTGGGAATTGAAACATCCCCTAATGAGCACCTACATTTTGCTTCTTGATTACTTCCATGGGGTGCTTGTTCAACAACTATTGTGGAAATTGAAGGTCCCTCTTGTCGTGGATTAATAGGATGAACCATGGTATCCTCTACAATTGGATTTGGATTAGTTTCCAAAGAAAGCCTCCTATTCATCATGTATATTCTTTTCTTTTCTTTCTCTTCTTCAATGACTTCTTGAGGTGTCTTCTTCCTTGTTGATTTGTTTACTCGGTTACGTGCATTCCCCATCACCACAATGATCAATTCAATATAGTTTGCTTTTGTTGCTCCTCAATTACAAGCTCTTCAATAATAAGCAAATGGAAGTTAAATCATAAATTGTTTGGGCTCTTTGATTCTCTTGTACACTTGTGTATATCCACCATCACCATGAAATGGTCTTGAAGCTTGATATCTTATCTTGTGTGCTCCTCAAATATAGGCAAAATGAATCTTTCAAAGGCCTTATCTTTGGTTTTCTTCAATTGGAGATTCTTCAATCTTGCTGATTATCTTCTTCAAATATGGTCATATAACCCAACACCACACTGAGCAACCATGAAAGATGTCCTCAATGCTGCACCTGCATAAAAAAAATAATGATGGAGTTGGTGTAGAGTGTGAGAATTTCCAATGGCGGGATCGTGCTGTTCGAAAAATCGCGAGAGTGTTGTTTTGGCTCGAACAAAGTGAAGTTGCTCTCGGACAGGGACAATCCACTGTTTATGGAGTTACAAAACGCACACGCATTATATAAAGCAAAAACGCGTGCGCGATATGTAGTGCAAAAATGCGTACGCGATATTGTCAAGCACAATAAATAGGTTAGGTGCACGGCTAGGGCAACGAACAAAATCAAAAGAAAACTAATAATTCATATGGTTACATACAAAACAAATGTTTTTAGTGTGGGGACAAATGTTTCGTATGGTTTAATACCCCCTAGCTCTCTCCCAATAATCCCTAGATACCCCCTATCTCTTTCTAAATATCCGTCCCTCATTCTCCCTATATCCCTCCCTACATGTTTCTTTCATGTTTCTTTCTCTCCCTTACTTCAGTCATGTCTCCACCACCCCACTCTCCATCTCTCCACCTTATCTTTGTCTTCGTCATTATCCCTCCCTATAGCACTCTCTCCCTTCTTCTCCCTTAATCACTAACCCTCTACGCCTTTATCCCTCCACCCTTCCCTCTCTGTCTTACCTTGTTCCTAGAGCCCCTCCCCCATAAAGGCCTTTAGACCCTCTTCTAAACATTAATCCCTAAGTGCATAAGTGCACAAGATGATGATGAGGAGGAGTGTGATGGCAATGAAGACGATCATGATGTAGATGAAGATGATAAAGATGATGAGGAGGAGGAGGGTGATGACAATGAAGATGATCATGATGCAGATGAAGATGATAAAGATGATGATGTTGATGAAGATGATGGTGATGATGATGAAGATGTTGATGATGATGGTGATGGTGATGTTCGGATGATGATGATGATGATGATGATGATGAATATGATGGTGACATGATGGAGATGTTGATCTGATGAGGAAGATGATGATGATGATGGTGATGATGATGAAGATGTTGATGATGATGATGATGGTGATGAAGATGATGATGATGAAGAAGATGATGATGATGGAGATGTTGTGTTGATGGGGAACCTAGAGATGAAAATGATGATGAAGATGGTGATGGTGATAGTGATGGTGATGACGATGAAGATTTTGATGATGATGCTGATGCTGATGATGATGAATATGTTGACGATGATGGTGATGGTGATGTTTAGATGATGATCATGATGATGTTCAGAAGATCATGATGGTGATGATGATGGAGAAGATGACGATGATGGATATGTTGATGAGGAACCTGCATATGCCAATGATGATGATGACGATGGTGATGAAGATGATGATGATAAAGATGTTGATGAGGAAGCTACAGATGCCAATGATGATGGTGATGACGATGAAGATGTTGATGATGATGGTGCTGGTAATGATGATGAAGATGTTGATGATGACGGTGATGGTGATGTTCGGATGATGATGATGATGATGATGATGGTGACATGATGGAGATGTTGATCTGATGAGAAAGATGATGATGAGGATGGTGATGATGATGAAGATGTTGATGATGATGATGATGGTGATGAAGATGATGATGATGGAGAAGATGATGATGATGGAGATGTTGTGTTGATGGGGAACCTAGAGATGACAATGATGATGAAGATGGTGATGGTGATGGTGATGGTGATGACGATGAAGATTTTGATGATGATACTGATGGTGATGACGATGATGATGATGTTGATGGTAATGATGATGAAGATGTTGACGATGATGGTGATGGTGATGTTCATATGGTGATGGTGATGATGATGATGATGATGATGATGGAGATATTGATGAGGAAGGGGGAGATGACAATGATGATGAAGATGTTTATGGTCATGAAGATGATGATGATGGTGATGGTGATGATGATGGAGATGTTGAAGATGATGGAGATGGCGATGAAGATGATGATGATGATGATGATGATGGTGAAGATGATGAAGAAGATGATGATGATGGAGATGTTGATCTGATGATGATGAAGATGATGATTATGGTGATGATGATGAATATGTTGATGCTGATGGTGATGGTGATGAAGATGATGATGATGGAGAAGATGATGATGATGGAGAAGATGATGATGATGGAGATGTTGATGAGGAACCTACAAATGCCAATGATGATGATGATGATGGTGATGATGATGAAGATGTTGATGATGATGGTGATGTTCAGATGATGATGATGATGATGAAGAAGATGATGGTGACATGATGGAGATGGTGATCTGATTCAAGGAAGATGATGATGGTGATGATGATGAAGATGTTGATGATGATGGTGATGTTCAGATGATGATGATGATGATGAAGAAGATGATGATGATGGAGATGTTGATGTTGATGGGGAACCTAGAGATGACAATGATGATGAAGATGGTGATGGTGATGGTGATGGTGATGACGATGAAGATTTTGATGATGATGGTGATGGTGATGATGATGAAGATGTTGATGATGATGGTGATGGTGATGTTTAGATGATGATCATGATGATGTTCAGAAGATGATGATGATGATGATGGAGATGTTGATTTGATGAGGAATATGATGATGATGATGATGATGGTGGTGATGATGAAGATGTTGATGATGATGATGATGATGGTCATGAAGATGATGATGATGAAGAATATGATGCTGATGGAGAATATGATGCTCACAACTCCCTCTAGTCTCTCTCTCCCCAACCATCAATCTCTCTCTCTCTCTCTCTCTCTCAAACACACACACATACACACACATTATGTCACTTCCCATTCTCAAACCCATCCCCCCTCCATCCATATCTATCGCCACCTTTCTCCCTCCATCCCTCACCCTACCTTCTCTCCCTCCCTCTCTCGCTCTCACACACTTTATGTACCTTCCCCCTCCTCTCATATTCTCTCTCTCTCTCTCTCTCTCTCTCTCTCCATCGCCACCACTCCCTGCATGTCTCCCACCAACACTTTCTGTCCCTCCCTTCCTATCTCTTTATTTCGTTCTATCCCCATCTATCTCTCACTCCCTCCAAATCCATTCCTCCCCATTGTCCCTCTCCCTCCCTCGCTCTATGTCTCCCCCCCCCCCCTTGTATTCTTTATTTTTCTCTCACATCCCCCTTGCCTCCATCCATTCCCCCTTGTCACTCAAGTCTCACTTTCAACTTCTAACCCTATACCTCTTCATAACCTATTCTACTCCTAATAGTGCTCTCAAGATCCACTTCCCTTCACCCCTTGTAGCCCATCATGTTCTCATTCCCTTCATCTCTCCCCACTCAAGCTTCCAACATCCTTCTAAGCCCTTGACCCTTTCCCACCCCTATTAAATATTAACCATAGATTCCCTTGACCCTTTCCCACCCCTTCTCAAATATTAAACAAAAATTCCCTTGAGTCTTCCACACCCCCTCTTTCTCAAGTATTAAACATGTATTTTATGATTTGCATAACGCGAGCGCGTTTTTTAACTATATAACGTGTACGTGTTATGTAGTTATATAATGCGTACGCGTTATGTAGTTATATAACGCAAGCACGTTATGTACATCTAAAAGCGCGACAATATTTTTGAATTTAAACAGAATGCGCTCGTGTTTTGTAGAGCCTAAACCAGGCCGAGTCACATGCTCACATGTCAACAGTAATCCTATGTGTATGCTTTGGAGTTTGCTTTGGTAATTCCAAACTTGTGCTATGTTAATGAAAAACCAAAGCTAATTGGGTATTTCTTCCAGTTTCTAGAGAAGCCTGTGCTTAGCCACTCGTTACAATATGCTACACAGAGTCATTTTTTATGAAATCATATACACAAATAGCATTTTTTCTGCAGATTCAAAATATGTAACTTTTATTTTGAAATATTAATTTTTTCTATTTTCTTTCAATTTCTTTTCTGTCCTACCTCCTTAACTCGTGAAACACACTGTTATCATTTCTTCCATAACTTTTTCAATTTTCAATCATTTCAAAAACAATTTGTATGGTGCAGAAGAGGACACTAACCTCCACGTTCTATGAAAAACCCATTTCAAGATTTTTGCATTAAGACCTTCAAAGGCTCTGCCCACAAAAGAGGTACTATTTTTGAGGTTTGATCACTTAGACAATTATAAAAAAATTATAAGATTACTAATTTAATTTTCGAAAAATAATGGTGCACAAGTGCTATGTGTTCTCTACATGCATGCCGATTTTTGTAGCTTGATTCCATCATTTAGGCCCTCAAAGGCTTTACCCACAAAAACATATACCTTATCATTTGCCGGAAAAATAAAAAGTGTTTGTTAGGAAAAATGAAACTTGACATAGCTATGCAAATTTTCAATACATAAAAGTTATATATTCGGAAATGTGATTCAATTTCCTACATTTCATCTTTTTTACTCAATACAAGATATTTTGCGTAAGTAGCTCAAAAAATCCAAGTAAGTTGAGGGATGCTTGCTTTTTTAGTTTTCTATTGCATCTAATACGCCAAACGTGACCCTCATTAGCTTGCAATGACCCATAAGGATGCAATCTCAAACACACCATATCCCCCAATTGGAATGAGTGCTCCACTCTTTGTTTGTACGCATACAATTTGTGGTGGTTTTGGGAAAATTTCAAGTTTTCTTTAAGTACTTTGAGGAATTTTTTACTCTCTTGGATCCAATCCTTGGTGTTTTAGGCCCCACTATCATCAAAAATCATATCTACAAAAGTGGGAGCATCATACCCATACAAATATTTAAAAGGAAACATAACAATGGAAACATGAATAGTAGTGTTGTAGCAGAATTCTCCCAAGTGCAACCAAGTGACCCATGTTCTTTGCTTCCCTATAATAGTTTCTAAGGTAACCTTCCAGCCATTGGTTCACCCTTTTAGTTTGGCCATCACTTTGAGGATGATATATTGTGCTAAGGTCCAAACTAATTCCCACCAACTTGAACAATTCTTGCCAAAATGCCCTTGTGAATTTGCTATCTCGGTCACTCACAATGGACTTGGGAAACCCATGCAACTTGAAAAATTCATGAAATAATAGGGAATCCACTTGTCTTGCTTCATATGTGGATGGTACAACAACAAGAATGTGCATATTTATTCAATTTATTAACCACAACCTAGATGCAATCCTTACCTTGCACTTTGGGAAAATCGTTGATGAAGTCCATGGATATACTTCCCATTTTTGCTCTGGAATGGGAAGGGGCTGCAATAGACCAATAAGATGTGTGTGCTCCACCTTGTTTTGTTTCCATACCATGCATCCTCTAACATACCCCAACACATCATTCTTTAGGCACTTCCATGAGTACCTCTCTCTCATCCTCCTGTATGTCTTCAAGAAACCACGATGGCCTGCTAATGGGGAATCATGGGAAACTTCTATAATACTTTTCTTCAAGATTGAATTAGGCACCAAGAATATTCTATCATTGAAATAGATGACCTCATTAAGGAACTTGTATGAATCATCATGTACCAGCCCATCCATCACTTCACATGCAAACTTGTTCTCTGAATACTTAATAGCTAGTTCAAATTTCCAATCATTAGGAACTTGCATCAAAGAGAGAGTAGGCTTCCTAGAAAGTGCATCAGCCACTACATTCATTTTTCCATTCTTATATTCAATGTTAAAATCATAGGATTAGATCTTTCTTACCCAATTTTTCTTCATATCATTGAGCTCCCCTTGTGTCAAAAAGTTCCTCAAGCTATCAATTAGAGTAAATTTGGGTAAAAAATGGGCCTCCTAAGCAAAATAATAAGAAAATAATAAAATAATAGTAGAGAGAGAGTAAAAAAACTACTTTTTTAGATCGCATTTTCAACTTATCTCCTTGTAGGTTTACTCAAATTTCAAGCAGAAGGACTCATTGGATGCATAATTAAATTATGCATCCAACGCGTATCCATGTTGCATACTTTTAACAACATCCACACAATGAAAAATTGAAAATACATTAAAAAAATGTGTTTCCAGTGAGAGAAAACACGTTTTTTAATGTATTTTCGATTTTTCATGGTGTGGATGTTGTTAAAAGTATTCAACATGGGTACTCATTGTATGCATAATTTAATTATGCATCCAGCAAGTCCTCCTGCTTGAAATTTGAGTAAACCTACAAGGAGATAAGTTGAAAATACGATCCAAAAAAGTAGTTTTTTTTTTTTCCCTCCAATTTTTTTAGGTGCTCCCTTTTTGAATTTTAAAGCATTTTGATTGGCTAATACATGATGACATGGAATTTGTATTATCTTTGTAAGGCCCATTTTAAATTGAAATTTCCTCTAATAGTGTGAACAGTCTTCACAATGAATTTGCCGCCAACTAGATATTGTATAAACTTAGCCAAAGCATGCATGATGGCTAACATCTCCTTGTCATATATGGAATAGTGTCTTTCATGTGGTTGCAATTTTCTACTCTCATAAGCAATGGGGTGCCTATTTTTCATCAAGACCGCCCCAATGCCTTCTCCTGAAGCATCACACCCTAACACAAATGGTTAAGTGAAATATGGAAGGGATAGAACCAGGAAACTACTCATGACTTCCTTCATTTGCTTGACGGCTTGTTCAACTTCCTTGGACCAACAAAATGTGCCCTTCTTAGTGAAATCTGTCAATGGAGCACTGAACTTGGAGAGTCCTTTGAAAAAATTCCTGTAATAAGTGCAAATGCCAATGAAACCCCTCAACTTTGTGAGGCTCCTTGGACTAGGCTAATCAAGGATGGCCTTGATATTCTCCATGTGTACTTTGACACCCTCTTGTCCAATGACATGGCCAATATAGAGAATCTTGGTCATCCCAAAATCACATTTGGACAACTTGGCATAAAAATATTGATCTGACAAAATGGTTAGCAAAATATCCAAATGGTGCACATGCTCACCCCATGACTTGCTATAAATCAAGATATCATCAAAGAACACAAGAACAAAATTATTTAATTTCTTACCAAACACCATATTCATTCAAGATTGGAATGTGGCTAGTGCATTAGTCAACTAAAAAGGCATGACTAAGAACTCCAAGTGAACATAATGACACTGGAAAGTTGTCTTGTTTATATCCTCCTCATGTATTCTAATTTTATGGTAATCAGAACGTAGATCTATCTTAGAGAAGAACTTTTCCCCATGGATTTCATCCATCAACTCATCAATCCTTGGAATAGTATATATATTCTTGATGGTCTTCTTGTTAAGAGCCCTATAATCAATGCACATGTGCAAGGTTCCATCCTTATTCTTCATTAGGACCACTGAAGATGCAAATGGGCTTGAGCATGGCCTAATGTGTCCCAATTCAAGCAACTCTTTGATGGATTTCTCTATATCATCCTTGAACCTCTTTGGATGCTTGTAAGGGTGGATATTGATGGTTTGGGTTCCCACCTCCAACGCAAACCTATGCTCAACTCCCCTATCAGGTGGTCTCCCATGTGGAATTTCTCTAAACACCTTCTCATGCTTGCATAATAGCCTCTATATGTCCTCATGATGGTGATAAATATCAATGGTTGTGGCTTGTGAAGTAGTAAGACGCTCAACATCCCACTCAAGTTTTCCATGCCTCATGATAGATCTCATAATGTGTGAAGACACCACTTGATTTGGATAGGTGTGCATTCCCTTCAAGACCACTTGCTTCCCACTTGCATCTTTGAACTTCATCTTAGGCACCTTGTCTAGTTCATGGAATGCTCCCCAATTTAGAATAACCATTGGAATCCCAACATTATGTTAGTATCAGCCACATCACATACATAGAAGTTATCAGTAAGAGTGTAGTCCCCAATGGTGACTTGTAGCTTGGGAATCCATCTCTGCAATCCATGGAATGATTTTATGGAATGACAATAGTGAAGCCATCAAATGGATCTTTTTGTAGATTACTTATTTCCACCAAAGCTGAATCAATAAATTTATGTGAGGCGCCCCTATTAACCAAAACAGTGACTCTTTACCCATGCACCACTCTTTTGATACTAAGAGTGTGGTAGCGGGGAACTCCTCCCGTCAACACTCCAATATTTCCCATTTATGGAAGTGGTTGCTTCTCCTCTTCAGTTGACTCATAATACTATTCTACAACCTCTTATTCTTCCCCACCTCCTCCTCATTTTCACTTTTTGAAAGAATAAAATGCAATATGCCTTCCCTTTAGTGCATTTGTGTCCTAGATCCCAAGGCTATTGACATGTGAATCATATATTCCTAAGTCTCAAATAATCTCTATATTTAATAAATTTATCCCTCTTAATATTGATGGTCGCATTCTTCAATGGGTTCCTTTGATCTTTGTATTTGGTGGGGACAGAAACGTTGGGAGGAAATCTTGCTTTGGGAGCAATATCTTGCAAATATCTTGCCTTGCTCGTAGCTTCTTGCAAGGAAGTTGGTCTATAACCCTTAACCATCCCTATAAAAGGCTCAACTAAACCTTTTGAAAACAACATAATAAAGTGGTGTTCAGAAAATTTATCCACCATCATAGCTAGAAATGTAAGTCTATGTACTTCCTCTTTGCCTCATGTGTGCTAGTTCCTTGAAATGTATATCAGGGTCCCTTCTTTCAAATCTACCCATCAATATCCTGGTAAATTCATCATAGGAAGTCACGTGGTCATGTCCCAAGTTATTCATGCCATAAAACCACCATTCAGAAGCCTCTCCTTCAAAATGCAATGTAGCCAACTTAATGGCCTCTCTTTCCCACATGGGGTTCAACTGGGCCTCTCTTTCCCCCATGGGGTTCAACTATAGGTAGGTATCCAACTTTTGGATCCATGCATCAGTAGAGCACTTAGAAGATCCATCAAAGGGAGGGAGAGTTACTTTCCCAATGGTATATTGAAACTCAAAGTTAGGGGTGAACAACCTATGGTTTCCCCTTGTCTTGGTCCCATCTTGTATCTCACAGTAATCTCAAAAGGATAAATGCCTCCTCCATTCTTCACTTAACTGCATGTAGTATACAAACTTGAACTACCATGGTGTTTTCCCAACATGTTTTTCATATTCCTCCACCAATGTGGGAATGGTAGGCCTTGACTAGGTCGTGTACTCATGATGACGATTGTGAGGCCCCGTTCTTGAAAAGATGGCTTCTTCATAGTACTTCTTCCCATGGGATCCAACACCACTCCCTCCTCCATACCTATTATTGAGCTTCTTTAAAAAGCGCTCTGTATTCTAATTTTGTGACTTCATTAAATTTTCTAGTGCTTTCAACAAACTCTGAGGAAACATGTTATCCCATTCTTCTCCTCTTTTCCATCTTTCTTCCATACTTTCACCTTGAATGTTAGCTTCTACGAAACCAACATCTTCCTCTTCTGATGGATGATTTGGAGAATAAATGGAACCTTCATGCTAGGTGTAGAGGAACATGCTCTAATACCATTGTAATGAACTTGAATTATAAATTAGGCTCACTCACTACCTCACTTCCAAATTTGGTTTTCAATCTCCCCTGGGGTCTACACAAATTGGCAATTTTTTGTATTTTTTCCAACCGAAATCATAATATGTTCTACAACAGTCACCTATAGGTCTAAGAAAATCTTTTGAAAATATAGGGAGACTCACAAGTTTTCAAGGATGGGCAAGGATTCCATACAGTCTGAAGTAGGCACATTTTATTGGTTCATCACCCCCAAATTGGGACTTATGTAGTACCCAATGGATACTAGTGCATCGAATGGGTGTATATAGACTCAAGGTAAGTTGGTAAATCAATGGGGAACCTCAGGTACTAGCAACAGGTCATGGAAATTCATAGTTATAAATTTGGAGACAAAATAAGAAAGTGGGACTCCACAAAAACCATGTTTCCAACTCGATCCAAACAATAGTAAAGGATTTTAAATTTTCGATCTGAAGGTAGAGTGGGGTCCAAGTTTTTCCAAGATACCTACATGTACCTTCATATTTTCATTTGAGTGAACATAAATTAGTTTTCCGAGCCAAAAGTGAAAACTAATCAAAATTGGAGGCACATTGAGCATAAGTAAATAAAAATGTGCACAAGAGACCAAAAATTGTAGAGCCAGATATGAATATTTATTATGGAGATTCTGCAAAGAGTCAAATTTTATAATATATGGCTTGATACAACACATGTGACCCAATGGCTCTTCTACAACATAGAATGCTTCACAATATTATAAAAAATGACATAGTAATGCAATATTATCAAAATTGTGGAATACGTTTTTTCATTGCCACTACACATATGGTAGATACTACTGTAAAATGTATGAAAAAAGATCAATGAATGAATTTTGATGCTTCACTCCTTAATAAACAAGTGAGGGGACCAACACCCTCTGGAATTGCAAGGGGCGCATCACCCAAGCAAAGGAGTATGCTCAAGCAATAGCCAAACTCATGAGGTATGCATTCTGTTGTTTATATAACTTCATAGAAACCCCAAAACCACCTACAAATACCATGGATAAAAGAACACTATGTTCTCGAATACCACCAACCAACTCTTTGGAAGGGATCTAGTCAAAGAAACCCTGGATTTGGTAAAATCATCAATGAGCTCCACAAGTGCGATCCCCTTGGACACATATAGCTCCACAAGTTTGCAAACTAGCCTCTTTGACCCAATATTTTACATTAAAAGTTTAAACTACCTCAAGGGAGATTAGATCCCTTTCCTAATGATGAGTTCTAACAATTTTCCTTAAATCATGGAATTTCCCTATTTTATGGGAAATTGCCCATATTTGTTCCAAACTCAACCTAGGCGCCTCCTTAACTTTTTGAACACTGTATTAATAATAATAAAACCCTTAGGGACCCATTCACACTCAAATTTGATCCCAATCAATTTGTGGGAAAACTTTACCTTTGGGATTTTTTCTCAATTTTCTCAAGGCAATTTTTATTAAAATTTTAATTAACTCCTAGATTGAATTAATTTCTACTTAAACCCATGGGAACTTAATGGGTAAGTGGGGTGGATACATGTGCTTCTAGGAGGGGGAATTTACATATTCTACAACAGTAAACATGCATAAAGGGTTTCCAAATCAATTAAATAAGATGATTTAATGCAGGAATTTGAGCTGCTAAAATTTACCTCATCTCCGAGAAAGCAGTTCATAAAATATCATTCAAGAAAATAAGGAGATGTAGTATTTATTTTCTTCACAAATAGAGTAGAGAATAAATATGAAAATCAATAGTAAAATGGTCCCTATAATGTTTCAACATACCTACTCACTACAAGTATTGCTACCACAAGGGAGAGTTAATGGTGAAAGTTTTCCTGAGTTTTCAGCTTGCTGGTTTTATGTCAAGTTTTCATAGTTTTTATGCCCAACTGAGTTTCATGAAGCTGGAAATAATTTATAAAAATTTCAGACATTTAAAACACGCTGAAAATCACTTTTATAGGCAGAAAATTAAATACATATGCACGCCATTAAATATTTCAGACTCATAAATTTAGCCAATGGCCCTGGAAAAACCCCCACAAGGAAAACCAGTCAGAGAGAGAGAGATTTTTATTTCTTTCTGCAATATTTCAGTACAATAATTTCAGTCAAAATTTTTACTTATCTCAACCAGAAATTGCACCCCCGGACTGTCTTGATTTCAATTCCAAACTGCTACCTCGAGATAAGTGCCTATTGGTAGGCGGTTTGGTAAGATGGTATCGCAGCATCTCCGATGCTGTGACAAGGCAGAAGATGGCACGAAAGGTGACGAGTGGAAGATTATTTTGTGCATGTGTGGGTCAATTGTACCACGGATTGCGGGTTTTGGGTCATTTGGACCACATATTATGTACTGTTGAGTCAGTTATACCGCAAAATGCGGGTTTTTGGTCGTTTTTGGACTAGGTCAGTAAGATATTGGGTCATTTGTCCATAGTGTCAGTTAGGAATTCGTTAGTAAGTGGACGAGAGTTGTAAGGCAGAAGCCTATATATAGATAAGAATTGTAAGTGTTGAAAATAACACAATGAACTGGAGAAGAATGCAAAGCTTTGATGTTGGTGTATGATTTCCGGGTATGTTTTGATGTCAAGAGTCATTGCAGAGATCTAGTTTTTGTAGAGACAATTGTATATGGATTGACAATGATAATATGATGAAGCTATTTTGGTACAATCTCTGTGTTCAATCTGTTCAGTTATAGTAATGCGATGTTGCACTTTACAAATAATGTCATGCTTCTTTGATGCGATACTTGCTTTACAGTTACTGTTGTTGCAATGATGAATGTTTGGGTTGAATATTGCTTTACTACTATGTTCAATGTTTAAAGATCTCTGTCCTAGTATTGCAATAAGTTTAAGTACTATAGCCGCAACCATCCTCCTTCATTCAGCGGAAACATGGTTCCATCCACTCTCCCTTGATCGCCTCGGGTGAGACCTCATCTTCTCTGCAAGTGTTGTTGGGCAGGGTCAAACTTGTCCGGGCCGGTGCTCAGGGAGATCACAGTGGGTTGGTGTCGACAGCGATGAGAACCCCTGTCGACTGGGTTTGAGTCAACAAATGGTTTCATTGCCGGGACCGTGTATGAAGTGAAAGGAGGATATGTTGTGGCACCTGACGAAACCGGAGATCCAAGAATGGTTTGATCAGAAGTTGCAGGAATTCACTGAAGAGGAAAGCCGGAACACTCGATTGACAGTAGGACAGTGGGTAGATAGATACATTCATAATGGTCCGCACAAATGGCTCTTTTGTGAGTTCGCGGTCCTATTGTTTGAATGGTTAGCAAAGTTGACCTTCCAAAAGAAGAACTTTCAAGGTGGTGACTCGACGATCTGGACCCCCAAATTGATTCAAGAACTGCAGGAAGTTGATAATAAAGCATCATGGGCTGTCGAAGTTAGGTTCGATAGAATCCTAGAGGGCTATATCACAGAGTTCGCCGTTGATACTCAGAAGTCCTACAGTGAAGCCAAAAGATATTTTTTTCGTGAACCTTGGGGCCGATTTTTACTATCGCTTCAACTGTCGATCAAGATGCTTATTTGCGAAAAAGGTATATTGAAGATGCATCTTGATCAGTAGACAACCTGGTAGGTGGAGGCCATGGGTACCGCGACAGTTGGGGGGCGGTGCATGGAATGTTAAGGGGAATATGGGTGCAAGTCATGATGAGACTGTGAGTGAAGCCAAGGAAGAAAATGGTCTTACGAGGGGAGGAGCAAGGTTCTGACAGGAAAAGAGGCAGAGGATGAGAGAAGGTCGTACTACGGTCGAACCACAAGACCGTGAAGGAATACCACATGGGACAAAGCGACCTCACAGTCCTGACAAGGAAAACCAGGCTACGCCCAGGATAGAGGCAAGACCAAACCCCAGCACCAACGTGCCCACACCTCCGCTCACTATCTCTCAGATAGCAAGAAATACCACTTCGACACCGCCAAGTTCGTCAATTCCACAGAAGCTAATTGGTAGTAGTACAATGAAAGGAGGAAGAAAGCCCAGGATAGCAAGCGATGATGGTAAGTTACCGTTGTTCCACGGGAGTGCGATAGACAACCCGTAATAGTATTGGTTTTTGTGTGAAGCAGTCTAGACCATAAAACAGATCACCGATGATGCTGCTAAAAAAGGACAGTTAGCGACGAATCTGCGAGGTCGTACATTAGATTGGTTTATGAAGTTCGTTCTAGTCCCTGCAGGATCCCCACAGAAGTCGCTGGATGATATTCAGGATGGGTTGATTGCCGAATTTAGAAGGCCCAAGTCTGAGGCTCAATATATTACAGAATTGAAAGAAATTAAGCAATATCCCAATGAGACGGTATGGGATTTCGTATCGCGACACTGCTACCACATATTCGGCTACCACTGATGCAACAAAACATCTCGACACCCAGTGACGCTATGGATATTGCAATGCGATTGGAGGCGTCGCCGATTGGAGAAAATGCAGCTGAAATGTCGCAGATACAAACACAGCTTGCTAACTTAACTATACAGCTGCAAGATTTGAAGAAGGGCAAGGAGCAGCATGAAGATGTCTGGTGTACGCAATGTCGAGGAGAAGGGCATATGAAGGACAATTAACCGGAATTCCGTAATTATTTGGTTTTAGGAGCACCAAATACATTAAATGGTGGTAGCATGTCGTGGTGTCACGTCTGCCAGGTGTATGGGCATAGTCATGACAATTGCCCATATATGCAGAAAATGGTCACCACCACGAGGAATCTTTATTGTACATTCTGTAAATCAGTGGGTCACGACGATAAGGATTTCCATGCATATGGGTCACTACAAGAAATAATGTGTGATATGTTATATGTAAAGGACGACCAACATGTCGTAGAACATCCGCAACTACAGGAAACCCAGTCGCTACCTCAACCGTAGATGTAGTTTGTACCGCAGCAGCGGCAATCGCCGCAGTTCATGCCGCAATATTCTCCGATGCAGATGGATCCACAATAGCCCACAGTACGTACAGCAACTGCAGTATGCACCATAAGGACAAGGAATGCAACCAACACCAGTGCAGCAACAGTTTAATAAACCACAGTACCAACAGTAGAGAGGATTCCGGGGAGGCCATGGCGATGTATTTTGTCGTGGAGGAGGATGAGGTGGTCATGGACCTGTTCAATGCCATCACTATGCGGTATGGTGACACTACCAGTGAGACTTTCCGCTACTACAGAACCAGTGTACATTCTGCTTTGTTAATGATCACACGGTTGAGAATTGTCCATAGTTGATTGCGCGCTGGCAAGCAGCAAATACTCCCCAGTTGCAGAACTAGCCCCAGGCATAGCAGCCTACCCAGAACCAAGTGCAGCAACCAGTACAGAACCAGAATATGTGGTAGAATCAGAATCAGAATGTGAACCCACCAGGGAATCCGCCGTTGAACCAGACCCAGGGTGCAAATATCACGACAATTTCTGCAAAGCCAAGACCACAGGATGCCTCTATTGCTGTGGTCACTCGCAGAGGAAAGACAACTGGAGCGGACAGCTCAATGATCAGATTAGCGGGACAAAAGAAGGTATCATTTGACGTTGATGCGGAGTGGGAGACGTTTCTTCAAACATGACATGTGCTAGACAACGACCGAGGTAAAGCTGTTGTGTATGACATGCATTATACTTTTGATGCTACTTCGGAGGCTGGCCTGTCACAATGGTCTAGCACACTTCGAGCATTTTTGGAACATTTTTTTTCCTTGGAAAGAGATCCCAATGCTCTTGGTGCGATTAAAGCCTTGTTGCGACGACCGGCCCAGGACCGACAAGAGCTCGCGGTCAATTCCCTACAACGACGGAAGACGGGTAAGGAGATGCAAATGACTATTCAAATTGGCGACTATGATGTTGATTCGGTTATTCTGGAACTTGGTTCAGATGTCAACATCTTAACCAAGCAGGCTTGGTAGAAGATGGGGATCCCCCCATTGAGATGGTCTCCCGTACAACTCCGATTAGCTAATCACGCTAAAGTAACACCAATTGGGAGAGTTCCACTAATGGTGGTGGACATTGAAGGAATGAAAACATATGCCGACTTTGATGTAATAGAAGTAGTCGAGGGAGGAAGCTCTTATCCAACATTACTATGGATTAGATGGGATAATGATAGTGGAGCTGTAATCAACTTCAAGCGATGGATGATGACTTTCAAAAATCGCGATCTCAGAGTTATCGCCCCATTGGATCCGGCTGAAGGATGTCGCTACATAGATCCAGTGAAGGACGATGATCCCAGTGGATGGGACCATGCATTTAACATTTCTGAAGATTATATCCATCTGAATGCCAACGGCGAGCTAGGATGGCGCAGTGACAGCTCTGCGTCTTTCGACTCTGATGATGTGCTAAAATATTGGCAAAATCACTTGCATGAGGTATCGCTTCGTAAGTGCGGGTTGATCACACAATCCTTATGCCGTGTCGCAACTAAAACGATTACACTACCCATATATGAAGGGATTCCTGGCTTATTTGACTTTCTGATGAAGTTTGAAGCAAGATTTTTCGAACGTCAGCGATTGCTAGCGTTGAATGAAGCATTGAAGGCTGCTCCAGCATGTTGGTGGGAAACACACAAAGCATCCATTGATGAATGGTTGAAATGCCGAAGATTGATGATGGAACGCTTTGGTGATACCGAGGTCTACCACATTAGGAAGTATGATGGTCGAGACGACCCTGGTGGTCATTTGATGGAGTGTCAACGGTTATGGGTATCGTGACCAAAAGATGAGTGGGTCCATGCTTTTATCCATACCTTGGATGAGATGCCACGCTCATGGTCTACTGGAACTGATTTGCGAGGGGAAATTTCTACTTGGTTGGAGCTCACCGTGTGTTTTACGCATACATTCAGTTTTGCAGATGATGATACTGAGGTCAATAATGCATTACAACTCATCCGCGATGTCATTCTACAGGTTGTCCCAGTGGCCTATCCTGCAGATCCACATGCGCATTGCCAGATGCATTCTCTCATGGAATGCTTCAATATCAATGGTGGTCCAGAAGATGGTGATGATCCGCAGAATGTGAATATCCCGAAATCCGAAGGAAGTTGTGCTGTGGTACCACCTGATGCGCCAAGCGATCCTATCAGTCAGCCGCTGAAGATCCGCAAGATTAACATTGGGACAGAGGAAACTCCGAAGTTTGCAAATGTTGGGGATTACTGGGATCATGAGCTGATAAGCAAGGTCATTGTAATGCTCCACGAGTTTCAGGATGTATTTCCGACAAAGTTTTCCGACATGAAGGGGATCTTGGGCAACTTAGGGGAAATGGAGATTCCATTAAAACCATATGCTAACCCAGTCCAGCAGCAACCCTATCGACTAAATCTGTGACATAAGGAGAGGGTCAAGGTAGAACTTGATCGCATGCTGGATGCTAGTATCATCAAACCGGTCGAGAAGTCAGACTAGATTAGTCCGATGGTGGGACGAGATACGAAGACTGGCGAGGTGCGCATTTGCGTCGACCTCAGGAAGCTAAATGATGCATGTTTGCATGATCTGTTTCCAACCCCATTTACCAACAAAGTGCTCGAAGGTGTGGGTGGCCAAGAGATGTACTCTTTCATAGATGGGTTCTCTGGGTACCATCAGATCCGCATTGCCAAAGAAGACTGCCATAAGACAACTTTTGTTACCGAATGGGGCCGCTTTTAGTACACCATGATGCCGTTTGATTTGAAGAATGCACCTGCAATATTTTTGTGGTTTGTTGTTGCTACATTCAAATATTTCATTCGGAAGTTTTTACGGGTATACATGGACGATTGGACTGTCTATGGATTGGTCCGCGATCATCGAGCAAATCTGCGGTGGATGCTGGAACGATGCCGGGAGCATCAGATATCATTGAATGTGAAGAAATGCATCTTTTGTGCACCGTTTGGGATATTGCTAGGCCATATTGTGTGTAAGCAAGGATTGTTGGTTGACTTAGCAAAGATTGCGCTTATTTTGAGTTTGACACCACCGACTATTGTTAAGTAGTTACGAGCAACGTTGGGACACACGGGGTATTATCGCAAGTTCATCAGGGGTTATGCTACGATTATTGCCCCTATGGAGAAGTTGTTGAAGAAGGATGCGACATTCCAGTGGAGCCCGGAATGTCATGCTAGCTTTGAAACACTGAAGGAGAAGATGGCGTCGGCACCAATATTGGTATTTCCGGACTGGAGTAAGGAATTCCATTTCCATGTTGATGCCTCATCGATTGCGTTGGACGTCGTATTGGCTCAACCAGGAGAAGGCGATCTTGATCATCCTATTGCTTTTGCAAGTCGGAAGCTGTCCTCCGCCGAAAGGAATTACACTACTACTGAGCGGGAAGGTCTGGCAATGGTCTATGCGCTACAAACGTTTAGACACTATTTGTTGGGTGGGCACTTTAAAATGTTCACCGACCATTCTGCGTTGAAATACCTAGTCAATAAGCCTATGTTGGGGGGGAAGATATGCTGTTGGCTACTTCTGTTTCAGGAGTTCGATTTTGAAGTCATTGTGAAGCCCGACCGGTGGAATGCCGGTCTTGATCATCTCTCACAGATCGATACAGGAGAAGAGCCGACCAACATTGAAGATGGTTTGTTGGATGCTCAACTATTTCGGATTGAGGTTGCAGATGGCTACTTTACGAAAATCATTCAGTTTTTTACAACGGGTACTGCACCAGATGAGTTCACCACTAGTATGAAGAAGCAGTTGGTAGTCAAGGCTGTAGACTTCCAACTAATCACAAGAGAGTTATACAAAATGGGTGCTGATGAGGTATTGCATAGATGTGTCTTACCGCATGAGAAAGCACAAATATTAGCAGAAGTGCATGGAGGAGTAGCCGGAGGACACTATGGTGGTATGGCGACTGCTAGGAAAGTGTTGTGTGCCAAGCTGTGGTGGTCCACACTGCATAATGATGCGACAGACTATGCGTGGTCCTATGATGTCTGTCAACAAACTGGAAAACCATCCCGACGCATTGAGATGCCACTTATGCCTGATAATGTCGTTTGCGCTACATTATCACAACGACAGAGTATTTGAGTAAATGGGAAGAGGCGGCACCAATAGTTGATTGTTCCGCAGCAACGATGGTGTGATTTTTGTTTGATAACATCATCACTCGGTTCAGCTGCCCCAAGATGTTGCTGAGTGACTAGGGCAGCCACTTTCTCAATCGCACCATTAGCGCATTGACAGAGGAATTGCAGATCCAACATAATAAGAGTACACCCTATCACCTGCAAGCGAATGGCACGGTGGAGGCCTTCAACAAGTTATTGGAGCATGCACTGACAAAGGTGTGTAACATGAACCGCGATGACTGGGATCTCAAAATCCCAGCAGTCTTGTGGGCCTATTGCACCACATGTAAATGGATGACGGGGCAGACACCATTTAAGCTGGTGTATGGACAAGAAGCAATTATTCCCATGGAGTATATTGTCTCAAGTCTGCGCATCGCGGCCGCAACAGGCATGGACGACGCAGCGGCACTAGACGAATGTCTAGAGCAGTTGGTGAAGTTGGAGGAAGATCATTTCCATGATCAAAGGCTGGAGCGGGAACAACTTAGGAACAGCGAGGAAAACCATCAAAGTGAGGTATGCCATCTCCCTGCTTTGTAGTTCCATAGTTTGTTAGTTTATGTATGGGATAGATCTAGGGGGACTTTAGTGTCTATTTGTTTCCTTTCTGTCTTGGATTAAGTATCTAGGGACTTAGTTATGTCCATGAGAGAGTTTAACTATCAGTAGGAAGAATTCTCTAGCACAGCTTGGATGAGAATCATTGGAATCCAAAAATTAAAGGAAAACACTTAAAACAAGTTTGATATAACCAATCTGAATCCAACATCCCGAAGGAAAGGAGCCCAATAAAATTTCTATTGTACAAGCATGATCAAGTGAGAACTATCAAGATCTTGAGAAAGATCAAATACGAATCCGATATGAAAAGTATGAACAGACAAGTCCAATATGGGTACATTAGTAAATGATAATCATAATTTGAAAAGAGCGATACTAGAGGCGGATCCATTGAAATAAGTCTGATAACATGAATCCAATATAGATTATCACTATCAGATAAAGCAATACAAATGAACAACCCTGAAGTTAAATTGTCAATTCAATAGAGATGATCTGAAACAATAAGCTTGATAAAGATTCTCAAGCGATTATCATTAGGTAAGGATCGTTGGGATGTAAATAAAAGAAACTACTAGGATCAATCTGATATGATGATATTGATGTGATAAAACAAAATACAAAGGCATTGTAAACAAGGAAAAGAGTTGAAAACCATCTGCCATATATATTGGGAAATACCTAAGTCAATTCTGATAAAACATGAGAACCATTTTCTTGGATTCATCAAGATAAATCTTCATCATAAGTTCAACAATAAGAGAGAATCAGACTTAAAACATTGATGAAATTAAGGTAAATAGTACCATTCATCATTCAAAACTTGAAACCAAAGAATAATTTATTCATCACATCATCAACTAAGTACTACCAATAATAAAACCATTAATCAAGAACAAAATAATTCATGAGCAAAACCTTGAAGAAATAAGTACATGCTGAAGGCCAAAGACTATTAATCAATACCATAAAAACTACTAATAACCAAAGGCCTCTTCTTCCAATTCATAAACAAACTAAATTTAGTAGGGGGGCCATTTAATTTTTTCCCTAAGGATGAAAAAATTAATGGGAGAAATGTTGTAGGCACAACACCTTCCACCTATTTTCCCCTTCTTTGGTCCATGTCCAAACTTAGTCAAACTTCAATACCTTCCTCCAATAGATTATAAGCCATTTTTCTAGATTGTAGGCGGTATTTCAACTACACATTGTTTCTTGAACCCTCCCTAGATGAAAGAGAAAGGGACTCCTCAATGTTATCTTTGCTAGGCATAAAATTCTTGACTTCCTTGTGCACAAAATTCCCCTCCGTAGAGGTTTCCAAGAATGAACTACTATAGCTAGTTCCCTTGCATATCCCATCCTTTAATAGACTCCAAGGGAAACGTTCCCTCATAAACCCCCAATTTAGGCCAATCTATAGGGTCTGAGAGATTGAAATTTCCCGCATAATTTAATATTTACAAGAACAAATATAGACTTACTTGTGTTCATTGCTAGTTGGCTAATGTATATGTCCCATAGATAGTCCTTTGAATATTTGCACCATGGTCCTCCTTCGATGCCTCTAGCTTAGGAATAAGGTACAACTTCTCCCCCATCTCTTCCAAAGGCTAAGGGGCTTTGGAATTTTACATTTTTGAACCCTCAACTACCTTTGGAGGAACTTCCATGCCTATTTGGCTAATATATTTACCTCCAATTGAATCCGAGTCTTCCATATTTTTGTAGAAATATTTTGGCCACCAAAACATGTTTTCTTTATTATGTCCTCCATTCAACCCATTGAAACAAGGATGCGAGCAATTGACTAAGTGTTTGAGTATTGAAAAATAATATGAACCAAGGGGGGAATTTATGGGAGTAAAGATATATGATATGGCCCCGATAGGGGCATATATGGGGGTAAATGTATATATAATATGGTTGACATATTAAAGGGATCACATGTCCAATGAGTTGGAATATGTACTCCCATGTACATTGTAGTGTGTACTTTAATTTATTACAACATCTTAAGCATTTGGTTCATAAAATAAGCTCTTATGTGCCTACATTGAAGTATTGATGTTATTTCCTATATCCTCAAAAGTCTCAATTGACCAAAAATCCAAGGGAAAACTTGGTAGTTTCAACCATATTCATTTGATAGGAAACCTCTACATTTAAGGATCAAAACATAAAATCCACTTCCTTAGCATCAAAACATAAAATCCACTTCCTTAAGCATCCACCATTTATATGGATACAAACACAAACAATCCACAAGAAAACACATGAAACAATGGGAGATACCCAACATTGGAAACCACTCCAACACTATCCAATGCTTTATTGACTTCTTCATCTTTTGGAGGCAATAAACCTACCCTACTAGTAGTTGGTTGGCAAACTCCACCACTAGGTGCATCTTGATATCCTCCCTTGGGACCAACTTATTATTTTCCTCCTTATGCTTAATGCACTTCCTTCTTTTCCCTAAGTTAGACCTCACCGAGTGTTTTATCTCCTTGGAAATGACAACTACTTTAATACCCTAGAGCCCTACTTGGAGCTTATGCTCCTCTCTTCTCCCTAGGTCCTCAGGTATGCCACCCTTTGATTTTCAACATCCAAAGATACAAGAGTTTCAAAATAGAGCATCCTCCAAACCATTAAGATTGAGTGTATACCTTCCTCCACCACACTTCTTTAAGAATGATGAAGTATGTGTGTCCCTAGGAAAATGAGGAGTAAATCTCATCGAGTGGGAGTCTATTCAGTGAGGCCTCTAGCTTGCGATATAATGAAAGTTGTATGGGGCTCATCAATCTTGTCATTATCACATATAGCCTCTAACCATAGAACCTTGAAGGAACTACTAAGATTTTGGCTATAGGTTTGAACCTTCACCTCATGAGCCCTTCAAGGAGTCATCAATTTGTTCTCCTCTAGGATTGATTGTGCTCCCTTCATGAAAAATACCTACCCTCAAGGTGATAATCTAAATAGTCAATTAATTCCTTCTCACCCTCCGTAATATGTAAACCCTAAGTCCATAAAACTACAAAACCCTAATCCTCCTCCATGCTAGTACATTAATTGTCCACTAAATTGAATGTAATATGGACATCAAAGTTACATTTTCTTAATGATTATATGAGAAATTAAAACAATAAATCAAGATGACTAAGATTAACAATGCAATGGTAAAATCAAAATCATGAACTTAGTTTACTAAATGTCCTTCTTAGTCTACTCTCATCCATCACCTACATTGTTAAAGTGTCTAAATTGAATATGATATGGACAATAAAGTTTACATTTTCTTAGTTATTATATGAGAAATTAAAACAATAGATTACTATGACTAGATTTAATAATTTAATAGTAAAATTCATACTACTATAATGACAAAATCCAAATTATAAACTTAGCTTACTCAATTAAATTAACTCCTATTCCCTCTATATAAAAAATTACCCTCATTCTTGTACTCTAATCCTATCACCTAAATTATTTTTTAATCTAATTTTTTTAATCCTAATTTTTAATGTACATACTCTCATCCATCACCTACATTATTTTTTGAATCCTAAAAATTTTTTGAGTCATAAATTTTTTAATATACATAGTACACCATGTGAACAAAATCGCTATAAAGTATAATCCATCCGTACCTCGGCATCCATCATCGTAACCTTTCATACCGATACCCACGAGGAACGGAAGTGAATCTGAAATCTTGCATATTGCAAATCAACAAGCATCCCTCAAGACTGTTTTCAAAATTCCACGAGTACGACGTTCCTCCTTCCCTCCATAGAGCTCGCTTTCCTCATCGCAGTGAGCAGCGAACAGGCGCACAGTCGAACAGGCACACAGTCGAGCAGCGAACAGGCGCACAGTCGAACAGCCAAAACCGTTTTTCTCTCCGTGAAATTCGATACCGTTTCACGTCTTGTATACATTCCCACTGCCCTACGATGGCAGAAGCTACAGATATGGATAGCACTCTGGCACGTTCAACCATGCCTGAAACCCTTTTGCAGAGGCAATCAGAATTGCTTGCCTTGCCAGAGGCTATGATTGCTTTTATGAAGATGATGAATTCATTGAAGGTTTCATTAAACAAGCTTCTCATAGAAGGAGACTACATAGAATTTTAGAAGAATCTGACATGCATTGTGCTGCCCGTTTGCGGAAGATGTTTGATAGTTACTATCAAAAGCTGCTGAGAGACAAAAGTGTGGTTGATAGAAACCGCTTTGTGGTGCAGGAGACCAAGATGTGGAAAGAAGCAAAAGGGGTTGGGCTTCCCAATTTCTTACCTCGCTCTATTTTTGCAAACCTGTTGCACAAACCCATAGAGGAGATGTTGAAGAGAACTTATCGGTTAACTTGGGGAGTATGGGAGTATGTGGAGAAAGTGGTTGTTAATGTCATTAGCTCGACTTTTCAGAGTTATCCCTATCTCCTAAGAGCAGCGATGAGGGCCTCTCGAGCTCTGGTTTCAAAGAGAAAAGAGGAATGTATTAAGTATCTGAATGAGATGATAGAGATGGAGAAATCCATGGACTTCATAGTGAATCCTATTTACCTGGAAACTTGGACCAAACTAATGCAGCAGAAAGATCAGTTCATGCTAGGAGTGCATAGAATTGTTAAACAACAAAACTGTGCACCTGCATTTAGTTTTGCACCACCTCCACAAACCTCTTTTAATTTCAGTAAGTCAACAGAATCGCCCACTTTCAGTTTTAATATGCCAGCGCAACCCCTGGCTGCTAAAGCTCCTATAGATCCAAAGACAGTCGTGGTCGATGGTATTGGAAAAGTTGATATAAGAACACTAATAGAAATACCAAGTGACCGATGGAAGTTGCCTTCGATATGAAGATGAGGCTGATTGCTTATTGGAAAGTAGTCATTCAGAGGGTAGGTGATGGAATCCCTTTGTATCTACGATTTGTTTATCAAAATATGATTAACAATGATTTGGATGGAGAAATCATGAAAGACTTATCAGGGACAGAGCTCAGTAAAGCATTGGGGATGATAAAGGATGGAAGTCTTCTCATTTCTGCTAGAGAACTTCAGCAGCAAAAGAAAAAGCAGCAAGTGGAGCAAATCCAATCAGAAGGCAACCTCTCAGTTTACTTAGATCAGTTTGGATCTACTGCCATTTATCAGCCACAGTTGGCATCTCAAATACAGCTTGATTTAACTGAGGATGTAGTCTTTAGAGAGCAGAGACATCACCGATAGGAGACAGAAGACCAGATCCATCAGCTACAGGAAGAAAAGAATGCATTTCTCGCTAAGTGTGAAGACTTATCTCAGCAATTCATTTCACTTCCATCAAGTCCCGACCTGACAACACCCCTTGACAGATCATATCAGTTATTCGAGTCTGTCATGTCGGCCCTACAGTCTGAGCTTATAAAGAATCAACAGGACCAGGTTGTCGAAATATCTTCCTTAATGGCAAACCAGTATACAACCTTTACAGCAGTTCTCAGTTTGCTCGAGCAATATGACACTCAAGTAGTCAAACTTGCCGAAATTTTGAACAATTGGTATGTACATTACGACAAGGTGTACAAAAAACTTCAAAAGACACGAACACTTCTGGGCACACTTCATCATCAATGTCTAACTGTAGAGGAAGCACGTACTGAAAACCTCGACAATCAAATCATTATGGAAAATAGGAAGCTGGACAAATTAGAAGAACATGAACTACAATGGATCTCACAAGCACGCCTTGGCCACGCTAAACTTGAAGAAATCCATCCTAGGCTCCAACACCTACTTATTGTTGCCGAAGAAATAGTCATAGTCTTTGGCCCCGACATGATCAATTTACAAAATACATCCACTCATGACAAGATGGAACACATGTTGAAGTTCATGACATTGACTGTGGATATCCAAAATTCGCTGCATACATGGGAAGAATTTCAGCACCATCTCTCTGTCTCTGCCGAAGCTATTGTCGAGGTCTTCCTACAATCACTTGAGGTTCCCAGCTCCAGCCTACCATAGTCATAACCGTCGAAGTCATTAATTTTGTTGCACAGTTCTCATTTTGATCTCTCCATTTCTTTGAGACGAAGAAATATTTTGTGGTGGGGGAGATGTTGGAGGGGCCTAGGTTGGCCTATCAACTAGGCCCTCCGCCCGACCATTTGAAGTATATGTCGACAAGTCTGGTCAACTAGCATAGGTCGGGTCGGTCGGTTAGACCAACAAACGGTTATGTAACTGTATTGAAAGGAATATATATAGGCTGTTGAGCTGATGTATTGATTAGATATGTTCTATGTTGTATTCTGCGCTTGCTGATTAATAAAGGCTTGTGCTTCTCTCTATTGGTCTCTTGTCTCTTGTATTGTATCATTGTGTGTATGCTTGCTTATAATGTATAATGTATCTCTGGTAACTACGTGACCGGCAGGACTACAACGAATCTTCTCATGTAGCCACAGGTATCTGCCATGGAAACAGGCCAGTAGTCATTTGATGCATACATTGACCTATGCCACTCGCCCAAAGTGCGGTATCTGGGTGAGGTCTAGCAGCCCCGAGTGCTCTAGTCCCCCTACCCACTCTGCAAGTTCCTTTGTGGTTAGGCATCCTTTTCCATGGCTAACATTGATGTATCCTTCTTCACATTCTTCGAAGTTTTCTAGGTCATGGTCGGTGTATTGTAGCTTCTGCAAGTTTACCACAATGTTTCCAGCTTGGGGAACTCCTTTGGGTGTTGAATTTCATACATTCATAGCATAAAACATAAATGCATTACCAAGATCACTAGAAGTAAGACAAAGCACAAAACAACAACACAAAGTTTTACCCTGGGAAACCCAATAGGGAGAAAACCCAGCAACCTTCGCAGAGAGATGATAATTCTGAGATCAGAGTACAAATGAAGAAAGAGAGAGGAGATGAAAGTGTCTTTCACAAGTAAACAACCCAAATAAACCTCCTTCTTCAGGTGATGCGAAAATCTGCTCCTCCAAGTGATGTGCACTTCACAAGTGTGAGAATGAGATAATGAGGTGCACAAGCCTCATATTTATACACGTGCGAAACTGGAAAATTCCCTTATGGGGCCGACTTGTCTTTGGGGGCAATAAATATTTTATTTTTAATATTTTATTAATTACTTTTGCACCCCAAGACTTACATTGATTCTTTCATGTATTTACATAATGTTCTTCTCCCTTAGGAGGTATAATCAAGTACAATGATGGTACAATAAAATATAATCAATAATATCTTCCAAAGTTGTACAAAATCCAACACTCCCTCTCAACGAGGAAGGTATTCTTCGGTCTTCATCTGCATCACGATCATCTGGGTTTCATCTTGTACTCAACTCTATGTCCATCATCTTTCTGCATACTAAAAGTTGTCCACACAATATCTGTGCATCATCATCACCAGTCCTTTGGTGAGTCTAGGAGAATCACTCAATCCTGGATCCAGGAGAATCACTCAATCTTGGATATCTGAGATATACAGCTATACCATTTCTGCTATACAATTTGCTACTTGTCTTTCTCATCTGCCAATGGGGTCCTCCCATATCTGGCTGAGATCTTAGACGAGCAAAAAGGGCACGGCCATCTACTGACTATCCTACTCTTCTACCTATGAGATTTCTCCCATATCTGGCTGAGTATTTGGACTGTAGAGGCACCTGTGCAGCCACACAGGAAACTGCTGACTGTCCTACTCATCTTCCTATGAGATTTCTCTCATATTTGGCTGAGTAACTGGACGGCAGAGGCACAAGTGTAAACCTGACCAACTATTGACTGTCTTACTCATCTGCCTATGGGATTTCTCCCATATCTAGCTGAGTAACTGGACTGCACAAGGTACCTGGGTGAGCCCAGCCAACTACTGACTGTCCTGTTCATCTTCCTATGAGATTTCTCCCATATCTGGCTTAGTAACTGGACTGCAGAGGCACCTGGGAAAAGCAGGGCAAGCATCTCATCTTTCCCTCTCAATGAGGGAAACGTTCTCTTCGACTCCAAGTCTTCCGCGAAAGTATTTAAACTTCACTTTGGGAAGTGCCTTGGTGAGAACATCTGCATTTTGGTCGTATATCGGCACGTACTGTAACTCGATCGCACCTTTCTGCACCATATCACGAATGAAGTGATATCGAATCTCGATATGCTTCGACCTGTCGTGAAATACAGGATTCACTGACATCTGCACACAACTCTGGTTATCACAATGAATCACGGTTGGCTCTAGAATCTGGCCGATCAATCCTGCCAGGAGTTTACGAAGCCAAAACGCTTCTCAAGCTGCTGTGCTAGCATCCATGTACTCGGCCTCTGCAGTACTTAGTACAACCAAGTTCTGCTTCCTACTGCACCAGGAAATAATTGTAGAACCCAAACTGAAGCAACATCCAGAAGTACTCTTCTGATCTGCAACACATCTATCCCAATATGAGTCTGTAAACCCCTACAATATCAGGTCACCATCTAAAGCATATTTCAATCCATATCCTACAGTTCCACGTAAGTATCTGAGCACGTGTTTTGCAGCAATCCAGTGAATCTGCCTCGGTTCGCACATGAATTGACTGAGGGCATTCACAACAAAACATATATCTGGTCTAGTGTTGGTTGGATACATCAATGACCCAATCAACTGTCGATAAATGGTGGAATCAAACAAATCAGACTTTGAAGTAGAATCTCTCAACTTCTTCCAATTTGCATCCATTGGAGTAGCCATGGACTTGCAGTCCAACATTCTGAATCTCTTCAGTATATCGATGGTGTATTTTCCTTGTCCCAAGAAAATCTCTTTCTGCCTCTGCCATACTTCTAATCCCAAGAAGTAATGCATCAAACCAAGGTCTTTCATTTCAAACTCAGAGGCGAGATTCTTCTGACACCATACAATGAGTTTCTCATTTCCAGTGAGAAACAAGTCATCAACATATAATACCATGATCAGTGTCTCTTCATCTACAACCTTGTAGTAAAGGTTGGGGTATGCATCACTCTTGGAAAATCCCAAGCTCACCAGGAATCCGTCTATTCGTCCATACCAAGCACGAGGTGCTTGCTTGAGGCCATACAATGACTTCTTCAGACTGCATACATGAGACTCCTTTCCTTGGACAATAAACCCATCTGGTTGTTTCGATGTAAACTTCTTCCTCAATAACACCATTGAGAAAAGATGTCTTCACATCCATCTGATGCAACTTCCATCCCATAGCTGAAGCAATCGTGATAATGGATCTAATGGAAGTATATCAGGCCATAGGAGAAAAAGTCTCATCATAATCAACTCCCTCTTTCTGAGAGAATCCTCTAGCTACGAATCTGGCCTTGTATTTCTCATCACTGCCATCTGCTCCATGCTTGATCTTATATAACCACTTAGAAGTCACGACTGACTTCTCCTTAGGTCTCAGCACAACCTCCCACACATCATTCTTCATGATGGATTGATATTCTTCCATCATGGCATTCTTCCAAACTTGATGTTTGGATGGTTCTTCGTAAGTTGTGGGTTCCGAATCAATAATGTTTCTCATTAGAGATACATAGCTAGAGAATCTCTAAGGTCTCTTGCTTTCTCTGAAAGTGCCATGTGGAGCATCATGCCCCTCTGCATCCTGCAGTGTCTGTTGTTCCCATCTAGTTCTTTTCTGACCTATCACATCTTTGGGGATATCAACTGGATCTATGGGATCGATAGGTTCATCCTTTTCTACTAACTCCTTCTTGAACTAGAGGGGGAGATGATCTCATCTCCTTTGGTTCTATCATTTCATCATCGATCTCCATGTCTGATCCTCTGCCTTTCATGACGGCTAATTCTTCTTCAAAGGTCACATCCCTACTTACTTTAATCTGTCTAGACCCTAGGATGTAGATTCCGTAAGTCTTTGAAGACTCACTGTATCCCACAAAGGTTCCCTTCTTGCCTGAAGGTTCCAACTTGGGCACAAGTGTAAAGACTGGACAACCAAATATCTAAAGGTGGCTTACTTCTGGTTTCACTTCTATGAAAGCTTCCTCCGAGGTCATCCTTCTAGGCTAAGAGTCATATTCCAGGAAGCTTCTTGCTGAACATCAACGGGATTCATATGTCCATCGAAACAGGTCTTCTCTTGTAGGCCAAATCTCATGGCCTTTTCCCTACAAGTCAAATCCCGACTGATGATCAATGACATTTTATAATCAATTTGAAAAAACAAATAGTTTACACAGGCATCTTAGCTAATACTTTATCACAACAATCATGAATATGTCTAACAAACACTTCTGGGAAGTATCTATATGTTTGTATCTCCACTAGACCATGCCATCAAGAGTGTGCACTACCCTAAGCATGTAGGAGGGAGATATCATCTAGACTAGCTTCATGAAATGTTGTGTAGCTCATATGCATAATATAACAGGGTAAACTATATCAACTGCTCAATACAGTAGATATGCATATAAAAAGCATATAAGAAAAAAATAGATCTATGTAAGTAAGAAAACAGAATACGTATCTCTTATTGTTTTGGTGTGTGGGCCCCCACTGCCTTCTTGTGGGAACCATAAGAGATCTCCATTCTTGCATTCTGGATCTTCTAGAAGAGGAACTCTGTATGATCATCATCCCTTTGCTTCTTTCAATGATGATCCTCTTCTACATCAGCAATTGAGGCTTCATGCTTCCTTTTACTTGAACTTAGACAACTATTTGCGTAGTGTCCATATTTTTTGCACCTATAGCATTGAAATTGAGATAAGTCCTTCTTCTCCTTTTGATCTAGGCGAGGACTTGGTCTTCGATCTTGGTGCTTGTGTTTATGAAACTTCCTACCTTTTCCCTTACCCTTCATGGCATGAGAAACAAAAGCTTGGTTCTCCTTAGGTTGAATGTCATGACCATGAAGTCTTTGACGTGCTGCGATCCTTGTCTCCTCCTGAGAGCAATCTTCCCAAAGCATGTCAAACTTTGGTAGTTTAGATCTACCACATATGCTTTGGATAAAGGACTCCCATGATGGTGGAAGACCATTTAAAGTGTGGAGTACAAGATCCTTATCGCTAATAGGATCTCCACTGGTGTTGAGCTTGTCTCTGAGTTTTGTGATCCTCATAATGTATGAGGCAATGGATGCCAACTTTGCTATCTTCATATTTGAGAGTTGGTTTCTCAAAGTCATGGACACATTTAGGCCAGTGTGTTCAAATAGCTTCATAATGGTCTTGAACATTTTTCTAGCACTCTTCTTACCTGATATCTGAGGAATCAAATGGTCTCTCACGAAATCCACAAGAATCCTTCTTGCTTTAGCATCATTCTTCCTCCATCGGGATTTATCCTCTTCGGCTTCTGGTTCAAGTTCAGGGACCTTCTCATTTATATATAGCAAGAGATCATTTTCTTCTAGGAGTAGAAAAACCCTAGACTTCTAGGAGATAAAGTTGGAAGCTCCTTCGAAACGATCTTCTACCTTCATCCCAATCATCTTGATTTTAGATCTGGTTCAAAAACCCTAACAGGAGCTATGTCAAAAATGAAAGTTAATAATTTGAAAAAAAAATTGAACCCACAAATAAATTCGCCTTTCCAAGGAGAGTTGAATAGAGGGTGGGCTAGTCCAAATCTGTGGAGAGAGATGAGTTAAAACTGAAACCCTAATTTTGCTGCAGCCACACAGTTAGGTCAAAAATTGTAAGTTCTCAAAATTTAATTATGTCTTCACCAATGGATTAGTCTAGCCAAAAACGAAATTCCTATGGCTCTTTTTATTTAAAATAATGGGTGAAGACTTCACAAGATGAAACCCTAATTCTGGAAGGGTTCCGACAATGCTTTGACAATGGATTCTTCTAGAATGGCTCTGATACCATGTTGAATTTCATACATTCATAGCATAAAACATAAATGCATTACCAAGATCACTAGAAGTAAGACAAAGCACAAAACAACAACATAGAGTTTTACCCTGGGAAACCCAATAGGGAGAAAACCCAGCAACCTTCGCAGAGAGATGATAATTCTAAGATCAGAGTACAAATGAAGAAAGAGAGAGAAGATGAAAGTATCTTCCACAAGTAAACAACCCAAATAGACCTCCTTCTTCAGGTGATGCGAAAATCTTCTCCTCCAAGTGATGCGCACTTCACAAGTGTGAGAATTAGATAATGAGGTGCACAAGCCTCGTATTTATACATGTACGAAACTGGAAAATTCCCTTATGAGGACGACTTGTCTTTGGGGGCAATAAATATTTTATTTTTAATATTTTATTAATTACTTTTGCACCCCAAGACTTACATTGATTCTTTCATGTATTTACATAATGTTCTTCTCCCTTAGGAGGTATAATCAAATACAATGATGGTACAATAAAATATAATAAATAATATCTTCTGAAGTTGTACAAAATCTAACATTGGGAATCGTCGTCATTTTAATCTCGTAATTTTCGTTCTTGTTGATTTAGACTGGTGGTGTCCCCTGCTTGCTCGATGGTACATACCCTTGTATTGTTGGACCTGCTTGCGATGTTGTTGACTTGTCTACTTCTCCTTCTGCCAGTCGAGCCGAGTTTCGGGTCCCTTTCTTCAACTCTCGGCTGGTGTCTGCAGGTCGACTGGTGGTCCGCTTCCTTTTGAATGATATGCCAGACATGAATTCTGGTTGCTCCTGCATGACTGGCATTGGCTATGGGTGCTCGGTGCTTGTGCTCGAAATGTAAACCTCCATGCGCTACTATGCAGGTTCATTCTTAACACACAATTCGTCGACCTACTCCCTTGCCCCATATTTATAGTGTTGAATGGCCGCATCCTTCCAATTTTGGACAATAATTTCCAAATCGAGCATTGATTTCCCAAATCCTTCGCATGCGTCGGGCATTAATTGTGTTGTTTTTGTTTTTGGTGTTTGTCATCGTGGTTTAACTGCTTCATTTATGGCCAGATTGGACCCTTCTGCATCGTCGCAGCTTCCGACTCGTCGAATTGTGCCGCTCCTTGGTGTAGTTTGCGAGTATCTTGTCGTAGATTGTCTGACTTGCCATTTTTTTTTCACAGTGCCGTAATTGATCCTGCGATGCCAATCCTTCGTTGGAGTCTCTCCCATTTATGTCTTCCTCACTCCTAGGACCTTAGGTTCGTCTGCATTCGTAGATCAATGCGGGTCCTGACTGCGCCGGTTTTCTTAACGTGGACCACCATCGGGCTGATCCACTCCAATTCTTCTACTGGTTCTATGATTCCTTGCTCCAACATTCCTTCAATATCAGTCTTCACCTGCTCCTTATACCTTGGATTTAATCAGTAAGGCTGCTACTTTACTGGATTCGCATCAGGTTTCAATGGAATTTTCATTTCTCCTAGGTTTCCTTAAATTCCTTTCATCTTCAAGAATTTTGTCGGAAACAAGTCCTGAAATTCGTGCAATAGATCAGTCATTTGCGCAATCATCGAGTCATCCCATTAGTCTCTGATGCTCACGAACTTGGGATTCTCTTCCGACCCAATGTTCACTTTCTTGATCCGCAATGGCTGTTGAAACTTGTCGGAAGGAATATCTGGTGCCTCGACACTGTGACTTCCTTCTAACTCTGGGATATGCGTGACCCTCGGATCATCTTCATTGTCTTGTTCTCCTATTATGTTGTAACATTCCATCAACATTTGGGGTTTCACAATCGCTGGAGTCCCATATGTTTCTCTGTCGGAACTGCGTCGAATAATTTCTCCTGGACCTCCTGTAATGCGATGTGGATTAAGGGGTTTTCGTTAGAGAAACTGGACGTTTGGCTAAATCCAATTGTTAGTTGTTCCCATGAGGTTGTTCTGCGTCGTAGTTTTATTGCGACATACCAATTTCGTGATACTTCATCCAACATGTGAATAAATGCATGGACCCATTCCTATTTTTCCCGTGGTCCCCATTGGCTTTCACATGCATTCAAATACTCCTTCAGATCTCCTCTGCCATCATACTTCCTTCCGCAGTGTCTGTCAGTGTCACTGAACCTAACCGTCATTAGGTGTCGACATAGTTTCCAGTTAGTTATGGTAGACTTGTGTGCTACCAACCATCACGTTGGTGTAGCATTCAGATCTTCCTGCAAGGCCAAACATTTACTGATAAATGCGGCCAAGTTGGGAAATCCCTTATACATTGGTTGTTAGAAAAACAGGATCGCAGAGAAATAACAATTAACAAAAATGCAAATATAATCACACACACATTACAAGAGAGACATAGATATATCGTGGTTCACCCCAACTTGGGCTACGTCCACACTGAATTTGTCAGTACTTATTATTATTCCGTCCAGCAAAGTGAAGGGATACAACCTGCAGCACAGCTGCTGAACTTGCTCTTCACTGTCTCACAGTCTCTCTTCTCAGATCTCAGAGATATTTACAATGCATAAAACCTAATACATCTTGCCCTAGCTATATTACAATGTCTTTCTTTTATAGGGAAATACAATGGGAAAATACCACGGGATACCCAAAACCATGGGCCCGCAAAACAGCTGGCGAAAACAGCCCCAAATTTTTTTCTTAGGGGCTACGCCTCCAAACCCCCGCCGAGGGAACGCTGGCCCCCGAACCCCCCAGCCAAGCGGGATGGTCCCCCCTGGAACCCCGCTAGGGTGAGTGTACAATCCACATATATATCATATAAAATTGAGGTACAAACACGGCTGAAACAATATCATCTATGAGACTAGAAGATCTGGCTCCACAACCAACAATCTCCCACTTGGAGACTAATCACAACAACTCCACCGCTGTTGTACTTGCTGGACCTTGGACTTGGCTGTTGAAATATTTTAACTTCAAAGAATATTATATTTGTATATTATTTATTCTGGAGATGTTCCATACCTCCGATGTGATTATACTATAAATCCGGAGATGTTTATTCCTCCAAGTTGGTTGTGGTAACTAGGGTTATTAGACCCACCATGTGGGGGTCGGCCCAGTCAGTTATAATGGGGTATTTAACCTAATGGTTAAATACGAGCCTACATGTACTTGTGTAAAATACATATCAGAGTAGTGTATAAATAGAAGAGGTGTGTTCCTCATTTGATACACTCACTCACTTGAGGATAGCGCACTTGTGGAGAAGAGGTCTGCTATTGTGGAGGAGGAGATCATGTCTCAAGGTTTCATCTTTGTATATTGCTGGTCATCTATATTGAGGAAGCTTTGCTGGGTTTTCTACCCCATGAGGGTTTCCCAGGATAAATCTCTGTCTCTTGTGTTTATGCTATGCTTGTTGTTTCTTTAGTGATCCTGTATATGATATTATTGTGAAATGGAATGTAAGGCTGCTATTTTCTGTCTTAGCATATTGAATCTTAACATGGTATCAGAGCTAACCTGAAGGAAGACAAGGTATGGCACTTACGACACTTGCTTTACTTACGACAATTTGAAGGTTAGGGTTTTACATAGCAAAAACCAGTCATCGTGGCACTTTCGCTATAACTCCATTTTGGAGAAGGTTCAGAGTCTGAAAAGTTTACAGGTCGAATATAACATCCCCAGGTACCTTGTGTCCAAAGGGAATCCTCAGATTATTTGTACTTTGTGAGTTATGATCAGTACAAGTTAGGGTTTCTGCCTCTTCTAGATCTCAGTCAAAATCAGGTGACCTTGGAAAAAAGGTCATAACTTGGTCTAGGAAGCTCCAAATGAAATTTCGTAAAAAGTGACAGGTAGTACACAGACTGTACTATCTCAGGAAACGTTTTTAGAGGCCGAAGGTGAACCAGTGACACGTGGCACATCGTACAAGTTCACTCTCCTGTTTTATCCCATAAACAGGTCACGTTGCGACACTTGGCATAACTCTCTCTCAGAGAGTCCAATTGAGGTCAAAACTGTCAAGATGGAAAGATAACAGGTCGAGCTATCCCAGGAAAAGTTTTCAGAGGCCAAAGTTCAAACAGTGACATGTGGCATGCCATACAAGTTCGCTCTCCTGTTTTATCCCATAAACAGGTCATGTTGCGACACTTGGCATAACTCTCTCTCAGAAAACCCAATTGAGATCAGACCTATCAGGATGGAAAGATGACAGGTCAGGCTACTGCAAAAAAAGGGTTTCAGATCCTGTGGAGCAAAAATTTCAGAGTTATAGCAGAAACAATCAGGTGCATATTTCTGTCAAAACAGAATTATTTTTGGAGCACCTTTATTCATGGCTTCCGGAATTTAGGGTTTCGGAGAATGTTAGAATTTTTGGAATCGGAGTCCACGGCTGAATGCTACTCAGGAAAATCGAAATTTAGAGACCAAGATCGAATTTTTTGGTTGGGTGGAAGACCGGGCTTGATCAAACCCCAGTTCGGGATTTTGATCAGAAAGATGGAAAATTAGGGCTTCAGCAAAAGTTGGAATTTTTGAAGTCTGTAACCACGGCTGGAAGCTCCTAAGAAAAATAAGAGTTTAGAGCCTTGGATCGAACCTTTTGTTTGGGAAGAAGGGTGGGCTTCATCAAACCCTAGTTCGGGATCCTGTCCAGAAGATTCAAAAGTTTCAAAGGCAATTTTGAGGGGTCAAATTTTGGAAATTCCAAAATTGAAGTATGCTAGTTTGATCAGCTCAGCAAGACATATTCTTTCATCCATTCAGAAGTGTGAAAGTCAAAGATTGAATTTTTAGGGTTTCTCTAGAAAACCCTAATTAAGCTCCAGATCAAGTTTCAGGGGGAGTTGAGGCTAAGGCCTTACATAAGAAGACTACAAGAAGTCTCGACAGGTATGACTTAAGGAGGCTCAGGTATGTCTTGAAATCTAATTCTTGATTAAGTTCATGATGTGTTTGTCTTCATATGATTTATTAGTACAATCTTAATTAATGTTAGAATTGTCTTATCACCCTAGTAACAGTATGAATGCATGTGAATGATCAAAGACATTCATTGATTAGGGCTATATGATTGTACTAATGCATTATGATGTTGTGTGAGGTTGATGTTGTCTGCTAACAAGGCTCAGGTACATCACAAAAGACAAATCAGGTTCCATGACCATGAAAACATGAAGACAAAGACTCATCCATAATCTTTGTTCTACTTATGAGGTATGTATGACTTTGTTATATTATGCTTAACCTATGAGACATGCAGGTTCTAGCTCAGGATCTCTAAATCATTGAAGAGATTGTTTAGGTATGTTGTACATAACTAAGTAGGTATACTAATCCAGGTATGTTTCCCATGAATCTTACCTTGTGTTAGGATCCCTTATATAAGTATACTTGGTATGATTGGTTATGCTTATTCATAAAGTTAGTAATCAAGGGATTATGCATATTATGTCTTTTATCTTGATTGATGATATGCATGAGTAAAAGAAGACTTCCCTGAAATCTTGAATACTAATGTTTATTAACTATAATCATGACTATACATTCTCAAGATTATTTCGAACTATAATGTTTTGATAACATTTAGAACATACTAATGGGTGTATGTTTGTGTATGAGATCATGAGGATGACACTTGAACATGCACAGTGGTACATAATGAATAGAAGTTCAAAAGACATACAGAAGATCAAGCAGGAGGCAACCACACAAACATAAAAGATAAGTATTTGAGTTGTTATTTGAAATAGTAAATGATATTGCCTGTAATAGGTTGTATGCATATTTGTATTCCTATAATATAGCATGCTAAGTGTAAATATTCATAGAACATTGAACAGTATACTACTAATATGCATATGACTGGTAAGTTGGACAAACATTCCATTGTTGCTTGTCTAGAATGAAACCTCTTTGCTGACATGCTGAGAGTTGTGCACACTCTCGATAGTATGTTCTGGTAGAGATGGAAGGCATCTAGATAGCCACTGTATGCATACAGGATATGGGAAAGTGTTGTGCCAAAGTATTGGTCAAAATAGTTGCATAACTATGTAAATGATATCTGTATGCATGATAGGTTATCATGTCAATATGATTTGATGATTATGAAGTATTACTAATCATATACTTAATTTTGATTTGTAGGAAAGATCATGATGAATGATGAACTCTAAACAAGCGATGGATGTTCAACAAAAGATTTACAAATCAAACACACTATAGAAAGCTTGTGGTTAAGAGATTCTCTTAGAAAGAGGAAGAGAATCATGATGAGATGTTTTGCTCCAAGGGACTAGATAAGACCATTCTCTTAATAATGTAATCAGGTTTTGTATGGGTTCCCAGGATCGGTAGTCAATTAATGAGCTTAATGATCATCATAGGTGATGTGGATCTCAACCTTTTCTACAAGGTTGAATATGGGTTCTATACACATATGACATGGATGCAAGAAGGAACTCACCACAGACTTCGAATGATTTTGAGGCTCATTTTAGTAGACCCATATGACGAGAGATGGCATAGATAGATATGCAGAAGATCACTCAATGCTGAGTGTGAATAATGGACAATTGACAGCTTCATGACAAAGCTTGGGCTTTACCAGAAGTAAAACTGTTCCTAACCTTTACCTTAAGGTTGTGGATGATGAACCTATCATACCATTATTGTATGACGATGATCTCTTTCTGACAAGGAATGAGAAACAGGTCATGAAAATGGCTGCAGAAATGAAAATGAAAGATCTCGGATTAATGCACTACTTCTTAGGTCTAGAAGTATGGCAAGATCCAAAAGGAATCTTTTAAATCAAGGTAAGTATGTTGTGAAGTTTCTAAAAAGATTTGATATGTTGGAGTATAAAGCCATGGCCACTCCCATGGACTCCAACTTGAAGTTGTTAGTTATTGACTCATCGTATTTAGTGGACCTAACCCTATATAGACAAATCATTGGGTCATTGATGTATTTAACAAATACTAGGCCGGATATATCCTTTGTTGTAAATACCCTAAGTCAGTATCTAGTAGAACCTAGAAAGGTTCACTTAATAACTACAAAGCATGTAGTGAGGTACCTAAAAGGTACAATAGATTTTGGTCTATATTATCTTGGAGGTCATGAACTCCGTTTACATGGTTACTCAGATTCTGATTGGGCAGGAAGTGCCTCAGACAGAAAGAGTACATCAGGTGGATGTTATAGTCTTGAATCTGCCATGATCTCATGGTTCAGCAAGGAACAATCTAGTGTGGCTCTCAGTACTACTGAAGCAGAATATATATATAGCTGTCTGCTCTGCCAGCTGTGAAGCAATGTGGCTTCAGAAGCTATTATATGGAGTGTTTGACTTAGAAATGAATCAAGATAGAAAATCTTGTATTCCACGATAAGTCAATAACACATAGAGATCCGATACTTCTATATACGAGACATGGTGCAGAGAGGAGCTATCAAGCTCGAGTATATAAGCACTAAGGATCAGATTGCCGATATCCTGACAAAACCTTTGTCTCAAGTAAAGTTTGAATACTTCCGAGACAAGCTTGGTATAGTCCAGAAGGACCCTCCTCGAAAGGGGGAGTAGTATAGTATTTGATAACAATTCTGTCCCTTAAATTTTATTTTGTTGTACTTAGCTACTTACAATTATTTAGATTTAGAACTCATATATCTTTTATTTTAGATGTATACATGTTTTGATGTGATGTATACATGTTTTGATGTTAGATGTATTAGTGAGAATACATGCTAGATGTATACATGTTTTGAGGTGATGTATACATGCTTTGATGTTAGATGTATTAGTGAGAATACATGCTAGATGTATACATGTTTTGAGGTGATGTATACATGCTTTGATGTTAGATGTATTAGTGAGAATACATGCTAGATGTATACATGTTTTGATGTGATGTATACATGTTTTGATGTTAGATGTATACATGTTTTGATGTGATACATGCTCTTGGACATTTGTACCTGTATAGATGTGAATACATATGAGGATTGGATCATCCCTGGACTTTCAGTCCTAAAGAGAGCCGTAGACGTGAGGTCTCCGAAAATGAAGTCCTTAGTGGACAGTTGAGGGGATTGGATCATCCTTGGACTTTCAGTCCTAAAGAGAGCCGTAGACGTGAGGTCTCCGAAAATGAAGTCCTTAGTGGACAGCTGAGGAGATTGGATCATCCCTGGACTTTCAGTCCTAAAGAGAGCCATAGACGTGAGGTCTCCGAAAATGAAGTCCTTGGTGGACTTGAGGGGATTGGATCATCCCTGGATTTTCAGTCCTAAAGAGAGCCGTAGACGTGAGGTCTCCGAGAATGAAGTCCTTGGTGGACTTGAGGGGATTGGATCATCCCTGGACTTTCAGTCCTAAAGAGAGTCGTAGACGTGAGGTCTCCGAGAATGAAGTCCTTGGTGGACTTGAGGGGATTGGATCATCCCTGGACTTTCAGTCCTAAAGAGATCCGTAGACGTGAGGTCTCCGAGAATGAAGTCCTTGGTGGACTTGAGGGGATTGGATCATCCCTAGACTTTCAGTCCTAAAGAGAGCCGTAGACGTGAGGTCTCCGAGAATGAAGTCCTTGGTGGACTTGAGAGGATTGGATCATCCTTGAACTCAAGTTCTAAGGTGAGTCGTAGACAGGTGTCTCCGAGAATAGAGGATAGGACTGCATCGTCCCTGGACCTTGGTTCAAAATGCACGTGATTGGATTAATCATCCTTAGACAGTAAATCCAGGAAGGATAGTCTTAAATGTGATTGTGATTGGATTAATCATCCTTAGACAGTAAATCCAGGAAGGATAGTCTTAAATGCGATTGTGGTTGGATTAATCATCCTTAGACAGTAAATCCAGGAAGGATAGTCTTAAATTGGATTGTGGTTGGATTAATCATCCTTAGACAGTAAATCCAGGAAGGATAGTCTTAAATGCGATTGTGGTTGGATTAATCATCCTTAGACAGTAAATCCAGGAAGGATAGTCTTAAATGCGATTGTGGTTGGATTAATCATCCTTAGACAGTAAATCCAGGAAGGATAGTCTTAAATGCGATTGTGGTTGGATTGATCATCCTTAGACAGTAAATCCAGGAAGGATAGTCTTAAATGCGATTGTGGTTGGATTGATCATCCTTAGACAGTAAATCCAGGAAGGATAGTCTTAAATGCGATTGTGGTTGGATTGATCATCCTTAGACAGTAAATCCAGGAAGGATAGTCTTAAATGCGATTGTGGTTGGATTGATCATCCTTAGACAGTAAATCCAGTAATTCCGAAAGGAAGGATAGTCTTAAATATGATTGTGGTTGGACTAATCATCCTTAGACAGTAAATCCAGTAATTCCGAAAGGAAGGATAGTCTTAAATATGATTGTGGTTGGACTAATCATCCTTAGACAGTAAATCCAGTAATTCCGAAAGGAAGGATAGTCTTAAATATGATTGTGATGAGATTGATCCAGTAATTCCGAAAGGAAGAATCATGTATATAGATGATGATGCTGATGATCGTGTGATGACGATGCTGCTGATCGTGTGATGACGATGCTGCTAATCGTGATATGACGATGCTGATGATCGTGTGATGACGATGCTGATGATCGTGTGATGACGATGCTGATGATCGTGTGATGACGATGCTGATGATCGTGAGATGACGATGTTGATGATCGTGTGATGACGATGCTGATGATCGTGAGATGACGATGCTGATGATTGTGTAATGATGATGCTGATGATCGTATGATGACGATGATGCTGATCGTGATGGTCTAGATGACAATGTTGATGATCGTGAGGATCCAGATGTTGATGTTGCTATAGTTGTTCGAGTGCTGCAGAAGATAAAGACTCAGTACTGAAGATGTTGATGTTCTAGTAACTGGTTGAGTTACTGATGATGTTAAGAAAGCTTCCAATGATTTATAGATGTATCATGTATGATGTTGATGACTCCTTGCTCTTGCAGATACTGTTATAATATCCTTCTCGTTAAGGGGGAGTGTTGAAATATTTTAACTTCAAAGAATATTATATTTGTATATTATTTATTCCGGAGATGTTCCATATCTCCGATGTGATTATACTATAAATCCGGAGATGTTTATTCCTCCAAGTTGGTTGTGGTAACTAGGGTTATTAGACCCACCATGTGGGGGTCGGCCCAGTCAGTTATAATGGGGTATTTAACCTAATGGTTAAATACGAGCCTACATGTACTTGTGTAAAATACATATCAGAGTAGTGTATAAATAGAGGAGGTGTGTTCCTCATTTGATACACTCACTCACTTGAGGATAGCGCACTTGTGGAGAAGAGGTATGCTATTGTGGAGGAGGAGATCATGTCTCAGGGTTTCATCTTTGTATATTGCTGGTCATCTATATTGAGGAAGCTTTGCTGGGTTTTCTACCCCATGAGGGTTTCCCAGGATAAATCTCTGTCTCTTGTGTTTATGCTATGCTTGTTGTTTCTTTAGTGATCTTGTATATGATATTATTGTGAAATGGAATGTAAGGCTGCTATTTTCTGTCTTAGCATATTGAATCTTAACATTGGAAACTTTCTCCTCTTCACCTTCATGCTAGAAGGCCAATAGAAACCAAGTAGGAACTCAGTTTCTCTCTGGTCACTACCTTTGTAAACATGTCTGTGGGATTCTAGCTAGTATGTATCTTTTCCAGCTTCAATAGTTCATCTTCCAGAACAGAGCATATGAAATGGTACTTGAGCTGTATATGTTTAGTCCTGGAATGGAATGATGAGTTCTTTGCAAGATGAATGGCACTCTAGCTGTCACTATACAACATGCTATCCTTCTGCTTCTTACCCAATTCCCCTCCATAAACCTCTGCAACCAAATCATCTCTTTACTAACCTCTGTAACAGCAACATACTCTGCTTCCGTTGTTGAAAGTGCAACAACCTTCTGCAGTTTCTAAATCCAACTTACTGTTTTTCCACCTACAGTAAACACATACCTTATGGTGCTCCTCCTGCTATCCTTATCGCCTGCTATATCTGCATCAACATATCCCTGTAGAATAGTGTCTGAACGTCCAAAACATAATTCCTGAGTGGTGGTACCTCTCAAATATCTGAGAATCCACTGTACTTCCTTCCAATGTTCTTTACCTGGATTGTTCATATATCTGCTCACAACTCCCTCTGCTTGTGCAATATCTGGTCTTGTGTACACCATGGCATACATCAAGCTACCAACTGCAGATTGATAGGGAATCTTGGACATGTAATTTGTCTCTTCCTATTTCTTGGGACACATTTCCTTACTTAGACTGAAATGGCTGGCCAAAGGTGTACTAATTGGTTTTTAATTCTGCATTCTGAACCTCTCCAACACCTTTTGTATGTACTCACCCTGAGACAATCTCAATTTGTGATTTTTCGTGTCTCTTGTTATTCTCATACCAAGGATTTGCTTTGCAGCACCCAAATCCTTCATCGCAAATGAATTAGCTAGCTTCCTTTTGAGTACATTTATATCCTGCATGTTAGACCTTACAACAAGCATGTCATCCACATACAATAACAAGATAATATATCTTTCATTGTCTAGCTTCTTGAAATAAACATAGTGGTCAGAATGACATCTACTATAACCTTGTTCTATCATAAACCTATCAAATTTTAAATACCACTGCCTTGGAGCTTGCTTCAAGCCATACAAACTCTTTTTCAACCTGCATACCAAGTTCTCCTTACCTTTGACCTCATACCCTTGTGGATGCTGCATATATATCTCTTCCTCCAAATCCCCATGGAGAAATGTTGTTTTTACATCTAACTATTCAAGATGCAAATCTTCTACCGCCACTAGACTTAAGATAGTTCTAATTGAAGTCATATTAACAACATGAGAAATTATTTCATCAAAATCTATACCTTTCTTCTGTGCAAATCCCTTTACAACAAGTTTGGCCTTATACCGCTTCTTGCCTCCTTCTTCCTTCAACCTGTAAATCCATTTGTTTTGCAATGCTCTTTTACTAGCAGGAAACTGAACCAAATCCCAAGTCTGGTTTCCTACCAATGAGTCCATCTCCTCATTCATGCCTTGCTCCCACTTCTTTCTAGTTTCCATTTGCATTGCTTCTTCATAACATTCTGGATCACCAGCATCAGTCATAAACAAATAATACATTGAAGGAGAGTATCATTCAGGGAGTCTACTTAACCTGGTATATCTTCTTACAGTTGCAGGAGTTTCAGGCACTTGCTGCTGTTCTTCATTTTTTGGCACCTTTGGAACTTCATTTTCTGTAATTTCATCAAGTACTGTATACTCTGTGTTTTCCTTTTCCTGTTTCTTTCCCTGCAACTAATCTTTATACATGACCTTTTCATTGACTATGACATCTCTACTTCTAATGATTTTATGATTTTCATAATCCCATAAACGATAACCAAAATCATCAACTCCATATCCAATAAAGGTACATTTCTTGGATTTAGCTTCAAGCTTTGTTCTATTTTATTTATCAATATGGACAAATGCTTCACAACCAAACGTTCTCAGAAATGAGTAGTTTACCTTTTTATCTTTCCATGCCTCCTATAGAATACCACCATCCAAAGCACTTGAAGGTCCTCTATTTCTTAAATAAACAATTGTATTTACAGCATCCGCCCAAAACTGTAAGGGCAACCCTGCATGCAGTCTCATACACCTTGCACAGTCCATGATCATTCTGTTCATCCTTTCTGACACACCATTTTCTTGTGGTGTTCCTAGGACTGTCTTCTCTCTACGAATCCCATGGTATGAATAGTAACTATCAAACTCCTTGCCGTAGTACTCACCTCCATTATCAGATCTGAGACACTTCAACCTTTTCCCTATCTCATTCTCAACCAAAGCTTTCCATTTCTTAAAAGTAGCAAACACATCAAATTTCTGTCGAATGCAATAAACCCAAGTTTTCCTAGTTGCATCATCAATAAATGTAACATAATAATGAGAGTCACCAAGAGATTGTACTCGAGCCGGTACCCATACATCTGTATGCACTAGCTCTAACTTTTCATTCTTCTTTTGTTTCCCAACCCTGAAAAATCTGACTCTCTTCTGTTTTCCACAAACACGGTTTTCACAGAATTCCAAACTTACCTGCTTCAAATCTGGCAGCAACTTCCTTGAGTGGAGAATCTGCATCCCCTTCTCACTCATGTGGCTAAGACTATGATGCCACAATGTTGTATCTGTTCCTGTGGAAGCTAAAGAGATAGAATGGTCAATATTATGAGGACATAAATACAACGTACCTATCCTATATCCTTTTGCTATTACCATTGATCCTTTAGTGATCTTCCACCACGTTTCTCCAAATGTAGATAGACAGCCGCCATCTCCCAACTGCCCTGTTGAGTTGAGATTTATTTTCATAGCAGGAATATGCCTAACATCTTTCAACAGCCAGTCAGCTCCATTCTTAACTTTTATCCATACTTTACCCATTCCAATAATTTGACATGGCTCATCATCACCCAATAAAACATGTCCAAAATCGCCAGGAACATACTCATGAAAGTATTTCCTATGGGGTGTAGCATGACATGAAGCTCCTGAATCTACTACCCAATAATCACTAGTATTATCTAATGTAAGAATCAAAGCATCTTGTAGCACATCACCTGCTACATTTGCTTCCTGGGTAGTTTCCTTCTATGCATCTCCTTTCTTCTTTAGAGATCTGCAGTCTTTCTTCAAATGTCCTTTCTTTCCACAGTTCTAGCACTCTATTTTTCCCAGTCTGGACTTGGATCTGCCCGTTTTAGACTTGCCACGATTACCTTAGCTCTTTCCTCTCTCCTTTTGTCTTCCCCTGCTCTCCATGGTCAACGCATTACCTAATATCTCATATGTGCTTTTTCTTCACATTTCCTCGCTAAGAATAACACCAATAACATCATCAAATTTCAAAGTGTTTGAACCAGAGATAGAGTTACTTATAGCCATGACCAAGCTATTCTAGCTTTCTGGCAATGAACACAATATTAGAAGAGCCCTAACCTCATTATCAAAGTTCACACTTACAAAATTTAGATGATTTGTAACCGTATTAAACTTATTTAAATGATCAGTAAGAGATCCAACTTCAGACATCTTCATATTAAATAAATGCTTCATTAGAAATACCTTGTTGGAGGCCGAGGGTTTTTCATACAGCTTACCCAGTGCGCTCATCAAACCCTCCGTTGTCGTTTCTTTTGAGATATTGAAAGCCATCGACGAAGCCAGGATCAGCTGTATTTTTTCTAGAGCCTTTCTTTCAAGAACCTCCCATTCTTCGTCCTTCATGTACGTCGGCTGCTTTGCTCTTCCTCCAAATGGTATGAATAGATCCTTATGGTACAAATAGTCCTCCATTTGCATCTTCCATAACTGGAAGTTTTGGTTGTTAAAATTCTTGACCTTAAACTTTCCTTCTTCCGCCATTGCTCCCACTCGAACCAGAAACCCTAGCTTCCTATGGGTTTATCTGCCAAATAGACCTTTGGCTCTGATACCAATTGTTAGAAAAACAGGATCGCAGAGCAATAACAATAAACATAAATGAAAATATAATCACACACACTTTACAAGAGAGACACAGATATATCATGGTTCACCCCAACTTGGGCTACGTCCACACTGAAGTTGTCAGTCCTTATTATTATTCCGTCCAGCAAAGTGAAGGTATACAACCTGCAGCATAGCCGCTGCACTTCCTCTTCACTGTCTCACAGTCTCTTTTCTCAGATCTCATAGATCTTTACAATGCATAAAACCTAATACATATTGCCCTAGCCATATTACAATGTCTTTCTTTTATAGGGGAAATACAATGAAAAAATACCACGGGATACCCAAAACCATGGGCCCGCAAAACAGCTGGCAAAAACAACCCCAAAATTTTTTCTCAAGGGCTACGCCCCCGAACCCCCTTTCTTGGGGGCAATGCCCCCCGCTAGGGTGAGTGGACAATCCACCTACATATCATATAAAACTGGGGTACAAACACGGCTAAAACAATATCATCTATGAGACTGGAAGATCTGGCTCCACAACCAACATTGGTAGCTTGCACTCTTCCGTAGCTACCCTTCGCAGTGACTGAGTGATCCGTGTGCACCTCCTAAACGACACTTCATGCATCCGATTTTGTCGATTTTCAAGTGCTTCATCAGTATCTGACGACGCCAAATTGCTACTGCACAGCCCTGATTCTCCATCCACAGTAGGGTTGATATAATCTTCAGAGATGTTGTAAATATTGTCCCATCCCTCGATGAATTCATCCCTTGTCGGCTCAACTTATCTCTTCCCTTCCACGAGGTCAAGAGGTGCGACTACCCTTATCTCACGGTTCTCAAATGACATAGTTCTTTTCTTGAAGTTGATGATAGCCAGATTCTCCATCTCTCAGTATATCCCTAGCAGCACTGGATAGGGGCTTGTGTTGTCAACAATCTCAATGACATCAAAATATGCATATGTTTTGAGTCCCTTGATCTCAACGGGGACTTGGAATAGTCGACCAATCAGGGTGACTTTACTTTGGTTTGCTAGCCATAGTTGTACCAGGGACCGCCAACTATGGTTTCCCCATCGTTTCCCAAGTCTGTTTCGTCAGGATGTTTACATCCGACCCCAAATCCAAGGTAATGGATTCGATATCGAATGCTCTGACTTGCGTAGACATCCGAATTTCTCTTCCTGTCTTTCTCTTATGTATTCGATTGATCATTCGCTCCTGTCGTGTGCCCTCCCATCGATGCAACAGGAACAATATTTCTGCTAGTGCGTCCTGATATTTTGCCAACTCCAGGCAACTCTCTATAAAATCGCTTAATGTGTTAGTCTTTTTCTGCTAATTCATTGTGTCAAATATCGGTGGCATGTCGTAAATACCTTCTTTCTAGTGAAGAGGTGGCTGCCTCATTGCCTCCTGTGCTTTCAAGAAAATATCCATTTCTACTTCTGCTTCAAATGTGACTTATTTTCGTGCTGTTGATTAGATGCTAGGCTGTGACCTGTTGGCCCCTGTCATAGCACATCCTCGAGTCACTATTCCAACAGCCGCATTTTGACCACTAACCTCTGCTGATATATTCTGTACTGTTGGTGGTGGATGCTGGTTCTGATTTTGATTTTGTGGAGGTGGGGGCAGGTTCTTAGTTTCCCACTTTGCAATGAGTTGAGGACAGTCTTCGACACCATGGTCCACAACGTTGCAGTAAGTGCACTGTGGGGTTGGATTCAGGCAATCCCTCTGGTAATTCCCCTGCTGAAAACAATTGTAACATATGATCGGTCCTCGACCTCGTCCAACAGCTCCTCCTCGTCCAACACCGGTGCTTCGGCCTCCGCGGAACCCCCCCTCTGAACCCTCCTTGTAGTGACCTGTATGGCAGGTATTGTGGTTGACTATAGTGAGGCTGCGGATATTGCGATTGACCGTATTGCGGTTGTTGAAATTGTCATTGTGGATATTACGGTTGGCCATACTGTGGCTGACCATACTGCAACTAATAATACTGTGGCTGCGGATTATATTTAGGGGGCGGTTGATTATATTGTTGTTGCTGCTTTACTGGTGGTTTCTCTTCTCCCTTCATGAAGAATGTATCCGCATTCCTCTCTTGGAGTAGGTCATAATCTCTTTAGTCTTTCTCGTCGAGGCCAACTGATTGACAGAACTTGCAATACAAGTTCACCAGTTCGACACCATCTTCTGCAGGTACACACATTCTTCCGGTTGATCTCCTCTCATCTGACATATGTGGCACCAAGGAATCCCTCCCTGATTGAGGGGATTCGGTGCACCCGACTGCAAATACTCTCAAAAATCTGGGCACTGATCCTTGCGGTGTCCTTCCAACCTACATCTAGTACACTAGACATCTTCGCGGGCCTCTTTTCTCTTCTTTATATCTTGTAACTAGATCATCAATTTTTCCAACTGCGCTTGTATTTGATCCATGCCTAGGCCTGTTTCACCAATTGGTGAAGCCTCCAGCTTCATTGCGATTTCCAACGCCTCTTCTTGAGTTGCTACCTTCTGTTGCATCAGCGGCCCATGAATGTTTGGCACCAACCCAGCGATAAACCATTCTTTATGTTGCATATCGCTCATCCCGAAACTCACTTTCGCCATTAGCATTTTAAACTGTTGGTTGAACTCCCATACCGATTCGTTTGGAAATTGATTGATTTCCTTGAGTTCAGTAATGTACTCCAACTCGGATTTTGGTTTACTAAACTCATCGATCATCCCCATATTGATTTGTGGCAATGTTTTATCTAGAGTTTCCGTCGATACCTTAGTAAACTTAATATACCAGTCTAGCGCATGGCCCCTGAGGGTCGTCGCTAACTGTCTCTTCTTGATATTGTCATCCTTGATCTACTTCACAGTCCATACTACCTCGCACAAAAACCAATATTGTTTGGGATCCTCGGTCCCATTACCCTGGAAGGTTGGCATCTTTACGTCGTCACCTGCAATTCTTGCACTTCTACTGTTATTATTTACTGATCCGCTACTCTTACTACTGTTCTGGCATGTAGGAAAGCTCTGCGAATAACTTGTATTTCTTCCAATCAAGTTCTGAGTACTGTGTGGAGTTTAAGGTACGTTGTAGCTTAAGGTTCATCCTTATTCCGCTTCTGGGGTATCTTGTTCACCTACTTCTTCGTCGTAATAAGGTTGCTTCATTCCTTGTGGTCCTATTTTGAAGTCTTCCATTCCGGTCCCCTCAGGAGACTCTCTCTCAGTCCTCCTCTTCTTCTCCAGTCGTTGAAATATCGCCCCACTCCTCAAGGTACCACAGCCTTCTTCAGCCTCCCTTAGAAATTCGTCGTCGCTCATGTCCATCTACCCCACATCTTCCTATCGGACCCGCATTCATGCGGTAGCCACAACTCCCACACACTGATCTTCTACTCATCAGAATTCCTCCTCAGTATGCCCTTTTCGCATATGATCATCTTAATCCACAACTTTAGTGATAACAGGAATCTCCCTTTGGTTCGTTTCAAAATTTTCCTTTCCGCATCACTATATGATTTGATCGTATCAACGGCAAACTTAGTGATGTATCCCTCTAAGATACTATCTACCCAAAATTCAATAGCCCTTGACACCTGTTGGTTGGGAAAACTGTCCTTGGCCAACTTATGGAAAAACAACCCACACCGAGGGCTTAATGCAACCCTCTGTACGTTTAAGATAGTTGTCTCTCACAGGATCTAGGCCCTGCTGCCTGTGTGATGTGATCTTCAAAATGAAGAGTCTCTCTAAGGTGTGTGAATGTGAAAATTACCTAACTAACCTGCTAACAAATCAAAGAGTTTTGGATTAATGCCTAACTAATCCTAAAAACTGTTTTTTAAACCAAATGCAGAATAAAATAATAGTAGCTCCTAATTTATGCTCTATGATAATCTAATAACTATTTTCTATCCCAGCCAGGAGCATGAGAATTGTCATGATTTCAAGTCTGAAACAAGAAGACAATTAACACTTTAATAAGGTAGAAAAGTCCCCAACATTAAAATGAACTGTTATCTTTCTGCATGAGATAAAGATCCACATCAGAATGATTATAATATAAATTCAGACAGAAAACCAATGATATCAATCTACCATGTAATTTTGGAAACATGGAAACATATAACTATAACTTAGTTTATATATAGGACACAACATGCATACAAACCAGCAGTAATAGAATATTGATTTAGATAAAACCAGAAATAACTAGAACAGTTTGTCACTCCAACTTTGAGGTAAATCACTCAGATTCCAAAATAAACATGTTAATCCGAATTCATTATATGATGACTTAACATACATCATGAATAATATATGTAACAGAAACTTGATCAGAGTCTCAGCTTTCTGTAATAAGTCCAGTCTTCAGAAATAGTTCATAAAAACTCAAATTTAAGCAGAAAATAACATTATTACATATTGCTCTGATATCGTCTTCGTCTATTATCCAGAATTCGAACCAATAGGAGAAAATAATAAAGCTTCTGAGAAAAAGTTCCCTTCAACCTTTACAGAGCCTCCCCACGGTGGTGTCTCATATTCCTTCTGCAAATGAAAATTCTACAAAATAGAAAACGAAATGAAAGAAAACACAGTTTCCTCCATTCTGCCGAGACCTCCTCCCACCTGACTGAGCATTCGAATTACTGCTTCTTAAATAGAAACTGAGGATCATACTCCTTCCCATAGAAGCAACAAATCTTCCTTAAGAAACGGAAGATCGAAACTGTTTTCACTAGAATCAATTGATCATTGTATCGATCTTATCAAAACTGGAGTTTCTAACACGGAAATCGTTGCGAAACGAAGGTCTAATATGAATGACGCTAGGAAATCTCTGTGCTATGAATGCATGGAATAAATTCGGGCTAACACTCTCCATAATTTTCTGAAGACATAGTTGCGTCTGGAACAACCTTGATAACATCTCGATGCGAATCTTCCTCCTCGAATCCCATTCTCCATATTGACTGAGCAATGCGATACAACATTACACTTACTTAGTGTGGCATTCCTTTGTGATTTTGCGAAGATCTCATTTTTTTCCTTTGACTTTGAAGTGATGTGGCTTATGTATGAGTTGTTTTTCTGTGTAAATCTTATTTCATTAACTTGTGCCATGAATTTACATATCTTTTAAGTAAACGGTCAATACCATTATAAAGAAGCCATCACACATCAATGAAATAAGAACAATAGAAATTTCAGTTCATGTTGCAAAGTAATAAAATTCGAATCTCCCTTTTAATAATGTCATCCCAAAAGTTATGCACCATACAAATGATAAATGAGATAATGATGTCAGGATGGTTATGAACTAATGGTTTAACAATATACCATATGCATATTATTACGTGTTATGGGTTACAAAAGACTTATGAATAGAATATTATAAAACAATTCAAGAGTCTTTCATGATCTTTAATTATAACGTAATTTTACATTATTTGTGGAAGAGAATTCATAAGAGATGAGATGAAACTATTTTTGCAAATATATCATGTTGATAAGAATACAAATAAAGTGTCAAATATTTAAGTTTGTGTTTCAAAGGGATTAAAGAGCTTTATTAATAACTTACATATTATATTTGTACAAAAGTTAAAATTAAAAGATTAATAATTTTGCACAAATAAAATAGAAAGATAAAAGAAAACTTTTGAAATATGAATTGAAAAGATATTCTTTTGACACTTATAATAGTTTCTTAGAAATCACATTATATATTATAGGGATATATCCATTGCTAATGAAGTAAAAATTTGGCCTTAGAATTATGTTGTAAAATAAAAGCCAAGGATTACTTTGATGCATTGCTTCTTCACTGAAGTGAAGGGGGAAAATTTCACCAAATCTTCGGACATGAAATCAATCCACATAAGGCAAATTAAAGCATAGAAGTACCTCAATCAAGATCGAATAAGAGTAATCAAAAGTTATTAAGGAGCCAAGAAGCTAGAGGATTCACTCAACAGAATTCATCATAATTACCAAGGTCTTTCTCACATCAATATCAAGCCAAAGAGCAAGCATCTAAAATAGTGAAAGATTGAGAAAGAAGTCCATGAAATCACCTACCAAAGCAAGGAAGATAAGAAAACTAAAAACTAAGTATTTACAAAATTCTAATGGGGGGCACTTTATTTGCAAAATCAACGGGAGTTGTTGGGGTGCCAACAACACCTTGTCGTTGACCCGCTTCAGCTGTTGGATCAGTTCTGGAGACTAGTGGTTAGGTTCACCTCCTTGGAAATGGTTCTTCTGAAAGGTCAGCTGCGCCAACCACTCGTGCAGCAATATCGGGAATTCGCAGAAGAATATCTCGTGGATATCAGAATAAATATGCTTTTCCAACCAATTGCTTTTCGTCTGCCCAAGGTTCTGATTTTCTCCTTCCGTAAATTCTTCTCCCCTTCTTTTCAAACCAATCCCAGATCTACGGTTTCGTCGAGTGTCACAACATGTCCTCTTCTCTCTTCTGCAGGGTCTTGACAATGGAACCATTTGTTGACACAGTTTTGTCGACAGGGGATCACTTCGCAATGTCATCAACAAACACCAACCCAACACCCTTAAGGATCATCCCAATAAGGTTTTAACCTTTCCAGCAACACCCGCGAAGCGAGTGAAGTCTCACCCGAGATGGTTAAGGGGGCTGCAGGAACCAAGTTTCCACAGTGGGAAAAGGACATGCATCTATTCTAAGCATAAGAAACCAGAGATTCACTTTTGCATCATGCTTCGCAACTCAAACATACCTTCATCATTTGCATATTCAACATTCGCATCAATGAAACTTTACATAAAAGACAACATAAAATATGACGCAACATTCATTATTCGACATAAACAAAAACATAAGAACATATCCGAACATCTTCATGCATTAACTCATCAAAACCTGTGGTATAACCTTCGCAAAAACAGTCAAAACATCTTATCATGGATCCATACAAAACTATCGAAAACAGAGCAAAACATTACAGAGTTCATCCGCACATCTATCGATCACTTATGATCTCATCCTAGGATCCGAATCGAATTCCCTTAGGCTTACATTCATATTCTTATTTATAGCCAACTATGGTGGTTACAAAATGGTCCAAATGACCCTTTCTGACAAACTAAACTAATCTTGCATTTCCTCATTCTCCACGAATGGCCCTTTCTTCCGCGGATGGTCCTTCTTTGCTACTGTCGGCTTCTGCACTTTATGAGGTCTAATCCCGTTCCAACAATATAACTTAGCCTATTGCTCCCATTTCCATGTCTTTGATTATGAATGCATGAAATTGTTTATGTTTTTATAGTTAGATCTTTGTTTATACATATATCACTTTGGAGAAGGTGTTGTGTTTCCATTATGAATAGGTTCATAATTCCATGATCAAAGGCTGGAGCTGGAACAACTTAGGAGCAGCGAGGACATCCATCAAAGTGAGGCACTATACATCTAGCTGCTTTGTCTTTCCATAGTTTTTTTATTTTATGTATGGGATAGATCTAGGAGGACTTTAGTGTCTATTTGTTTCCTTTTTGTCATGGATTAAGTATCTAGGGGACTTAGTTATGTCCATGAGAGAGTTTAACTATCAGTAGGAAGAATTATCTAGCACAGCTTGGATGAGAATAATTGGAATCCAAAAATTAAAGGAAAACAATTAGAACAAGTTCGATATAACCAATCTAAATCCAACATCCTGAAGGCAAGGAGCCCGATAAAATGTACAAGCATGATCAAGTGAGAACTATCAAGATCTTGAGAAAGATCAAATACGAATTTGTGATGAAAAGTCTAAACAAACAAGTCCAATATGGGTACGTTAGTAAATGCTAATGATAATTTGAAAAGGGAGATACTAGAGGCGTATCCATTGAAATAAGTCTGATAACATGAATCCAATATAGATTATCGCTATCAGATAAAGCAATACAAATGAACAACCCCGAAGTTAAGTTGTCAATTCGATAGAGATGATCTGAAACAATAAGCTTGGTAAAGTTTCTCAAGCAATTATGATTGGGTAAGGAACGTTGGGATGTAAATAAAAGAAACTACCAGGATCAATCTGATATGATGATATTGCTGTGATAAAACAAAATACAAAGGAATTGTAAATAAAGAAAAGAGTTAAAAACCATCTGCCATATATATTGGGAAATACCTAAGTCAATCCTGATAAAACATGAGAACCGTTTTATTGGATTCATCAAGATAAATATTCATCATAAGTTCAGCAATAAGAAACAATAAGACTTAAAAATTTGATGAAATTAAGGTAAATAGTACCATTCACCATTCAAAACTCGAAACCAAAG